>JAWZSL010000044.1:1352500-2705000 GCA_034769285.1 Lutjanus argentimaculatus | reverse complement strand
GGACCAGGGTTGTCCAGTTCCCACAGGGATATGAGCCCACTCAACTAGAAGCGTGGCCACTTCATGGGCTGCTCTGAGGGGAGTACCCGTGGGGGACATTTGTTCTGCAGCATCTTGGTCTACACCATGCATGTTTGCGAAATTTTACAGAGTAAATGTCACTAGTGCTACATCAGTAAGCACAGCTGTTTTGATGTCTGCTGCCCAGCGAGGTGTGGACGATTAGGATTTTTTCCTGTTCTTCGAGACCCCTTTGGTATGAGTCATCCTATTTAGACCGTAGTGACGGTCAGAGTGAGGTCGACACAGATCGTAAGTTATGAACGTAACTATGGATCTGTGAGACCGAAGGATGACCATCACTATCCTTGTCACTCGGAATGTTCTGAGGCGTTCAAGGTAAGAGGATGAGCTGGAAGTTGACCCCGCTTTTATAGTGCGGGAAGTTCCGCCTCCGGGGGTCATGGGCATGACTTTGTTTACATAAGGTCTCGAGAGTAGGCGGAACGAAGGTTATCATTCTATTTAGACCATAGTGACGGTCATCCTTCGGTCTCACAGATCCATAGTTACGTTCATAACTTACGGTATACTTGATGTTGACCAGATGTGATAAAACACTTGAATTTTCATACAAGTTTGCATCCTGCATTGTTTACACCCATGTTTGGTCCTGCAGTGAGCAGTCTTCTTCTTTCCTTTACGTCGCTACATTTCTGGTGCTTTACTGCCACTTAGATCAGTGGAAGAGTATGAAACTATTGGCTGGAAGATGTATCACATCACCCACACACACATGTGCATCATCTGCAGCACAAACAAAACAGGGACCCTAAAACTGCTCTACAGCACCACAGTGGACAAAAACTCCACAGGCTACCTGTTATTTCTTTTAATATTTTGATTTGAACACATTTGAACATTGTTCAATAAAAAAAAATCATTATTTGACTGTATGTTATTGTTTTCCAGTTCAAGCCTGGACACCAAATGCCCAAGAATGATCCACATTACAACTCATCTCCCACTCTGGATGACAGAGTTCATGTTCTGGTTTCTGTCCTTCCTATTAACACTTTATCTATAATGAGTGATGAAGTTCTGAGAAAGATGAGAGAAGTCAGACTGGCAGCCAGTGACATGGGTAAGAGCAGACATCACAATGGTTATACTCTGTCTGGACATATGTTGGAATTTATGAATCAAAAGCAAAGTGAACACTTAAAATACTGATTTGGTTTGTGTATCTGCAGATATTCCCCAACTGGCTATTCTCACTAAAGTTGATAAAGAGTGTCCTAAGACACAACAAAATATAACAAATGCTTACAGGTGCAAGTACCTGAGGCAAAAGGTATGTTTCTCTTGGTGATCTGAGTGTTTATAGATTTGCATGCTCTTAGAATATAATTCAAGTCAAATTTTCAGTATGTCAACACAAAAATCTCCTTTGGTCACCACTTTACAATTGCTGATCAACTGAAATCTCATCTTATAACCTAGGTTGAGAAATGCCACGAAATGCTGGGCGTTCCAGTGAACTGCATCTATCTCATGAAGAACTACGAAACAGAAACCACCATGAATGACGACATTAATGAGCTGATACTGAGCGCACTGAGACAGATGATCCACTTTGGAGATGACTACCTCAACAACCTGTAGACTTCAACCTAGTACCTCTTTCATTATTTGTATTTGTATTTGTATGTGATGTAAAGCACTTTGAGTGGACAAAAGAATGGAAAGATGCTACATAAATGCAGTCCATTTATTAAATGTAGTCCATTTAGAAGAGAGATGTTAAACTCAACTTCATCCCAGGCAACATCACCAGTATGGCTGCTCTCAAATTTATATTAAGACTATATAAATGAATCAACTTAATATCTTTGATCTTACTCTCTTTAATTTAGCTCTGAAAGCAGAAGTCCAGGAAAAGAAAAGGCAAGCAGACATTCAAATGTACAACTATTATGAAATATTCAAAATAGTATAAGTAATAAAGTCAAAGAAACAGTAAGAGTTGTTTCAGTTTCATTGATGGTTTCAAATCCAAGTATATTTGTTTAAAGCCACTGTAAACTATAATCTACAATCGTCTTCTAATTATGTAAATTAGGGTGTTAAATAGGGATGCACGATAACTGTTTTTTCCCACCGATACCGATAACCGATAACTTCTTGCTTCTCATAACCAATGCCAATACCGATAACCTTTTTAATAGTTTATATATACACCAGAGGTAAAGAAAGGCAAAGATGTAGTGAGTAAAGATGAATTTAACATTATAACTCTGCCTCTGACTTATCAAAATAATGTAACATACATCACCAGTGTTGTAATCACAACAAGAACAAGAAAAGTTATGACTCAAAAAAAAACATTTATTATTGCTTCACTCAGCTGCATCACTCAATAAAAAAGATTTTACAGAACAAAGACTCAGTGCAAAAATAAAGTGCATCACTGTCCATACAAAAATAAAAGATCTACAGAATGAAAACTCTGTACATTGTTATGGATGAGCGTTTGAATGTGTGTTGCGAGTACATTACATAGTTCAGCCCCTCTCGCCCATCGCCTAGGCAACCACGGATGTTTATATCAGTAAAGTCGGACAGATGACAGCTCGAAAAACCAGCGTGGTTTCGCAGTGTTTTAATCTAGACGATAGAAATAATGTTGAAAGTAGACTGTGACAGAATAAGCTGATACATATATTCACTCGACATGTGACCACATTAAGTACAGACACGGACTTAAACCTGAAGAAGCTGCTGCTGCTGCTGCTAGCACTGCTAACGTTAGCCACACTCTGTGTCAGGCTGGCAGCTGACAGTCAGCTCCAGGTTGTTTACCCGCAGACACTGTCATCCTCTTCGGTCTGAAAAGGTGAAGCATTTAGTGAGTTGTTGTCATGTTTTGTATATTAATATGTAATGTTTGTATTACACAGTGCAAAGTAGCGCACAGTTCAGCGGCATTTAAAGTACGATTTGGTGATTGTTGACTGTGATTAGCAGCTTCATAAAGGCTCTTAATACGCACAGTATTTTTACGGACAGTGTTTAACATTATAAATTAATAAATTCTGTTCAATTTTAACTGCTTTCTGTGTGTTTTCTTAGTGTTAGACTAGTGGACTAGTCTAAATTAAATTTTGTGTTTAATCTTAAGGGAAATTAGTCGTCGGGAACATCCCTACTCCAGACTCCTTGCTGGCTGGTGGTGCAGCGTTAGCCGCAGCAGTCTTCATCCTCATACTCTCTCCATATACCGTCGTTTCGATGGTCAAACTTTTAAGTGGCTAATGAGGTTGGATGTGTTGAAACTGGTAGACTTTTTACCTCCTCTCGGCACTTCGGCTGAACATCTATTGCATACTGAATCGCGTTGTCTTTTTCAGAAATAGTGAAAAATGCCCACACTGGTGATGGCGGTGCCATGTTTATGTTTGAGGTGGCGCATCAATATGACGTTATGCACGTGACAACAGCAGGCTCCAGCAACACAGGGAAAACAAACGGACTGAAAAATGAGCAAAATCAAGGCAATGTTGGCTATTTATAATTGGATGTAGTTATCGGCAAAAAAAAATGTAATTATCGGACTTATCTGTGTGACATCATTTTTTCCCAATATCGGGCCGATAATTATTGGTACCGATAGTTATCGTGCATCCTTAGCCTTGAAGAATGACTTCGGTATTTTTCAACCTGGGCCCTATTTCCCCATGTGTATGTGTGTGTATGACTGATAGGTACAACTCGTTTTAAAATTGGTTCAGTATTGAGGGAGGCGGATGCAGCCGGCAGCCGCGAAATTAGTTATAATGGTAGATATTAGGGCAAATACGTCCTGTAAAAGTTTGTGCATTAAAAGTGCTTTTTTTCACCACAGACCGGATCAGATCACCAGTGTAATCTCTGTCAACAGCATGCTTCACTTACTGCTTGCTGTGTGTGACGACATCTCGCGGGATCTTTGTTTGTTGCCGGAAGAAAACAGCCATGCTGAGAGCCGGTCAGAGCAGAGTTAGCTGTCCTGGAGTTCAGTTGAAAGTTTTACTGCAACTATTGAAAACAATGGTTCGTGTTTGTGCTTAGCCGAATTGCAAGAACAGGATGTCGCGCAACACCCCGTACAGCTTTCATAGGCTGCCTTTGTCGGACAGCAACATGCTGAAGTTGTGGCTAATTGTGCTACAATTGGATGCTAACACTCCTGTCCAGACACTGCGCCTTGCAGACCATTGGGTCTGCAGTGCACACTTTTCCCAAGATGACCACTGCCAGCCCAAGAAGAGAAGACATCCAATCCCGAAACACTTCACCAAACACACCTCAAGAAAACAGCTGTCCCACTCACTGCAACAAGACATTCTTCAACAAGCAAAGATCCCGCGAGATGTCGTCACAGAGTGAACGGTAAGAGAGACACTTTGCATGCTGTTGACAGAGATTACACTGGAAATCTGAGCCGGACTGTGGCGAAAAAAAGCACTTTTAACGCACAAACTTTTACAGGACGTATTTGCCCTCATATCTACCGTTATAACTCGTTTCGCGGCTGCCGGCTGCATCCGCCTCCCTCAATACTGAACCAACTTTAAAACGAGTTGTACCTATCAATCATACACACACATACACATGAGGAAATAGGGCCCAGGTTGAAAAATACCGAAGTTATCCTTTAAGTAGATAATAGTGAGCATTTAAAAGTATTAGAAAATAGGTTTAATCCCAATTGAAAATAATGTAACTTACATTTTTGTACACTTTCCTGTATTGGGTTTGAATTAATTCTACAAACCAATTATAAAAAAAATCCCTGTCAGTTGCTGAGTGCAACATCTGTATTTTTCTTAGATTAATATTTCATTTGAAAAATTCTTAATATAATTCCCTTTTCTTGCCCATTAAAATATAAAATAATGAATTACTTTAATTTAGACTGTTAGTTTATGGATTGATGAATTAATGTCTATATTTATTAATACCTATCTTTATTGTACAATTAGTTATGTATGAATGAAATGCTTTATCACTATGTTATTGACACTTGTTATCCTCTGTATAACACTCTGACTGTACAGAACAAACATGGTTCAAATTATAGGGGAGCTACGGGGAGCTCGGTTCACCTGAGAAGGACCTGAGCTCCCCTGAAGGCCTAATCTGGGACATTTGAGGGGAGCTCTAAAACATCATGGTCCCGAAATAAATAATAATAGTGAAAATATGCCAATATTATGATTTCTGAACATTTATCTTCACTAATTAACACAATGCTGTGTGCGCTGTTGTGCGTGTCACCCTGACCACTGCGCTGTCCGTGGTACTGACATGGAGCAGAGGTGACTGACAGACAGACAGAACATGTTACTGACTTTGGTTCCCGTTGAACTTTCGGCCCTGATTCCACTTTCTCCTGATTATAACAATCCACAGACAGAAGAGAAACGACGGGGAGGTGAAGGGACAGTCGGTGAGGAGAGAGAACAGCTGTTTCTGTGTGCCTGTGATACTTTATGAAGTCCTCCCATGTAAAAACAAATGTGCATTCATTTTGATTTAAGAACTCACCACATTAGTTTACATTCACAAAGATCAGATCATGATGTTGATGTTAAAGTAAAAAATCAAAAAAGCGTCTGACGCCCGTGTCTTGAATTACATCCATTGTTCTAAATATGTTTCCCATCAAGAAAGGCCTTCAGCGCTGTACTCTCCTTGTCTGTTCCTCTGAGCCTACAGGAAAACTAACAGAAAATGAGAAACCACTTTATTACTTTTATCATTATTTTTATTATTGTACATTTTTCTAAAAGTCAACTCAATAGTAAAAAGTATGCTACATTAAAACTACACGTCTGACGTGTACAGTTTCTAAAAAAAACTTGTTTACATGTGATGCAGTAAATGTAACATGTTACTACCCACCACTGATGGCAGGTGATGGAAAAAATATACAACATTTTCTGCAGAGTTCTGGTCAGCAGTGGTTCTGCATATACATTTCAGCATCTCCACAACTTTGTACTGGACCCATGGGTGGCCAACAGCTACTGAACCTTTAGGGTGGCTGCTGGGCATTGTGGGGAGATTTTCCAACAACAGTTGTGTTACTTTGCTCATGAGAGGCTGCAATTCACTGTGTGACACACTAGGCTGCATCCTCAGCTCACACACACCCTGAACAGACTTCTGTCTGAGAGAATTCTTTTAAATCACATGACACAAAAGAAAATGAACGGACATCTGCAACAGAATAAATGCATGTATCTCTTAATCATTAATCTCTTAATCATTTATAATAATCTAGTGTTTAATGTAAAACAAATGATCAAACACTGAAATGTGACTTATTATCTTGTTTTGAAGAGAGTTATGAGAGTTTGGTTTGATAGATTGTTGATGAAAAGTTTGCTGAAATATTTCTACATTGATTCCTATAGACTGTTCTACAATGATACAATGTTGTCTGAGTGTAACGTTCAGACAAACAAACTTATTCAGTGTCAAATGCCATAAATTTTAAATTGTTGAGGTAACTGAAGATTTTCCATCACTATTGTAATAAATTTTATTCCAATTTTTAACATGGCGTCTCTCTTATTCCTTACCATTATGGCATGGTGTCTGAAAGTGTACCCAATATGTTATATATATATATACATATATATATATATATATATATATATATATATATATATTATATATATATATATATAAATATATATATATATTTCCTTCAAACTATGTTTGCTTGGAATATTTTGTGACAAAAAAATTACATTTTTTTTTACCACCTTGCATCATAATACATACCACAGAGGCATATATGTAAGGGCAGTGAAAATCTGTACTCAAGTACAAGTACAGTTACATTAATAAAATATTAATCAATTACAAGCAAAAGCACTGCTGCTGGAAAAATACTTGTTACTTGGTCACAGTTTAAGTTTTCTTGCTGAACAAATGTCTCTGTCAGAGAAAACAGTGTTAAATGAGGTACAATTACTGCCAAAGACTATTGATTAAATATTGTTATGTTCTTCACTTACACGAACAGCAATAACATGATGAGCTGAACCAGGAGATACAGTTGATGTGACTTATGTGACTTTACTGTTCAAGTTCAATCACACAGGTGTCATTCTGCTGGTGTATCACTAAACCTATTAAACAGGTATACTGACCACTGTGCCAATTAACAAAAAGTTGTCCCTTTTTACAGTATGTAAGTATGTCTTTCCTCAAATACATAACACATATTGATATTGATATTATATTTAATTGGTTTAATTCTTAACAGCAATTAATTAATCAATGAGTAATCATTAATATCCTTACTCTGAACCTGCACTGCTGCAGAAGTCCATATTTCCTAGTTTTCACTGACCTGTTTGTGATCAGATAAACATTATTGGCTACAAAAATGCAGATGAAAGGTTTGGATATTAATTCAAATTTTACTCAGTACTCAATTACTATTTTAAAAGTAACTAAGTACTTTACATATTGTAATGCATACTTAAGGATGAGTTAAAATACAGACTTGAAAATCTACTCATAAAAGTAGAGGTACCCAAAAACTGCTTCATTAAAGTAATTTGAATATTTGTAATGAATTACTTCCACCCCCGTGTAAGAGATAATAACTGTACTGTCATGGAGACGAGTCAGATGCAGCAGTGGACAGACTCAAATGCGGACGGGAAGGGGGGAATTATTCATGCCAGCAGGTTCCTCTGCTTATAAGTCACATGGTTGGGAAGAAACTGAAACTGAAAAACAAAAGTGAAACAAAGAGGAGACCCTATAAAAACTCTTTCTCCCTCAATATTTCAGCATCACTCCGCAGAGCCACACAAGTGAAGGTAAGGACTTTTTATTATGTCTCAAATATGGGAGTAAAATATGCTCCTGTGATTGTGAAAACAAAATGCCATTTGTTTTATTTCTTTGGTTTGATTTAATGTCTGTCTCTTTATGATGTTTGCACAAAACAAAAGCACATTTTTATGAGAAATGTGTTTTCTGCGCTGCAGAGCTGAGCCTCTTTTATTCTTCTGACACATGAAAGTGGGGATGTAACGATGCATCGTGAGACAGTTAAAAATCGATACAAATGTGTGACGACTGAAATCGGTTGAGATGAAAAATGAATCGCGATCCCATGTTGAAGAGCAGAGCGCGTAATACACTTTAATATTTGACTGCGCGAGAAAAAAGTATGTGCGCACTTCAAACTTCAGAAACACTTTCAAATTATGTTTCCTTCACCCACAGTTGTGTTTGTGGGACGGAGGAGTGAGGATGGGAGGAGGAGATGAGGATGATATCATTGCGCGCTCTCGCGCTTTCACTCCAGGAGATCTGTCTCCTCGCTTTGAAAATCTTGTCTCTTTGTTTCCTCCTGGTAAATCCGCCGTCATGCTGCCATCGCTTGCGCTCCTGGCGTACCTGCTTCTTCAAGGTGATGAGAGACGACTTTCTGGCTTATTGCATGTTCGGCCTAAACTCGCCTGTGAATTAATGAGGGCACACCTGATATGTGTATCCCGCTGTGCGCTGGTGGCGCAGGGGCGGGACAGGGCAGGATACCTCAGCACCCATAGACATATGAACGGACACGCCTAATAGAACGGGTTGGCCCGTTGCTGCGATACGTCAACATGTCCGCCATATTGGATGTGGCAGATCTGCCCCGTAAACTAATGCAAGGAAATGGACCGAACTTCATAAAGCGCCTTTCTACAAAGTGATTTAAGTTAATGCCTTTTATTCACCCATTCACACACACACTAATATATTTGGGAAACAAATAGGCATCAAAAACAACGTATGTAACTTTTAATGTGATGATTATAAATGTTTACTTCTTATATGTTTAGGACACAGGTAAGCACCAAACCAACGTATGTATTTTTCTAATGTTTTTATGAGTTATGAGTAACACTGTTACTCATAACCATGGTTCGAATTACGGGGGAGCTAGGGGGAGCTGGGCTCACCTGAAAAGGACATGAGCTCCCCTGAAAGCCTCATTTGGGACATTTGGGGGGAGCTCTAATATATGATGGTCCTGAAATAAATAATAACAGTGAAAATATGGCAAAGTTTTGTTTTTATTCGCACATTTTATGTATTGTCACTAATTAACACGATGCGCCACCATGACTGCTGCGCTGTCCGTGGTTCTGACACGGAGCAGAGGTGACTGATAGACTTAACATGTTACTTCGATAACTGTTTGCTTTTCGTTGTTGCAAATTGAACTTTTGGTCTAAATCCCCTTTCTCCCGATTCTAACAATCCACAGACAGAAGGGAAACGACAGTGAGCCGAAAGGACAGTCAGTAAAGAGAGAGTGTGTGAGAGAGAGATGCACGCAGCAGAACAGCTGTTTCTCTGTGACATTTCATAAAGTTGTCCCATGTAAAAACAAATGTGAGTTAATTTTGATTTAAGATCTCTCCACATTAGTTTACATCACAAAGATCAGATTATGACGTTAATATTGAGGCCAAAACGCACTGAAGGCGTCTGACTCGGCAGAACGCGCACTGAGAGCATCTGGATGCGCGTCAATTTGCCTTAATGCCTCCACTCCGAACTTGTTTACATTTGGGAGCGTCAGATGAGGACAAGAGGAATTTTTTCTGCACCCGCTTTACATGTTTGAGGAGAGTTAAGTGGAATAAAAAAATTGATATAGCTGTAGCTACACCTGGAACAAGGCGAAAAAAAAAAAAATAAAAACGACCCGCGGGGGGGGGGGGGGGGGGTTGACGAAGACAACAGGGCTCCCCCGAAAGACATTGTGTAATTCGAACCCTGCTCATAACTACTAAATATTGAAATATTAATATTAAACATCTGTGTTTATAATAACCAGATCCTGAAACATAGATGTGACAGGTGGGTTTTCTGAATAAAGAGCACGAACGTTTACATTTAACTGATTTTGATTAATCATTTTGATATTCAGTGATTGATGAACACATCTATCTGTATGGGGACGGTGTGTGTTTGTATGCGTATGCGCAGGACTTCATAGTATTAGCCACAAAGTCAGCAAATTCTGTTTGTAAAATTATGTTATAATGGCCAAATACAATCAAAAGTATTTTTTCAGTCTTACCTGTGAGAGGTAATCCCATGAGATCTGGTTTGGACTGTAAACCGGTTGGTACAATTCCATGCAGCACATGAATGAGGCATCTTCTTATCTTTGTTAAAATATATATTGTAGTTTTTTATATATTTAAATATATACATTTAAAAAAAAAAAAAAACATTCATTGCATAGTTTGTATTTTGCAGCTACACCCTACCTCAGACATGTTGTGTTTTTGTCTGAGAAATAATTATAGGAATATTTCTCAGTCATAATTTGTCTGCAAGCTCATTCTTTAAAGAAAAAAAAAAAGTCGTGAGAAAATAGGATTGTGAAGCCAGTATCAGAAATCGTATCGAATCGTGAGTTGAATGTATCGTTACATCCCTGCTTGAAAGTGAATACTGACTTGACTTTTATTTAAATATAGTATGCTGAAATTATTTTAAAGTTCTACTCAAAAAGTATGTTGCATTGAAACTACTCTGACATGAACAATTTCTCAAAAAACTTGAGTGGATGTGATAATGCATGTGATGTGATAATGGATGTGATAATTGTAACACGTTACTACCCACCACTGATGGCAGGTGATGAGAGGCTGCAATTCAGTGTGTGACACACTAGGCTGCATCCTCAGCTCACACACACCCTGAGCAGACTTCCATCTGGGAAGAGAATTCTTTTAAATCACATGACACAAAATAAACTGAACAGATAATGAACTACTGTGAGATACATGACCACACACAATACACACCAGTGTAGATAAGACCAAACAGACATCTGCAACAGAATAAATGCATTCATCTCTTAATCATTTATATCTTAACCATTTATAATAATCTTGTGTTTAATGTAAAACAAATGATCAAACACTGATAAGACCAGACATCTGCAACCACCACTGAACACTTTCAGGTTTACTGAGCAAGTCTTTGAAATCCTCAGGTTTAGTTTGGTCAACTTGTGGTATTTACTGTTTTAATTTGTCCAAAAGAAACTGTGCTGAAGTTCTATAGTAACAGAATTTGTCTAAGTGATAATAAAAGAACTTGGAACAGAGTATAAACAGATTAATTTCTCCATTTCAGAATCTTTACTTGAAGTCAGCCATCAGCACGTCTTTCTGCAGACACAACAGCTGAGGTAAGAATTTTTGATGATATTTATAATGATCAATGTGACTGCTGTTAAGAATTAAATCTTACATTTTTCAGGGTTACGAAATACTCAAGACATTTTTATCTACAGTACCTCCTTTTCTGTTTCCCCAAACTAGGCCTATTTTGAATTCTTTCAACTTTATATTTTCTCTAAAATATTCACAAAGCATTTTGTGCACAACATAATATTGTACCTTCTTACCACAAAGTGGTAAAATATCTCTTGGTACTCACACAAAGTGTGTTCATCTTGAGGGAGATTATTCTGATAGATGTTTACCCAGCGCTCTGTAACAACATGATTTACTGTTTGTACTGTATCAGTAAATTCATTGAATGAGACAATTTTATTTTTCATTTCTGTCGTGCTTCTTTTGATCAAGTGAAGGTGAAAGTTTTATTTTAAGTTTAGCTTTGTACTTTCACTTTTCCTTCTTGAACACACCTAATTTATCGTATATTCTCTTCTATTTCAATCTAATAGAATAAAAGATATTCATAAAGAATTAATTGTTGCAGCACACTTTTATCAAATTTAACTGCCAAGGTGGTCATTTTTTCAAATTTATGTGTGCAATAACTTTGTTGAACTAAAAAATACAATACTGCTGGTGCCTGACATTTCCTTAAGGAGTTTGTATTTTCATATGAAATGTTTTTCATCTAAATTACACAAAAGGCAAAGAAAATGTGATCATTTTTACCTGTTTCAGTTATAGGTGGTCATATTGATCACACAGAAATTCTCACTGTTTTATTGTTACTTTTTGCACAGTTGAAGGTGCATCTTAGTTGCTTAGAGACTGTCATCGTCTCTGTCAATAAAACTTCACATGTGGCCTTGATTTCCATTACTGGGCATTAAAATACTAATAATTAATTGATTAAACTCAATTAAAAATAAAGTAGGGGAGACCAGGGACGGTTGTACCACTTTTTGTCTCAGCGCCTAAACTCACTGAAAAATTATGTCAAAGCTCTTAAATTTTGAAACAAACTACCCTTACATATTACAAACAGCAATGTGTCCAACTTTTTTTGGTTTTATTTTCATACTTATTTCCAGCCTTTTCCCACAGGCTATGATTATTTTTTTGTGATGTTCTAGGTGGAAATTTGTTATTAAAATGTTAAAATAACTGTTTCTCACTCTGAGTAATTCTAGATTAATCTAAAATTTGAATCAGATCACTGATGCTTATTATCCTACAGAAAAATACTGCAATTATTACAGTTTACTACATGTGATGGCTGCATATTGATAAATATATAAATACATTTTACAAAATGTAAATGTTGGTGTTATTTAATTTTTAAAAACATAAACTAAGGAATAATTAATCTCTTAGTCTGTATTTATCATGAGAGATAATAGACTTTGGAAGTCAAAGGTCAAAATGATGCTTACAGCCATTCTAGTAGTTATGGAATTCCAGCTCTACTAGTGTTAAGTTACTACAAATCTGCATTCACAAACAAGGCTCCACCATTATTGGTGCTTTGCCCTTATATATTGGTTAGTGTTCTTACAATGTTTGGAGACTAAATAAATAAAACTAAATAAATAAAATAAAAAATCACTTTAGTGTCTGCATTACTGGGCCGACAGTGATGCAGAATTGGCCGGAACAAAGGTGAACTCTGCAAACCAAGGCTTAGAAAGGGATCATATACTCTGATATACTCTGACACACAAAATATTATTTTATTATTTTTTATTATCTACTGTGATTGTAACATTGTGTAGGCATTGTGTTTTCAGGTCACTATATTTCTTGTGAACACAATATCTCAAGAACGAGAACTTGGTACAAATGAGCAGTTAGACTCAAGAATGAACTGACACAGGTTTGGTGGTCAGAGGTCAAGATGACCTCAATAAACACATCTGAGGCCATAACTCAAAATTTCAGATCCGAATTATGACAAAATCACACACAAATATCTAAAAGCATAAAGTGATGATGTGATGGTATTTTGTATCCAAAAGGTCAAAGGTCAGCCTCACTGTGACATCATAATGTTCAGTCCTCTGTCCTCCTCTGTAAAAAATATTCTCTAAGTGAAGACAAAATGTTTCTACCTGGAAATTATTCACTGGAATTACACATGTATAGTGAGAACTTCCATTTTACCAAAAAAATACACTTAATACCTTTTATTAAATGAATCAATATAGTGATAAGTTCATTATGTTCATTATATGAGTCTGGACAGACATAGATGTAAACCTCTGTTTTATATGACCATTGACAGCTGACTTCTCAGTCTTCTTAACCAGCTACTAGGGGCCACAAGTGATTAACAGCCGCTTCGGTTTGAAATCATAGTAGAAGGTTAAAAAAGGCTGGAAAAGTTTTGTCGTTCCTCTTCCATTAATCATGTTACGACCCCCCACATTTAGCCGGGCCAAACCCAGACAGAGAACCACTAAAGTAACTAACTGTAACTAAAACTGACCTCCACCTCAAACCACTACAACACTACAATGTCTCTTTCCATTTAATAATGTCTTATATCTGTCAAATTATTTTTGATTGTTTTAAGTAGATTTTGCTGACAACACTTGAATAGGATTTTGACAGCAGCACTGTTACTTGTAACTGAGTAGTTTTTACATCATCACATTGATATTTTTACTCAACTCAATACTTGTTCCACCACTGGGATAAATTCACCATCATTTACATGTAAATGTCTTATTTTACAGCTATGGGGGGTAAGTCTTTTCCTGTCTCACTTTCATCATTAAGATTATTAACAATGATATCATTAACAGAAAATAATGCATGATTTTGATCGAGTTTTTTAAATTCATCTTTGTCTCACTGTATGTCAACATTTGCTGTTTAGGCTGGTTTAGTAAACCATGGAGGACTTATGCAACGTGAGTATGAGTAAACATATATGAGTCAGTATGTTGCTACTGTGTCCTTTCTGTGTGGTTCTGCTTCTTAAAAACACATAACTCAGATGGTTTGTTGTTGTTTTGGCTGTTTGGTGAGTGTGACAACAGAGCATCAATAAAATATTGTACAGCTGAGGACAAAATTATCAGCCCCCCCCCCAAATTTTATTTAAAGTTCTTTTCAAAATTTTCTCAGGTGCTTTTTTAACAGAGCAAGGAATTTTCAACATAGCATTTCTAAACATACTAGTTTTCTTTAGAAAGCATAAATCATTTCAATTTGTACATAATAACAGAATTATTTCAGAAAAAAAAAAATTACCAGGGTCAATATCATTACCCCCCTTAAGAACTGACCTTTTTATTGAGCCACAGCACAAACCACTGTTGTGCAATGATGTGCTTTAACTTTGTAATGCTCAAACTTTGTAAAAATCAAGTTAAATCTGAGGGTTATCTTCCAATTTACACAAAGTATAAAAACTTCAGTAAGGGTTTGAGCTGTCACTTGAGAAAGCATCATGCCAAAAACAAAAGAAAACAGTTTAGACTTGAGAAAAAGAATTGTTGATGCTCACAAAGCAGGAGAAGGATTTCCAAAGTTATCACAGCGTTTCCAAGTGTCAAGAACCGGAGCGGAGAAGTATCATTAAGATTTTCAAAGAGAGACACACAGAACAGACCAAACCTGAGAGATGTAGGAAGCGAAAGATTCCAAAGACTCTGGAAAGAAAACTAGTGAGAGATGTGTCTAAAGACCCCAGAACAACTGCCAAGACACTAGTGAATGGCTTAGCCAAGTCAGGAAGACAATCACTAGAGCCCTGGACAGGAATGGACTGTGAGGTCGCAGACCAAGAAAAACTCCACTTCTGCAGAAGAGACAGAGGTGTATAACCCTAAGAACACCGTCCCCACAGTGAAACACGGCTGGTGGGAGTATTATGCTGTGGGGATGCTTCAGTGCGTCTGGAACTGGGAATCTTGTCAATGTAGTAGGAATCATGAAGCAAGAAGGATATGTGAAGATTTTGAAAGAAAACCTCAAGCAGTCAGCAGTAAAACTGGGTCTGAATCGTCGCTTTGTCTTCCAACACGACAACGACCCAAAACATACGTCGCTCCTGGTGAAGAGCTACCTCCAGAAGACCAAAGTGAACGTTACTGACTGGCCTGCACAAAGCCCCGACTTGGATTCCATTGAAAATCTGTGGGGTGAACTGAAGACTAAGGTCCATGCCAGAAGACCATCAAATCTGGAGGAGCCTGAGAGATTCGCCAAAGAAGAATGGGCTGGGATTCCTCAGGAGACGTGTCTGAGACTTGTTGAAAACTACAACAAACGACTGCAGGCTGTTATCCAGCAAAAAGGATACACAACTGACTATTAGCATCAGGGGGGCTAATAATTTCTGACCCTGGTAGTTTTTGGTTTTGTGAAATAATTTTGTGTCAGTGTGCAAAGTAAAATAATGTAAGCATCCAAAATAAAACTAGGAAGTTTGGAAAAACGTGTCAAAAATTCCTTGCTCTGTTTATAACAGCACTTGGGAAATACATTTTAAAAAATGATGAATATTGTGTGTTTTTTTTCTTCAATGCACAGGACCTGCGAGGACGATCTCACGTTTGTGAAATCTTACCGACCACAAAAACAGGGAAGCCAAACATCTGAGAATTCTGCTTCATGGACCAATCGGTGCCGGCAAGTCCAGTTTCATCAACTCTGTTGACAGTGTTCTTCAAGGCAGAATTACTGGTCGAGCTTTGACTGATACCTTGGGGGACAGCTTTACCAAAAAAGTATGAATAACTTTTTAATTTTGGTGATTCTAAGCAAAGACAAAGCAGTTTAAAATGAAAATTAACTTAACACATTTCCTATGATGATTATAGTTCATTAATCCAATCATTAGCTGTAACAAACTTTACTATTATGACAGCATTTGTAAAATATCATTAAAATGACACCTTCTTCAATTACGAGCAGTTTTACTCCTCTCAAATGAAAAGAAATCAGCCTCTTAAGATTTTAATCTGGAACATTTGGAGCCATTTGTTCTTATACATTTGTCCTCAGGACAAAAATATATTTCTATCAAATTTTAAGAATTTAAATGTATTTTCATCAAACTTTGTGCATCATTGTAAATCCTGAAATAATAAAAATAGGGGATTTCATGGTTTTCACTACTCAGTGGAAAACTTTAGATGTTAATTGCGATCATACACACAAAAGGAAATATGTTGCCCTTTATGACAGATATTGCGGTTCTAACCTGAAAATCAACTCTACTGAAATGTTAAAATTTACAAATAAAAATCATATTAATAACAAAAATAGGAGTAATGGAGGAGTCATGAAAGAGGAGTAATGACATTTTGTGTTGGTAAGGATAGAATGTTAATGCTAAATGCTAATAATGTAACAATAAGCTACTGTTGACTTTAGCTGGATTACACAGAGGTCTCACTCAATACTGGACCAAAGAGCGGACAACTGGAAGTGTTGCGGAAATGACATTTTTGCTAATATTGCAAATAAATGGCAGCTAGCAAGGTCTGCTATGTTAGCTTTGGCTTCTAGCATCTAATATACATGAAATGACAGACTGAGCAGCAGGTGATCATGGGTTAAAATTAAGAGCGAACACTAGCATCTGCAAAAGATGCAGTCCGAGCAGCAGTGTCACCAGTGACTCTGTGTCTCACTTTGTAATGTAACAAGTGTTGTTTCACAGAGTTGAGTGAGTCAGAGAGTGAAGCTGTTTTGCTATCTAGTGCTAATCCATATAGCAGATGCTAGTGGACCATGATGCCATAGTGTGGCTATCAAGCGAGCGGCCATAAGTTAAAGCAGTGTTGTTCACTGTTGGTCCTCTTATTTCCCAACAAACATGACTAGTTTGGCTGTCGCTGTTAGTCGTGTTAACGAGATATGAGCCACTTAGCTACTGCTAGCAGGACACAAGGCAGCTAGAGCAGACACGCGCTAACCTAAATTCACCGACCTCTTACACCGCAAAACAATCACATTCAATTAAGTAAATTATAAAACAAACTTAAAATTAATACACTTATCAAATAATATTACCATAGTGCAGTGGTTCCCAAACTGGGGGGCAGGCCCCCCTGGGGGGGGCACAGAGCCACTGCAAGGGGGGCGCGAAAGACCAGGGGAGAAAAAAAGAGTGAAACAAGGCTGAATGAATATGATCTAGGGGGAATAAACAAAAGTTTGCTGTTTCTATCTAGCTGACCTTTATTTTGCTAAAATTTAACTTTTGAATTCTTTTTTTTATCAGTTCCATCCCCAATTATTGTTAACAATTGATTGAAAATTTTGTGGTGGGGGCTTGAACTTTTGTTGGCTTCCGAAATGGGGGCATACTGGAAAAAGTTTGGGAATCACTGCCATAGTGTAACACAACAAATGGGAAATGGTTGAAAAATTTACCAAACCTGCTGCTACTTCGGCGCCATGTTCCCGCTCATTCAGGCAGACGTAGGCCATGCGAAGAGGTCGCAGAACATACCAACATGGACGTGCACAAACCATTTCAACATATGAAATTCTTATCAGTATTTAATGTAATTCAAGAAGGATTGTGGAACAAAACTGCCTCGGAGGTGCTTTGATAACACACTCTCACAGAGGAGGGATCCTTCAGATTGGCTACATCCTGTTTTTCTTATCAAAAAAGGCACCACCCTCTCCCACACACATTCCATCTGTGGAATGTTCTCTCAGTATGGAGAGGCTGATGTAGCTTGGAGCGACAGGGCAAAGCAGGCTGCATGCACTGCATGAATAAGTGCATTTATCAAAACTATCCCTCTCAGAAACGGTGCCTTTTTGTGAAATTGTAAATGAAGTAATGAAGCAATTGTAGATGTTAATGTTAGTTTAAGAATTGCAATTTGATGAAATGTTGAATAAATATTTATTAAAATAATTGCACTCTCTGCTTTACAGTACAGAGCTTATGAAATCAGCAGAAATACAGGTGGCCATTATTCCTTCATTTTCAATGACATCATGGGCTTTGAAAGCAGGGAAAACCATGGAGTTCGCATGGAAGATGTCAAACTGGCCTTGAGGGGACATGTGAAAGACGGTTACCAGGTACAATCATTTGAATTCTGATGTTATTAAAAGGGAGCCTGTGGAGTTTTCTTGTAAAAGTTATTTTTACATTCAGTGTTACCCACCAGAATGCACTGTGTACACTTGATTTTTCATAAAACTGTGCATCCTGCGTTCTTTACATTGATGTTTGGTCCTGTGACAAACAGGACAAACTTCTTCTTTCCTGCATTTGCATTACATTACATTTCTGGTGCATTACTGCTACTTGTAGATCAGTGGAATCAGTGGAACGTGCTCAGATTTTTGGTGAACAGTGAACTGAAGGATCAGCTTGCAATTAATGAATGTGAACGTGAAATATTGGTGCTCATGTTGTCAGCTGATGAAAAATGGTTGATCATGTAGCATGAAGTAGACACTGCAGTCTGGAGATCTGTTATAGTGAAAAAATGGCAGATCCACATTATATTCACTCTTCTCTGTTCATCTCCCTCTGCGTCTCAGTGCAGTTCTCTTTCATCATGATGCGTTCAACTTGAAATGGAAAGTTTGAATTTCAAGTCCCCAGTTGGAAATAAGTTGGAGTTCAAGTTTGCTTCCTGCTGTAATGTAAAATGTTCCCAAATTTTTGTAAATTGTAAAAACATGAATATGAAGCGACATTTTGTGTAACATTATGATATAGACTCCAGTGTACCTGGTAGAAGAACAAACAAAAAAACATGAAGAAATTAACATGAAGTAGGTCATTTTGGGGACTGTGAAATTAGTTCAAAACTAGTTAATTTTAATCCCTGTAAACTTCACTTTGAGCACTTTTTAAGAGTGAATTTACACAACACTGCTCTTATGTTAGATAAAACATGATAAAGTGCAGCCAAAAAGGGGCAGCATTTCCCAATCCTGGTCCTCAGGAGTCAGGACCCACTGCCCTGCATGCCCTCCAGCACACCTGATCCAAATGAACAGGTTGTTATCAGGCTTCTGCAGAGGCTTGATGATGAGCTGATCATCTGAATCAGGTGTGTTGGAGCAGGGAAACGTCTCAAACATGCAGGGCAGTGGGTCCTGAGGACCAGGGGTGCCTTTCATTCAGTAAATTGGTCTCCTTGTCTCCTCCACACGCTTCCTCTCCTCGAGTCTTAGCTCCACCCAGCGAGGACATGAAACAGGGATGCGAAGAAGAGACGTGAGGACGGAGGAGATGAAACGCTGAAATGAAAAATCCTCGGCTCCTTTTAGCATCAGTCTGAAGCAACGTCAGTTACTGATGACGAACTGATATCAGCTGACTGGCACGAATGTCTGCACAAACACTTATTTAAGAACAATTGCATCATTTGACAGTATTTGATTAGATCTGTAAACTGTTTAAAATAGATGATTAGTAGTCGGATTCTCCCTGATGTTGATTTCAATCATCATTTAATAATCTTTAAATTATATCCCTACGGATCTGACATTTGTTTACTTATTTATTTATTTATTTATTATATATATTTGCACCATTGTTATCTGCACAATAATACAACTATGTGAGAATGTGTGTCAATTTTACTGTGAAATTAAAAAACAAACAAACAAACAAAAAATACAAACTGCTGCTTTGTGTGATGCCACAACTCTACAATGAAATTAACTTATAGTGTTTAGATGCCGACACATGACGGCGCATTATATCACATCTCATAATGTATTATAATTATCTGTAGATCCTGTATGTGACACTACAAAGTAAACACACGGCCGCAGGTATTTTCCCTGATTAGTCCATTAAGTGTGTGACAGTGATTCCACAGTAATAATCTCTGAATCATCACTGTACCAGGCGACTTTTCATCCTGTTTGTGTCATTCTTCAGAACATGCGGCGATTTACAGTCTAATAATACTAATAATGCTTATAATCACTTATTTCTTCATGAGCTCTTTGTGACACCGAAGGACATAAATATTCAATCAGAATCATTAACGCGCTTCAGAAACTTGTGTCAGTCAGATTTGATTTCCCTGCGTGTCCTGATGATGCAGGGTGACAGTCGCTGAAACTGTCCAATCAGCATCACTCCTCTTGATAAAAGACTTCCGCGTAGGATACACCGGTGTATCCTCGCCCTGAGCTCCACCAGAAGCCTCCTCTCTCCTCGCTCCTCGTCTCCTACAGGTGCATTTAAGCAATTGGAAGATCCTTCATCATGGCGGAGGGGAAATGACTTCCGGGTTGACGAAGGCGAGAGGAGACGAGGAGGCAAAATTCAACGAAATGAAAAGCACCCCAGGATTGAGTGTCTAGCGTGTCCCTCCAGTGGAGAAAATGCAATTCAGTATCACGCAGGCTTCCCTACATGTTAGAAATTAGTTGGCCTCTTCTGCCTTGAGATGGTTAAAAGGTTAATAGTTTCTTGTGTGATTTGATAACAGAGGTGTGAAGTTGTTATAGCCTACTTTAAGCCACATAATAAAACTAAATTTTAATCTTAGCAGTCGATTGGAACTGTTTCACCATAAATGCATTGTGACTATTCGATGCACCAGTGCCCTTTATTTGCCTCTGCCCCACAGACAGCCAGTCCACCACTGAGTGGAACAGTATGGAACCATTAGCAGGAACATGTATCACGTCACCCACCTTGTATCTACAGCACAAACAAAACAGGGACACTGAATCTGCTCCACAGCACAACAGTGGTCAAAAACTCCACAGGCTACCTGCTATTTTTTACTATTTTGATTTAAACACATTTGAACATTGTTCAATAAAAGTATGGAGAACCAAAAATGACATAAGTATAAATAAATAAATAAATAAATGTATAAATAAATAATTAAATACGAATAAATGATAAACCAAGGGCATTTTGGTAATAAAAAGGCTATTTCTGTATTTTTACATTTATTTATTTATACATATATTTATTTATTCTTTTATTTCTACATTATATTTATTTTTATTTATTTATTTATTTATTTCCATGTTTATTTATTTCTACACTTTATTTCTACATTTATTTATTTATTTATTTCCACATTTATTTATTTATACATTTATTTATTTATTTATTTATTTCCACATTTATTTATTTATTTATTTATTTAATTATTTATTTATTTATTTCCACATTTATTTATTTATGTATTTAATTATTTATTTATTTATTTCCACATTTATTTATTTATTTAGTTCTACATTTATTCATTTATTTATTTATTTATTTCCACATTTATTTATTTATACATTTATTTATTTATTTATACATTTATTTATTTCCACATTTATTTATTTATGTATTTAATTATTTATTTATTTATTTCCACATTTATTTATTTATTTCTACATTTATTTATTTCTGTGTCAGTGTCACACAGAAATATAAATATGCTAATTAGGTAGGCAGGCCTACGTCAGTCGATGTGCTCTCACGTTAGCCTTTAGCTTGCTATCAGCAATGGATAGTTTTGTGCGGGCTGTTGCTGCTGATTTAAGAGCATTAGCGGACAGTTTTGATCACAACGAACCTGCTGACTATCTTAAGTTTCGTTTCGAGAGATTACTTGAAGATTTAGCACAACTCTCAGCTGATAGGGACGTAGAAGTTGACGTGGTGCTAGATGGAACTTCAAACCCGCTCAGTGACAGAGGAAGAGGGAGCGACGTTTGGACGTCCACATCACATTTTACCTCCTGATATAATTGAAGCTCACCTGCTTTTGGGACACACCGCTGGAGACATTGCACAGTTGTTCGGCGTCTGTATTATTTACATTCAGGGTGCTTTCACACATGTTTAGTGCGCACTAGTGTGCGCTCCAGATGCCAAAATAATATAATGTTTAATTTTTCAGTAGTGTGGTCACACATGCTTGTTGTCACTCTGGACCAAACACCGCACCACTGGAGGAGTCATGTTTCCATGACTACCGGTAGAAACCAGAAAGCGCTGAAAAGTGAGGAGAAAAAACGTCAGCTATAATGGAGACACAAGTACGCTGGTTGTTTGTAGCGCTGATCGTTTCTTTTTATATCATTTGTGTGTATCACTCTCTGCAAACGATAGAGTCACTAGATGTGTCCATAGATTAGTTCTGTGGCAGCTTTTTGATACACAATACTAATATTCCCCTTCACATTCCGATACTACATAGACTATGAAGCCTGTACGCTATTTTTTTTTTTCTTTTGCAGCTCTTACAGCAGGTCTTGTGGGGTTTTCCTGTTACACAGTTGTCAGTAGATACCAAAGTTGTCAGGCGACAGGGTCATGGTGACACTAACATTAGGCTACTTGATGCCAAACAGGACAGTAACAAGGTGGGACACCTGTGAACTGTTCAGTCATGGAAAACAGAATGAAATATTGATAGACCTATTTAATATTAACGATAATGTAACTGCGCCTTCTCCGGAATCAGCGTCTCCAGTGCATCAACACATTAAAGTTATTCTCTCGCCGCAGCCGCGCTTCATTTTCAAACTCTATCGTTTGCAGAGAGTGATACACACAAATGATATAAAAAGAAACGATCAGCGCTACAAACAACCGGTGTACTTGTGTCTCCATTATAGCTGACGTTTTTTCTCCTCACTGTTCAGCGCTTTCTGGTTTCTACCGGTAGTCATGGAAACATGACTCCTCCAGTGGTGCGGTGTTTGGTCCAGAGTGACAACAAGCATGTGTGACCACACTACTGAAAAATTAAACTATATATTATTTTGGCATCTGGAGCGCACACTAGTGCGCACTAAACATGTGTGAAAGCACCCTGAATGTAAATAAGACACACGCTGAACAACTGTGCAATGTCTCCAACGGTGTGTCCCAAAAGCAGGTGAGCTTCAATTCTATCAGGAGGTAAAATGTGATGTGGACGTCCAAACGTCGCTCCCTCTTCCTCTGTCTCTGAGCGGGTTTGAAGTTCCATCTAGCACCACGTCAACTTCTACGTCCCTATCAGCTGAGAGTTGTGCTAAATCTTCAAGTAATCTCTCGAAACGAAACTTAAGATAGTCAGCAGGTTTGTTGTGATCAAAACTGTCCGCTAATGCTCTTAAATCAGCAGCAATAGCCCGCACAAAACTATCCATTGCTGATAGCAAGCTAAAGGCTAACGTGAGAGCACATCGACTGACGTAGGCCTGCCTACCCAATTAGCATATTTACATTTCTGTGTGACACTGACACAGAAATAAATAAATGTAGAAATAAATAAATAAATGTGGAAATAAATAAATAAATGTAGAAATAAATAAATGTGGAAATAAATAAATAAATAAATAATTAAATACATAAATAAATAAATGTGGAAATAAATAAATAAATAAATAATTAAATACATAAATAAATGTGGAAATAAATAAATAAATAAATAAATAAATGTATAAATAAATGTGGAAATAAATAAATAAATGTATAAATAAATAAATGTGGAAATAAATAAATGTAGAAATAAATAAATAAATGTAGAAATAAATGAATAAATAAATATATGTATAAATAAATAAATGTAAAAATACAGAAATAGCCTTTTTTATTACCAAAATGCCCTTGGTTTATCATTTATTTGTGTATTTAATTATTTATTTATACATTTATTTATTTATTTATACTTATGTCATTTTTGGTTCTCCATATAAAAGAGCATCATTTGACTGTATGTTATTGTTTTTTTTTGTTTGTTTGTTTGTTTGTTTGTTTTTTGTTTTTTTGTTTTTGTTTTTTTTTTTCAGCTCAAGCCTGATCACCAAATGACCATGAATGATCCATATTATGAACCAGCTCCCACTCTGGATGACAGAGTTCACGTTCTGGTGTTTGTCGTTTCTGCTAACTTAATATCTACAATTACTGACGAGGTTGTGACAAAGATGAGAGAAGTCAGACTGGCAGCCAGTGACATGGGTAAGAGCAGACATCACAATGGTTATACTCTGTCTGGACACATATCTGATTTTAATAAAAATCTAATATCAATATCAAAAAATAATTTTATAAAGAAAAAGCAAAATAAAATGATAAAGATTTGTGTGTCTGCAGATGTTCCCCAACTGGTTATTCTCACCAAAATTGATGAAGCCTGTTCTGAGGTGGAAAAAGATATCAACAATGCCTATTACAGCGAATACCTGAAGGGAAAAGTAAGTTTCTATTAGTGATTTTTGAAGTGTTTTCAGACTTGTGATCTTAGAATGTAATTTAAGTCAGATTTTTCAGTATTTCAGCTCTGGTCACCACTTTGCATGTACTGATCAACTGAAATGTTCATACTTTTAAAACTTAGGTCAAGTTATTCAGCGATAAGCTGGGCATTCCAGAAAACTGCATCTTTCTAGTGAAGAACTACAATAAAGAAGGACGTACGAATCGTGGCATTGATACGCTGATACTGAGGGCACTGAGACAGATGATCAACTTTGGAGATGACTACCTCAACGACCTGCAGAGAGACACACTGATGCAAAAGCTTGCATGGCTGAGGCATGATCGTGCACTGTACTGATTTTATGATTGTGTAATTCATGTACTGTTCACTGTATCATGAGATTCTCCATTTCATCCTCCATAGTCAAGTTAGAAGTTTTATCAAAATGTACCATGGTGCCTCTTTTTTTACTTTGAAGGATAAAGTCCTGTATAACTGTACAAAACCTGCATGATCAAAAATTGTATAGAAACTTGATTATTAATCATTAATTGATAAGAATTTAACCATGTATTAAACATTGTTAGCATTTTCAACTATTGGTTAAGAAAAATGATTAAAATACGTACGCTAAAGGAAGTCAAGTCTGTTTACAGACAGGTGACACATTCTGAAACATGAAACTTTGTCGTGTTTTTCTTTAATTTGTCACCTGGCTATAGAATTCTGTCACAAAACATAATTATGATTGATATTATAATAGCACAATAATATCTGATTTAATGTGATGAAGAGGTAAAACAATCATTTAGTGTATAAATATGTTTTTGTTTTGTTTTTTACCACAGCTGTAAGGTGCTGGAAAAGCTTAGAAATGCACCTTCAAAATGCTATATCCTGTAAGACTGAACGTACATTGAATACATTGAAAGAACAAATAATGGCACTGAAGGATTTTCTCAATGGAAAAGATGTTTCCCTTCTTCTCCCGACCAGCTTCGGCAAGACTTTGATCTGATTGGTTGAAGTTAGCCTGTGTTCGACGTGAGAGGCAGATGGTTTATCTGATCACCTGCCAAATGTTTTTTTTTTTTTTTAAGTTCCTGCCCTTTTCCAAACAATTTCTAATGACAATTTCCCAGATGCTTCTATGCAACAAACCATGTGGCTTGTCAGGTTACCATGTCCTTGCAGCTAACATAGAGAGGGTGGCCACCAGGGGGCGATCCAGATGTTCTGGCTTCACTTTTGGTGAGCTGTCATGTTGTCCATCGTTGAAGATCAGATTATTTACTCTGTGAAACTATCGTGCAATTATGGGCTGTATTTAAGCACTATGTCATATTGTGGTTGCTATGTCTTGAGAAAGGTCTTTGTGACTGAAACATAAACACTTTATCAATAAATCAATGCAGAGGTGATGAGTGTGTGCAGGAATATTTTTTTTTTTTTTTTTTTTTTTGGAAAAGTGTTGTATGAATTACCATTAAATTTGGTACAGATGTTCAGGGTCCCCAGGGATAAATAAGTGATAAGTTTGATCCAATGACATTTCATTTAGGGCCATCATCAGGTCAGAATTTCTTTTTTGTCCAATACTTTGTAACCACCAGCCTCAACTACCCTTTGTGTTCAGTGCTAATTAGCAAATGCTAACACACTAAGATGGTGAATGAGATAAACATATGAAATAGAAAAGAAATACTGGAACCACAGAGAGAGCAACACTGGATTCAAACTGGACTGAACTAATAACCACTGTGGTGGGACTACTCAGTAATGCAGGAGTGTGAGTAGGGGGATGCAGCCTGGGCCTGACTCCTCCCTTGTTCCAACTCCTAATCAAGGCCAGGCAATATACAGTAGGCACCTGTAGGCCTTTCTCTCCCCTTTCCTGCTTCATGCCCTGTCCCTGCTGTGGCTGCTCATGTTTGCTTGCACCAGGTATGAGCCAAAAGTAGCCTTTTTGTAGACAATTGTACCTGTATTGCTATTTTAGTTTTGTTTAACATGTGTAATGTGTTGGCTGGCCAGGTACCGGGTTGACTTCCCTCCTGCCCTCCTGCATCCATTAGAGCCCAGACCTTGAGGTGGTGAGTAGGGTACCTCATCAGAGTCTTAAGAAACAGTATGAGTATGGTGAGCTCAGCTAATGGTGGTTTCCCCTTTTTTAGGTCCCCCTGCCCTTGATTACCACTGCTGCTTTGCCCTTTGCCTGCTTTTTGTTTGTCTTTAGTTAAGCGCTTTGTCCCCTTGTAGCTCACTATTAGTTACATTTTTGCCCTTATTTCATTATTTGTTTTGTTTATTAGTTTAGTTGTTTTGCACTTTAATTATCATTATTTGTCCTTCAGTTACTCATTGCTTTAATTATTGTTGAACTATTGATTTGTGATTTAGTATTTCCCAGTTTTGCTTATTATTTTGTCATAGTGGTCTGTATTGTGTAGTTTGGTTATGAGTTATTTTGTATTTGTTCAGCCAGCTGGGATACTTTTTTTTTTATTTTCTGTGAGTTTTCTTTGTTTCAGGAGTGCAGAGCCATATTGTGGAGAGGCCTGTGGTGAGGTCCCTTCACTTTTGCGTGTCAGTAGTTGCACTGGGACACCATAGACTGCACCATTTTTGTTTGAGGATTGCTGTGTTGTTTGCTGTACCCACTTGTGGTGAGTAGTGGCAGCACCCCTCTCTTGGTGTAGTCTGCCTCTCAACAAGTGGCCTCTGCTCAGTTTTCTCATTTCTTTAGTTTTGCTTATGTTGGGCTGAGTTTTAACTTTTGTATTGTTCACCCTTTTAGAATTTATATCCAGGCCTTTTTTTTAGTAAAGAAATTTTATCTACTGTTATTTTTGGTTATTTCTTGTTTATTAATAATTTTCTTCTTCCTTTTTAGCAGCTCCAGCCCCGTCTTTTTGCTTTAATTATTTTGCTTATTATCAATAAGAAATTGTTTTAATTGTAATATCATGTCTCTGCCTCTCAATTAGTAATGAACATGTGCCTTACTATCTACCTTATGAATAATAATCAAGGTACTTTAAGGTATTTCCTGGGGTGAAACTCCCCAGGTGGCATTGTACTGACACAACAATTCCATACCAACCCAAACCTACCTACCTACCCCCTCGCCACACACAGCACACGTTTATTGGTTTATCTCCATTATTTAATGAATTACAAATGTTTCACTGATGAATATGAATATAAGTCCCCAAAGTGTAATGCCTCATCATATATATATTATTGGAATTCATATTATAGCAGGAAAGAGTCACAGGATAGCCGCTCGGTGAGTACAGGATAGGAATAAGTGCATTTTGTGTTATTTGATCAATATCAAAAGAATCTTGTAGCACGTAAGGATGTTAACAGGCTACAGGCATTGAGATCTTGTCCCACATCCACAGTCAGGATACTTTTCACATTCGCTTGTATATGTAGATGACTCTGTGGCAGGATGGACAGCGATGCTCTACATCTTGACAGGAATCAATGCAGAACGGGATACAACAGCAAAGAAAACACCTGTAGGAGGAAACAGAGTGAACTGTAACTTTCCACTTTTGTTCCTGAAGCAATAATAGTTTAAATAATAGGACTTCTTTCCTCCGTAGTTTTAGTTTTATAGTTTCAAATTTCTCTTTGTATTTTTTTTCCCTATGAGTTTCTACCCAAAATGTTGTTTTTTACCCAAATACGGCGAGGCCAGCGCAGATGGCCCAGGTCATCAGGCCTGCTGTGTGCTCTGTCTTGGTGATCACTGTCTGCTGGCAGTGGGGACACACAGTCTGTCCTGGGACGTCATGTAGCGCAGGTGTTACTACGACGTGAGTCACTGCAGAGGAGAAATACATCATTCATAAAATAAAGGTTTCCACACTCATTTGTCTCCATAGTCATTTGCACAAGCTTAAAGGCACAGTTCTCCCATCTTTGTGTAGTGCTATTTAGCCTTGTAGATAGTTTTGGTGTGACTTGCAGAGTTTTGGAGATGTCTGCCTTCTCTTGAACGTTACAGAACTAGATGGCACTCAGTTTGTGGATCTCATAGCAATATCTTTCTCTAGAAATCACGATATGATCAAGCTAATATAAATAAGAATTTGTTCTTAATGATTTGTCTTGCTAAAAAAGTTAAAATAAATTAATAAAATGAAAATAATCTGCAGACCTTGTTGCGCACAGTTTCATGAAGGAACTATTTTCCTTCTCCCGAACTACACTCATCAACTATGTCACTGCACAGAAGGAAGCGTGCATCTACTCATGTATGAGAGGCTTGTGTTTGTGACAGCACAGGATGTAAACATTAATGGCGTCCTCCTTGGCTGAGTAGTAGTTCCTACATGAAACTGCTCACAGCAAGGTCCGTGGATAATCTTGAGTAACAGGGCCGCGATTTCTGGAAAGAGACATTGCTGTTGGGTTTTTCAAATGTATTTCTTTGGCGCTTTGAGCACCATGGCCCGAGTGCCTTCTAGTTATAGTATACTTAAGAGAGGACAGACATCTCTACAGCTGATATCTCCGAAACTCTGCAGGTCACTCCAAAACTATCTAGATCAGACCTGAGCAAAATGCGGCCTCAGGGCCGGATGTGACCCACTGAAAGGTTTCTTGTGGCCTGCAAGGCCATCATGGAAATACCAAAAATAGCATTTTGCTTACCATTAAACCATCATCAGACCTTTATATTGAAAGGGGTCAGTGCTGTGTTCATTGGTAATGATAATGAACTGTATCTATTATGTTAAACTAACTCTATTCACACAGTGCTGCACATCCATGTTGTTTATGTTGTTCTTCTTCTACTTTTGCTGCTACTATCATTGCAACCTGTATGCGGCATGCATGGTACACTCTAAAACATCAAGTTTTGAACATTGCCAACAAAATATTAGTCCACATTTCATCACAGGGCAATTCAGAAAGGGTGACCAACAGTAGAAGTGTCCTATATAGAACACTTCTGACTGTTCCTTTATTACGCATTTAGCAATTATTAGGACCTTGTATGGTTTGTGTCTGGTCCACAGCAGCCTGATCAATTTCTCGTGTGGCCCAACATAAAAAATGATTGCCCAGCCCTGATCTAGATGGATAAATAGCGTTACAGGTAGGAGGAAAAGTACGGATTATTGATGTCCCCTTAAAGTGAGTGTAGTGCCCAATTTCTAACTCAGATACAAGCAGTTCTATTGTTACAATTGTAATTTGCTGATTTGAGATCCATGCTATCAAATTTATAACTTTATTTAAAGATAAAGAAAAGATAAATACGCTAAAGAGGAAGAGCTGTTTTGAATAAAATGAACAATTATAAGGGACCAAAAAAGATTATGACTAAAACATGACTAGTTTCAGTGACTAAATCCTTGACTAAAACAAAACAAAGACTCAGATGTGACTAAAACTCACTAAATTGAAATTTCTTGCCAAAATTAACACTGCTTTCCACTTTGGGCTGTCATGAGGATAAAATGTACTGACTGCACTGACTAAACACGACCAGCAGAGGCTGCCAGTAGCACAACATCTGTGAATTGATAAGGAGGAGGTCCTCTGTTTCTGCCTTTCTGTGGTCCCTGTGCTGTCCACTGAAGTTAGTGAGGCATCCAAACAAATGGGGGTTTTAAGGACATACAGATTGTTCTCTAGGCACATGCACAGATAAACTCCAGGGTTTGCCTAAACAACTTCCTTTCTACTTTTTCTTTTTCTAATTTTATGTTTTAGTTTCTAAATTTGGCCCATGGCACCATTTCTCAATTTAAAGCATGATGGACTGTCCACAAGTGCAGGAAGTTTTCAGATAAAAAAAAAAACAAAAAACAAAAAATTTAATTACAAGTAGCTGAAAGTCCTGCACTGGAAATGTGATGTGAGAAAAAAATATGTAAGTATATTCAGTAAAATGTACTTAAAGTGTTAAAAGTAAAGGTACTCAGTGCAGAATATTACATATGAAATGAGGAGAGAGAGGAGCCTAATTGTTGCAACTGAACTCAGGCCTACTATGGATTGTGTACATCTGTATTTGGAGAGTAGATTGATTGGATTATTATTTTATTTATTCAGAGAGCAGCCTTTTTCAATTTTGTGCAGAGGGTGGGGACTATTTGCATATTCATGAATCCTTGAATTCTGAATGAAGTTAAGGTGTAGAGCTATATATCAGCCATTTAATGGTATAAGGTATTTAAACCTGCTTTGCAAAAATAAAAAATCATGTATTACTTCTTGCCGAACATTTTATATTGTTTGAAAGACGGCTGGTGGTGGATTTTGAATAAATACACGTAAATATGTGAAAGATTTGCTACACAATAAAATAAATTTAATTAGATTTTTATAAATGATTATGAGAGGAGTGTTGATCTCATTGTGTAGTGGGAAACTGTCACTGACAGACCAAAAAAAGAAAAAAAAAAACAAAACTAAAAATTGGAATTATTGTAAATGTTAGAATTTCAGCATGTCCTTCATGTGAGCTGTATTAGTCTTCTAATATGTGGAGGCCACAGGAAGAAGGACTACACCTGCGATAGGAATGTGTGTGAAAGCGATACCCAAAATGTGCTTGAATAGAGTAAACAGTGAACAATAGCTTTTTGTTATGCGCTGAGGCTACAAACGGGCTATTCTTCAAGACCCTCGTGTTGGGACTTCACCCACTGACTGTGTGACACTGTGCAGAGGCAGTCCCTCTCATTTCACAAACTGGAACAGAAACACATTTACCATCCGTTTCACACGTGGGTTTGGTGATGCATGCACTGCGCAGACAGGGTCTAAGTGTGCATTTGCGTATTGAAAAAATTTTACAGGGCAGCTTTGTCTGGGGTCAGGTGCACGGCCTCACCTGTTGTGGCAGGTGCAGCCGGGGATGCAGGAAAAGGAGCACCTAGCACATGAAATACACAGTTTATAAAAACAGGAAGAGACAGTTCAGAGGAGATATTTCCATAAACCATATGCCATAACATAAATTCCTTTGCATGAAATACACACAACTTTCTTACACTCCTTCAGCATGACTTAAAGGAGAAATGTGTAATACTGTAATAAATCATAAAATAACCATGATATGTCATCAGAAATTAAGGAAACAAGCTAAGTTGAAACAACGCTACAGCCTGTAACTTGTGTTACTGTTTGCCCGTTTCATGTTTATAATGCCGAATATTCACCCATTGAATGAATGTCTGTTCATCAGTCAAAAGAGACCCTTAATAATCTTTTAGAAAGACTAGATGTTTAGAATGATTAAATTGAACAATATGTTAATGGAGTCTGGCAGGCAGTCACTGAACTCCAACTCCAGAGTGTGTATTCTCAGAACAGATGGCTTTAGTAACAGACGAATCAAAGGCGAAGTCCCAGAAGTTAACAAGCCACCATTGCTGTGGTGGCGTCTCCCCACACTTTGAGCGCAAGTGAATGTGAGCCGTCTTAAGAGGTTTACAATGTTCTACTTTTACTTACTTTTTATGTAATGTTCCCTTTGACAAGGATGTCTATAAATCAAAAATCTTGAATGAAAAAAGTGAGTTTGTGTATATTGTACTTCATCACTAAAATGTGGAAGAGGTGATCCGTTTTTTCCTCTTGTTCATAACCCATGTCTGGCTGTTGTCACAACCAGCGTCTAACTACTGTGTAACATTTTAACAACACCAACATCGCCATCCTAAAAGGTAGCTTCATCAGTTACTGAGGGCTCGCTGTTAAAAATCGTCAATCCAATTATCCATGCTGTCACAATTAGCAAGTAAAAGCAGTGTCTGGAGAGTGAGCATTTTCACTGAAACCATGAAAAATCTCGCAAGAGTGCCACAGCAGCAATGGCGACGCCGCAAGATGGCGGAACACACAGAATGACTTTACATTGACAGATATACAGACAGGCAGTTATAAAGAGCTAATCATCTTACAGTGTAGGACTCGTTGTGGCTTGTTATTGTCTTGCACTCCTGCAGTGTTCCTGCAGCCTGCCTGAGATTCCTCGAGTCTGTGGAGTTTGGGGGTGGCAGGAACAACTCACTTCAACTACAGACTGTATATTAAATAGGATTTCAACCTATTTAATATACAGTATATGGCTCCAACTCACTATTTGGACTGCTGTACTCATTTCTGGATGTGCAACTGTTACATAGCATTGTTTCATACTATTTGTTTCTGCTTTTTTCACAGAAAAAGGCGTGAGGTGTTAGGCCTCAGAGGAACTAACCTGATGCCACAATGACCTCCGAAAAGTAACCGTATTATCTTTTAATACATGCACAAACAGACCTCCTTGGTATCCAGCGGGTGGAGGTGCTCCATGGGCGATGCCCGGCTGTGGGTACATCCCTGGCTGTGGGTACATCTCTGGCTGTGGGTACATCCCTGGCTGAGGCGGTGCGCCCCCATAGTTCATGGGTGGCCCAGGGTATGGTGGAGCCGACTCCTGTGGTGGGTATCCTTTTTCCATCTTCAGAAATCTTTACTGAATATGAGAAATGTGCATTATTTATTTAAGTAGATGAACTGGCTTTTAATTAATAAGGGATAATGCACAGAAAGTGGGTCATTATTTCAAAATAAAGCTCTTCAGGAGTCCTGCATGGCCCTGCTGGAGTTTATTTCACAATAATGACGGCAATAATCACCAAAAAATCTATAATTTGACACAAAATATTAATTTTACAATTATTTTAGTGATTTACAATGGAGTGCTCATCCAGAGTCTATGATCAGAGCTGTGTCCGTACAATGGTCTGTTGTTCATAGTAACAGTCTGCTGTACAGAATGCTAAAACACTGGTTTTGTTACCTGTATATTAATTTCATTTCCCCAGTATAATGTATTGCTGCCACAACAAAAGCAAACAGTAAGTAAACACTTCCGCTATTTCACTACATAGCAACGGCTATATGGAAAAGCTCACTTCAAAGTAAATACAAACTTTTGTTCCAATTTTTTTGTGACCATACTGACACATAATTTTATAGGTTTGTTTTCCCAAAATTGCAACCAGAGGACAAACAAGGTGAATGCAAAAGAAGATACCAACCGACTTTTTGTTTAATCTAATGTGTTGAAGATTTGGTTGATTTAAAAACATTATTAGTGGTACAAAGCTAGATTATTACCTGAACATGTACAGAAGTTGTTTATATGAAGTTCAAATGGCGAGAATCATAGAGGGAAATTTAATTTCATTGTATTAGTGCATCATCTGTTTTTTGAAAGTGGTATTGGAAGAGACAAGAGAAATGATTGAAATAAACAAAATTGAAAAGGAATGAAATATATTCGAAAGATGTTTTAGAAGTTACTAGTAGGGTTATAACACCTCATAGCATCTCCATTTTCAGTGAGTAATATACAAAAAAAAAATGATGAGAGAAATTTGGTGTCAGGTTAGACTGACCAATTTAGTTCTGCTCAGATTTATTGATTGAACTCATAAGTGGTTGAAGGCAGAAGTTGACTGTTGTGGTGAAACCAGCTTCTCATGCTGCTCTTTAACCGCTTCCTCTTCTCAATTCTCGCAACTGTGAGCATCCGTTAGCAAAGTTATGTGGCCTCCACACAACACTGACAGCAACATCACTGGCTCTGTTTTCACCATAAAACATTTTATCATGGACACTAAACCAGTGTTTCCCAAACTTTTCTCCTGGGGACCCACTTTTTAAAAACTGACAAATCATCATTACACAATTCAGAATAGGCTTTATCAATAAATCTTTGTGCATAAATGATCAATTTTACAGCCATTTCTGCATCATCTTATATTATCTTTATGCTTGTTATTGAAAACATCTTAAAGTTTGCAGAATTTCCTCCAAAAACTTCTATTATTTGGCGACCCAAATAAAACCTCCTGAGACCAAACTGTGGCTCATGACCCAGTCTCTGGATATGACTTCACTAAATTAAGCAGCATGTTTGAAATTGCAGAATTTCCGTGAATGCAACCATACCAAAATATCATTTTTGCTGGCTCAGTCAGGATTTTCATACAGTCACGGTGCTCTGAGAAAAACAGTGAGGATCTATTCAGATCATTTACATTAACAAGCAATGGCCACCTTGGGGATGCGGAAACAAGTTTTACACTGATACATTGCCACCTTTAAAGTTGACATGACAAACTTGTTACCAAATATGTGTTATAAATATGTGTTATAAATATCTCTGTGTTATTTACACATCCATGAGCTGTAGAGCAACATTAACATTCATTTAGCTTTGTGTTTTTGGCACCTAGCGAATGTAAGTCCAATATTTAATCTTTTTTTAGCCCTCTTTTTGGTGTCTACCAACTCCTGTGGGAAGTACCTGTCTTTTTAGCTGCTGAATGTGCTATTATGTTGACCAGCTAGTTGCCAGCTGTTTCTGTTTGCCTGTTTATAACAGACCTTTGCTGGATGCAGATCTGATCTCATGCTGCGTTCAAATGGAACTCATGAACTCATAATTACGACACGGAAGTTGAGAACAGAACATCATGAACTCAGGGCAAACACAATCCCATTTGAATTGCACCAATAAACAGTGGAGGAACTGACCTTTCTTACTGTCTGACCCTTTCTATTATGTGCTCCAATAACAGTTGAATAAGCTTTGTATCTTCAGCTTTTTCCTTTCCTGTTTCCTGTACTTAGATGTGCTATGTGTTGGCACGTCTTGGGTGAAAAGAAAACCAAATTTTGTTGATGGTTAAAAGATGTTACTGGGGGACCTGTAAGAGCGTCACATATTTACATCTAATGTTAGGTCAGGTTTGCAAAACGCTAGCTAACTAGCTAGATAAGCTACAGCAATCATCAGCTAACGTTTGCTAACATTAGCTAATTTAAAATGTATAGTTCCCTTGATACCAAGATTCCTCAACTGTTATTGGAGCACAGAGCAAAAAAGGGTGGGACTTAAAAAGAGTCAAACAGAGGTCAACAGTGAGGTTCTGGAAGTGAAAATCCCCTTCATATTATGCATAGAGGATTTAGATTATTAGTCATGTCCTAACCATCCAATGTGGACCACGAGGTATGTGGTCCTGTAGATGACTACACTACCCACAATCCTTAAGTGCAACAGTGAGATCTGTGATTGGGGAAGCTGCCTAGTTAAGCAGTTAATGTTGTGTGCCCCAGTGAATACAATTTATATACACACACAACCCAGACTACAAGATATTACAATACTTGCATTAACAGTAAAAAAAAAAAAAAAATGATAACAGCAAAAGTTAATGGTGGCCATGGTGATTCAGTCACCCGTCAGGATTTATTTTGCCATATTGACCTACTCACTGTACATTATCCCTTACTTAGTAGGATCTTGATCTGGTCAAATTTAAAACTCCACTAATTATGTTAAAAGCAAGAAGTAATTCACTACTTTTAAAAAAACATTGTGTCTGTACAACAAAAACAAGCAAAGCACGAAAATACTATACAAATTATATATATTTTTGGGAAGTATAGGGATGAGGAAGGGTTGTAGTAAGGGTTGGTTTTTATTTATTTTCTAAGCTCTGGGTGGTAAATAAACTTGGGATAGTTGTATATTATATCTGGTTATAACTAAATTTGGGAAGTCACTGTGATATTATATTATATTATATTCGCTCATAGTTTCATCTGTAACAGTGTATTACATAGCTTAAAATAATCTGATGTTTTGTATTTAGAATCTTAATCTGTAAAGTAAAGTATTAAAACAGTTATACTGGAGTAAAATTTGTAAGTGAAATAGTCAAGTAGAGGTATAAAGCTATAAATAAATTATATGGGTATATGGGTACTATTGCAAATACCTCAAAATTGTACAGCACTTTAGCAAATGTACTCAATTACTGTCCATCAATGGGGGACACTGAGTGTAACTTCAGTGAAATGTCAAACAGCAGCCTCAGTGGCCCTTGACCTAATGCTGCCGTGAATAGCAGCAATTTTACCGTAACTGACATTTGCTTAGTGGGCGAGGCACAGAGCTGAGATAAAACCACTTTGCTTAGGTAATGTAGCCCCGTACCCATCCAGAATCTTAACAGCTTCTTGTAGTGATGAAGTTGATACACATTGCATTAATGCCACTGAGTTTTGACATGCATTAAATCAGCATCAGCAGACTTGTGCTGTATTTTGATAAGAGGAACATGGTGCCACACTGTGCTCTGCTCAGTCTGTTGCTCATAGTGAACAGGCCCACTCAGCCCCTGCAATCCTTCCTGTGTCTCATCATAAATCCATCTTAAATCAATTAGAGGAACATGACACACATACACACACTGATGAGGCACTTTAATTCACCACAGTATTGTACTTGTGCCTCGCCCTGGTTTGTTTGGACAGTGGCTGCATAAAGCTTGCAACACAATGGATGGATCTGAATAGGCACAGTTTTTACAGAAAAAACAACATATGTTTCATATGTTCCGATTTTTTGCCTCTGTTCTACAGCGGTGTGATAATAATATCAGCACTCACACCTTCCACAAACACAAAATTTACTTTAACACAAAATTATCAACAACATGATTAAAAATTTGTAAAATAAGATAAGATTTACCTACTTGTGACTTTCCATCAACAAAACAGGGAGTTAACACCCTTTTTCCTGGAGCTGCCTTGTCCTGAGCAAGAACGGAAGAAACGCAGTAAAATCAGATCACAGACAAGGGAAAAAATTTTGAGAACAGCGGGTGATTAAAAACAACTGCTACTAAAGGCTTTTAAGCTGTAGAGAAAGGATTCTATGTGCTTCCTTCAGTGCGACATAGTGGTAAGACTGTACTTCCAGTTTGTGATGCCTCCTCCCCCTTTCTCCTCCCATTTTTTTTTTTTCTTCATGTGACTGGGTGGGTCTGAGGAAAATTAACAGGATAGTATTGCAGTGTTTGCTCAAATGTTCAAATAATGACCAGTATGGAACTGAGAGCCATGAATACAGATGTTTGCTGAGAACAAAGTGTTCTTTGTAAACCCTACATACCGCCTCAAATCATTTGTCAGTTACAGTTTCAGTCAACAGTCCTGGGAAAAAAAAAAACGTTTTACAAGATGATTAAAGAACAATAGCATTACTTAACCATGTGACTCAGAGCACTTAAGGTTAAGGGACCAGGAAAAGACTTTAGGTTTCATATAGTAATTTTAGCTTTCCTTTTCATGACAATTTAACTGACAATAACCATTAAGCCTGCTGCTGGCAAACCACCCTGGTGTTTGTGGTCTAACATTTCCTGTCTAAGTCATTTGATGAGAAACATATGTGGCTGAAAAAACAAAACAAAGCAGCCAAACCACAAAGAAAACAACTCTCTACAACTACAAATTACAATCTTACAATTCTGAAAAAAGATCATGTATACAATCCAGCCATCATTATTTTGTCTTTTTTTCCCTTTCTTCACATCTTAGAAATGAATCAACAGGTAATATCCAAAGATGACAGTGCAACCAAGCAAAGTGGAATTCTTTATCAGTAGCGTCTCACTGTCACATGCTTGTTGTCTCTTTTCCCTCAGTTAGAGAAACACCAACTCTCTCAGATGGCATCAGGCTACTCTAATGCTATGGCTAAGGCTATGTTCTATTAATAAATTGAACCTTCATTAAGCTCCGCCCTCCTTAGTTACTGTTGCTACACCTGTCAAGCCTACAAAAACAGTAAATAGTTAAGTAAACGAAACATTTGCAATTTTCCACTTATTTAAATCACGAAAGTAGTGAACGCCTGTCAAGCTTTACATTCTCCCACAGCACGTATGCTGTTTAAGGTGATAACGGTCGCAGATTTAACATCAAAATTGGGAGTAATTGTTAATACACAAGGGGCCCTATCCTATGGCGATCTAAAGCGCATGGTCCAAAGGCGCAAGGGTTTTAATTTATTTGAGGCGGGCCCAAATGACCCACAGGTGTATCTGCCATCTGCCATTTTGGATGTTTGGACATAGCATAGATAAACCAATCAGGAAGTCAGCTCTCATCACCTTTAAAAAGCAGGTGCGCAGGAGCACAAGCGTTGGCAGGGAAACAGTTGAAAACAGTGATTACATGGACGAGGCTATTGGCTGGGATTAGACGGACAGAATTAGAAAGCGTTTCTGAAGTTTGAGGAAGTGACGCGTAAATATGCACAGGTTATCCCTTCTTCTGACGAAGTAAAAAGACCCTTTTACTCCCTGGGTCTGGCCGGTCTTGTGGTCAGATATAATATCTTGTCCATTTTGTATGTTATAGATCATAATTGTTTAATCCTTGTTTTTCTGGATCATGCAGTCACAAATACTACAGCTGCTCCAGCTGTCACGCTGGCCGAACTGTTAAAGACAATCTGACAGCTGTGATCCTGTCGTGTGCACACTTTGCAGGTCTATTGAGATTCATTAGGCTTTAGAATTAAAATAATAATTCATTATTCGTTATTAGTGGGGACAACACATAGACAAGCATGCTGTTTGTTTCAGCATTTATACTTTATTTCTGAGAGAAAATATGTTGAAAGGACACTAATACCCCCTCCTGTGTGGGAAAAGAACTTAACATAAATGAGAGGTGTTATGTGATTGTGGAGACGTGTGTGTGCACCGCAGCCAGACGTGTTGTTTGCTGCCTTGTGCAGACCGACTGTGCTGCAGTAACAGTGGTGTGTGACTGCACCACAGACTTTGCGTTTTGATCAGGTTTTAGCAGGTCTGCGATGCAATGAGCCACGCACAAGATACCAAATGCAAACCTTCGTTTTTAGACCTTGCATCGATTGGCGCACAGAAAGGCACACATTCATTTGCCATCTTGCAAACGTGGGGAGAATGAACTGAATGAACTGCACCGGTGTAAGAGAGCAATGCAACTTATGTCACCCATGCCATCTGCTGTGTGCTGGGTGCAAGATAGGGACCTATGTCTTTAAGACAAGCAAAGTGAAGCAGCTTCTCACTTCTAGCTGACGACCATGGATTTTGTTGGCTATAGTGATGACTCTCACTAGCAGATTTTATAAGGGTAGCTGGCTAATGTAAGGATACACTGCTACGTAAACTCCTTGAGTCATTTGAGACTCTAGCTGATAAAGTTTCCATCTGACGCGTTTTCAAACGGAGCCATGTAAAAGGTTCTGAAATATGTAAATCACTCAATGGCTTCACTGCACAAGTTTTGCTTGTTACGCAAAAATTTTTCCATTAGTATTTAACTGATTGAATCACTTTACTTCACACACCCATGCTCTTGCAAAACAGTATGAATCATGGAAAGAAAAAAAGTCCTCAAGAAGAAGTAGTGGAATGAAATAACTTTATCAAGTTGAAATCAAGGAAGGAAAATTATACTTTTAGACATATAATAATAATGATAATAATAATCAAAGAATACAGAGAAGAGGAATGTGTGAATGGCTCTGTTCTGCCCAAGCACTTCTCTGGAATTCATTATATCTGACAGTTATGACTTCCTGTCTCCTCCTCTCCGGAATTTTTAAGGAAACAACGGTCTTTCGCAATACTACATACTTGTCAGAGTCTGCATAATTTCACTCACCCAGACATTCTTTCCTATGCACCGAGTGAGCGTGAATGATCTTCTTCCAAACACATGACTTTGACACATAGAGCTCTGCTGACTGTCAGGGCAAGCTGAGGCTACTGAGAGGTCACAGGACTATCACAAGAGCATGACCAATCACATCTGGAATGCACTGCTACTGCTGCAGCCAGGATAGCCACACCATCAATCAAACTTTATTTTTCTAGCACAAGTTGTACATCACATGCACTCCAAAAGCTTAACATACACCCAGCTAAAAGGGACATAAATTAAAACACTATACACAACTACTACACAATATGTAAATTCTGCCTTTAGGGGTCTCTCTCACATTCAAACAATAACAAAAGATGTAATCTGATGACTTCATGAAGTAGCATGGGATCATGGGAGTTTTAGAAAAACACCATAGCTGATGAAAATCTATCTAAGATGACTCATGGTCAAGTTTTACTTACGTTACATTTGCTCATGTCAATGTTTCAGATGCATCTCACGTTTTCCCAGAAGTTATAGCAACTAGCTAGCAATGGCTAGCAGGAAACGTACTGTAACCTTGAATAAATTGAATATTTCTCTGAGTTTGAACATTGTTGGAAACATTTGGGATAATTTAAGTACACAACTCAACAAATAAAATATGTCTAGCATTTTTAGACATGTAATTCTGAAATGTTACATAGTTTTTCTTTTAAAGGCATCCACACTCCTCAGGTTGTCCGGCAGGCTAAAGGCGGCCTCACCTTGGGTCTTGGACAACCGAGAGACAACTGTCAAAGGACCTTAGGGATCTAGTGGTTACATATCTTAAAACCAAGTCAGACAAGTAGTCAGCATCAAGACAGATTAGTTATGTAAACTAAAAGTATATTATTTGCCATTGTTAAACCCTTATTATACTTTATTAGAAAGTCATTAGATATGTGATTTAACCATAGACTGTATATAGAAGTGGACGGAGCCTTCGTGACGTCACCCATTGGTTTCTGAACACCCGTTTTGAAACCTCGAGTTTCAGATTTGGCCAGCGCCATTTTGACAGTTTTGAAACCGGATGTGAATATGATTGGTTGAGACGGTGGAGCAGGGTGGGACCATAGACGGTATAGTCTAAGGGAGCGAGTGAGTGGCACTACCATAGGGCACTACGCCTGTCAATCACGAAACCACGCCCCTAACTATACAGAACTTTAAGCCTTAATATAAAATCAACGAATGACTTATATGAAAATTCAAGTCTGGTTTAGTGAACATGGTGGGGGATATTAGCGATAGAGACCAAAATCGTTTTTTGACACGGGCTATAAATATGTTTATTTCAGCTGTAAAGTTCGGCATTTTAGAACGGGTGTCAATGGAACCGGGCTTCTTTTTGCAGCCAGCTCGCGCGCCCCCTGCTGGATTTCGGTGAGAATACAGCGTTACTGCACTTCCGCATTGGCTTCATTTTTCAGAGCCGGAAGCTCCGTCCACTTCTATATACAGTCTATGGATTTAACTTTAGTTTACAGTTCAGTTCTATTGTAATGTGTCCCTGGTTACCATCCATCCACTGTCCATAACCACTTATCCTTGAGGGGAAGATACAGTTGCAGAAAATCACGCTTTTTACACTCATCGACCAGCTCTAGAGTCAGCTTAGCAGCAGCAAGAGCCTGTGCCAAAGCAGAGGCAGCCAGAACCAGGCCGGCTGAAAAAGAGAGTGAACTCAAAACTGAGAAAGCCAAGCTGGAAGTCAGAATTGATTACATAAATCGACAGCATGAAGCTGAAGCTGCCAAAACAGAAGCTGTAGTATTGGAGACAACAGCGGCAGATATGGATGGCTCTGAGCACAGTGAAGAACTGGAGTTCTTGCCCCTTCAGGAGAGCACACTAAAAAGAACTGATGATTATGTCACCCACCATACCCTGCATCACTCTGCAAAGTCACCTTTACAGCAGAAGACTACTCACTATCCTCCTCCTCCACCAACGCTCGCATCTCAGCCACCCACCCAGGTATCTCAAATAGAGAAAGGTGTTTACGCCCCTTTACCTCCAACACTCACACCTCATCATGACCACGCTGCTCAGAGTGAGACCCAGTCATACATCATCAACAGGAGACCTATGTACCAACAAAGGGACACACAGCAGGGGCGCACAGATTTACTCCAGCAGAGAAATAATGACCATCAGCACAGTGCTCTCCCTAACAAGCCATCACCCTCAGCCAACACAAATCATGAAAAACAGTTTTAGGTTAACAAAGTCTGATGACCTACCTAAACATTACCAAGCCTGGAGGGAGACCTTCATGAACACAAATGAAAACCTTGAGCTGTCAGCGAGTGAAGAAAAGGATTTGCTGATCAAAAGAAACCTGTCTCTGTACATAAAACAAGCATATCACCAAGAGGTACAGCGTCCAAAAGAGAAACAAAACAGAAAATCCAGACAGATTGTGCCCCATGCATAACAAGCCCCACTCAGTGAAGAAATGCAGAGGGTTCAGGAAAATGAGTCCACAGGACCAAGAGGTGAAGAGTTGAACACAATCAGACCAACAAGTTGGCGTTTCAGCGTGGCTGGATTATTCATGCATGAAGGACAAAAGCATGGTACAGAAGACACAACCTTTTCTCGTCGGACACAGGAAAGTGGGAGTCTTACATAGTATCGTGTCATACCCTTGCATTCCTAACTGCCTGACCTCTTGACCTTAATGTCCTTGAGGGCGCCTAACTGTGAGCATCATGGCACCACCATCCTCCAACAGAAAACATTAACCTTATTGTGGGGTGTCATGACTACGTGTATGTCTTCAACTAGATGTCTAAAACACACAAAGAAACAATCAACCATATACTTAAAACAGAGACTCATACATGCAAAATATTTACCACCTTACAATCCACCCTTATTTTGATCCCCCCCCTTTATTTGTTCTGGGGACTAGATTAACATATTGATTACCTTCTAATCAGTAGCTAAGAAATATAACCATGAACAATAACAATTATCTTAACGTCAATAACATATAAAATAACTCAATGCATGTAGGGGCCAAAAACACTGTTAATGTCCCTGGGAAAATTCCCCTATGGCCCCCAGAATTACTACCCAGCAACTCTGGACGATCACTCTTCAGCTTGCATTAGGCAATCTTCTATTGATGCTTCCCTTCAAAACAATGACATGAATCAATAAAAAGTGAAAGATTAAGTAAACACAAATCATTAAAAGTGGGACATAAAATATCAGATTATATCTCTACTTTCCACACATGCAAGTTCATGATGTCATCTTCTTTCTTCTCTTTGAGCACAGATCACATGTATGTATATATACTGTATATATGGTGGCATATTTTTTTAACATGCCAGGTAGGGAGTGTATTGGAATTGGTGTTTTGGTTTCTTTAGCACCACCTTGTGTCTTACAGTTATATTAATATGTTTATGTAACAATTTCTTGGGTTTGAGTACAGTATTTTTTTTTATGTTGGTTAGTTTATCGTTACAAATATACATTACTACATGTTAATGTATTAGTGCTTTATAGTTAAAGCATTCTTACTTTTGTAAATGTTGCACTTTCATCAGTTATTGCATATGTTGACATACTTTTAAGCGGCTGTTCACATTAATTTCAGTAATATTTTCTCAGTAATCTCCTCTCTAAGTATAGATGTTGTTTAGTACTTAAAAAGGTATTTACTTGTTTGTATTTTGTGTTTTGCAGTTTTACAAATGAAATATTTTCCTTGATTAAATCCTGCCAAACACAACAACCTGTCTGTTCACTGGAGGAAACAATGCTGGAAAATACTATGTTAAGCTGGCTGTATAACTGAAAAATACATCGACTGCAACAGTTTTTAGTGAGGACAGCACAATCACCCTGTCTTTTGAAATAGAGGAAGAACTAAAAATCCAGTAAAAAGAGGTGTTTTTTTCTGCTTCTGTTTTTTTTTGTTCAAACAAAAAAGTACAAACTTTAAGGCAAATATCATGGAAGGATGAAGTGAACAGACAGCACAAGATATACAAAACACATAGATGACAAAAAAGGCACAAAATAAAAAAAATGAAGCATAATAAAATGTAAATTAACCATAAATGAAGCATCATTAAACGTAAAATAATCAAAAATGTAAAAAAAAAAAACCTAAATAAGGGTTGAGTAAGCAATTGTTTGAAAAATATTCATTCATTTCCAATAAAAAGAGACAGTGATTTTAAGTTAGTGGGTCACATGATATGGAAGCGATTGAAAGAAAAATCTATATTTATACATATATATATTCCATAAAAATAAATATAAAATAGAATCAGCGCTAACATCCAATAAAAGAAGTTGTCCGGTGCACTAATGAAAATTCAGCATTGATTTTGAGTCACTGGGTCACATGACATGGGAACTACTTAAATATGCAATTATTTTCTTTTCAAACATTTAAGTAAAATTAAACATTTACGCATTAACAACCTAAATATGTGTGCTATATAAGACCAATTTGTTCTATTTTATTAAATGTTATTTTTAGCTAATATGGGCAGATTCCGTTGGACCCTGGCATCTCGGTGCTCGGACCCTACTAAGAACGCGAATGACCCTTCCCGGCCGCCGTCGTGTCTCCAGCGCTTTCCTTGCCCGTCGGTTCCTTGACTTTCCTTACCGCTCCTGCGCGGCTCTGCTCCCGGTTTTCTGCTCCCTTACCCACGCCTGTCTTCTGGTCAACATGTCGGAGTACAACGCAGTGCCGCCGCCGGGCTCCGGGGCCCCTCTCGGAGGACAGGCGGCTCTCGGGAACGGAGCAGGAGGCATCAAAAAAGATGCGTTTGCTGACGCGGTGCAGCGGGCCCGGCAGGTGAGGGGATGTGACGGGCGCGAGCGTGTTTGGAGGGAGGGCTAGCTAAAAAGTTAGCCTGGGGGGGGCTAACACGGTTGACAGGTCTTGACACATAACACAGGGATTGATATGTTAAAGTCGCATATATTTCTGAGTTAGTTGTTGCTTATAAATGCACAATTAAGCTGGTTACGTCACGACACTCGCTAGCTAAAATACTACGTCCCCCAACAAACGTCAGAAGTGGACGACGTCTCGTTAGCGTTAGATAACGTTAACACAGAAATAAGGCACCAGTAGATCAATGCATTACAATAACCAGTGTTTCTCTAATAGCTTACGATCCCAGTCTTTTAGTGTCTGTGTTATATTAGTGAATCTCCCAGGCCAGATAGATAGATAGATAGATAGATCTAGATAGATAGATAGATAGATAGATAGATAGATAGATAGATTACTTCTTAAAGAGACAATTTAGTGAGTCACAGCAGCTGCCACCCAACAAAATAAAAGTGAGGCTGATGATGTAGGCTAAATATTATATAAAATAGAATCAACTGAAACAAAAATAACTGAGGATAGAAACTAAAGACAGGAGCATGATGTTAACCTAAATGTGTGATGATTTCACATTGCAAATCGTAAGCACTTATTAATTGATCATTGGTAACTTAAACGATCAAATGAAAATTCAGCTATCGTCTACTCGCACTCATTCTGATTGAAGGTCAGGTTTAGTTTTATGGTCCATTAAACACTGCTGGAGTTTCACAGGAAAGCAGTGCCGTAGAATCTCCCAAACAATGTAAGTGACTCTTGATTAGTTTTCAAACAGAAAAAAAAACAACTGGAAAACCCACCCAGAAAATACCTCCATACTGTTCGTGTGGTGTAATCCAAGTCTCCTAAAGCCTCAACATGCCGTTCACTTAAGCATGCACACTGTCACGTAACAGAGACAGTGTAGTTAGACAGTGTGTACACACATGTGAACGTACTTTCAAACTGAGGATCTACAGTGAAGATTCAGGCTAAACACATGTTGTAAATGATGTCTTTCAAGTCAACTTGGCATGTTGGGGCTTAAGAAGATCTGGGTTACACCAGATGCGCAGTATGGAGCCTTTTTTTCCAGTTGTTTTTATGTGTAAAAACTGGTCACCATTGACTTCAGTTATTTGGGAAATATTAAACCAGACCTTCAGTCAGCGTGAGGGTGAGTAGATAATTTCATTTTTGGGTGACTTATCCCTTTAATCGATTGCATAACCTGTGAAACATATAAATACTTTGTAAACGCACTTGAATATCAGGTAACATGTGCAGCACCCTCATAAAAATAATCTGTTGTATTTCAGATCTTTATTTGATAGATCAATTAAATTTTACTTCATTATCATCCCTACCACTAATACTGTAATATACTGTCGTGTAGATATTGGTAAAGACTGGAACGTCTGTGGTGAGATGCTTAGTCCAGTGTGTAGCTTATACACAGGGATGGGTCTGCAATCTTCAGTATCTACAGATACTAATACCAATCTGATACTGTCTTTTTCTCAGTTTATATGGATGCACTTTGCTTAACCTAGCCATCTGATGAATACACAGATGTGGCACAGATATTCTACTCCCTTAAAGGAAAAAAATGTAGCCCACAACATGACTTGGTTATGCAACACTGCTGCTTCCTTTTATTTCCACTTTTTCACACACTGAATTTGTGGCCACATTTTGAATTGGTCTGCAGTATTCAGACTGGGGCTGCAACTAACGATTATTGTCATAGTCGAGTGACTGGTCGATTATTTTCTCGATCAGTTGATTAAATAGTTGTTTGTTTTAAAATGTCAGAAAATGGTGAAAAATGTCAATCAGTGTTTCCCAAAACCTAAAGTGACATCCTCAAATGTCTTGTTTTACTCACAACCCAAAGATATTCAGTTTACTGTCATAGAGGAGTGAAGAAAAGTTTAGTTAAGCTTTGGTTAAGCTTTCATGTGATAGTTAAGACCAGTGTATCAAATTGGATTGTACCGCACCCCCGATCTCCAATCCAGTGATTTTGGCCGGTATTGGACTGATACTGATGCTGAGTATCGGATTGGCACATTCCTACTTATACATGATCGGTAATGCTGTGGGCACATTTGAGGGGCAGAGCTGTATACTCAGCGTTTTTCACGACTCTAATGTGTCCATTGAATTTTACGCTTATGTTTCAGATTGCAGCCAAGATCGGGGGAGATGCTGGACCCCCCCTTAACAACAACACTGCGTCGGATGGCTTTCCATTCACTGCTCAGAAACGACAGCTGGAGGATGCAGGTATGGTGACAGCGGCTCCTTGATCTACTGTGGCTCAGATTGTACCTCTTTTGTATGTCGCTTCAGACAAAAGCATCTGCTGAGTGAATAAATGTAAACATTAACCACATGCCTGTAACCACACCTGATGATGGCTTTAGATTAGGGCTGCACAATTAATCGCAAAATTATCGAAATTGCAACATGGTCAAGTGCAATATCTGAAAAATCTGGCAGTTTTTTGCTAAAGTGTGAGAAAACAGCTTTATAATAAAAAAAAAAAAAAGAAAATTCCTACTAATCATATCGCAATTTCAGTCAAAATAATCACAGTGTGATGTTTTTATCATATGGTGCAGCCCTAAATTAGATGCACAACGTATTCAATCCTCACACTTCACACACAAACTCAGTCACAGTAGATATCTGTTGTTTCCCCACCTGACAGATGAACCAGAGAGCAAGAAGCTGGCTGCACAAAGTGACTTGGAATCAGCCAAAGCACTGTGTAAGTTCATCCCCCTATTTTGTGCTGTGTTTACTTTTTTGCTTTGTGATGTCAATAACTCACAGTTAACAGTATTTAACATAGACCTCCAGTTGTACGGTGTTCCCGTCTCAGCAGATTGCCCCTTTACCCTTGTATGTCCACACTTCCCCTCCTCTGCCTGTGTCTCATAGTCCATCAGTAATCCAAAACCTCTCCCTTGCTCTGTTTTCTCACTCTCTGTCCTTCTGTTGATGTCCCATCTCAGCTATTGGTGCACAGCTAGCTGCTCTTGCACAACAAAGGTGAGATCTCATTGCTTTCAGTTGATTGTGTATTATGTAGTATGGGCCTCTGTATATGTCCCGGATTTTAGCTAAATTGAGTTAGACAGTCTGCTGTTGTTTGATTTGCTGTTCCTTGTTCTCTCTCTGTCATCTTTGTTTGCTGATGGTGTCAGGCCCGCCTCCACCACAGAGGAGTACAGTGTACCAGACAGCATGGTGGGACTAAGTGAGTGCAGACCAACCCTGTCTTAGCACACATTGATGTCCCTCTGTTTTTGTCATATAAGACACAAACAGATGCCACTATTGAGAGTGTGTGTGTCTTTGTCCATAGTTATCGGCCGTGGAGGTGAACAGATCAATAAGATTCAACAGGAGTCAGGTTGCAAGGTTCAGATAGCTCCAGGTACTGTCTGCACTTGCGTAGAGTTAACCTAAAAAATCTACCCACAGTTTTCCATTTTTATTATAGTTGACAATTTTAGTTTCCTTTTGGTGTTGAATTTGGTTACATATGTGCTTTTGTGTGTATGTGTGTGTGTGTGTGTGCAGACAGCGGAGGCCTTCCAGAGAGGAGCGTCTCTCTCACAGGTTCCCATGACGCCATACAGTAAGTTTCAAACTTTATGCAAACAGGCTCATTATCATTTTATGTGATAGCATCAAAATGACTATAAACTAGACTGCAGTCTGTATTAGGGATGCACCGATACTGATATCACCATCAGGTATACTGCCCTCACATACATGAACTCATAAAATTACTCTGATATCCCACACCCGATGCCACGTCATGAAAAGCAGACACTCAGAACCAACTCAATGCAGAGCTCAAGGGGCTTGTTAATGCTTACCATCATCTGCGCTGTCATTGTCAATGAGAAACTTGTTGTCCTCAACATCATTCACTTGAGCAACTGTCCGTAAAATTGTTTCAGTACATGTAAAACTGAAACAGACTCACAGACTGCACCTGTAGACTGCAGCCACAGTCCCACCGGGTGTAAACTTTTTGAATGACTTGGCTAATGTTGGCTAATGTTGGCTAATGTTGGCTAATTGTTAGCATCTTCCAGTCCTTCTGGCTGTGGGTAATAGGCGGGCTACAGCTTCTCTTTCTCTCTCTTCTTTATTCTTCTGTTAATCTTCACCAAAACGGCCTGACAGCATAGTACATCCAACTTCTCTCTTCACAACAGGGTAAACAGTACTGTTGCACATGGCAGTGCACTCCTGCTTGTCCCTCCTAAACAATGTCAGGTAGGAACTAATTAGCTAGCTTTCATCACGACAGCTTTTCATGTGGCTCAGTAGTGTGTGTTGCCCCCACGTGCCTGCATGCACTCCTGACAATGTCTGGGCATGCTCTTGATGAGATGGCGGATGATGTTCTGGGGGATCTCCTCCCAGACCTGGATCAGGGCATCAGTCAGCTCCTGGACAGTCTGTGGTGCTACTTGATGGCTTTGGATGCATCGATACATAACGTCCCAGAGGTTCTCAATTGGATTGAGGTCTGGGGAACGTGAAGGCCAGACAATGGCATCAATGCCCTCGTCATTCAGGAACTGCCTACACATTCTGGCCACATGAGGCCGGGCGTTGTCTCGTAGCAGGAGGAACCCAGGGCCCACTGCACCAGTGTAAGGTCTAACAGTGGGCCTGAGGATTTCATCCTGGTATCTAACAGCAGTCAGGGTACTGTTGGCGAAGATATGGAGGTTTGTGCGACCCTCTAAGGATATACCTCCCCAGACCATCACTGGCCCACTGCCAAACCGGTCATGCTGGATGATGTTATTGGCAGCATAACATTCACCGCGGCGTCTCCGGATTCTTGCACGCCTGTCACATGTGCTCATTGTGAATCTGCTCTCATCTGTGAAGAAAACAGGGCGCCAGTGGTGAACTTGCCAACTCTGGTGTTCTCTGGCAAATGCCAGTCAAGCTGCGCGGTGCTGGGCTGTGAGAACAGGTCCCACTAGAGGACGTCGGGCCCTCATGCCACCCTTGTGGAGTCTGTTTCTGACACTTCGGTCAGACACATGCACATGAGTAGCCTGCTAGAGGTCATTTTGTAGGACTCTGGCAGTGCTCCTGTTCCTCCTCACACAAAGGAGCAGATATCGGTCCTGCTGCTGGGTTGCTGCCCTTCTGCGGCCCTGTCCAGCTCTTGAGACTGTGCTGGGGAGACACAGCAAACCTTGCGACAACGTGTATGGATGTGGAGGAGCTGGACTACCTATGCAACCTTAATGGGATGAGAAAATAAAACATGTTTCTAAAATCATTGTAAAAGCTGAAAGGGTGTTATTAAGTAGTCGTATCTGTACTCAGTATTGGCAAGTTCCCAAATGTAAGTAGGTGTACTTGTATTTGGTCTAAAATAAAGTGGTATAGGTGCATCCCTAGTGTGCATATCAAATGTTTTTCAGAATGATGTGTCATGAAGTGGGTTTTCTATAATGACCCATTTCATAAATACTGCGTGATGCAATATTAGGTCAGTGTCATTTGCTGTTACATCAGCTCACTGACATGTTCTTGTAAAAATGAATGTGAAGTAACTGGTCAACTCTTCCCCGGCTAGGAAAGCCAAGATGCTGCTGGATGAGATAGTGTCTCGAGGCAGGGGCACGCCCCCTTCTTCTTATCACGAGTCCACCAACGGGCAAAACGGCACGGTGCATGAGATGATGATCCCAGCCGGCAAGGCTGGCCTTGTCATTGGCAAGGGAGGAGAGACCATCAAACAGCTACAGGTACAGTCATCGCAGAGCTACTGCATTTTGAATTTTTATTAAGTATAATCAGCATGACAGTTGATTGGTGAGATAGTGTTACTGAATTCAAACTTAAAAAAAAAAACAAAAAAACGTGTGTTTTCAGAGCAGTTATCTTGAGTTTTATGAAAGTAAAGCCAGAACAATAGAGATTTAGAGGCTGTGTCCACCAAAGCTTTTTTATTCCTCCACACCGTTGACAGCCATAGCCGGAGGCATTATGTTTTGGGGTTGTCCTTCTGTCCATTCTTGTGAACACACATCTCGGGAACACCTGGAGGGAATTTCTTCAAGTTGGGCACAAACTAGGGCTGCACGATACTTGAATCAGGATTTTTCTCCCTAACAATTGAGATCACCATCTCTCACACTCTGACACGATTCTTATTTTTTCAACACAAACATTTATTGCACTCTTAGATGTTCAAGTAAAAAAACACATCTGAGATGCTTGCTGATTAGACAGACAGACAACATAAACATAACAAATATCAAAATGCTGGACTAAACTTCAGCCCTACAAAAAAAATGTCCATTTGGATGAACTGATTAGCATTTGGTCGTCAAAGGTCAAAGCTCACTGTGACCTGTGACCACCACTGTGTCTAATAGGATAAAATGATGATGTAATGACATTTTATATCCGAAAGGTCAAAGGTCAGCTTCACTGTGACATCATAATGTTCAGCTCTCTATCAGTCGTCTGTCTTCCTCTGTAAAAAAATAGTCTCAAAGTGAAGACTAGGGATGTCCCGATACCGATACCAGCATTGGTACTCGCACCGATACTGGCCTATTTTGCTGTACTCGTACTCGTCAAATACTCGCTCATGACAGCACCCGATACCTACTATACGTCAACCAGTACGCAGTACCAGGAATGTTGCATGGTGCGGTTGCAAGAGCTTGAGCAAGTGGACGTGGTGTGCGTTTGGAGGAGAAAATAATGTCGGCAGTGTGGACATAGGCCTACTTTAAAATTTGCGATGGTGACAAGAGCAAAGCCGAGTGCAAACTATGTGCTGTTAAAGTATCAAGAGGAGGTGCGAAACCTTGGTCACTAACAGGCGGACCACGGTCCGAGTCCGGACCCAGACGCAGTCCTATATGGACCCAGGATTTTTAGCGCACTGTGTTTCGTACATAGGTGTGGGTACTGAAATTCGGTATTAAATGGTTACATTATTCAAGACCAGAGTATTAATAAGTTCCGACGTTTAAGTTCTGATGTAATTTATTATGACAGGGCTGCAGCGCCTGTCTTCTCTGTGCCAATACAGCTTCTCCATGCAGTACGCACACACAGAGGTCAGTGTGTTTCTCTTTTCCTGTCTGTCTGATCTATTGACTTTCTTCATCAGTAGGATGTTTTATAAAGTTGCCCCAAAACCCAGCTCGCGTTTAGTTTTGTTTTTCCATGTAATTTACCCGCGATTCAGTTTTCACAGCAGCAGAGAAGCTGCATGTGGAGGAGAGTTTATTAAAACAATCCAAACTAACGTGATGCTGAATGACACCAACCAGCTGCACTTATAAGAGTAGACATCTGTATCAGGAGGCTTTTACATTAAACAGGAGAGTCTGTGTTTCTGTGTCAGAAACTGTCAGACCTTCTCACAGCAGAGCGAACAGGTGAGGGAGGAGGGGGAGGAGGACAGATTGATCACTAATCAATCGCGGATGCCGTCGTCCACTCGGACTGATTAAAAAATAAAAATAATAAAATTGGTCACAAACTATAACAGAGTGTCCGCACAAGTGTGTGTGTGAAGCACTGCAGAGTAACATCATGTTGTTCACAGACAGTCTGCTGTCATTTGACAGAGAGACAGAGAGGGCCGTATCTGGAAGGGTTACCCTAGACACGCGAAAGATCACGCAAGTTTGATTATTTTATCAGAAAACAAAGGAAACGAATCCCGCGAGAGTTTTCTAAATAAAGGGTTCCCTTCTAGACACGATCGAAGGCGGTGCGTTGCTCCAAGATGTTGTGGTTCAGATGTTTTAATGTGACAAGCCGCCATAAATAAGACAGTGTATTCACTGAGCCACAGAGAGTCACTGAAACTCTGATCACTGACCTGCTGTGATGGAAAAAAATACTCAGATCCTTTATTTCAGTAAAAGCATTATTTAAATTTGTTGTTATGGTATTATTAATTACTCGTATGGGTACTCGGTATCGGCAAGTACTCAAATGTCAGTACTCGTACTTGTACTTGGTCGGCAAAAAAGTGGTATCGGGACATCCCTAGTGAAGACAGCATATTTCACTGGAAATTATTCACTGGAATCATACATGTCACTATAGATATTATACGAGTCTGGACATCTGGGCAGACATGGCAGCTTGATCTGTTGGCGGAGGCATACATGGCAAGGCTGCAATCCTAGTTTCCTGAGGCCAGCGTATTTCTTGAATTGTTTCCAGTGGAAGCGCCACATATTTATACTCTGCTACAAACACATGCAGCCTGACAAGGCAGTAAGCATCTATTCTGCACTGCACATTAGGTGTTTTGAGTTGAAAAATGTTCAACTCTCAGTAAAACGCTGCGCTCGCTATCACTTTTTACACAGCCGTTCAATCAAAGTGTAGGATGGGCAGGACAAATAGACTACCACAAACTGTGTGCTGCTCTGACTCTTTACATCAGGCTCTGTCAAACCTCGGCTCTTGAACCAAACGACGGTACTCTGCGAGATAGGTCCTCGCTAGGAATGATAATGATTAATTGAAGAATGATTAATTAGTTGTTAAGAATTTGATCGAACAAGCAAAATGTAATCAATCTGCTACTAAATAAAGATCTGAAATATAACAATTATTTTTGTGTGTGCACTCTGCATGCTAACCAAGAGGCCTGTATGTGTTAAATATGTAGGCCTTGATGTTATTATATGTCTCATAGGCTGTGTATTGCTGTCAGAGATACAGTATGTTGCTCTGGAAATAAAGTTTTGATTGAGGGAGAAGAATGCATCTGGTATTGTTTGGTACTAGCAAAATTTGTATGTTTTTTGATAATGAATTCATTGATGAATTGGTAACTGTTCATGTTACCAATGATTGATTAAGACTGCCAGGTTTGTCCTGGCTCCTTAGATGCCTCAGCCTTCCCCTCATCCAGCAAAAAGGCTGCTCTACCATGTGCCCACACTTTTACATTCAGTATTTGATTATAACACAAACTATTTGGGGAAAATAGGTACTTGCAAAACCTAAATTATAATGGCTACTTCTGGGGATCTGCTATATCATAGCAACCAGAGCATCTGAGGTGAAAAAAGTGAGTATTTTCAAAAGAACATCTTGCATTTGTAGTGTGAAAAAAAAACAAAAACATTTTGGTGGACACAGCCACCAAAGACAGACAAATCCGTAATGTTTAATTGTGTGATATTCCAGGAGCGTGCAGGGGTGAAGATGATCCTGATCCAGGATGCCTCTCAGGGACCCAACGTTGACAAGCCCCTACGCATTATCGGAGATCCCTACAAAGTGCAGGTACATTTATGAAAACATCTCATCAAGATAAAAGTGCGGTGCCGAGTTGCAGTGTACCATAACCACCACATTTTCCTTTTTCAGCAAGCACAGGAGATGGTGCAGGAGATTCTGAGGGAGAGAGACCACGGCGGCTTTAGTGAAAGAAATGACTTCGGCTCCCGCATGGGCGGAGGCATGGATGTGAGTTTGTGCGGGAGCGAGATCAGAAGTGAGAGCGGCTGTCTTTGAACCAAATCCAAGTTTACTAAAACATCTGTTTTCCCGCTCAGATCCCGGTACCACGACACTCAGTCGGTGTGGTCATTGGACGCAATGGAGAGATGATCAAGAAAATCCAGAATGATGCTGGAGTTAGGATACAGTTCAAACAAGGTAGGACTCTGTGCTGACTTTGGTTGCATTAGCACGTTCTCGATAATAGAGCCTTTTAAGGTCCCCTACACACTCCCCCCTACCTGCTCTCACTCCAAACCGGACAGCCTGAAAGGCGAGTGGGTCATAAGGCTTACAAACCACACTCCTCTCAGGTGAGGCGAGGTGCAGTTATTTCCAAAAGATAAGTAATAAGTCACCTTGCCTCAAACAGACATTTGTTAGACATTTTTGTGCATGCATGATGGAATGACATGATGAAAAAATGTTCAACAAAAACAGATGTAGCCAAAGAAACATGGAATCGAGTTTTTAATTTATTTAATTGTATTCTTATATTATCTTGTTGTTATGTTTATATTTCCTCATGCTTACATTGTTCATATTTTTTATATATTTGTAACACTGAAAATTTCCCCGTTGTGGGACTAATAAAGGAAAATCTTGTCTTACCTTAATGAATCATTTTTCCTTTCACAAGCTTAGGATGCCATAAATGTAATGAGTGTGTCATGTCATTACCACTTAACGTCTTTGTTAATGCTATTTATAAGATTATCGTTTCAATATTTAATTAATTACAGTATCCATCTTAATGAGTGTTCCCATTTCTATCAGAGAACGGCGAGGGCATCCCAAAGCTTGCCGGTGTATTTACACCATCCCCCTTATTTAAGTTACCTTCTGTATCTGCGAGTGTAGCTCCACTCAGACTCATACTCGTCACAGAGTGAGAATGTGTTGGGTCCGGATCAGAACTGGGCCTATATGTCAGTGTTTCAGCACTACAGTACAAGTGACCCTTCCACATTAGTAGTGTGACTCAAAGTTCATATCAGAACTCTTGCATGCATTTTAAAAACTTTCTCACAGATGACGGGACTGGTCCAGATAAGATTGCCCACATCAGTGGACCCCCTGACCGCTGCGAGCACGCTGCCCAGATCATCAACGACCTGCTGCAGAGCATCAGGGTCAGAGAGGAGGGACAGGGGGTATGGGTCAGCCTTTGTCACACAACTGTCACACAACAACATGCATTTGTTCTCTCATAAACAGACACAGTAAAATATCATGTTCATCGGTTCTGGATAACAGTAAACGTACAGCAGATTTTTTTTTAGCTTTTATGCTTCATAATGTTTGCATCAGCAGATTAAAACTTGTAAAACAGATATCGCTTCAACTAAATCTTAAGACCTGAGCAGAGATAAAATTTTATTCAACATAAACATGTACACACATAAAAATGTTATGCTTTAGCACTGAGGCTTTCTGTCTCCTCCTTCCACAGGGACCCCCAGGTCCGCCGGGCATGCCTGCGGGCAACAGGGGCCGAGGTGGGGGACAGGGCGGCTGGGGCCCCCCTGGGGAGGGAAATGACCTTCTCTATTCCTGCCCACAAGTGTGGGCTTGTGATTGGCCGGGGAGGAGAGAATGTCAAGTCCATCAACCAGCAGACGGGGGCCTTTGTGGAAATCTCTCGACAACCGCCCCCCAACGGAGACCCCAACTTCAAGCTGTTCATCATTCGGGGCTCACCGCAGCAGATCGACCATGCCAAGCAGCTCATTGAAGAGAAGATCGAGGTACTTACCATTCTTGTTGTAACAAATCTCAATTACAAAAAAGTGTGTAAAATGTAAATAAACAGGCAATGCAATGATTTTCAAATATTTTTGAACCTATTTTCAATTGAAAACAGTCCAAAGACAATATATTTAATGTTCAAACTAATACACTTTTTTTTTTAATATACACTTATTATATATATATGTTATATTTACAAAAACCAACAAAGTTCAAAGTAGTTTGAACATTTAATATTTTGTCTTTATACTGTTTTCAACTGAATAGAGGCTGAAAAGTTTTTGATCTCACCTGGACACAAATGATCACACCTACAGTTGATTTTGTTTAATTTATTGAGATTATCACACAAAAATCACTATAATGGACAACTGCACTGGAGCCAATGAACAAGCTTAAATCTAGAGCTGCAACTATAAACTTAGTTGATCAGCAAAATCAAAAATGTAAAACATTTGCTGGTTCCAGCTCCTCAAACGTGAGGATTTGATGTTTGTCTTAGTCCTTCGTTCATCCATTTGATGTGTGATTATGCCATGTGTTCCAGGGTCCTCTGTGTCCTGTAGGCCCAGGGCCAGGCGGACCAGGTCCTGCTGGTCCGATGGGTCCTTACAACCCCACCCCATACAACCCTGGACCACCCGGGGCGCCTGGACCACCACAGTGAGTAGCTACAGCTGGGGTGGAGCGTTTGTGTAGCTTTATGGTAGCATGGAAGAAGAATGTACCTCATGCGTGAATCATCTTAAGAAATAGATTTGATTCTTGTTTGTTCTTTTAATTTTTTTTAGATTGGGGGGGGGCTTTTTGCCTTTATTGCGATAGGACAGCTGAAGGTATGACAGGAAAGAGGGTAGAGAGAGGGGATGAAATGCAGCAAATGGGCCACAGGCGGGAGTGGAACCTGCAGGCCGCTGCAGAGGACTGACAGCCTCAGTACATGGGACACACGCTCTACCAACTGAGCTATAGTGGCGCCCTCCTGTTTGTTCTTAGATAAGGTTTCCCAAACTTTGTTGGTGGGGACAAACCATCATGACCCAGTTCACAATAGGCCTCATCAGTAAATCATGGGAAGAGTTAATTTGTGTATAAATGAACATTCCTGCTCATTTTTACAGACATTTTAGAACCACCTTACATTATCTTGATGTGTATAATTTTATGAGACAGTTTCATTGCTTTTATTTCTCCTCATCAGAAAACAATATTTGACATTTTAGCCAACTTAATAAATAAGACAAAATAAGTACATTTAGGCTCTTGTTTTTTCCTGTCATCAGTACATGTACATTTTAAATGCTTTATTTAAAAAAAAGTAGTGAAAAATAGTCTCTGGGCATTAGACCACATGTAAGGCAGAACACACAAATGCCAACTTGTGTTTTATGCTGTGAAATATTAATGATGAAGAAAAAGCAATTTACTTTATGAAAACACATTAGAAAGTGTTTAACAACTTTTTATTCATTTGATTATTGTAAATGTTTACATTAAGACAATTAGGTTCAAGGTTACTACGCAGTATGGAAAAGTACTGAATTAGATTAGTTAGATTTAGTAAATTAGTAATTATGGAAAAATATTTGGGTTTCCACACTGTTTCCCCTGTTTTGTTTTCTTAAATATAAAATTCAGAATTTCTAAAAATAAATTGATCTTACAAGTGCCATGTTATTCACTGCTAAATTCCACCAGGTGCGGCTGCGTGGCATTACGGCTCCGCTACATCAGCCAGAGCTGATCGTCGCCATTCTACACAATGTTTTTGATTCCACCAGCAGCACCTCGGCGTGTCCCAGAAGCAGCTCTCCACTCCGCTTCAAATACACACCGAGTCTATTTTTGACAGATCCTGCATCAGTTAGCACAGAGTAGATCGAACGGGCAAGAAGTCAGATACAGAAAAGTCAGGGAGAATCCGGTTAAATTTTCAATAAAAGACCCTGTGCAGAATCAAAATCATGAAGACAGACAGAAAAGAAACGATTTAACCACGTAGCCTGCTTATCCATGGTAGAAGCACATAGAGCAAGAAAAGAGGACCTAATCAACAAAATCTGGGCAAGTAAACATAATCAGGCGGGCACAACACTCTGCTGCTAAAATGCTTCTAAAACGCTGCTGGTGGGGCTTGTAGCCACGCGGAGGATGGATCAGAACTGTGGTGCACACATGCCGCGCTTGGTGGAATCAACTGGTTAGCTTCAAAACTGTAATTTTAGAATTTAAAATGTCCTAGAACGCTTTTGTGTTTTTTGCCATTGACTCTTTGCTATTGATTATGCAAACTTTGTAATAATAAAGTATTTCTTTCCTCCTCAGTGGTGGTCCCCCAGGTCCTCACCAGTACACTCCTCAGGGCTGGAGCAACACCTACCAGCAGTGGCAGCCCCAGGCACCCCATGACCCCAGTGAGTCACCTTTGACTTCACTGCCTCTCCTGGTTTTCAAGGATCGATGTTTATTTTCACTCATATTAGAATGCTGATTCTCTTTAGAACCCTACTTCAGTATTTTCATCCCAGGCTGTAGGTTTTACTGTAAACCCTCCCAGTCATTTCAGATGAGTAATGACTTCTTTATTTTTTCTAAATCTGGGAAGGTCAACAGGAGTGCTGATGGAAATGTTGCGATGAGTTGTGAGCAGTTCTGGCTAACCCTGTCTCTGTTTCCCCCCTGGTCTCCAAGCCCGGTCTCCAGGCCAGTAGCAGGGGCTCACCCTCACCCTATGAGGACCTCACCCCCCTCCACCCTGCATCTTTTCTAGGCAAGGCAGCAGCCAATGACCCCAACGCAGCCTGGGCGGCCTACTACGCACAGTATTACCAGCAGCCGTCGGGGCTGTGCCGGCCCAGTACCCCACTAACCCAGCTGGAGGTGCCCAAACTTCAGGGGACCAGACCCAGCCCGCACAGACGCCGGGGGCCAGCCAGACTACACCAAGGCCTGGGAGGAGTACTACAAGAAGATGGGTGAGACTGCCAAAGAACTGTAACTTTACCTGCTGAAATGATTTGTTGGTTTAAACAGTCGATCAACAGAAAAATCAAACACTTTTTTTGTCCCAAAGGGCAAATGAAACAAAATAAAAAGACAAAACATGGAATACATCAAATACATATTAAAATCTATAAATAATTTTAATACTGACAAGTTTTAAATCAAGTACTTTAGTAAAATTATTGTCCAGTTCAGTGAAAGGGTTGACACAGTGATGTGTGTCACAGCAAACCTTTTGAATTTGATGTCTAGTATTTTTCTTATCAGACATCTGACAAATATAAATTAAACATGGTGGACTTTAAAATATACCACTATTATCATTATTCTAATGTGCTTCATGTGTCTATTTTTCACAATTATGATTGAATAAACTATTGAAATATTAATAAGATAAGCTATGAATCTTTATTTTGGGTAAATTATTTTTATAATAATTGAGTAATTAAAAAGTAATCTTTAGAACAGCTGATAAATTAGATGTTATATACCTACAATTAAGACATGCTCCGACTAAAGATAAGGACTGGGATAAAATTATAAAACCAACAAGGGTGGAGATATACTTAGGAAAAATACAACTGGGGAAAGGTAGAGGAAGACTGATATCTACCATCTATCAAGCATTTTCATCTATGAATCAGACTAATTTGACACACATTAAAGAAAGATGGGGAACTGAGATGCAAAAGGAAATATCAAATGAAGACTGGGAACAAATCTGCCTCGAAGCTCACAGAGTAACCAATGCTAATATCTGGAGAGAGTTCAAGTGGAAAGTAATTGTCAGATACTTTCGGACACCACAGATAACTGCAAAGATGAGCTCAACACACACTAACAAATGTTGGCGAAACTGTGGTGATTATATAGGTAACCACCTTCACATCTTCTGGTCCTGCTCCAAATTACAACAATTCTGGGGGGAGGTCTATCAAGCCCTTAAGGAGGTGTTTCACGCTGACATCCCTCAAGATCCATAAACTGCATTACTTGGGCTGAAACCCAGAGGTGAAATTATTGAGGGAAGAGCTGCAACATATTTACTACAGATTATGTTAACTGCAGCGTCACTATAAATTGGCTGAAGACTGAACCACCCACACACAACCAGTGGATCCAGAGAATTTGGGAAATTCACATGATGGAACAGATAACTTATTCTATGAGGTTGAAAAAAAACATTTTTGTTAAGAGATGGAGCCCTATAATGAAATTATTAATACAGTGACAACCCCCCCCCCCCCCCCCCCAATTCCTCCACCCCTTGGTATTTTTTAGCATTTAGTATTTATAGTTTTTCTTCTAACTGAGAATTTTTTCTTAACATCAGTCATTGATTTATTCTGCCCCCTTCTCTCTCATCTTTCTTTCTTTTTTTTTTTTTTCCTATTATTCATTTAATTATTCGGCTGCTTTTTCTGATTCTGATGTATTATATAAAGATGTAATGTTGATGTTTGTACTGAAAACAAAATTAAAAAGTTCAAAAAAAAAAATTAGATGTTATATTAATAAAACTAATAGAAAAAAGTGCAGCCCTAGACACAATTTAAAACAGATTACTTTTCCAAGTCATTTTACTACAAAACTTGAAGGAAAGCGTCACCTTCTTTTTGTTCAGACTTCTTCAATGTAAGGATTCACAGCTTTTCTTCGTTTATGTCATACTAAATTTTAGACTCTTGGAACACAAAACAAATGACAAACAAAGCCAAACTGATCAATCAAGAATTAACTGATAGGTCAGTTCTCCTTCAAAGCCCCTGCACAACGGCTGCCCGCTGCTCCTGATACTAGGATGAGTTGAATGCAGAGACTGACTCTGACTGTACGTTGTGACTCTGTATTACAGTGAAGTTGATCTTTACCTAAACTGAAAATAATTGTCGAAATAATTGTCAGTTGCAGCTGGGGATGGGTATCTGTCCTGGATACCTTTAAGGTATCAACTGAAAAAAAAAACGATACCAAGTAGCATTGGTCAAACAATAGCTGCATTCATTTTTGTCACCAGGTGTAGAGAAAAATGAAATTTGTATGTTTTGCTCAGAGCCAATCACAAAAAAAAGTTCTTTGATTTAATGTAACGTGTGTTTGGTCCACAACCGCAGCTACAGCTAGCAACGAAAGGAAAAAAAAGGTATTGAATAAAGCACTTTATTTTTTAACTTTATCTGCGTCACTAAAAAGGTACTGGTATCATTTATTTATTTTTTTTTAGCAATACCCATTTCTGGTTGTAGCCAATATTCAGGGTTCCTACAGGTGCTGGAAATCCTGATAATGCTTCAGTTTTAATGTAGTTTTCAAGGTTTGAAAAGTGCTTGGATTCTGGATGAAGTGTTTCAAGCTGCTTGAAATTGTAATCACATTACTTTCACAATAGTTGAAATAAGAATTTCTTCAAAAATGACTCAAAGTGGTTGATCGATAAATTAATCCTGTCACAATCTGTTTGTTGTTTGTTTGTGTTATTATGTGACTTTGGTGAATCCAAACCAACCTTTTCAACACTGAAGTCACACAATAACTCAAACAAACTAACAGATTGAGGCAGCAGTAGACCAACAACTCCTGTGTTCTGTGAGGTAAAATGACTGATTTCATCCATGGAGCTTGGTTAGTTTGGAGAGAGCAATATTTGGCTTATATAACGGTGGTTTCCCTTCAGAAATGCCTGTCTGAAGGCAAAATAAAGTGGTGAAAATATGCTGAGTATAGCATACACTTAAAAAAGGTCCACCAAAAATAAATTAACATCTGTTTAAGTGGCTGAATACATTATGCCGCTGACCCTGTCCACAGCAGTAACATTGCTTAGCTTCTGTGCTGGGGACATTCTGACTGCCATCTACTGTTGGTGTAACACTATCAATAAGCACCTCATACAAGCCCACATCAAATAATTAAAACTATCCCTTTAACGGGTGGTCTAGCAGCAGTTTAACAGCACTATAAATAACATTTATGTTGATTAAACTGGAAAGTTATACTCATTAATTCATTTAATTAAAACTAACTCATTAAAACCGATGAATCACCAATGGAGGATTTTGTTTTGATTTTTGTTCGAGGATTTATTTATTTTATTTTTTATCTTTTACAATGAAGGCATAAATGTATTGAAAACTGATTTTGGACACAGAAAGTTTAGTTCCTAAGGTGAACTATTTCTGGTCTTTAGCAGTAATGTAGCAGTGAACTAACTCGTGTCTCCTTTGTCTGTCTCCTCCAGCCCAGGCTGGCGGTTCTGTCCCTGGGACAGCAGCTGCAGCCCCAGGAGCAGCAGGCGGAGCAGCATCCACGACGGGAGGCCAGCCAGACTACAGCGCAGCCTGGGCAGAGTACTACAGGCAGCAGGCTGCGTACTATGGACAGACAGGACAGGCCCCCGGCCAGCCAGCCACTCCCCAGCAAGGACAGGTTGGTACAGAGGTTACACACAGGTTTTTATCTGTCTGAAAGTCGTACACTTTATCATTTATGGTAACAAGTTGATCCTTGAGCAGTTTTCACATGTAGTCCAGGCATTTTACCCAAAAGTGTAGGTCTGCCTCACACAAATGCAACAGATTTATGTCTTCAGTGTGTTCTAAATGAGAGAAAAGTATGCAGAGAGTAGGACACGCACATCCCCAAGACCCACTGGGTTGGGTGCTGGATCACAAAGCATCAAATTGAAAAAGGAAAGAAGCGATCCGCACACCAAATAAGCTCCCGTATGCAATTTAATTAGCATGACGTTTCGAGCTAATGCTCTTCCTCAGACTGCTAAACATTAGAGTAAAGTCGCCATCTTAAATACCCATAATGCAAAGAATTATTTTTTTAACAAGGATTAAATAGTATTTATCTGCTATTGGAAAATGTACCACGTGATTTGGTTTTTCAGACTGGAACAGTTTAAAGAGTTTCTGTTGCAGTTTGTGTGTGTGTGTGTGTGTGTTGTGTGTGTGTGTGTGTGTTTGGAGGGGGGGTCTCATTGTTGTATAATTGCCTGCACTAACAAACGTGTGCGCCTCCTTTCAAACGCTTGCATTTTAGACGCAGTGAGAGTTCAAGGCAGGTGTCTGACGCCGGAGAGAATCGGGAAGACGGGATGAAGAAGACGACCCCGACCTTAAGGCCAGAATCTAGCCTGTTAAGATTTATCTTTTTTTTTCTTTCTTTTTTTTTTTTTTTAAACGAATGAAACCCTTCCTCACCACCAAACACCACCTGGATACTTTTTAATAAAAATGTGAACTGAACAAACGTTCTAGTGCTTTGCTGCTGAGGGGAGGGAGAAGACTGATAATCCCGTCATGACAGGTACCACACAGCTTCTCAATGCCTCGACATACATTTATATAAGAACATGGAAGCCTCGAAGCGCTTACTTCATTGCGGAGGAGACTTGAGTCGTCAATAAATCTGTCTAATCTTCCTTTTATTAATCCTAAATCCCATTTTTAACACTTAGCTTCATACCCTTGTGTTATATTTACTGAACTATTAGGACTATAGTCATGTGTATCTGGCACAGGTAATACATCAGAGAAATCCCTTTTAAAGCTCATTTGATTTTTTTTTTTTTTTTTTTTTTTATAATTATTAAATTGTCACATTTCCCCTTCTGCTGAGATTTGCATGGTGTGTCAACTGGTGTACATTTGGATTGTTTTTTCTTTTGCTTATGAACGTGTCCACTTGCAGTATTTTGTACGAGTGAGCCAGTTTTACGGCGTCCAAAAGGAACTCTACAGTGTCGATTCATGCACGTGGGATGTGTAATGACTGCTGGAAGCTGATAGAGGTAGGTAGATGATCAAACATATAATAGGAAGAAATATTCTCCATGATGCAAAGCCATGAATTGTTGAGAGATGGAGGCGGGATCTGCTTTTGCACTCAGATATTCAAATGCTTCTGTTGAAATGATTTAATTCAGGAGCCTGTGACAGGTATTTGGACAGTTTTCTTAAATGGCTCACAGGCTGCAGGATTTAGGCGCCTTACACCAGGTTATGCATCTTTGTTTTGGCCTTGGATACAAGCGGCTTCCAATAAACAGGCCTGCCATAAATACCCATTTATGATGCCATAATTTAAGACTTTTCTCCTTGCTTCAGTCTATTTTGTATCGTGGCCACTGACTCATCTGCTGTTCAAGCACCTCTTTTGCCTCTCGAAATGACCATTCAGGAGTTTTTTTTTTTCATCAGAGCTCACGTTCTGGGGCTAGAAACACGCCGGCTTACTGTGAACAGGTGGTCAAAACTGAGATTTTAAAAAAAAAATGCCTCTTTCAAATTTGGCCAGCTTGGTGTGAACAATCCTAGTTATGACAGAGAAGTAACACACACCAGGGGGTTGTGGTGAGGTGCTGATTACTCCAAGTAGACCTCAAAGTAGGAAAAAAAGGTTCACAAGCAATGGCTCCATGTGCACGTCTCTTTAATTCCCATGATGCTTCGGCCCTCAGGCCTTGTGCAAGATCACCAGTCACTGAAAACAAAAAGCAGCGGTATATCAAATTAATCTGACACACCAGATGGTTTGTTACACAGAACTATCTAGGAAGTTGTCTTTAGAAGCTGTTTGGAAAAGGGCAGGCACTTAAAAAAAAAAAACACTCGGCAGGTGATTGAGTGAACCATCTGTCTATCACATCTAACTTCAACCAATCAGATCAAACTCTTGTCGAAACCATTTGGGAGAAGAGCAAAAACATATTTTCCATGGAGAAAAGGCTTAAGTCTCCAGTTCTGATGTAACTGATGCTATAACAGTATCTACGCTAACCTCTTCAGGAGCCGCCATTGTTTGTTCAAGACGAGTCACTTCCATGGACACTGCTCGCCGTCGTCAGACCTAAAACCACGACCGTAGCTGCCAGTAGTCCCTCCTAGGATTGATTGGCTGATTGGCTGCACCACTTTTGGTGTGGAAGCAGGCTGGTAACTTGAAGCCTGGCAAGGTGAAACTTAGACTAGATATGGGTGCCAAATCCAAAAAAAAAAAAAAAAATCTCAGCGGAAAATATAATTTAATTGTCGCGATTTTATATGTAGACACCACATTGGCCTTTGGATCATATGCCACTGTCGCCGCCATATTGGACATGGATCAGGACTGACCTGTGGACAAATACATGTTAACGAGAGAGCTACAGTTTTTCTAGATTAAAAGCACTAGGATATTTATTTCTTATCTGATTTCAATGATTCAGAATCAGAAATACTTTATTGATCCCTGGGGGGGAAATTGTTAAATTGTTGACATTACAGGTGCTCATATTCAAGAATATAAAATATTTGAGTAGACAGAAAAGGATAAGAATAGAAAATAACAAGTATGTAAAAAATATATACATTTTACTCCAGTATATAAAAGAGACTGCCCTGTCTGATATGGCTGCGACAATGACGTAACGCAGCAACAAGACAAAGTGGTCAATGCAGCGTCTTCGTAAATATGTCTTATGGAGCAAAAGACAATCAAGAGTTGCCTCAGCGAATCACAATGTTCCGGGTGTTGTCACATTAGATATGATTGCTTTGTACTTGTCCCTGAATATCCACTGAGCAGTCCACTTCCTTGTTTGTTTGGTAAGGTTAGTTTTCACCCTTGATGCGAACAGTACGCAACGTGTTCACAGTAATCAAACGCACTGGACTTTTGGGTCGAGTGTACTCTGATCCAGGCCCGTGTCCAATGAAATGATGAAAGAGTGACCAGAGCTACAGCCAATCAAATTAAGTTAAACAAAATGACAAGAACCACTCATAACACTTTTAGAGATCTTTTTTTTTTTTTTGGTTAAGTATGTTCAAAAATGTTAAAACACCTTTTTATTTCATTGTGATTGTTGATCTTGAAGAAGGCCTGATGGCTGACGTGTTGTCAGAATGAAAGAGAAATGGAGCACATGGAGCCAGAGTGTGCAACAATCCAAGTTAGACTGTCAGGCCTTTTTAAAACCAACACATACTGCTCGTGGGCATTCTCCTTGAGGCAACTGCATATCAGTCCCTGTCACTTTAAAAGTGTCGTGACTTTCATGTGGAGGCCTCGTCACCCTCTGTCCGCAGGTTCTCCTACAACGGGAACACGTCTCGTAAGGCTGCAGTTCAACATGCTGCGATTTTTATTTCCTCTCAAGGTTGCATGTTATTGCTTTTTATTTCATATATTTCAATGCCAACAAGAATCTGTTGATCCTTTGCCTTCCCACAGCCATTGTTTGTGTGTAACACAATTAAAATTTAGTCTTCCAATGTGTCCCACTTTAAGATATATTGTATATGTACATATATTCAGCAATATACGGCTGTTGGTTTTGACTTACAGAGATGTATCAGGTATGATTCTTGTATTCTGAATGGCAGCTGTGAGCCTGCCTTTGGCAGCAGTGTTGATATTGTTAATAGATGACCACCAGCAGCAATACTCTGAATTAAAAGGGGGCAGAAGTCAATTACTTTAAAATGTGTGTTGGAACATTTTGTTGTCCTGTTGTTCTTTGACAGCCTGTACAACCCCAATCCCAAAAAAGAAGGGACACTGTCAAACATGTAACGTAAGTAAAACCAGACTGCAGTGATTTGCTAATACTTGTATTCAATTGAATACAGCAAAGATACAAGATATTTGATGATCAAACTGATTAACTTCATTGTTTTTTGTAAATATATATTCATTCTCATTTTGAATGTTCAAAAAACACCTGTTTGGAACATTCAAAAGGTAAATAAGTTAACTGGTAAGTCACACATGTGAAAGTCACAAGTCTCACATCTTAACTTTCAGCTCTCAAACAAGTCCCAAGTTATTGTGGTGAGAATCGAGTAAGTCGAGTCCCTGCTGTAAGTCAAGCAAGTTAAGTCATACAAAATTCTGACGATCCCCCCACAGTTTACACATTTAAATCATTTAAAAGACAGCAGAGCTGCAAAAATCAATCGATTGTTAATCAATTATTAAATTAACCGCAAACTGTTTTGGTAATCAATTAATCCATTTGAGCAATTTTTAGCTTCGTAACTGAATATTTTGTTTTCTTAACACTTGTATAACAAAATGAATATCTTCGAGTTGTGGACAAAACAAGACATTTGAGGACGTCATCTTAGGCTTTGAGAAACACTGATCAACATTTTTTTCAGCACAACGCATCAACACCTATTTGATTAATGGAGAAAATGATCGATAGATCAGTCCATAATGAAAGTCAATCATTAGTTGCAGCCCTAACAGACAGCGGCCATGAAAACTTAAGTTTTATTTTCAACTGTTGCTGCCTGCTTATGCCTGATAAATCTTACTCATGTTTGACATTTGGTGGCACTGAATCTAAATTTTAACACTTTTGGACCACCTCCCTCCGTGCTTTTACATCTGCTGGTCTGCCTAGAAAAATGAAAATACTTATTTTTTTAAAAAGTCAAGTCTTTAATAAAGTTTAGTCAAGCAAGTCTCAAGTCCTCAAATTTGTGACTAAAGTCAAGTACCAAGTCTCCCACTTCTGGATGACGGTATCATTACTGGGTATTCAAGGGGCGTCCTCACAAGGCTCAAGTTCACAAGCAGGGATGAGGCGAGGCTCACCACTGTTTGGAAAAGTGCATGGACAAATAGTCCAGTGGTTTAAGAAGAGAGAATTCAATGCTGGTTTTCTGCAAGGTTGAAAACCAGCACTGAATGCCCGTGACTTTTGACCCTCAGGCGGCACTGTGTAAAACCCACATAATTGTATAAAGGATACAGCAGGTTTTGGAGCGACATAAGCTGCCATCCAGACAGTCTTTTTCAGAGACGTCCCTGTTTATTTCAGCTAGACAATGTCAAGATACATTGTGCACGTGTTCCAACAGCGTGGCTTCGTAGTAAGAGTTCAGGTCCTAGACTGACCTGCCTGCAGTCCAGACTTGCCTCCCAGAGACCCCAGACTGTTGAGCACCTGAAGTTGTATATCAAGCAAGATATAAATTTGTGTCCTCAGTTCCCAAACACTTACTGAGTGTTAAAAGAAAAGCTGTTGTATCACAGAAGTAAACATGACAATATGGAACATGTTGCAGGGATCAAATCCAGATTGGGTGTATATTGGGTGAAAACAAAGTTAATCAGTTTGATCATTAAATATATTTGTGCTGTAATCAATTAGATGTAGGGTTTAAAAATTTTTTGCAGAGTCTCATTCTGTTTTTATTTACACAAGGTCCCAACTTTTTTTCTGGAATAGGGGTTGCACAAAAAAAAAACGCCCAGTCACCACAAAAGCGCAGTTGAGATACATCACCACTAGATGTCACTATTAGCCTTAGATTAAGAAGGCAGCGCTGCAGAGCTGAAATCCAGTCATTGACAGATGTATTTTAAAGATGATCTCGTTTGAAATGAGTAACTGAATCCACAGGTGAGATAAGTCAAAAATCTGAGAATGACTCTGAGTGATGTTGTTTTCCAACCAGACATGTCGATCTCTATCTCTGAAACCTTCTAACACAGACTGAATGTATCTGTGGTTTCTGTTTTAGTGTCATGCATCGTGCAACTGGCTAGCAAGTGAACTCAGGGTGTGTATGGGAGAGTGAGGCAGGAAGCCGGTCTGCTGATCAACCTGACGTCTTAGATTTGATAAAACTGTCAGAGTGCAACTCATGACTGCTGGTTAACCACAAACATTATAAATACTAGGATGTAACGGACTGTATTTCCTGTTCACACAGACACTTGCTGTTAAACTTCGAGGAAAGTAAAAGTACAAGAGGGCACACGATGCAATTTTAAAAATTCTTTAATTTATATCTTTAAAATTAAAAACATCTGAATTGCATTCTACCACCTCCAAAGGCACAGTCATACTTACAGCAGACCAAATTCATAAAACACTGCCACTGAACATCTTTTTTCTCAATTTGTTTTGTACATAAGAAACAATGCACTATAAAAATGACTTAACATCTTTCTTACTGGGTAAACAATGGCCATTCTATATGCTGTAGATCATTAAAAGACTGGAGTGATATGTACTCAGCTGTGGTAGCATATAAAGGATGATGTGCTGGTTTGAGGCTGCCGGTGCCTGACTAAAACATGTGCACTGCAGCTATTTAAAGACGTCGTATTTTAAAAAATCCAAAAATGACATGTTTACAACAACCAATCGTGACGAACAGTGTTTAAGAATATGGATGTTCGAAGCAAAACAAAGCCATTGGCAGGAGGGCGGAAACGCAGCGAGATGAAAGCACAGTGGAGGGAGATGAGTGTCGGTGGAGGACTGCTCAGGAAAAGAGTCATCAGATCTCTCACTTCTCAACAAATTCTCCCGAACGCGCCGACCGGTACGAAATCTGACTCCTGCTAACCCCCTCCTCCACCACCTCCACCACCACCACCACCATTGAGAACACACCTCAGACTTCAAAGAAAATGAGAAACATTTCACGTAACTCGGTCTGAGTTTTTAAAGACAATAGTCAGCATGTGCAAAGAGGCAGGGCCTTAGCCTGTGTGTGGAAAAGTCAGAAGATATGATAGAGGATCGATAACTGAACGTACAATCACAAATCAATAATGCACACAAAGGTTGCTTACAATGTGTGACAACACAGCACCATACACTGCACAAGAGGTTCACTTAGTGACAACAAAATTCAAAATAGTGGATAAATATACAGTAGAATATAAGTATATCACCGTTCTTACTCAGGCACAGTCCTCCTTAAAACATGGAAAGAGTTCAAAAACAACAGGATCAAAGAATGAGGATAAAAGAAGGGGCGTCACCGTTTGAATTTTAAATCGAAAATCTATCGAAATGAGCTTTCAGTTTCAACGATCGAATCGAAAAGCAGACACGGTACTTCTTTTCCTCACCACCATGCCTACTTGTGTGTAGCTTACCGGCTGTTATACCACATTTGATATCAAACAGGCTTTTTAAAGGGACAGTTCACCCTAAATTAAAACAGCATATTTTCTTCATGGCCTGTAATGTGCTTTATTCGTATAGATCAGGGGTCTGCGACGTGCGGCTTCGGCGTTACACGCTGCTCTTTTGGTCCTTTCAAGTGGCCCCATGTGGCTTTGACAAAAACCTACAATGAAATAAGTATTTTTTTTTTTTTTAAACATTTTAATTTTTATTTCTTGTTGTTGTAGGCCTGAAGTGATGCGTACATTCTCCAATTGTAAAAATGTGTAGCGTGTACACTGAATAAATAAAAATGTTTTTGTCAACTAAAACGTGTATCATAGCCTGTATGGCTTGGCGCCTTTTCCTCTAAATTTTGCAAGTAATTAAACTTGAGTCTCCCTTGGCTCGCTATGGATGCCAAATCCAAAAAATGAAGTCTCTGAGAAAAAAGAGAATTTAATAGCAGCTCCAGGCCGATTTGTTTTATTTTATTTTATTTTCGTTCATGTTGCAGACCCCTGCTCCAGATAGTTTTGGTGTGAGCTGCAGAGTTTTTGGAGATACTGGCCGCAGAGATGTCTGCCGTCACTCCAATATGACTAACTGGGCTAACTGGAACTGGGCTTGTGGTGCTCAAAGCACAAAAAAAAAACAAAAAAAAAACACTTAAAACATTCTAAACCAGTGTCTCTTTCCAGAAATCATGACCCTGTTACTCAAGATGATGCACAAACTTCCTCTTTAGAAGAAAAGAGAGTGCTTCTTTCTACTGCAGAAAGAAAGTACCTCTTACCTGAAACTGCTCACAGCAAGATCTGTGAATTATCTTGAGTAACTGGATCATGACTTCTTGAAAAGAGATTCTGTTTTGGTTTTTGTTCCATCTAGTTCTGTTACATTTGAAAGAAGGCAGACATCTCTACTACTATAGATGGATTAACAGCACTGCAGGCCAGAGGATAAATATATATTTTTGATTTGGGGGTGAAGTGTCTCTTAAAAGAACTGGAAAATGTGAATGACAGCCGCAGGATAAAACCTGTGATCTGTTTATCTTTACAGATCAAGACTCAATAGCGCAGCTACGTGTAGTTGAAAAATCAGATCAAATCAAATCATGACCTCAATTAGCGAAAGTCATGGATTAAATCATGGATTTGGAGACTTGTGACACCCCCAGATAAAAGCAAACAGGTTTGGCACGCACACGTGGAAAAATCTATCAAAATAAGGCAAAAAATGATATGTTAAAGGAAAATGAGGCCACAGAGGAACAATGTGTTGGCTGGACAGGAATGGAGCACTTTGAACATAAAAGTATGACACATACAGATACAGTACCTCCCTCGTGGAACCAGGTGTTCAATAAAAGAGAGGATTTTTTGCAGCAACTATAATGGGAGCCCCAATTCCACAGCTGTAGCTTTATCTTTACAAGTGTGTGTGTAGTAGCTGCGACAGGCACTCCAAGAACACGGGAAAGTTTTCTTTTTTTCTTCCTTTTTTTTTTTTTTTTTAACTTTACAGGCGAGTAAAATCAAACAGGAAATCTACACGTGTCCCCCAAATCAAAACCCGAACGCCTTTAGAAAATATCTACAGAAGAAACAGTCCACACTCGGCGTGACCCGCGATCACGCAACCAGACGCACACACGCGTATGTACACACCCCCGTCGTGGAAAAGCCTCCAGAAGTAACAGCAGAGCAGCGCGACCCACGACAGAACAGACACGCACGCGCGAACGAGACAAACCCACCCAGAAATCCCAACCGCCTGCAAGCGTCTCTTCCCTTCTGAACGACACAGGTTCCCCACAGCGTTTAAAGGGGTAGTTCGGATTATCTGAAGCACGGTTGAATGAGGTACTTATGGGTTAGCTACAGTAGAGGCGGTCAGCACGAGAGGCGCCAGCGATGTACGTACTTTAGCCACTTAAAAGAAAGGTCCACTCTAGCAGTTTAAGTGTATGCTATATATACTATATATATAGCTTAACTTTGCCATCAGACACTTTTCTCAAATATTGTTCTCTCCAAACCAACCAAACTCCATAGGCAAAATCAGTAATTTTACCTCACAGAGCATGTGAGTTGCTGGTCTACCGCTGCCTCAATTTGGTAGTTTGTCTGTGTTACTGTATGACTTTTGTGAATCCGAACTATCCTTTTAAAACACCGTAGTCACACAATAACATAAGCAAACTAACAGATCGAGGCAGCGGCAGACTAGCGAGTCCCATGTTCTGCAAGGTAAAATTGCTGATTTTGTCTGTGGAGTTTGGTTGGTTTGGAGAGAGTGATATTTGTCTTATATAATGGTGGCTTCCTATCAGAAAAGGCAGTCTGATGGCAAAATAAAACTGTGAAAATATGCTGACCCATTGGCTATCTACTGTAGTTAATACACTGATCTCATACAACCCCACTTCAAATAGTCTGAACTATCCCTTTAATGAATTAGTAACAACTAAATTGAGCAACGATTTGCTGTTGAAGGTCCGCTTTGCACCCTCCTCCTGTATATACTTTTACACACACACACACACACACACACACACACACACATCACAGTATTTTCAAGACCACTTTGATACGGCAGTGACAGTTTGAGGAGGATCGAAGGTGAGCAGAAGTTTCTCAGCGAGGCTACAGGTTGCAATGCAATGAGAGACAAAAAAAACAATAAAAGAAAACATGCCTGGCTTTAGTTAATTTTTACAGATCAACACAACTGAGGGTTAAAATGCTCTCTGTTCCTCTTTGCATTGAGAGAGTCGGGTGTTGAAGCCACATCCTGTTGCAGTACCAGCGACTGTGTTATTGAATCAGTGGCGTCAACAGGTGGTTGTGCCATCCAGGCAGCAGCAGTACTGATCGAGTGTGGGTTTTCACTGTGTGTGCGTAAACAAGTGAGAAAGTTACAGTGTGCAGCGAGAGTGCACACACATTTACAAGATCTATATACATGTGTCAAGTGTATAAATTAGCGTTCTTTGTACATCTGTGTGTCTGTGTGTAATCAACCCATGTCTAGTAGTGTTACTCTCATTAGTTGTCGGCTGATCCAGTTGTGAACAGGACTCTCTGGTCCGTTCTGGCCAGCTTGGCAGGCGGCTCCAGAGACTCCTCCCCCAGCACCGCCCCGTCTGAGGGAAGGGACAGCTCCTGCCCTTCCTCATCGCTCTCCTCCTCCTCCTCTTCTTCCTCTTCTGGGATGGACAAGGGTTAATGAGTTAGATACAAACAAAGCTTGAAACAGGACTGCAGCTAGTCTGAGATACAGTAGAAACAAATTACCTTTGTCGGGATCCAGCTGGTTCAGACCCCGGCCTAAACTGGCAAACTGACGGCAAGAGGGGGAAAGCGTTAGTACCGGAAATATGGCTTACATTGTTTTGACTGGGTTACACCAACAAGGAATGTTTTTTAAACATGGTTAAATCATGGCTTAACTTTAAATTATGTTTAACCAAACATTTAAAAGTTTTAAATGAATAAAGATCAAATCTGAACCCCTTTAAACCTCAGTTTAGTTTTTACGCTAAACCTCAATTAAATTTAGATCCGTTCCAGCAAACTTCAAACTCCAGTTTAAAATGTGATGCAGTTACTACCTTTAAATTTACACGCGAAGAGGTTTAACTTTAAGAACAGCTGCATTTTTAAGATGAACTGAGGAAAATAATCAAGTTTCTTGAAGAAAGTTAAGGGACAGACTCAACCCCCAAAAGTTTTTCTCACAGGAGAAAGAACTTCTCTGTCCAGCCGTCATGAGTAAGTTGACTAACTTTTTAGCTGCCAGCAAATCTAACATTTTTTTGTTTTAACTTTTTAGCTAGCCAGTACGGAACCCTTAAAGGGACACTTTTTTTTTTTTAAAATATATAATGAGTTTTATGTGCACACGCGAAACTTTTATGTGTGCACGAAAAACCTTTAAGTGAGCACGTAAAACTTTTACGCATTCACTCAAAAGTTTTACGGAGCGCGTAAACTTATTATGAAGTACACGGGAGTATTGCTGGTAAATGAGACCATCCAGTACATTACGCTCTACTCAGTTTATGCATGAAAAAATGACATTACAGGAGTTAGTTGAGCTATATTTTAACCTTAACTTCATTATATGGACATTACTACTTTGCTTGCAAGTCGCCACTGTTATATCTCTTAGATTAAATGTATCACTGTTGGTACAACCCAGTCTTAGTTCATTTATGTCTGTGTGTGTGTCGGTACCTCTCCCATGACAGCAATGGGGGTCTCTCCTTTCGCCTGGGCCACTCTGTGCTCTATCAGGTAGTACATGTACTCATCGTACAGCAGGCGGATCAGGTGAAAGGAACCAAAACTGGCTGCACTCCTCAGAGTCAGGTCCCTGATCACCATGGAACTGGAGAGCAGACACGGCAGAATTAAACTACAGCTAGACAAATACCATGTAATTATACCACTTCTTTTCTAACCACAAATAGGAAGTATTTCTCAGCGTTTTCCAATATGGCGAAGTTGCAAGTACGAGTCAACTCAAGGATGATTTCTCAAGAATTAGAGAGAGACCTCACTTCTCACAGCGAATCCACAAGTGCTGGGGCAATAGCTCGACATAACTGACGTCACAGATTACAGAAATACGTTGACGTGTTACAACGAACTGCTGCACCCAGACAGAGCCTGGGTTTCCCCAGAGAGCGAGCTGCAGCCAACAAACAACAAACACACATTAAGTGGTGTAGAGGAGTGCTTTGTCAGCAAGCCACACTGTCCTGTTTACTTTCTGTCAGCACCGAAGCACGATATATTAGGAATATCAACAGGCAGACAGTGTCTCTGTTGGACAGCTGCTTAAAATTGATTTTCTAAATGTTTCTTCGTCACCTCATGTTTAATGCAATTCCTGCACTGCTGCTTGTTAGCATAACATTACACCATGTATATTTGTTATACGGCCACTATATTTTCTGTTTAACAGCTATGAATGAGTGAGAAAATGACTAAGTAAAGTTACAGTCTGTTGTTACCATGTGTACATCGTTTCAATTATTTTCCTCACCGCACACTGGCACAAAAATACATTTGCCAGTGATTATCTAAACTGCATATTACTCCAGTTATGACATAAATCGGCTGTCCCCATGAAGATTTTCTCTATTCGAATCAGATTTGGTCGTCCTGTGTGAATATTCAACATCGGTCCTTTTCTTTCTCACAGTGCAGTGTACCGCACTAAATGTCTTTCTGTCGCCGCTGTCCAGCATCACCTCCGCTCCATGCTCCTTTACGCCGTGATTTAAGGATTTATTTGGACCAGAGTTGGTGATTGCTGGGACGGTAGAAAGATGAACCAAGACACATTTGTGAGTTTATTAGCTTTGTAAGTATGAATGAGTGACGATGATCAAAAGCATTCTGGTGAGTCTGGAGCAATTAAAACAGCTGTATCAGGTTAAATAAAATGTGTCTATAAAAAAAAAATTAAAATAAGGTCTCTGACTGTCGTGATCCTTTCCATCAGCATAACAATAACACTCTGGGCCTGTGAGTGAGAAAAACAAGCACAAACAACAGAAAACGAACAAGTGTCACCTGCTCTGCACGCTCCGCATGTGCGCCTGGACGAGGTGTCTGACAGTGCGTCACGCCGCTCTCTGTTTCTATCACCTTTCTCCTCTTCCATCAGTTAGTTTTGTGGTTTGTGGTGATTTTTGAGACTCGGTTTACAAAGTTCACAGCCTGTCCTGCTCTCACACTGATGACGCAGATAAACAACACGAGCTGAAACTTGTTTGCCAGCCGCTCCTTTGACCCGCTCTCAACTGAGCACACGTGGTCCTGTGGAGTTTTTTTAATAAGTGCATCAGCTAATATAAAAATATATTAATGATTCCCTTTTTAATTCCTCATTGAAATTTTCCCCTGTGCATTTTTGTAAGCTTTTATCTGTAACTGTGATGCACACTGACTGACAAAGGAAATAAAAAAAAAAAAAAAAAAACCCACAAATGCTCAACCAGAAAAATCTCAGTCGATTACGGGGCTCTGACTAATGACTGAAATCATCAAATATCAGGGGGCAGCCCTAAAATAAACACGTCATAAACTTTTTAAGTCCTTAAGTAAGTATATTGAAATATTAGTACGTTTTTGATAATCATTTGGGGTAAATGAACTGCTTATATTAATCGAGTAAAACCAAAAAAAAAATTAATTCATGAATTAGTCCTTAGATTAATCAACTAATTGAAAAAACAGTCATCAGATTGATCAAGTAAAAAATAAGCGTTAGGTGCAGGCCTAATCCTCTAACAAGTGTTAGATCAATTTCATTATTTCTGTCAATAGAAAGTGAATTCTGCCGCCTGGTATTTATATCTACATAATGTCTGAAAGTGAACAAGCATGAATGACAGGATGTTAACTTGAGATTCATCTGCTCACGTGCTGTATTAGGGCTCAACAATAAGACTGCCTGCTGCTCAGGGCAAGTGAAATGCCATGTTGGGCAAGTAAATCTGACGACTTACTTCCCCATCTGGGCAAGTGGAAAATGGGAACTAAACTGATTTTGATAATCAGTAAATCTTTATGTAATTTGCAAAATGGTAGCTGGTTTTCAGCCTCTAAAATAAGGAGACTCCTTGCTTTTCTTGGTTTATCACATTAAATTGAATATCTTTGGGTTTTAGGCTGACAAAACAAGAAATTTAAAGACATCACCTTGGATTTGAAAAACTGGAATGGAACTTTTTTTTGACAATTGACATTGCAGTCCTAAATTAAACTTGAAATTGAACTTTAGTCTTTGTTGTTATTTGATTACCTCTAATAAATAAAGCAATTTATTATATAAATTATATAAAGGGCAAGTAAAAACTGAACTCGCTTAAGTAGATTTATGACCTACCTGCTGACACTGAACCCTGTGTATGTGGGTTTTTTTTCCTTTGCTTTCTAGTCTTTGCTTTCTAGTTTATCAAATTCATTTCACTTTGGTTGTTTCAGGGTGTGACAGTATGTAAATTACAGTGATATTTTAAGGTGTTAGAAGAGCTGCATTCCTCTCTCTTTGTATTTCTGTGCATGTTTTACTTCATACTTCTACATTTTACATTAATCTGACGGCATTTAATTCAAACTACAGAAATGTTGTTTGTCCAAGTAACCTGGCTGCTTATGTCGACATTAGATCAACATGTTAAATTAACAAAATCTCCCATGAGCAGCTGTGGATGCTATCTGCTCAGGAATTTAAGAAATTCATACCAGTTCATACCCAACAGTGCTTTACTGTTAGTGACTGTGAGAGCATAATGTGCACATTTACTGTGTAACAAAAGCCTGGAGCTAAATGTCGCCGCAGTGACGAAGACAACGAAGCAGAATGGAGATGAAAGTGTCCCAAATGTTTCCCATCACACCTGTAAAAGGACCACTTGAGCAGGAAGAGCTTGGCGGCCTTGGGGAAAGCGGGGCTGTGCTGGTAGGGCTTTAGGACCTGGGAGACCACACCATCCAGCCACGCAGCCCACTGCTCCAGGGAGTTCTGCTGCTGGAGGGTCAGCTTGAAGTCCTGCTCCAGCCGCTGGACGACGCGGTCTTCACAGCGGCACACCCATGAAGCCTGCTCCTGTGAAATGCGGGAAGACGAAGGGCAACGTGTCAGTAAAAGGCATTAGTTGAACCAGTAGGGGGCAGCAGGGCGATTAAGCTTCAGACGGAAGACTCAGCTCAACTCATGACATAGACTTTGGGCCTCATGCAAGAACCACTCATATGAGCAGGTTTGTTCTGAAGTGGTTTGTAGGAGTGATTTAAGAGGACTTGTCCCATTCATTAATTTTCCCATATTTTGAATTTTCTTTTTGTTACGAACACAATTCACAAATGGTCCAGGCCTGTCGAGCATTTAGTTTAAGTTTTTCACTAATGACTGTACATTTCATTAGTTTCATGACATTTTGGCTCACAGAAATAAATTACACTTCATCAATTATGTCGACATTATCTTGTCTGACTGCATTTCAAATCATAATATAATTCTACACATGAAGTCTGTCATCAGTAACTCAAATTGACTATTGCCTACTGTCAGGCGTGTTGGCCGTATTTTCACGTGCAGCTTAATAAAGTCGTTATCCAGAGGAACATCCTCGGTTGCAATGCCTGACAGTGTAACATCACTTGTTATAGCACTTATTCTGTCCACCATCTCCGTGATGGAGATTCCCTTTCTCCCCATCATCCTGTTGGAGTCATCTATCGCCTGCCAAGACATTTTTGTTAAGGCATTTTCATACTGAACCATTTCTTCTTTATTTCAGTGTAGGGATGTTAATGATTAATCATTCGTTGACTAATTGCTGTTAAGAATTTAAGCGATTAATCTCGGGGTGAATAATTTCACCCAGTGGAGGCAATCTTTGAATAAAGACTGATTACTCGATTGATCGATTTTAAGCATTTTCAACTATCAGTTAAGGAAAATGCACAAAATTTACAACCCTCTTTCAGTAATAGTATAACCTTCAGGTAATACAGTACCAGCACACTGGTTTTTCCTGTTTCTTGGTTTTATCAGGTCCCTTAATTCCACTGCTGACAGTGACACTATATAAAATGACAAACTTTCTTTAATGGATCTCTGAAAGCAGGACTTCAAAGTCCAAACTCATAAGGTTCTTTTACTCTTTGATGCCATTTTCATGAATGGTATTACTGGGGGGTAATTATGCTAATCTAAAAGCCTCTCGTTCGTGCATTCAAATATGCACAGACTGATCACTTACACAGTTATCTGAGGTTAGGACCGTTTGCTGAATTTGATGTGGTGTGCTGGTACAAAGCCACCATACAAAAAAATTAATAGAAAGTCAAGACAAGTGTACAAAAATGTTCTTGCGTGACACCCAAAGAGTTTCTGAGAAAACGCAAAAGGAACTGGTTTGTATTTCCTGGGTAGGAAAGTTGCAGAAAAGGCAATTTGACTGCCACAGGAGCTGAGTAACTAACACATGAAACTGCATCAAAACCACAAGCTTCAGCAGAAATAGTTGCATCTGCACAACACCTGAACCAATGCAAGATTCAGCTACAAACACTGAAAATCCATGTGAGGCGACGCAGAGACCGAGCCAACCTGGACGTTAGCGAAGTCGACGCGGTTGAGGTCGGAGAGCATCTGGTTGATCTGCGCCGTGTTCTGGAGGACAGCACGGGCTGCCTGGGCGAGGTGGTTCAGACTGGTGTAGCGCCGCAGTGTCTGGGCAAAGGCATTGGCTGACGTTACCTGTGAGAACACAAGGAGAAAAGGATGAAAGGACACGTAAAATATATTTTTCTAATAAAGGTGCACATACATACAATTACCTCTACAAATAACCTAATTTAGTAAGTCTTTTTGTGCTGCTCAGGGTGGATGATGTACAAACCCCAATTCCAAAAAAGTTAGGATGTTGAGTAGAACATAAATACAAACAGAATACAATGATTTACAAATCCTTTTCGATCTGTATTCAGTTGAATACAGTACAAAGCTAAGATATTTCATGTTCAAACTGGTTAACTTTACTGATTTTTGTAAATATGCACTGAATTTGATGCCTGCAACATGTTCTAAAAAAGTTAGGGAAGCAGCATGTTTCCTTTGTGTTAAATCACTTTTTATTTTACACATTTGGGAACTGAGGACACTAATTGTGAAAGTGAAATTCTTTCACATCCTTGCTTGAAATATCACTTCACGTGTTCAACAGTCTGAGGTCTCTGTTGTCGTATTTTGTGCTTCATAATGCACCGCACATTTTCAATATGAGACACGTCTGGACTGCAGGCAGGACAGTCCAGTACCGTAACTCTTTAACTACGAAGCCACGCTGTTGGAACATGTGCAGAATGCGTGTTGTGTCTTGCTGAAATAAGCAGAAACAACTCTGAAAAAGACGTCTGGATGGCAGCATATGTTGCTCCAAAACCTGTATGTACCTTTCAGCATCAGTGGGGCTTTCATGATATTATGGATTGTTGATAGTGAAATCCCTAAATTCCGGTGTTGTCCCACCTTTTTTTTTATTTTGGGGTTTGTATGCTCAGCTGTGGCCTGGGCCTTAATGAGTAGAAGGGTCTTGTGAGAAAAGCGTGTCACTGATCAAGTATTACAGGCCTATATTCAACATTAAATTGAATGGGTCATTAATCCTAGTGAAGTGGTTTATTTATGTGGTGAAAAAATCACAATGAGACAATTTCCTTGAGAAATAATTGTTCACAATATGGTATTTTCTATTTTTTTCACACAATGATTTGCATGACTGACCTCAAAGTGTTGCTGCATTTATTTTCCTAAAAGCTGCACCACAGAGCTGGCGAATAATAGGACTGTGTTTTATGTAAAATCAGCTCTAGCTCGTGTTCACACAACCACAACAAGGAAAACTCCCACACAGAAAATGGGTTTTAGTTTTGCAAGTTCAAAGTATCACAGATCACAATTCTCTAAGCTCGCAGTCTGTCTCAACAAAAGTATGGTTTTGTGAAGGCTGATCCAGCAGGCCTATAAAAACAAATTGCAGGCCTAAAAAAACAAATTGCTCCATGGCTCAGAAAACACGTCCTTCCACAGAATGCAAACCAGCGCAAGGGGAGTGTACCTTGATGCGGACCATTTCCTCCGGGATGTTCATCATGGCATTGGTCAGCCAGCTCTCCAGGCTCTTGGCAAAGTTGCGGATGGCTTGAGTTAAGGCACCTGGGAGCAGCGAGAAAAAAAGGGATGAGAGACTTAATACTGGTCATTTCAAAGCAGGGATTATCAAACACATGGGGCACATAGCTAAGGTGCTGCTGGAGAAACAGATTACTTTGTCATATATGCACATCCACATTTCCAGTGTGATTCCAATTTACTCAGAAAACAAGGACCTACGACATGGAAAATGTTCTGTGGCAGCAGTACAGCTGGCTGAAAGACAGGATCCTTGCTTTGTCATAGCAAAGTTCAAATAAATTAAAGTCAACATCTGACTAAAATTGAAACTGGGACAAGAGAGAAATAATCCCAGTAAATTTCCACAGCAGAGCAGCAGCACAAAGTCCAGAAAAAATGTGTGCTGTCCCACTACAAAACAGTCCATCAGTCCAAATGTTCCAAACAAGACAGAGAAAATTCTTGGAGGACTGTCCAGTTGTTTCTAAATGCAGAATGTCAGGATGTCCTTTGTTCTCTCATAGCTGCAACGATAGTCGATTGAAAGAAAATGAATTGCCACCTTCTTTGATAACTGATTAATGAATTCAGTCATTTTTTAATCAAATATGTCAAACATCTGCTGGTTCAGTTCATGTAATTAGACACTATTGAAGAGTCTTTGGGTGTGGGACTGTTGTTTGGACAGAAGCCATTTGAAGACGTCACTTTGGCTCTGGGAAATTGTGATGAGCATTTTACAATTTTTTGACAGTTTATCCACAGTAACTTTGTAGTAAAAAATTTAGATTTCAAACAGTGTAAAATTTATGTTAACTGCTTTTTAACGTGTATAGACATATGCTGTAGGTATGGACAAATATGCTTTAAAGGACCAGTGTGTAAAATTTAGTGGCATCTACCTGTGAACAGATTGCAAACACCTCATCACCTCATATCCAAAGCGTGTAGGACAACACTTATTTCTTCTTATTTTCAGGTGATTATACACTAATGAAAACATATTTATGAATAATACATTCAACTTCTTCCATATTCTGCCAATAAATCCCCCACACACTGGACTTTTAATGGCAACTGTAATTATTTAAAACCTTACTTTGCTGTGAAAATTATCTTATCTCTAAAACAAGGTGTAGACGTGACTTCAGCAATTTTCCGGCTGGTTATGTCGGGATACTGCAGTGTGGGAGGATATGTTCCCAAGCCTGTCAGCTTTATGAACAAGGTGATAGGAATTTTTAATTAAAGGTGTGCCAAATTAATAGCAACAGACTCCCAAACTTCGTGTTTGGCTTTGTCTTGACCCCACTATTTAGTCCACTGAATAATGCGTGTTACCTGCCTTCAGTCTCTTCTATCATCGCTGTGGTCTCTTCTTCCAAACAGTTCACTTTTCTCATGTCCGTGGCTATTCACCATAAAAACTTAAACTTTAAAGTTTTGAAATAAGCTCAAAAAGGTCTTGCCGACCTATAATTGTTTACTTATTTAATAATTTACTTTTCTTCTAGTTCGCATTCGAGTTCTAGAAATCCAAAGAATGCTGCATTTTAAAAAACTTTTCCCCCCAAATTATCATTATTTGGGTGCTTGAAAATTAAAAAAATGTTTTGTTTCCAAAACTCAAAGATCCATGTTAATCTAAGAACAAAAGGAAATTATGTCAACAAAAGGGAAAAAAAACTTATTTTTTTGTATTTTTTAAGTTTTGTAGTGTGTATTACAACATGTGTGCAATAATCCTGCACATTATCTTGGATTCTATTTTGATTTTATTTGTATTCTATGACTCACTTACTCCTTTTTCTATCCGGAACTTTTGATCCTTGAGCTGCTGTAATGTGTGAATTTCCCTGGTGTGGGATCAATTAAACTTATCTTATACTGCATTGTTGAGCCTTACTGGGGATGGGCCTGAGGACATCAGGGATGAGGATTTCCACCAGGCCCTGGTACAGGCTGTGGTCACAGTCACGGCTCCAGCGAAGCACAGGGTCATATTTGCACAGCAACACCAGGCAGGACTTGGGGAGACGCTTCTCTGACTCATCATGACTGCCAACACACAAACAGTTTTAATTTCCTGCATTTTATATGAAGTGTCACTGCCACTGCAATAGGGGATTTCTTACCATGTTTAGGAGAAAAGCTTTTGATTTTGAATGTTTGCCTAGAAGTTTTAAACCACTCACACAGCCAACGTGGCATCTCCAGTCTGACTCTGGCTGAACCTCCAGAAGGTCTTCCACAGAGTTTCCACCAGGGTAAACTGCAGGTTGACCATCACATCTAGTATGGCCTGACAGAACACAGACAGAACATCTATGACTGAACAGTGAGCAAATACAGATTATCAGAAGATCAGTCGGGCTGACACCTAACTTTTCCCTCTTCCAGTGATCTTTCAGTTAATATTGTCCAACCCTAAAAGTTACACTGGGTAATTTCATTCAACGTCGACTTCCACCGACAATTAGACAGAAAGGAAAGCTCAGTCGTTACCTCACAGTGTTCTCTGTACAGCAGCTGAAAGCTCTTTATGTGCTCCAGCTCGATGCCCTCTGGCAGAGACTTCCCCTGGAGGTCGATGTCTGGGAACTCTGGGAGAGCTCTGGACGCATCTGGAACACAGGACACAAGAACACTGAATGCTCAAAGAGAAATCACATAAAATGAGGAGGGTAATCAGTATTAACTGTAAATAATGTATTATTTGTTGTATGTATACTGTATTTTGCACATTTGTTAACCAAACTCACCGAGGAACTGTTGGTACTGCTGAACCTGGGTGCTGATGTCCACTTGCCCTGACCCCTGCTGCTGTTGCTGCTGCTGGCCTGCTCCTGCTGCTGTACCATTGGTCATCCCTTCTACTTTATGGACGGGCTTCAACCTGACAGGAATGGAATTAAAGTGCAGTAGATGAAACATTCAGACTTGCACAAAGATGCTGACTATTAAAGTGAAATGGCAATTGACCCTTTGCTAAGCCCATCCTGCAAACAGCAACTGTCCAATCACAGGTTAGCTACTGTGACTAGGAGCCACAGGCCTGTCGAACTTTGCAATTCTCTACATGTGGGAACGGGGTGCATGGGGCTACAAGAAGAGCAATACTCTGTGTCTCATGAGTTTGGACAGTAGCATCTTTTTTGTAGTCTTTCAAAATCATGAAACACAAGAACATGTGTGGGGAATGGATTAAACTTTATCTGCTCCAGCTGACTAAAGCTAACTTGAAAGCTTCAGTACATTATCTCCAGGCAAACTTGTTAGATACCACTGTATCTGCATTTGTTATGTGGAGGGTTTAAGGAGGAGGATGTGAGCTGGAGCAGAGTCAAAGTGAACGATGCATCTCTCTGGTTCGTTCTCTGAGGGCTAAGCCAGGTTAGCTTAGCTCTGATACCAACTCTGTTCTTGGGGCTATCGTGGTCCAGCTAGTCTGGCTGGGTGACTGTCGCAAGGTCCGCTGCACTAATAGGATCCCTGCACTTCCTTTTCCCACATTATTGAGTGTATTACTGTCTTTTATCATTTACATAAATGTGTCATATTTCAACAACCGTCCAATGTTTGCTGGGAGCTAGCTTTAGCCTCAGTCTTTTAGCATTAATGTTTTATAACAGACACAGCTGTTAGACTTTCACAGGCTTCTTGTTTTAAATTGTGTCAGGTGGAAAATTTGAAAAGTCAGCTGGAGAGGGACTTCTCATCTCACTCAAAGAGTTCAAGAATTTGCATTAGCTTACATTAGCCAGTTACACTTATGAAATATGCTAGCAAGAGTCATTATTTTATCGACAAAATGCACAGTCATCAACGAGAAATGAGAAGCTGCTTTTGTTTACTTCTCTGTGGAATCAAAGAAGGCAGTGTGAGAATGGAAAGCTTTGACAGTAACTAAGGAGGGCGGGGCTTAGTGAAGTCAAATCTGTCTCATCATACAGCAAAATTATGGAGCCAAAATAGGACTTAAAGAGACAGTTCACCCTCACAATCAAAAACACATTTTTCTTCTTGACTGTAGTGCTATTCATCCATCTAAATCTTTTTGATGTGAGTTTTGGAGAAGTCAGCTGTAGTATGTCTGCCTTCTCTCAAATACAATGGAACTAATGGCATTCAGCTTATGATGCTCAAAGCTCCAAAGAAAATACATTTGAGAAATTTCACACAAGTGTCTCTTTTCACAAATCATGACCTGGTTGGTCAAGATAATAGACAGACCTGTTTCTTTCTGCAGTAAAATCTACCAAAACTACTATCTCTATCTCTAAAACTTGGCAACTCACACCTAAGCTGGATAAATAGCACTAAAGGTAAGAGGAAAAATGTGTTTGATCTGATTTTAGGGGGAACGGCCTCTTTAAAATAAAAATAAATTCAGCTGGAAAAATGAAAATTAAAAAAAAGTTTCTGTGGTATAATGATAACATAGATGTGTGAGTGTGTGTAGGGATGTTTTTATGTGTACCTCTGTTTCTGTGAGAAGGGCTGCTGCCTCATGGCCAGATGTTGCTGGTCTTCCATCAGACGGAGGAGAGAAGAGCCTGCCTTGATCCTCAGCCCGTAGTAGTGGTATTTAGAATTCCCCCTGTCAGGAACAGATAAAACATGTTTTGACATCAGATTGGACCTGAGTTGGTGAATCTGTCTCCACAGAAAATCTACAGCAGGAAAAGACAAGAGGACGTGAGAGGAGAGGGTTTATGTTGACTCCCCCAAAAAACAACATTCTCAGAACAGACTGGTTTTAAAAAATGTCTTTCATTTCATAAGATATAACAAACATACATACTGTTTTGTTTAACTAAACACATATTACCAACATTTCTGAAAAGTCAATCTCACTTGCTCACCCTCCCCTCCTTTGTCAAACTCACTCACCCACACACATGCTGTCTGTCTTCATCTCTACCCACACGTCTTCCTACACCAGGCGAACATTTTGCAATTCTCCAAAGAGCTTTATAGATTATAATGTAGATCTCATGCAGAAGCTTTGCATGGGTGCCCACTAATTGAGATGTATATGCATGTGGATCGCACAGTAAAGAGGACGTCTGTGCTGCTGATGTGCATCGCTGTGACAGGGAGATTGTGTGAGATAGTGCACTCCTCTCTCACTCTCTCTCTATGTGATGCCATGTCGATATCTAACATGTTCTAATTTGTTTCCATCAGCAACAACACATTCAAGAGAAAAATACATTTAAAAATCCTCACATGCGCAAGGGCACCAATTTATACAAGGCTATAATGTCATACAGTGAAGCTGTATATAAAGGGGTATAAATGGGTTGTGTGTATACTCCATCACATCTTCCATACATGAGTCTGACCCAACCTACCGTGTGCCCAGGCGTCGCGTGCGTAGCCCCATGAACACAGATCTAATGAGTTTCCCGAAAGAGGCGGCATTAACGGGCTCTAGTTTCTGCTCCTGGCAGTGCAGCAGATAGTGGCAGTAGAGGGTGGAACGTGGCAGACTCACTCCTTCAGCTGTCTCATAGTTGTCCAGCAACCACTGTACCTGACACGCAGGCAATGAAAACAAGAAAATAACTGGAGCAGTTAGCAAAGCCAGTAGATACAAACAGGAAAACACACCTCAACATACAAATGTGCCCTAGGGGTGCCAGAATTTCAATATTCAATCAGTCAATTAAATTAAATCCATTAAAATGAGCTTTGAATTTCAAGAATCAAATCAAAAGGCAGAAACTGCGATTCTCCTAGTAATGTTTTTTTTCTCCACCCTCACATAGTTGTGGCATCCGGCACATATCTGAAGAAAAAAAACAACACTTCAAAGACTACACAGCGTAGCTTACTAGCTGTTATATCACAAAATGTAAATGACAGCTGTCAGGGCATACAGCAAATGATCTGTTGATCTTTACGATCAAAACTTGATAGTCTAACAATGGCATCACCATCAGAGTGAAATTTTTTTTTAAATGTTTGAATTGAAAAATCTAGTCAAATCGAATCATGACACCCCTAATGTTCACGAAAATATACGCACATTTATTTGCCAACACATTACCCACATTTTTCAGCTTGATAAACAGTACATGCGCACACTTCTCATCAATAAATTATACAAATACGAACAACTCCATTCACATTTACACTCTGTTGATAATTTGGGAATGAAAACACAAATACGTTTGTTTGCGTGCCGTGGCATACAACTTTGGTATGCAATGAATTAATGATCTGGAATATGGGATGTTTGCCAAACATAGGTTGGTTACTATTATCATATGGGGTTCAATATGATGAATTTGGGATGAACAATATAGTGTTGGGGCATTTCAGGCAAATTAAAAATGCCCCTTGTCACATGCACTGTAATGATATGAAAATGATGAGGTCATGACTTTGTTTTGTTGTTTTGTTTGAGGAGGAAATCACAGTTAAAAATATTGTGATATAAGTTAAATTATGATCAATACTCAAAACTGTTTTTTCTGGGCTTGATACAAAATCTCCACATTTTTAATTGTGCTTTCCACTGGACAAAACTATGACGTCATCATTGTGTGCCACCAAAGGGGTTGTGTGGATGAGAACAAAAACGAGAAGAAATTCCTGCGCTTGGCGCCTCTGCATACCTTCTTGTCTGCCGACGGCACGCTACTCTCCTCGCCCTCTGTAATACTCACAGTGGCTGGAGAGGCGCGGGCGGTGTGTGAGTAGTTCTGACTGTTGCCAGCTGCACTTCCGCTGCTGCTGCCCAGCATGTAACCCCCCTGGATCACATAGCTGCCCGCTGTGCCACCGTTGGTGCCTGCCCCTTCCCCTGCACCATTGGTGGTGCCACCCGTGGTCACCACTGTAGCCCCTCCCCCTGCTGCACTGGTGGGCTGGGCCACAAACATGGACACGCCCCCTGTTGTGCCAGCAGTCACTGAGACAGTTAGAGGTGTGCCAGGGGTGGAGGCCTGTGAGCCTGAGGTTGGCTGAGCTTCATAATACTGGGCAGCTGTGGTCTGGGTGTACAGGGGTGTGTCGGTGTATGGGAAGGTGCTGGAACGACTGGATGAGGGACATGAAAAGATGTGTTAGAAACAAAGGAAGCTGATTTCAGAAATTAAACTGTAAAAACAAGAATGTTCTCTCTGGACTAGGGGTGTTAATGATTAATTGTTAATTGATTAATCACCATCAAGAATTTAACTGATTAAAAAAGTGAAATGTATGCACACAATGCACACCACAGTGTAACATCTCTCCACAGGTGAAAGGTTTGCTCACAGTCTGGTTTGGCCTGCCTTGTTAGTCCACAAATGGCAGTAATTGTGCCCAATTTGATTGTTTTGTCTAGTGGAGCCATTTCTTGAATAAGGAAACTTGAACTTAAAGGGACAGTTCACCCCAAAGTCAAAAATACAGATTTTCCCCAGGCCTGTAGTCCTACCTATCCATCTAGATTTTTTTAGTTTGAGTTGCTGAGTTTTAGAGTTATTGGACATATCAGATGTCTGCTTTCTCTCCAATATAATGTGACAAAATGGCACTTCACATGTGGTGCTCAAAGCACCCAAAAATACGTTTGAAAAATTCAAAACCAGTGTCTCTTTCCAAAAATTATGACCCAGTTACACAAGATAATTCACAAACCTTGTTGTGACTTTCTTTCTAGTAGAAGAGAAAGTAGTTCTGGTAGATTCGAATGTGATTCCGGTAGATTCTACTGCACACAGAAAGTAGTTCCTATGTGAAACTGCTCACGATATGGTCTGTTGATTATTTTGAGTAACCGGCGCATGATTTTTAGAATGAGACACTGGGTTTGAATTTTTCAAATGCCTCTTTTTGATGCTTTGAGTGCCATTTAGCCCCATTATATTGGAGAGAAGGCAGACAACTTTACATCTAATATCTCCAAAACTCAGCATCTCACACCAAAAAATCTAGATCTATAAATAGCACTACAGGCCAGGGGAAAATGATCTATTTTTGATTTTGGGGTAACTGTCCCTGTAAACCTAAGATAAGTTAAAAAAAAAAAACGTGTTTTATATGTTATTAATTATCAATGATTGATTGATTGATATCGTTTTGAACTATCAGTTAAAGAAAATGCACCAAATTTGTGACCCTTGTCTGGACGTGTTCGAAAAGGAAAGACAGAGTTTGATTCTAACATGGTGCTGGTGGTGTAGTTGGTGTCCGTTCCTTCCACATACTGTACTTGATTGGTGTACACATGCTGCACTGGCACTGGGGTGAGCTGCTGCTGGACCTAAGGAGTGGGCACACACACACACACAAAAATTAAATAAATCCTTGCCCGCCGGGTGGACCAATTGTGGACATCCTTCATGTACAGTCTCTCTTGCTTATATATATTTCTTAGCTACAGACAGATTCTCTGTTCCCTTAACTCTATAGCAGTAGTCTCCCTTGTGTCCCTGACCTACTTGGAAAGTGGCAGTGGCAGCCTGCAGGGGTGGCTGCACAGGGCGCCAGTACTGAAGGGGTTCCAAGGGGAGGGAGAAGTAGCAGTTCTGTGTGCAATCTCCTGATGCAAAGGCCAGGCTCGCAGGCTGTCCTATCTCATGACACAGCTGGCATTCCTCTACATTGTTATCCCTGACTAACACTGTCACCTCTGCGCAAGGGAGGACCTGGAAGCCGGCAGAGGCAGGTTCGACCAAAGATATGATTAGCTGACTAATACTGAACCAAAAGATGAGGAAGTTGTGATGCCCTTTAGTGTTGGAAACTGTGATGACCTGTGTGTTTGTTGGTATTCTACAAATCATCACCTTGGAATTTTTATTCTTTGACAACCTATTAACCTATTATTATGTGAGGTGTTTTTTTTGTTTGTTTGTTTGTTTTAAGATATATGCATTCTGGGGCTTCTTATTCAGAAGAAAAAAGGTTCTATCTGCAAAGTCAAACTGTAACTTGGCTCTTTAAGGTTCTAACTGTGAGCCAATCAGCACTTCAGAGGCTCACACAAAAAGATCTTTCCTGTTGCCACATAGCTCAGTGAGTCAGTCTTTGCTTAGTAAGCATTAACATTAGCTGCCAGCGAGACAGGAAATTAGCATTAGCACCAACCACTACCCAAAGGCTGGTAAAATATAGTGGCTGGTAGATTTCAAAATAATACCAAATAATTATTTATTATTGTGTGACTGGTGAATTTGAACGTATCTGTCAGATCTGTCACATTTTAAAAAAAGTTAATTTCCCACTCTGATTGCCAGACTAACATTATGAAGCTAGCGTATAGTGACTATGTTGGTAGCTAACAATAGAGATAAACTCCTCAGCAAGATCTGAAAAGATTTCTTTTTAAAAAGAATGAACTTTTCTGGCATTTGTGCTGATATCCTTTATGAGAATTTGAAAGTTCTTAATTCAACAGCTGAGTTAAAAAAAAAACTCATAAAACTTTATGAAACGTTAAGTGACGCATTATCTGCAGCTTGCAGCTCTTTAAAAAGTCTTAAATGTCTTAAATTTTATTAACATTAAGTCTTAAAGGTTATTAAATAGTCTAGATTTGAATTGATGGGGTCTTAATTCCAACATACCCCAGTTTCATTCATGGATGGATCCATGTATTTTTTTTTTTCTTATGCTGGCCCGATAATACAGGAGTTTTAAAATCCTAACTGAGTTTGAAATCTGGTTCCATCACACATCAGGTGAAACTTCACAGATTATCTTTAATCTCAAACACACAGACACCACAAGATTTGAAAATAATGGCACACCACACGCAACATACAGGATATTATCAAGACAACCGTGCCAGAGCAGAGACCACAACCTCATGTGATCTCGTCTGGTGGAACATGATCTCAAGTGATCTCACGTAGCAGAACAAGATGCTATAGTAAAATCAATGTTTTGCAGTGAGAAAAACAAAAACAAAAAGAGAAGTTAAAGAAGTCTGGATGAGAAAATGTTTGAGGAGATGCAGTCAACACAGGTTGTCTATTCTTCAAGGAGAACTGGAGGCGAGATTGTAACTGTCAGTTTTAAGATCTGTCAGCAGTAGCATGCAAGCTAATGTTAGCCTTAAGGGCTAGAAAGTTTACCACTGCTGGATAACACCTCTCTTTCACTTTTGTACTGGCATAATCACCTCGATTTTAAGTTGGAAATATCAAGCACGTTTAATAATTATCTGGGCGGTCACAATTATTCTAGGAGCAGTTATGGGTGTTCAGATTGGATCTGTAAACCCCTCACATTACCAGATAATCAGAGCCGGACCTCGATCTGTACCAATGTCCGGTCCATCTCCCCTCTGATTCCCAGGAGGCGTGGCCCAAACTCCTGCAGTATGAGGCCAGGACTAGAATTGGAAGGTTCTATCAGCACTTGTTCTGTCCAAAAAAATCCATTTACAAATTTGATAGGCTTTTCATATTGTACATTTAGAACACATTTAGGGTGTCTGTCATTTTCAAGAAGAGACTTGTTCCACATCTCATTTTTGCTATTTGGAATGCAAAAACTTTGAAGCCCAGTATCTCAAAACCGTTCAGAATGCGGACAGATGCTTATAATTCCAAGGTGGCGAAATGTGAGTTGGTCAGTGATGGTACAAGTGATTGTGAGGCATCACATATTTGACCACTAATGATGCACTGTGTTACTTCATGAGTCTGGCTTACCTCTGGGCTGATATGAACAGGCTGTAGGGTAGTGACACTGAGCTGCGTGCCTGGCTCAGTCTTGGCTATCTGAGAGGTGGCCTGCACCACGGACCTCTGCTGAGATAAAGATACTGCTTAAGTCAAGGAAACATTGATTTTATGCTGTGTTTGTGCGTGCATTTTACCTGTTGAGCCGTCTGTACCTGCTGAACAACCTGCGTGGGAACTCCTGTCTGCACCACAGCGGGTGGGGGGCTAGAGTCTGACACACTGTCACTTGAGTGCAGGGAGCCCTCTGAAGGACAAAGAGGGAATGTAAGTACATTCATTACTTTACTGTCATGAAGTTGTTGATATGCGGCCATTTTCAAAGTGCACCACTTGTCCAATACACCACTCAGGCAAAGTCTCAAACTCAAAGTTACAGTTATGAAACAACAAAGTCGGAACAAAGAATTATGTAGCAAGGCAAGCGTTTATTTGAACATATAAAAGTGTATCTTAGTTCTACAGAATTACAATCTATGAAACTTTGAAGTCTCTTAAAGGAGACATATGTAAGTCCCTAGTGTTCAAATTGAGAAGTGCAGTCCAAATAGTGAATTGGAGCCATAAACAGTATATTAAATAGGTCAAATCTCTATTTAATATATGAACTATGACTGAAGCAAGTTGTTGGAGTTGAAGTTCAATGACTGCCTGCCTTACTGCCACCAGACTCCATTAACATATTGCTCAACTTGACTGTTATAAACATCTGCTCCTTCTAAAAGATTACTGACGATTATTTAGGACTCATAAACAGACATTTAGTTATTCATTATTCAATTAATGTAACATTCGGCATTAATTTTAACTCTAATAATCATGAGTGGGCCACCAAAAACAGTTATTCCAGGCTAGAATGGAAATTTCAAAGGTGAACTTGTAGATACTTTAAAAGACAGAAGTCTTCAAGAAAGCCCAATTTAAGTAAGTAAGCACTAAAATATGGATTGATAGAGTAATGTGCTGCTTCTGCACATGTACAACTGGTTTACGTTAGTGCCCATGTCTATGCAATGTTCAGTCCTTACCTGTGACTGTGACAACGATGTACTGAGGAGTGCTCTGAGCATTTCCAGACTGTGTGGGGGAGCCCTGGATCTCTGCGGTCACATACTGTGTCTGAGCTGGCTGGGCCTGTGCTGTGGACTGAGCCTGACTACCAGCTGCAGGCTTCTGAGTGGCGATGGAAGTGGCTTGATCAGTAGGAGTAGTCTGGCCTGTGGATGTGACAACAGTGGGAGTGACCACCGTGGTCTGAATCTCAGCCAGAAACTGAGGAGCAGTTGGAGGGGTGGAGCTGGCGTCAGGTTGCCCCGGTGTGACGGTAACACCAGCTCCCTGGGGTTGGGCCGCCGGCTGGATCTCGCCTACGTAGCCTGAGGTGGCCATTACAAGAGCTAGGAATCACCCTATGAAAAGGAAACAAGTGATTGGTTACTAGGGCTAACCAATAAATAAGATTTTCATCATCATCACAATATGAACGTTAGAAGTGGGAATCTCTTAACGCCTCACAATTCAATTTGGTTCCAATTCAGAAGGCTTCGATAGCTTATCAATGCATCTTTCAGGATTTTTGATTTCTACACGTCACTGTGTCACTACTTGCTTTGTTTTAAAACAAAGTGGTACATGTAATGATTCATAATTTGTTTAGTTATTTTTTTAATTATTAAATTATTAAATTAATTAACAATTTTGATGATTGAAGAATCTGTTTGAGCATTTTTTTAAGAAAAAGAAGTCAAAATTATCTGATTCCAGCTTCTTAAATGTGAATACTTTCTGGTTTCTTTACTCCTTTATGACTGTTAACTGAAGATCTTTGGCTTAAGGACATTATCTTGGGTTTTGGGAAACAAATGGTCAACAATGGTTGACGTTTTGCATGATTTTTTTAAAGATTTATAGACCAAACAGCCAGTCAATTAATCATGAAAATGATATGAAGTGATGCACACACAAGTATTAGTTTATTTATCGCAAGTCAAACGATCATTGCAATGTTAAAAAATGTTATCGCACATTGCAGATTTTTCTTATATTGTGTAGGCCTACTGGCTATACATATTAGGGATGCTCTGAATCTGTCAGCCTGGGATGCATCCTGGAACTGTCTGTTTCCAGGTTCTATTTGGTTAGAGGAGCTAAATGTCAACTGCTCATTCAAGCCACTGAATAGAAACAGGTCAGGGGATTGAGATCTAGTGTTGAGAGCTGATTTCAAGGTGCATTTTCAAGCTTTTCCAGCACCTTATAGCTGCGGTAAATAAAATATTTATATAAATATGCTCAAAATGATTATTTCACTTCTTCATCACATTAAATTAGATGTTACTGTGTTGTAAACAACCAAAATAATGTTTGTGATAGCATCCTACAGAGGGGTGACAATTTGAAGGAAAACAACAAAGTGTTTAAAACCTTTCTTTAAGTAGACTTGGCATCCTTCATAACCTTGCTGGGACATGCTTTATTTCTAAAGGCCTAAAAGGCCCACTATTTTTTCAGGTAGCCTAGTGATTCATTATGCAAGTAATGCAATCACAGTTTCAAGTACTTTAAAATCCATGCACTTTTTAAACCTTGAAAACACTACATTATAATTTAAGTGCTATCAAGGACTTCCAGCACCCATGAACAACCCCAATACAGCCTAACGAATGAGTAATTCATTAATATTTTGGAGTAAGGAGCCCAAGTTGCAGAATGACATGGGCAACACTTGGGATATGAGTGACACAAGTGATGTTTGCTGCATGATCTCCTAAAAACGTTAGCTGAACAGTGATCAACATCAGATGCTGATCTGATCATTATTTTCCCTAGCAACAGTAATCTCTGATCATTAGTTAATATCCTGGAAACATTATGAATATTTCTACATTTGCTGCCTTGATGTAACTGAATGAGTAAGAGGGCTGTTTCTGAGAGTACTACTGTGGCTGACCTGTTGGCGGTGCCACTAATGTGGAGATGTGGGGAGGAGCACTGACGGGAACAAGCATTTCGGTGTCTCATTACCTGTAATGTGATCTCACATCCTATGGCCATTCACATATACAGTTATGCCTGTAGCACAAGTTGGGAAAATCCCTTACCAGCCAGCATTGATATTGTAATGCAGGCTATTGTTATGTACTATGTGACAGAAAATAAATAAAATGTACTCCTTGTCCTTCATGTCTTTTGTGTTGCTTTTTTTTTTTTTTTCCATATCCTAGATACCAAGCGATAAACTTTATGCCTTTGTTCATCTTTGTGTAATTACTGAAAATGACAGGACAGATGGAAGGGTCTATTATGATCTAGCTCAGGGGTTTTCAGAGTCTGAGACTGTGGGTCTCACCTCTAACAAAACTTGAAAAAGGGCAGCCCCCTAAATTTACTTGCTTAGTTTAGCTCAATTCCTGGATGCCTATGGGACCACGATTGTTATATGGTCCCATTAACTAGGGATACTCAACTACTTGCTCTGCCCAGGGGACTCTTTTGCAGAATGACAGGCCAGGGGCCAGTTAATAAACAGACATTAATAATAACATTATTGATCAGATAAAATGAATAAACATTAAAAGGCCTATAACTCATCTTTCTTTGAAATTCTTCATTTTAAAATGAACTGACTTATTAACTTAACCTATTGATTTAATTAAATTGGTATGAGGATTGACAGGCAAATCAGATATTTTACTGCATTAACTGCATTTTATTGCAGTTTCACATTTGAAAGTGTTTATACAACATTAAACATAGCTGCATCCTGTTCCATCATGCATTCACTGAAATGCTGGAATGATTCAGAAATAAAAAACTGCTCCTAACAGGGACAGAATGAAAAGCAGATTTTATATGAAACAGCTCCCACTCAGTGGAATCAGAATTTGCTTTTGCTCCTCTTCAGGTAAAAGTTGTGTTCCTGTCTAATCCTACTGCCCTCTGAAGAAGGCCACCACACAAAGGTCAGCCTTCTCTGTTACTAACAGTCGAATTTATCCTGTCAAACAAAACTGACATATCAGAACCTCCTTCATGGGAATAACAGTGTAAATCAATTTGTTTTCACAGTGAATTAGAAAACTTGGTGGAAAGCCAGGCTGCAAGTGAAGTATCATTGCCACAGACACTCAACAAATAAGACAAAATAGCCTAATTTGGTATAACTTGAGACTACACAAACAGGGCTTAACAATTAAGATTGTGCACTTGCCCCGGGCCAGTAAAATTCCATGTCAGGCAAGTAAATCTGACAACTGAATTGCCCTTTCAGGGCAAGTGGTAAAAAAGAATTACACTGTTAAACTATTTTGATAATCAATTAATCATTCAAGTAATTTTTCAATTGAGAGTCATGTGAAAAAAGGTCCATTTTGTAGTCAGAATGCCAAATGATTTGTGAAATTCTCTCAATAAAAATACATAAATTGCATATTAAACCGAATATCTTTTTGTACCGCAAACAAGATATTTAAAGACATTAGCACAATTATTCAATTAATTGTGAACTATTATGATAATCAATTAATCATCTTGAATAAAAAAGCCAAAATTCTCTGATTACAGTTTCTTAAATGTGAATATTTTCCAGTTTAGTTTATCCTCTATGACAGTAAACTGATTTTTTTTGGGTTGTGGGCAACACAAGACATTTGAGGACGACATCTTGGGAAACACTGATCAACATTTTTCAACATTTTCTGACACTTTATAGGAAAACAACTATTAATTGATTAACTGGGAAAACAATCGAGTAGATCTATGACCCACTTGCCTAGCTGGGCAAGCGAGAAGAACATCAATGTTGAACCTTGCCAGATAAAAAAAAAAAAAAAGATCTGTGCTGAAGCATTTCTTAATTTCTGACTCTAGAAAAGTGGGGAAATAAAACTAGCTACTGTGTCTCTGAACTGCCTCTTCAACCAAATCACACACATTTCGGTTTCTATGTGATGTCCTTTTGATAACTAATACAACAATTATTGTAATATACTTGCATTGAGAACCTTCCCTGTCACTGAGCAGAGCCCCCCTGGGGATGCCCCCTCCCACTCTGAAAGCCTCTCATCTAACTAGCTCCATCTGTATTTTCAAACCCACACATAGATGTTAATGATTAACCGGCAACCACAAACCTTATTACAAATCTGTGACTTCGCTCATACAGGAAGTCGGACTCGCAAAGCACCTGCAAAACGCCCTCCATCGCCACGCCCATTCCGTGTTAAATGTCTGCCACCTGCCGCAGCTTCTTCAACTTTCCATTACTGAGGAAACGATGTTTCAGTCGGCTGTGAATGTTCCAACACCACCCTTGCCCAAACACCAACCTAACAACTGTCTAAATAGTTGCACTTTTAATTTAACGACCCTAATGTTCTCTCCCTTTGCGGGGGTTCACGTTATGTACTCGGGAGTTTTTTTTTACGTTAAGCCGAAAAAAAAACCAAAATACGTTAAACCTCGTTTCGTTAGCTGTGAGCAGCGATGAGCACACGCCTGTCGTGACAGCACTGAAGCTAGCTGTCTAGCAAGGTAACACGGGCAGCAGGCTAACTGGTCTCTACAACAACCGCCATTTTGTACCTTTTGCATTTTGACATCGCCATAACAACGGCCTGTTTGAGTATGCATCTGTGGCTGCGTCGTCATGGCAGGCACAATTCACCGTCACCAGAACGAGCAGCGGCCACCAACCAGCCCATTCAAGAAACGGACTCGACTGATTATCAGTACGACGGCTAGCTTGCAGGCTAACCTCTGCTAACACTGGAAGGCAGTTATGGCTACTGAAACAACGAGGGAAAAGAGCAATAGCACAATTCCGCTGAAGCATAATTGGACATAAATGTATTTCCTATATGTAAAGAGCTTCACCTCTGGTTCCACGTGTGTGTTTCCCACCGGTTAAATATCTTCTTTTATTTTTATGGCGGATTCAGTTGTTGTTGTTGTTGATTCTCGTTGCTGGGCTCTTGTCGCCAGGGCTACCGTGGCTATGGCGCTTCGTCCTCACCAGGGCAACTGTTGCTACCCACCCGCTCCCTTCCCTCCCCCTTCCTCGCTCCCATTGGCTGAGCACTGCCAAATTGTCTTAAAGTCACAGGGGCAGCGAATTTTTACTACAAAGCCTTCCACGCCCATTTGTGGACATCCCTGTCTATCATAGACATCAAATTTTTACAACTAAGGCGGGTGCTGTGCGTGTGAAAGTAATAGGTTCGTCTTAGTGCTTGTCAAAATTCAGCAGTTGGTGATTTGATAGGTGTCATAGTTACTCTGATTACTACAACTAAGTCTTTATCCGTTGTACTGTAGATATATTTTACAAGTTGGACACACAATCGCCTCATAAACATATTGTAGATACAGTGCTAATATTGCAAAAAAGCCAGTTTTCTTTCATTTCTGTATTTATTTTTATTTATAACACCTTTAGCAAATCAGAATCTGCTGCATTTATTTTATGTATGCTCTAAGAGTGAAACACACTCTCTTGATGTCTCTGTTATGGGTATTCTGTGGTGACGTGGTGCAGATATTTTTAACACATGCCTAATAACTTTTCTAAAACATGTCTCTGTTATTGTTCTTCAACAGAAGTGTAAAAAAAACAACAACAGAATATTAAATTATTCCAAGGGGGTCCCCTGTGTATTTTGTATCTTGTGCAAGATTACCCATCAGTCATTGCGCTAAAAACAAAAAATGGAACTTTACAATTTTACATCTCATAAATATTTTTATATTTTATACTTATTTTTAATTTAAAAATATTAATGCAATCAATTAAAGGCATTTTAATTTAATATTTAATAATTAATATTGTGTTTCATTAAATAATTAATTAAATGTATTAATATTTTTATGTACTTTATATATGTCTGTAAGTATCATAGGACCTAATGTTATCAGTCATAATCATCAAGAGCGATATTATGTAAATATTATGTAATAGTAGTCTATTCACTCCAATAGAATACTTTTTGTAATGCACCAGTTTTTGTTTTGTTTATTCAGTATTTATTTCAGGAATGTGAAATTTTTCACAGTCGCAGCAAAAGGTTTCCAAATGTTTCACATTAACAGAATAAATGATGGTGGGATGATCCATCAGAGACAGGGTGTTCTGAACGGAGGAATTTTATCAAGGGGAGTTCCCTTAACATTTCCTTATTAGGGAGCCAGGAGTAGTGAGTACTGTTTATGGACACTGTGGAAGCTTTTGTGTGTTCACATGCACACTAGTGTACAGGTTATGATCAGGTTTTTGAAGTTTCCTGGTTATGTTTTGCGCATGCGGATTATCCCATGAAACCTGGATAAGACCTCACCCTGGTTTTGAGAAACCTGGATGTACGATCTGGAGTACTCAGATAGAAACCACAATACTGTGGCACACCTTGTCCAGATTTTTGAACCACCTCATAGTGGTTAATGGTGAGAAATCATAACACACCTGCAGGCAGATAATCAGAAACCTGGATACTGTTATGATCATGTACTGGGATAATAAACCAGCTTTTCATGTTCCATGGAAACGGTTACTAATGCACATGTAAACACTCATTTACAAGAAGTACGGACCATTGAATTTTCATATTGCTCCTGTGACCTCCACAGGTCACTTTGTTGAATGTCAGGGTGGACACCCTCTGAAAATGCCATTTTGTTTGCTTGTTATCGTCCTTTTAATTACAAATTCATCACCCCCATTGTAATTTCCTAAATGAGCGACCTTTGCTTATGATACAGATAAAAATGTGTTTTATTTTTGTGTGACTCATAATAAGACTTCCGTGTTATCTGACTTGGAAAATGTCACTGGTTCTGTCTCAGTTCTCCCAGTTCACCTTTTGACAAAGAGATGACAGAAATACGCAATTTTCATGAGAAAGGGGAATTAGAAGTAGAAGTGCAGTACAAGGTCTTGTGTGGATTAAATGTGGCAAAGCTGATGTAAATAATTGTGGTATCGGTCACAGTGTTATAAATATATCCCCGTAGTGGTGTCAGCAAGTATTAAATCTTATCAGAGCAATTCCTGGTAACATGCATAATCGGGCCTGAAAGGTTAATTTCATGTGTTCAGGCGATCTAAGTTCACCATATGTTTTTTATCATTTCTATTTTTGGAAAGGAATTATCATTGAAACGCGCCTCTACATGTTGAGTATCCCTATGCGATTCATTGATGTTAACTGCCATCTTGAAGATTCATTTTACAATTATGATTGCAATTGCTTTGATTTGTTTGATTAATTTATTTAGCTTGTCAAATAATCATGCATCTTACAAAGCAATCAAGAGTATCAGTAGGGACAGGAGACCATGATAATTAATCAGACCAATGACAAGATATAAGATATGTTCCGGTGTTAATGTAACAGGTCACCAAATATGGTTTAACACCTATTAAACTACGTCAGATAAATGAAAAATAAGATATAATTCAAATCCCATTGTTTTATTAATTATAATTACTTTTTAAAAATAACCATATATATTTTACAGTAATTTAAATGTTATAAAATTGAAACTGTGTGTGTATGCTGAATTGCTCACAAACACTCTATAGAATCCATTTTAAGGCAAATTATATCACTGGTACAGTTATATTATATTATACCACTGGTGGTGAAAGGTAAAAACCATTCCCCAGTCTGAAATACGGCCTCATTTCCCATCATGCCTTGTGCTGGACTGAGTAATTTGTTTAGTTTTGTATTTTAGGTTACAAAATGCAAATGTTACTTTTTGTTAGTTTGTGTCTGTTCATAACATGGTTATTTATGTTGATAACTGTAATTTTTGTGCCGGTTTGGAGTTTTAACAATTAGTGAGGTGGCTGTTACATTTCCTGAGGCCAGCTGTATTTTGCGTATTTTAGCTTTAACTTTATGTTGAATTTCTTCAATGGACTGATGTCTCTGAGAGCTGCTTCCTGGTTCTCATTTGTGTCCTCACCAAAAGTGGTGCTGCCAATTGCCATTGTAGGAGGGAGTACTGGCAGCTGTGGGTGTGGTTTGAAGTGCAACAACAGCAAGAAACACCCAAAGAAGCACTGATCTGGCTGTCTGAAGTTAGACACGATAATCAGATGGTTCATCCAATCACCTGCCGGGTGTTTTTTTGTTTGTTTGTTTGTTTGTTTTTAAGTGCTTGGCCTTTTCCAAACTGTTTCTAAGGACGACTTCCTAGATGGCTCTGTGTAACAAACCATCAGGCGTGTCAGGATGCGGGGGCCATCCTGCAGGTTGTGAACGACTGTCCTATAGGAGACTTTAGTTAAGGAATTTAGTTTATGCTGTTGTTTGTTTGTTTGCTCTTTGACCCTATGGCTGCTTGTTTGCTCACTTTTGTGTATTGCATGTCTTTTGTATTTGCTCATGTATAATCCTGAGCTGAGGTTCTTTCTAAAAGCCTTAAGGGTTTTTTTTAAATGTCACCTTTTCTTTCTTGTGTATATCTACTGCTCTTTCTAATTGTGCAAGTAAATAAATAAATTAATTAAATAAATAAGATTATGGATAGAGAAAAAGTTGTAATGGGTCAGCATGATTTAAAAGTTTAGTGTCACATATTTTTTATACTTTTTGCCTTTTTTAACATTATTCATGTGTAATATGCTCCTCATATTCACACTCACCATGTGGCCCATGATCATTGAACATTTTACAGATTAAATGGGATCGGATGACATCATAATATTGTGGGACATTAAAGGTGACAAAAGTGCTTCTGATGCTGAAACGCAATTAGATCATCCAGGCCTCTGACATATTCGTTAATTATGCCACCTTTGGTCCGCTTTTTGTCTCCATAAAGGTCTCTGACTCTATCTCTCTTTCGAATCTGTTCTCGGAAAAGGCCTGCATGCGCAGCGTGCGTGTCTCCCTTGCAGGGCTCCATACCCCTTTATAAACCCATAAATCATAGCTCTTGCAAACAGGGGGACAGAAAGCCAAGTGCTGCTCAAAGCAAAGAATCTCCTGTCATTTTAACCACTCCACTAATTTGCTTTATTTCCTCGGGGTACTATGTGGAAGGCTGTGGTGCTGGTCGTGTGTCTGCTGGTGGCCGGGGTTCAGCCCATGGATGACCCAACATATGGGGTGAAGCTGTGTGGGCGTGAGTTCATCCGGGCAGTCATCTTCACTTGCGGAGGCTCACGATGGAGACGGTCGGTCAGGAGTGCAGGTGAGAGGCTGAAGGCGCCACATGGTCACCCAATTCCAAATGCTATATTGATATGTGGTGTCTCTGGAGCTCTGTGAATTAGTTGTATGTCCATGATGAAGTTTCTTCTGCTCATTTGTGATTGTGTGCAATTGTGCTGAAAAGCATATGCCAATGATAACTTCAGTGTAGGTAGGAAGGAAATCATGTGTACCTTTAAGCACAGATTGACACATAATATCAGTAATTACGTGTTTATTGAATCCTAATTTTGTTTGCTATAGTTGGCTTTGTAAGTGTTTGGAGTGGTGGTTCTCAAATAGGGGTCCGTGAAGATTTTTTGCTGAAGTTTTAGGATAAAAACATGGTGTAGACGATGTCTTTCAAGTCGACTTGGCATGTTAGGGCTTTAGGACACTTGGATTCCACCAGACAAGCAGTATGAAGGCATTTTATGTCTTGTTTTTTCAGTTGTTTTTCCCATTTAAAAATTGGTCACTGTTCACCTAAATTCTTTAGGAGATTCTGTTTTCCTGTGGAACTCCAGCCGTGTTTTGTGGACTAAAAAACTAAACCTGACCTTCAATCGGCACGAGGTTGAGTAGGTAATGACTGAAATTTCATTTTTTGGGTGGACTATCCCTTTAAGGATGGATCCCGGCTCTCTCTACATGAATATTCTGCGTTGACATGGTACAAATATTTTGAGTACATGTCTAATATCTTTCTAATACGTGATTCTTTTGGTGTTCTTTCACATAATCAAGTAGTAAGGTTTCAAAAGTATTAAAGTATCAATACTTTTTCAATAGCACATGTTTGAAAAATACTAACATTTGATAGTATCAAAAGTACCATAACTGTGGAAAAAAAGAACTACGTGCTCAATCAAGACCTCCGTTCAGTTCAAGTTTTCTGCACTAGGACTTTTTTTCCTTTTTGCCGTGGTATCGAAAGAGGTATCAAGTATCTTTTTGAATACTAGTATTGTATGGCAGTTCAAAATGTTGGCATTGTGACAACTCTACTAAGTACAAGTTTAAAAAAAACACCACGGTATATTTTCTTTCTTGTAAGGGCTCTTTAGTTGAGAAAATATGAGAACCTCCACTTTAGAGTAAAGTAATCTATGCTGAAACCAGAGAGCTATAATTCTCATTTACAATGTCATGAGCTGAACTATGTTGACCTACCTATAAAAAATGTGAATAAGTAATGTTTATTTTGAGCCTTGTCTCTGCTATGTTACATCCTATTGGTAGTAAACCAGGTAAATTTGGCGTTTTCCCCTTGAATGTCTGCCACCATGCCATCTTCAGTAATTATTTTTTAATGACAATACAGATTATGGATGAGACAAACACTTTCCATGTCTGGGTGTGAGAAAAAAAAAAAAGCATGCCTGTTCTCTAATGTTCAGCTTTCATGCCTCAGATGTTTCAGAAGACCCGTTCAGCTCCCGTCAGGAGGAGTCCTCAGAGGGCTTGAGTCACAGTTCCATGGTGGAGAGCCTCCTCCAGAGGAACAGAGATCTGAGCTTCACGCCCAGAGACAACCAGGAGGGAGTGTTCAGCAGGCCGGCCCGCTCCTTCATCACCGAGGAGATCCTGGAGGCCCTTCGCAAGGCTGACCGCAAGGGCCGGGACGTGGTGGTGGGCCTGTCCAACGCCTGCTGCAAGTGGGGCTGCAGCAAGAGCGAGATCAGCTCCCTCTGCTAAGAGTCGGCCGGCAGACATGTTGTTTACACCAATACACACACACTCACCTATTTCCCACTTTTTCATCAATCTTTTTTATATCCACTGTGTTTGAGTTAACCCACCATATGCACCATTTGGATTGCTGTGAAGTGCATGGAAAGGGCTGCCATGTGTTCAACGTGTTTATATATACAGTATTTTTGTTAAAAATCTATCCAAGGCTTTGTAATACACAGCCTTAATTGTTCAATCTTGCACCACGCTGTTTGTCCATACCAATCACTATCGTACACATTGTAATAAATTTCTTCTTCTTTTTTTTTTTTTTGCATTAAGCAAAATAAGTTACAAAGTTCAATCTTATTTGTAATGAAAAGTTATTTATTTCACTGCACACAGATCACCAAATGAGCTAAAGAGTCAAGCCCATAATAAAAAATTGTGTTAAAAGAATCATATCATTGTTTTTTTTTACGAATTGAACCAATATATCAATGTGAAAATACTCTGCATTTAAAACTGAGTATAAAGTATTTTCAGCAAAATGCGTTCTAAGTATCAAAAGTAAAAGTATCTGCATAAAAATGATCATACAGTAAGTGCTACAAGTGATATTGTTTTTTATGATATTATTAAATTATATTGATTAGTTAGTAAGCAGTCAAGTCCCTCCAAAGGGTCACAAGATAAACCTGAGGGGTTGTGAAATGATTAATGGGGTAGGAAAGAAGACAAAAAGTTCTGTTACGCAAATTTGCATTAATTTTAAGGAGTTTAACCACTTTGGACAGCCATACTGATAAATTATAGTGGGGTAAACATAGGTGTTACCAAAGATAACATGGCACTGACCTGTGCATATATACATTAAAGGAAACTGGTGAGTGCTGCCCTAAAACTAGCTTGTGGTATGGTGAGGAATGCACATATGACATCTGGGGCAAATTGTTTTTGTGCTTTCAAGGCAAATCATCACATGTGACATTTTGCCCCAATATACATTTTATTTCCTGTATTCAGGGCATCAAAGCAAAAAAAAAAAAAAAAAAAAAAAAAAATCTGAGTTGGGTTTTGAGTCAAATACAACATATCTGGCACACATTCAACCCAGCACATAAGCGGAAACGGTTTTCTAGGTTCTGGGTCACTTCCTTTTTATACAGCCCACTGAACAGGTGCAGCAGTGCTAAAATAAGTAAAACATTAATCTTCAGGTCCAGTTTTAAACGACACACCAAAAAATATACTATTATGATCTAAAACAGTTATTGTTGTGTTTTTTTTCTACTTAGCCATTCTCTAAATAGCTTCCAGAAAACTGCGCAAGAGGCAGCAACCCCAAGTGACACCAAGAAACTGAAGTAAATGCACAAAAGTGTGCTAATGAGTCCCCTAGTAAACGAATACACTATTACTGTATACGTGCCTGGCGCGTGTGTGCCTACGTCATTGTGGTTCTAAAAGAGATGGGCGGGGCCACGCAGCGGTTTACTGGACGGATAACTTCAATTTCACAACAAAGTCTTCGTCCGCCGGTTGTCATATCGTCTCAGAATGACTGATAGAACCTCAGTGTGTCTCATAATGAGGTAAATAATTATTTCATACTTAATGATAGTTAGCTAATATTGTAGAATAAAACAGCTTGTTATAATAAGACAATACAATATTCAGAAACGAACCGACTAAACTAGCTTACTTTCTCTAATGCGGAGTATTCGGACTGTGTTTTCATGTGCTAACAGCTAACTAGCGCTACATCACTGCGTTAACAGCCGCTTTACTTTTGAGTAACGTTACATGCAGCAGAAACGTGTGTCTGGCAGGTTGACTGTCGGCGTGTAACTTTGGGCCGAGTGTAGAGTCGGCTTTGCAGGTAGCTCACTACGTTTACTGTGTCAAAAACAGTAATAAAGTGCTTAAATTTAAGCAATGTGGATGTTCAAAGTTGTGGCTTCCGTGGTTCATACATGATCTATGAAACATTAACTTGTGTTAACATGTTAACTCATCAGCATCATTGCAGCGTAACTTAAATATCACTTTAGGAGATATCCCACAGTATAAACACACGAGTGCAGCCTCGGAAACACAAGACAACCAAACACTCTGTATTTGATCCAGGTCATAAACCAAAGTCCATAGTAAAATAAATGAATTTTTCAAGCATATGTTACTTTTGTCCTGCATTCTCATGCTTTTAAAAACAAACTCAAAAATGCTAATGCAAAAAACATAATCAAAAAGTCAAATGAAAATGTGGAGCATGAACGACAGTGCAAAATAAAATGAATTTCAACCTCATTTAGATCACGATAACCACAAATTCTCTCTTTCTCACTAACACCTCTATCTTCCTGTTTCAATATGTAGTGGCACTATGCCACAGTGGTAAATTCTTCTTAACATATTTTTCACGTTTGTGGGCTTTTTTGAGTAAACAAGATCTCAGTTTAAATGTCTTCTGCCCATGATTGTGTGCATTTAGCCCAAGCTTGGTATGTTAACTCCTCCAACTCTACCTTTGCTTATTGCGTGTATGTGTGTGTTTCCTACAGGCGTGTGAGGCCTGGGTCCAAATGTAATGGCCACACTTAAGACCAGGTGGCTTCTGTCCATCTTGCTGGTCAACCTGCCAAATAGTTTTGCTCTCACAGGTAGGCATCTTCTTCTTCCTGTTTATACTTTCCCCCCTACATTTATTTAATTACTTTGCTGAGTAAGATTTTATATACAAAACGTATCATCAGCTTGTAAGAAATTATGTATTGTAAAATAATAAACTACCCATAGTGTAGATAATAGTTGTCAGATAAGCTCTATTTCAACCAAGCTATAACATTCAAATGGTGCCTGTAAGCTAATGGGGCTACAACTAATGATTATTTTCATTATTTTCTCGATACAGTGATTAATAGTTGTTTGTTTGTCATGAAATGGTGAAAAATGTCAATTAGTGTTTTCCAAAGACCAAGATGATGGCCACAATTGTCTTGTTCTGCTCACAACCTGAAGATTTCAGTTTACTATCAGATAGGATTCAAAAAACAGAAAATCTTCACATTTAAGAAGCTGAAATCAGAGAATATTGACCTTTTTTACTTAAAAAATACTCAGACATTTTCAAAATAGTTGGTGATTAATTTAATAATTGATTGATAATTGATTAACCGTTGCAGCTCTACAAGCTAATGCAATACAAAGGAGTTAGTCAAAGCTTTGAACTATTTGACTCTCTGTGGATCAGTAAAGATTTACTTTTAATTGAAGTACTTCAAAATTAGTTCCCAACTATGTTGATTATGTATGAATCCCTTTGAGTCATTTGTAAAGAAAAAATGGGAAAAAAATTCTCACGTGACAGCCTCTCAAATTTAACTACTTTATGGTTTCTTCAGTCCTCTAACTGACTATCTTTGGGTTGGGGATAAAACAAGACATTTGGAGATGTCGTCTTGGGCTTTGGGAAACGGTGATCAACATTTTTCACCATTTTCTGACATCGTCATGACCAAATAAAGAATTGATTAATTGAGAAAGTGGTCCACAACTTAATCAGTAATGAAAATAATCATTAGTTGAAGTCCTACTCTCCATTAAAATACTGTATACAGTGGATTGTTCATAAACAGCAGGGTTATCTGTAGTAATGAATGAGCTGGGTGTTTTTTTATTTTTATGTGCAGCATGTGTTCTGCTTACACACTGAAGGCATTACATCAAGCTTAATATGTTTTGTCAAAGGGCTCTTTGTGTTAAAGTGTGCATAAAAAGTGTGTATAAGGTTCTCTCCTTTGTTACTGACCCTGTTGTGATTCAGTACTTTCTGCCTTTCAAGAGGAAGTGGTGACAAGGGAAGGGTGCAGTCATTTGGACCCAGACGTATCAAAAGGCTCATTTCCTGTTAGCATTACTGTCAGCGTGCTTCCCTGCAAAGCGCCGCGTGCAGGCATCAAATTGATCACTGCTAAAAGTGTATAGGCTTACGAGAAGTTGGTAAAGGTGACAGTCACACAGCTTTTTTTCTACCCATCATAGAAAAAAAGCTGTGTGTGTGTGTGTGTGTGTGTGGATGGGCGGATGCATGTACTGTATGAGTGAAGAGGACTTTTTCTTTGTATTTTTCTTGTGGTTAAGCTCTTTCTTCTATCACTTTATGGCTCCCTTTGAATCTTTTAAAACATCTCTCTTCTTGTCTTGTTGTTACTATGGCAGTTCAATTTATCTGAATAAAAAACTAATAAATATTGATAAGAACTTACATTTAATTTGCACAAGTAAAACTACTGAATTCTCAGTAAATTAGTACTGAATGTTTGTTTCAGTTCCCTGTTTGACTTCAGTATGAAGCTTTGCGAGCTCATACTGGAATATGAGTTTGGGAAAGATCTGAGAGATTTCTTGCAACACAGTGTTTAATTAAATTTCTTCAGGCTATTTACCTGAAACTGTTTTTTGATTGTAGCTGTTTATTTCTTTGGTAATAATTTTTGTGACTCATGATATCCTGGAAGTTTGCTGCAGTGGGTCAGTAATTTTCCTCGTTGTGACTCATAATGGTGGCATTTAGGTACAGGCTCCAGACTTGCCTGCTTGTTTTCCCAGTAGGCCTAAATGATTGAATGGACCTGGATATGTTGATGCAGACAGTACAGCAGACAATAAAAGAGTTTAAAAAAAAATCCTAACCCATATTGTCTTCAGATGTTGTGATTACAGGACATAATAAACACCTACTTAAAACTAACATAGCATCATTCTAACCCTGCCTTCATGAAGATTTAAATGTAAATGTTTTTTGTAAATATACACTCATTTTGAATTTGATGTCTGCAACCTGTTAAAATAAAGTGGGACAGAAGCAACTGTGAGACTGCGAAAGTTGTGGAATGCTCCACGGGAACAGGTTAATTGATACAATAACTGGGTATGAAAGGGCTCAAAAAGGCTCAGTTGTTCACAAGCAAGGATGGGCTGAGGTTCACTGCTTTGTGGAAAACTGTGTGGGCAAATAGCCCAACGGTTACAGAATGTTTATCAACGCAGAACTTTAGGAATTTTTCTACAATCCATATCATTTAAAGATTCAGAGAATCCATAGAAATCTCTGCACATCGGGGGCGGGCGTACAAACAAACATTTGATGCCTGTGACCTTTGACCCCACAGGCAGCACTGCATTGAAAAACCCACATAATTGTATACATGATACTACATGGCTTGGGAAAACTTTGGACAGCCATTGTCCATCAACACAGTTTGTCGCTGCATCTACAGATGCAAGTCAAGACTCTACCATGCAAAGAGAAAACCTCATATCAACAACATCCAGAAACACTGCAGACTTCCTCTTGGCCCGAGCTCATCTGACGTGGACTAATGCAAACAGGAAAAGTGCGCTGTGGTCTGAGGAGTCCACATTTCATATTGTTTTTTGGAAATCATAGATGTCGTGTCCGCCTGGCTAAAGATTGTTACCAGCACAAAAATCAAAAGGCAGCATCTGTGATAGTATGAGGGGAGTGTGAGTGTCCATGACATAATTGGCAACTGTCACATCTGTGAAAGCCCCATTGATCCTGAAAGGTACATACAGGTTTTGGGGCTACGTACGCTGCAATCCAGACGATGTCTTTTTCAGAGACGTCGTTTATTTCAGCAAGACGCTGACATGGCTTCGTAATAAGAGTTCATTTACTAGATCAGTGTCCTCAGTTCCCAAATGCTGTTGTTAAAGAGCTCCTGTGCCAACTTTTTTTGGAACATTTTGCAGGCATCAAATTCAGAACTAGTGCATGTTTACAGAAAATAAAAAGTTTGAACATGAAATCCCATGTCTTTGTATTCAGGTCAAAAAGTATTTGCAGAATTTTTCCATTCTGTTTTTATTTACGTTTTACACAATGTCCCAGCTTTTTTGGAATTTGGGTTTGCAGTTGAAACTTATCAGATGATGTCTTATTTTTCTTCTCTATTAGCTCCTTCAGGTCCCCCTGCTCCTCCCTCTCCTGAGTGCTATATCCCATGTGATGAAAAAGACTGCTGGCTGGATATCCACTGCACGTTGCATCCGAAGGAGAAGCCTCAGGTCCCCACTAACTACACCCTGCACTGGATGCCAGCATATAGCGAGTAAACACTACCAGAAATATTTCTTGTCTTAGTCATCTAACTCCTTGGGAGAAGCTTTCTGAATTTGTTTTCTTGCCTCGTCTTGTATTCCAGGGACGAGCAAGTGATCAATGGGACCAGTTTTGACGGGCATATCCGTCGGAAACACTTTACCAACCATGGTGAACTTTGCGTTTGGATCCAGGCTACAAATCAGTATGGTTCTACTAAATCTGAGGCGGTTAAGTTCAATACAGCAGATATCAGTAAGTCAGACACCAAAGGCAATGACAAGAACAATAATCATAATAATAGCAGTAGTACTAGAGACCAGAATCAAATTAGATGTTTAAATGATATTTCATATTAAACAGTCTTTGGGTTTCTGTTTCTAGTCAAGCCGCCCCCTCCTAATGTCAGATATGAGGAGCCACTAGAGATTCACGTGGGTTTCTTCTGTGATCAGCTGGTTTCTCTATGGGACAATGTTATGTCCGCAGTCGAACTGAGGCTGACCAAGTCTGGCTTGAGGTATCTTTGCTTTAGGTTTTGTCTTCCACTCTTTTCCTTTTGTTCCTTTCAACATAGTCCACATTGTGTAATGGAGTATGTGGAGAGTGAGGGGACAGTCCTGATGAATGAATGGATAAATGAATTCATGTCCTGATAGAAAAAAAACATTGGGGAAAAAAAATGAGATTGTTGATTGACTAAAACCTTATCAACTGAAAAAGTTTAAGCAATTTTTTCTGCCCTCTCTACTCAGGACAAGGCTGAATTCCATGGTGTGTATACGTTCGAAAATCTCCAGCCCTGCACAGCCTATGAATATCAAGTTCGCTGTATCTGTGACAGAGGCTTGATGAGTGACTGGACTGCAATCCACAAAATACAAGGAACAGAGCAGGGTGAGTCCTCATTTGTGATGTGGTCTGGACCTTTGAAAAACTTACTTATAAATGTTAGTAGTTTGTTATAAGCTGTTGATTGAAAAGTATTAAGGGAGTGGTTTGACATTTTCAAAAATATGCTTATTCCCTTTGTTGCTGAGAGTGAGATAAGAATTGGGCTTTGAGGTGTAGATAATAGAGGCAGATAGTGTTACCTTTGGAAGGAGCCACAGCTAAGCCAGGCCTATTCAATTACTTTTTACAAGGGCCATATTTGAGAACAAGTAACAATGGGCCGGATGTTTACACGTCTGACTTGTAAAATTAGGAATTTAAATGTGTAAAACAATGCGCTACAAAAGTGAGTGTACAGGAAAAAATAATACACCCTTGTGGTCCTAGATTAGGAGTAGCTTGTTGTTTTAATTAAACACAATGCTAACATCTTTTTTTAAATTCAGTTGGACTTTCCTAAATTCCCTCTGCTTTAACAGCCTTGGTGAAAACATTTTTAAAAGTGTCTCTTTGCTAACAACAGACATAACCAATGACTGGGCTAATTAGCCTCTCTCTCATTTAAAGAAATTATTAAAATCTTAAATTTCTTTCTTTCTTTCTTTTCTTTCTTTCTTTCTCTTCTTATTGTTCTCAGCTAAAAATTCACCAAAATTGGCAGGCTGATTTCATTTTCCACCCACTAACCAGGCAACAAAAATGACACTCTTTGACTTCAAGCTGGCGCTATAACAATCAAGTTTACGTTTTCACAGTTATCTTGAAAACGGCTTAGCCTCGACTCAAAACTCTTTCACCATTTTAATCGTTCAATTCATCTGCACCTTTTCTCAGTTAGTCTTCTACTTTAAAATTGTCAATGGTAATAACTTTTTCTCAGTTTGATCAAAATCCTGTTTTTTGCAAAGTCCTCCCAAACCATTGGGTTAAGCCCTTTAAAAGATGAGTGAGCATCTTCTACAGACTTTGCTGATCTAAAGTTAGCAAAGGAATTGTGATTCCTTAATGAGTTTGGATTTTCCAAGCCAATCAATTTTTTATTAATTTATCTGTTTTTATTTAACAGAACATAGTGCAGATTGTTTTTATTTGTTAGTTTCATGCAGCATTATATGTATATTTGATCATTTTTCTTCATGTTGTTTTCTTAAAGTTTGTTTTATTTAGAGTTATTTATAGTTATTAAAAATACTGGTGAAAGTTTACTGTTTCAGTGCCCTGATGACATTTTGTGCGATAACATTTATTGTTAATCTAAAATATCCTGCCTCCATTACATATCTTTGTCACAAGTGTTCACCACTTTTGAGGGATTATTGCACAAAATGTGTTTTTTATAAGAGCTGCACAATATGGTAAAAAAAATCATATTGAATAGGGCTGGGCGGCATGACCCAAAATTCATATCACAGTATAAATTGAATCCCTTCACGGTAACGGTATATATCGCAGTATAAATGTCGCGGTTTAAAACTTATAATGGAAGTAGGGCTGGGCGATATGGCCTAAAATTTATATTGCGGTACTCACATAGCAGATACATTGCAGCAGAATAAACACACTTCAAAACATAGTAAAAAAAAAATTGAAGTAATTTTGAAGCTGTGTAACGGATCTTTCTCCAAACAATGTAACAGAAAATTAAAAACAGTATTTTAGGAAAAGGTTATTATTTATATGCATTTATTTATTTATTTATTTAGTATTATTATTGTTAAGAATAGTTCATTTCTTAACTAAAATATTGTCCTCTGAGGGGAAAAATCCTCACCTTTATTCAGTTCAGTCTATATAATGATCAAACGATGCGGGATGTTTTTGTATTAATGCAGCAGGATCATTTACATCAGTGTCACTCTGACAGTTTACATCAGTGAGGATGTTTTAGGCCACAGCAGACAGCAAACTGCACACAGACACACACCGAGGAGATGAAGAGGAGAGACAGTCTGGACTCTTCATCATGACTTATAATAATGCAGCGCAGTGACAAACGTTTTTGTGGAGGAGACGAGCGTACACACACACGACTTCACCCCCCCCCCCCCACCCCAAAGTTTTTTAAATCAAGTCGACACATCTGTCCATATTCTCTCTCTCTCTCTCTCCCTCTCTCTGCTCAGACTTATTTTAACTTTTACCTGGTTTCAGGTGGAGCTGCAGCTCGATCAGCAGTCGCTCGTCTCCCTCCTCTTATTCTGTTTCTATGCGCTGAGCCAGTCGCTTACACAGACAAGGCCGTTAACATTGTCGGGTGACAGAAGCTCGCGTCTTCGCAGCTGCCAGCTGATTCATTTCCAGCTGCTGATTCAAACTATTGATCAGGCCAATATAACAGAACGTGCGTTAACGCGCGTTAAAAAAAATTAGCGTTAAAAGGAATTTGCATTAACTTTGACAGCCCTGGTAAAAAACAAACATTACAATTTCTCCCTGCTAACCTGATTACTTCTTTATATCGCAGTAGGCCGGTATGGTCAAAATCTCTACCGTTGATCAAATTCATATCGTTTCTACCGTTATACCGTTTATACCACCCACCCCTATATTGAGATTATTTTGACAGGTACTGCAATTACAATGTGATTCACAATTAGTTTTGTATCACAATTTTGATTTTAACTGAAGAAACTATTAAAAGCGTGATGATGTGACATGTGTTGGACTCTGTACTGAAGAAACATGTTCAGCATCTGGAGACTTAGATTTGTAAGCCAGAACACCTCTGCAGCACTGCAGTACATAAACGTTTCCTTTATTAAAAATGATGGTGATTTGGACATTTCACTTGGCTATATTGCAGTTTCGATAATATTTTGATTAATTGTGCAGCCCTAGTTTTTATGTATATATTCTTCTAAAGAATATCGGCCAGTGACTTGGTATCAGTTTTTTCCTAATACCAGTATTGGCATTGGTTTCAAAAATCCTGTATCGGTCGGGACCTAATGTATAATGTAGTGACAGCAACTCTGCAAAGATGAAACAAAGGACAAAAAGTCTAATCTCATTCACCCCAACAGTGTTGCCCCCCACTAAACACAATAAGAATTTTCTGCACTGAAACTATGAACCACTCAGTTACACAAACCTGTCCTGATTTTGCCATTATCTCTGTTTTATCCCTCTCTTGTTCAGCCCCTGTTGGAGAGCTGGATGTATGGAGGGACTGTGGGATATCCCCTGCAAGCTCTGACTGCGTTTTGCTCTGGAAGGTATTTAAGACAAATGACCCACAATCATTATTCCCTGATTGAAACAATGAACCAGAATCTCACTTTATGCAAACTTACGCCTCACTGTCTCCTCCTTCTCTTCATGCCATCAAGAGACTTCCTGTATCTCAGGAATGTGGCCTCATTCTGGGATATGAAGTCCAACTGTCTTACAGCAAAAGTCGAGCAGTGTTAGTGAATCTGACTACAGCTGAGCCAACGGACCAGTTAGCGTGCAATGAGACGCAATGCCATCTAAAAGATGCATCGTCAGTCAGTGTATCAGCCTACAACGCTCATGGTGCCTCAGAGCCTTCTTGCCTCACTATGCCAGTAACAGGTATCAGTTTCCCAGACTTTTTATAAAGTATGCAGAGCTATTCGTTAAACATTACAGTCAGTGTTTTAAACTGAATGGTCTTGCTGGAAAATGGCTCTACAATAATTATTTGTAATAATAATTTTTTTTGTTGGTTCTTTGAGGATTTATATATGAAACATAAGTAATTTATAAAATGTGTTGATCTGCTTTAATATTTCTAAACTCACCCCGTGTCAGAAAACACCCTTATCACAACAAGAATTCAGAACTTCAAACATTTAATAATTGTGTTAAAAGCCATCAAAATCTAAAACTAATAATACCAACTGATAACATAAAAATGTGCCATTATAATCATCTGTTATATTAATATATTTTTTTAGGAAAATATTGGCCCTTTAAAAGTTGTGTCCCAGGTTTCCATCAAATCTGTCAGATTTTTACAAAAAATATTTAATCAGATTATAAAAAAGGGGTTAGCTATACTCTTAGCACCCCTGTCTCACTTCCTGGTTTCAAAAAAGGTGGGAATACTGCTCAAGCACTGATAAGCTTTCTATTTTTCGATAAATGAAATAATACTGCTTTCAAATGTGTCTCAACCATAACATGTCAACCCTTGCCCTTTTAAATCAAAGCCAAATAAGAATTATGAGCAACCTTAAAAAGTAATGGGTACTCACTACAACTATTACTATCTTACTATCTTACGGATTTGACATCTATGCTCACGGACGGGACATAACTCTCAGTTGTCTTTAATAATTGAATGAGTTTTTAACCCTTAGGGGTCTGAACCTGCTTCAACTTCATCTATATGATCTGATAATTATTTTTTCACTTCAACCTACTTTATTAACACATTGGGCCCAAAAATACACAGAAATCATCAAATTCGAATTGAAAAAATATACTATTTATTACAATAAAAAGCTGATTCGACCACTCTTTCCCGTTTTGTAAAATTAGAAAAAATGACGAATATATGGAAAGAAATGCAACGCCTGCCCCTCCCATCCCATCGCACTGTTACGCTCGGATAAATATATTTTGTACTATCAAATCAAAACTATCATATCTCCAGTTGTGAAATAAAATACTGGGAGAGAGTTTAAAATCCGCACTTTCGAGTAAAGTTGACGGCAGTGCTCCAGGTGACCTAGTTTCTTTTTTACAGCGCTTTGAAGACGTTATGTGATCTGATCACGCCAGCGTGATCATAGACCCTAGAGGGCTACAATTTGTCTTTTTTTTTCTCAATTCACATTAATTAAAAAAAATAAAGAAGTCAGTGCCCCACTTGAGCCACCCAGTCAAAAAGACAGGCCCCTGTATGTGACGCCAACTCTGTCATAGAGAAGTTTTTCCTGTTGGATTTATTAAATATATGTTTATACAGATGTATAAAATTAGTTTATGTCAACACAATATACCTCATGTGTGTTCTTTGTTTTATAAATGATTTTGTGGGCTCAGCTGCAAAAAATGCTATTTAATAAAAAAATTAATCACAAATAGGTTGGTTTGTTTACATGGTTTAATAGCCAAGAGTTTGAAAGTTTTAAAATATATTTTTCCAGCATATTTAATATCCTTGATAGTCCCAGTCCTCAAGAATGAGTGGTGTTTATTTGAATCCTTCATTTGCATCTCTCCTTTTCCTTTGGCTCAGCGAACTAACAAAGCATCTGTCTTCTACTAAGGTAAAGAGCAAAACGAACAAGCCTTTGAACTCAAGATGACTGAAGACAGCCTCACTGTGTCCTGGGATCTGCCCTCTCAGCTCCTCCGCAACCTGAAGGAATATGTGGTGCAATACAAGCAAGTAGGACGCCCCCCAGGCCAGTCATTTGATTGGATCAGAGTGAACAAAAGCCATACATCAGCATTTATGACAGGTCTGTTTGATTTGGATACTTTAAAGAAGTCATCACTGAAAATGATCACTGATTAGATTTCCCACTTGAGTACTAATCTTTTAAAAAATTGCAGGGACTTTTACTTTGTGGTTGGACTTAGCTGTTTTACTGATGTTTGTCTCCACCTACAGGTCAATTTAAAAACCACACACCCTACCAAGTGTCGCTGTTCACAGTGTCGCTCAGCAATGACGTCCGTCACCTGTCATCAGTCATTGGATATTCTCTTGAAGGAAGTAAGTATTTGTGCATTGTTCTTGCTCTTCTAGTAACCTCTCATCTCTCTTCATATTAAATGGAAGATAAACTTGTAATCCCCATGTCAATCTCTCGATCACTTTTCAGCCCCCGCCTCAGTGCCATCATTTAAGGTGTCTGCCATGGCTGAAACTCATGTGACCCTGTCCTGGGAGCCTGTTCCCCTGCTCAAGCAGAAAGGGGTGATTCTGTACTACCAAATAGGAGTAGACAGACAAAACGGTACATATCCACTTTATATTACACAGCTGTATAATCAGTAAAGGAAATGTAGGAAACAGATTGTTGCAAAGATTGGCTATAACAATGGATCAGGTGTATTTGTCATTAGATCATTTTAGTCTCACTAGTAACATGGCTTAAATTTGGTCGGTCCACAGATATTGCCATGAAATGTTGTACAGACATTCATAGTTCTCCAGCTGACTTTGGTGGTCCCCTGACCTTTTCTCTAGAACGCCACCAGCAGTCAAAATTTTAATTTATCCCGTGAGACTCTTAAGCTGGGTTGCAAAACAATAATTACTTCATATACCCTATTAAATCATGGCTTATCTTTAAATTATTTTCCACCAAACTTTTAAACTAAACTCTTGAAATTAAGAAAGATTTAAACCTCTTCTCAAACCTCAGTTTCTAAGTTAGTTTCATTACACCAAAACTTAAAACTCCAATTTAAAATGCGATTCAGTATCAACTTTAAACTTACAACTGAGGAGGTTAACTTTTAAAGTGCTCCCTTTCTGATCAAGTTCCTCAAAAAAGTTTGTGACACAGACTCAATCCAGTTGAGATTTTTTTCTCAGAGGAGAAATTAGAGCCTTTCTGCCGAGCCAGGCTTGCTAGGCTAACTAACCTTTTTTGCTAGCTAGCAAACAATGCAGCATTTTAACTTTTTAGTTAGCTAGTAAATTATGACACCCTTAACAAAACCCCCTCTTACTAGGTCCTCACAGCACTCAAATTATTTATTTATTTATTTATTTGAATCTGAGTAAGCAAGCCTGTACAGTACACATTGATTAATTTCTATTTAATTTTGGTTTAAATAATGAAACTTGGATTTACTAAACTGAGATTAGTTTGTAATTATGAAACAAATCTCTGCTTAATTTTAAATCTCAATTAACTCATCTTCAACCTAGTTTAGCTAAACTCTTATTAGAACTAATCTTAGATAAAAATTAATCTCTGTTGTTGCAACCTAATTTTAGTTTTGTTAAATTACACTATGATTTTATTTTGCTTCAAAAACACTATGCTTGTGCAAAATAATGATGAATATATAAAGAAAGAAAGAAAAGAATTAATTAATATTATAATATTTCATTTTTTTTAAACATAAAGTAGTAATTGGCAAACAAAAATAATCATACATTTAGTTTTTATGTCTCTGTCAGCTATTCTCTGATTATGTAACATCACTTCATGCAATTTGTCTCTCCTAGTGTACATCGTGAATGCATCCTCACAGCACAGAACTGAGACCTTGGAGTTGCAGGATCTCAGTCCAGATCACGAGTACGAGGTGTGGATAAGAGCCGTAACTGCAGCCGGGCCTGGAGAAAATGCCACCATTAGGTTCCAAACGAAGCAACATCAAGATTTAAGTATGTGTCACATCTTAACTCTCGTCTCTTTGTTCAATGTGATGAGCTTAGGATGAACTGCAGGATGAACAGTTTTTAGAAGGTGTAATTTGATATTTCCAAAAACATTTTAGATGAACTGATCTTATTACTGGCTTAATTAGTTTATCACATTTTTTTCTCCCTCCCTCTCTCTTTCAGCATACTTAGCAGTCCTGTTTGGAATAAGCTGTCCGTTCCTGATGTGTGCTGTTCTTGTTTTTGTCAGGTGAGATAATCATCTTAAACAAGTCATCTTTGATTTATGTTGTATTTCTGAAACATTCCTTGTCTGTCTCTCTCTGATCTATTTGAGTGGTTCATCACAATTGTTTTCCATTTTTGTTGGGAAACACTTCAACTATTACACAAGAATTTGGTGTCATCCATTCTTAACTAATCATTAATAACACTGGAAATACTTAAACAAGAAAAAAATATGATCATTAGTACTGCGGTGCTAAAACTGTGCGCAGTGTAAGCATATTCATATTCACATATTCATATTTAAGGATGTTCACCTAAATTTATTTCAACACTGAAGCACATGTTTATTTTTTATTGATCTTCAAGATTGTGATGGGTGCCTTATATATATATATATATATGTATAATTATATATAATATTTTTTTTTTTTTTTTTTCTTTTTGCTCATGTGTCTGGCAGTGCTTTTCGAGAAAACAAATCGTGTCCACTGCTGCCTCAAGGTTACTGTGAAAAAGTGCCAGATCCTCGCAACAGCCACATTTTCAGAGAGATGAAGCACCAGGTGAGAGATGATAATCATTTTGCAACCACACGCTCCCTAAGCCCCTTTTACACCGGACAAAAACTCACTCACACTATGTGAGGGGAAAGGGTGCAATCTGCATTCGCTCCCAGGTCAAATGACTCTGCAGTAGTCACGGGTATTTATCAGCCCCAGTGGCAGTCAGCAGTGATATAAACATAACACAACGGTGGATGCTATTTTTACCCCTTTTTGGTGGAGGCAGTGAAGACTCCTCGCCTCCATCGGTAATTTCTGCAACTCTTTGGCCCCTTTTTCATCCAAAAACTCCAAGTGCTGCTTGACTTGAGTCAGTTTGCTCCCATGTGTCTAGCTCAGTGGAGTTTGCACCCACTTGAGGGTGAATATTTACTGATGCATCAAACGTCTGACCGGTGGATAAAAATCTTTTTTCCTAAAAATTCTTCCCAATAAAAGTCCCCCATTCTTTTGTTATTAAATGCTTTTATTATGAAGCAGCAAAATCAGTTTGTTTTTTTCATTAGCAGTAACGTAACACAACTCCTGTCGACTGAAAGCGAACTTGAAACAGTAAAATAAAGCAGATACCTGACAGTACAAACAGCAACACAGGAGAGAAACTAAACTGCAAACCACAGAGATTCAGTTAGAAGTTACAAAAGCACTGAGACCTGAACACACAGACGGTTTTAAAAATGTCTTTCTCCCTGTTCTTCTGCACAGACATGACCTGAGTCTCGGCTCTCCTGTGCAAATCAGAAAAAGGCAATTGCCTATTTTTAGCGGGCTTGGTTACACTTAAAAAATCTGCATATAAACACTAGTTGTGGTGTAAAACAGCATAATGTAGTCAAGTCCTAGTTTCTTTTTTTTTTTTTTTTTGCTGTGTATTACTAAAATGCTAAAATGTGTGTGATCCCCTTGTAGATTAATGACCCCATGGCTTGGATCTGCATTCCTGTCTCTGAGCCACATCCAGAGATCTCCCTGTTGGAGGTTCTGGAAACCCAACCCAGGGCTGGCGAGTCCTCCCTGGAGGAAAGCACAGACTCTGATGGATTAATTACGCCAGCGGTCGAAGAGGGGAGCTCACAGATGGACCGCCAGGATGTCACAGAGGAGTGTCACAAGCCAGACCACAAATATGGAAGACAGGCGTACAGCAAAATGGTTGACTCAGATGAGGAGAGGGACAGAGGGGAGGAGGAGGGGGATTGTCTGAGCTCATCAGAGGAGGAACAGTGCCCGTCAGGTTATGAAAAGCACTTTATGCCCACTGCTTTGGAAATACTGGAAGTTTTATGATGTCTCCACTCTGACTCATGGACATTCTCATATATGTGCTGTATTTTTTTGAATAATTTTTCCAATGATGACCCTCTGGACAGGCTTCTGTACCTTCTCTCTGCAGGGCTTCGGAGAGCAGATTCAGGTCATGGAGAGATTTTGGTGTTTGGTTTGGCTACATTTTGTCATTGTTTCACAATATGGTGCTCACATTTCCTATCAGTGACAACTGAGGTGTACTTATGTTGACCCTGGTTGTGAGAATATAAACCCAGAGCAGTATTTTAAGAAGAAAAAAATAACACAAAAGCACAGACAACCTCCCAGATGAGCCATTTTTTGAATGTGTACATCCATAAATCAAAAACTCAGGGGTTCTTAAAGTGCATCCCACAGGCCAGTGGTGGCCCTCGAAACATTTTGTGTGGCCCCTGTACGTGACATTAAATACATGCATCATATTTTAATCATCCATAGATTTTAGCACTTCTACTTTCAATAGCTTGCACTTCATCCACTACTCAGTGTCATAGTTCTGTCATCAATCCTAGTGCTTTTAGGTAACGTTAGTGATTTCTAGGGCTTCAGTTAACGATTATAGTCGACTGATTATTTTCTTGATAAATACTTGTTTGTTTTAAAATGGTGAACAATGTCAGTTTTTTCCCAAAGTCCAAGATGACATCTTCAAATGTCTTGTACTCACGACCCAAAGATATTCAGTTTACTGTCAGAGAGGAGTAAGAAAACAGAAAATATTCACATTTAAGAAGTTGAAATCAGAAAATTTTGACTTTTTTACCTACAAATTACTCAGATCGATTAATCGATTATCAAAATAGTTGGTGATCAGTTTAATAATCGATTAATCGTTGCAGCTCAAGTGATTTCGGCAGGCAACTAGCCAGTTTGATGTGGACATGAGATGGAAAAGCCACCACTGAAAAAAGGAGGTTTCATGAAAAATGGATAAACTCTTACTTCTTCAGTCCACGGGGAACAGATCAAGTGATCTACCTTATTTGGAAACAGGTGAATTTGGTGCACAAGGAATTTAAAGGGACAGTTCACCCCAAAATCAAAAGTACATCTTTTTCCTCTGGCCTGTAGTGCTACTTATCCATCTAGATTTTTGTGGCGTGAGTTGCAGAGTTTTGGAGAGATCTGCCATAGAGATGTATGCCTCCTTTCTAATGTAATGGGATGAAATGGCGCTCGGCTTGTGGTGCTTTGATTTTAGGATTTTAGGAAGGAAACACTGGTTTTGAGTTTTTCAGGTGTATTTGTTGTAGCGCTTTGACCACCACAAGCTGAGTGCCATTTAGTCCCATTATACTGGAGAGAAAGAAGAAATCTCTAAGGCCGATATCTCCAAAACACTGCAACTCAGACCAAAAAAGTCTAGGTGACATTAATAGCACTATAGGTCAGGGGGAAAATATGTGTTTTTGATTTTGGGGTAAACTGTTCCTTTCATGTGAAGCGTCATTATGAGACCAATCATAAATCCCACAACAAGTTCATGAGTTTTCCTGTGCAGCCCTTAATCATTTGCTGGCTCCCTAAAATGGCACTCTGTCATGAAAACTTTGAGAGCCCCTGCTTTATAAGCTGTGAATTGATTTTAAAACTACAAAGCTACAAGAACTCTCTTCATTTTGAACCCACTGAATGTAAATGTTAGCCCCCATGTAAGCATATCATTTAGAGGAATATTTTTTGTTTACATTGATGCACCGTCAAACTTTTTAATGAGTAAAATGTACATTTCATATTTGTACAACTTCCACAAAAGATTGAATAAAAAATATTATGTAAGGATCTGGCTGCAGAGTTTCTAACTTATTCAGTTCAGTTCAGTTGTCTACAGAGCCATACTGGTGTAATATGGTACAGTATGTATCAACACAGTTTCCTTACAAATATCACACAGCATTAATATTAAAGTATTACACCTAATAATTAAACACATGGAGCCATAATGGATAAACTCATATCACCTTATCCAACAGAATGTCACATATAGAACAACACAACAGTGTTAAGATAGTTGAGATATTTAATTCCTTGCTAGAAAACAACACTGAAACATTTATAGCATTGGTTCCCAACCCAAGGTCCAGGCTTTCCTCACAGGGGCCACCAAAAAATCACAGGAGGTCCTCAAGGCTTTGACTGCTATGAGGTCATCAAAATTAGATTTGCTCATGTTAATACAAAACTATTTATAAAAGATATCTTTTTGCCCTTAATCAAAAATAGGGAGCACGCCTCTGTGACCTCTCATGCAGAGACATTTGCCAAAGGTAGAGGTTTTAAGAATGAAAATCAATATAATTGATGCTAAAACTTTGGAATTAATCACTTATTGTTTTGATGACTGATTCATAGGATACAGTATGTTGATGCTTCTTCCTAATAAAAATGACATTATGTGTTTCCTTTTATATATTTTTTTTAGCTGTATTAGTTATACCATTTTATTAACAGAAATAATAGTATGACAAGAGATGTGGACATTTTTATCATAAATTTATTTTGCAGTGTTGCAAATGATCAAAAGCCCACCCACAAACTGCAGATATGTCTATGATTTATAAATGTATGAATTTAGTGTTATGTTATGTAATCCTTATTTATTTATGTGTTTATATTTAGGTCAACTTCATTTTTAACCTGTGTTTATAGTGTAGTGGATTAACTGGTATTTTAAAAACGTGACGAGTTAAGGCAACGGGATTTCCGTAATCTCGCGTAGTTAGCGAAATGTGTACTGAACGGAAGCCGCCATAGGTCAATTTCAGTCGGCGTGCTCATTTGAACAAGAAGAACCGCTACGAAGCACGGGAGAGGAGCGGCCTAGTACTGATAATTCAACTTTCAAGTCAATATTGTACGTATAGTATTTGTGCGCTTGTACTTTAACAAACATTGTAGACTCACTGCATCGATCAGATCGCCTCTTCGGGTAAGGTGTTCAGATAAAGCGAATATCAGAGCTACGGCCCGTTAAATAGCATTAGCCTGGCTAGTAGCATTAGCATTGCCAGTCAAACACTACGCTCAGAGGGCTTAGCGGCTAACGCCAGATTGCAAAACGTGTTCACCGAGTTTGTACTTAATATTGTGCGCCAATGTTGTGTGAACCGCGACGGCTTACATGTCCGTTCAGACGCTAACCTTTTCTAAAATGTTGAGTTAGCACAGCGCTTCCTTCGGGTGGTAGACGGCGGTATTTAACTATTTTCATGCCGGGCACATTGTGGCCACCCAGCCAGGAACTGCCCCGTCGACCAGGCCCGAGCAAGAAGGGCAACTTTTGGTAGCATCAGGTCAGCTGTAAATAGACATTTTAAATGGCACGTATCGAGCGATAAGCTAATCGACGACTGATGTTATTATGAGACCAAACTAACCCGTGTAGTTAAACGTAACCAAAGCTAGCTGGGGTGAGCCAGTCGCACTGCTAGCTTGGGCCCTGCTGCATGGCTGACTCTGTCCCTGATAACTTTTCTCACACTCCCACCAGCCGCGGTTGAACACGATCCCGCAGCTACACAGCAAGCGTCGGGCCCGCACGCTGTAAAGCACCGTGTTGAAATCTGCACCAGAAATATTGAGACACAAAGCGTGTGTGTAACTCAGACCAGCGGACCGGGTGGCGTGGGGGTGGGGGTAGGATTAACTTGGAGCGGTTAAGCCGGGTCACAGAGATTTTAGCTGGTCGTGTTGTCTAATGTCCTCGTTTTTGTGCCGCAAGCCGATTTCCAATCACAATTTTAGGTGTTGGTATGCTGGGATTCCCGCGTGTTTACTTTCCGCCTTCATATTACCTCTTACCCAACTCCAGTGGGCCCCCAGGCCACCTTGAACCATGTGCACCGGCAACTTCTTATATACACCCTTAACCTCGTTCCCTTTCTTCCCCAGCTATCTGCTACTGGAGCTGCACTGATGATGATATGAGACTGTATATCACCTTAGATTGTGCATATTGTGATATGGCATAAGTGTCTTTTCCTAGTTTTAAAGTCTGCATTACAGCAAAGTGATATTTTACCAGACTGTTCTGTTATTTGCTTTTACCCACTTAGTAATTATATCTGCAACAAGTAATCAATTATCATTTTAATCAACAACTATTTTGATACTGATTAATCAGTTTGAGTATTTTTTAAAGAAAAAAACTCAACCCGGTTCATTCATTCCTCATTATTCCTCAGTTCTGATCTGATTCCTGAATTTAGACATCTGCTGATATAGACGCTCCACAGATACAAAGCTCTTTATTATTGGTATTATGTGTACGGTTACATGAGGCTGAAACTGAACTCCAGCTTAGTGGAGTTCTGTCAGTAAATGTTGATGGACCGCTTGGGTTCACATTCAGTCAGTTTTCACCAACTAGAAATTTTGTTTAGTGTTCATGTCGCTAAATTCAGGAGGTTTGAACTTATGTAAGGACTTCCTCCAACCACCGTAGGGCGCTGCACGATTGTATGCTTGTGACATTCGTGCGCGCGTGCCGCAGATAGTGCTGAGAGACGGCCCTCTTTTCCTCGATGCATTACATGGCAACAAGATGATCAAGCTTGCTATTTTATGTTCCAAAATTCAGATGTTATGTTTCGTTACTGTTCGTTCAGAAGATGGTGGTTAATGCTGGTAATTCTCAATTTGGTGCTAGTTTGTCATTGTAAGCATGAGTGGGGTGGCTGGTACATTTCCTCAGTCCAGCTGAATGTTGCCTTGGGAATCTGTTAAGTGTCCTGTGTGTTACATGTGAAAACCTCTGTCTCTTGTTTTGCGCTGTGTAGCTTTGGACTGTGTGAAGAAAAGAAATCGGAACCGGACCGGTGACAGTATCCGATGATTGAAATAGATCAAAAAATGTGTGAGAAAATATAACAAAGTACTGCCATGCTGCCTGGTCTAAAAAGCTTGTTTGTCACATTAAAGAAAACATGTTTGTTTGGTACAGACCCCAACAAACATCAAATCATTATGAAAAAATAAATAATCAAATAATCCCAATATGACTTTTCGTGCAGCCCTAGTGAGAAGAGGTGTTTGCAGTCTCCAAGCTTACCACAAGATGCCACTAAATCCTGCACACTGGTCCTATTTGGCTATTAAGTCTGATGGTAAAGAAATTCTGCAGATGAATTAAAGTTTGTCTTCAAAGAGTAAAACATTCTACTGCACCTGATTGAGCACTTCACCTTGTCCTCTGTACATATCGGTGTCCTTTCCTAACCATATACATGCATGTGGACTTTGGAGATGATGCATCAGAAACATCTGATCTCGAGTGATGGTGTTTGTATTCATACTGTCTGATCCAGAGACCACTTGCTTAGCTATTTGCGTTTAGTCCTACTTTGTAATTTATGTACATTTAAAAGAATACACTGGATAACACATATAGAGTTAAATTAATGTGAATTTGTTTTTTGTGTGTGTGTGTGTGCGTTTCAGGATGGAGTGGCAGCCAGATGAGCAGGGACTTCAGCAGGTCCTCCAGCTACTCAAAGACTCACAGTCGCCCAACACAGTAACACAAAGAGCTGTCCAACAAGTATCCTACGATGGTGGAAATAGTAGGGGGGAGGTCCATAGTAAAGCTGCTCAATGATATAATGACATGCATGGTTTTATGCTGGTGCAAAAGAATGTTACTCTTTACCATGTTATTTTAGTATGTTCATGTGCTGGGAGCAAGCTTCAGTGTCTTGACACATGGGTCAGTTAGCTGGAGAAGTTTTTTTTTTTTTTTTTCCCCAAGTGTGCATATATATTTTTTTATGGTAGACTTCCAAACCTCTTTGCACCTTAAATTATATTTGAGCACTGAATTATTATTTTTTTGTCATTTATTGTTTTGACCATTGTACAACTGTCAAACAGACTGCTTAGCACAGGGATCAGTGGTCGGTTGCTTGATTCAGAAGCTCAAAGTGAAATGATTCTTAACTGCCGTGCTAGAAACTTGAACAACTCAACCAATTCCCCGACTTCAACAACTACCTAATATTCGTCCTCACACGACTCAAAACTGAAGGTGAGTATTTTTCTGCTCTCAGCCATGTTTAATACACCTTGGTTTTTGGTGCACAATAATTACTTAAGTTCCTGCTATACTGTCCGTACACCTGTAAGCAGAACGAGCTGTGTCACGCTCAGCTGTACGCGGGGACGGTCACTGAGAGAAATTACTGGGTGCGATGACTTCAATATGTGTGGCTCAGCTTGAGTTCTAGATGTATGTAACAACCAGATCAGATGAAGTGAGCCTGTGTTTATTATGGTGGAAATTCCACTGCTTTTGTCCTCAGGGGCCTCCAAAGTATGAAAGCTCCTTGTAGCTCCTTTAAACTGAAAAAGAAAAAGAGCACTGATTTGTTTTGGATCTGTTGTTGGTATTGCTCAATACAGGTTTAGGTGCAACTCAGACCTGGACAGGAAAAGGTTATAAATTGGTGAATCTATACAAAAAAAAAAAGCTCAGGGCTTTGTTCACTCTTTATTGGTATTGAAACAGCCGTGTTCCAAATCCACACCATTAGTTCTCAGATGTCACTCATTTTGATTTGTACTTTTCCTCTTTAACTCCTCAGATGAGCCGACTCGCTCTCTGAGTGGTCTGATACTGAAGAACAATGTTAAGGCCCACTACCAGAACTTCCCCCCGACTGTTGCCGACTTCATCAAGCAGGAATGTCTCAACAACATCGGTGACCCCTCACCACTCATCCGTGCTACCATCGGTGAGTAAGCTTGGTGGACGTTGTGTTCAGTATTGAGCTGCGGGTTTATCAAACATCACAGCTATATTGCAGTGCTTGTTTTTCATTTTTCTATTGTTTAAAGTGTCTCTGAGTACCTGTTAAAGACTTATACAAATAAAATGTATTATATTGGTCTCTTTTGGCATAGGCATATATGTTGTCTAATATGTGCATGATGTAAAAAGCAAAAACTTTTCTTAGTCAGTTTTTGTTAGCTTGACAGGAAACAAAAGATGGTTAACTGTTTCAGTGCCCTGATACCACTTTGGGCAATAACATTTCTTATTAAATTGTAATATATTTTTTGTGATACCATTTCACATATGTGTGTTTATGTATGTATTCTGTATATAATCTGTATAAAGAATATTGGCCATCAGAACCCGTTTTCCTCCCTAATATTGGTATCTGCCCCCATAACCCAGCGTCAGTCAGGCCCTACTTAGTTTTGGCAAAATTATCACCAGTTAGCACCTTCATGGGAACACATCAAATAACAAAAGACTCACTTTTGTCTGCATGTTCCCCACGACTGTTCGGTGATGCTGGGGCCACATTTAATTCCTTCCAGCAGATTTCAGTCTGTACAGCTGTGTTCAGTTATCACCTTGAAACTGGACTCCTGCTACTCTGTGCTGTTGTAAGGAGCAAACACTCTCAATTTATTATTGTTGCATCGGTTGTCCAACGAAGTATTGATAAGACGTTGACGGCGCATGCATCGCTGGGCAAGTAATGTAATTGGTGTTTACCCAACCACCATGTTACACCTACTACCATGGCAAGTCTCTCCCTCCCTGCTTTCTCTCTGTTGCCCTCTGGACATGATGCATAAAGAATCACCTGAGTGCCAGTGATGGTATTTGTATTCATACTGTCTGATCCAGAGCTGCTGCAAAAGCAACTACTCATACTCCTGTAAATTATAAATCACTATCTGAAGTCTGCTAACTCTCCTTGTCCTCCAGGCATCCTGATCACTACCATCGCCTCCAAGGGAGAGCTACAAACATGGCCGGAGCTGCTGCCACAGCTCTGCAACTTGCTCAACTCGGAGGACTACAACACCTGCGAGGTCTGCACAAACCCTGCTCTGCCTGTCATCTGTGTTTTTTTTTTTTTTTATGCTATAAAAAGCAGGGCTGTCACTTTTCTTTAAAGCCCTACACACCCACACAAGTGTGGATATGAGCACAGCTCTCCTGAGGATAACATGTCACCAAATGTCAAGTACGGATAAAAATGATGGTTTAATTTGTCCCACCCCGGCAGGTGCAACAAAGCTAACAGGAGAGTGTGGGAGATGTCAGTCAAACATAGTTTATGCCATTTTAGAAAGTACCTGTGTGGGTGTGCAGAGCCTTATAAAGCAATGGCAAACATCCAAATAATTTGTTTATTTTTTATAATACTGACATGTAAAGGCAGGGATCAGGGTGTTGTTTTTATTTGTTGTTGTTGTTGTTTTTTTTGAATGATTTATGTTCACAATGTTTTAAAAGCTTTAAGGTGACACAGTAGGAAAACTTTAGGAAGCATTTTTCAGACATTACTGGAGTTTGTGAAATGTTTGTCAGTATATTATTTGACATATAGAGAAGGCAGAGATGTAACTAATTATTGCTGTTTCATTTAGCTGCGCTTGTTAGGGAAACTCAAACGTTCATAGTGTCTGTGCTTGACTTAAAAATGCTCTGACCGAAATGGGCTTTGCATTTGTGATTAAATATTTTATTATTTTTTTAATCTTCAGCTGAAAAATGAAGTCTGCACAGTGCATTCAGTCCTTCAACTTCAGTTGTATTTTCTGATGCGGTGTCGTTCTCTCCTCTGTGTTCCTGTACGTTTGCGTTTTGATTTGACAGCCTCTCTGTGTATGTCCGTGTCTCAGGGCTCGTTTGGAGCGCTGCAGAAGATCTGCGAGGACTCGTCGGAGCTGCTGGACAGCGACGCTCTGAACAGACCCCTCAACATTATGATCCCTAAATTCCTCCAGTTCTTCAAGCACTGCAGCCCTAAGATTAGGTACAGAGGAGGAAGCGGTTCATTTCTGACTGTTGTCTGTCATAAACATCTGGATGTGATGCATAATAACATCTGAGTAACTGTGAAGGTGTTTGTATTCATACTGTCTGATCCAGATATTCTCTTTATCCCTAACGCTGACATATGGTTTAATGAAAGAGTTAGAATTAATTGCTAATAGGATTATTTTTAGCTTTGCAGTATTTTTCTTTGATGGTACACAGAGCTGGGTGGTGTTGGTCACACCTACTAATTTTAGAAACAGTGAATGTGCTACAGAATAATTCACTTTCACAATAAATTCTACTTGCTGTAAATAAATTTAGTGTTTTCAGTTTAATTGGATCCCTGATTTCCCCTGAGTAAACTCAAATCGCCTGCTGAATTAACACTAATCCACCTCTCTGGTTGACCTGACTGTTGCGCTCCTTTTGTCCCTGCAGGTCCCATGCCATAGCCTGTGTGAACCAGTTCATCATTGGCAGAGCCCAGGCCCTAATGGATAACATTGACACCTTCATAGAGGTGAGTTTGAACAGCATACCAGAAATGTGGCTTATGTTTGATAACATAAGCATCCCACAATGGTTGGAGGACACCATTTACACAGTTACATTACACAAACTAAACAAGCTTTCTAGATATAGAAGATTCTGACCAATGTGCATCAACTAAACTTTTCACCACTAAACTGAAGTTCAGTTTCAGTGTCGTATGATCCTACTGATGACGATAATCGTGAATTCAGATATCAGAACTGGAAAAGTGGATCCCCTGTTTTTGAAATGTGGCTTTGTCCTCCAAGTTTCTTGATCTTCCCAACCCTTGTTTTTTTTACATCTCCAATGTAAGTCACTTCTTTCTTGTGTTATTTCTCCTCTCCCTCACTAGAGCCTGTTTGCGCTGGCAGCAGATGAGGACTCTGAGGTTCGAAAGAACGTGTGCCGGGCCCTGGTCATGCTGCTGGAGGTCCGCATCGACCGCCTTATCCCCCACATGCACAGCATCATCCAGGTGAGTTTGCGCCCAATCAGCCGTGGACTTCTTGTTCAGTTGGATGTGGGGAAAATACTTAGACCATGTTCATATTTCACCCCGGCATCTGGAAATGATGAAACACCCAGCTCATTGATTTACAATGATACCCATAGTTCCTATATATCTGATCCAGATTTGGCTCTGTGCTGTTATTAAAGTGTTTGTTTGTTTTTTTTCAAATCCCCACAGATTTTTTCATTAACACATTGTTCCTCATCTCCTGCAGTACATGTTGCAGAGAACCCAGGACCCTGATGAGAACGTGGCACTGGAGGCCTGCGAGTTTTGGCTGACTTTAGCAGAACAACCCATCTGTAAGGAGATGCTGTCTGGACATCTGGTGCAGTGAGTTCAGTGTTAACTACTGTTAATGTATTATGTGTTCTGTGTTGATAATGAAAGACGACACATTATCAGCATGAACCTCTGTTCATATATTATATAAGTCAGTGTGCTTGGTGGCCAATGAATTTTCATTTTTTTAAGGTCTAATTCTTAACGTTAATTCTAATTAGAATTACCAACATGGAGCCTAAGCAATGTCAGGGTTCAGTGTTAATGTGTTTTTTTTTTTTTTTTTTTTTTTTTTTTTTTTTTTGCTTACCTGGTTGAGCAAGTGGGTCAGAAATCTACTTGCCCCTGTGCAAATTGTTTACTTTTTTAAATGTAATTGGTGATAAATCGGTTATCAATTAACTAAGACTAAAGTTAATTTCTATTTTTAATATAGGGTTGCAACCTCTAAAAATATCAGAAAAGAGTAAAATATGTCCAGCCCATTTTCTCAAAGTCGAAGGTGATGTCTTTAAATCTCTTGTTTTGTCAGTTCAGAACCCAAAGATATTCAGTTTAATGTGATAATAAACAAAAGGGCAGGAAGTCTCCATGTTTGACGGGCTGAAAGCGCCATTTTCTGCCATTTTTTCCTGAAATATTCCTGAAACAATTCATTGATTCTACTTTAGTTTCATTTTTTTAATAGTTTCATTAAACTATCATTTTTAATTATTCTGTATTTGCTAGATTTACTGACTTCCTCCTATATATTTTTATAAATCTAACATTAAACAATGAAATTGCTCTCAATGATCATACCATCTATATTACCTTTGAAGATATTTTTTCATATCTAGATGATGCGGTCAACCTGCTGGCAAAGAGAGAAGTAGTGAACTCTTTTGAAGGCAGCATAGTGGAAAAATAATTGCCAGAGTACAGTAACCAATCGGGTGCGATCCTACCCACATGTGGGGAAAAAACAAAATATGAAGTTGTAAATTTGTTTAGCAGCCAAAATGGAAAAAAAAATCAGACTGAATTCTCGTTTTTGTTTTCTGTCCACAAGAAAATGAAAAAAAATATTTCTGCTGCTCTATTTCAGTCAAATCAAACGGTTAAAACGTACGTTGGTCTGACCTTCACACACATAATTAATTCCACTTTATCTGTTAAGTACACTGACCCATTAGATGCCAGCCAAATTCATTATTGTATACGTGGAAAAATCTGGTTGTCACCATAGAAGTTAATCAAAGATTAATTAAAGATTATTAAGGTTTAGATAGAAGGTTTGACAAAAGCTTATTTAATACAGAATTGTAAAACTGAGATTTGGTTTCTGTTTCACTAAGCGTATCTCCTCCCTTCATTTAGACTGATACCTATCTTGGTAAATGGGATGAAGTATTCAGAGATAGACATCATACTATTAAAGGTGAGTGCTACATTTTGTTTTTATAGCCACTCATTTAGAAATATACCTTTTTATACATCACATAGTACATCTCAGAATATAGCTGAAATCAATGTGTGTGTGTCCAGGGTGATGTGGAGGAGGACGAGGCCGTTCCAGATAGTGATCAGGACATCAAGCCCCGTTTCCACAAGTCGCGCACGGTCACCTTGCAGCACGAAGGAGGGGAGGGCGAGGAAGGTGAAGACATCGAAGACGACGATGACGATGATGATGACACGCTGTCTGACTGGAACCTGCGTAAGTGATGGAGACACGCAGTTACAGAGACCTGTGGAAATGTGTAAAGGAGCATCCTGGTGACATTGCAGGCTGTTGTACATTTTGTCAGGGTTCAGGTCTAAATCCACCTCGCAGGGGTCTTAGAGGTGCTGGAAATCCTTGAAAACACTTGAATTTTAATACTTTCTAGTTTTGAAAAGTGCTTGGATTTTGGATAGGGCTTGAAAGGGCTTGCTTTTTAGATAAAGAAATAAATAAAATACGAGCATAACGTATCTTTTTTTCTTGGCATTTCCAGGTCTAATAATTTTGAGTCTGTATATATATTAACTTATTTATTCCAGCAATAAGGTGCTGGAAAAGTCCAAAATTGCTTGAAAGGTGCTGGAATTTGACTTTGGAAAAGGTGTAGGAGGCCTGACCTTTTGTTCATTTCATCTCCAAGCTTCCACTTCTCTCTTTGCAGGTGTCACATTCAGTTTAAAGTAGAATACTGCTATTATGTAACAGATTTACGTTCAACTCACCAAATGTAGTGTAGGTTTGACTCTGTTGCTGTAGGGCTGCAACTAATGATTATTTGTATTGTATTATTTGTCCTCAACTAAAAGATAATGACTTTACTGTCATCAAGGAGTAAAGAAACCAGAAAATATTTACATTTAAGAATCTGAACTCAGTGTATTTTTTCTTAAAAAATGACTCTGATCAATTGATTATGAAAATAGTTGGCTATTAATTTAGCTGCGATTAATCATTGCAGCTTTATTGTGCTGTCACCTGTAAAACAAATGACCAGCTGGAGGGGGGTTTAAGAGAGAGTGTTTATTTTTTTCTTGTTGTAGGAAAGTGTTCTGCCGCAGCACTCGACGTGCTGGCCAACGTTTTCCGCGACGAGCTGCTGCCGCACCTCCTGCCGCTTCTGAAAGGCCTCCTCTTCCACCCCGACTGGGTCATCAAGGAGTCTGGCATCCTGGTGTTGGGGGCCATAGCTGAGGGTAAGACTCACAGGACGAGAGTTGTCACAAAAAACCGCAACAAATTAACTATATTTAATTCTTTTGTAATCGCTTATTTACTTTATTGGCACAGACCCCCAAAAAATTGCACTACATAAAAGCTGAATAGATGCGCTACAATCTGAGTAGCTTTATTTCTGCAAATCCCTTTGAGTGCAGGTAGCAGCAGTTAGTTTAGTTTGGGCAGGAATATTTGATGTGTAGAAGTAATCAATTGTTAATTAAGCAGCATTCATAGTCAGAATGTCCCACAAATGTTAAGTTTGATTTTAAATCTGTTTATTTACCTAATAAACGTTGTGCTATTTGTACTCAGACGTCAAGTATGATATAGATGTGAGTCTGTAAATTGAATGTAAGAACCCTGCAGTCAGCTGTGGGCCTCCTGTATGTCCGTGTGGTTAGATGTGTGAGAACATGTGGCCCACGTTCATATTCACTCCACTCAGAATAAAGTGGACTTATAAGCGTGCATCTTGCATCTGGAAATGATGAAACACCCAGCTCATTGATTTTACAATGATACCCATAGTTCCTACATATCTGATCCAGATGTAATGGCTCTGTGATACACCGTTACACAACAGTATTTCTTTTTCTCAGTCCACACAGATTTAATGTTGTGTGATCACACTTGAGTCACATACCACTTTGTACTCTTTGTGTAACTTATCTTTTCTGCTTTGTGCATCAGGCTGCATGCAGGGCATGGTGCCCTACCTGCCGGAGCTCATCCCCCACCTCATCCAGTGTCTGTGTGACAAAAAGGCCCTGGTGCGCTCCATTGCCTGCTGGACCCTGAGTCGCTATGCACATTGGGTGGTCTCCCAGCCCCCCGACTCCTACCTCAAACCCCTCATGACAGAGCTTCTGAAACGCATCCTGGACGGCAACAAGAGAGTGCAGGAGGCCGCCTGCAGGTGAGCATTTCCACACTCCTCCTCTCCTTCATATGTGGATATGATGACACACCCAGCTCATTGATGAACAATGATACACTTTGTTCCCATATTATTTTCTGATCCACGTCATGCACGAGTCATTCCTAAGTTGAAGAACTCTATATATCTAGATTAAACGTTCATAATGTCCTCCATCTTGGATTTCTCTCAGTGCATTTGCCACCCTGGAGGAGGAGGCGTGCACAGAGCTGGTGCCCTACCTGAGCTTTATCCTGGACACGCTGGTGTTTGCCTTTGGAAAGTACCAGCACAAGAATCTCCTCATCCTCTACGATGCCATAGGAACTCTGGCAGACTCAGTGGGTCACCACCTCAATCAGCCTGTAAGTGCCTGTGAAATTTAGACCTGCGCGCTGGCCTTTTCACCACATGCAATTTCCTCCCCCATTTTTATTATTTGGAGAGCAACTCTCTTGCTGATAGTTGGTTTAGAGGATTGAGTTTTTATGCGGTTATGAAACAGTCTCAATTTATTACAGATGCCTCTTTATGAGTTACATAAGTTAACAAGACCTTCCACTAGAAGATCAGCTATTTCCATGAAGTCTTAATGCCTGCTGTCGGGGCAGATTCTCCATGAAATCAGATGAAACAAGCCTTTGTTGTTTTGTTTTCACATGCAAAGTTGCAGTGAGTAGTACTTTAGCAAGTTCAAAAGAAGCAGGGAGAGATTTTTATTTAGATAATTTTACTTTCGATGTAAAATTTTGTGGGTATTGTGGTGGAAACACTACCGCAGGGACCTCCGTAATCACCAGTATGAAAGTTGCATGTAGCTTTACTTTTTTGTGTGGATTAAACAACAAGATATAATGTTAAAGCATAAAGACTTGATGTAAGACTTTTTTTTTTTCCTAAGTTAGATGAGAAGATTGACAGCAAAATCTAACTTTTGTTTCGGGTTTGAAACCCTGATCGTATCATTTTATTTTGTTTCTCAGGAGTACATTCAGAAGTTGATGCCCCCCCTTATTGCCAAGTGGAACGAGCTGAAGGATGAAGACAAGGATCTCTTCCCACTACTAGAGGTGTGAAGCTGATTTTTAAAGCAATACTTGTCCTATAGGAGGTACATTTTCCTGACACACTGACCTGTTTTAATCTTTTTTTTTTTTTTAAATAATTGCTCTTTAACAGTGCTGTTCACACCATTTATAAGTTGTTGTGTTCACTGAAAACAAGTGCCCAGTGTCTGGATATGATGAAACACCCAGCTCATTGACACAAAATGATACATTTTGTTCCTAATATTTTCTGATCCAGATACTGCCTCATGTTGCTCTGGGCGGCACAGTTGAGTGCACGCATACTGCTTTACATGCATGCAACCTGGTCTGCAGGTCTGTGCAGTCCACACTGCTTTCGTCTTTCCCTTAGCCAGTAAATTCTTCCGCTTAATTACTGTTGCGACGTCTGTCAATCTTTCCATTCTGCACTGTGCATTTGCAGTTTACACTGATAACGGTGGCAGGTTAAACAGCGAAATTGGGAGTCTTTGATTCCACAGAAGAGTAATTAAAAGCAGCTTCTCTTTTTTTAGCTGACCACTGATGATTTTAGCTAGGAGCGTAGCTAGCTAATATAAGCTAATACTTGGAACTTATAGAGTGAGCTGAGAAGTCCATCTCCAGCTGACTTTTTAATGTTTCCATCTGACAAATTTTAAAACAAGAACTTTGTAAAAGGGTCTGAAACATGTCAAGTTACAGAGAGAGAGAGATGCATTGTCGTCAGACCACTTTGATTCTGCACCAGTGCACATCCTCATCCTCAAACCCCAATATAAATGATCCCAGTTAAACCCCCGAGAATAAGCCATTAGTTTAGTAAATGCAGTGGAATCTAAACACAAGTTTGGCTGCAGGTGAAGTTGCTACAGTTAGTAAGCTAGCGTTAGTTAGCTGGACATGCTAATGTTGCAGTGTGCGTTAGAGCAGACAAAGTTTAATCCATTTCCCACATGTTTTCTCTTGTTTTACGTTTTTGAAAGACCAAAAAGACGCCACCGTCCAGATTCATGAAACCTAGTATTGCTTGTTTTAGACCCCCAGGCACACTGCTGAAACATGTAGAGAAATGCAAAGCTTGACAGGCCTGCAGCACCCGAGGTGCAGTTGCTAATCTACAATTGGGCAGTTGCTGTTCATGGGATGTGCTCAGCAAAGGGTCAGTTGTGGTGCACATCTGGCAGAACAGTTGTTTGTAGCTGTAGACGTGGACAGTTTTTTTTCTGTTTTTTTTCTAGAGCATTCTTTCGCACTGAAATTACACAATAAAGAATTGTGGTTGCTATGAAGAGTCTTTCCCACCAAAAAGTACAACACTTAAAGGTTTTGACTGCTGTTGTCATATATTTGGCAGTCAAGGGCGACTATTTGTGTGCACCTGTTTGTACAAGTCATTTTTGTGTTTCTTTCAGTGTCTTTCGTCTGTAGCCACCGCCCTGCAGAGTGGGTTCCTGCCTTACTGCGAGCCTGTCTATCAGCGCTGTGTCACACTAGTCCAGAAGACGCTAGCTCAGGCTATGGTGAGACTGCCACCACACACACACACACAAAATAAATGTGTTGTGTGTTTAGCGATTTCCCCCTTCAGAGGTAAAGAAGAGACATTGACACATGTTTGTCCTCCCCTCTCCTGTACAGATGTACAACCAGCATCCAGACCAGTATGAGGCTCCCGACAAGGATTTTATGATTGTGGCCTTGGATCTGCTCAGCGGCCTGGCTGAGGGTTTGGGGGGTCATGTGGAACAGCTGGTGGCCCGCTCTAATATCATGACCCTGCTTTTCCAGTGCATGCAGGTATGAAGCAGTGTGTTTTGCGCTTTTTGATTTTATTCACGTGAAATGTTAACAGTATAAGTTTAACATTACGGTTTGTGTGTGTTGCAGGATACTATGCCTGAGGTCAGACAAAGCTCCTTCGCTCTGCTGGGCGATCTAACCAAGGCTTGTTTCCTCCATGTTAAGCCCTGCATTGGTGAGTGTGCTTAATCAGAACGTCGAGTAACTCTGGCACAGGTAGACTGAATTACATCACCTGCCCTCTATTCTCTGGCTCTCAGGGGCACCCAGCATTAACTGACTGTGATCCCTCCTGTAGCCATAGATGGGACTATTACAGACAAGAGGGTTTAAAGGAAATGTGTCAGTGTGTGAAGGACCGCATTCAGACACAATCTGCAGCTGGGTGTAGGGATTTTCCTACCGACTACTTCCCTGCCAGTTAAACAGAAATTTAGACTAGTCAGCTGGCGTAAAAGTAAGAAAGCACTCACGTTCTTCAGTTACCAAATCATATTTTATAATGGATGGCTTAGACATTATCCTACAAAACATGACGACAACTCACTAAATTAGGATCACAGGATTACTGCAATATGGCGGTGTTGGAAAAGCTTGAAAATGCACCTTGCGAATTCTTTGGAAAGGGTGTAGGGACCCTGTGACTGGTGTTTCTGTCTGAACGTGGCCTAAATGTCACTGTTGGTATTGTAACCAGTGTGTATCCGTTTCCTCCCCCCCAGCTGAGTTCATGCCCATCCTGGGACTCAACCTAAACCCAGAGTTTATCTCCGTGTGTAACAACGCCACCTGGGCCATTGGCGAGATCTCCATGCAAATGGGTGAGTGTGTTTGTTTTGAATTTTTTTTTTTTTTTAACAGATGGTTGCGTTCACTACAAACAAGTGTCCAGTATCTGGAAATGATGAAACACCCAGCTCATTGACACAAAATGATACATTTTGTTCCTAATATTTCCTGATCCAGATACCGTACACCTCATGTTGCTCAGGGTGGCACGGCCTGAGTGCTCGCATGCAGGTTTCCGTGCGTGGAAGCTCGTGTGTGTGCGATTCATTGTAACAAATGCAAACTGATCTGCAGGTCTGTGCCGACCACATGGCTCTTGTCTCTCCCTTTGCCTGTCATTGTGGTTCTGAGAACTTGGCAGAAGGTTTTCTTCAGATCACTCCTGGCAGGACAGTTGTCTGTCGCTGTAGTCATGTACAAATATTCTTCAGATCTTGATATGCTATTTCAAATTTTTGGAAAGCTTGCCTGGTTGTGGAAGTGGGTCATGCAGTGTGCTGTTCCCCTTTTTCTGTCTTAACACTTGTTACATGAAATGGCGTAGCACCAAAGACCAGCCTCACTATGCCTGCACATTGTGTGAACATTGCGTGCGTGCATGCCCGGCCAGCCATTGTGCACGATTCAGTCAGCCCAGTGACACTCTGTGTGATCTCCCTGCAGGCGCAAGTGTAAAGCAGCAAACAAGGGATTGTCCTGGTGAGCGTATAGACCAAAGAGTAAAATCAGAAGAGATTTTTCTTTGAGACATGTTGAGTGTTGCCCCCCACCAGCTGAAATTATGTGAAGGATTAATAGTAGTTTATTGCAAAAACATTTTTGTGTTTGCACATGAGTGAGAATGAAATTAGCCTTGGACATCAGACAAAATATTCTGTTAAATTTAACAGTATCATTAACTGCAAAACATGACATGTGAGTTTTTACTGTGTACTTTGATGTTACTGATGTATTTTTTTGAAGTTCATGTTATATAGTAAATGCAGTGAAGCAGTCTCAACAATGTTTTTCTACAAAGAAAGTGTGGTCGTTGGAACTAGGGATACTAATGAATTTAAACGGGATGTTAAGAATTTAAACTAATCCAAACATATTAATCAATAGTCTGCAAATGGCAGTAATTGTGCCTCATGGCATTGTTTTGTCTGGAAAATTGAACTTGAACATAAAATGTGAAAAAAAAGAAGAAAAAAAAAGTGTTTTGTATCTGTTAGTCGGAACACTTCTCTACTTTCTGTGGTTAGAAACTGAAAAAAAATAAAGGTCAAGGATCAAGTTGTTGTTCTAAAAGTCTGAATCCTTATACTTAATCTAATGAGTTGATAGAGCATTGGTTAGACTTTGTTTTTTAATAAATCCTGAAAATCTTTCTCAGTTTCTTAGCCAGGCTAATAGTTGATCTGTAGATAGTTCATAAAGTTTGTTGAATAAACTTAAATTGAGGAAATAAATGAGACAAAAAATAGGAAGTGTTTTTTTTATCTTAATTATTAATGGTTAATCAAGTGCTTACATTCTCAACTATTGATTAAGGAAAATGCAGTTTCCAACCCTAATTGCAACAATTTTATTTTTATAAAAAATTGAAAAAAGTAATGGATCAAATTCTTTAAAAAAAGTTTTCAGTTTTCATATTGATAAGTTGATACAGCATTGGGTTGATTTCTTTTGTTGTAAACCCTGAAAACTTTCCTCAATCAGATTCTTTCTCTGGCTGATAGTTGGTGAGCTGCTTAGTTCAATGTAGCTTCTTCCACGTGAGTTTCTGTATGTAGGATTTCTCTGTGCTCTGGTTTAAAGTGGGCGACAGGCTGTGTCTCATGCCTGAATAGCATCAAATTCAACATTGTGACAGTTGTCACCATGACATTGACATCTGCATGCTGCCCGTTTTCCTCATAGCTGAGCTCTCTCTGTGTCTGTAGGTGCAGAGATGCAGCCTTACGTAGGCATGGTTCTGCCACACCTGGTGGAGATCATCAATCGACCCAACACACCCAAGACTCTGCTGGAAAACACAGGTACACACAGAATAAGTTGGACACATTTGTCAAACGTTGAGAAGCATCTGACGGTGACATTATGGAGCTAAGGCACATCATTTTTGTCTCTCTGTGTGCAGCCATTACGATTGGCAGACTGGGTTACGTCTGTCCCCAGGAAGTGGCACCACAGCTGCAGCAATTCATTCGGCCATGGTGAGTCACACGCGATTATCATCTGGAGCCTCATTAAAGAAGAATCTCCTGACTGCTCGTCTATCCTAAGTTTCAAATGTGGGGAAAGCACTATTTTACTATTACAGAAGCAGTTCCCCAAATTGATGGCTTTGTCCCATCCTATATTAGACCTTGTATCATATCCTAAGAAAGAGTCTATGCCATCCTAGTTTCAGACAATTCTGTAATAGTTAAACTCTTCTCATAAGATGAGATTTTTTTTCCTTAAATGCAGTTAGGAACCATGTTCCTGTAACACCAATAATCCTAAATGTCCTAAGCTTATATAAAATAGGCTTTCAGACTTGAAATGAAATGAAGTTTCTGTATTGAGGCCCTTGGATAGCATGAAATACTCAATTATCTTTTTCATGTTCTAGTCCAAATCACAGAAGTCCTCTACTATACATTATGTAAGGGGAAAAAAAAGATCAGTTTAGAAAAGAGGAAACATTATCTCTCTTGAAAGAAGTAAAGTGCTTCACAAGGACTGAGCTGTGCTTTAAAAAAACTGTCCTTTGTTGGTCTCTTACTCTGGTTCAGTGATCAGGGAAAAAAGTCACACACGTAGCGTAGGAGGACTCACACACAGAACAAAGAAGCTTCAGACTTGAGTCTTGATTTTAGACACTGTCATTGTCTGTACAGCTGTATGATGAAGTTAATAAGAGTCTGAAGCTTCTTTGTCCTATGTGCGAGTGCTCCTTCGCTGCGTTTCAAAGGAGTAAATGACAAAAATGTTCATTTAGCTCATCATAAATACAAGGGGGAAACTTAAGCTGTTTAAAGACCCGCGGCAACTGGTCTCTGTCTCTTCAGGTGCACATCGTTGAGGAACATCAGAGATAACGAGGAGAAGGACTCGGCCTTCCGGGGAATCTGTGTGATGATTGGTGTTAACCCTGCAGGAGTGGTGCAGGTGCGGTAATGTCCTTTAAAGGGGTTAGAGAGCTGGGGGATCTCTACCTCACTGTGCAATAAAGTAACACGTCCTCTCTCTCTCCAGGACTTCATTTTCTTTTGTGATGCTGTGGCCTCCTGGGTCAACCCCAAGGATGACCTGAGAGACATGTTTTATAAGGTGAGCACTTCATCACTGATCACATCTTTTGGAACATATTGATCTGATAGGTTAGATAGGTTTAGATGACTAGTGTCATTAAAATGTTCCCTCCCTGAGTGCAGCGCTGGCTCGACACACTCTGTGATGATCATTTATCAGACATTCGAAATCTGATTCCATGGTGCGGATGACTTTTGACTCTGAGAAGTGTGGGTAGAGCTCTCTGTTTGGGGAGGAACAAAAGTTGTTCAACATTCAAGACAGCAGAAGTGATAATTCATTTAAAGCTGATCAACCAGCCAAAGTGTTGAGGGGATTTTGACAGTTGATTGTAACAGCTACGCATCAAATTCTGTTTGAAATATTCATGTAGTGAGGTGAGTCGGCCTCATGATGGTTTTCTGTTTTCTTTTCCAAGATCTTGCACGGCTTCAAGGACCAGGTTGGCGAAGAGAACTGGCAGCAGTTTTCAGAACAGTTTCCTCCTTTGTTGAAGGAGCGCCTGTCGGCCTGCTACGGCGTCTAACCCAACCATCCCCTGGTCAACACAGGACACTGACCTGTCGGGTACGTCCAGCAAACGTCTGCAACACTTCCACCCCATCCCCCCTGCAGACGCCCTTCTGGAAATGATGAAACACCCAGCTCATTGAAAAACAATGATACATTTTGTTCCCAAATGAATTTTCTGATCCAGAAGCACACTTCTCACCCACACCACTGAACCAATCACATCAGCTGACTAATTGACTTTGAAAATAATTGTTACTTGCAACCCTACTAAAGTTAAAACAGCTAATTTTTACAGTGTAATCTGAGTGTAATGTCTTTCCTCCGTCCCTCTGTTTGTCTTTCCTGCAGGTTAATGTAGGGGAGGGTTACTGGGGAACTCATTGCACTGCCCAGATTGTTGGGGAGAAACGAGAGCTGGAGGGACGTGACCGGCCTTGACCCTCCACTCAGCGGACGGCGCCCCTTTTTCCCCCCGCGCCCTGTGTGTCTCTGTGAGGGAAAGGGTGGGAGGAGGGTGGTGGGTGTGGGAGGGTAAACTGGGGATTTACATATACCTCTTGGATTAAACGCCTCACTAAATCCAACACGCTCAAAAAGTGACTTTCGCCAACAGCACCGCAGGGATCTTAGTTAGACGAGGACAATAAAACAAAAAACACACACCACACACACAAAAGGGGGCTGGCTTTGACCTCCCCCGCCTCGATTTGATTAAGATAGATGACGGCTGGGAGGGTGGGGTTGTCAGATAGGTACATTTAAAAAAAAGGAATTATCTGAACCAGCATAGGGTGCCACAGTCCCAAATACCACAATGCACGTAGTCTGCGGAATGACTCGCACATGTAGGTGTTTTAAAAAGGTGCGTGCCAGAGGCTAAACAAAAAAAAAAAAAACGCTTTTTAACTGCAGGAAATGTGCACACGTTTTTTTTTTTTTTTTTATTAATTTCGCACCTTTACGGCGAATTTGCAAATACCATCTGGGTCGCACATACATGGGTCTTATTTTTTTCACATGTACATTTAGCTGATGTTTAATTTCCTCCTTCTACCTGTGGTTGCTGAATTTCCTTTAGAATCATAGGTTTCTTTCTTTTTTTTTTTCCCCCGCCCTCTTTTGAGGCCAAAAAAAAAAAAAAAGATGCAGTAGGTCTGTCCTCTTTAAGGTTTTCCCACCGCAGTACCGAGTTATTGCATGGCATATGTTCACCTCTTTAAGTACCGCATGTTTGAGTGAATGTCTGTCTTGTTGCTCACTTGATTTGTCACACGCATCGTCAGTATGGGGAGGCTGCCATAACTTTGAAGCTGTCAGTGGTCCTTTCTGTCCTCCCGTTCATACATATTGTCCAGTGTCCCCCGTAGTTTTAACGGAGGCTGAGGAACTATAGGCGGATTAATGCAGGAATTGGCTCCCGTCTGATCGTTTGGAGAATCACTCACTGCAACAAAAAACAAAAATACTGTAGGCAAGTCGAGAATCCTTTTTGCTGCTGTTGCTGCTTCGTTTTTTTTAGAGTATTTACGAAACAGACTTAACAAGAGCGATAAGACATCACCAAGAATGAATCGGTTCTTACTGATATAAATGCACTTTTTTTCTTTTTGTAAGAAATTTAGAATTTCAAATGTAAGACGTAAAGTAATACTATACTGATCTTGAGATCTAGTTTTTTTGATAAGTGATTTTAGGACTGTTAATGGCTTGCTAAAGTAAGCATGTTAAGCAATGGTAAAAAATGACTAGGGTAAGACTTGAGGCCTCTTAACATAGTTTTATAATGTAGCTCTTTCTAAAAAAATGGATTGAATAGGATTTAAGAGGAGGGAGAAATCTTAATTACAGTATTTTGGATCCATGTCCCAGTGCACCTGTCAATCCACATGTGTTTTGCGTATATCTTTTTGTTAAACGATGGCTGCTCGATCCATCAAGGCTTCTCCTTATCATGAACATTGCATGCTTTTCAACAAGTCTTGCTCCTTTTGTTATTTTTTTTTTTAGTCATTTTTATAAGAGGTCCGTTTGGAGGGATCTACCGTATAAGAGCTTTGTTGATGGCAATGCAACTCGCTGCTGGACTAACAAGGTACTTCTCCAGCTTCTGATCAAACTAGTGATGGTTGTTGCCATATATTCACCCGTCAATACTGTGTAGGATATGCCTGGGTCCTAATAGTTCTCCCCTGACACTGGTTAGCTTACGTGCAAGAGTGGTGGTCCCTATCAGCTTTATCTTTTAGTCATTGTCCACAGTGGACGGTTGTATTGGAAGTGTGTATGGCTGTTTGCGTTGCCAGTTAACTTTGTTGGTGTTTTACTATAAAGGTATGTACGCCAGTACTGCTTAAAGGGACAGTTCGCTCCAAAATCAAAAATGTGGTGGGGTTTTTTTTTACCCCCAGTCTGTAGTGCTATTTATGCATCTGAATTTTTTTGGTGTGAGTTGCAGACTTTTGGAGATCAAAACCAATGTCTCTTTTGAAAAATCATAATCCGGTTACTCAAGATAATCCATATATCTTGTGAGGAGATTCAGTTAGGAACTACTTACTTTTTGCAGTAGAGTCTACCAACACTACTTTCTTTCTAGGCTTTCTACTAGAAAGTAGTTCCTACATGAAACGACTCACACCTACTCAGGATAATCCAGAGCTTGTTGTGAGCATAAACTTTTTTCTACTAGACAAAGTAGTTCCTATAGATTCTAAAATAGTTCTGGTACATTCTACTGCAAAAGGAATGTAGTTCCTACATGAAACTGCTCACAACTACTCAAGATAATCCAGATCTTGTTGTGAGCAGTTCCATGTAGGATCTACTTTTTTCTACTAGAAAGAAAGTAGGTCTGGTAGATTCTATTGCAAAAGGAAAGTAGTTCCTACATGTGAAAAGGAACTACTTTCTTTCTTCCAGAAAGAAAGTAGTTCCTGTAGGTTCTAAAATAGTTCTGGTATATTCTCCTGCAAAAAGATAGTAGTTCCTACATGAAAGTACTCACAACTACTCAAGATAATCCAGACGTTTTTTTTTGAACAGTTTCATGTAGGATCTACTTTCTTTTTGCAGTAGAATCTACCAGAACTAATTTATTTCTACTAGAAAGTAGTTCCTGCTCACAACAAGGTCTAGATTATTAGAACTGCTCACAACTAAAGATGATCCAGACCTTGTGAGCAGTTTTCATGTGGGAACTACTTTTTCTAGTAGAAAGCAAGTAGTTCCTGGAACGTCTGGTAGATTCTGCTGCAAGAAGAAAGTAGTTCCGACATGAAACTGCTCACAACAAGGCCTGTGGATTATTTTGAGTAGTCAGGTCATATATTGACAAAGAGACACTGGTGTTGCATCTTTCAAATATGTCGTTTGGTGCTTTGAGCTCCACAAGCAGAGTTCCATTTAGTACCGTTTTATTGGAGAGAAGGCAGACTTCTCTACGGACAATAACTCAAATCTGAATCTCACACCAATAAATGTATAAATATCACTACAGGCCATGGGAAAAAGACATATTTTTGATTTTAGGGTGAACTGTCCCTTTTTAAATGTAATGTTGCACCAGCCCTACAATAAATAAAGCTGTATTCGGGGTGTAGTGTGAGTCGTGCCCTGAGTTCACGTGGCCACTGGGAGTATCAATTTGCCTGCCGGTTGACATCAGTTTGATCCTTACTAAGGGAAACACCAAAATCTATTCTAACATTTTCCTGAATATCGGCTCACATCAATAGATTTTGTATTTTTTAGAATACAAGAGACGTGTGACTTTTCCTTTTCAACCACTGGAATAGGTTTGTTTTTTTTTTTTTTGTAGCACCAGTATTGCCCGTGAATGCAAGCAAAGCGATATGAAGTGGCCACTCGTTGCTCACAGGCTGCACTGATCTTCTTGGAGCAACATCTGGAGAAGCATTTATTAAGGTGTTCCAGAAGGCTGAAGCTCCTGTGCCACAATGAATTGGTTAAAGTTGAGGCTTTACCACTCCTCGCTATGTTATGACACACTAAGCTGTATACAGAAGTAAATTGAAATGCAAGATGTCCACAAGTTTTGTTTTGTTTTTTATTTTATTTTTTTATTTTATTTTGATGCTCATGTGAGTTTTGTTTTTATTTATTTTGTTTTTTGATTTTATTATTTTTTGTTTATTTTTTTGTGCTCCTGTGCACAAATTGTTTCGGACTTTAAAAGTTTTTTTTTCTTTTTATTCTTTTTATTTAAAGAATGATTTTGTTTTCGTTGTTTTATAGCGGACCGTTTGATTATGTCAAATTTTACGTTGTGGTTGGACTGAAGGAGAGTCGGTGCTTGGTGCATACCTTAGGGAAGAATGTGGAAAACTAATTCATAACTGTTTCAATCTGATATCAAGGCTGGCAAATGAATTTGATGTAGTTTTTGCTCAACTGTGGTGCAGGTGGGATGTTATCTGATGTATCCCTTTTTATTTAATTTTTGTGAATAGGGGAAAATAAATTTTTTTTCTATTAAGCTTTGTGTCGTCTGATTTTTTTTTTTTATTATTTTTTTATTGTGTGATCACTTGAAACCTGATCTACTTTGTTCTTGCTGGAAACAGCTTAAATTTGTGGCAAGTTACCAACTCATTTTTGGAAAAAGTTAAACTAATGTTTAACTTAACTAATGTTACACTTGAATGAAACTACATGCTGGGAGTCGAGACTGAAAAAGCTGGCTGAAATACAACCTAAATTCCAAAAAAAAAGGTGGGATGTTTAAAATGTAAAAAACAGAATGCAATGATTTGCAAAGGTTTTTCAAGCCATATTCAACTGAATACAATACAAAGACAAGATATTAATTGTTCAAACTGATTTTTTTTTTTTTTTTTGTAAATATTCACTCATTCTGAATTTGATGCCTGACAACATGTTTGAAAAAAGTTATGACAGGAGCACCTTTAGCACTGTCACAACTTTTTCTTTTAACAGCACTCAGTCAGTGCCTGCCAAGCGTTGAAAGTGAAATATCCAGGGGTGTGACCAGACTTTTTTGACTCTGTCGGCATGATGTACGTGTGCCTGCATGCACACATCGAAGTGGCATGAATTTCCCATTTCTCATATCTACTTTAATTTCTAACATTACAGTATTTCACATTCTTGTATTTATTTTTTTATTTAAAATGATAAATAGTCCTACCAATCACAACACAAGGGAGCGGCATCGTACAAATATGTAAAGCTTCCATACTTTATTGTTTAAGTCCTCAAAAAGAAATTGTTCCTCCATTGTACCTCTTTCCTCAGGCTGTGAGACTCCTAAATTCATTCTTGGCATTCCATAAATGAAAAATATTATTTATCCTTTCTATTTAATCAATTAATCAAGAATATAATCATTACTGGAAAAACTTTAATACATTTGGACCTATTCTTCAACTGATAAGACTGTGACACAATTAACTGATAAATCGAGAAAATAATTGACAGATTAATCAACAATGAAAATAACTTAGTTGCAGCCCTAATGCATCATTTGATGTATTTAGATCTTGTGTACATTTTCTGTTTTTGTGAGTAGCATACAGGGAAGTACAGCTAACATTTTATTACATAACCCTGTGTTGTAAAATTAGTAAATTAAGTAAATGAGTATTGTGACAAACTAAGGTCCCGCCTCTCACTTGACAGACAGCCAGTCATACTTGATTGAAGTTGGGTGGCCAGTGCATCCCATTCAAATGATGGTTTAGGTTTTTTCCCTGACCTTTGACTGACTCTGTCCGGAGGAAATGAACTCACAGTCAGAGCATCCAATGGGGTGGTTGGGAGGGACTCTTCTTTCAATCAGACAGTTATATTAAAGAAACTTGGGTTTGCCCACCAGTTATCAGGGGTGTCACTGACCATTCTTGGCAGCCTGCCAGCCATCTGAGTTGCATTTATCTCTTGGCCTCATTCATGGGCAGTGCTGCGGTGTTGGCTGCCTCATTTTAATGAGAAATAGTTTATTTGCATTCAAGTACTTAAAGTAGATGTTTTCTCATTACACTTCCATCACGTATTTATGATGGTGTAAATCATCATTCTTTCGGACATTATGGCACACCACATGCATCAAATAACTGGGAACATCTACAGAAACGCTGACCCAGTACCAGAGGATACACCAAAGGTCCGGGGATACGACTTCAACCAGGGAGTGGACCATCGAGCCCTGCTGCAATCCTACCTCAACACGGGCTTCCAGGCTACCAGCTTCGGCTTGGCTGTCCAGCAGATCAACAACATGGTGAGAAGTGATGCCACGCAGGGAGAACAGCCAATGAGCATGTTCAAATTTTTATCAGCGTTGATGCTGCTGGTAGTGTAGGGTCTGCAGGCACTGTTGTGTTTTATTTACTGGCTGCAGTGCACGTTTGTACAACCAGCTGAATGGATGATTGTTAACCTGAACCACAGGACTGTGTCTGGAGTCCCACAGGGGTCCACTGGTGGACCTCTTCTGTTTAATCAGTATGCTGCTGCGTGGCTTTATCATAAGCACGCACACAGTTACTATCTCCTGGGTAACATGAGCCCTTATTCACTGTTTAACTGCATGGATGACTATATTCACAAATACATAAAAAAGTATCATGTTACAAATTACAAATACTCGCTCATCAAATGTATCAAATTGCAAATACAAAATACTGGTTTGGAAAGTGTATTTAATCTGAAGTCATGGGGAATTTTAAAATAAAACGCATTCAATAAAAACTGACATCACATTTTAGGCATTAGTTGTTGCAAAATGCCATGACCTTAACTCCCTACATTATGGATCTAGGGCAGTCATTCCCAAAGGGTGGGTTGTGACCCACAGGTGGGTCATGAGAGATTTTATTTGGGTCACCAAATAATCAAAAGACTACTATATCTAGAGTACATCAGTAATAAAGCACTTAAAATGTGCAGTGTTTTAATGATGAAAGGAAAAAACAACAGCTTGGTAATTCTGCCTAAATGCACTTATTGTGTCTCATTTATGAAGTAGCCTAAAATGTCCCATGCTGTAAAAATGAAAAAGTTGAGAAACTCAATATTTCAAGTCAACTTACTCCAACAGATTTTGAGTTTTGAGCTCGACTGGAACTTTTAAGTTTTAAAAAACTTTTAGCAACTGTTGTTTTGTTTAGATAATTTACTTTTCTGCTTTAGATAAACTTAAGTCTTTGAGTTTTAGAACCCCCCCCCCCCCCCCCATTGTATTTCAAAAATTGATTGTGTAAACTTGTTGAAGTGACAGTGAATAATATAATATTCTAATATTTTCAATTAAAACCATTTAATTTTTGAATTACATTTTTTTTTTGAGTTTCTAAACCTCAAAGATTCAAATTATTTAATTTATTAAAGAATAAAAATTAATTATCCAACTATGTTAGCAAAATATTTTTTGGTTTATTTAAAAAGCTATTACAGTAAGTTGCCTTGAAATTATGAGTTGTCTCAACTTTTTTAGGTTTGTTTTCTCAATGAGAAGAAATGTTAACTCAACTTTCTTTCTTATTTATAAAGTATTTAACAGATATATATGCATGTGTCCAGATAATATAAGGTGATGCAGAAATGGCAGTAAAAGTGATAATTTATGCACAAATTAACTCCCAAGATTAACAGATAAGGCCTGTTGTGAACTTAGTCGTGATGGTTTGTCATTTTTAAAAAGTGGGTCCCCCGAAAAAAAAAAGTTTGGGAAACACTGATCTATAGGGAGAACTGGGAAAGCGTTCCAATAAACATTGCTCAGTGGTGCATGAATACAAAAAAGCCGCTTCCTGCTGTGATTAAATGACCCAGATGAACGCTCTATGGGCACAGCGTCAGACTTCTGACAGCCAACTTCCGATTTAGCCTTCTGCAAACAGAAATTACTTCATATTTAAATCTACAACTTCATATACATAAATACATAGCTTCTTACAAAAAAGTTGCAGATGCCACAGCTGAGAACTTTGCAATAATAAATTTAACATAACATAAATATCAGTTTAAGTGTACACATATTTTTACTTTCACTGCTTTACCTTGCCATGAGACAGCCTTTTCCAAGGGATTGTTCTGAAGGGATAATTAGCATTATTTGAATGGGGCTCATGTGAGGTACTTACCCATGGTCAGTGTGTTACCTACAGTAGATGGCGGTCGACATGCCCCCAGTTTGGAGAAGCAGAGAAAACAGCATTTTCTTTTATTCTTGCATAAAAAATTACTTCAAGAATCAAATAGTTTAATAGTTTAATTTCTTTACCCCTTTCCTGGTTAGGCAAGTGTGTTGCCAAGTGGGCAGTCTTTATTGTTGAGCCCTGCAGAATCATCTATGCTCTAGAATGATTTAAAATGTTTAATCCTTTCTATTCAGAAACACTTGGCACTGCTTTTGTCATCAGCACATTAGATAACTGGACTGCCTTTTTTTTTTCACTGGTCTTCCTCTAAGAGTCATTCATTTGTCCTTATCTTGGTGTGTGTGTGTGTGCCTAGTGTTTTATTATTCCATAAAGCACTTTGAATACATTTTTTTGCACTACACAAAAAAAAAGCCTTCTAACTTAAATACAAACTTTGCAATCCACTCCACATCCACAGATCGAGAGGCGTCAGCAGCCGGTGAAGGCGGTGAATGTAAGTGCTGAAGAAGACCCTTCGACCTGCCCCTGCCTGAGGAGCTGCACCATCTTCCTCGGTTACACCTCAAACCTCATCAGCAGCGGAGTCAGGGAGAGCATCCGCTACCTCGCAGAACACAAAATGGTACGACCCACCTCAAAAACATGAGCCATTGAGAAATATATGACAATATATGCTATGTTAAAGCAATACACACTCTAACATAGAGATTAGAATTGGAAAACTACATACAAGAACACAATATATATATCTAAGACTGACACAATGTACTCCTATATCTGTCTCTGGGCAGGTGGATGTCTTGGTGACCACAGCTGGAGGTATAGAGGAGGATCTGATCAAGTGTTTGGGCCCAGTTTACATGGGAGACTTCACTCTGCCTGGCAAGGATCTGTACAAAAAAGGCCTTAACAGGTTAAAGAACATGTCTGATTAACAGAATATAGCACTTAGCAAATTTGAATAAGCATTAGTCGTGGTGAAAATATCATACGATATAGCTTTTGCCAGAGGGGGTGGCTAAATGGATTGGCCACGCCCGTTAAACAGCAGCCCCGAAATCAGTACACGCATATATCACACTGAAGCGCACAAAAAAAGTCTCCTGGACCCATCGTCTAAATCCAGCAGGAAGTCCGAAATTTTGAATCTCGGGGTCAATTTTGGCGTTTTCCACGTGTTGTATTTTAACGAACTACTTCTGCAGAATTCATCAGACTTCAAAATCAGTGTGTGCCATCTAGACTAGTTTGTGATCAAAAGTTATTAAAAGATTTAGCTATCGTCATGTCAAATTTTAATGTCTCACCAGGAAACAAAATCGCTATAACTTTGGTGTAAATGGTCCGATCTGCACCAAACTTCACACCTTTGATCAGAGTCCGCCTGAACACATCTCCGATGGGGTTGCACTGCTGCATACCCTGACAGGTGTGCGTCCAATCGCTGCTTCCGGCTTTAATTTCTCTTGTGTTTCACTTTGGTTGCAGGAATGGAAACATTTTGATACCTGATGACAACTACGCTCAGCTGACAAATGGATGCTGCCGATCTTGAAACAGATGCTGGTGGAGCAGAACACTCAGGTGTGTGGGCTCCGTTTGTCTTTAACGTGTCATCCATTGCTAATTGGGCCAATTCACATGTATAACCAACACTGCTGCCAGGATAATTTGTCTCCCCACGACCAACCTGGCAGAGCTAATAAGGTCATTGCAACCTCAACGTCACAGGACGTCAGACACCCACTCAAATCACCATTTACCCTGCTGGCCTCTGGGTGAAGGTACAGGTACTGAGCACTGAGGTGCAGGAGGACCTAATCCATAATCACAGCCACTCCTACTGAACTGGCCTGAGTGTGTACTGTTGTCTGTCATTGTATGTTGTTTTATTATAATTTAACTATTCAAGTTTTAGGGGTCTCTCTCACATTAAAAAATAACAAAAGACAGAACTTTCATACCCGGTCATTATTCCTTCATTATTGGCCATTATTCAATGGCAATTCACCTTAGCCAGCCTTCCAACCAATCTTCACATATTCTACATCATTTCTACATTATTTGCAATTCAGTTTGGCATCAGCCTTTCAACATCCATCCATCCATTGTCCGTAACCGCTTATCCTTGATGGGGGGGCTGGAGCCTATCCCAGCTGACATTAGGCAAGAGACAGGGTACACCCTGGACAAGTCACCAGTTCATCTCAGGGCTGACACAACCACTAACGCTCACATTCACTCCTACAGGCAATTTAGAATGATCAATTAACCTACTATGCTGCTGCATGTCTTGAAGCCGGAGTACCTGGAGAGAACCCACGCAGACACGAGGAGAACATGCAAACTCTGCACAGAAAGGCCCCTGCCCTAGCCACAAACCCCCCAAAACATTAAAATATTCCACATCATTCAAACATTATATTATAGAGGCAGCTGCTCAGTTTTGTGTCAGCCTTTTAACAAATCTTCTTGTCACCAAGTGCACTTCTTGAAACACCCTTTCGGCTGATTTGTACTTTGCTGTGGAAGGGGAATTTCCCCTGGGGGGGGTGGGGGGTGGTGGGGGGGGGTATAAAGTCTGAAGTTACCTGTCTACCTGTTTCCCTACAGTCCACAGGCCACTTGGCCTTTGGTGTTGTAAATTTTTCAGATTTTTCACAAAAGCCAAATGACAAGGCAGCAAGGCCATCAAATAAAACAATGATTTTCTGTCCATGAAATTAATGAAATGAATTTAACTTTGGGGTTAAGAGTGATTTTATTTTATGTAACACTAAGTACAGGGACACTGGAAGTCAGTCAGAGGTCAGTCTATGTAATGATGCCATACTAAATAATGTGCCATATATAATGAGTTTGTGTCAACATAGTCAACCCCAGTACTTAAGTCAAAGTATAGATACTCCTGGTCAAATATTACTCAACTACAAGTGAAAGTGCTCAGTCAAAATTTTACTCAAGTTAAAGTACTAGAGTACTTGCTTTTAAAAAGACTTAAGTATTCAAAAGTACAAATTGCAAAGTACATTTTCTAATATCAATACATTGTTGTATTGTTTTCACGATGCATTTACAGAACCTCGTCACTCTCTGAAACCACCTGATGAAGCACTGACTTGCTTTAAGAACCACTCTGCTACACAAAGCCTGTAGAAACACCTATAAAAACTTCAGCATAGAAATGTAATCAAAAACAAAAAGAACAGCTATTGTCATTTTCTGACGTAACTGTATTAAATCATCGCATAAAATTAGATTGAAGCCGACTGTAAGGAGTTCTCCAAGTCTGTTAAATAACTGAGATTTATTTCTGACTTCAGGGGCAGTTAATACATTAATTATGTGGGATTTTTCACCCCGATAAAAACAATCCAACATTAAAAGCCTACCTGGAATTATTTCTTTTTCTAATTATAGAATAAAGTCTGAAGTCTGCCTGTCTACCTGTTTCCCTACAGTCCACAGGCCACTTGGCCTTTGGTGTTGTAATAATTTTTCACAAAAGCCAATTGACAGCAAGGCCATCAAATAAAACAATGATTTTATGTCCATGAAATTAATGAAATGAATTTAACTTTGGGGTTAAGAATGGTTTTATTTTATGTAACAATAAGTACAGGGACACTGGAAGTCCGTCAGAGGTCAGTCTATGTAATGATGCCATACTAAGTAATGTGCCGTATATAATGAGTTTGTGTCTCAAAATAATGAAAATTATTCTCAAAATAATGAGTTAGTATCTTAAAATAATGAGAAATTGTCACTGAATAAGAATTGTTTCTTATTAAGCCATCCTCTTGAGATACCAACTCATTCTTTTTAGATAATAAGTCATTATTTTAAGATAAGTTCTTATTTTGAGATAATAACTCATATTTTGAGATGCTAACTCATTATTCTGAGATAATAACTCATTTTTTTCTGTAACGTTTCTTCTCTCAGGGCGTTCGCTGGACTCCATCTAAGATGATCCATCGACTGGGCAAGGAGATCAACAACCCTGAATCTGTTTGCTACTGGGCCTACAAGGTGAGTGATCTTGTGATCAGCAATTGCTGCGAGTGTGCAAACTAAAATTAAAGACCTGGTGTGTGTTTCAGAATAAATCCCGGTGTTCAGCCCCGCCCTGACAGACGGGCTATGGGAGACATGCTGTACCTCTTCTCACGGGAGAACCCCGGCTTGATAGTGGACATAAATGAAGGTAAAACAGTCTTCATCTCTGCCTACTTAATTTGTCTTTGTGACGTTAGTTGGTCTTACGCACTGCGTTTAAATTCAGATGTTTCAAAGCTGAACAACCTTGCTGTGGCTGCCAACAGCACCGGGATGATCATACTGGGAGGGGGTCTAGCCAAACACCACATATGCAATGCCAATGCATGGGTAAGTATTTTGCATTTTTGAATTTGATACTAAATAGATTTGCCACCAGCACACACGTACACATACACACATTCTCCTTTGGTTTTTGTTTGTTTACTTCCAGAGGGGCGGAGCTGACTATGCGGTGTATGTGAACACGGCTCAGGAGTTTGATGGTTGTGACTCAGGGGCCAGACCTGATGAGGCCGTGTCCTGGGGCAAGATCTCAACAGATGCTAAACCTGTGAAGGTGTCCTTTATACTAATATTGGATATAACACATTAATGTCAAGGTTGTTTTCCACGTTACTAGCCCTTAAGACTTAGACTTGCACAAAGCCTTTTTTTTTTTTTGTTAAACACGCAGTATGTAAGTTTTGCCCCTGGGGGTCTCTCTCGCATTAAAACAATAACAAATCACAGAACTTGATGGTCATATTCAAGTCATTATTCATTCATAATCGGTATTATTCAACAGCAGTTCAGTTTGGCATCAGCCTTTCAACAAATCCTCATATATTCAAATCATTCCTACATTATTTGCATTTTTCAACAGCAATTCAGTTTGGCATCAGCCTTTCAACAAATATTAAAACATTCCTCATCATTCCAACATTATATTATAGAGGCAGCAATTCAGTTTAGTGCCAGCCATTCAACAAATATTAAAACTATTACATCATTTCTTCATTATTGGTATCATGCAGCAGCAGTTCAGTGTGCCATTAACCTTTCAACAAATATTAAAGTATTCCACATTATTCAAAAATTCTAGATATTCAACTCACAGAGCCAGCACTGCAGTTCAGCGTCCGCTTTTCAACAGTCAGCATTCACACTGACAATTTCTTCAGAAATTGCGTTCCCTAGTTTTCTTCATTGTTAAACAACCACCGTTTCTGATGAAAGTCTATCTGACGTGACTCAGCAATCATGTTCACGGACAAGGTAACGTGTCAAAGTTTTATTCATGTTAAGTTTTGTCATGTTTGTCAACTTTCCTTCTTCACTCTGACATATTCATTGTATTCCATGATTTCACGGCAACTACCTTGAATATATTACAGATTTTTCTGTGTTTGGCTATTGACCATTAGGGATCATTTTAATGCAGAAATGTTACAGCTTTAAATAACTGGTGGACAGTCTTTCCAAACAGATTGGTGCACAAATGCAACAATGTATTATGTTAATGGCACTGAGATTATTCATTCATCATATAGCCTCATCTCAATCAATACAAATCAAGCCGACGAAGAGGGATTGATTGCCCCTGTTGTTTTCTGACGTCTAATACACATCTTGTCATTCTGTCTCTCCAGGTGTTCGCAGATGCTACCATAATCTTCCCCTTATTAGTGGCAGAAACCTTTGCAGTTCACACTAAGGCGACTTCTGGCAATAAAAAAGAATGAAATCAAGCCTTCCTCTCGTCTTTTATCAGGAGCAGCGAACGCTTCTTTTCATTGTCTCTTTCTGTCTGTTTTATTAAGACTTCAGGTTTTTCTGAAATGTTTCACAGATTTCTGTTGGTGCACTTTTTGACCTATTATTTCAGGAAAAAAAATAGTCCAGTTCAGGCTTGAGAGGCAGTTTCATCTGAATGCTATGGCCGGCTAATCATCCAGCCACCATTATTTTATGTCTGGTTGCATCACTCTTACGTGATGTGCTCCAATAACGTTTGAGCCTGCTTGGTGCCCAGTGGAAGCTCTTTCAATTTTCTCCTTTCTCGTTTCCTATGCTAGGCTTGCCTATCTCAACAAGAAAACCAAATGTTTAAAGTGGTTAAAGGAGTTTTTAACTGGTTATAAAACAGCCTCAATTTATTACCGATGCCTCTATTTGAGCTACATAAGTTAACAAGAACATCAGTGAGAAGATCGGCTATTTCTGTATACTTATTCTTAATGGCTGGCAGTGGGTCAGATTTTCTGTGAAATCAGATGAAATGAGCCTGTGTTTACATTTTTCCGCTGAATTACACTGAGTATATGCTAGCTAAAAAGAAGCAGGAGATTTTCATTTATATAATTTTATTTTTGACGTCATGAATGTTATTGTTCTGGTGGAAACACTACCGCTTTTGGCCACAGGGGCCTCTAAAATCAACAAAATATGAAACTTCATTGTAGTACCTTTAAAAGATGTTGCTGGAGCACCTGTAAAAGTGACATACAGTCACGACTGGTTTACTAGTGAGGTAATGATTGAAGTAGATTAGCTAGCTAGTTAGCTAATGCTTTGCTAACATTAGCTAACTTAAGATGTGACTATAGGTTGTATGTTGTTTTTACAGTTCTTTCAGCAGCATCTTTTAACCATCTTCACAGTCTGATTTTCTTTTACGTTGACAAACCAAGCACACACAGTACAGGGCACAGAAACAGAGAAAGTTGAGGTGAGGTTCCAAAAGGGCGATCAATTAGGAACTCCCTGACACGTGAAGCATATTCATCACACCCTCTCAATAAGTGGTGTGTTGTTGAGTGAGGGGTGATTCCAGCATTGCAGAACCACCCTCCTCTTTATCTGCACCCACAAACTCAACACTGCTGTCAAACTGTGGTGACACAGTCAACATCACCAAGCACATGTTCGTCAGTAGGGATTCAGAAAAAATGTGTTTTGACAGCTTTATGAAGTAGTTAGGACCCGCAGGCATAATGAGCTACTCTAACCAGTTGCACGGTATGTTTTTCTAGATGGACAAGTTGGGGGGAGGGCGTCCAAAACCCAGAGAAACAAAAATGTGTACAATTATTGAAAATGAGCCGAAGTACAAGGGAAAAACGAATTACGTGCTGATGGAATTCAGTTAAATGTTAAATGATCAAAAACTACAAATGTCAACTATAGGTTACTACTATTTGTTCTTAAGGGATGTCATTGTTCTTGTGTGGTTCATTTTTGTACTTTGTGATGTGTGATGTGTATTTTACCCCCCAGGGATAAATAAAGAAATTTGCTAGACTGCCTGGGATAGCTGGTCAGACAATTGCTCCTGGGGCTTCTCTCTGTTGCACCACGTACTGGCAACAGGAAGTAAGCCTTGTGTGACAATAATAATTTTACATGACATTTTCATAGTGTGGTTTACACTTAAATGTTTTAATTACTGGGTGCAGCACCAATAAGTGGAGACAAAAAGTGATTTTGCCTTGTCAATCCAGTCGTGCCATCACTGCTTGCAGCTTTACTTCAAATTGTACTCAGTACTAAATTGTGGTTTTACAGAACTGAAAATGTACTCACATAAGTACAAGTACCCTCAAAAACTACTTAATTATAGTAGTTTTGAGTATTTGTAATCAAAGACTTGCAACCCTGGTGGTAACCTGTAAAAAAAAAAAAAAAAAAAAAACTGGTCCAAGAACTGATCCGTGGTACACCATGTTAATTTTAATTATAAGATAAACTGTGAAAAATGGTTACTTATATTGATTAGATAAGCGCTCAATCATTTTAACAAATTATTGCATTTAAAATGTTCACTTACCAACCAAACCAACGTAACAGTCAGACAGGTTTCTGTGTGAACAGATTGGCCTCAGGCCAACTAAACAACAACTTCAAACAGCCTATGCAGCAGTGCACTACCTGTTCACCCCACCCTGCCCTCCTCATATAAAAACTGGATCTCCATCAGCAGATCTACAACTACAAGTTCTTTGGTGACAGGTGTGTGGGTAGCGACCTTAAGAGTTTGGTGGTCAGCAAACTGGACAGGTAATGTTACAATTTATTTATCCTGCTTGAAAGAGACCAGATTAGCCAGGTGCTGAGTGTGAAAAATGTTTCTAAATGTTTGTGTCACCTTTTCTACTGCCTTATAATTGAGGGGGTGTGTTAGTGTGGCTCCTTCTGTTTTTTGGCAATGTCCAGAGAAGTTTAGGACTTAAAATATATAGATGTTTATGTCATATGTTGTGGTTACTAGAGCAAATTTGCTTACACTTTCACTTTCTATTGAATACATCCCCACTGTAATCCATTTAGTTGGAGGAACAGATGAATAGAATGATTTAGGTTAACAAGATTTAACCGCCAAAGTTTTCTTTTTCATTTACCTGTCAGATGCTTTAGAGACTGAACTGCTGCAAATGTACTGAGACACAGCGGGTTTGACCAGTTAGGAGGCTCCAACCTACCGCCTCCTGTTAGATAATATAATTATTACTGATCCTCCGAAGGGGAAATTCAGTTGTTACAGCAACCTGAGGATGTAAAGTACAAATACACAAAAAAAAAATTGTAATGATCAATTAAAAGTGTGTATAGTAAAAAAATAATAGAATGAAATAGAAACTATACAGGAGCAATTAGATACAAAAATGCCTTAATAACATAATAATAACATTCTGATCCTTAAAGAAATTACATACACAAAAATCCAAATATATGAAACCGAGATTTAGTGTTTTTCATAATCAGTTTCTTTCTGAAGATGCACCCTTTCAGTTAAATTTATTTATGTTTTAACTTGCTTTTCATATATATATAATTTTTTTTTTTTTAAGATTATTTTTCAGCCTCTTGCCTTTATTTTGATAGCTGAAGATATGACAGGAAGGGGGGCAGAGAGAGAGGGGATGACACGCAGCAAATGAGCCGCAGGCGGGAGTGGAACCTGCGGCCACTGCAGAGGACTGACAGCCTCAGTACATGGGGCGCACACCCTACCAACTGAGCTATAGGGGCACCCCTTGCTTTTCATATTTTAACAGTATGTCAGTGTCTTGTCTGTTTTTTAATTTCTTTCCCAGCACAGTTTACAATAGGCCTTATCAATAAATCTTGGGAAAAGGCCATTTGTGCATAATTGAACTTTCCTGACCATTTTAGTGCCATTTCTGCATCATCTTATACTATCTTGACACATTTTATTGAAAACTTACAGCCATATTAAATACTCTATAAATGAGAAATAAATATATTTAGTCTGACCTTGTCATTATTTTTTCTTTGTCTCATCAGGAAAACAATATAAGACATTTTAGCCGACCTCATAAATAAAACAAGTGCATTTAGATGGAATTAACAGGCTCTTGATTTTTCCTCTCATCAGTAAAACTTCTTCCATAGTCTTTTATTTATTTGGCGACCCAATAAAATATCCTGTGACCCACCAGTTGGTCCCAACCCAGTCTTTGGGAATGACTATTGGATAATACAATGATCTTGTCACCATGATGTTTGTATAAATGGAAATTATTTAATAAAAAAGGTCCACTGTGTAAGATTTAGGGATATTTATTGGCAGAATATGGCAGAAATAGAATATAATATTGAGTACCTTTTTGTTAGTGTATAACAAAATAAGAATAATAAGAATGCCTGTACTGTCTATACCAGGATTGCTGAACCCTGTTACACTGAACTATTTGGGAAGTTGTCCTTAGAAACTGTGTGGAAAAGGGCACGCACTTTAAAAAAAAAAAAGCTTCTGCATTCTTGCTGCAGGCGGTTGGGAGAAGAGCGAAAACATCTTTCTATGGATAAAAGCTTCTAGTGCTGATCTTAGCTCTTCTTTCAATGAGGAAATACTCTCCAGTTCTGATATAACTGATGCTATCGCAGTATCTATGCTAACCTCTTCAGGAGCCGCCATTGTTTGTTTGGGACAATGGACTGGTGCACATATAGTGAAGGCCGGTGTATTAAGGGGAATATTGAAGTAACTCTCATTTTGTTCTTAGTTTTTTTTTTTTTCAGACAATATGGCACATCACATCCACAAACCTGAGTATATCTACAGGAAGACCATCCCTATACCAGAGGATACACCGAGGGTTCGAGGCTATGACTTCAACCAGGGAGTGGACCACCGAGCCCTGCTGCAGTCCTACCTCCACACGGGCTTCCAGGCCACTAGTGTTGGCTTGGCTATCCAGCAGATCAACAGCATGGTAAGATCTTTATTGGAGATGTCATTCCCCACTTGCTTGCTTGTGATTTCCATCAGGGCTAAATTTAGTCTGGAACAGATGTCCAAAATTTGTTGAACAGAATCGGACAGACTAAACACAGTACGAATTTCAACATCTATTGTAGGGCTACATTTGGACCAAATCAGACAGACTAAAGATTTTCACTTTTCAGTCTATTTTTAGGCTAAATTTAAAACAATCAAATGGACTAATCACAGCCCAAATTTCAACATCTGTTTTTTGGCTGGATTTGAACCAAAACAGAAGGACTAAACATGACCAAAATGTCAACATCTGTTTTGGGGCTACATTTGGACCAGAACGAACAGGACAAAACGTGACTAAGATTTCAACATCTGTTTTTGGGCTACATGTGGACCAAATTGGACAGGCCAACCACAGACCAATTTTTGACGTCTATTTTTGGGCTTCAGAGAGGCTACAATGGACTGACCAGATTTAGCCCAAAAACAAAGTTGAAATGATGTTGGGTGCTTGGTGGGACATGACCTTCATGAACTACATGTATTCTGAATATGTGGTAACTTGATCAGGGATGACTATGGTTTTATTGTTTTCCAGTTTCCATCGGTCTTTATAATCTCCTCCACATCCACAGATCGAGAAGCGTCAGCAGCCGATGAAGGCGCTGAACGGAAGTGCTGAAGAAGACCCTTCAACCTGCCCCTGCCTGAAGAGCTGCACCATCTTCCTCGGTTACACCTCAAACCTCATCAGCAGTGGAGTCAGGGAGAGCATCCGCTACCTCGTAGAACACAAAATGGTACGACCCACCTCAAAAAACATTAGAAATATGTTGCTGTGCTATTGACAAATGCTATCTCACCTGTGAAAGGCACATTTGAATCAGAGCGATGTACAGTCCAGTCTAAGCTACTACACATCTGTCCCTGTACAATATATTTCTTTCTCTGTGTAGGTGGATGTCTTGGTGACCACAGCTGGAGGTATAGAGGAGGATCTGATCAAGTGTTTGGGCCCAGTTTACATGGGAGACTTCACTCTGCCTGGCAAGGATCTATATGAGAAAGGTCTTGACAGGTCAGATTAACAGCATATGACACCTTGAAAATTTGACTAAAAACAGGATCTAGAATGATTTTAAATGAGTGAACTAGCTGAGCAACCTTTGCTATCGTTCAGAAGTTACTGAAGAAGGAACATAAAGATCTCCAGGCTAACAAGCTTATCTTGTAGATCTGTTGCTAAGTTCACACGGTTTATGCAAAACTGTCTGTAAATCTTTGCTCTTTTGTGCTTCAGAAGAGGTTAAAGCTGCTACAAGGAAGTTTCATAGTTTGTTGATTTTGGATGCCCGTGTGCAGGATTATTCCAAAATAAATCAATACATTGACTCATACAATAATAAGCGCTCTCTCAATCATCACCCACAACTGATCAGAAGTGCATGGCGGCACCTGCATCTGCAGAGACCCTGCTCTACGCCTGTACCTTCTCATTATTTTTGCTGCGCTCAGGCTGCTTTACAAACCCAAAATGTTGTTTTTTGACATCTTGGGAATGTGACTCAACAATCAACCATCTTTCAGGTGTGTGTTAAAACCAAGAACTGACAAATCAATTATTCCACCTAGCAAACATTTAATGAGCAGCTACTTGGTCAGAAATACTGTCAAAAGGAGGAGCTGCTGTCATAATAACTGTAACTGTGATCTAATTTCATGCTGCACATGGACAGGGACATTTAGTTCTCTTGTATGTGACTGTGGCTGCAGGATTGGGAACCTTCTGATGCCCGATGATAACTATGTTTTATTTGACAAATGGATGACGCCGATCTTGAAGCAGATGCTGCTGGAGCAGAACACTCAGGTGTGTGATGTTGAACATCTGTCTTCATAAAGTTTTACTAAAATATTTTACACTGTTGGGCAGAGGTGAGAAGTAACTAAGTACAAATACGCTGTAAATGTTCTTAAGTAGATTTTTACTTTTACTCCCTACATTTGAACTCAAATATCTGTACTTTCTACTCCTTACATTTTCAAAACAGGCTCATTAGTTTAGTTTTAATGCATTTGGGGAAAATTATTGATTATTTTATTTTGTGTCAGACAACATCAACATCATGACTGATCTCGACCTAAATGGATACAATTCCTTGTTGTATCCATAAGTGCATAATCACTCATGAGAGACATAACAAGACAAAAACAACGTGAAGTACGTAACAACAGAAACAACTTAAAAGACGTAACAAGACAAAAACAACATGAAGTACATAACAACACAAAAAAAAAAACATAAGAGACAGAAGACAAAACAACTTAAAAGACATAACGAGACAAAAATGGCATAAGAGACATAGGACAAAAACAACTTTAAAGACAAAAACTACGTGAGTACATTTCAGAGCCTGTACTTTTCCACTTTTACTGCAGTAAAGAAGTTGAATCAATATTTCTGCTTCTTCCAGAGTCTATTTTTTTACACAAGCATCTATTCTTCTGCTTCCAGTTAATTCCAACTATTCTATTCATTGTGACAGTTTTTCTGTGACGTTTTTTCTCTCAGGGCGTTCGCTGGACTCCATCTAAGATGATCCATCGACTGGGCAAGGAGATCAACAACCCTGAATCTGTTTGCTACTGGGCCTACAAGGTGAGTCCCGGTATACATCAGGCACATGACCGAGATCTCTACATATAATTAGTACAAATTGAACAGCATTTTTACATAAGCAGTAGTCTGATAACCTGGCATGGAAGAATGAAACACTTCACCATCCAGTGAGTGTGTTTTGTGTGTAAACCTTTAAGTGACTGTGCTGTGTCAAAGCAGTGACCTGGTGTGTGTTTCAGAATAACATCCCGGTGTTCAGCCCCGCCCTGACAGACGGCGCAATAGGAGACATTTTGTTCCTCCTCTCACAGGAGGATCCTGGCTTTATTTGGACATAAGTGAAGGTAAAACCATCTTCAGTCTTAGCCCTAACCCTAATTTGTCTTTATGATGTTAGTGAGTCTTACACAATACATTTGATTCCAGATATATCAAAAATGAACAGCCTTGCGGTGGCTGCCAACAGCACCGGGATGATCATCTTGGGAGGAGGTGTAGCCAAACACCACATATGCAATGCCAATGCATGGGTAAATATTTTGGACTTTGATGTTGTCCCCAGCCAAAAATGGTTCTTGTTATTATGGATTTATGTTTTCTTTCAGACAGGTGTGAGAACATGCAGTTGGGATTGATTTTTAAAAACGCCTTTTAGAGCAGCTCAAAAATACGCTACTGTTTTTTTGTTAGGTTGGACAGAAATAAAGTGGGCCAACCCTGCTGTGTTGAAGTCCAACATGAGGCATGAGGGAGAGCACACAGTCACAGAAATACAAGACATCTGCAGTACACTGTAAAAACAGCCCTTCAGGAAGAACCCTTTTGGAAGCCATATTTTTTGAGAGTGTAGGGGAGCATTTCAGCCTTAATTGGAAAGAAGACGTAACAAGACAAAAACAATGTAAAAGATGTAACAGGACAAAAATGACGTAAGTATGTAACAAGGCAAAAGCAATGTAAAAGACATAATAGAACAAGAACAACGTAATGCACGCAACAGGACAAAAATGACATAAAGTACATAAGACAAAAACAATGTTAAGTATGTAATAAGGCAAAAATCATGTATGTACATAACAAGACAAAAGCAATGTAAAAGACATAAGAAGATGAAAATGACATAAAAGATGAAGACAATGTAAAAGACATAACGAGACAAAAACTACGTAAAAGACGTAACAAGACGAAAACAACGTAGAAGACATAAAATGATGTGAAATATGTGACAAGACAAAAATTACCCAAAAGACTTAAAAGACATAAAATGGTGCAAACAACATAACAAGACATTTGAAAATAAATTGAGAGGAGAGACGTGAGGTGATCTTGTTGCCCTCTAAAATTTTCTATATATTTGCAGCAAACTCTCGATGCTCAAACCCTGAAGTGGACCAGTCAATAAATGTCAAACTTGTGGAAACACTGTGTGATATTAACGGATCAGTAAACTGTATCCTTTGCTCAATTTGATACAGTGACTTTTCTCCCCTTTAGAGGAGCGGAGCTGACTATGCGGTGTATGTGAACACGGCTCAGGAGTCTGATGGTTGTGACTCAGGAGCCAGACCTGATGAGGCCGTGACCTGGGGCAAGATCAAAACAAACGCTAAACCTGTGAAGGTATCTGTCATACAAATATTGGATATTACATACTAGTACCAATGTTGTGTTCCACTGAGTATTGTTTGAGTCTTGCCTGTTTTTGGTTTGTAGTCTGGTGAAACCTATTAATTTTTAAATATATATATATATTTTTGGGGCTTTTTATGCCTTTAATGACAGGACAGCTAAAGATATAACATGAAGGACAAGGGGTGAATGCTCTCCCAACTGAGCTACCAGGCCACTGATCATGACAGATCCTTGTCTGAAGCAGTAAAAGTATAAAGATATAAGATACAGACATATAAAGATGGGTATTGAGGTTTTGCTCTCTGATTTAATACACAGCCCGTTGTTCTGTCTCTCCAGGTGTTTGCAGATGCTACCATAATCTTCCCCTTATTAGTGGCAGAAACCTTCGCTGCTCATGCAGATAAGAAGACGACTGGCTAGATAAAGCAAATCATCGTGACCGTCTCAAGCAGCAACCTCTATTTATTCTGTCTGTTGGTTTTACTTTGATGCTTGATAGGTCGCTGTCATGGTGGACTTTTGATTTATCATTCTGGACACAGACGTACCTGATAACAATTATGGTGACACTAAGACATCATCCAAATGAGGCTGCATGCATGATATCAGGGTCCTAGAACAGACAGCCTGAAATGTAATGCAGCAAATATGAATGTTATTATGTTCATTCTGGTCAAAATGTCTGCTGTGAGAAAAATCTATAGTCTATAGTTTCTTGTTGTTGAGTGGTCACCTGTACAATGAGAACAACACTGGTCCAAGAACTGATCCTTGTGGTACACCATGCTAACTATATGCAGGGGCGTAGAATTGGGTAGGGACACTAGGGACACTCCCTACCAATATCCAGCCACTAATGTGTCATCACTATCAATACAACCGCTGTCCATAGTGTTTAGTCAATGATTATGGCACACAAAGGGTTAACAGTCGGTCTCTGCTAGAAGTCCTGCCTCTAACCTAAATATTGCTCTCCGATTGGCTCTGCCAGTTTCTCGCTAACGTGCATGTGATTGGCCGTCCCCGCTATCACTCCAACTGCTTCTAAAAGCTATTTGCAACCTGTTAGTTGGACAGGACAGGAGACAGTGCATGTATCTGCAACCGCGAGTGTAAGTGGGGAGGGAAACCGAAATTTATTTCCAGAAATCAACATGAATATTATGATTATAATATCAGTCTTATGTATTTCCAATGTTGTTGATGGACAGTATGTTAATTGACAGTATGATGCACAGTTGCACTACAGAGTAAAGATGAGAACTCTTCCAAGTTGCCTCCTTGTCTTTCATTAGTTGCTTTAACCTATTACATTGCAGGATGTATTAAATTCTTGTATTCTCTTTAGATATTCAGATATGCATTATAAACATGTCAATTACTGAATTTTTTTCTGACTATGATTGTTTGCTTGTTTGATCAGCTCTACATGACGTGAAATTATGATTGCAAATACAAAAAAAACATCAACTTTCAGGAGTGCTGCCTCGGAGCACTTTTGTGTCCCCACCAATGTCAAAATCAAACCTACTCCCTTGACTATATGATATAAATAATTGAAATAACTGTGATAAATGATTAATGAGGCATGGGGAGTAACAGAATATGTAATCTGGATGTTTAAAAAAAAAAGGTAACTACGACTGAGGTTGCAACTACGATTAAATAGTTATAACCAGGTTACAGATATAATTAGTAAAAATGGATGATTAACAGGATTGCAGTTCTAAAATAAAGAACAATATACTACCATGCACAGTGCACACACAGTTGTCAATTCATTATCATGGCCTCTAGTGAGAAAATGCTACACTGGGTGGAAATTTCAACATTTATTGTCTTTAAATCAATCAATCAATCAATAAATTCTGCAGAACAAAGGAAGAAACAGCTGGATAAAGTAATAAACCTAACAACCAACATAAAACACTGTTAAAAAAAAAAATCACTGTTCTCTGTTCTCTATTTTTTTTTTTTTTTTTTTTTTACTCCTCTCTGACAGTAAACTGAATATTTTTGAGTTGTGGGAAAACAAGACATTTGAAGATGTCATTTTAGACTTTGGGAAACACTTTTTTTTTTTTTTTTTTTTACTATTTACTGACATTTAATGGTGTTTTTATGCTTAAAGGTGTTATAGACTAGGGTTTACACTTAAGTATCATGACATAATATTTTGAGATTTGGAACAGTTGTCAAAAAGACTATCGTGATACATGCAAAGATTCATGGCAGCGGTTCATTTTGTGTTGTGTTTAAACGCCTGACTGCTTGATAGCAGTGTTGTCTTCTTCTTCTTCACTGTTCTGATTGCATAAAAAAATAAACTTCTCAGGTTTTATGCATATGGTGCATTCTTTATACTCTGAGAGTTTTCTGAAAATTATATTTAAAAAATGTTACCTCGCTTACAGTATCTCAATATATCGCAAGATACTGAATTATTTTTGGTATATTAGTGGTATATTCCTTGGTGAAACTTTATTTCTATAGTGCCTTTCAAAACCAGAGTTACAAGGTGCTTCACAAGTTAAAAATACAGAGAGTATTTGTAATTTTATGAGTAGATTTTCAAGTTCGTTCTTACTTGTACTTAAGTATGCGTTACACTATGTATTCTACTTAGTTACTTTTAAAATCATAGTACAGCACAGGTTTGGAATGAGGATGTTAACGATTATTCACTGATTAATTGACCAATTAAAAATGAATGAATCGATATTTAATTAATAGTCTAGAAACTGTGGTAATTGCAGCTCATTTGTTTAATAAGGAAACTTAAAATGACAAAAAGACTGAAAGATTCAATTGAATGCTGCTATTGATAATTCATTAAATGTCAACAATTAAAAAATAACTAATACTCTGAGCAGTTTTTTGACAAGAATACTTTGTACTTTTACGTAAGTAGTGTTCCAACACCAGTAGTTTTACTTTACTTAACTTAACTGAGCAGGGGTGGAAGTAAATAATTACAAATACTTTTTTTGGGGGTACTTGTACTTTTTATGAGTAGATTTTCAAGTCTGTACTTTTACTTGTACTTAAGTATTTATTTCACCATGTAATCTACTTAGTTACTTTCAAAATCATGCTTGAGTACTGAGTACAATTTGAATTAATATCCAAACCTTTCATCTGCATTTTTGTAGCCAACGAGTGATCTGATCACAAACAGGCCAATGAAAACAAAGACATACAACTGAAAAACAAAACAAAATTGAGCAGCAGCAAACATTTGGAGTAAGGATGTTAATGATTAATCATTAATCAACTAATTGCCTTTAAGAATTTACCCTATTAGAGATGTATTCACTGATTTTTAATCAATAGTCATGGAATTAATTGCAACTCATTTGATATTGTTTTGTCTAGTGGAGCCATTTGTTGAATAATGAAACTTAAACTTTGATTTAAAATGAGAAAAAAAAAAAGAAAATTAGGAAAATAAAATGTGTTATGCATCTTATAAATTATTAATGATTAATCAGTTGTTACCATTTTCAACTACTGGTTCAGGAAAATGCACAAAATGTACAACCCTAGTTTGACATCAACGGTTAAAAGTAACTAATACTCTAAGTAGTTATTGAGACAAATACTTTGCACTTTTACTGAAGTATATTTCTAACACCAGTACTTTTACTTGTAATTGAGTAATATTTTAGCAATGTAACAGTAGGCTACTTGTACTTGAGCACAGATTTTAAGTACTCTTTCCACCACTGTAAATGAGTACGACAGTGATCAGTTGTGGTGTGGGGGATATTTCACAATTTGAAACTTTCTGGATTTTTTTTTTAGACGTGTCTGGTTTGAGCCAAGAATATTGTCTATGATCTGGATTTTTTCCCCTCCAGGGGTCACGAAGGCATGAAGCATCACAAAACCATTACAGTGTCAGGATGAGGACCTGTGAACCTGCTGGGGGATCATGCGTCAAATCTCTCCAGAAATCTCTCCTTTTGAAGAACTTTTGATGACCATCCCTGTGCATTTTTCTTTTCTCCTAATTTTATTTATTCTCCTTTTTAAAAGTTATTTATTACTCTGTATCATGATATATAATTGAAGTTATTTTTTCTATGAACTGTGCCTTATAAGTTAATGTCCTATAATGTTTTTTTCCTATAAATAAAGTTAAAAAAAATAATCACAGCAGCTCTAGATCAAAGGTAAACATCAAAGCCTCTCAAACATTCCATCGCGTTTGACGTCACTACACGTAACAGATTTGTGACGTCACTGACTTTGATCTCGCTGCACAGATTTGTGATGTCATGACTGGACAGAGCTTATATATAGATCCTCTAAGCCCACATCTGGTTTTTTTTCTCAGCACAGCAGATTACCTTGCGAGGCATTTGGATTTGTTAGCGGCGAGTGAAAGCACAAGGAATAACCACGATAACTGGAATTATTTGTTACAATACCAACCCTGTTAACAATTACAAAATGAATCTCGCACTACTACCACAGATTTCCGACTTGAATCCCAAACTAGCGCAGATTTACGAAACCTTCCGGGGACTGGTCCGTGAAAACTATAGCCTTCGCAAACAAAAGAAAAACATACAATCATCGGTTGCGTTTTTGAAGCAGTATGTGAATGAGTTGAAGGGCCAAAAGACCGAAACGCACTACTTTACCTCAACTCTCAGCAGCGCGTGATCTGTGCTATAACCCGTGAATTTCTCACCTCGCAAATCGAGATAGTCACCCAGTTAAGCCAGGAACTACGCACAAACACTGACAACTTGACTAAAGAATCGGACAATCTTATGAAGCAAATCAACCAGCTCAAAGAAAGAAATGACAGCGAAACTCAGAGCTCCCCAGACTCGTCTGTGAGTGAGGAAACCGACTCCGCCAACCAACTCCTCCAGCAACAGAATGAGAAGTTGGAGGCGGAGATCAGGGTCCTCACACAACAGAGGAATGATGCTGAGAAGAGGGAGAGACAGCTTCTGCTACACAACCAAGACTGAAGGTAAAAGTTAGAGAGCTCCAGCTCCAAAGGGACAGACTGTCAGCTGCAGCGAGGACCGAGGCCCGTGGGAAGGTCACAGCTCTTACGATGGAGCTGAAGAGGTCAAAAGAGTAGGCCAACAACATTCTCCTGAGGATTCGCGGAGCTTCAGCAGACTGATGATGACTCACACGTGACCGAGGAGCCAGACCCGAGGAGCGAACCCAACGTATATAGGTTCGCTTTGGAAAAAGTTCGTCAGACTCTTCATTCCCGGATGGAGGAGGCGATCCCTCAAGTGCTGCCACAGTCGAGTGTGTGGAGCCCGGCGAGAAGCAGGCCACAGAAGAGACCCAGAGAAGGCCGACCATACAGGACAGGCTCAGCCGGACATTTCAGAGAATCAGGACATCCATATAAGATGACTGCCTCAGTCTTAATTACTGACATCAACAGATATGAAACCTGATTTTTCACCCAGACCTCAACTTAGACTCACCTTAGGACCCCAAACAGGACCCCCCCCCACACACACACACAGATAGTGACACAGCCCAGGAAGAGAGCTTCCTTCTTGGTGTGCTTTTGTAGAGATTTCTTCCGGTGTTCCTGTAAAGACAACCCGGGTGTTTCTCCTCGCCCACTTGAGGATGGCCGTCTGGTTCACTGGTCACTAGTCGGTATTATGTGCCACGAATGGACATGTGGCTCCATGGCTTGGAGACACATCTCCATGGCTTGGAGACACATCACCATTCATGGCACATCGAGCAGCACGGTGGTCTGCATGTTCCCGCCGTGTCTGCATGGGTTCTCTTCAGGAGCTCTGGCTTCCTCCCACATGAAGACGTGCAGGGGCGGCTGGGCTCAGGAGTAGGGCGGGTCAACCGTAAATCGGAAAATTGGCTGTTTGATCTCTGGCTCCTCCAGGCTACATGTCGAAGTGTCCCCGGGCAAGATACTGAACCCCAAATTGCCCCCGATGGCTGTTCCATCAGTCGTTAGCAAAACAAAAAAATAAAAATAAACAAAAAACCTATGAGTTGTGGATATAATAGAAACCAAAGGGGCTTCCCCCTTGTGTGGCTATTCTTCACCTGCATGAGGAATGTGCCCATCTTAATAAGCCAACTCAACGCAATATTATTTGTTATTTTGTGTGATTTTGTATGATTTTTTTTTTTTTTTTTGTATGATTTTGTGTTTTGTATTTTTTCATGAGTACTACAAAGAACACAAGATTTGTCATTGTTATGACTGTTGCTATGGATGCACGTCTGCTCACAGACTCTGGAGGAGCAATAAAATAATTTTTAAATCAACAAAATCTTTTTAAAATCAATATTTTGTATCAAATTGTTGTTTTATATTGGTCAGTAACCATGTAATAAGAGGGATTATGTATAGTGAGTAGGTCATTATTGTAAAATAACCCCGACAGGATGATGCACTACTGCATATTGTAAACTACATGAACCTGGTAATACTTGTGTACTGTTACTGCTAATACTTTTACTACATGAAGCTGATAATAAACTCATATTATAGTATTAGGTTATATCTATGCTGCGACAATGGCAGGAATAATATTTTATCTTAACCAGAGCTGACATGTTATGGTTGAGATGCATCTGATTGCTCATGTTATTTCAGGAAGTTAAGGAATTTGAAACCTTTTTTAAAGCAGGAAGTGAGAGGAGGAGAGGAGGTCCTTAGGGTATAGTTAACCTTTTTATGCCTGATTAAATCATGTTTTTATGAAAATCGAGAGGGACCCATCTGCAGTCAAGATGGTGGACATATATCCAATCCATGCCGGAAGTCACAACCGGAAGTTGGTCTTCCCTAACCCTAACCCTAACCCGATCTACTAATGTATGTCATTATTCTTGTAATGTTACATGTTAAATAAAGTTTAAAAAGTTTAAAGTTTTTTAAAAAATACACGAAGGAAGACCAACTTCCAGTTGTGACTTCCGGCATGGATTGGATATATGTCCGCCATCTTGACTGCAGGAAGGTACTCTTGTGAAAATCTGACTGAGCGACAGAAATCTGGGACACAACTTTAAACAGCCAACATTTTCATTAAGAAATTTATTTTTGAAACAAAGATGATTATAGTATATTTTTATACCCATGTTATCAAAAGGTATTTTTCATTTTAGATTTTGAAGGCTTTTAACACATTTTGAAATTGTTTGAAGTTGTGAATTGTTGTTGGACAAAGGTGTTTTCTGCCACAGAGCAAGTTTAGAAATTACAGAAAATTAAAGCAAACCAAAAAAAAAATCATTAATTGCATATAGCCTACTCCATATGCATAAATCCCTGAAGGATAAATTTTCACAAAACATTGAAACACAATGGAGGTAAGAGCCTGTAATGACTGTAATGACTGTTGTGACTGTTATGACTGTAATGACGTAGCTTTAGCTGCTGGAACTTCAACAGAGTCCTTCCATAGTTGAGATACTTTCTGCTGTACTGCAGAAGACTGAAAGATGTATGAAAAATGACACTGTGCATTAGTTACGATGTCAACTAATTCCATTTTTCTTGGGTGTCGTTGCAATGAACAGTGGTGACAACAGGTCTCTCAAAATCATGTTATGTTTAATTCAATCCAATTCAATTCAGTTTTATTTGTAAATTTGTTGTAATCATAATTAAGTTATCTCAGGCCATTTTCATATTGAGCAGGTCTAGACCGTACTCTTTATAAACCCAAATGTTCCCACTAAGAGCAAGCACTGAGGTGACTGATGTGAGGAAAAACCTCCTTTAACAGGCAGAAACCTCGAGTGAATCCAGGCTCTTTATTGAGGGTTAACAGTGTGATGTGTGAAATTACTGAAGGAAATGACATTATTAGATACGATTGCTCTGTTAATTTTCTATTTTATAATTATTATATTATCACCATTATTTCAATAAGATGAGATAACTTTTATTAATCTTTTCTGATTACTATTATTTACTTATTTACTGCTATTTTCCTGTTATTATAACTGCTCTTATATCAATAACTATATAAAGACTTCATTTATTCACAGTCAACGGTAATAACCACCACAGAGCCTTTCTCGAACTAAATTTGTTCACTGGGATGCTATTACATATATAATATATATATATATATATATATATATATATATATATAATATTATACAAGTATTTTCTTTTTATATCTTTTGTATACGTGAGCAGTCTTGTTTGCAGATATTGTTACTGGGTTAAATATATAAGTATATAGATCCTGTTCTACATACTCCGGTACGGTAGGTGGCAGTGTGCACCTAAAGGCTGGCAGCGCAGTCCGCTAAATAACGCAAAGAAGAAGAAGAGTTGCCAAACAGGGCAGTTGGTAGCCCTGCGTTACACGACATTTCAGTCTTAATTTGGCCGCCGTGGCGACAGTGGTTTAGTGTTTTGCCACAGCAAAGACTCTACCGGCGGCCAGCGCTGTCAGAGGCTGGACTACTGGTCTACATAACGTTTACTGAACGATACTGGAGCTAAGCTTAACCTGCTGTCTCACGGCTGTCATGGTAGTTACCCTACGTTAGTGTTTTTGTTTAGTTTTTTTTATTTTAACGTGTGTATTTAATAGACACGTGTTCAGTAACGCTACAGCTATGCGCTAACACCGAAAAGAAAACTATAATATTTATGAGTAGCTAAAGCTTTCTTTACCAGTGTTGTGAGCTGGCTTAGCTAACGTTTTGTTGAAGTCGAGGTTAATCTGACAATATTTTCGGTTTCTGCATTGAAACCCACTCTGCCAACAGTCACAGAAGAGAGGTAGTGTGAAGTAATGCTGTCCTGCAGTACGTGACTCACAGTGGTGCTGTACTGAGGAGACAAGGGTGATGTCTGAGGTCAGGGTAGACCCAGAGGCAGGGACACACCGTGACCAGGATGGACAGTCTCCTGACCCTGAGACGTCTCCGTGTGCTGAGGCCGGCAGCTGCGACCTGCAGGGGTAAGACCCACGACGGGAGCTTTCGTGGACAGCTAGTGCGGAGAAGAGGCAGATCAGCGTGATCACACGTTCACATGATTTAATCTTGAAACAGTTCATCTAAATAATTATCTTGATTCTGAATGATAATGCACACAATGTAGCAGCTTAAATAAGAGGCTGATTGGGACAGCATAACATTGGTATATGTGATCAATAACAATATTTTTGTGTGGATGTGCATTTATGTGTGAGCTCTGTTTCAGTGTCTATATATACAGCAGCGTTTCATACAAAATATGTAGGTTCGATGTACAAATAAAGATTGACTGATGATTGTGTGTAGAGCTGCAACAATTAATTGAGTCATCGATTATTAATCAATTTTTAAATTTATCAGAAGTTATTTTGGAGATCAGTTAATTGGTTTGAGCTTTTTTTTTTTTTTTTTTAGGGAAAAAAAAGTCATAATTCTCTGATTTCGGCTTCATAAAGTTAAAATTTTCTGGTTTCTTTAGTATTATCTGACAGTAAACTGAATATCTTTGGGTTATGAGCATTTGAGGATGTCATCTTGGGAACATTTTTCACCTTTTTCTGACATACAACTATTAAAATCAAGAAAATAATTGTCTGATTAATCAACTGTGAAAATAGTGGGAGCCCTAAATGTGTGTATTGGTTTCTGTCTCATGCACTACTACCACAACCTATGAATTGTGCATTGTGTTGATTGCATACATAGCAGGGAAGCCCTTTCAAAATTCAAACCTGTCTCTACCTGTCAAAATCAATACGTGGTAATGCAAACAACTCAGCCAATTCACCATGGGAGCAAACCAGTTGCTGCTTCGGGTGTCATATGCCATAGAATTTTTTTTTCTTCACCAATGCAAGCTTAGAAGCAGTGGTTCAGTGGAAATGTAGCTTCAGGTTTGAAGCAGGTATTGTATCATTGGTGTGTGACTGCCATCACTAGTAAGACTGTCTTTCACCTTGAGGTACCTGATCTTTCATGTCGCACAACAATCTGAGATTAATAAGTGAGTCACACTGGTCTTAATATTCCTTCCAGTGTTCCTCCAGCTGGTCACCCAACCTCAACAGATGCCAGCCCCTCGCCTTCTGCTGAGACAAGTGGCTTGTTGTCTTTGCCATGGGAGATAGTAACCCAAATTGCCTCGCACCTTCCTGCTCAGTGTCTCATCACTGTGCTGCCAAAGGTTAGTTTTAAACATCTTTGACCCATCACCTCAGTAACATTCCTTTGAAGATGTCTTGTAGTCTGATTTTCTTGTTAATTTGTGTTTTCACTAGGTTACTAAATCACATTTCCGTGTTTCACTGTATTCTTCCACAATGAACTAGGAACAGTAATAGTGTCATAGAGTGCCAAGTCATCCCCTTTCTGATGGACCATCATGAGACCTAATTGCAGAAAAAAAATATTAACTGTAGTCAATGTCAATTTAAAAGATAATTTTTCAACGCAAGACAGTTGCAGTTTGTCCTTAAACTGCTGAAGTGTAAGACTGAACATAGTAAAATTCCAGAGACTACACATTCAAAAGTCATGGAATTGATGTTGTGATTTTCTCCCTCCAAAAGTTGGAAGCTACGATGTTGTGTGTGTTTTTGTACTGGGATAGTGTCACACAACAGCAGGTCTTACTTGTTCTTTCTCTTCACGACTGATAAAAGGACCAGAAGTCGTTGATAAAACACTAAGATAACATTACAAGGAGCAGTGGGGTTGGTGTTGATGAGTTATACCGTGCAAGACGAGAGATGTAGTTCACCGAGCAGTTTCACACAAAACCGAACTTAACTACGACAGACCTACCACAAGTTGAGACTTTCTTGACTTATAAAATGATGTTTTAACTTGAGAAACAACACATGTCTAATTTGTGACACAGTTCAAACAGAATCAAAAATAATTTGTGTCTTGACTCAGGCACTCTATTTGCTCTCAATCAAGACATTCACTTTAAATTATGGACTGGAATAGAAATTTCAAAGGACACCACAGCTGCAGAATTGTTGTCAGAGAAGCAACTATTTCAACTGAGTATTTCTCCTTAATCTCTGATGACATATCATTGTCATTTTATGATTTCTTTTTTATAGTAACTATATTACAATTTTTTCCTTTAATGCATTTCCTTCAACATAAAGCATTTTTCCAAAGTTGATATTTCTTCTCTTTCAGGTCTGTCATGCACTGGGTAATGTGGGTAAGGACAGCACGGCTTGGCAGCTCCGGGCACGCAGGCTAGTTGGATCCCGAGTGAGGTTTCCCGTGGGGCCGAAGGAGGATTTCGACTGGCCTTCTGCTTGCTCAGAGATGGAGCAGCTGGTAACCTGCTGGACAGGCCAAGGACACCTTGTGGCCAGACAGAACCATGAGGATGAGGAGGAAAGGGAGCAAGTGAGACAGCAGGAAGGGGCGAGGCTGGAGTGGGAACTAGTTGAAGGAGGACAGGAAGATGGCAGAGAGGATGATGCAGAATGGGTGGGAGAGGTTGCGCAGGAGGTTGCGTATGGTGCCGATGAAGGGATGGAGGTGGCAATGGAAGGTGAGGATGGTGAGATCCAGCCCGTTGCAGGTGCGGACCAGCTGGCAAGATTGAGAGAGGCGTTAGAAGAGAGACTGGAGGATGATGCAGCAGGACTAATGGAAGGAGAAAGGGACCACAGGATAGCTGACGAGGGGCAAGATGGTGCTCCAAATCAACGAGAGGACATGGTAGCCCCCAGGAACCTGGGTAATGGTAGACAGGTGGAGGAGCAACGTCCTCCCCCGAGAAGTCCTAGTCCACCCCCAGCGCTGGAGTGCATCACGCTGCCTTCAGGCCACATTGCCCAGGTCAACTCGGTCCTCCTCGTGGGTGGAGAGGGGGCCGTTTGTGCCACAGGTTCCAGAGACTGGAATGTTAAACTGTGGGATCTACAGGCAGGCTCTGGTGGCACGCTGCTGCACACACTGGGAGGGCAGGGGGACTTCAGCACCCATCGGGGCTGGGTCTGGTGCCTTGCATCTCAGGGACCTCTGCTGGCTTCAGGGGGCTTCGACAGCACGGTGAGGCTGTGGGACCTACAGGCGGGTGGTGCAGAGAGGGGCCTGATCAGGGCCGGGGCAGCTGTCCTCTGCTTGTCCTTTCAGAGGGATTTATTGCTGGCTGGTACATTTGACAAGAGGGTCAGCATGTATGACCCCAGAGGTGAGTGGTCTTTCATTTTAGTGGCTGAGTGGGCATGAATTGCAAATAAAATGTTTTGTAAATGTAATGATAGAGCAGTGACACTCGACATAACTATATTCTTGTATCAGCTCTCAGATGTTTGTCACTTTTACTAAATGAGATTATAAATTGTATTTTAGGGCTGTCCCCGACTAAGACTTTTTGTCAGTGAAGTCAGATTTGACCGTCCAATTCGAATATTCAACGATTTGTTCATTTTTTGTTTCAGTTCAGTGCACCACACTAAATTCCTACATCAGCCCACACGAGTGTGTTCAGCTGTCAAGACTTTTAATTTAAGTCCTTTTGTCATCATGTGTGATGTGAAAATATCAGATTGTCACACAGTCAGAGGAAGTCAAAGTGTGCGTCCTTTGGGAATTTCAGCTCCGCTCATCCATTGGTGATTGGCAGTTTGTTCCTACCTCCGCCCGTCCTCTTGGGTCTTAGCTGGGAAATGTGCGGCAATTCAATACAAAGAAAATCTGTCAGCTTTGTTAATCTGACCACTCTCCCAACAATCACTGCCATCAGTAGTTTGGTCGAATTAAACCCTTAATTCACTGTGTGAAAAGAGTGCAAAGAGTCTGACTCTGCAGGCTGTTTCCCTCTCACTCCTCACCCAGCTCAGCAAACTCACGGTCCGGCTGAGGGGGTGTGTGCTGTGCCGCTGGATGAGAGCATGTTGTGGTGCAGTGGCTGCCACTCTGCACGCCAGCACATTGGCAAAATGAAAAGACAAATGTCGCCCCAAAAATTGGCAAAAAAAAAACGATTTATCATCAACAGGCAGTATATTTGTCCAATCGTCCAGCCCTGGTGTCCTCCTATAGTTCAGTTATTTAATCATTGGACCTGCAGAGCTTCCCTCCCCAGACTGCAGCAGCTGCGGTCCAGCATTACCTGCCCTGCACACTCCGTGCACCTTAACACTATGAATGATTTCTACTAAAAAAAAAAAAAGGTTGGTGATTGTTGAACAAGTGGAAAGATGAGCCAACAAGTTTTGAGTGAGTTTCGATTTGTCTTTGTCGAGTACGAATGAAGCTGACGATGATGTTGTTCGAAGGGAGTCGGGTGAGTTTGGTGAGAGCCATAAATCAGGCGTTTCTGTTTAAGTAAAACGTATCTTACACTTTAGAAAAATGCATCTCTTTGTCGCAGTCCTTTCCATAATTTCAGACACTGAGCCTGTCCATGACAAGCAAACAAGCAAGGGTGTTGTCAGAAGGATTTTTTTAAAAGTGTGCCAGTTGTTATAAAATATATATATAGTCCCTTTTATGCCTCATTGAAATGTTCTTTTTGTGCATTTATGTAAGCCTCTATTTATTTTATCCTGTTATTGTGAAGCACACTGACTGACAATGGGGAAAAAAAAGGTTCAACTGGTTGAATCTCTGTCGACTAATGAGTCTCTGACTAATATTTTGCAGCTTTGACTGTTGGGGACAGCCCTACTGTATTCTAGTCATAGCTCATAAATAATTCTAACACTTCGACAAGTAACTTCTGAGGGTTAATATGTCATAATTTTGTCTGCAGCTGCTGAACCCCTGGTGAAAAGCCTCCATCTTCATGGTAAAGCTGTAATGTGCCTGGCTGCAGATGACAAGTACATAATCTCTGGGAGTAAAGACTGCACCGTGGCTGTCTATGACCGCAGGGCGGGCAAAGACTTGAAGAGAATTCGGGTAGATGCAAACACACAGGCACACACACACACACACACACACATACACACATATATATATAGTTTCTGATGTTTGGTTTTGTGTGCAGATGCACAGATATCAAGACTAACTCCAGCCAAACCCTTCTTTTTTAGCTGGGCTCTTACCTGCTGTCTATGAGCTACAGTGACTGTGAAGTGTGGGCAGGGGACAACGGTGGGAAGCTCCACTCCTTCTCCATGCAGGCTGGGAGCCTAAAACCCCTGTCCCAGTTTGATGTGGGACACACAGCTCTGGTCACTGGCATCCACCGGTCCCCCGGAAGCCTCTACACCTGTTCATCCGATCGCACTCTCAAGGTAGGATGATGCAGATTCCTTGTTACTTCCCTGAACTAGCTCACTCGACTGCTGAACAGTATTAAGTTGTAATTTCTTCTGGATATTGCAGGTACATATTCCTTGTGCGCCTCCAAAGACATTATGCACACTGCATCACCAAGCTGGAGTCAATGGGGTTAGTGCCTTTTACCGCATATAAATAATTAATATGTCAAATTGTTCACCTTTTTTAAAGTATTTCTGATTGTGATTCTTTTGACAATGATGTCATAGATTTAATAGATAGAATAGATAGAACAGATAGAATTATTAGATAGATTTAATTACAATCCCAGTTCCAAAAGAGTTGGGACAGTACGTGTTGAAAGACAAATGACAAGACAAGCTATTTGATGGTCAAACTGATTAACTTTATTGTTTTTTGTTAATATGCACTCATTCTGAACATGATTTTGAGTTGGGACGGGAGCATGTTAACCGCTGTGTTCCATCACTTACTCTTTCAACAACACTCAGTATACATTTGAACCGAGGACACAAATTGTTGAAGCTATAAAAGTGAAGTTCTTGCTTGATTTACGACCTCAGTGACCCAACAGGGTTGTTGTTGTGCTTTGCGCTTCATAATTCACCACACATTGGCGACACGTCTGGACTGCAGGCAGGTCTTTCTACTACCTGAACACTGTTGTAAGACATGCAGAACGCGACTTGGCATCGTCTTACTGAACGAAGCAGGGACGTCTCTGAAAAAGACGTCGTGTGGATGGCAGCATTATCTTACCTCCAAAACCTGTATGTACCTTCAGCGTTAATGAGGCCTTCACAGATGTGTGAGATGTGTGTGTGACAGTTAGCCATGATGCCATGGGCACTAACGCACCCCGATACCATCACAGATGCTGGCTTTTGAAGTTAGAGCTGGTCCTTTTCCCCTTTATCCAAGAGATCACGACATCCATGGTTTGATGTTTCAAACAGGTCTTTTTTTTGCTCCTGTCCAAACTTTTTTGAAACATGCTGTAGGCATCAAACTCAGAATGAGTGTATATTTACAAAAAAATAATAAAGTTTAGCAGTTTGAACACAACGTCCAAACTATTTTGGAATTGTGGTTAAATATAAAGGTTACCTTTATAAAGATAATTTATTTAAGGAGGCTTGCAACTAAAGAAACAAAAGAATAATATACAAATACATAATAACAAAGTCATAATCAGTAGTATCAGTATCAGCTATCTGTGTGGTTTTACTATGTTTTTAAAGATATTTGTAATAATTAACCTGCTCACTCTCATTTCTGACATGCTTTTCGCTGCTTTTGTCTTCGCTGTTCATCTCTGCCCGTCTCTGTGTTCAACCATCAGCTGAGCGTGGAGGCTGGAGTCCTCGCCGTAGCCTCAGGGGATACGTGTGTGGAAGTCTGGAGGCCCAGAAAATGACACACAGTAAGCAAGACATGCAAACTATGTGGCAAGACTTGAAAGGAGGCGGGGACTAGACCCGAGGACGCTACACTGGTCTGTCCTGCGTACACGGAGCGAAGTACATAACTCTAAAAACTGTTCACTTGTGTCGGTTCAGCCAAAAGCCCTCAACACATTGTTGTTAATGTTTATCTAATGCACTTGATTGCCATTTTGTGCCAGTACTCAAAACTTTCAAAGACACTATGTTGGAAGATGTGTGTCTCTCCTCTTTTAATAGTTGACTGACTAACAATTGATTGAATCCTCTACAGTAACTGACGATGTACCAAAACAGTACGAACTTGTCCTGTGCAGTGAAATATTTCAATTATCCAAATCCTCTATGACACACTGATTGTATATGTGAAGTATGTTCCGTTTTGTAGGTATGTCTAAATATTCCTTGTGTGTGTGTGTGTGTGTGTGTCTGTGTTTGTTAGTTTTAACAATATATAACCATTTAATTGTTTTGATAAATGTAACTACAAATCAGTTACACAATACTTGATGGATGCATTCATTGAAACACACTGAAAGACTATTAAATGGCCAGAAAAATCCAGCGTCTTGGTTTGTTCACTGTTCTAGGGTTACGTTCACACTGCCAGCTTTAGTGCTTAATTCTGATGTATTGCTTTTTTTTTTTTTTTTTGTTTGTTTGGCTGTTCACACTGTCTTTAAAATGTGGCCAATATTAGTCCATAATCGCTTAAAGTCTGTGATTTCAGCTTCTTAAATGAATATTTTCTGGTTTCTTTACTCCTCTCTGACAGCAGACTGAAGATATCTGAGTTGTGGACAAAACAAGACATTTGAGGAAGTTATCTTGGACTTTTTTTTAAATATAATTTTCTGACATTTTATGGACCAAACAACTGAGCAATTAATTGAGAAAATGTTCAACAGATTAATCAATAATGACAATAACTGTTATGGGAAAGACAAAATTTTTCAAGCGACAAGACTGCGACAGGATTGATTAATCGATTAATCGTTTTGAGGTAATCCAAAAGTAACAGAAAATAATGAAGTAACATTACTTTAACATTGTGATACTTGAATTACATTCCTGACAGGTAATTAGTAACTGTATGGGAGCACATTTTTAAAGTAACTCCTCCAACCCTGCTGCTGGTCAGCACTGCTCAGGACTGTCAAAGCAGCACGCAGGTCTTCTTGTCTTTGAAAGGATTGGATGAGGCAGCGATGCCGGTGAGCAGGGGGTCACTGCGCCTGTGTTCCTGACAGTACCGGACCAAGTCTGCTGCTGTCAGGGAGATCTGCAGGGATGGAAGCGGACAGTGGACATAAAGACGTAAAACTGATTTGACAATGGATGTTAATAAAAGAGACATGAAGCACATCAGTACGCTCTGACTCTGGAAAGCCTCAAACAGTGGTGGTGTTTGGTGCAGTTTAGACATATGATGGTGTGAAGCTAGCACGCATGGTAACAGATTATTCAGATCCTTACATACCTTGATTCTCTCCATCCCTGCCTCCACCTGAAGCTGATCCACCAGTTTTTGTGCCTGAACAACGCTGTTGCTGCTGCACATCTTTCCTGACATAGCCTTCAGAGGAAAGACTCAGCAAAAAATCCCGCTATCTGCGCTCAGTATCCTTTCTTCCACAGCAAAAGGAGCAGCAGGAAAAGCACGAGTTTGACGTGATCCAAAGATTGAGCTCGGTTGTGTGCAGCAGAGTCTGGTCAGAGAAGCTCCTGACTTTCCTTTCCCACCTGTAGCCCCCTTTTTATTCACTGCTGGGGCACTTCAAAGCCTCTGTGATATAAAAGGTCATACAACACAGCGCTGGAAATGTCACAAACATCACACATCACTTCACAGCCACCACTGATGAAAAGATTATGGGCATTATGCTGTGCTTGAGGTATACTTTCTGCCTTTCAGCTCCATATGTGTTTTCTTTTTTACAAAAGGTTCAGCTGATTTGACCAAATACGGGGGGCGTGTCCGTCTTGTGACTGGGTGGCCCAAGTGGAACACTGACTTATTTTATTTTAAAAGTATTTGTTTATTAAATTGAGGGGGAAAAGTATACAGAGTTATGTCTCCTCTGTCAGTGTAGCTGTCAGATGGAAAATCTGTCAGAGTTGATGTCTTACAAAGTTGACAAAATGTTACAGTGTTCTCTTAAGGCTAATAAAATACACATTTTTAAAACCATAGTTGTCATTTAGCTCTGATTTAGAGGGGCTATGAAGTTGATGTTTTACAGTTGAGCAGGGGTGGAAGTAACTAATTACAAATACTCAAATTACTAAGTTGATGTTTAATGACGTTAATCATTAATCATTTAAGTCCTGTTAAGTATTTAACCAATTAAAAATGTATTCATGGACATTTAGTCAATAGGCAACAATTTGCACCATAATTTGACATTGTTTTGTCTGATGGAGCCATTTGTTGAAAATGAGGGGAAAAAAATGTTTTGTATCTTTAAATTATTAATGATTAATCAGTTAGTGTTTTGGTTCAGGAAAATGCACAAAATGCAGCCCTAGTTCAGAGAGGTGACGGTTACATCAACAGTTAAAAGTAACTAATACTTTTTTTTGTTTGTTTGATTTTTGTTTTTTTTTGTTTGGCAACAAATAATTTGGACTTTTACTCAAGTATTTTTATAACACAAGTACTTTTACTTGTAATTAGGGCCCGAGCACCGTCTGGTGCGAGGACCCTATTGTTTTTGCTGTGATTATTATTATTATTTGTGTGAATAAATCGCTTATTTGGGGGCTTTAACATATTCAAAAACTCCCCAAATTTGGTGGACGCATCAGTTGCGGTGAAAATTTTCATGTTTTAAGGTTGTCGACGGTGGGCGGGGCAAAATGGCTCAATAGCGCCATTTAAAGGCGAGCCCCAACGGCACGTTTCAGCGACATGCTCGAAAATCGGTACACATACACTGCCCGGCCCAAAAAAAAGTCACCACCCGGATTTAACTAAGCAAATAGGTACGAGCCTCCTATTGGATAATTACTGCATGGGCGATTATCTTTCAGCTGGCAACAAGTTATTTAACCCCAACTGGTGCAATGAGTTGCTTCTCATTTCCTAACAACCATGTCGAAAGACACATCCCGTGGTTGTGGAAAAGATGTTAGTCTGTTTGAGAAGGCTCAAATCATTGGCATGCATCAAGCAGAGAAAACATCTAAGGAGATTGCAGAAACTACTAAAATTGGGTTAAGAACTGTCCAACGCATTATTAAAAACTGGAAGGATAGTGGGGACCCATTGTCTTCGAGGAAAAAATGTGGCCGGAAAAAAATCCTGAATGATCGTGATCGGCGATCACTTAAACGTTTGGTGAGATCAAATCGAAGAAAAACAACAGTAGAACTCAGGGCTATGTTTAATAGTGAAAGTAAGAGCATTTCCACACACACAATGCGAAGGGAACTCAAGGGATTGGGACTGAACAGCTGTGTAGCCTTAAGAAAACCACTAATCAGTGAGGCTAACCGGAAAAGGGAGCATAAAGATTGGACTCTGGAGCAATGGAAGAAGGTCATGTGGTCTGATGAGTCCAGATTTACCCTGTTCCAGAGTGATGGGCGCATCAGGGTAAGAAGAGAGGCAGATGAAGTGATGCACCCATCATGCCTAGTGCCTACTGTACAAGCCTGTGGGGGCAGTGCTATGATCTGGGGTTGCTGCAGTTGGTCAGGTCTAGGTTCAGCAACAGTATGTGCTCAAAGAATGAGGTCAGCTGACTACCTGAATATACTGAATGACCAGGTTATTCCATCAATGGATTTTTTCTTCCCTGATGGCACGGGCGTATTCCAAGATGACAATGCCAGGATTCATGGGGCTCAAATTGTGAAAGACTGGTTCAGGGAGCATGAGACATCATTTTCACACATGGATTGGCCACCACAGAGTCCAGACCTTAACCCCATTGAGAATCTTTGGGATGTGCTGGAGAAGGCTTTACGCAGCGGTCAGACTCTACCATCATCAATGCAAGATCTTGGTGAAAAATTAATGCAACACTGGATGGAAATAAATCTTGTGACATTGCAGAAGCTTATCGAAACAATGCCACAGCGAATGCGTGCCGTAATCAAAGCTAAAGGCGGTCCAACGAAATATTAGAGTGTATGACCTTTTTTTTGGGTGGCGACTTTTTTTTTTGGCCAGGCAGTGTATGTATCACACTGAGACGCACAAAAAAGTCTCTTGGAGCCATAGGCCAAACCCAACAGGAAGTCGGCCATTTTGAATTTTGTGGTCCTTTTTGGCGTTTTGCACACATGTATTTTAACAAACTCCTCCTACAGGATTTGTCAGAACGGCTTCAAATGTGTACCAACTAGACTACTTTGTGATTAAAGATCGCGCTAATATTAAAGGGCGTGGCGGTTATATGGTGGCGAATTTTGACGATTCGCCATGAAACAGGAAATTGCTAGAATCAAATATATTCATCAAATATATTATTGTAATATTCTAAAAACTTGTTGAAATTTCCAAATAAAATGTAAAAAAAATTGCCAACACACGCACGCACGTGCGCCAGCAGTCGTCATGGAAACAGAACGATGGCCAGGTATATAAGGGCCTGCAGACCGTTCTACTGTCCCCTTTTCACTTGGATTTTGGCGAGTTGACCTGTTGACCTGCTGCAAACCCCGAACAGTGGAAAGATCTCAAACCCTGCTGGAGAATCTCTCTCAGAAGGATTTAACTGGAAAGCGGATCTTGTTGGAAAAACCCAACTCTTGGATTTTACTGGATTTTTGGACAACTGCTGAGCCTGAAGATGGCCCCTGGAGGACCACCGTTGGACGACGAGGGACACGTGCTGCGCTGGGAGGATGCCCCAGACGTTCAAGGTAAGACAGTTTTTAGATTTAACGTTGTTTGATTGTTTTACTTCTAACTAACGTTAATTAACTGTTAAAACCATTACAAGCTTCATCAGCACATCAGTCAGTGTCATTTGTTGAAGGTGGACAGGTCACGTCATGTTAATGGGCCTGTTGAATTTGGTGAAAACAGACTTTCCGTCGATGATTTCTTGGTGTAAAATGATCATTTTTGGATGGAATGTCTGAAATGTCCCGGGACAGGTGTGGAGTGTGTTAATTATTACTGTCTTTGTTTGAAAACTTTATTATTTTGGTTTGAAGGCACAAATTTATCAAAATTTTGCATCGAAATTAGAGAAATAAAGATGGCGACTGGGTCGAATTTTAAAAAATATTAAAATATGTTTTGCTTGCGCTCCCATGGAGACGATGGAACTTTTAGCTCCGGGCGTCGGGACGTCAGGACGCACGGGTGGAATCAGAGCAGGACGCATTCTGTGTCCCTGAAAAGTTCCCCGCGTGGAAATGTGTCCAATGTGTTGAATCAATTTTTTTATTAACTTAAAACTGCGACAATAATGTGTTAAACTACTAGTCAGGTGTGAACAGAGTTACTTTGGAGAGGCAGTGTTGCTGGTTGCCGTGTGATTTAATCAGCGTGCCCGTGGTGCACTGTGCGTCATGACGCATGTACTGCGACGCACGTCATGTCTGGTAGTTATGTGATGTTTACTCAGTCCGGTCTATGTTATCTTATTCCCCCTGTTGTACATTTTTCTGTTGGTTGCATTTCTCAACCCCTCAAAAGTGGACAGAGTTGTGCGTAAAAGTGCGCGGCTCCTGGTCCAGCAGGTATATAGCTTGGTTCACGTTTTAAGGAAGCCCTACAGCGTTTGTTATTATTGTGACTGTAATTACTGTACACATATTTTTGGGTTATATTCATTACTGTAATTAAGTAGTTTTTTGGGGTACTTGTACTTTTATGAGTAGATTCATGAGTAGATTTTCAAGACAGTGCTTTTACTTGTACTTAAGTATTTATTACACCATGTAATCTACTTAATTACTTTCAAAGTACTGAGTATAAGTTGAATTAATGTCCAAACCTTTCATCTGCATTTTTGTAGGACCATTTTCATGGTAATCTAAATAATCTAAAATATGTAATGTTTTGACAAATATTCAAAATTTGACATTTCTTTTATCTGTGTTCCCCTCAGGTGGAATGCGTTTCATCTTTGAACGTCTAGGCGGCGTCCTCCCAGACGTCGGCATCCCTTCTGATGAGGAGAGTGAGGATGAGGACTGGGACTGGGTAGGTATTCCAGGTGGGTTGGGTGTGCTTTTTGCCCCAGTCTTCGGCCCACTCTCCTCTGACGAAGAGGAAGAAGAGACGGAAGACGAGGAGACGGATGAGGAGGAGGATGAAGACCCGAGGATGAAGATGCCTGGGGCGGCGAGGAGGAAGACAGCGAGGATTCCGGGGACTGGTCCACGTCCGAGGATGAAGAGGACACTGAGGACGACCCTGAAGACCCTCTCGTCCAGCTGTTCCCACCCGTGGACTGTTGTTTTGAATGGCAGCACCAGGACCCTCCTGCTCCTTTTTCTGCTCCTACTCCTCCTCCTCCTGAAGATCTCCCCTCAGGCTCTGCTCCCTCAACCTCCGGCCTCAGCTTGCCCACGAAGAGGACCCGAGAAGAGGACGACACCGACCAGGTAGGTATGAAGAGGCAGAGGTGGACCAGCGAGGAGGACAGCGACTCGGATTAGGACCGACGGCCTGGTGGAGGACTGGAAAACTGACGCCTCAATAAACTTTACACATGGAGCAATTTCATCCAAAACTCAGCCTGACCAACACAGTGGACGCTCAGGTTTCAACAAGTTAAATTTAAGCTTTTTAGAACCATTAGGAAGACAATTTAAGACCTACGTCAGAGTCACACTTGCAAAAAAGTATGTTAATTAATTATTTAATATCCAATTCTTTAAATTTTAAAATCCAAATTGTGTAATGTAAGACATCTTGTCCACACTTGAAGGTCATTAGTGGTAACTGGCTCCATGTTAGTTTAGTTTTATAGCTGTTTAAGTGTGATTATTACATGTTTTTTCCAAAAAAACAACTTTATAAAAGTAAGTTAATGTTAATTTTAAGCCCTGTCAGAATTGTATGGAAGATATTTGTAAGAAGATTTAAGGCCTAAAATGCAGATTATTGGAAAATTGACTTTAAGATGTTTTCAGGACCCGTGGAAACCCTGTTAACAGTCCAAACTGTCGCAGTGTGCGTCAAAAAAGGAGGAAAAGCAAGACCAAGACAGGAAGTAAAGTCAACAAAAACACGAGGGAGGATTCCTATAAAATAAAACAGAAACCTAAATCTTTTTTTAGTCTTACTGTCATGCTGTCATGTATTTTTCTTGAAGGTGTTCATGGTTACCAGCCAAAGGTGAGTAATACTCCTGCAAGTCTTCATCTCACTCAGCAGTAATTCAAAGTTGATTTATTTTACTCTCCCTGTTGCTCCGTCTATCTTTAGACACCCTGCACCAACATCCCCACAAGAAGCGAGGCTCTGCATCCAGGATTTCCATGACGACCGAGAAGATACAGACCGGATGAGAGGGATGGATGACGGCAAGAGCAGCTGGAGGGCGGTGGTCACCTTTCTTTCAGCAGGCTGAGTGAGTAATCTCTTCACAGAGACTACAACAGCACCAACAGTGACAAAAAGCTAAAGTTAACTTCACATATGTGGATTATATACATTACACAAACCTTCTCTAATATTATTCAATATGGCTGCCAACAATACAAAAGTACTCATCACTTGTTTTTCTGTCTCACAGGGCAGGGCCGACTCCTCCGTGCTTTATGTGCTCCTGGAGCAGCTGAGAGTGGATGTCAACCAGACCACTGACCCGCTCTCGACAGCATACCTGCTTCCAGGTGCCAAAGCACTGTCTGAAGACCCAGTGAGTAGAACTACGAGCCCCCTGCCTCTGCCCCGCCACCCCTCACACCGCCCTCTTCACCCGGCAGCTGAGACGATGAGGAGCCAGTCACGAAAGAGACAGACAGTTCAGGCTGAAGGAGAAAATACTGAATTTGTATTTAGCAGAGGTGGAAAAGGAAAAGTAGGAGAACAGATGCTCGTGTAAAAAAAAGTCTCTGGTAAAAATAAAAGTACTGATTCAACTTTTTACTCAAGTAAAAGTTAAAAGTACAGGCTCTGAAATGTAGTCAAAGTATAAAACAAGTCGCCCCGGCTGTTTCTGTGCGAAACTAACTGAACCTTACATCATATTAATATATTTCAAACTCTATTTAACTTAAACCTTTTTAACTTAAATTAAAATTAAAATGAAAGTAGTAGTACAAATCAGTTTTCAATGTCAGCAACAGAGCATGAAAAATTGTAACCAACATGAGAACACACTAAAAAGTCTAATTTTAGGGCTGCGCAATATGGTTTTTAAGTAATATCTCAAAACCTTCTGGCTACTTGGTGATATATGATATATATCTCGATCCAGACATTTTCTCTAAAATAACTATAATTTTCAAATAATTCAAACGTGTGATGAACTTTAGAACATGATGTGATCATTGCTGTAGATTAAACTAAAATTAGTACGGCCTTAAACATCTGCTGCAATAAAATGCAACGTGCACTTTAATGCAGCAGTAATATTAATCCAGAAACTTCAGATATAAGAGTAAATCACTGATAGCTGGCCTAGTTGATATGGACAAAATCAAATATCACAATTTTTTTCCCACATACCTTGATATTAATATTGCAGCAATATTGTAAGGATAACTGTTGGTGCTTTCACAAAATAAAAATTAAAATTAAATTAAATTAAATTAAATTAAATTAAATTAAATTAAATTAAATAATCATTGATTCATTCCAAATGCATTAAAACTAAAGCAATGAGCCTGTTTTGAAAATGTAAAATAAAAAAGGGTTTTTTAAAAAATAAATACTCAAGTAAAGTACAGATACCTAAAAAACTCTTAAGTACAATAACAAAATTTAGTGCTTAGTTACTTCCCACCTCTGGTATTTAGTTTGTCACATTAAATAGTCTGTATGGTATGTTTACTGATTATCTTCTGAATAGTAAAGAGAATAACAGTAAAAGTAAGATAAGTTAAGTAAAATAAGTAAACTAAAATACACAAAATAGGAAAAGGTAGTAGTGGCAATGATGTTGAAAGTATGACAGTGATATTGAAAAGTAATTAAAGTAAAAGTAATATAATATGTGATATTGTAGTGTATAAAATAATACATATAAAACAAACTTTCTAAATAGTGTTTTAGTATTATTCAATAATATTATAACTTTTAATATATAACTTACATAGAATTCTGTTGTTTGACATGTTCAATCATATAAATATTGTGTCAAATATAATTCAGTGTGTTTTGGTGTTCCTGGTGTTGGTGTTAAAACATTACTGTCACTGTTATGTGTGACTTTAAACTTTGGGATTTTGAATTGTTTGGTAAATTTGGTAGAGTGTTGCCTCAAGAATTTGTCACATGCATCCCTGGAGGTTATTTTGAATCCCTTTTTTACAGTCTTTCCTACATGGTTCAGCCTCATCATCTCAACAAAAAAGGTCCAAAAATGTCTTTTTGTGTCATTTCATAAATGAGATAAGTTTCATGTACTTTATTTGATCATTAAGTAAAGGAAAACTGTTAAAATGTAAATGTTGCCTTGAAGTAACCAGGGGTGTAGTGGTAAATACAGATGTGATAAACTGTGGTAAAACTGTAGTTTAATAATCTTGTTTCTCCTCATAGATGAAAACATTTGGGATGAAAACAGATGATTAAACTCTCAGCCTCATTTCAAAGAGGTGGATAAACTGAGTTTACCCCCGACTACACCATCTCATTATGGATTCCCACCATGATATTTTTGGTATTATATATTAAAGTTTATATGCTGTTAAACCAATAAAAGACAGGGTGTAAAGTAATTGATAACTATTTTATTTTAATTCAAGCAGTGAGCCAAAGAGACACACCAGGAAACTGAAAACAATGTGACTCACTGTCTTGTTTTGAGGAGGGTTCTGATTGTTTGCTTTGATAGATTGTCGATGTAATTTTTGCTGAAATATACTGACATACTTAAACACAGTCATTCCTATAGGCTGTTCCACAAAGTGCAATGTTTTTTGTTTTGGTTTTTTTTTGTTTTGAGGGTGATGTCCAAACAAACAAATGTATGAAAACTAGAAAATTAGAACTGATCAGACAATTTTTTTTTCCATGAGTACTGCCATAAATTTCATTCAGATTTTAAACAATAGCTGTTTTTTAAGGCAACATACACTAAACGCTAAAAAATTTTAAAATTTTTTTCTTTAAGTCATGTTTACTTGGTCTATTTTGTGACCAAAAACTACAATTTTCTTTTTAAAATCTGACATCATACTGCACCACAGAGGATTAATGATATGTATCACATTTACACATATATATCACTAAACACCTCAAAGACAAAGGAAATGGTCATTGATTTCCGTCGATCCAAGCCTCCTCTTCAGCCTGTGAACACTTGTGGAGTGGATATCGAGGTGGTAACAAACTATAAATATCTTGGTGTACACCTGGATAACAAGCTGGACTGGTCCCTTAACACAGATGCACTCTACAAAAGGGGCAGAGCCGCCTCTTTTTCCTAAGGAAGCTCAGATCTCTAAACATCTGCAGTAAGATGCTGCAGATGTTTTATCAGTCTATTGTGGCAAGTGTTTTATTTTATGCTGCAGTCTGCTGGGGAGGAAGTTTGGGAAAAAAGCAAGCAAGGAGGCTGGATAAGCTTGTGAAAAAGGCTGGCTCTGTGATCGAGTATGGATGGACTCTCTGGAGGAAGTTGTGGAGAGAGACACAATGAGGACGGTGGAGGCCATCCTAAACAACATGGATCATCCACTGCATAACATCTTGATGGACCAAGAAACAATGGTGGTGGAAGGCTTCTCTCTCTTCGTTGTAGGACAGAGAGATACAGAAGATCTTTCATACCAACTGCCATCAGACTCTATAATTCTTATACAAATAGATGAGACTACAGACAAATGAATTTCCCCTTGGGGATCAATAAAGTATTTCATATTTGTATTCGTATTCGTATTTAATACTAATATTTTTTAAAAGTTAGTTGTTGTTTTTTTAATATAACAGAGTTATATAAAATACTGCCCATCTCTGACTGCAGGCCTTGATAAATCATTCTAAGTTCACAGCATAAACACTTTAAGGCCCTTCACTAAGCATGTGTCTCAGGGTCAGAATGGACTGGTACTTTTGATAAACTGGTGGTCAAAAACACTTGAAAAATGCTTTTCTGTGAGGATTTCCCCGCAGACTCATGAGCTTGGTTGCCTTGAACAGGTTTGCACAGCAGACTTGACATCCTCTCTGGGGGAAGGTGTTTCTTTGTGCCGTTTTTCTAAATTAATTAAAAAACATTAGTTTATTTAATATCATTATTATTATTTTATGTCGTAGATGTTTTGATAATTGTATGCCTCGAAGGATACAATAATGGTTTCAATGAAAATATTTGGATTCGCGCCGTAGCATAGTTTGTCCCTTTGCTCTTTCCGTAGTCTGAGTTTACCCGCAGCACGCGCTCCATGTGATGTTTACGGACGTGCTAGTTTTCATTGACGCTCTTCGTTGTGTGAAGTGACAGTTAACACCTGCTGGACCGCCTTCATTAACTAACGTCCCTCCGAGAACAGGTATGAGTTCATGTCAGTCTTCAAATGTTGAGACATGATAGAAGGGACAGAAACAGCCCACAGTTAGCTTGTCTCTTAGCTTAGCATCAGAGCACACTGATTCTGCGTGTTAGCATCGACGCTCTCTGTCCTGCATCTGTGAAGAAGAGCACTAAATGCTTCATTTGAGGACACCGGGACAGCAGGGCTGAAACGTTTGGTTTTGGTTTTTTTTTGCTGTGTTGTTATTAGCTTTTTATCACAATAAAAGCCGTGCAAGCTAGTCAGACATGTTTTATTTATACCATCTTTGGTTTGTCTTAAAGGAGAAACTGCTCCTCATTGTAAAACTGTCAACAGGCTAGAGGAGCCTCAGAGAACTGAAGTAATAATTTGCTCAGTGCTGCTAGATGTGACAGAAAGCAGAGCTGTAGTGCTGCGAAATCTTCCTGCATCCAGTGACGTCACTGCTCGGGTTTCTGACATAACTGATGCTGTTGCAGTTTCAGTGCTGACCTCTTCAGGAGGCGCCGTTGTTTGTTGGAGATGAGTTGCTTCAATGGACGGTTCTCGCTGTCGTCATATTCAAAACCACACCATAGCTGCCAGTCGTCCCTCCGAAGACACCGCTTGGTTGCACCGCTTTTGGTGCGGACCGCAAACTGATAACTTGAAACCCGAAAAGATGAATTCTCGTGAGGTCGCGTGATCTCGGTAAGCCCTGGCTACCCAGAGGAGGAGATTAGAAATCCAAGCAGTGATTTCGCTGGATGCAGGAAGATCAAGACCCTAAAAAGGTATTAGATCTCAGTCTGATTATCTAAAATAACAGGCAATAAAAGTGAATGAATTTGATGAATTTTCTGAAGCCACTGCACTGTATGTACAAGTACTGCAGTAAAGAAATGGCTTATTGGCTCCCTTCACCTGGTTAAACTGGATCTTCATTCCACATCATTAATGCTCCGTGATATAACTATACTCATGAGAAAGGGCCGGGCCCCGACCAGGCAAGTGTTAACAGCACTATTGAGCTATTAAACTATTTTGATGATGATTATTGGTGTAATGTTTTGTACAAAAATGGCTTTCACCCTTTCAAATATGGAGATTTGCTGCTTCTCTCTGTTTTATATCATATTAAACTGAATATCTTTGGTTATGAACTGACAAAAGAAGACTGTGATGGACATTTTCACTATTTTCACAATTTTTTTCTGATATTGATTCTAAGTTATGTTAAGTTACTTTATTATGACGTTCTCAGCTGCAATATTTAAGTATCTGACACTTTTTCTAAGAGGTCATAAAGAGGTCTAAATTCAAATTCTAAATTAAAAATAAATAAGTATATAATAAATAAATAAATTCTTTTGGTGGACCTTTTTTAAGTGGCTAAAATAAGCTTTGTTTCTGACCCTGTCTACAGCAGTGCATGGTCAAAAATATTGTGATATTTGATATTTTCCATATTGTCCAGTCCTGTTAGGAAGTATGCCAAAATCCAGTGAAAACCAGTTCCATCAACACTGCCTCATATCAATCCTGTTTATTGATCTGCGCTGTTGTGCAAAATCATTCTGGAGAGCCTGCCCTTCAGGATGTTTAGTGAAAACAAAGGAGATGAGAAAGCCCCTCATAGCATTTTTTATTTTATTTTATTTTTACATTTGAAGATAATAAACTCTTAACAGTCAGTCAGTGATCAAACTAGGATCACTTTAAATTACAATTAATCAAAATGGCTGACATTATTTATTCACTTATCATTCCTACTTCCAAAAAACATGGTTAAAGTTAAAATATTGTCTTCCTCCTTTTGCTGGAGACCCCTACAACCCATTCAAGTGCTCCTGTCTGTCTCTAGACCCCCGTCTGAAAACCACTGAGCTATGCTAATAATTGTAAGATCAGATCAATTTTTTTCAACTGTTGGTGCATCAGACACTCGCAGCTCCACCATGGTTTCTCTGTACATCTCTGCCACCACAGACTGAAGCAGTTACATCCATTGTTCCTTGATCGGGGCTCCACTGGTTCATCTCTGTGATGTTCTCTTTGTTTTCGCAGAAAAAAATGGCAGACCACGCCCCTTCCGTCGCCATGGAGGCTGTCCTCAAGCCCAGTTGCGAGCTCCCAGAGGAAATGCCAAAGATCAGAGGCTACGACTTCAACCAGGGGGTTGACCTCCAGGGGGTGATGAAGTCCTACCTCACCACGGGCTTCCAGGCCAGCAGGCTGGGCTTGGCCATCCAGGAGATCAACACCATGGTGAGAGGAGTGGCTGTGTAGCAAGTAGCGTTGTCACAAAACCAAAAGTACAACTTCGATACGATAACTGCCTAAAATATCTTGATACTGAAACGATCCCACGGCAAAAACCTCAAACGCCAGGAAAAATAATGGAATAATATACAAGAAGGGAAAGCAGAGTGTGTTAAACAGTGTGGGATAAACAGTGTGTCTGTGATCATTTATAGTGACTGCTGTTGTCCAATGACTCTGCGCCCACAGATTGAGAAGCGTCTCGAGCCAGTGGAGGCACACGAAGGAAATGAGTGCACAGAGTCCGGCGAAGCCTCCAGCAGTTCGGGCTGCACCATCTTCCTGGGTTACACCTCCAACCTCATCAGCTCTGGGGTCAGAGAGAGCATCCGCTACCTGGCAGAGCACAAGATGGTACGCTTATAAAGTTGTTGTAAATATCCAGGTCACAGTTACATCACAAAGTAACGTGTAGCTGATCAGACCGTGTGGTGTTCCTCTGTGTTAGGTGGATGTGATCGTGACCACAGCTGGAGGCATTGAGGAGGATTTCATCAAATGTCTGGCTCATACCTACTTGGGAGACTTCAGCCTGCCTGGCAAGGAGCTCCGCCAGAGGGGCATCAACAGGTTGGCAGCCACTGATCAGTGTTGGACAAGTTACTCAGGAAGTGTGATAAGTTACTCTTTACTCATCACTCATTTAAAAAGTAATATTACTTTACTTATTACTTGGTATAAAAGTAGCTGTTTAGATGTTGGCTCTGGTGGAAACAAAGTCGACCTCTCTGAGTGTCGCCTTTAAATTAGATGCTATCACCACATATTCTCTCTGGAGGAGCCAAACAAACTCAAAATAATAACAAAGCTTCCACCTGTGGAAAGGCTGCCTCTCTCCCTCTCCCTCTCCCTCTTCCTCATTCCCATCCTTCATTTAGCTTTTTGCCTGCAGCTGATATGATCTGCCCTGACCTGCCACACATACACAAAATCAAAAGAGAGCTCTAGCTCTGATCAGCATGCATTGATACCCAGATGGACATGCTAATTTTCGCCACTTTGACTCTTTTGCTCCTTTTCCATCCATACACATGTGGTGCTGCTTATTTTCTTATCTATCTAAAAGCTTTTATTATGAAGCAGCAAAATCAGGAAATGTTTGGTTTTCATCAGCAGTCACTTAACACGACTCCTATCGGCTGAAAAGGAACATGAAACAGCAAAAAAAGAGCAGATACCTGAAAGTACAAACTTCAAACCACAGAGATTCAGTTAGAAGCTACAAAAGCACTGACAGCTGAATACAGACACTTTTAAAAAACACTTTCTCTGCTCTCGTACACGCACATGAATTGAGTCTCGGCTCTCCTGTGCACATCAGAGAAAAAAACAGAAAGACAGACTTGTCTGCTGGCAATGGGAAGGGTTATTTGCTTATTTGTAGCAGGTTTACCCACATTAACAAAACCCACATACAGTATACACCCTAAATTTGGTGTTAAAATGGTCTAAAGCTCCCTAGTTAACATGTCAGTAATAAATACTAAAATACAAAATAGTTGTTTTTACACTTCTCCTCCTCCTCTGTCCTGTCTGCATGTAGGATAGGAAATCTGTTGGTCCCCAACGACAACTACTGCAAGTTTGAAGACTGGCTGATGCCGATCTTGGACCAGATGTTGTTGGAGCAGAACACAGAGGTGGGTGTCTCTGAGTGATCAGGATCTTTGTCTGTTGCACCCAGGACTAGGGCAGGGTATCATTTTAAAAATTACGATACCAGTACCCTTAAAGTGATACTGAAACCATTAGATTACTTCATTCGATACCTCTTCTTTATGAAGAACGCTTGCTGTGATTGGCTGTGAACAAAACAATGTAAATAGTCTTTTTTTTTTTTCTAGAGCTGGGTACAAAAAGGATTGAATGCAGGTATTGTTTGACTGGAGAAGTTTTGATACTACTTGGTACTGGGTTGCTTTAATCTATACCTTACTCCATGACCTTTTCCATAAAATTGTGCAGCCATGATGGCCTTAATAATAATAAAATGTGTGCATGAAGTGATTTTTTTTTTTTTGTTGTTTTGTGTTTTTTTTTACCTTTTTGAACTTACCTTTTTGAATTTCAGGGCACCCGTTGGACTCCCTCCAAAATGATTCACAGGCTTGGCAAGGAGATCAATAACACTGAGTCAGTCTACTACTGGGCGTACAAGGTGACACATGGTTTATGTTGGGATGATATAACATAAGGAAACACGAGAGACAAGAAAAACTAAACCGCACAAGACACAAAATCACATTGTTTGAATGTCTGACAATAAAGACAAGCTGAAGCAAAAATGGCTCTGGTGACAGGTGGGTCTCATGACAGGCTGTGATTTTGGCAGAGACAGGCACTGCTCACATGGTTTCTGCAGGTACTCAAAAAGTATTAAACAGTCTAAAATCCAACTATCTGAATTCTGGGCCTTAAAATGTCCAAAAATTAGATTTTGACAGGTATTAAAAATTAAACTATGAAGTTCATTCTTGCTTTTAAATGTGTTTTTTCGGGAAGAAAAGATATTTATCATGCTGTAACAATTACAAATCGAAACCAACATTGAACCAAGAAACAGGAATGCAAACTGTGTATGCACATTTTTGCCAGCATGGACGTGAAATAGATCTTAAAATACATTGTCAATGGTCTTACATGATTGACTGATTTCCTTTTATTTTCATGTCATGCACAAATAGTGCCCAACCCCCGTGGCTTTATAAGACACCAAATACAGTTGCAGTGTTCAAACATTTTCCTTTCAGTATAAAATTACGGTCCATTTTATAGCTCAGACTTAAACAGAACACTCTGCCTTCTCTCCTGATCTTGACAAATAAAATGTGCTACACAAGCACAACTCGAGTTTCTCATATTCATCCAACCAAAAGAAGTCAGCACAGATAGAGGACATTTTTAGTAAAAAGTACATTTCATCAAACTCACACAACAAACAGAGTCTCTCCTTTTCTGGAGTGGCATTAAACCTGCAGGTCTCCAACTGTGCACATAACAATATTTGTCTTTTCTTTAAATTATACTTCACATAAGCTTTTACATCATAGCAATTCTTAATGAGACAGTAAGTTTGTAATTTTGGTTTATACCATTTTTCACTATTCGTGAGAAACATTTTACTTCTAATCTCCTGAATATTACAAAGTAATCTTTTATGGAAAAAAGACAAATCATCCAAATGAAATAGGGATTTCATCTCGTTAGCCCGGGGATGACCATGTGAAATGTTCCAATTAAATACCTTTTTATTGAGTTTCTGATCTGACACCCTTGCAACTCTATTCCAAAGTTGAAGCATTTCACATTTACGTCTGATGTTTGGAAACTTCCATCCCATATCTGCCCTGATGGCCAATTCTGAAGTGAATGCACAGGTCCTAAATGTAACTTAAGCCTGCAGAAACCCTGTGCTAAGATGCTGAAGGCTGGAGTGACCAAACTGAGCTTTACTGTGGATTTTTAGAAACCTATGGCACTACATCCAGGTTTTTTCAACAGTTTATGGCACAGGCCTATAATTTATGGATTATGAATGAATTATTGTTCTGGTGTCACTAAAAAATCAGTATGAAACTGATGATTGAACTTGAATTCTGCTTCCTAGCCTTATTAACTTCATTCATGTTGTACATGCAGTGTATTTCTGTCAATAAATGTGCTGTTTATGTTCTGTGTCAGAATAACATTCCAGTGTTCAGTCCTGCTCTGACGGACGGCTCTCTGGGCGACATGATCTACTTCCACTCTTACAAGAACCCAGGCTTGGTTTTGGACATAGTGGAAGGTAAAAGCAACATCACTGCTACAGAGCGGCATCGCCACGGCGGCCTCAGCATTATGTGAATGTTATCCTTACATCACGAATGGGGGCTTTGTTTCAGATATTCGCAAGTTGAACAGCCAGGCGGTGTTTGCCAAAAGGACGGGAATGATCATCCTGGGAGGAGGCCTGGTCAAACATCACATATGCAACGCTAATCTTATGGTAACCAACTTCACGTGATCTTTTTTCTTACTTTTTGAGGAATTAGGCTGGTTTTCAGTGGTAGAATATTCACTCAAACAGTGCCATTTTGACTACTTAAATTGATTATTTCCATCCCATTTTCCCCTTCACACTCCTATTCCACTCTGATTCATTAGTACATCGCAAAAAAGTTGGGATGTTTTGTAAAACAAGATATTTGATGTTCAAACTGATAAACTTTATTGATTTTGTAAATATACACTCATTCTGAATTTGACGCTGGCAATGTGTTGGAACAGGGGCAACAAACGACTGGGAAAGTTGTGGAATTCTCAAAAAAACACCTGTCCATATTTAGTGGTCCAAGTAGCTATTATGAGTTTGAGTCATCCAGCACAGGCGCAGTCAGCAGGGCAGACTTAATACGACACCAACATGGAAAATCAGTTTCCTCTTCTGACATACTGTCTCTCGTTCCAGAGGAACGGAGCTGACTATGCGGTGTTTGTGAACACGGGTCAGGAGTTTGACGGCTCTGACTCAGGGGCCAGACCTGATGAAGCCGTATCCTGGGGCAAGATCCGAATGGACGCCAAACCTGTGAAGGTACCGATATTTATGCAGCAGTGTTAGCCATGACCAGACCAAGACTAATGTCAACATTATGTTCCATTTATTACAATTATATCCTCAGATACCCTTTTATTGGAGGAGCTTCATTTAGTTTTTTCACATATTTTCCAGATGCCTTTTTCAGATGTGGACTTTCCTTCCTTCCTTCCTTCCTTCCTTCCTTCCTACACTAAAATGGGATTGCACCTACAAAGATCAGATTTAAAATTAAGCTCTCTTGCACAAAAAAGAACTAATCTCCATTTAGTAAATCCAAGTTTAGTGATGTCAACTAAAATGAAATAGATTTGAATCAATACAGAGATGCTAGTATTTTGGCTGCTGTGTAATCCTAAATAAAACATTTTTGCTAGCAAGCTAAAGATTTAAAACATTCAGTGATGCAAAAAGTACTGAAAATCTGTACTCAAGTACAAGTACTGTTACACTGCTAAAATATTACTCAATTACAAGTAAAAGTACAAAGTATTTGTTGCAAAAACTACTCAGAGTATTAGTTACTTTTAACCGTTGATGTCACAGTCACCTCTCCAAACTAGGGTTGGAAAATTTTGTGCATTTTGAAGTTGTTGAAAACGCTAATAATTGATTGAACATTAATAATTTATAAGATACTAAACACATTTTTTCCTCATTTTCAATTTTTCAGTTTTTTTTTTTTTTTTTGGTCATTTTTTTCTCATTTTAAAGTTTAAAAGTTACGTTTCCTTATTCAAGAAATGGCTCCACCAGACAAAACAATGTCAAATGAGGTTCAGTTACTGCCGTGTCAATAACCGTCAATACATTTTTAATTGGTTAAATTCTCAACTGTAATTAATCGATTAATGATCAATCATCGGCATCTTTACTCCACTCTTATGTGTGCTGTCGCGGTGTTTTGTTTTGTTTTTTGTTTGTATCTCCTGGTTTTCATTGGCCTGTTTGTGATCAGATCACCTGATTGGCTACTAAAATGCAGATGAAAGATTTAAGTATCAATTCAAATTGTATTCAGTACTCGACTATGATTTTAAAAGTAACTAAGTAGATTACATCTTGTAATGCATACTTGTAAGTACGAGTAAAAGTACAGACTTGAAAATCTACTCATAAAAGTACAAGCACCCCCCCAAAAAAAAACTACTTAATTACAGTAATTTGAGTATTTGTAATTAGTTACTTCCACCCCTGAAAATATTACATTATTTGCCAGCTGGCTAAAAAGTTACATTGTTTCCTGGCTACTTAAAAAGTTGATAAAATGTTCCAGTGTTTGCTAGCTACTAAAAAGTTAGCAAGATGTTCGTAATCATATTGCAATCACAATTTCAGTCAAAATAATTTGTAATATGACTTTTTTTTTTTACCACATCATGCAGCCCTAATTGTTTGCTAGCTAGCTTAAAAGTTAACAAAACGTTGCATGTTTTCTAGTCAGCTTACTCTTGGTGGCTCGGCTCCTTTAAGAAAACTTTGTGGCCTAATTAATGGAGCAATATGGCCAAGTTAGAGAGGATTAAAAAGTGGATAACGGCGCTTTAAGAAAAAATAAGTTGGCAGACTGTTTTAACAGATCAACTGGAGTGAAAGAAAGAAAAGATGCATCATCAAACTCAACTGTGTTGATTCTGTCCCTTAACTTTGTTCATGGAGCTTAAATATTTTGCTCAATCGATCTCAAAAAGGCAGCCTTTTTAAACCTCAAGTGTAAGTTTAAAGTAAATGCTGGATCACAGATTAAAATAAAAATAGAGGTTATACTGTATGTCAGTAGCCGTTCAAAAAAAATACCCATGACAACATGTATGACAAGTGGCATTGACCTCCATTCAGATATGATCTACAGCTGATAAACATCAATTTTCTGTGTTTAATATCTGCTTTTAATTTTCCACTGTTAGGAAAAAAAATCAGTGTTCACCAGGAGCTGTGGTTCCTGCTTTGGCCTCAAGGTGGCAGCGTCTGACTGCACAGTGTTTGATACAAGGCTGCAGAGTGGCAACGAAGCACCAAAACATAAATATGAAAAAAAAAACAGGGACTGTATTCATTGTGGTGTAGTAAGACAGAAAAGTGATCCACTGCTCTGCTCTGTGTTCTCAGGTGTATGCAGACGCCTCTTTAGTCTTCCCTCTGATCGTGGCCCAGACCTTCGCTCTCCACGCTGACAAGCTGACTGCCGGCAAGAAAACAGATTAATTTAGATTATCTGTCAGAAACATCAAGCAGCGAAATAACTCACTGCAGTATGATGTTCTTAACAGTTCTGTTGAATCTACATGGTGATGGCAACTTTAAGAGGCAGCGTTACATACAATGCTGTCATTGAAAACTTTATTTTCAGGGCATCAGTGGTGAGGATTTCCTGTAGAGCTGCAACAATTAGTCAATCAAAAGAATATTAGTTGGCAACTATTTTGATGACCATTTCAGTCATTTTTCAAGCAAAAATGTCAAACTATAGCTGGTTCCAGCTTCTTAAATTTGATTCTTTGAGTTTTGGACTGTCGGTTGAACAAAAGAAGCAGTTTTAAGATGTCACTTTGGGAAATTGTGATGAGAATCTTTCACAATTTTTGACATCAGACTAAACGATAAATGTGAAAATAATTGGTCAGTCCCTCCAGGATTTCAGGAGCTGTTTTTGGGGATTGTTGGGGCCTAAAATGCCTGATTTCACAGCAGCTTTTCCAAAGAAGAAAACTGCATGAACACATGAAATTTGGGGGGGGGGGGCTCTTTTTGTATAATTCATTAAAAATCAAAGGTAACTTGTTCCAGTCAGAGTAAAACCACACTCTGTTCTGAGTTTTCTAAGAAACCGTACTAAAAAAAAAGCTCAGGATTATTTAAGTTGTAACAAAATCTGCTTTATTGTAGATGAGTGAGGAAGTGCTCCTGGGGGTTGTTGCGCAGCACCGTGATGGAGCTGAAAATCAGTCAAAACAGCACAAAATTATAACATCTAAAAGTGCACAGGGCATTAATAAAAGTTCTTTTAAGTACGTATGACAACCTTGAAAAAATACATATATAATACAAAATAATACATAGAGTCAGTTCATTGAAACGTACATGTGTAACGTTTGCTGCTCTGATTGGTGGAACTCACAGGAAACCACAATTAGATTGGTTGAATTTGCTATAATTGTTGCGTTTGCAGCATTGCAACTTCCTGGAGGGACTGACTGGCAGATGAATCAATCATGAAAGTGGAAAATAATCATTTATTTGCAGCCCTAGTTTCTTGTCTTAATGCTTTCTGTAACAATATTTAGTTGTTAAAACAAGCACAGCTCTTTTCCTGCGAGCTGGAATAGCATGAGCCGCATGCTATTGCATGTACCAAAGAGACTGTCTGAAATGTGTCAGGTTTTATCCGTGAGTGTGTTTGTGCGAGAAAGAGAGCGTCAACAGATACACACTTAAGTGCATTGTTATTTAGCTGAGAGTTTTAATTTATTTCAGTCTATCTGTGGCACGACAAGCAGTCACAGAACTGTCAGTTTTTATATTATCCGAGCCTTTACCTTACTGTCACTGTTACGGGATGAAAGATGTGCCTGTATATCTTAATAAATCATAACTGAATCATTAGGGCCGTATTAAACAGGGTTTTAGTGGACTGCTTACAAAAAGTCTTTGTGCAGTAGTTCTGTGTGAGAAGGCCTTTGTGACACTTAATTTCACATGACTGTGTTTGTGATCTTTGTTGTATAAATAGGATTAGGGCTAAACACTCTCATTTTTTTTCCTTTTTATGTTCAAAGCTTCTGTTTAGGTTTTATGATGTTATCACCACCCCCCAACCTCAAATAAAATCTTCAGTTTATATAAAGTGATTCATCAGATTAAATCCACTTGATACAGGTGCCGTCCTTTGTGTGCAGCGAAGCGCACAAAGGAAAGCACAGTGAAAACAAATACAGACTGAAGCACAACAGTTTGTTCAGTTACAACCTGAATTTTGAACATGATGACAACAATCTTTTTTCAATAAAATTTGACTCTTGGACTTTCCACCACTCTGGAAATGTCTGGATCTCACAAGCTGGAAACAATCCTGCGCAGCCGACGCTGGAATCCAATTCTACAAATTGTACAATACTAGTAATATTAGTGCAGCTTTTTTTTTTCTTTATCAGCAACTGTGCAGAGACACTGTATTTAACAGAATGAATAGACAGCATTCAGATGCTGGTTTGGAATTTGAATGTCAGTGTTATGAAGCTTCAAACCAAAAAAGGATAAAACATTTGTTTTGCATTAAACACAAGACTTCACTGCTGACCTATGATGAAAAATAATATTTATAATGTTAAACAGAGTTTGAAGCTCCTCATTTGCATCTGAAATATGTCTATAAAAATACAAAAGCAAACCACTTGTAGTTTCAGCACTTTTGTCCACTTTCTCAGGTAGCCTACCTGTACAGTCTACTGCAGTCACTCCCAAGATGGTGCCCAGATTTTATTTGGGTCACCAAATAAATAAAAGACTATGGTAGATATTCTGCAAAATTAAGATTTCTATCTGCTGTACAACTTTTATAAAGCATTAAAATGTGTGTATTCTTTTACTGATGAGAGAAAAAAATAACAGCATAAAGTTAATTCTTTCTAAATGCACTTTTTTGAGTTTTGAGGCAAAACTCAAACTCAAGTTTTGAAAAGGTTTTGCTAACTATTAATGTTTTGTTAAGCTAATTTACTTTTCTTCTGTAGATAAAATTAAATATTTTAGTTTTATAAACCCCCACAACTGAATTAAAAAATATTGAGGTAAGTGAAAGTGAATAACTGGTTAATAATTTAATATTTTCTATTAAAACCATTTAATTTTCAAGCACCCAAATAATGACAAATAAGGTTCATAACCCACTGTAAAAAAAAATAAAATAAATACTATTTTCATATACTATTTACTATTTTAAACTTCAAAGATTCATGTATTTCCAAAGTAGAAAGCAAATTCTTTCAACCAAAGATTATAGTTCAGCAAAACTTTTTCAGTCTGCTTCGAAACTTAAGAGTTTGAGTTGGACTTAAAACTCAGAAATGTAAGTTGCATTGAAATTTTGTGCTGTTTTTTTAATGTTTGTTTTTCTGATTAGAGGAAATAAAAACAATTAGATGGCCTGTTTACTCAGCTTAAATGCATTTATTTCTCATTAACTATTAAGTATTAAGTTTGTCATTTTTAAAAAGTGGGTCCCAGAAAAAAAAAAAAGTTTGGGAAACACTGCTCTGTATTCAATTCAATACAAATAGTTTATAATAGTTTTTTCATACAGTGGAAACCTCTTATCATGATATATGAATGAATAATAACTTAATATAACTTTACCTTTCAAAACATATTACAAAACCCTTTCACAAACAGGCTGCACAGTTGAAACATTAAAAGATTTAAAAGACAGGTCATTTATACAGTAATATAACTGGTAAAAGCATAGAGACTTGTGGAATAATGAAAATAATAAGATAATTAAAACAGAAACAGTAAAATTCAATTCAATGTTTACTATAGGAAGACTTCTATTAAAATAAGTTTTTAAAAGAGGACACTGAAGTCTCTAACCTGATATCTTCAGGTATTGAAGTCCACAAGACTGACCAACTGCTATTAATGGATGATTATTATAATCAGTTTTTTTTTTTTTGGTTTTTTTTTTTTTTTTTGCTTATTTTGTTTTCCATCCAGACTACCATCTAGTTGACATCAGTATTTTTATTACATGAATATAAAGTAATGACATGGACAGCTTCAAATACACTGTAGGAAAAAGTACAGTAATGTGTATAAACATATAGAATTGAGAGAAAATTACTTATTTTTTCCGCTGTGACTTCAGCGTACACGCAGCAGCAGCCTCTGATAGCTGAAGGCAGATGGTTACCATGAGGCAAAGTATCATGGGAGTAAAGTTAGGGGGAAAAAAAAAGATTTACAGTAGTTTTAAAACTGTTTTTCATATGTTGTGATGTACGAGAAGTCCCAAAATGAACATTGTAAGCAGACTACTTGATTACTATAAGTAGATTATTTAAACATCATTTGTATAGGAATGTTTTTGTAATAAATTCTGCAGTAGTTTTTGGTGACAATATATGAAATATCAAAATTCAGTCACTCGTCTATAATTGAGGTCAGAGTTAAAGAACAGGCCTGCATTATGTATAGAGGGGTGTTTCTTTTCTTTTCTTCTTCTTTTTTTAATCTTTCCCATTTACACACATGTAAGGGAGCAGAATATTAGAAAGATCTCTCTATAAAATGCAGTCAACTAACTAAGACCTCAAGGCTTAAACTGCATCAACAAACACTGAGTATCATAGGCATCATAAAAGTAAACTTTTTGGCAAAACAACTGTTTTGGATTGCATTAGACTGCAGGTGTCCTAATAAAGTGACAGAGTGTATTATCTATTTTTTCTTGAATTTTCCTTTTTTCAAAATTAAGAGACTCCAACATCCTTCTGAAAACCCTGATTCAACTTCCAACCTTTGTACATGTCTGTATCTATAATATATTTACTGTAATAAATCATAAAATGACCACAATATGACACCAGGGATTAAGGAAACATGCGAAGTTGAAATACTCACTACTCAGATAACAAAACTACAGCTGCGGTGACCTTTCTGTTCTGGTCTGGTAACTTGTGTTATTGTTTGTTCCCCTTTAAGTTGAAATTAATGCCGAATGTTCACCAAATGAGTAAGCGTCTGTTTATGACTCATAAGATCATTAATAATCTTTTAGAAGGAAATTGAGCAATATGTTAATGGAGTCTGCAGGCGGTGACTGAACTCAAACTCCAGTGGGTATTTTCAGAGCATTGTGCTTTTATTTTTCGGGGTAACAGGCTTAGTTTTACGTTTACAGACAACTGACGGTTATGAACAGCTGATCAACTTACAGCGTGGGACTCATCGTGGCTTGTTGGTGTCATATTATAATGCTGCACTCGTCTTGCGCTCCTGCAGTATTCCTGCAGCCTGCCTGAGCCTCCTCGAGTCTGAGGAATCCATAGACTGTACATTAAATAGGGATTCAACCTATTTGATTTACATAAAAATAAAATAAAATAAAAATATATACATATATTCTATGGCTCCAACACATTGTTTGACCTGCAGAAGAGTTGTTACAGTTGTTTGAACAGCAGCTCTTGACACAAGAAAACTGTCTTCTGTTGGTGGCAATTTTTTAATCATTTGTAAGTAGTATCATGAAAGCCATATTTATACTGGTTTTCTACTAAAATATATGTTAACTGCATCAAAAGGTTTTGAAAAGTTAATGAAAATGCTTCTAGCAAATTCATTGTTCTCAAGTGCAGCGGTACCTGTCAGTCAGGTTAAGCAGAGACTTTTTTTCGATATTAAATCCAAAAGAAAATAACATTACATATCATGGTAGCGTTACTTTCAAGGAAGTTGCTGTTCAAAGACCTGGCGTTCAAAACAAAACGATGTGTCGATGTGTGTCTGTGTGTAAGATGGCGTTCTTTCTGCTTGTCTCTATGATGTGTAACGTTAGCCAATCACCAGCATCATTAGATGACGGTACACGGTACTGAAGCTGATGAGATTAACTACAAATACTTAGTTACTGTACTGAAGTAGAGTTAGAGTGTTTATTTTTCTGACAACTTATTCCTTTTACACCCTACATCTTAACAAAAATATCTGTGCTTTATACTCCTTACATTGTCAAAACAGGCCTATTACTTTAGTTTTAATGCATTTGAGGGGAATTATTGATTATTTTTATTTTTGCATCATTGTGTGGCACAATAACACAAAAACGATTCCTTGGTATCACCATCCAATATCATGCACAACATGTCACAAGATGAAAACGACAAAGATGTAACAAGACTAAAACAATGTACGAGATGTAGCAAGATGAAAACAAAGTAAAACATATAAGACACAAACAGCGTAAAAGATGTAACTAGACCAAAATAGCATTAAAGATGTAACAAGACGAAAACAATGCAAGGAGACATACTAATCTTAAAATGATGTAAACAGGATCTAACAGGATGTAACGCAAAACATGTAACAATACGAAAACTGTAAAAGGCATAACAGGTGAAATGACGTGTACGGATGAACACAACCAAGACAAAACAAAAAGTATGTAACAAGACTAAAACGATGTATGAGACAAAAACAAAGTAAAACACACAAGATGCAAACAAGAGAAAAACAGCATAAGACATACCAAGATTAAACCAATGTAAAAAAGACGCAACAAGACAAAAACAATGTAAAAGGTGTTAACGATGAAAATGATGAAGATGCAAACAAAAGACATAACAAGATGAAAACAGCCAAAACGTAACAAGACAAAAATGGCATAACAAGACATAACTAGACCAAAACAGTATAAAAGATGTGAGACGGAAACAACCTAAGAAGACATACCAAGGATGCAACAAGATGAAAACAACGTATAACACGTAACAAGACACAAACAACATAAAACACGTAACAAGATGAAAACAATCGAGATGCAACAAGACAAAAAGGACGTAAGAAAATGTAACAAGACGAAAACAACGTAAAAGACGTAACAAGTTGAAAACAACCAAGATGTAATGAGAAAAAAGGACGTAAGATGTAACAAGACGAAAATAACGTAAAGATGTAACAAGTTGGGAAAACACCAAGATGCAACAAGGAAAGAAAGGATGTAAGAAGACGTAACAAGAGGAAACAACGTAAAAGACATAACAAGATGAAAACAACCAAGATGTAACAAGATGAAAAGGACGTAAGAAGATGTACCCACAAAAACAACGTAAAAGGCGTAACGATGAAAATGACAAAGAAGAAAAATATGCAACGAGACGAAACACGCAGAGATTCGACAAGGGCGGAAAAGGTGAGGTTCAGTTAGCTTTGCACAGAAACAGTCCGGTAATGTTGTTCCCCAACTTTTTTACTTGTCTTGTCCATTTGTATTAGACCTGCACTTTAACTTTTACTTAAGTAAGGAAGTTGAATCAGAACTTCTAGTTTTACCAGTCTTTTTTTTTTATACTTCTCGAGTACATGATGAATATGTGTGTTCTTTTGCCACCTCTGTGTCTGTCGGTGCCACAAAAGTATCAAAGTTTGGTACCCAGCCCTACACTCATTAGGTGGGACTCTGCTGCTTTCTGCTGTCAGCGGAGTCAAACACCTAATCTAGTAACGATGATGAAGACATTTCCCATCACAATACATCAGTCTGTTATTGTGGGAGTAGATATTTCCTGTGGGTAATCACTGCTTCCACGTCCTCCACACACACGGTCACTGTTAACATGTGCAACCCTGTGATATTTGCAGACTTTGCAATGGAAATTGGGTAGTTTTTGTATCAAGTGTGTGTGTGTGTATATTATATACACTGAAGCCTGACTTTGTTTTCCTAGAGGTGTTTAAAGTGTCAGAGTGTCTTTTTTTAGCGGGAATGGTGACCTTTTCTTTTTTGGAAACGGAGATGGAGAAGTGGAGTTGGAACTGGGATAAGGTCAGCTTTCCCAAAACCTCAGCCCCATGTGTCTAACACACACACACACACACACACACGAGTTGGGCGTTCCTGTCTTTGTACAAACTGCTTTTCCATTCAGTCCTTCTATCATTTCCTGTTGGCGGTGGCACTGTGTGAGTGTGTGTTTACCCAGGGCTTGACAGTTAGATTTTTTCTTTTTTTTTTTTTTTTAAAGGCAGCGGTGTATGAATTTTCAGCCCTATAGAAACTTATGTTTGCTCTGTGCTTAATGGAAAGATTACAGGGAGACACTGAGAGATAGAGACTGTGTGTGTGTGTGGGATGAGCTGTAGTCACGCTATGATAATATTGTGTGGCGTCTGCACAGAGCAGACAGTGTTTGCCCCCTCCTCCTCTGCGGAACAATCAGTACACTGTGTGATGTGCAGGGCCACAGCAGTCATAATGGCAATTATGTCTTCTCCTGGACAGAGTGGCAGCTTTTTTTTTTTTTTTTTTATGGTGAGAACCAAAGAGGCAGACATGGAGGCAGAGAGATAGAGAGAGAGAGAGGAGAGGGAGAAGGAAAAGTCAGAGGGAGCTGACCTGCTGCACAGCTGCAGGGTGGGGTGGATCTGTGGAGGAAAGGAAATACACAGAGGATAGATTTGTGCGTATTTGCATATTTATATCAAAGTCCTTTTTTTTTTCCGACCCACTTGCTTTTAATGTCTCAGGTTCATTTCATCACTTAAAGGGATAGTTCACCAAGAAATGAAAATTCAGTATCAGCTACTCACCCTCCTGCAGATTGAGGGTTGGGTTTATTTTATTAGTCCGCTGGAGTTTCACAGGAAAAACGGCGTTGCAGAATCTCCCAAACAATGGAAGTGAACGGTGACCAGTTTTCTTAAACGTAAAAACACAACTGGGAAAAAAAACCAAACATAATATGCCTCCATATTGCTTGTCTGGCATAATCCAAGTCTGCTAAAGTCCCGACATGCTGTTTGCACACCGTCACACCACACACACGCAGTTCAGACAGTGCATGGACATGTGAACGTGGCTCCAAGATAAGAATCTACAGTGAAGATTCAGACTAAAAACATGGTGCAAATAGCATCTTTTTAGTCAGTTTGGCATGTTGGGGCTTTAGAAGTAACCTGTGTGTTTGTGTATTATTGTTGTTATTTTATATTGATGCATTTATATCAATTTGTATTCATTTATGATTTTTTCCTTTGTTGCCCCACTCCTGAAACTAAACCTCCGCCCTTATTCACGGGTGAGTACTCTGTCCTCTTGCATCGTCCCGTTCCTTATCTCCACCTCTGTTTACCTGTTATGTTGCCATAGGAACCCCCACCTTGGGAGCCGATTGGCCAACCTGCAGAGGCAGACAGGTGAGGGAGTGCAGTGCGTGGGCGTGGAGGACAGACGTTTGCAGAGCGAGGAGGGGCAGACTGGGGCTCAAAGATAAACAATGACATGTAGAAGGAAAACAATGGAGCAATAAATGTATGGCAGGCGGGTAAAGACGTTGACACACGGGGGGGGTGGGGGAGGGAGGGTGCAGGCCGGTGAGAGCGACTCACCTCGCGCTGCTTTCTTAGAAACAGGAAGTCGTCAGTTGAACCGCCGTCTCCTCCTCTGACGCAGCTGGCTGACGCTGATGACGGCCATGTGTCGGGGTTGCTATAGTAACCACCCGGCAAGGACAAACATCCGGATTACTGTCTGCTGCCATGTCACCATTTTTCAACAAATTAGAACTGTGGTTTAACCACGATGCATTATTATTGGTTACCATGGCGACAGCAAAATAAAGAGGATGTACAGTGACAGGTTTCCCTTTACCTTTACCCACAAAAAATATTGTAGGGAGAACATTTTAAAACCGTGAATTATTAATACTTAACTAATTGTATATTTAATATATATTCATATTTTCAGCGTCCAACAGAATACATTGACTTTTAATGAAAAAGAAACAAAAACAAGTTGGGATAAAAGCAGTTTACACGTACATATAATGCATTTTAGGTTTATTTCTTACATTCTTTGTTGTATTTGTGAATAAATAATGAAAAGAAAATTATAACCTGTAACTATTGTATAATAATAGTTTGAGTAATTATGACTACGATTTACATTTTTAAAGGCACCTGCCTCATTCATGGCAGCTTTATACTTTGTTAAATTGACTAAAAGACAAGTCAGACATTAGGTTGTCAGAAGTATTGTTTAAAACAACACAATATTCAGAGCTCAGTTCTGTTCAGTCTTTATTTTCTTACATGAAATCTGGCCTGCAGACAAACCAGGCAGTGTTCAGTGACAGCAGGTTTTTAACTAAAGAAAAGATAAAGAAAATCGTTCTATTTTGTGTCTCAGGGACTTTTTTTTTCTTTCAGTCATGGTATTGTTTTTTTTATACTAGTATAAATTCTTCTATCATGACAACTCTTGTCAGACTTAAAGCTGAGTTAGTTAAATGTGCTAAACAAAGACAAAGAACCAGGTGTACTAGGAGGTGGACTAGGTGTAAACAGCTGCATGATGTGATGGTGCAGCTAAAAGTGAAACAAATGTCAGAGGAAGTAAAGGAGCGACAGCAACCTTTTCAAGTTTTTTATAGGTCCTCTTAAAAGGAAATATTTGTTCAGTGTTAGTTCTGTTTTAGAAATGAGTTTTGTTTCTTTCATGAGTTGAACCGCACCAATACATGGGCCTGATCACAGATTTTTTTACAGAACATATAATGCACAAAATGATACTTGGGGAGATTTAGATTTTGCCAAATGGGGAACATTTATGAGGACAAGAGGAGCTCCCTGACAGGTGTAAATACTGAGAACTTAAACAACCGGCAAAGTTAAAATGATCAGAAGCTGACTGATACTGAACAGTACTGATGTTTATTTAGATATTTCTTTTATTTTTATTTACTTTTTATTTTCCCAGTGCTCATTTTTAGAAATAGTTCACAATTATCTAACATGTTAAAAGAATATTTAACTTAAATATTCTTTAATAAAGTTATTTGTTAAAGAAAGCAGCTTTCTGAGTGCACCAACATCGGTACACAATCCATATAAAAAAAAATCTATTTTCAATTTTGGCTACCATATTGGTAATCTGTCACTTTTTTACCCTCTAAAATCTGGATCAGTATCAGTCTCAGAAGTTCCATATCAGTCGGGCTCTCATGACGAGACACAGATTTGAAGGAATCGTGGTCATAACATTGACACTCATTGCTCAGGTGCATTTATTTCAACTTTAAGTAACTATGTAAATGTACAATATCAAAAATTAGGGAAATGGATCCAATTATTTTTATAGAATTTCTGTGATTTGAATGAAATGAAGTTTCCCACCAAATGAAACCTAATTATTGTCTCTCAGTTTTCTTGATTTTCTTTTTTCAGTAGTCGGCTTCTCAGAAGGACTTTAAGCGATGTGACGATGTGTGGAAAAAGTGTCGGCCTGTGCAGAGTTCATGAGAGGTTAGACGTTAACGTTGTTGCATAACTGTGACCTAAATTGATTTTTCATCAATAGGCGGCCAGGTGCAATGAAAGTATGCAGGCTTTCATTCCAGCCATCGACAAAAGTCAGCGCATTTTGGTGCTGAACACAAGATGTCAGGTGGAACTAGAGTCGGTGAAAAGTGTTGGTGTGATCTTTGTTTGGAATGAAAACCAGCTTTTGCTTTCATGTCCGTGGTCCAAGAGTAGAAGAAGTTAGAGAAACGTGAAAAAGAGTATTTTTATTTGACCAAAATTTTGTGGAGAGTAGTGGGAAAAGTTGCCCAAACTATATTACAATATTAAAGGTAGGGACAAATTAGACTATAATAAAGAGTTAGGAGACATTTTTTGGTGACAAGATGAACAAAGCCTCCTTATTATAGCAATAGATTTATGTATTTTTGTGGTAACCCAGTCCATTCATTTCTCTAACTCAAACTCTCATCAACAAAAAATCCTTGAAATTCTGTAGTTGATACTCCAGGCATCTCAACAAACTCAATTATAATTTTAGATAAATTGTTTTGTGTGATTTTTTTTTTATATATATTCAAAGATAATTTATGTAGTCATAGCCATGTAGCATAGGCAGATAAACCAACACTATTATCCTTAGCGAACTGAAATTTGAATCAGCAAGAACTAGGAGTGTGTCATCTGCAAACATTAGTGATGAAGGGTATTTGAGACTTTAAACAAATCATGTATATAGAAAAGGATTAATAATGGTCCATGAATGGACACCTGTGGAACGCCACATAGTAATCTAGCTTTGTTAGAATAGTGACCATTAAAACAAATGACTGTGTTCTGATGGTGACAGTTTTTTTAACCATTTGTCAGTGGTGTCATGAAAACCATACTTACACAGCTTCTCCAATAAAATATGAAACAAAAAATATGTTAACTGTATCAAAGTATTATAAGCAAATTTATTATTCTCAAGTGCAACAGTAACTTTGTCAGTCAGGTGGAGCAGAGTCAGGGTTTGAATTACACAGGTGGCTTTTGGGAGAGCCCTATTTTCCAGTGCGTAGCACTGCTAAAACATGTCACGTGCATGCGCGTACATGGAAGTGTGTGACAGCGCTGTCAGGCTAACAGCAAAAAAACATTCTACTGTTACTACTACAGACAGTTAATACTGTCAGTAATATTTTATAAAGGCCAAAAAAACAACAATGTAAGGCTACCGTTTCAAAATCAAGCCTAGATCACACATTGTTTAGCAAGCCTGTGTTTTTAACTACAGAAAAATAAAGAGACTTGTTGTGCTGTTCAGTTTAAGGCTTTTACAGAGCAGGTATGAGGTATCAACATTATCATCTGTGCTTTGTTGGATGCAAACTAATATGAAGAGCTGAATTATTAATTATTTCGGGACCATGTTTTAGAGCTCCCACTAAGTGGAGTGATTTTTCCAGAGACTATACTGGTGTTTGTAAAGAACTGAGTTTGAATTTAAATGAAAAAGAATCCTTTTGTATATATTTATTCTAATATTTTGAAAAACATGGCAAAATAATTTTTAAAAAGCTTTATATTATTACAATAATACAATACAATTAAAAGCATTATTGAAAAAAAGATACAAGACACATAAACTGCTTTTTCAAAGAAATTAAATTTTAATTTTGTTGAAATCACACATAGTATAAACCAGTTCTTTTTTTACAAATATGATACCAACAACAACAGATGATGAAACAGAAACAACACAAAGTAACTTTGGCTTTGAATCATCAAAAAATAAAAGCAACATACAAAAACACTAAATCAAATATTGTGGCAGACCTTATTAAAAATATTTTATTTCAAGCAAGTTATGCATTTCAGGGTGCAATTATTTTTTTTTTAGATTTCCACATAGTTTTGATTAAAATAGCTTCTATGGCTTTGTGATAATTGTAGCTTTTAATGGTCTGTAAATGCAATAAGAGAGCAGGCATTAATCCAAGTGAAGTGTTTCATTACAGATTGTGAGGAAAAAATGTTGCAACGAGGAATTCACTGAGACAAACACAGACTAAATTGATATTGTCAGTCATTTCAAAATAAATGTATTTAAATGTGCACAAAAGACAATATAACAAACTACAGCTACAGCTGTGTGTGTGTCTGTGTGTGTGTGTGTGTGTGTGTGTGGAAATGAGACCAGACCCCTGTTCCTGCTGAACTGAGCCAGCCGACGTCACACACTGATTATCAGCACAGCAGGCACAGGAGACCGACCCAGCAGGGGGGTGAGGGGTTGGGGGTGGGGGTAGACAGACACACACACACAACATACACACACAGACACACACATACCACACACACACACACACATAGGAAAGTCAGACCAGTACACACACACACAGAAGTCAAACAAATAGACACTGATGCTCATGCAGAAATCAACAAGTGGAGAAAATATGAGCACAAACACACGGTTTACACACACCCTGGCAGCCGGCGATACAAATGACGACATACGATGACATACTGCTCGCCCTACAGGATCAGGAGCAGTCCTCGGCGCTAATGAGACAGCTGACATTTAGCAGACACGGACACACTGAAGCCGCACAATTTCAGCCAATCCAACAGATTACCAGTTATTACCAGAAGCTTAGAGGCAGTGATACCTTCTCCTGGCCGCAACGCACCACCCTTAGACTTTCACAAAGACAAAAGTGAGTCATCTGTGAACCACACATGTACTCAACCTTCAACACATGCTGTCACAGTGGAAGTGATTGGGTGTGATGAGTCCGGAAAAAGAGAGAATCAGAGAATCAGAAAATCAATCAATCTTGCGAACGAGAAGTTTTTGCCTCTTTTTTTTTTTTTTTTTTTGACATATCACACAGTTTTCACATGTTGACAGCTGGATGTGAGCTACAGTCAAGTTCCATCCAAACTAAGCACAAGCTTTAACTTACAATTTACAGAAAATCTGCAAAAGTAAATGCAGATTTATGCGTGTTTCCATCCACTACCAGATGGGTTGAGACAAACAGCTGGTGGTGCTGATTCTCCAGTCAGGTGCAGCGAGATGAAATGATTGATAAGTGCAATTCAAGCTCAAATGAACATAAATTATGTTTTTTTAAAAAAGTGATGGAAATATGGGATTTATGTTTGTTTCATGTGCTCAAATGCTCCTAAAAACAGGCAGATAGAAACACACTTTATGTCTTCTGTCTTCAAGAAGGATTCATTTTTAAACCTGGTTAAATATTAAAATTATTTTGCACCAAACTTTTAAACTCGTTTAAAATGAAGAGATATTAAATTTAAGCCTCTCTTTAATCTAAATTGTTATTGTTTCCTTGTGCTGCTGCTCTATTGATTTGGCCACAGGTTTTTCTTAAAGGGGGAGAAATTAGAACTTCTCTGCTGAGACATCATGAGAAGACGAACTAACTTTTAAAGTCTTCTCTTAAAGTTTTCAGTAACTTTTGAGCTAGCTAGCAAACAATGTAATGTTTTGTTATCTCTTTAGCTACTTGGTAAACTGTAATGTGTTTTTAATTTCTAAGACAGCTAGCAAACAATACAAACAATATTTGGCTAAAGCTGGTACAATGAATTTTGTTGATTTTGGAGGCCTGTGTGGACAAAAGTGATGTGTGTTTCTACCAGAATAACCAGAAAATATAATGTCAAAAATATAGAAGCATCAGTAATTAATTGAGACTGTTTCATTACCAGTTAAAAAGCTCCTTGTGGCAGCTTTAAAGAATACCGAGCAGCTTTAAGTTAGCAGCTTTCTCCCTTCTTTTAGATTTACTAAATCCTGAAAGCATGCAGATGTATTTATTTATTTTAACTTGGTAAGCGAGCATCTCCATTTTTATTAAACTCAATTTAATTTTGATTTAATGGTCAATAAAGTTGGATTTAATTCAGTAAATTGAGGTTAGTTGTTAATTGTGCAACAGAGCTCTGCATAATTTAAAATCTGGTTGGAGTTTCATATTTTGGGGTCTTTAGAGGGTATAAAATGGCTCATCGGTCGACCATGGCGGGCATCTTTTTGCTCGTCTGAACCCTGGTGTTGCTGTGAGCAGCGGCGGTTTGATGCAGTGCGGCCCCTCCCTGACCTTTACTCCCCTCCTCCCTGCAGGCTGCAGCCCTGTGGCGGCAGAACTTAACCACTGTGAACATGGCACACACTCACTGTTCACATGTGGGTTAAGTCCTGCTGCCGCACAGCCAGGTTACATGAGCATCTGCTCCTGACACAGAGCAAGATGGGTGTGTTTGTGTACAAATATGCAAATCAGGAACATGGGTGTGACCGCGCGCAAGTTGGCAAATGAGTGTGCGTTTGTGCTTGTGAGAAAGAGCTTGCTTTCTTCATGTCAGCCATTGGAAATCCCTGGCAATGTGATTCAGTCCTGTAGTCTCAAAAATCACTCTGCCAGGAATTCCCCTGGCCAACAGAGACAACCAGACAGTTTGTGGTGAGAGGAAGCCGTCGAAGCATGCAAAAAATAAATAATAAATACCACAGACCACCTCCATCATTGTACCATCTGATACTTAAAGCTACTACGACAAACTTTCATATTGTGTTGATTTTGGAGGCATCTCTGGACAGGAGCAGTAGTTTTTCCACCATGATAACCACAAAATATGAAACGTGAAAAATAAAATTGTGCAAAACAGCATCTTCTGTTTCTTCTTAACTGGCTACTACTGACTGTATTTCTTGCCTTGGGAAATTTAAACACTGGCTTGTTTCATCTGATTTCACAGAGAATTCGACTTAAGACCAACAATATAGAAACAGCTGGTTTTCTCATCGATGCTATGTAGGTTATATGGAGACATCAGCGCTAAACTGAGATGTTTTCATAACCAGTTACACTGTGAAAACAAAAAAAAAGGTGAGAAAAGTCAAAATTTCAAGGCATCTCAACTCAAACTCTTAAGTTTTGAAAAAGTTTTACCCACTACTACTATCTTTTCGAGATAATTTACTTTTCTTATTTAGATAAACTTGAAGCCTCCCAAAAAAATGTATCTCAAAAATGATTGAGTCAACTCATTGCAGTGACAGTGACTAATTGTTAATATTTTAACATTTTCAATTAAAACAATTTAACTTTCAGGCACCCAAATAATGACAAATAAGGTTCAACTTTTGCAACTAACCTTTTGAAATGCATTTATTTTAGTATCTAAAACTCAAAGATTTAAGTTTATCTAAAGAAGAAAAGTAGAGACAATCTAAACTAAAGATTATTTTGAGTTGAGCTCAAAACTCAAAAGTCTATTACAGTAAATTACCTTGAAATTTTGAGTTGTCTCAACTTTTTTCTTTACATTGTTAAAACTTACCAACCTCGAAAAAAAAAAAATGTCTTGTTGTATTTTTCAATGGAAAAGATAACCCATATTCTTAAAAGGAAGAAAATGACTCTTTAAAATAAATCTGGGGACTGTTTATATATTTTTACTGAAAATAGGGATTTAAAAGACGCATTTATTCCAGTAGAAGAGATACGGGATAGATAGAAGGATTGTAGAGAAGCTTTGTTTTGTCTTTTAGTTTTCTCTTTTTTCCCTCTTTCTTTTCAATTTTATTTGATTCTTTGTTTGTTTCTTGTTTTTTCTATTATTTGTTATCGCTCTTCCTTTCCTACTTTCATATGTCTCATATAAGCTGCCTGTGTAACTCATTATTTCCTGACATTAGCGGACGGATGAAGTGGAGGAAGGGATGCTGGGAAGGGTGGAAAGATACAGAATGATGCATATGTGACCATGTTGTTATGCCATTACATCGCTATGTGTAATGACCACTGCATCATAAGAGCTTTTTTTTTTAAATGTAAAAACCCCTTGTAGTAACTTTAATATGAATTATCACCGTGGTCTGACGTGCTACATCTTTGTCATTCACGGGTCAGAGTCATCGCGCTTTCTCAGCCCCGCGTGCGCTGTATGTGCATGGTTCTCGTCAACTCCCAGACTTCCCGTGGCCTCTTATAAAAATAGCTTTTCAATGACAGAATGGAGAATTAGGTTAGAAGGAAGTGGCCAGTCAAGTGGCACTCCCTTTAAAGACGTTTGCCCCTCTCTGTTCTCCTTCTGCCCCCTTTATCTGTGCTCGCTGTGTGGACAAAAAAAACAAACAACAAAAAAAAAAAAAGACTGTGTTTTCCCTGCTGCTAAGCTACTGCTAAATCTTGTCAGAAATTGTCAGGAATTTTCACATTGTGTAAGCTGATACTGTATTTATGTGCTATTGCTGCTCATTAATGCCTGTCAAATGATATCTGACACATCCTACACAAGTTAAAGACATACGCCCATCACCCCTGGAGCAGAACCTATTACCCTGAATTCCTTATTGTTGAATTTGACTTGTCTGGACAGGACTGGATTTAAATAATTGAATGTCATTCCAAGCCCCAGATCCACACTGAAAGCTACTTTACCATCCTCTCTTCAAGTCCCTTTATTTTCAGCAGCATGAATATTCCACCATGTTCAAGGTATGAGTCAGTGGGACACTTTTGGGGAACTCCAGACTCTAAATAAGTTTTAGCCGGCTGTCTGTTGTCACTGAAGGCCTGCCAGAGAGCTGTGCCAGGGACACAGTGAACTCACTAACGCTGTATCATTGTTGTCACTAATCTGCTGCAGCAGGTCTGAGAGTTTGGAAGGAGCTTCCCAAAATAGTACAAAACCTTCTTCTTATCCTGTATTTTTAAGAAAGGAAGATTACTACTCCAACAAAGCAACTAGTGCTGCCCGGGGGAATGGAAAAGTTCATAATAAGATCTCATCTTTGTGTCTCCTGGACATATATGAGGTCAGTTTAAGACCAATGTGAGACTTTGACCATTTTCTCATACTTCTTGAATTCAGCTCCAGAGAAATTGCCCAAGACTAATTTGAAGATCTTAAAATGTTTTTTGTTTTGTTTTTTTGGTCTCACTGCACTGATCTTAAATTTGTCTTACATAATCAGCCCTGGAGACACCTATGATCTCAGCAAAAGATCTGCTTTTCTTTTGTTTTGCTTCTTTTTTTCTCCCTAAGGGGTTTTTTTTTAAAGAGGAACAGACGAGACTGCAGTGAGCTCAAAATAAGAATCTCATTCATTTCTCATAAGACAAAGAAAAGACGATTGTGAGAAACTAAATTTTCCTCTGGGTAAACATCATGCAGAATAAAAAACCCTGTTTCATGTGTGGATGCTTTCTAGTTTCCTTCAGGCCAGTCTGAGCGAGTCTGTGTGGTCCAAAATGGACTCATTTCAAACACATTTAATTATTAAATAGAACTGAAAGTTATGTCACTTGTGAGCTCTGATGAAATATCTGACAGGTTTTTTCATTCATTCATTTCTCATGAGTAGCCATTTTATTTTTTTTAAAGCTGCTAACTGTTCTCTTAATGCTAATCAAATTACACATTTTCAGACCATATTTCTTATTTGACGTTGATTTAGAAGGGCTACAGATTTGACATATTTCTTTCTCTGTCTGTTCTCTCTGTATACTTGAACACGTCTCTTTTACACACTCAGATTACGGCACAAGAAGAATTTTTGAGGCCCCGGCTAGCTTAGCATAATTTTAGGGCCAGGCTTTCAGAGGTGTTATTTTCACAAAGGAAAGCATTCACAGATGAGCTCACATGTGGTTGTTTCTCCTGAGTCACTAGAAGAAAACTGAGGCTTAGAGTTTTCTCTCTGATCTTATGGTCCCATGTCCAGGAGAACTTAAACTAGACAAATTTAAGATCATTTAGAGCACATGTGTCAGACTCAAAGCATACGGGCCAAATTTAGGCCAGCTCCTCATTTCAATTCTATGGTGTGTTTCAGAAGCACATAAACTACATTATTTTTCCTAAAATTCTGCTTTCAGCGCTAATAACTGCTAAATTATCTCTAAAACTACATACCAAATGCGGCAGTTATTTCATATGATAGCATTAGTAGATAGATGATGATGATGACATTAGTTAATAGCTATTTCACTGTTAACGAACAATAAAATGATTTTTTACTAATTATTAGTAATGCTAATAACAATGCTAACAATTCATCCTATTTTATCATTCGTTTAATATGGTCAATAATTAGTTTGTTTAGCCCCTATAAACATATTTGGATGGCTATTATACAGTTGCAACTCATAATTATAATATTTACATTACATTATGTGCGTGAACTTACTTGAGTACCTATTTTAACACAAAACATGAGCTTTTCCTGAACCTACTGAAGTAGTTTTTGTGCTTTTATTTTGAAAGTCTACCTGGGCGGTGCATGTTTTTTTACATTTTTTTATTGCTACCTTGACAACGGAGCCCTGCATGTACAGAAACTGGTGCTCGAGGCTTATCTACAGTGTCATCGTTTGAAGCATAGGTCCATTGACCGAGCTGCTGTATTTTACGAGGTGGGAGTGAGAACATGTTGTCTATGAACATTATCTGGAAGGTTACTGTAAAGTTATGTTTATGATACTTTGTATGATTTATAATATATAGTGCATCCATAATAATTATCTGAATGGCCACTATAAAGTTGCAACTTATGTTTATATAACTTAACAAATCATTAATAAATGGTTTGTGAAACATACATAACACCCATTTTTGAGAACTTGGACCAATCATGTCCTACCAAAAAAGAAAAAAATATAATTAAAAACACTGATTCCAATGCCAGAAAACAATTCACACAATTTAAAAATGTGTTAAAACCCCTCAAAATCTTACAATACCCACTAATAACATAGATGTAAAATATGTTATTATGATCATCTTTGCTTTAAAATCTATTGAAATGTTTGCCCTTTATAGTTGCTTCCGAAATTTCCATCAACTCCCTCAGATTTTTACAAAAACACAATTTAATATCAGAAAAGGGTTAGCTATATCCTATAGGACCCCTGTCTCACTTCGTAGTTTTAAAGGAAGGCGGGAATACTGCTTAGGCACTGGTAAGCTTTCTATTTTTCAACAAACTCATTAATAATATTGCTATCAGATGTGTCTCAAACATGTTAACGTGGTAGCCCTTCTAAGTCTTTTCAAAGCTAAATAAGAATTATGGTTTAAAAATGTGTTTTGATTAGCATTAAGTGCAACTTTAAAAAAATATTAGACCAAAAATTACAACCCTCTGAAAAGTTCTGTCCTAATTCTCAAGGATGAGCGATAAACATTATTTGAGTGTTGTAAAAGAAAAAGCCACACCTTAGTATTAATCTCATTTGCATCTTTGAGAAACAATCTCTTCTTGGATTTAGCTCTCCTTTCTGCCACTGAAAACTAAACTATCTGCTTAAAAGTGAATCTTTACACATGCTGTGTTGGTTTTAGTTGTAGGCGGCCCCTTAACTCCAGTTATGTTTTGCGGCGTGTGCATTAAACCCTTCTGTCCTCCACATGGTGACAATAAGGCAAGAAAGAAGGTCATCTAAGGTCCCAGCACCCATCAAAGACAGCGTGCTAACTCCTCTTTAACTCCTCTCCTCCATCAACCTAAAACCCTCCATCCCGCCATCCTTTCATCTGGCAGCGGTTCATCTCGTGTGTTATTTTCTCTGCCTTTTCATCTTTTCCATCGGTTTCTCTCTTCCCCCCCTCCTTTCTGCGTTCCTCCCGTCGAACCCGCAGCCGTTAATGTCCATGAGCTCATTCCTTCCCTTTCCCTGTAATGACGGCATTCTGGTTGACGCACGCTGTCCAACACCTCACCTCAAACGCTCGCTGCAAGGAGCTCAACATGTCTCACTTTTGCAGTCGTGCTTTTTTTTTTTTTTTTTTTTTTTTGAGGCGATCCTGTTGTTACGCTCAGATTGGATGTTTATTCTGGTTTAGAATAATCATAAGGTTCTGCCATGTGGGCTGCGACTTATTGGCAGCTCATAATTGTGCCAACGTGTTGCATCCTGACGGAGGCGTAGAATAGGAAAATTAGTATCACCGAGTGACGGTCGCCAGCAGATGTACCCTGGTGAAGTCAAAATGTTTTCAGAGAGGGCGCACGGGCTTGTGTGCGGGACTTTGATGGTTTTAGGGTGTACGCTTGATGCTATGTGTGTGTTCTCGTGCGCGCGACGTATGGAGGCCCAAGTGTGGACGTGGCCACTGGCTGTTTTCTCAGACCGTTCTCTCCCCTTCAGCCACAGTTCAGAACTGACATTGCCGTTTACACAAGGGCACACAGTTAAGTGGAAAAGCCTCTGTTGAGACAGCTGGATCTCAACCCCGTGTTGTTTCAACACATATCTTCTCTCCGCCTGTGCCCTTGTATGTGTGTGCGCGCACACACACAGATGCACTAAGAAATGCACACATGCTCGCAGGCAATAATATGCCGGCTATCAATAAACAAACACAGTTATGTCAGTGGGCTGCCCGGCAAACATGGCATGTGCGTTAGCTGGGTTCTCACCCTGTCTCATAAACCAAGAATAGTACAAATACATACCAGTCTGACATCATTCACACCCCCGGGCTGTGAACCGCTTCACAGAGCAAACAGTGAGTGGGGAGGCTGGCTGTGCGCTCGTATTGTGCACTTCATTAATAATTATGTATCAAACTGAGACCTTTTTTTTTTTTTTGTATCTTTCCATTGCATCAGAGGATTTTACAGAAGGCAGTTTGTTTCCAGCGTGGAATCGATACATCTGAGTCTGATGCTTCAAGACATTATGTCAACACTGGAGCACAGGGGTTATAATAACACCTGAAGTCAAGTGTAAATAGGCCACATTTGCTTTTCATAATTGCCGTCGTATCCATTACAGTCTCGGCCCCGATAGGTGCGTGAGCGTGGAGGGAAAGTGACCGTGTTAACTGGATCACCTGACTCCAAGAAGTTGGAGAGACGTGAGGCGGGGAAAGATGGCTGACGCAGCAGAAACCAAAGCAGCATTTCCTCTGCAACTTATTTTTTCAGTCTTTAAAGGGACAGCTCTACATGTTTTTCCTCTTACCTGTAGTGTTATTTATTCATCTAGGTAGATTGGTGTGAGTTGCTGAGTTTTGGAGTTTTCTAATGGAACTAAACAGCACTCAGCATGTGATGCACTTGAAAGAATTAAGACCAACGTCTCTTTGTTTCACTTGTTGGTTCAACTTAATATTTTAGGTTTACTGAACATGTTTTCTTAAGTACAGCTGTATTAATATCAAGTCTAACTAGAAACGTTTAGTTGTTTTGAATTTTTTTTTTTTTTTTTTTACAAAATTACCCCACATTGCCTCTTCAAATTCAGTCAGCATAAAATCTCAAGGCACCCTGGACACTAATCTTTTTAAATTAAAACAAATAGTTTATTTTTACAGTGTGCATATGCACACATGAGTGTGCATTCTTGGATAAAAGCTAACTTACAAATATCTCATAACAAGTTTGCAAACTGAAAGCATGTTCTGACATTGAAACAACTGCTACACTGGAAAAATGACACTTAAGTAAAAAATAAGTTTGAAAAATGAATACAAGGCCTGTGAAACATAAAAGAAAAATCTGCCAATGCTTGTTAATAGACAAAGGTAAAGATACTGAAGATCTGTCTAAAAATGAGTCACTGAAACGGTGCTTGTTTGGTGATTGTGTCTTATATTAAAGGGACAGCTCACCCCCAAATAAAAAATGTATATTTTCCTCTTACTTGTAGTGCTATTTATCCATCTAGATTGTTTTGGTGTGAGTTGCAGAGGATTCTTTTTGGATATGCAGAGATGTCTTCCTTCTCTCGAATATAATGGGACTAGATGGAACTCAGCTTGTGGTGCTCAAAAGCCAAAAAAATCAATTTCTTTCCAGAAATCATGGTCCGGTTGCTAAAGATAATCCACAGATGTTGTTGCGAGCAGATTCATGTAAGAACTGTTTTCTTTCTGCAGTAAAATCTACCAGAACTACTCCTTACTTTCTTTCAGCGGTCTGTGGATTATCTTGAGAAACTGAGTCATGATTTCTGGAGAGAAACATCGCTGTTGAGTTCTCCAAATGGACTTTTTTGGTGCTTTGAACGCCACAAGCTCAAGCTTGCAGACTTAAAACCTACCCCTTCAGCCTGGTTTTGGATTAAGAATGCTTTATAGCAATGAATCGTATTTATTTTTTATTTCATTCAACATGATTTGTTATTTTATTATTATCAGTATTGTTTTTCCCCTTTTTATCGGTTTAATTTGGTTTTTTTAGTTTTTATTCCACTTTATCACGGTTTTCACTTTCTCTGTCATGTATTAAACACTCTGAATTGCATTAACCTGCATGAAAGATGCCATACAAATAAAGTTTGACTGATTGATTGATTGACAAGCCATCTAGTCCCACTATACCAGAGAGAAGGCTGTTATCTCCAAAACTCAGCAACTCACATCAAAACTATCTAGATTGATAAAAAAAGCACTGCAGGCAACAGCAAAAATATGTAGTTTTGATTTTTGAGTGAACCGTCCCTTTAATCTGAGCAATTACGGACTCACTGGCGGAGTGGCAGAACGAGCTAAGCTCTCTAAAATCTGGTGGATGGATGCTTATTCAGCGCTGTCAGTTTCCCTGCAAACACTGTAGTGAAAACGCAGAACACTTTGAACCCACACACCTTGCATAGCACCACACCCTGCCTGTCTCTCTACCAGACGGAGTGTGTGTCTGGGTATGTGTGCGTATGTGAGATTGTATTTGTTTCATGTTTCGTGTGAGGGCGTAATTATTGCTGAGCCTGTGACATTCAGTGACATTCAAACAAGGACTTGCGCTCTACTATGGGCCTTTTCTCTGTTGTACTTTTTCCTGAATCAAAGGCCAACGTTCATTGGCTGGCCTGGAATCAATGGAACGCACCACCACATGTGGGACATTAGTCTGAGAATAAAAAAGTATTTCCAGCTCCAGATCGAGAAGGGGGGGAAAAAAAAAAAAAAGAGAAAAGCTCAAAGTCTCTTTGGGCTGTAAAGCTAGCCTCAGCAGCAGTGAAGAGCCCAGCCCAAAGCCCGTGGTCCGCTCCCTGTAGACCAATGCGTGTAACCCTATCCTCGGCCTGATTCTTTGCCAAACACCCTTACCACCACCAGCCCTGTACTTAGTGTACAGCCGCCCTGCTGCCACTGAACCACACATGCACAAATGGATGCAGAAACTCCGCGCACACACACACACACACTTTTATTCCACTACGCCACGGTTTCCTGAGCCGGGGCCCATTCCTACAGATTGCTGCCGGGCACACCCACCCACCCCACCAAAGCCAAGAAGTCTCTCCTCCTTCTGTTCCCTCTTTCCTCCATCCATTCATCCACTTAGCTTTACCTCCAATCTAATGATTCCTCACTGTAAAAGGCAGATTAACAAAACTCCCATCTCCATGACTATGGAGGTCAATCTAAAGTCACAAATCAACTCGTTCCTATTTTGTCTTTCCTCTATTTTTCGCCTTCCACTGCCCAATGTGGTCTACACCAACACTCCAACCAGATAGGACGGGCTGGCCGGCCGGCAGACAGGGGAGGACAGACACACGGCCGGCCCCTGGACTGAGCTGCAGCTGAAAGTGGGTTAGCTACAGTAGCTGCTGGATTCCCTTCCTTTCATGGAGGTTTGGGAGCTCGCAGACTTACAGGGCCTCTGAACAATGAGAGGAATGTTTGAGCGGCTCCGGCCTCGCTTCGCCACTACCATTACAGCTGCTTTTCTAGAACTTTTTATGACCTCTGTTCCCACTCTGCGGTGCCAGACTGATGGACATGTAGACAGATAGATGACACACACGGGTGGCTGGATGACATACATACTGTGAGCAGGCGGTCGGAGAGGAAGGCGGACAAACAGGTAGAGGCAAAGCACTTAAAGTCATTCAGACGGGTGCGGATATAAATCAAACAGACGTACTGGACAGACAGAAACGAAGCCATCCCATTCAAAGGAACTATTTACGTCTGACCTTTGTAATGGAGCCGGTCCACAGCGGCACACCGCAGATGAGGGCAATATTCCAGTGCCAATATTACAGTACATTAGAACAGCAGGCAGAGGTTACTGTCGCTCCGTGTGAATGTCTGTCCTGATCAACAGGTTGCAGGAATTGCTGTGAAGTGAGCGTGAAGTGCCTCTCTGTGGGACACCAGACGAAAAAAAAAAGAGAGAAGAAAGTCAAAGAAAAAGCGTACAGATTTGTCAGGTCATAAAGTCATAAAACAGTAAAAAGCCTTGCGAGAGGAGGCAGAGGCGATGCTGCACCTACCTGAGACAACAGTTTTTTACTCCTCTGTCTCTGTTTCACTTTCCTCTACTTTGCTCTCGTGGTCGAAGTTGAACTTCACAGTTGTCGTCCCCCCCTTCTCTGCTCTCCCAGTGTGTCTCCCACTCCCTCTCGTCTTCTCTCGTGGGTCTGATCCTCCTTCGACTGTGCAGACGGCAGTGTGTGTGGACGCGAGTGTGTCTGGGAGCCAGACAGGGTGAGAGTAAGAGAGTGGGCGGGCCCAGCCCCAATGCAGGGGATTCCTTTATGACGATGTCAGAGGAGAGCAGGCCCTCCCCTTCCTTCGCCTCCTTCTCTCCCCCCCCTCCCCTCCCCTGTGCATGGCTGAGGCTGCTGCTGCTGTTGCTGCTGCTGCTAGAACACAGGAAAGGGGGCAGGGAGATAATTGGCTGCACAGCTGCTAATAAATGAGCAGAGGCTGTTTGAGTCAATAGCAGGCAGGAAGAGGGCCGAGTTAAATGTGCAGTGTTTTGGTGGACAAACACACTGAGCTGGTTTATGACATGTTTTTGTGTGCTGAAGATGTTCTGTGCAGAGTTGCAAAACAGTTGCATGTTTTAAATCATTCCTCCCAGCAGATAGTGATAATTTCTCTCTTAGTCTGACAATGATCAGAGTGAACACATTTAACCTAAAGATACTGTTAATTCAAGATTTTCTCATACTTCTTAAATTCGGCTCCTGAGAAATTTGCCTGAGACTAATTTGAGCCCAACTGAAGATCTTAAAAATGTTCTCTCTTTGCCTCACTGCGCTGATCTTGAATTTGTCTTAAATATTCCGCTTTTGTGAGATAACATCTAAAAGAAAACTTGGTTGTCTTAACTGAGATCTTAAATTTGTCCCAGTGGTCATATAAAGTCTTGTTGCTGACGGTCGTCAAGGAGAAACCTCTGAAATATCTATGAGCTCAGTGAAAGCTAAAGATCTCTGCTTTCCTTTTGTTTTGCTGGGGTTTAGGAGAAACAGATGAGACTTCAGTGAGCTCAAAATAAGAATCTCATTTATTTTCTGTAAGACAAAGAAAAGACGATTGTGAGAAACGCAACTTTCCTCCGGGAGTTGCAGAGTTTTGGAGACCTCTCATATGATGGAACTAGATGGCTCTCAGCTTTCTTTTTGACGTAAAATCTACTGAAACTACTTTAGTTCTTATGTGAAAATACTCACAAGAAGATATGTGGATTATTTTGAGTACCTGGGTCATGATTTCTGGAAAGAGTCACTGATTTTGAGTATTTTTAATGTAAGTTTTTTGCTCTTTGAGCACCAGAAGCCAAGTGCCATCTGGTCCCATTAAATTGGAAAGAAGGCAGACATCTCTATGGCTGATATCACCAAAACTCTGCAACTCACACCAAAATATCTTGATGGATAAATAGTACTACAGGTAATAAAGTAGTAATAAATATGTATTTAAACAATGGTTTTAAACAATTGATCTTGAATATCTCAATTTTTACTTATTACAGGCCTTGTATGCACTTTTTAAAACTTATTTTTGTAGTGGCATTTTTTTTTCCAGTGTAGCAGTTGTTGAGATGTCAGAACATGCTTTCGCTACTATTTTGCAATGTTGTTTTGAGATGTTTGTTATTTAGGTTTTATCCAAGACAGCATGTTTGTGTGTGCACATGTTCGCTGTAAAAATACACTTAAAATTTGCTTTAACATAAAAAAGTTAGTCTCCAGACTCCTTTAAAGTTTTAAGTTGACTGAATTTGAAAAGTCACATTAAGATCATTTGTAATAAGTTCAAAACAAATAAACCTTTTTTAATTAAATAACCTGGATATTAATTCAGTTGTACTTGAGAAAACATGTTCAGTGAGCTTAAGATATTAAGTTGAGTCAACAACTCTTCAGTCACACTGATGAACTTTACAAAGAAATGTGATTTTCTTTCACATTTTCTCAGTTTGAAGAATCAGTTCTTCATTTCATATAAAGAACGTCCAGCTCCTCCCGTTGGAGCTACTTTGTTCCAGCATCATCACAAAGAGAACACGTGTAACTGCTCCCAGTGAATTTATGAAATTTTAAGAATTCAATACTAACCCTCATCTTTTTTTTCTTTTTTTTTTTGCATTCATTAAGTTTTCTTCCAATTACAAAATAGAGGTGAGTATTAACTCTGACACAGTGCATGCTGGGAAGACTGCTAATATGCTGATCGTGAACTTAATTTAATGTGTTGCTTGAACTCTGAATTCATTCATTCATTCAATGCAGCCTTTCAACTTAAAAGACTTCAAGTTAAAAGAAGTCATGTTTATAAGTTCTGAAGTGTTGTGAAAATAAATACAAGAAATTTTAAGTTTAATTACATGAACAAAGAAAACTTGTATATTTAAGTTAAGGTAATTCATTGATTGATTTTTTTTACAGTGCAGAGTGCATTCATCTAATTTTTTTTTTATTGTAAAGCACCTTGAAAGCACTTAAAAGCACTTTAATGGAGTAAATGATGACCAAAGGCAGATAGAAAATATAAAACCAAGGTGAAAGTCATATTCATGAAGCCTGAAACAGTAATAGAAAGTTGTTATACTGAGGCATGTCTCTAAACTGAGTATTAAGGAGTGATTTGAAAGACGGTGTATTGAGCTAAAGTCAAATAAAAGCTGTGAATCTTGCTTTGAATCTAAATGTGTCTGTCGTCAGTCAGAAGACTGATGCTTTGACGCCACATACATGTGCATCCATGCAGAAACAGCGTTTCTCACCTTATCAGCTCTGCGCACTAATGTCAGTGTGGTAATGTTGGTGTGGAGTGGTCTTGCCTCTTGTTTTGGTGAAACCTCAAGCTTCTTTTTTTATGCTGAGACAGGGACTTTAACTGGGGCAGGAGTGCAGGGTTACAGTAATCTGAGCAAAATGAGACAAAGCACGGCTGATTTTTCCAGATCACTTAAAGCTAGACACTATTTCAATATGGAAATAATTCTCAGAGCGAAAGAGATCAGCAGCTGGTGAGTCAAGTGATGTGCTTAAAAGTGTAAATTTGAGTTACAGTTTGGTTTGTGGGACTCCTGTTGTGGTGACATTAGGCCCCTGTCATAGCAAAAGAAAGTCTTCCTCCCTGTATTTTACTGACGATGAATATAAATCATCAATAATGCATTCAGAATGATTCAGTGGTCATGGTGGTTTCACGACAGGAAGAAAACAACACACATGCACTGTACACCCTTGCAACTTTTTCTGTGCATGTGTGACGTATTTGTGTCCGAGCTTGGTTTGATCTGCACCTGTCAAACACAGGACCCCCCTCCATGCACCCCCGCCCCACTCAACACACACACACAGAGACAGTAACACGAGCTTCAGAGACGGGCTATTAGAGGCTTTATGACTTCCCCTTCTTCCCCTGAAGCCTTTGGGTGTGTGTGTGTGTGCATTTAAGTGTGTGTATGTGTGTGAGTGGCGAAGAGCCTCACAGACAACCTCGCCCCTGTGAGAGAGCGGACGTCACACATTCCACACACACATACACACTTGCGCGTCTCTTAGCAACGCAGACACTCCAAGCTTAGTGAAATGACTGTGCCAGTAAGACACATGACCACCGACACATCGTTTATCTTCAGATGGGATAATGTTTTGTTTATGAAACGCAGTTTCTATGTTGTCTTCAGAGGGGATTTACAACTTTGCATAGCAGCCCAAGTTGAATGAAACATAATGAATACCTTCACTTTTTGATTGTTAGTTATAGCAAAAACTTCTTGTGGTACGAGTGACCTTGGTTATGATACAGTGGACAGACACGGGCACAGATACATCAAAAAGTAAATCTCTGTGGAAAATGTGTATCATTAAAATGCAGGTAATTTGTGATTTGAAAATACAAAAATATATCATATACAAACTAAACACATCATTTTAGGCATTTGGTAGCCTGACCTTTAAGGACAGACCGTGATATGTAATCAGAGATTAAGGAAACATGCCAAATTGAAATATTTGCTTCTTTGACAATGAACACTACCATAGCTGCTGTGCCCTCCTTTGAAATTTTTATTCCGGCTCGTGACGTGCGTTTTTGTTTGCTCTTTTCACGTTAATTATAGTTCAAATTAAAGCTGAATGTTCAGTGAATGAGTAAGTGTTTGTTTTTGAGTCATAGCAAATGCTTAATCATCTTTTAGATGGAGTAGATGTTTATAACAGTTAAATTGAGCAAAATGTTAATGGAGTTTGGCAGGCAGTCACTGGACTTAAAGTCAAGAGTGTGTATTTTCACAGCAGTGGGCTTTTGTTTTCAGGATAACCGGCTTAACTTTACATTGACAAACAACTGAGTTCTAAACAGCTGATCAACTTACGGTTGAAGGTCCGTCTTCACTTGCTATTGTCAAATTACATTGTTGCTCTCGTCTTGCGCTCCTGCAGTGTTCCGCAGCCTGCCTGAGCTTCCTTGAATCTGGGGAGGAGGGCATGGTGGGAGACAACTTGCATCAACCATAATCATATATTAAATAGGATTTCAATCTATTTAATATACAGTCTATAGCTCGAACTCAACTTCTTGCTCAACTTCACACAACACAACACACAATTGTAACTTACGTCAATAAGAGGAGCTCTGCTAATTTCCCACATCCAGGCTTGGGAGGGTTACTATATAATGGATTCTGATACAATTACTGAGTACCTGTTAAAAAATGTAATCAGTAACCTTATCCAAGTATCACAATATTAAAGTAGTGTAACTTGATTACTTTTAGTTACTTTTGTGTTGCCTCAAATGGTGCAATTGTTTAGCCTAATATGGTTTATAATTTATTAATTGTTTGTGCAGATATTCCTTACTTTGTTATGTGTGAATGCACATTTAGATTAATAGTAAACAGGCATAAACTTATTCCAGTCTGGGGTTTGTGTTTTAACCCACACACCATCCTGGTCTCCAGCATCACTACCTTCAGTCCCAAAAATATTTTTGGGTAGTAATATTGATGATATTGACTGGTTAGCTAGATAACTGGATTTCTGTGTAGCTGTTGGTCTTACCCATATATGTTTATTTTAATTAGATGTTGATTGGATTGGATGATGACGCCTTTTTCACAGCTGAAGGCAGAACGTCACTGTACTGTGAGGTTGTTGATGTAGAGACAAAATAACGGCAAAATTTCTAATCGGTGAAGCATTTTTTCACAAGAGGCCATGATGATGAATTGACTGTAATATTGGCTGGTTTCACTGAGACCAGAGTGATGTCATGAGCGTTGTGTTGTTGTGTGTGCACTGCACATGGTAGCTAAGTGATTTCCATTTTTATTACATGTAACCGTGATAAGATTATGTCTTTTTTTTCTGAAACTTTAATGGATTACAGTTACCTTTTTTTGGCATCCTGATCCCATTACATGTAATCCGTTATGCCCCAAGCCTTACTGCGCACATCATAAAATGACCAATCAGGATATCTTAGAGGTTGTAAATTCAGAGGTGCATGCTGGGTGGTTTCAGCCCATCCTCACCAGAATAATGACTGTATAGGTCGTCTGTGCAGGCAGCTTGTTTACATTCTTGTTAGGTGGCGAACTTTATAGAGCGAGAAAGCCTGTGTAGGAAGGGATTGGTCAGACACAGTGCTTTTTTTTTTTTTTTTGCTTTGTTTGTTTCAAATCATTACAAAATTACCACAACTTGTCTTTTCAAATTCAGTCAACTTAAAGTTTTAAAGTTCATATAAAGGAAGAAGGGAGTTTTTCTTCTAATCATCCTATACATGTTAGAACATAGCTGCTTAAAACACGTGAAAACACTGAGAACTGAAACTGAAACATGGCTCGGTGATGTGTTGGAGCCATGGTCCCCTCAACACTAAATAAGCCAACCGACAGATGAATGCCTCACCCTCCCTAACAGCCAGTTACAAACATACCATCAACCACTTTCTCAGTCCAAAACATCGCGGCAGGTCTCTTCAGCTCACTTCAGTTCCAACAACCTGACACAGAAGATAAAAAAAAAAAAAAACATCCTGTCACCATACTTTGGCTCTGGTGGCTGAAACATGTCAGGACATGTCTAATAAAGCTGCTAGGAGAGTCCATATTTCAGGTCATTTTCAGGTCGTAGTGGTGTTGCTGAGACAGCAGAGTGGACACGCCCCCAGTCTTTCAGAGCAGAGAACTGCTCATTTCTTCATGATTTTGAGACCCGATTTTGTACACATTTTTTAAGGCATTTAAATTTAGCTGGGTGGTTAATAACACATTCCTGTGGTGTGACAAACTCAGAACACACATTTATTGTCGCCTGGACACAACAAGTTTATTTTTACAGTGTATCTGTATGTCTGTTCATACCATGTACAAAGTCTAAGTGTAAGAATCAATAATCCAGAGTTAGACAGAGTTAACTGGGATGTCTGTGATAAACTCGTCTCTGGTAACAAAAAAGAAAAAATTTCCATCTCATTCTGTGGTCTAAACCTCGATGCGTGCCGTGCACTCTCCCCACAGAGATGACAATTAGCATAGCCGCACGCAACACAAGTACTGTAATGATTGAGAAGATACAAAGATACTCTCAAAAGCTACTCATCACAAGAAGACTTGAGTCAGCTTTCAGTTCAGACCAACACCAGTCCTTTCAGCCTGAGTGAAATATGATCCAAATAATCTTGGTATGAAACTGTAAAAGAGGAGGCCATATCTTGCAACATTTCCACCGATGCCAATTTATTGAGAGCAAACTCTGGTGTGCAATGTTCTGCAATCATTCCTGCTGGCAGTGAGGGCAGTGGTATGTGCAAAATAGTGCTGAAAGAGTTCTGTGCTTCTTCTTTCTCCCAAGGCCTGTTCTTTATGATTCTGTAAAACATTATCAGCTTTACTTATGTAAAGTGTAATGATATGTAAGCATGGTTGTAAATGTGCCCCTCTGTGTGTGTGTGTGTGTGTGTGTGTCTGTGATGAGTCAGTTTTCAAAAGATAACCGCGACGGATGAACCCATAGCAGTGTGTGTATTTGCATTTGTGAGAATGCACAGTTTTTTATGTACAGTGTGCGTGAACATTAAAGTTGCTCAGGACTGCAGATCATGAGCTCCGAGTGGGTAAATTTGTGGAGTCATCATGTGTCATGGTTAATAGTTCATTGAGAAATATGGACCATAGTATGTTCTGCTCTGGTGGTTTACCTCAGAGGTCAGAGTACAGTGTGTATGTTTGTATTCTTCTGTATGTCATAGATGGAAAGTTTAATTTCTGTATTTAAGTGTTTGAGTTTTCAGGTGTCTGTACTTCACCTGAGTATTTATTTTTCTGTTAACTTTTTACTTCCGCTCTCTACATTGTAAGACAAATACTTTCTATACATTTTCAAAACGCCTGCCCCTTTTTGCTCTGTGCTCCAATGACAGTTGAGCAATGTTTAATTCTCCTTTACTGATTTTTGTACTTAAATATGCTATGTGTTAGGCTTGTCTACAATGAAGAAAAAAACTTCAAGGCAACTTACTGCAATATTTTTTGAGACTCTTAAGTTCTGAAAAATACTAAAAGAAAGTTTTGGCAACATGTAGTCTTTTGTTGTCTTTATTTTTCTTCTTTAGATAAACTTGAATCTTTGAGTTAAAGAAAATGTATTTGAAAAATTAGTCATAGTGAGCTCTGAACCTTATTTGTCTTTATTTGGGTGCCTGAAAATTAAATGGTTTTAATTGAAAATATTATAATATTAATCAATATTCACTTTCACTTCAGAGAGTTTATACAATAATTTTGAAATACAGTTTTTTTGGGATCTCTAAAACTCAAAGATTTAAGGTTAAAAGTAAATTCTCTCAACAAATGATTGGTAGTTGGTAAAACTTTTCTTGAGTTGAGCTCAAAACTCAAAAATCTATTGCTGTAAGTTGCCTTAAAATTTTGAGTTTTCTTAACTTTTTTATTTTTACAGAGTATGTTAAAGTAAAACCACATTTCAAAGATGGTTAAAACACGTTGCTGGGGGGCTAAAGGCAACATATATTCACATCTTAAATTAGCTAATATTAGCAAAATGCTAAAGAAACAGCTAGTTAATTATTATATTGATTATTAGCTATCTAATTAGCTAGTGTTTTGCTAATATTAGCTAGCTGAAGATGTGACCCTATATGTTGGTTTTACAGGAAAAGGAGAACTGAGTGAGGTACCAAATTTGCTCAACAGTCAGTGGAACACAGAGCAAAAAGGGGCGGGACTTATGAAGGGTTAGTTAAATAGGGGGAAATAGGTTCCTGTGCACATGTATGGCATTTAATTATAACCTGTTTTTTTTTCAGGACCCTAATGGTGTCTAGTTGAGAAAATTTGATGTTGCAAAGGTCAGCTAATGTCTCATGGGGTTTGTGAGGCAGCCATCTTAAATTGACGTCCACATGATAAATGCTGATTTGTATAACTCCTGAACAAATTAAGCCACTTTTTAATATAATATTGTCAACAGGAATCAAATGGAAAGGGTTATTGTCATTGACAATAACTCTTTATTGGTGAAAATAGGAAAATAACACATTTTAGGCTTGTAACAGTGTAACTTCTGCTATTTTGTTTTGTAATAATTTCCTGCATTAGCCAATAGGGACTAGTTTATTCTCTTATATCATTTGCAAGGTTATTATATGGATATCAATAAAGAATATGGTATGAAAGTTATAGAACATGGCTCAAAAGTCTGAAAATATGGCATTAAAGTGCTATGAATATAGACTCTTATCACTTATCGAATATTTTCATTTTGCATCATTGCGCAATAATTTCCCAAAATTAAGACCGATTTCAATCTGAACAGACGAGACAATAAGATATAGATTCCATCGATTATAGATTGTATCCATCAGTGCATATCATGCACAACAGATACAACACAAATAAGACAAAAATTATGTAAGAGACATAACAAGATTGAACAGAGGGAGGAAGACTTGACTGTGAAGAGAAGGTGAGGTTCAGTAAGATTTGCACAGAAACAGCCAGAGCCTGTAGTTTTTCTCTTTTACTTGACAAAAGATGGTGAATCTTTTTCTAATCTTGATCTTTTTAAGTATCTGTCCTTCTAATTGAGAAAAGAATTTGACACTTTTTGCCTCCTCTGTTGTATTTCAAACATGTTTTTCTGTGTTTGATCTTTTACCGTACATGCTTATTTTTGTATGCATTTCAGTGCATACAGATGTCTGTAAAAACATGTCATCAAGTAACTTTTGAGCATGTGCATGAGTAGAATTCTGTGCGTCACCGGTCACACAGGACATTCGGCCGAGTGACCATCTTAGACAATGACTCAGACAACAGTAAGCGACGCTAATCAGGGCCACAGGGCCTGGGAGTAACAGCAACAACAACAAAAAAAAAATCAACTCCCATTTGGTTGTCATGGTGAGTCAGAACCAATTATGCAACAAGCAGTGGAAAATGGTTTGGAGAAAGAAAGAAATGCGGGAGAACGAGAGAAAGAGTTGCTATCTGTGCCAGCTGATCTGTGAGGTATCAGCGTTACTCTTATTTAATCAGACACGCTGGCTCTGAGCGCACTCTTACTAACAGCAGCAGTTTGTGTAGAAAGAACGGCTCTCACACACGTTCACGTGTTAAAAAAAAAAAAAAAAGTTTGACAGTGTTCTTCTGCTGCCTTTCCCAAAGACTCAAAAAGTTCTTGCAGGCAAGGAGAGCAGGACGTGCACGTCCTCTGCCTGGTTTCACAGCCAAACACTGCGCAACACGATCCGGCGCACCTCCACCACATGCAGATAACACTTAAAATTCAAATATTTCCCTCTGAACTTGGTTATCAAAAGAAAACAGAAGACTACAGGCTTTCAGAGATTGTAGTTTTTATATTTGGGACACATTTATATGACACAGAACATTAATATTTTAAAATGCTTTTATGGTTTTATTTTGCAATAGTGACTCACTGAACATTATCCTGCTTGTCACATGGTTATGTACAAAAAAAGATTAATAGACACAAAATATTAATTTTAAAATGATTTTAGTGAATTAACAATGATTTTATTGTTCCTCCAGAGTCTATGATCAGCACCGTGTCCATAGCACGGTTTGTTCTTCATAGCAACGGTCTGTTATACATAGCAACGGTCTGCTATACAGAAATAACAGACCTTAGAATGTTGTAACTGACCAATCAGAATTGAGTATTTAACAATTCCATGTAATAAAGATGTGATTAAAACACTTGACTTCATGGGAACTTTAATAAGGCTGTTGGCCCTGGTGGCAGTCTAGTGTAGTAGGATTGCAGGAGAGGACCTGTTGGCTAGTAGGTGGCCTCTGGAATTAACCTGCCAGTTTGTCCTCCCTCTCCTCCTCATCCTCAGCTCCACCCTTGACCCAGTCCTGGGACTTTTGAGGTCATAACTTTTCTACACCACCTCATCCATGCTGGACTGTGCCACTGGAAACCAGTCCAGAGCAACGGTCACAAAGTCCACCCAGAGACCAGCAAGTCTTAACCGAGCTCAGAGCAGCCAGCTAGGAGGCTCTGAAAGGATCCACTTGACTTTGACTGCTCTGTCCTTATTTTCTTTCCTATGCTCTCTCTCTCTCTCGCTCTCCCTCTCCCCCCCTCTCTCCCTCTCTCCTACCTCTCTGGTATTTATGTGTTGGTAGTTGCCATGGAGACAAGACACACAAACACTGTGGCGGTAGACAGGAAGTGCTGCGGAACCACAATGGCGTCACTGCGGCTCTGCGCTCGCTCTGCTCTCCCTCTCTCTCCCTGAGTCTGCCTCGGCCAGCATGCATGCTATTATCCTTAGCAAGCTAAATGGAGACCACACCGCTCTGTCTTTCTCTCTGTTCTCTCGTTTCTCTCATTATTATTAGCATTGCTTTTTCAGCTGTGTCTCCCTCTCTTCGACTTTATACCACATTAGCTGCTTTAGTATTTGGAAAATCGCTGTCTGATTTGCGGTGTCTGGAATGCCTGGTGTTAGTTGATGTGCTGAAAAGCTGTTGGGCATTGAGCGTTTGAAATGTTCGACCTGTCGACAGGGCGTTCACTGTCGAGAAGCTACTCCCCTGTTCCAAAACTGGGTCAAGAATGTGTGTGTGTGTGTGTGTGTGTGTGTGTGTGTGTGTGTGTGTGTGTGTGTGTGTGTGTGTCTGTGTGAACTGTATGCTTTTGGAGTTTGTGAGAGGCCTGTGAAGGTGAGAAAAGTCAGTGTGTGTTACACTCTTAGAAATAAGGGTTCCAAAAGGGTTCTTCCTGAAGGACTGAGGTTCTAACTTTTTCATCAAGGGTTCATCAAGGGTCCTTTGTACTAAAATATAAAAGGGTTCTTCCCCCTGAGTGTGTTCTTGATAAAACCATTGGAATATAAAAAGTTCTTATCAGAACTACCTGACTGTGTTCTAGATAAAGCCCTTGGAATATCAAAAGATTTTCAATAGAACCCCCTGATTGTGTTGTAAATAAAAGCACTGGAATACAAAAAGGCTCTTGGTAGAACCCACTGACTGTATCTTAGATAAAATCCTTGGAATATAAAAAGGTTCTCAGTAGAACCCTCTAACTGTGTTCTGGATAAAACCATTGGAATACAAAAAGGTTCTTGGTAGAATCCCCTGAATGCATCTTAAATAAAACCCTTGAAATGTAAAAAGGTTCTCAGAAGAACACCCTGACTGCGTTCTAGATAAAACCATTGGAGTACAAGAAGGTTCTCGGTAGAACCCCAACAGTATCTTAGATAAAACCATTGGAATATAAAAAAGTTCTTGATAGAACTGCCTGACTGTATTCTTGATAAAACCATTGAAATATAAGAACCCCCCTGGTTGGTTCTAGATAAAACCACTGGAACACAAAAAGGTTCTCAGTAGAACCCTCCTCTCTGTGTTCTAGATAAAACCCTTGGAATATAAAAATGGTTCTCAGTAGAACCCCCTTGGTGGGTTCTTGTTAGCGCCCTTAGAAGGTGAAAGCTGAAAGTCTTGATCGAACCCTCAGAGAGGGTTCTTGGAGGAACCATTATACCATAGAAGGGTTCTCTATTGAACCTCCCATAGGAGGTTCTGGTTGTAAAATTTTACAGATGTTTTTAGGTAAAACTCCTCATGTTGGGTTCTAGTGTAGAACTTTCTAAAAGGGTTCAAAGCGGAAACTTTATAAAAAGTTCTATCAGGAACCAAAAGGTCAGGACAAAGAACCCTTTATGGTTCTAGTTAGCATCTTTATTCCTAAGAGTGTAGATTTGTGGTATATGTATGAGGGTGTACGGTTACACACATTCTGTGTGTGTACTTTGTATATGATGTGATATGAAGTGAGTGAGTAAGCGGCAGATATAGTGAGGGCAGGGCCACAGAGGGAATCAAAGGAATGTGTGTGGTCTTATTGCAGACTCTTACATCAGACTGGCATTAGTGTACAGTGCACATCCCTCCTGTTCTCCTGCTCTCTGTCTTTTTTACACATCCCGGCTCTAAATATACTCCTCTGGAAAAACCCCTTGAGAAGATACCGCCCTCTCCCACTCCACATGCTAAAAATATCCAGCCAAGACCACCTTTACACCCCCCTCCCCTCTCCTGGCTCGCTTTTCTTTCTGTCTGCCTGACTGCTGCCCCTCTCACTTCTTTACGTCAGTTCATTATCTCACACAACTCACTCCTTTTTTTCCCTATCATTTAACTCCCTTTTTCTGCTCCCACCCTCTCACTCTTCCTCTTCCCTCCCTCCAGTCCCCTACGGCTGCTTGGCATTTCTGCTGACACAGACAGCCATCCAACCCTCCGTCCATCCATCCCTCCATCAAGACAGCCAATCGGACGTCCAGCCAACCAGTCTCTTGACCAACCAGCTGACCACCCAGCTGGCCAGATGAAGAGCGGTCCAGCTAACGGGGGCTGGCCGGTGGTGAAACCCGGTGAGCAGATGAGTTCACGGGACACACAAACGCAGAAGAAACAGAGGTGGATTCTCTTCAAGTGAGCTCATAGAGCAAATCAAGGGGAGGGAAGATTAAAGCAACAGATCACAACCAAAATAAAAAGTACCTAAATTAAATATTTTTGGGGCTTTAGTTAGCCTCCTCAAAGGAAAATTTTATTTGTCACAGTGATCTTTTCTTTGTCCTACTTGAACCTGCTCACAACAAAGTCTGGATTATCTTTAGCAACCAGGTCCTGGTTGCTGGAAAGAGGCATTGCTGTTGAGTTTTTTAAAAGGACCTTTTGCCACTCTGGGGACCACAAGCAGAGCACCATCTAGTTCCATTATATTGACAAGAGAGCAGACATCTCTATGGCCGATATCTCCAAAACTCAGCACCTCACACCAAAACGATAGCACTACATATAAGAGGAAAAATAGGAATTTTTTATTTTTTTTCACACTGTCTTCTGTCTTTCACCCTTCTCTGTCAGTTGGAGGATAAAGATCGAAAAGGTCTGCATTAACAAGTTATTATGAATCAAATGTTGGTAGCCACGTTGTCAATGGCACTGTGGCTGTAAGAAGAAACAGAAGTGAAACATCAGGGAGGATTGTTGAGAATGAAACATCGTTGGGCAAGTGGTCTGTTGATATATTTGTCTTTTTCATTTTGAGGAACTGATTGCAAGTACTGTACTGTACGGGTGAGACAGTAATGCTCTGTGTTTGTTTGTGGTGGTCGAGGAGAGAGGAAGCCTATCTGTGGCCATATGGTGTTTCTGTTCCTCCATTCAACCGCTGACATCATCTGGAGTGACACACGGCCGGGTGACTTCCTGCGTCTCATTAATCACTTGTGTGTTAACAGGCGCGCACACTCTCCCCAATTCCTGTACCCTTTTACAGCTCTGCACCACATTCCGCCCGCCCTCGTTAGCTTCCCGGCTCCGGCGCTCTTTTCCCAGCTGGCCTGCCCACTTAGCACTGACCTCTGACCCTCCTCTTTCTCCCCCCGTAAAATCCCCATCGTGCCACGCTTACTCCACCTGCTGCTCACCTGCCGTATGAGGGGGGAGAAAGCAGAGATGGAGGGATGGAATCAGACGAGGGAGGGTCTGTCCTGAAACATGCCTGGAAAAAAATGCAAAAGACAGCCTGCTTTTAACTGTACTTTTATTAGATATCAAAATGTGGGACTTGGTTTTCCTGCACCTGTGCTGTAAAACTCTCCTCCCCCCTCAAAAAAAATAAAAAATAAAATAAAATCAAAAAGTACGTGAAACAGCTCCCAGCCGTTGGAGGACAGGTGATATTTAGAGTGTGTTATCTCTGTGGAGATAAACCTGGCAAGACAGATTATCAACACCAGGTTCTGATTGGCTGTTTTGAACTGAACTTCAGTTGTTGGAGAGGTACGGAGAGAGACTGACAGGCAAAGGTTGCACACAAAAGAAAGTGAGACACACAAAAAAAAGACATTTATTTGTTTTAAATTTATATTGTTATACTTTATATAGTATTGATTATTTTCTACTGTATATTACCATTTTAAGTATTACAAACCTCAATTCTAAAAAAGTTGGGAGGCTGTGTAAAACATGAATAAAAACAAAATGCAATGATTTGAAAATCCTTTTCCACTTATATTCATCGAATACAGTACAAAGACAAGATATTTAATGTTCAAACTGCTTAACTTTATTGTTTGGTGTAAATATACACTCATTCTGAATTTAATGTCTGCATTGCATTTCAAAAAAGTTGGGACAGGAGCAACAAAAGACTGGGAAAGTTGTGGAATGCTTAAAAAAAACACCTGTTTGAAATATTCCACAAGTAAAAACTAGTTCATTGGTAGTACGTGAGAGAATCATGATTGCATGTCATTCACAAGCATGGATGAGATGAGATTCACCAATTTGTTAAAAACCGCATGGACAAATAGTCCAACTATTTAAGAATAACACTTCTCAGCACAAAATTACAAGGCATTTAGGGATTTCACCATCTGCAGTCCATAGTATCATTAAAAGATTCAGAGAAGAGTGAGAGGCATGGCTGAAATGTCCGTGACCTTTGATCCCTCAGGCGGCACTTCATTAAAAACCCACATGATTGTATAAAGGATACCACATGGGCTTAGGAACACTTTGGAAAACCCTTTGTCAGTCAACACAGTTTGCCGCCGCATCTACAAATACAAGTTAAGACTCTACCATGCGAAGAGAAAACCACAACATCAACAACATCCAGAAACACCGCCGACTTGTCTGGGCCTGAGCTAATCTGAGACGGACTGACGCAAAGTAGTCCATCAGTCCATGTTTCAGATGTCCTCGAGGCTAAAGATGAGACGCACCATTCGGATCCTTACCAGGGATGGTATGAGGGTGTGTTAGTAACCATGGCATGGCTTTTCTGTGAAGGCCCCATTGACGCTGAAAGGTAGATGCAGGTTTTGGAACAACGTATGCTGCCATCCAGACGACGTCTTTTTCAGAGACGTCCCTGCTTATTTCAGCGAGGCAATGCCAAGACACATTCTGCACGGTTTGGCTTCATAGTAAAAGAGTTCAGGCACTAGACTGACCTGGCTGCAGTTCGAATGAGTCTCATATTGAAAATGTGTGGTGCATTATGAAGCACAAAATACAACAACAGAGACCCCGGACTGTTGAAGTCATATATCAAGCAAGAATGGGAAAGAATTTTACTTTCAAAACTACAACAATCAGTGTCCTCAGATCCCAAACATTGGCTGTGTCGTTAAAAGAAAAGGTGATGTATCACATCATCACAGCTTCTGTACCAACCTTTTTGAAACATGTTGCAGGCTTCAAATTCAGAATGAGTGTATATTGGCAAAAAACACTAAAGTTAATCAGTTTGAACAATAAATATTTTGTATTATATTTTAATATTTTGCACTCAGTTGAATATAGGTTGAAAAGTATTTGCAAATCATTGCATTCTGTTTTTATTTATGTTTTACAAGCGGTCCCAACTTTTTTGGAGTTGGGGTTTGAACTAAATAGGGTCATTATTTACTGTATTAGTAACAAAGCTTTTCATGTCACTGAAGCTCACTGATTTGAACTGGATGAAGAAAAAAGTGGGAGACAGGGAGAGTCATAAAGCCACTGAATGGAAGTTAGTTGTCAGCTTTGTGAAGTGGAGCGCTGGAGACTTGCAGTATATCAGGTTTTATGATACTGTAAAAACACACAGATTCATGTCTGCAGGATGAGGGGTCCGTGTGGTGCTCCGCTGCTGTCCAAGATATGCGGGGAAGTCTCACTCACACAAAGAGCCACTCTGTCAGGGTCGGCGGTAGCCAAAACACACATTTAGTGTGGGATGAGCGATGGTCTGCAACTGTGTGTACATCACTCGTCAGTGTAAATAAAGTCACTCTCTCCGCCACCTAAAGGACTCCTCCGCTGAAACAACAGGCCGTGGGAAAATAAACCCATTAGTCAGAGGGGACAGAGATGACGAACGCAAGAATCAAACTGCTCATTTTCAAAATGCAAAAACATTCTCTGTAGTCAAAGTTCCCATGAAACGGCTAGCAGAGTGCTTATTGCTCACGTGTTTCCTGTACAACAGGCAGCTAGAGAGGGTAGAGAGGGATGGAGGAAGGAGAGCATTCCCATTAGCTGACTCCTCCCAGGTTCTCAGTGAACATGGCCAGACCAGGACCAAAGCTGCCTCCAAGACCAACGGAGGCTAGTTTGACATCAGAAAATAGGCTACAGTGTACAGACGTGGTTTTTCTCTCAGGGTTTTGCCCCCAGCACCCCGTGGCTGAGTCACAGCTAACTGTGCCAACTGCTGTTAGTGGTTAGCTAAATTACGTTAGCAACAAGTAAAGCTATCTTCCCATCAAGAAAAGTCCACAAACGACCTCTGTACTGTCGTCCCTGTCAGTCTCAGGAATCTTGAGCCCGGTTCTGTTGCCCGCTAACAGCAGCTAACAGTTATGGTTAGCTACTTCAGCAACAGATAAAGCTATATCAGTCCATGAAGAAACTCTAATATGGGATCCACTTTCACCGAATTCAGAGAAAAAGTTGTAATGTTGTGGTTTTGTACACTGAGGCCAATTCACCAGAAACACAGCAGTCTGCTCCAAAGCTGAACAGTGACTGCCCACTTTTTAAGCGGCTCCAGTTGCAGAAGTGAATTTCCCATTCATTCAATCCACTGACGTTTCAGAAAGTCCTTATATAAAGAGTTTAAGCCTGGAACCAAACCATCCAACTAAGAGATGAGTCTTGACCATAAAAACATTGATTTGGGGAAAAAAATAGATTGGAAATCAAAAAAGGCAAAGGTACAAGAGTACATTATTTTAATCAATTGCCGCTTCTTCTTAAATTGAAATTTTGTGGTTATTACAGTGTTTCTACTGTTAATACAAGTGTTGTAATAAATTGTAGTTTGGGTTGTGGGTGTATATAAATTATATTCTCTGCAGCATAACAACAATATTAGTACTATTCATCTCAGCCACCTAACTAGCCAGCTTGCTAGCGGAACTACCTGTTTGCAGAGAAGGTTAACATTTCCATGGTAACAGGGAGCTCCACCAATCACAGACCTTGCTCTTACACTTGTGTGATTGTGGATAGTGTAGTACTCCATGACATCGCAAATAAAACATTTTTATTAAAACAAGGCTGATATCATACAGACTTGTGTCATCTACAGGAGCACATGCCACTGTTTGACAGTCTCATAGCTCATGGTAAGTCAACATTGGATGGTTACCACATTATGACTAATAATGTAAATCCTCTATGCAGAATATGAATGGGATTTTCCTTTCCGGAACCTCACTGGTGAGCTCTATTCTCCTTTGCTCCAGCAGCATCATTAGCAAGACAGCGTTTCATTGGATGACAATTTAGTAACACTCCCAGGTGTACTGTCATCAACAGTTTTGATCATTTTCCAGGAAAAGACAAGCATTGAAATACCATTAAAATTTGTGAAAAATCTAAAAAAAAATGACTTTTTTGTCATCGTTGGGGCGTATAGGTGATGTATAGTGCAATACATATGATAAAAGCACTTAAACAGCAATTTTGACTTCATGGGAGCTTTAAAGATAAACTTCGTCTTGGCTCATCTTTGTTTAGCGGGTAATTTTTCCCCTTTTTTCCCACCTAGAAGATTTACAAAATCAAATAAAAGGAAAGTTTGTTGTGCAAAACCAGGTGGCCTTCCTAAATGTGTAGGCGTCAGACAATAAATGGGTGGTTTAGCGAGTTAAGCCAAGGTGTGCACAAACTGGGTGTGTCTGCATGTGTGTTTCCGCTACCCCCACCCATGTGAAGGGTGCTCTTGGGAGAGGGTATTTGCCCGCACTCGTGCCCTCTGGCTCATCGGCTTCCCTCCATTTTGGCACACGCGCTCCCCTGTCCCAGCTCTCTGTCTTCGCTCCTTTCATCTTCCTCGCTTGCAACTCTCTCCTGTTTTTGTTTCTTTCTTGATTTTTTCTGGGTTAGCACAAATTATCCAACTGGCTCCCCTCTCTTTTCTTTTTCCTGCCCTCTCGCTCTGCCTCTCCGTGCATGTTGGTGTAGCTGTCCTTATTTGGCTTCCCTTGGAGTGAGTGGGAGTGTGAGTATGAATGTGACTGTGTGTGTGTGTGTGTGTGTGTGTGTGTATTTCCTCCTGACTGTGAGTCACTGCTTGTCTGACTCACGAGCGCTAACAAAAACACACAGTTGCCATGGGGACGCACTCCCCCCCTCCCACCCCCCTTTCCCTTGCTGTCAGTCTCTGGTTTCTCTCTCCTCGCGGGAACCGCTGCATCCCAGGCAGCCCTGGCACTGTTACATGGGTGGCACTTTAACTTGGGTGGGATACTGAAGACGGGGTACAGATTGAGAGACACAAAAACAGAATAAAAGTAAGGCTGAAAAATAAAAACAGGTAAAAATTGTTTGTGTTTGTGAAAAACTTAAATTAAAGTCCAGGAGCCTGCGGGAGAACAGAAACCTTGGGCGCAAGACAAGCAATCATCTATCATCAATAGTAAGTAGAAATGCCTGCATTGGCTGAGACAGGCGAAACAGAAAGTGCCCACCTGTGGCTCTATTCTCTGCTTCTGTTCTCTTGCTTTTACTGCTCTGAAATTGCAGACTGCTTTGAACTGCGCCCGTCCTTTGATGTGCTGGCGTCACTGCTCGGCCTTGCCATAACCTCCAGGGAGCTTGATAATGTGCACACGTGTGGCATTACATTTCGACAAAGATCAGGTAGGGCACTGGATGTACCCACAGCCTCACGCTACCCAGGTTTGGCTTACTTCCTGGAGGCTAAATGCTGGTGGTGCACCACCTAGTGGACGTAAGGTATTACTGTTGTCTTTTCTTCTTTTTTTTTTCATAAAGGCAATTGGATTACAGAGCCACATGTGAACTGGTGTATGTGATGACTGTGACTGACCCACTGATCACAGACACATGTCAGATGTCTGACTTGTTAGCTGTTCCACCAAAAAAACATTTCCTAGCTGGTTTCGTCTAAATAATGGTTCAAAGCGCAAGGAGGTAAAATCAAGCAATAGTACACAAATAAAACTAAGATTGAAGAAAAGTACAAAACAAACATTTGTGTAATTTGTTTTTGGTTTTTTTTCTTGTTTTCTGCCCCATTTTCCTCTCAGGGCCACTCAGATTTTTTCAGCCACACTTTAGAGGGTTCCTCTAAAGTGAGCAGGTGGGACCAAGTCACTGATTTGCAAGTCACAAGCCCTAAGTCAGGAATGACAAGTCTCAAGTCTAGTCCCAAGTTACGACAGGCAATTCCTGAGTAAAGTTCCAAGTCAAGACTGACAAGTCCAGACTAAAGTCCCCGGTCAAGACTGTCAAGCCCCAAGTCAAGACGGGCAAGTCCCAAGGCAGGACTGACAAATCCCAAGTGAGGTCCCATGTGAAGAAAGGCAAGTCCTGATTCATGTCCCAAGTCAAGACTGACTAGCCCCAGTTAAAGTCCCAAGTCAAGACTGAGAAGTCCCAAGTCAAGTCCCAAGTCATAAACTTTGAGCTGAGTAATAAACAAGTCATAATGCACTCTTCATCAAATGTAATGCCTTCTGAACAACAGAGCCTCAACTTACCGTGTTTTGTGCAACTTCAGTTGTCGAAGGAAGTTGGAAGATGTTGCGAATCCATCCAACAAAATTACCTCTGGTGTCACTTCTTTCAAGTGACGTTTCATTGTTCTCTCCTGCAACTTGACAGGTTGCTGTTGGATTGGTTCAGACAAAGTGTACTTGCTGAGAAGAGCATTAATATTAATTGATTTAGTAAATAATTCATTGTTTGGTGACACAATTTTTCAATAACATTCTTTTTTATGTCTGGGCCTTGTGGAAGGTACCACTTCCCTTTATGCAGCACAACTGAGGGGTTTGTCAAGAATAACCATGGACTGAAAGAGAAAAGCCTCTTGAAAACTTTTTGGTGGTGGTAGAAGAGCTTGAAGCCAAGCAACATGTATTACTGCACATATCACATCGTTCATAAAGCTAATTCAAAGTCCACTCCAGGCTTTGACATATATTTGTCCCAAACTTAACCAACATCATGTAAGTCAAGTCTAGATTTTGCTTGGACATAAGACCAAAAAGTAAGGTTTTATTGAAAAAAACTACTTATACTAAAACTGATCATAAGTCCATTTTATAATTGAAGCCCCGTGATTTGAGTCCGCACCTCTGGGGCCGACCCATAGGTGGGGAACCACTGGACTAAACTTTCAGATTGTACAGTAGTTGCACTGTGGTTCCACCTCAACCAGCTACAGCAACAAAATGCTGCTTACACATTAATGAAAAATGTCATACACAATATATCAGTAAAGGGGACATTTTTTAACTTTTACTTTTTAAATTTTGAGTACGTTTTGCTGATAAAATTTTAAACTTTTTCATATTTTTTAAGCATGTAATGGAGTATTTTTACACTGCTGTTCTTCTTTCACCACTGTCTATCTAAGCATAAATACACACAGACAGGATGAAGACGCAGACAAAAAAAAAAAAAAACACATATTGTAGATCTCAACGCAGACAATGGAGATACACATGCACACACACGCTTGTCTCTGTCACACACACATGCACACAAATACACTTTTGACCTCCGTTTGACCTCCGTGTGGCCCGAGAGCTCACAGCAGCAGCTGGCTGGTGGAGAATTCTGAGAACAGGCTGAAACTGAAACTGTATGCCGGCATAATCCTCAGCAAGAGACCGACAGAGAGACAGAGACACAGACAGAGCAGGGGAGAAGAGAGAAGGGGGAAAAAAAAACAGGCGACAGGAAACAGGCGCAAATGAGAGATTTTGTAGCAACACAAAAAGAAAGTAAAGAAGTAACTACAAATACAAGATGAGAGCGACGGAAAGTAAAATTTTGAGGCGAGAGACAGAGGACAGAACAGAGAAGACATGAGAGACGATAACAAGAATTCAATATATTCAAAAACGCCATTGTCACACTTTATTGAAAAAAATGCAACCTGCCATATATACTGTATGCTTTTACTGTATATACATCAGCCATGGTAACATAGTATTTTTGCTGCGACTGTCAGAACATACAGAATGAGCGCGACTGCACACTGGGTTCAAAGATGAATCAAGACACTTCTGTTAGTTTGTGAGTACAAATGACTGTGTGAATGTGTCCAAAAAGAGACAAGATGTCCACATAGACGACTGACATTTCTCCAACTTGCAGTCCCTCCTGTTGTTTGCTTTGTTGCATTACTTCGACGTAGCTTCGGTTGCAGCGTGGTACACCTTCTCTGCACACAAACACACACACACACATTGTGCTCCGAATGTGTGTGAGCATGTGTATGACAGCTGTCCCCGTATGTGTAATAATCCTCAGTAAGCTCCATGGCTCCCACAGTCTTTTTCGCTAGATCCGCCGGAGCATCTCTGACCTCACTGTGTGCTTCTCCCGCGCTCCCTCCGCCGCCCGCAACCCGCTGACGCTCTGCTCATGTTGTGACTGATCACGTCCCTTAACTCCAGCGTGAGCCTCAGATATATTAGCTGTATCTTTCTTTCCTGGCCCCAGTTCTTGGTCCTTTAAAGAGATAGTATGTAATTTTGTGGAGATAACTCTCCCGTGAGCAACCAGTTAGCTTAGCATAAGACAAGACACTACAGGCAAAAAGACTGTTATGTTTTTTATGCATTAGTCGTGAGATTTTGGGCTATTTTTATTCCATAAGTTGTCTTTTTTCAGACTAGTGAAAAGAAGAGGTGCAAAATACACATTTAGGTAGTTATTTTACTACACTGTATCTATTTGCATCTGAAGATTTACCATCAGATACCAAATTTGCATCATTATTTTAAGGCATAATATGCAACATTTTCCTAAAAAAAAAAAAAAAACTGTATGGATGGGTGGACAGCAACTGGACTGATATGTACAGTAATTGTTTTTAATTTTCATGACTACTTACATTCTGTAGCCTACACAGAATGAAATAAAAAGTTTAATATTTTTCATCAACTAAAATGTGTGTTACAGCCTACATTACAGCCAGTGCCTTTTCCTCAAAATTTTTATGGATTCCAAATCCAAAAAAAAGGAAGAGTCTCTTGAGGAAAAGAGAGAATTTAATAGCTGCAGCTCCAGAGAGATCAGCTCTTTGGATAGTAACGGTTGCAGATGCCTTTTGTGCACTCGTATAAATATATCATCCCTATAAATCATCACTGATGAATCACTAAAAGTGTGTGGTGGTGTCTGTATCTGCAGAGACCCTGCAGCCCTCTGCCTGTATTTTCTTATTTTTTAATGTTTTGCTTCAGTCGGAATGTTTCTTTGGCAGTGGTGTGTAGCTGCCGGCCAATAAAACGTGTGTGTTTTGAGGTCTGAACTCCATAAAAACACGGCGAGAGGCAGTTATGTCACATTCTTCGTCTCTTTCCTCTGCTGAGAGCTGCAGAAAGAGTTTCACACACGTACACACGCACAGGCGGAGTGGACTGAGGACTGCTTGTTGTAGTCACACAAAATCCAGCATTGTGCAAGCGTGGGCGTGCTCATGATTTAGGACATAATCGCTGCGAAACAATCAGAAAATAACATTTCATTTCTCTGATTCACTGCTTTTTTTTCTCGCTACTGGCGACTGCGCCTTCTCTCTTGTTCGCTGAGCCGGAGGAGGGGCCGACTTCGAATGGTGTGTTTCTTAACAATGTTGCAGATTCTACCTTTAAACATAAAATAAAAATAAAAACTTGTAATACAAAACTCTATTAGTAGGCTGTAAGTTTCATCATGATATCTATAAGTTAAAATTTTGACCCTATTCACCTGTAGTGTCTTGCAAAATGTATAGAAATTACACAATACATGTCTTTACAGCCAGTTTCTCAAAATGAGTTTTTTTTTTTTTTGTATACCAGAAATCTCCACTTTAGTAGCACTTAAATGCACCACATTTTGCAGTTTTATTTCTAGCTATATTTTGAACGTTTTTACAGTGGGACTTGTTCATATATCATTCATAGCCTGTTTTATATAACTTTTTTTTTTTAACTAAAAACAAAGAAAATTGACTTTCTTCAGGCTGTTGAGAGTATTTTCTGATTTATGGTTCAATAAAAAAAGATTCCTTCTGTAAAAATCTTTGATTCTGATATGTCAACAAAATAAAATAAGACAATTTTTAAACCTGGCTGTATCCAAAATATAAAATTGCTCTTCTGAAAAGTTATGCAAATTAGCACATATTTAATTAGATGATGACTAATTTTGATGTTTAAACATAACATTTATAAAAACTTGTAATATAAAAAGTAACTGCCTGAATGTAAGTAATCAACTAGGGGAGTTTTATGTTTATATCTAAGATTTATTCCCTACTCTCTGAGGTGGCCTTACAGCAGAAACAGGGGGTAACAGGTGGCCTGCTCAGTCTAAAAGGTAACAAAATCCACCTTTTAAATCTCACTAATTAACGCCTCGTATCTTGTTTGTTAAATCTTGTAAAAAAAAAATTTGATGCCTTACTGGGGGTTATGTGCCAGACTGTCTTTTGGGCCCTGAACTGTTGCCAGGCAACCAGTGGAGCCCGCAGGATGTTACTGCTCCCAAATAAAATATCGTCCCACACAATCCCCATAAAACGGCCTGGATGAACATCCACCGTGCGCAGCTGAAGTGCCAAAAGGGGGGGGGGCCTCTGTTTGTGGTGTAAGTTTGCCCTCTGCTGTACACATCGAGCCCTCTCCAAACTAAACTCATTCATCGTGCCATTTGCCCTGAGAATCCTTTCTTCTACGTTCCAGTTTCCATTATTTGCTGTATCAATACGTGTAATGTTAGTGGTGCTCCCCTTTGTCGTGCACATGTGCACTGAAGCACTTTGGGAAAAGAGGTTAGCGGCGGTACACTTAATTTCAAACTGAGTGCTAAACAACAAGTAACACAAATTCTTTGTGAGTTAAAGTACAAATACATGTAGGATACGTTCCACACAGCCGTCCTTTTCTCCGTCTGCTGTGATCATCAAACATCTGCTCGGGCTGGAAGTGGAGGGTCTCGACTCTTTCACAGTGATCTTCTGCCACAACTTTGGGCTTCCTCTGACTGAGGGCCAAAACTCCCACAATGTCCACAATCATTCATGTCACAGTGTCCATAAAACTCTTTTAAATGCAGCCCATGATGATGGGATAATGCTCTTTTTTTTAATGGTTGTTTATACTTTTTTTTTAAAATATAAAAATAACTGTCTCCCATATTTGTTTGAAATAAGTCTCTGGGAGCAGGGGGAATGGAATGATTAGAGAAAAAAAGTGATGAGGATTTAGGCAAATTTGTGAATTGCAACACTCCCATTTGATATAAGCAAGTGTATGAGAAGCGTTTTAAGATGCTCTTCCCTCTGAACAGTGTGATTTTAGCAAAGTATGCACAGTTTTTTGTAGTCTGTCAGCACTTTGAAGCAGGAAAAGTGGCTTTTAAAGGGTCTCTGAAGTGGCTTGAAAAGTCAAATCCATTGTACAACTTTTTCTTTTTGTCACATTTAATTCCAGGAACAAAAATATCTTCTGTTGTTTGGGGGATGTTGGTTCTTTCTCTGAGGAAAAAAAAACCATTATCTGTGTTGTAAGAGGGAGATTCTCCCACAACACAAACTTGTCCACACGGAGAGCTCATATCTCTGTCCTTTGGTGTTTGAAGTGTTCTCATGGGGGGGTCTCAGAAGTTGCTGAAAAGCTCGTATTTCTTCATCCAGTCCATCTGCGGCGCCTTCTTCTTTTCTTTGGCATGGAGCTTCATCTTTTCTTCCGCCGCCGTAGCGCTCAGGCCCATCTCGGCGAACGGGTCCAACAGCCGGCCGCCCTCATCGTCCGCCAGCTAGACGGGTGACGTTACAGAGGATGGAGAGACAAAAGAGAAGGGGTTGATGGTACTGACTTTCATGTGAAGGACCAAAGAGCAAACACAGCCCCGTGCGCGAGTGCCCACACCCACCTGTGTGCTGTTTCCCTGGCTGCTGAGGTCAGAGTGCGTGGACCTGATGGACTGCGTGGTGGAGCTGCCGTTGATCTGAGGGTTGGGGGAGCCGTTGGATATGGACGGACCATCGTAGTCTGCACACAGAAGCCCACAGATTGTTGTGTTACATGCTAGTATAGTCTTTGTAATCTCTATACATATTTAAACGAAAGAAATCTCAGCTAACACAGATGGTTTACAAGGTTTGTTATAATGTATTTTAACATCATTCACCCTCATCATTTCAGGAATCAGTTGAGAATAATATTTTCCTCTCACTTTGCCTGGTGAGTGTAAAAAAAACATCTTCACATTTTATTTTACAGTTCTGAATAAATTCCTCATAATTTCTTGGGAAGTTTCCCAGAAAGAACTACTATATGTCATATTGTAATTATAGAGAAAATTGCGACAGTGTTGAATTGGTTCACTTCCAATTCATCGTTTGTGCAACCTCTGAATATTTTAGTCTGTGCACAGCAGGTCAGCTGAAACAAAAAACAAATGACTGATGAATAAATTAACAAGACTAACTAAACTGTAAAATAACAGAAGTAAGAATCTTTTAATTCAATTCTAAATTATTTTTTCAATAAACAGTATCAAACTGCAACATCAGTTCCAAAAAAGTTGGGATGCTGTGTGCTGTGATCCTTTTTGACCTATATTCAATTAAATTCAGTACAAAGACAAGATATTTAACATACAAACTGATTAACTTTATTGTTTTTTGTAAATATACACTCATTGTGAATTTGATTCCTGCAACATGTTCCAAAATGTTTACCTCTGTCTTACACCACTTTATCTTTTAACAACACTCAGTAAGAATTTTGGGAGCTGATTGTTGATTTTTTTAAAAGACATTTTTGCCTTTATATGATAGGGACAGCTGAAGATATGACAAGAACGGGGGAAGCAAGAAAAGGGATCACACGCAGCAAATGGAAGTTGAACCAGCGGTCGCTGCTGAGGACTGACAGCCTCAGTACACGGGGCACACGCTCAACTAACTGAGCTACAGGGGCGCCCCAATTGTTGAAGTTTAGAAAGTGAAATTATTTCTCATTATTGCTTGATTTGCAACATTAAGTGTTCAACAGTCCTGGGTCACGTCTGGACTGCAGTGCCTGAACTCTTTTACAAGAAAGCCACACTGTTGTAACACAGACAGAATGTGTCTTGTGTCTTGCTGGAATAAACAGGGACGTCTCTGAAAAAGATGTCATCTGGATGGCAGCGTATGTTGCTCCAAAACCTGTACGTACCTTTTCGCATTAATGGGGCCTTCACAGATGTGACAGTTAGCCATGACGCCATGGGCACTAATACACCCGCATCCCATCACAGATGGTGACTTTCGAACGTTGTACTGGTAACAATCTGGGTGGTCCTTTCTCAGTTTATCCGCGAGGACACGATGTCCATGATGTCCAAAAACAATTCCAAATATGGACTCGCCAGACCACATCACACCTGTCCTTGTCCTTAAACCACTGGACTATTTGCCCATGCAATTTTTCCTTAACCTGTTTACCTTTTGAATGTTTCACAAGTGTTTTTTTTTTTTTGAACATTCCACAACTTTCCCATGTTGCCCCTGTCCCAACTTTTTTTTAACCATGTTGCAAGCATCAAACTCAGATTGAGTGTATATTTACAAAAAAAACCCTCAGTAAATATCTTGTTTTTATACTATACACAATTGAAAACATTTTTTTGTACTTTTTTTGGAATTGAAGTTGTACATCATTCTTTTAGGAAGCCTTTTAAAGAAAATAAGAAACCTCTAAAGTAAAATGTTACTCAGACACGTGCTATCACAATCAACTACACATAACCTTTGTGTTAGTGCAGTCCCACCTTTAACATGGTTGATTGTTGGGACAGCCCCCCTCCTCTTGAAGTGCTCGTCTGTGTCTGGATCCACCACCAGCAGCCATGTCTCATCTCCCCCTTTCTTTATGAAGGCCACGACCTCTGCATGCCGCATGCCCTCGATGTTCACACCATTCACCTAGTGAGCACAGAGACAGGAAGATGAGGATGCATGGAAGGACTGGGCTGTTGTAGCTCTTGGTGGTCCACCAATGCACTGTACATTCTGATAAACATGGCTCTTAAGTGATTTTATATAGTCAGCCATAGTGGATGTAAACAAAAACTGTGTCAAAAGCTCGATTTGGCCATTTGAACAGACTTTGAAGTGATGACCTGCATGTTTAGAACACCAGTGTGTAGTCATGATATCTGTCGGATAACAATTTCTGTTGCATATGACTTTCATTACAGTAAGTATGGATATAAGTACACGGGTAAAGTTAATTATACAGGGATTTAGCAGTGCCTCCAGGACTTCGAGGGCTTTCTTGGGGATTATTGTGGCCTAAAATGCCTGATTTCAACTTTCTAAGTAACCTCACCAAAAATTTTTTGATAAAATTCTAATAAAATGTGATTTATTTGTAAATGAAGTAGTGAACCTGGGGGGTATTCCACAAAGAATCAAAATCTTTTTGGATCTCAAACTCAGTCAAAACAGGAAAAAAAATGATACAATATAAAATGCACAGAGCATTGATAAATGTTAATAACACTGACAAACCTTGTGTTCTTTTTAGTGCCTGACAAAATTTAACAAAAAAAAAAAAGAAAGTATAAAAAAAATAGAACACTGAGGAGTTGTACATGCTTGACATTTGCACTGCCGACTGCTGTGATTGGTGGAACTCGTGGGAAGCTGCAATAATTGAATTAAAAGGTCAAATTCACAGAGAATGGTTAAATTTGCATTAATTGTTACAATTGCAGCATAACAACTTGGATTGATTTTGGGGCCATCACTCCGAATTGAGAATAAAACAAAACAAACGAGTGTCTGCTTCCTGAGAGTAACAATCCTATTTCAACCATAAAACAAACAAACAAACAAAAATTAAAAAGTCACCTTTTCCATGGTGTGTGTTTTTATTATTATTATTATTATTATTATTATATGGGGTGTATTTGTCAGGGCAAGATTTACATGACTACATGGTCCCACTACTGGTGGTTCTCAGCCTTTTTGAGTCGTGACCCAGCAAAAAAATCAGTTTGGTGTTTGGTGCAGAGGTGGGAAGTACTGAAGTTACTAGTTACTGTAATTACTTCTACCTGAGTAAAGAATATGTGTACTTTTGCCACCTCTGCCAGATTATATCATTGGTACAGGCAATGTAATGTGAAAAGCTGCTTTGTGACTCTGATTCCATTCTTCTTGCCACAATATATTATTTTATTTTATTTTATTTATTCTCTACAATCATGTGGTGACCCCTAGAAACTACAATTTCAAGTCCCCTTTGGGGGGTCTTAATCCACAGGATGAGAACAACTGATATAGACATTTCAGTCACAATAAACATATGTACCAGTGCCTCCTCATGCTTTATGTTTTGAAATATTTGACCAAATTGACAAAGACTAAAACTCCTTTTAAGTGCACAATATCATTTCAGTTAGTTTTTCACTTTTTCTAAAGCCTAGTTTTTTATTTCTATATCAGTTAATTAAACTTTTTTTTCACACCTAGTTTAGGTTTAGTTAACTATAATAACCTTGTTTTTTATTTACAACCATAAAGATTTTTAAATAATGAACTGGAGCCATAAACATTAAACAGGTCAAATCCCTTTTTAATACACAATCTATGGATGAAGCTGACTGCCTGTCTTACTGCCAACCAAACCCCATTGACATATTGCTCAATTTAACCGTTATAAACATTTACTCCTTCTCAAAAAATACTGCTGATTTCTAACAACTCATGAACTGACACTTATTCATTCGGTGAACATTCTGTATTAATTTTAACTCTAATAAATGTTAAACAGGCAAACAAATTTCAAACGAGAACATGCTGCCTATCTCTGATGATGTATCATGGTCACTTTATGATTTAGTACAGTAAATATATTACATATTTCTCCTTTAACATCCCACTTTCTGCCAAAAATATGGAATACATGAACAGTTCCAAAACCTGTGGGCACGGAAGAGCAGTACTGTTTCTGCTTGAGGGTTACCAGATTGCTCAAAATTGTACAAAAGCCTCTCCATGTCAGGGATTTGAAGAGTTACATTCACTTTTATTTTCAGCAGAGCACCTGAATTAACCTACTTCTAGGGTTGCCACCTTCAGTGTGGAAAATGTCATTTTATTTCCTGCATTCTGGTGATTTTTTCTGCACCAATTTGTGCTTTTTATGCATCAGTTTGCTCTAAACATGAATGTAAAGGAAACAAAGTGCAAATAACAGTAAAGCACAGCTGCATCAGTTATATTAAGGATTCAAACATCAGACTGACGTTGAGCAAAATATTTGGTCTGTCAAAATAACTCCAGTCCAGGCCTCTGTCCTTGCACTTGGACAGTCTCAGACAGAAAATACTCAAACTGCACAGTTTGTTTTGTACTAATTCTCACTGACAGGACTGATCTACTCATGGTCTGTCTGCCATTTAGATCTGGATTTGGACAGCTTCTCTCTTTTCACAGGCGGACTTGAAGTAAGAGTATTTTGTCGGAATTAAACCAGGACAACTTGCCTGTCATTCTGATATAATACTTCTTCACTATATCTAAAGAAACTGATTTTGATTTTATTATTTTTCATGTCATTCCAAGTATGTGAAAATGTACTGTTATGCATTAAAGTAGGGTGTGCATGCAAATAAAGGACAACTTGTGTCCTGTAAAGGATTTGCAGTTTATTTTTTTCAATTTTGGACAATCCTGTCTTTTACAGGACAGGTGGCAACCCTACCTACTTTCCATCAGTCATTGCTGACATGCTGGATACAGTGCTGACAGCCTGTGCTACCTCATTCATCCAGTAGGTGGAGCCGTGGAACAACATACCGATTATACGCTGTTACATGACTCTCAAGAGTGCCTGCAGCACTCTGCACAATGTTACTCAAACTTTTGTCATTAATCATGAATTGTTCAGTCTTCACAGATGTGCATGCAGCTGTAGCAGTTTTGATTCACCACATTAAAAGAAGACTTTCTACAACAATCAGAAAACATCAGGATGGGGAGCAGCTGAGCAGCGGGACACAATGAACATGTGTGCGTGTGACCGACCATCTGTGTGACATTATTGTCCTTAAGCCTCTACACCTTGCTAACAAGCACAATAGCTTGTTATTGCTCTTATCTAGACGCTATGTGCATTTGGAGGCCTGCGTTTCAACAGCTTCGTCTCGACCACGGCTTCTCTGAGGCAGGCAACGTCGCACCGCGCCAAGTTAGTGTTGGTACACAATCAATTATTGATGGTTCTCCTGGGCTCCAGCTATTGTTCTGGTTTCAGGTGTCAGAGTCCTGAGGGGGAATTTGTTTAAAATTCACTGCTTATGACAAGACGGGACGTCGTAAAGCAAAGTGCAAACTCTTAAAATTAGCTGAAGAGTGAAGAGAATAAAAGCAGAGAATAAAACTGTAGGCTAATAGGTGCAATGACACAGACTTTAAGGGTCTGCTGGGAAGGAAAAACAAGAACCACAGAGAGATCAGCTGGAAGACAGCACTATACATGAGTTGGAAGAAGTGGAATTGACAGATGGAAAATGTCTCTAGTTTATCCTTTCTTCCCAGGATGCCTGACAGCCAGATAAGACAGACAGACAGACAGACAGGCAGATGGACATTAAAAACAGACATCAGTCAGGCAGGGATGCAGACAGACAGTTTGATACAGAGAGAACAAGCATCTTTGTATTCGGCCAAACAACAGGTGTTGTGTCATGTTTCACAGCCCTTCATTAACAGTCCGTCCCACACAAGACAATACACTGTCCTCTCTGCGCACTGGGCTCATTAATACACGCTGTAGGAACAGTGCAGGAGCTTATTTCTCATGGGACTATTCCTCAGGGAACCTCTTGATACTAGCGTGTGTGTCTCATTAAAGGTGCAGCCACCTGAAGTCCACTGGCACAATTTTGATGTGGTGTGTGTGTGTGTGTGTGTGTGAGCAGCTAAAGACGAACCCTGGATTGATCAAAACAAACTATTTCAAATGCATAAGGAGAAATCTGTAATATTTTTACTATAATAAATCATAAATAGACCATGTCATCAGAGATTACGGAGACATGCTGAGCTGAAATACTCGCTTCTCTGACAACAATGCTCCAGCTGCTGTGTCCTCCTTTGAAATTCTATTCCAACCCATAACTTGTGTTACCATAAATTGTATATTCAGTAGGATTTCAACCTATATATATATAGTTCATGGCTCCAATTTGCTATTCGGACTGCTGTACTCATTTTTGGGTGTGCAATTGTTACATATCGCTCCTTAAACTCTGTGGTCTCCACTTTAGTATTTAACCAGGTGAAACTCTTGGACATTGTTGAACAAGTTGTAGATAGATAAGGCATGACTCTGAAACTGCTCTATTTTCCCTAAATTAATTGTGAAATTACTTTTGGTGGATAAATTGGTGGAAATTACATTAAGGTCCCAGAACAAATGCCATGTTCTTCCAGTGGAAAGAGTGAGTGGCCCATTTGCCACAAGTCAAGTAAAGAAAGGTTTCTTGGTGATGCCTGATGGTCAGGGTTTCCCCCAGTGTATTTCAAACCCCGTGGCCAAAGCATAAGAATCTGGGATTTTCTTTCCATCCATCCAGAAATTTCTCTGTTGGAAATATAGATATAGTTGGAAAGCTCACCAACAATATCTGCTGGTTAAATTGTAAACGTGTTACAGAGAGATGAGGTGCTTCCCCTCCGGTGTCCCCCACTGGGACTTTATTTTGGAAACCTTATGTACAGTGGTCAGTGTTGAGAGACAATTTGTTTTTTGCAAGTGGGGGGGTGGGGGGGTGGGGGTGGGGGGGTGTACCATGCATGCTACATCCAGGCTGCAACGATAGTCGCAGCAAAAGCAGAAGTTCAACATAAACAACATGGATGTGCAGCACTGAGTGAATAAAGTTACAGTTTAATATAAAAGATACAGTTCATTGTCATTACCAATGAACAGAGCACAGACCCCTTTCAAAATAAAGGTCTGATTACAGTTTAATGGCAAACAAAATGCTATTGACTGTCTTTGCTAGATTTTTAATTTGCGGTATTTCCATGATGGCCTTGCAGGGCCACATGAAACCTTTCGGTGGGCCACATTTTGCCCAGGTCTGCTTTTTATGGTCAGATTCTTTATAAAATATACTAGTTGTTGATTTTTTTTTTTAAAATATGTGTTATTTATAACAACAAATTAATCTTCAGTTAGCCTTTAGCACTGACTTAATAAAGGGCTTAATGAAATCTGTGTATGGCTTTTATAAACTCTCAATTCCACAATTCCTATATTTAACTGTAGGGCCCTACATTAATGCTGCCATCATGATAATGCCCCTAAGAAATCAAAAATGAACTGAGAGATCCCAGACTGATAACCAGTTGTGAATACGTCTGGTGATGCCATGGTAGCACTAGAGGAAAAGTTATGGGTTCACCAAGACCATTGTGAACGTTTGTAGAAGATTCTGTGCTGATCCACTGATTAGATACTGAGATATTACGCTGAACAAGAGAAAAATGTGACCTGCTGATGATGCAAAGTCATTAGGGCTGCACAATTAATCAAAATTTTATCAAAATCGCAATATGGCTTTCTGCAATTTTCAAATAGCAGCAGGTGCAATATTTGTTAAAGGTAAAATGTGTGTCAAAGAACTTTTCTACAGATTCCTGCAAAAAATATCACACTATAGTCATTTTAACATGTTATTCAATCAAAATAAGAATAATTATGTAAGAAATATGTTACTTCTAATATCGCAAATCATATTGCAAGTGCAATATCAGTCAAAATAATCGTAATTAGATATTTATTCAAAATCATTCAGCCCTAAAAGTCATGAAGATTCATCCTCTGGGGATCCTGAATGTTTTTTACAAATTGTTTCATGAAAATACATGTTACAGTTGTCCAGGTGTTTCAGTCTGGACCAGACTACTGGGGAAGAGTGTGTGGCACGCTTTTGTATATTCATTGATGTCATCTGCAAGTTTGTGAGTGGTCCAGAGTATGCACTGTTGAGCGCAGGCGGAGCAGAGAAACTGACGAGGCGTTCACTGTCGTCTGCCAAAACATCGGCAGAAAGCCGAGCTCTCACCACAGCCTTTAACAGCGCTCGCTGCTGATACACCTCCAGTGTAATGGGGCGTGGTGAGAGAAAAAGACAGCGAGAGACAGAGAGGGAGATCTGTCATGGTTGTTCACCTCTCTAACAAGCTGCTGACAGATAACACAAGCGCTGTCTTGACGCATGGTCAGAGACGGTTGCAATTATCAGCATGTACGCACACACACACAAACACAAACACACACAAACACACACGCACATGTAGCAGCCAGCTAACTTGACAGGGGCTCCTACTGGGATTTTTCAGTCCAAACAAAACTAAAACACTGAGATAAAGTTATTAAAGGGAGATTTCACCCCCAAATCAAAAATTCATATTTTTCTCCTGGCCTATAGTGATATTTATTCATCTAGAATTTTTTGGTGTGAGTTGCTGAGTTTTTGAGATATTGGCCGTGTCTCTTTCCAAAAATCACGACCCAGTTACTCAAGATAATTCACCGAGCAGTTTCACGTAGGAACTACTTTCTTTTTATTAGAAAGAAAGTAGTTCTGGTAGATTCTACTGCAGAAAGAAAGTAGTGCCTACATGAAACTGCTCACAACAGGATCTGTGGATTTTTTTGAGAACATTATCAATATAGGAATGTGAAGAAATAACACCTGATATTACCTCAAAGGTGTCTATGAATTGTGTTGCAGAGATTTCTACTAAAGTTAGCATGCTAACCAGCTAGCCCCATCCCATCTAGTAATACCATTTTGTGCCCTGTAGTTCCACTTTGGAGATGAATACAAGTGACGAGTACCAATATCACAAGCCCTTTTAGTTTTATAATCTAATAAATAAATTAAATCACAAAATATCAAGAAATTTAAACAAATTTAATTTGTCTTTCCACTGTTCAAGAATCGACAGCTCTGGTTTGGTTGAAATAAATCCTTAATCCACCTCGTTAGAAGTGAAAATATTCTGGCTCTCTGATGCCCGACCTCCCTCTTGCTCCTCTTCGCCTCACATCTCTCCTGCCCCTGCCTGCTGTCCTCATCGCTCCCGGAGTCAGACTCCTGAATCACCCCATTACAGTTTTGCATTGCAAACTAAATATTTTATATGTTGCTCCTTTAAATATCTTATCCCATATTTTGCTTGTTAAGAACAGGTAAACTAGGGCTGCAGATAATGATAAAATCTGCATTGTTTCCCAATTTAAAAAAGCAGCAAATACATTGGTGAAGCTGCAATTAAGAAATGTTGATTTTTTTTTTGCCATTTTTTGGGGGATTTTGTTGTTGTGACATTTCTGGGTTTCAGCCGGTTTGTCAGTGTGCAGTCCCCAGCCAAAACAGCATGCAGGTTTTTGAGGTCGGAACTCAATAAAAACGTAGCATCCAATGGTAACATCACATTCTCCATCTCTTTCTTCAGCTTTCTGTCTGTGAGAGCTGCAGAAAGAGTTTTTACACATGTGCACGTACACACACGAGCAGAGCAGACTGAGGGTTGTTTCAGCTGTATTCACGCTAAATCCTGTGATGTGCGGAGGTGTGGGCTTGTTTATTTCTGCTTTAGATGAGAAAATAACATTTAATTTCTCTGAGTAACTGCTTTGTTCTCACTACCAATTATCAAAATACTCGCTGATTAATTTCCCAGTTTAATTCCTAAACTAAGCCAACATTAGCAGACATCATCTGTAATTTGTACTCCACATTCAGATGTACAAATAAAACTTCCACTGCCTTAAGTACCATCCAGCTTCATTTCCTTCATTTATGTCTCCATGGAGAGATGCGACTGTTAATGTGATCAGTGACCTGCGGCAGGATGTTCCCACACACTCTCACCAGCTATCTAATGTTCCAGTGGAGCATCAGAACATCAGCATTTTCTAATGCCAAGACTAACGCCGAAGTGTAATCAACAGCATTTTATCACTTTCAGACTTTTACTCTGACAAACAACTGTAGCTCTGCTTGCTGGTCCAATGATAATCATGTTAAAATCATGTTGACAGTTATCCATGTTGTAGTATATTAATGATGTATATCTATGGTTCAGTGTTTCCCAATTTTTTTTTCTGGGGACCCACTTTTTAAAAATGACAAACCATCTTGGCCCTATTAATTGATCAGGCCTATTCACAACAGGCCTTATCAATAAATCTAATTATTTAATTTGTGCATAAATGAACATTCCTGATCATTTTTACTGCCATTACTACATCACCTTATATCGTCTTGATGCATGCATGTTAAATATCTTATAAATGAGAAATAATTGCATTTAGGTTGAGTTAACAGGTCATCTCATTGTTTTTTTTTTCTTTCATCAAGAGAACAAACCTTAAAAAATTTGAGAAAACTCAAAATTTCAAGGCAACTCGCTGTAATAAACTGAGTTTTGAGCCCTCACAAGTTATGCCGAACCATAATCTTTAGTTGAGATAATTTGCTTTTCTACTTTAGAAAAAAAAAAAAAAAATCTTTGAGGTTTAGAAACTCAAAAATATAGTAGCTAATAATAGCTGTCAACCTGATGAGTCGTTATTTTGGTGCTTGAAAATTTAATTGAAAATATTAAATTATTAACCATTATTTTCACTCCAATATGTTTACTCAGTAATTCTTGAAATACAATTTTTGGGTGTTTCTAAAACTAAGAGTCAGTTTTAACTAAAGAAGAAAAGTAAGTTATTCACATTTTCAAAATTGAGCTGGGCTCAAAACTCTAAAATTTATTGAAGTTGCCTTGAAATTTTGAATTTTCTCAACTTTTTTATTTTACAGCGCAGGACATTTTAGCCACCTTCATAAATGAGACAAATAAGTGCATTTAGGAAGAATTAACAGGCTGCCCTTTTTTCCCCTCATCAATAAAACAATATACGCATTTTGATGCTCCATAAAAAATCGTACTGCAGATGTAAATCTTCCGTAGTCTTTCATTTCACTCATTCACAGTCTCTGGGAATGACTGGTTTACATTACTGTCACCAGTTTGTGACTGATTTCCTTCTTAACACGCAGAAATTGGCCTCCACTTAGTCAGTTCACTATGATCTGATAATCAAACTGTGATCTAAAAATTGCTGATGACACTGTAGATGCAGCACATGTCATCACTTTGTAATTTGTCCTACGACTTGTAACAGCATCATCTTTACAGAAATGTTTTGACATTTTGGAAAATACACTTATTCACTTTCTTACTGAGAGTTATATGAGAAGATAGAGTCCACTTCCAAATATGTAGCTGGCTAGGATTAAGAATTATCATAAAGAGCAGAAAGACAGAAACAGCAGGGAGCTAGGCAGGCGGGACATGATGTCGGAGATTGATTGAACTTAGAAGTAGGTGTCATAACCTCACTAGAGCGCTGTTGCTAGGTAGCTAACTAAAAGAGCTCTGTGCCGCTAAAAGATTGATTGGTAGATGTCATGAAATCATTGGTTTAAACCTACGTGAGCACAGATCATATTTTTTATAGGTGGAGAGCATGATTGGATTTTCAATACAAAGAAATTGTTGTTTTTGACATAAACTATTACAGTTTATAACTGTTTTTAACTGTTTATGAAACAGTCTCATGTATGGCCTGCATAAACAAGATCATCAGCAAGAAGACTGGCTATTTTCATTATTCTTTAAAGAATTTTATTTTTGACATTATATTTTGTCCCCCAAAATCAACACAAAATAAAATCTTGTAGTAGCTTTAAATAGACGCACAATATGACAGCAAATGATCTAAAAGTGTTAAAAAAGCATTTTTCACTTCATCTTGACAGCCTTTCCCCCTGTTTCCAGTCTACATGTATTTACTGTACAGGAGAGTGGTATCGATCAAGTATTGAGCTTCTCATCTAACTCTCAGCAAGAAAGGAAATATGTGTATTTTTCAAAATGTGAAAATACTGTGTTAATGTCTTCTGTATTTATATTTTAACAGGTTAGTTGGACATTGCAGAGTCATTGAAAACAATGTCAAAACAAACCCTGCTCTCAACTGCAGGACCATGCGACAATAAATTCACTTTTAGGAAATTAAAAAAAAAAAAATCTTTTTATTGTGTCATGTCAGTCTCTGCAAGCTGATTTGTCCTGAACTGCTTACCAGTGGAACTAATAAATGCCTGGAAGGTAACAAAATGAATAAAAAAACAAAATCAAATGATAATCGGGATGTTTCACATAAATATGACATCAGCATATTTATCTATAAATGGATCAGCACTGTCACACGCAAGTCAGGAGCGCAGCCTCTGATTGGTCAACAGACTCAACCCAAGGCCTTGGGATTGCCAGCTAGCAAACACACTAACAACAACAACTGTTGTCAAGACAGAATAATTGATAAATAACTACACAACGTCTCCAAAAAGCCCCTGCACTGAAAGGCTGCAGTACAAAGTTTCTGAAAGGCACATGATCACACAGGAGCTGAAGTTGCAAAGCTACAACGCTAGCATTAGCTTAGCTTTTCTCAGCTTACCAAGGAGCTAATCCCGTCACTTTTCCAGCTATTGGAAGACTTGTCTTGGTCTTCAGAGGGTCTTTGATCACTATAATTGTGAGATGAAACGGAAAAAAAATGTCTGCAAAGTCACAAACATGTTCCTTTACATTCTGGGGGGTCCTTAATGAACTCTGTCTAACCTTACTATCAGACGCTGGCGGAATCCTGTTCGGCCTGCTCTGCAGCCTGGTCTGGACCCTGATCTACAGCCAGTGAGGGCAAAGGTCATGGGAATGAAGGGTGAACTCTGTGTGTGTACACTCAGATGAAAAAACTAGCTATAATGAAAATGATGATGTTACTGCAAACAAGGGGAAAGTTGACTCAACATCCACGCTCTTTGTCACCCATTTCCTCACCCCTTTTGGGGTTTTGAATAAATTACTTTTAGCTTTTATGTGACTGCCACTTAGGTATATGTCTCATCCTTTCTGTCCTTGCATCTTGGCTCTCTGATGTTATTTTCTCTTATCCAACACACACACACTATCTTCCTCTATGTCTCTCTATGTTTCATAAGAAGAGACATACATAAACACACACTCCTCCCTCCCTCTTCCCCTGTCAGCCCCTCCGATCAGACTGATTTACAGCTGTCTCTCCTCTGGCCTCTTCCCTCTCTGCAGTCTGACACACAGTGAAGACTGAGTCCAGGCTTCAGGTCCTGTTATTGTTAGAAACAGGGGCCTGACAGGAGACACGAGTGTGACTCTCGCCTTGTTAATTACAGCTGTGGCAGTGTATCTACATGGGGTGACATCTGGATTCAATCAGGTGTGGGAGAATGCATTAAATGGAGCTTGAGACAAAAGTTTTTAGACTCTCCAGCTTTATTTTAAAATACCAACAAACGATAATTGATGATGAGTCTAGCTACTTTTTTGGACCAATCTAAAAACATAAAAACTCTCCTCCTCCAGCGGTGGGAAGTAACTAAGTACAAATATTTTGTTACTGTGTTTAGTAGATTTTTCAGGTATCTGTTCTTTACATTGCTGACAACTTTTTACTTTTACTCCCTACTTTTCAACACAAATATCTGTACTTGCTGCTCCTTACATTTTCAAAACAGTCTCTTTACTTTAGTTTTAATGCATTTGAGAAGAATTATTTGTAAGTTATATTCTGCATCATTGTGAATCTAAATGGATGAAACAATAACACACAGAAAAGACGATTCCTTTGCGTATCCATCAATGAATATAATGGACGACAAAATGATGTAAATTACATAACAAGAAAAAAATGTTATAAAAGACGTAATGAGACATAAAAGATGTAATGACAAAAACAACATAAGACAAAAACAACGTAAAAGATGTAACAGGGCAAAATTGAATTAAAAGATGTCAGGAGACAAAAATGATGTAATAAGAAATAAATAATGTAAAAAGACAAAAACAACACAACAAAACAAACACGATGTAAATAAATGACTTAACAAGAAAACATAATAAAAGATGTAACGCGAGACTTCGTATATCTCTTAATGGATGCACGTGTGAAAATATTGCGAGATATACAAAGTCTTGCAATACATCAATGCCATGTTTACATGCTACCTGCTACATGCTACAGTTGACATTTCGGCTAAAAACATGGTGTAAATGGTGTCTTTTGTGGTTAAATTTTAATGTCGCGGCTCACGGACACTTGGATTACAGCACACGAGCAGGATGGAGGCATTTTGTGCTTGTTTCGTGTTCTTTTTTTTTTTTTTACATTTTTATCCGTGGTCACCATTCACTGCCATTGGCTGCAACCCTGTTTTCTGCTGAAACTCCACCATCACCGCATCACCAAATGTGGCTAGTTAACATTTCGGCAACACCAACGCTACATGGCTCTGGCAGCAGATAGCCTTCCATTAGCTAGTAGCTGCCATAAACCATGACGTAAACATGACATTGTGAAATTATCTTTTAACACCAGAATTGGAGGGACTTTGCCTCTCTATAAACATAAATAAGCTCTAATAGCAACCAATAGCTACTTTTGCTGCGTGCAGGCAGTGGTGTGTGTTGGTGTGTTATGGAGTAAATGCATGCATCTGGAGGCAATAGATTGAATGGTTGTGTTGGGATGTGGGCACATGCAATATCAGAGAGTGTAGGCACACAGCAACATGCATACAAACACACCTACATGCTTCTCCATTAAGGTTACATGAGGCCTCTGGAGTGGTTTTCTCACACCCAGTCAATCATGCTATTCTCTGACATGTACCAGACTGACCCAGAATCATTTATCAGAAATCACCTCATTAGCCTGTGTACATTTTTCATGAGCTCATCATTCTTTTACCCGCCTCTGCATTGTCAACCCAGAGCATGTATGCATGAAAACATGCAGAATACACTGTACTATCCAAACTCCTTCCAGCTTATCACCACTGATGTGGAGGTTCCCCCCTCACCCCATTAACTGCTCCACCAGCCACACGCATACTGTATCTGTTTATGTCACACAAATATCTGTATTTCTATCTGTATCCGAGCCTGCGCCAGAAGTTGCCAGGAATCATCTGGACCGCTTAATTTTCTGTGTTAAATAGTTTTCTATTGCCATAATACTCTTCATGTACATATTTAGCTGCCAACAAAATAATCTAACATTTTAAACACTTAAATTTATAAAATAATCAAACATGATCTACATTTTAAACTGGGAGAGTTCTCCAAATCCATTTTTGGATTCAATATTTTGATTTTAACATTTTTTCGTCAAGTCTGCCTTTCAGTTCAGTATTTGAAATTGAAATCTATTGAAATCCACCACTATTTGAAACTCATATAAAAACAAAACAAAGCAGAAAAAAACAGAAAAAAGACAAGAAAAAGTAATTCTAAATAGAGTCTAAATAAAAGTTGTGCCTATTGCATGCTTTTTAGTTAAAACTGGAGGTTGTGTAAAAAATGTGAGGAGGTCCAGATGAATGTAAAGATGGTCTGAAGTGTCTGTGATGAAATATGACAAAGTTATTGACAAAAATCCGAACAGCTCCCTTGGCGATTTCGCATGCCCTTTTGAGATGGTCCCTAATTTCACAAATTAGTTCAATCCTGTTTTTTTCCATCTGAGAAATCAGACCTTTATTTCAGCTTTTGATTTAAATTGGGTCATGAACACCTTCATCTTTTTACATCTTGACTTCTGTAATGATACGTCTTGACTATTTGTTATATAAAAAGAACACTGTATTTACTTAAAGGATAAAAATTACTGCAAAAAAATCTGCTCATATCTGTTCAAAGGGCATATCTGAATGATTTATTTGTTTGTTTACATCCCACACTCACACACAGGATCAACAAATAACAGGAATAACCAGGAATCTTACAGTCAACAAACCTGACCCAGAGGGAGGCTTTACTGCAGGACTACTGTATTGGATTGCATTATACTATCTGGCTCTTACGTCACTCAGCCCCTCCTACCTCAATCAGTCTGTCTTGTGGCCGGAGCCCCGCGTGGTCTGCAGGTGATCCTGGGTCCAGGGAGCGGATGTACTGTCCGGGCCGGGATCGATCACTGTGGAGGTTAAAACCGTAGCCCATCTCAGACCGCACCAGGTGGCAGAGGCGTGGAACGAGCTCGGACGGGTCGACCTGGGGCCGTGGCTGGGTTTGGGCCTGGTTCTGGGTTTCAGCCTGGGCGAGAGCCTCCTGGGAGAGAATGAGAAAAGTGTGTGCTTGTCAGTTGTCGCATGTGGAAATCCTAATACTTTTTGCTTGGTTCTCTTAATTAAAGGTACAACAAGGAGTAAAAAATGTGAAAAAAACCCAAAAGCTTTTATAATTCTCAGCTAGGAAGTAGCTAGAAAATACACACCACAACGCTGGTATTTAAATAGCTTAAAAATATATATTTCAGGTTGTTTCATGCCTTCAGTTGGGAGAAGCAGAGAGGGGCGTCAGCATAGAAGCCAAGCAATGAACTGAAGACAAGCAATGAACTGTTGTGGACACAGTCAGCAGCAAAAGGTATTTAAGTCCCTTAAAAATGTCATGTTAAGAGTACACTATATTTAGAATATTTTCAACACCTTTCTTTGCTGTTAGACAGCCTTTTTTGACTGGAAACGACAGTTATATAAGCCAAATATCACTCTCCTCAAACCAACCAAACTCCATGGGTGAATTCAGTCATTTTACCTTGCAGAACACAGGAGTTGCTGGAGTACTGCTGCCTCAATTTTTCATTTTATTTGTGTTACTGTGTGACTTTGGTGAATCTGAACTATCCTTTTAAAACAGTGAAGTCACACAGTAACATAAACAAGCTAACACATCAAGGCTGTGGTAGATAGGTAACTGCCATGTTCTGCGAGGCAAAATTACTGATTTTTCGTATGGAGTTTGGTTGGTTTGGAGACAGCGATATTTGGCTTATATAACAGCGGTTTCCCATAAGAAAAGATGGCAAAGTAAAACAGTGAAAACATACAGATATTGTTTTTTTTAGATGGACCTTTTTAAGCAGCTGCTGACCCTGACCGCAGTGGTATATTGCTAAGCTTACATATGTAGAGAGAACTGCTGTTTGCAGGGCATGTGAATACAGCAGGTGACCAAGACAAAGATCTGAGTCACTTTGGTAAGAAAAAACACCTTTCAAACCTGTACCTTTCATACAAAAATGCTCCACTTCAAGGGACTAATGATTATTGTATTGTAAGGGAATGCAATTTTACCACACCATATTCAATGTATTATACTGTGAGTATGATATAACAGTAGCTTTAAAAAAATCTTTTGTTTTCTTTGTCCTATTCTCCTTTTTATGTTTTCATTTTGTGCTGTCATTCAGTTGTAGAGCATATAAGATTATAATTTATTATGCAGCGTGTTTCTCTCTGAACTGAGGCTGCCCATTTGCAGCACATCACTGACACCCCTAACAGCCTGCATAAAGACATTTATAGAACCTGTATAATTGTGCCTCGAGCTCTACAGTGCGATCACACTGATTCACCACCTACACACCGGGAAAAAAAAAAAAGTGCAGCGAGAGGGATGATAGCACAGTGGCACAGCTCTGTAACCTCAGCTGCTATTAGCCGTGAGAAGTAACAGACAGGTAGAGCGGGTGTCAGGTGAACAAATACGGGTCTATGTACAGTGCACACGCTGCATGCATAGAACAGATCTGCAATCATATTACGCAACGTGAGAAGTCTGTTTCCACTGCATATGTGAAGCTGCTATCATGGTCCAGCTTGCGCCTGCTAAAAATACATATGGAGTATGTGGGCAGGCAGTGAAAGAGAGAGAAACAAAGGTAGTGTGCAGAGAGGAGAAGACGGTTTATGATTTATTCTGATAGAAGTGAAGAGGAGAGCTTTTTTAAAACTGTTTTTTAAACTTATTATTGCAAATACAGCTCAGCACTAGAACTACTGGAATTCTAAAACTACTAGAGTGACCACAGCAGTCATTCTGACTGTGCAGACTGTATTGAATGTCATTTTTGTAACGTCATATTTACATTTAAAGCTTCTGTTGAGGTTTTCGAATGAAGCTTTGAATGTTTGTTGACATATTTTATGACATCATCACCCTAAAATACCAAACAAAAAATCCTCAATTTGAATAATTCATTGGATTAAATGGAGCACGGAGTGTCAAGCAAATGCAGATAGCCTATAATATGATCTGTTTTTGTAATATATAATAATGTTAGAGCCAAAATTTGTTATTGTGGTCTCATTGCTGCTAGACCACCCTGGCAGGTGGGTGGTGTTGAAGGCTAAACAGCAACACCTTGTGGAGGTCACTCGTAGAGTGCAGATCCCCACCAGGTGAAGCACCTACTGCAATGCCTAATAACTGTCAGATGCAACCAGTAGAGATTTGCAAAGTTCTGCCAACATTACGAGACCTGCACAAACACTGATCCGAGGTAAAACAAGATTTCACAGTGAGGCATTATTGACCACTTGTGGCCCAACCAGCGGCTGGTTGAGAAGATGTCATTGGTCGTATTCCAGTGAATAATTTCCAGGTGGAAACATGCTGTCTTCACTTAGAGACTATTTTCACAAAGGAGGACAGAGGACTGATAGAGAGCTGAACATTATGATGTCACAGTGAAGTTGACCTTTGACCTTTTGGATATAAATGCCATCACCCCATCATTTGATCCTATTAGATATTTGTGTGTAATTTTGTCCTGATTTGAGAAAGAATTCTTGAGTTGTGGCTGAAAATGTGTTTAGCAAAGGTCACAGTGACCTCTGACCTCTGATCACCAAAATACAATCAGCCCATCTTTGAGTCCGAGTGAACATTTGTATCAAGTTTGAAGAATTTCCCTCCAGGCGCTCTTGAGAAATCACGTTCACAAGAGTGGGATGAGCTGGAACACTGTTGACGTTGGCTGATCGGACCAGTAATATTCGAGATAAGCTCCTGACAAGCTGCAGGTCCAGTGATCATGCACGCACACACTCACTCAGGATCCACATACACACAGAAGCGATTAAATGAGTGATAATTAAAATACAGATTGAAGCAGAATGTTTTGTTAGATAAAATACATGCTGCAAAGTTTGGAAATGACTGATCTTTTTTAAATAAATTTTGACTCTTGGACCTTTTTGGCTCTGGCGTTATTGGAAATGTTTGGATCACACACACAGCCACAACTGGACACTAATTTGACAGCTGTAGCCTACTAATAAATGTTAGTGTAGCCTAATCTTTATCTGTGCAGAAATACCAGGTGAATAGACACTGCAAAAATCATCGAAATGTTGATTTAGTTTGAACCAACTTCACCATATATACAGCTTATAAACAGCTGATCAGCTTACGGTGTAGGACTCGTCATCGCTTGATATTGTTAGCATCGCATCTTGCGCTCCTGCAGCCTGCCTGTCTCTGAAGTGCTGGGGGAGGACGGGGTGGGGAAAACAAGTTGCTTCAACCATAGACTGTATATTAAATAGGATATCGGCCTATGTAAAATACAGTCTATGCTTCCAACTCGCTATCTGGACAGCAGCACTCAATTTTGCATGTGCATTGGCTACATATCATTCCTTTATTAACATAGCAATGCTAGAATAAAATACAGCACATTTAGGAAAAGTCAGGGTCCTATAGTTGCATTTTTTTAAGCAAATTTATAACATTGCAAAATTTAAAAACGGCCTTGGTAGTTCTTGTGTTGGGAATCATGTCTGAGCCTTGATCACCACAACAGTGCCTCCAATTCTACCGCATGACTGTAAAAAACAACACAGATGGCAACGTATAATTTCATTTCAGGCACTGAATTCTTTAGGGGAGTAGCGATCTGGGCAGCTTGCCCTGAGAAGAGAGGGAGAGTAACAACAACTCTTACGAATCCCTCCATATCCTCTTTTTTTCCTGGATGGAGAGGGAAGTTGCCTGGGTTGGGCAGCAGGCGTAGATCTTACGGCGGGGTGGGGGGGTTGTGAGTTTGCGTGGGAAGGATAGAAAATGAGATGCAGTGAAAGGACTGAGAAAGAGAGTTCAGGAAAGGAGACAGTCGAGTTAAGGGTATATTCAGAGAAAACATGGCAGAGAGATAAACAGAGAAGCAGAGCGCTACAGAAAAATCAACATGACAGAAGTTTCCAGTTAGCAACGACGGGGAGGAAAAGAGTTTGCAGTGGAACTTCTCTAACATAAACAGTGAGAGCTGCACAGCTGGGAGTCATTATGTGGGGGAGACGCAAGTGTCTGCCAATCTAACCTCCGACCGCCTCTCAATGCCTGTCCGCACCCCACTAATCACCACCCCCCCTCCAGGCCTGTGCCATCTCTTAAAGCCTTTGACGTGAGGGTGCATTCTGGACACTTCTGATTTGGTCTTCTTGTGATGCGGGTTTGATCTCTACAAGCTTAATTGTGTTCATTTTCATGTTTTTAAATGTTCGAGGGGAAGTGTCCCCTCCGTCTCTCCCCTGGGATCTGGGCCCACTTTACTTAAATACTGGGAAAAAATGCTGGTGCTTTATTTCAACATATTTTTAAATTTAGCCTAAGGCCCAACAAAAGTTTTTGAAATTTCTCAAAGATTAATAAAAAATAATTATGCCATTATCAATCCAAATTTAATGTTTATTTGGTCATAAATATCTTATTTTCTCACCTTACACTTTGCAGCTTTTACTGGCACAGGGTTCATCACTTTTTTTGGGACATTAGCTCGCTAACAATAGCAAAACACGTTCGTCCCTACCTGATGTTGCGTTGTGATTTGTCTGGTGGTATTAAAATTGTAACTGGTCATTGAAATTATGCATTTTAATTTGTCTGTGTTTTGTTTGTTTTTTTATTTATGTGAATTTATGAGCACATTTAGATATAAAACTAACTAGCTGTGTACATTAAACAAAAAATAAATAAATAAATCCAACCCCAATTCCAGAAAAGTTGTGACATCAGTAAACACAGTTTGTCGCTGCGTCTATGCAAGTTAAGACTCGAGCGTGCAAAGCAAAAGCCATATACCAACAAGACCCAGAAATGCTGCCGACTTATGCGAGCCCAGGCTCATCTAAGATGGACTGATGCAATGTGGAAAAGTGTCTTTGTGGTCTGATGAGTCCACATATAAAACTGTTTTTGTGAATCATAGACATTGTGTCCTCTGGGCTAAAGAGGAAAAGGACCATCCATATTGTTACCAGCACTAACTTCAAAAGCCAGCATCTGTGATCGTATGGGGGTGTGTTAGTGCCCATGGCATCATGGGTAACTGTCACATCTGTGAAGGTCCCATTAATGCTGAAAGGTACATAGAGGTTTGGGAACAACATCCATATGACGTCTCTTTCAGAGATGTCCCTGCTTATTTCAGGAAAGACAATGCCACGACACATTCTGCATGCGTTACAAGAGCGTGACTTTGTAGTAAAAGAGTTCAGGTACTAGACTGACCTGCCTGCAGTCCAGACCTGTCTCCCATTGATAATATGTGGTGCATTATGAAGCACTAAGTACAACAACAGAGACCCCAAACTGTTGGGCTCTTAGTGTTGTATATCAACTAAGAATGAGAAAGAATTTCAGTATTAAAACTTCAACAATTTGTGTTGTCATTTTCATCTAATGTAACACAGTGGTAAACTGCTCCTGTTCCAACTTTTTTGAAACATTTTGCAGCCATCAAATTGAGAATTAGTGTATATTTACAAAAAACAATAAAGTTTATTATTTAAATATAAATAAATAAATAAAATTATTAAATAGCTTTGTGTTTGTACTTATTCGATTGAACAGAAGTTGAAAAGTGTCTGCAAATTGCATTCTGTTTTTAATTCCACTTTACACAATGTCCCACCTTTTTGGAATTGGGGTTGTATTTATATTTTAATCAAACCATTTGGCAGTACACTGCCTCCAGGGCCCACTAGATGGCGCTCTGAGGCCCACAGGTTGAGAATGGCTGAGAGGCTCTATAAAGTCAGATTTGGGAGATGCAGCTCTCAACCTACTTACAACCTTTCAATGTTAGCATTGACATTAGCTTATGCTAGCTAGCTACAGCTGATAAAATAAATCAGCAACAGTCTTTTCAGCTGGCAAAAATCCGTCTTTTTGGAACAAGAAGCTTGCTTTTGTTTACCTCTGAGTCAAATCAAAACACACCTTGTTTCAAAAATGACAAAGGAACAAAAGGGGGCAGATTTAATGTGAGTGTGCTGCAGGCGAGTGTCAGTGATGGAGGGTGACAACATACGTGTGTGTGTATTTCTTCCGCTGTTTACTCATGGTGGATGGATGCAGATGCCTGACTTGTGTGTAAAAGACTGAGACTCTTGGTTTGAAAGGTGTCACCCAAAGATGCTCAGCAGAGTCGCCACACACAACCTCTACAAACCCAGAGTCCATCAAGTGAACCGTGGTAAACATGTTTGTTTGAACTTTGGGTGTTGAAAAGTTCATGGTTTTTGTGAAAATATTTTCATGAGAGAGGAAAAAAAAAAAAAGAGATGTAACATTTTCCGCCTTTGTCAGCAAACGTAATCAGGAAAGCGGTCAGTTATCAGCATATTCCAAAAGCTCCAATGGGAGGAGAAGCAGTAGGAGCTCCAGGGAAAACACAGTTTTGTTCCAGGCGCATGAACGTAACTCAAAACAAGTTCGCATGGAAAATTCTGCAATAAATCAGGGTGATTTTCTATAGGGAAAATATGGAATATTTCACGCCCACAGCTGGACATTATGGAGTCTGGTGGCCCAACAAAACACACACACACACACACACACACACACACACACACACACACACACACCATGTCCTGACCTCAACACCCTGACTGTAGCACACTGAGAGGATGTGCTGTCAAAAGGGACAAGTGCCATCCCATGAATTCCTTCAGTTTCCTGTCACAATCAGCCTTTGTCTCTGTCAGTCTCTGTGAGTACATGTGGGGGAGGGAGCCATGTACACACAAGACTATGTCTGTGGTTGGGTTACGCAATTTTGATTACATTAGTAATTCAGCTTTTTTTTTGCTTAATATATTGCACCATGAATTGTTAAGAAAGTTCAGCTCAATACAAACACATAAGTCACCATTCAGTAAACACTGCCCCCCCCCCCACCACCCCTTAGTTACAGAGTTGCCATGCCAATCATAGCTTTCAGTTTTCACTTGACACATAAGGAGTTAATGATAACAGGGACAGATTTACAGCTCGGAATTTTTTGGTAAGGCTATTTTTCCTTTTAAACATAGTGCAGGCTTTTCTTTTCTAAGATAAGATAAACTTTATTGATCGCACACCGGGGAACCACTCTATTAAAGCTTCTCAAGGATAGAAAGTACAGAAAAGGAGTCCACCATAAATAGAGTGCAAATACCATAAAAAATATCAAAATTAGATGGAAGAAACTTATACAGAAACTATATACACTATATACGCTTTTCACTTGTACTGACATATGGATATATATGGGAAATTGTACAGGTTAATTGCTTTGCAAGTGTTGTAAAACACACATTGTGTGTAGCGTCACACAAGAGTAGTATTTAGCAATGTAACAGTACTTGTACTTGAGTACAGATTTTCAGTACTCTTTCCACCACTGCATATAGGATATGGTGTAGGATATGACAAAGAAACCGAATATATGACAGATTGAAAATTGCAGCTTTTAGTGCGTTTTGGGGCTCTATCTTACACCCGGTGCAAAGCCGTTGCGCTGGTGACGCAGGTTGCTCTCTTACCAGCACAGTTGCCATTTTTGCCATGTCTGCAAGAGAGCAAATGCGCTTGCGCCTGGTCTGTGCAGCCATGGGTGGGAGCAGCAGAGGTCTAGTTGTCAGCAGTGACCATTAATTTTTCGTATGAAATGACAGCGTTATCATCACATTGTATCATCTGTAGCTGCTTAACTCATTAAACTAATGTTAGCTCCAAGGGTTGACTGAAAACGCTGTCTCCAGCTGACTTTACTGTAACTTTTTGTCAACTTGCAGGTCTGTACTGTAATGTCAGGTCACATGGGAAAGCGTCTTCAGAAGGGCTTAGGAAACTAACACTACTGGGAGCTACACAATAATATAAAAACCTCAACCGCCTCCCCAAAATAATAACCCCACCCTTTAATTTGCGTGTCCATCTGTGCACACGGGTGCATGTGTGTATTTCCCCCCCTGCATGCGACTGCTGGCAGTGGCACTGGCAGTTGATGAAACTCGATCGCACCTTGTTGAATAATTGAGCAGTGGCCTACTGCGATGGATGGATCATGACCGCTGTTAACCCTTTCACAGCCAAGGATCACTGGCTCACCGTTGGCCCACAACACAACACGATGTGTTTGGGCACGCATGCATGGGTGTGTGCTTGTGCATGTGTGCTGATATACATGTCTTTGACTTGCCACAAAGAACCTTTAAATCCAGGGTGTGTGTGTGTGTATGTGTGTGTGTCAGGCATTTTGTCAACAATGCTTTCACTTGCATGCTTCCCATAGGGGATTACTGTTAACTTAATATCCCCATTCTAATAAATCAGGAGGTCAAGTTTCCTTTGAGACCTGAGTCAAAAGTATGCAGTTTTTCCTGCTGAGTTTGGTTTGCTGAATGCACATGTGGCAGGTCTGAAGCATGACTTAGAGTGCCAGCATATCTTAGGAACTATTTTCCGTTTTACATTGTGTGAACTGCAAACACACCCACCACTGTGGATAAATGAGGTTGGGTAGCATTTGGGTTTTTTCCGACGCTAAAATAACTGACCTACGTTTCAGATGGTACTGATGCCTAAACTGTGTCTGCACCGATATTTTTTAAAGGACGCACAAAATGACAGTAGGTGACATGAAAGATCAACTTTTTTCATTGCGAAGACAAATTTGAATTTGATATGGCACAATGTATTAAACAATATATTGGAACAATATGTAACTGTTAACTAACCCAACTAAAAAAATAACACTCTTTATCTGTATTTCAAGCGAAATACAGTTACACTTTAGATTGTTCAGATCTGCATTTTATCAGTGTTTAGCGCAGCTGCTAGCTAGCAAGGTAACCTACCGTCAGAGCCATGTAGAGTGAGAGTTGTTGTAATTTTTGTAATGCAATGTTTGGTGATATGTCTGTAATGTCCACACCAGAGGGTACCTATTTCAATCGACAGCTCAGGCATGTGGCACCAAAATGAGGCACTGTGATTTGTGATGTGATTCAGTCCAGTAGATGTTGGTCATATGGGAACCAGTGCCATGTTGGCACTGCATTTGGCATCCAAACCTATGGATAAACGACCAAAAACCACTACAATTAGGCTATATGTGCATCTCCTGAAAATATGTGCTAAATTTAAACCTTAAATGGAAACCTTAATAAGTGTATACATGTTGAATAAGTTGGAAAACTGTCACGCAGTGGACTGCAGGTTAAACAAACAGGAAACCACTCTGCCAAACCATTTTGAGGTAAAACCCAATCTGCAGTTAAACAAAAAGTGCATTCATCAGTTTTTGTTCCATGGCCCTGATGCAATCTTTTATGGCTTTCCATAACTGGACCAGAGTTCTTCCATTAAAACTGTATCCCGGTTTGTTAATGTTATTTCTCAGCTTGGAAAAATTCAACTGGAGTCGACAGCCTGTTTTCCAGCTGGGCTTGCTATGTGTAAATTACCATAAGCCTACAGTGTTCAAAACAGTTAAAAACAGACTTCTGCTGCAATAAAATGTCAGTCAGTTTGGTGTATAAATTCAAATGTATTCCTGTGACAATTGACTACTGACACTTATTTCACTAGGCTATGTTTTTCTATAGCAAGCGTCCAAGGGTTGTGCTAGACTGAATAACATTTTAATAATACTGTACTCAAGGGCGCAGATGTCATTCTAATGTGTCGCAGAGCAGAGAGAAGCAGAACCGCTGTCTCTATTTTGATTGCAGTTTGAGCATGACCTTTTCCAATGAGTCGAGAGAAGTAGAAAACAGGTCAGTTTTTATCTCCTCCTTACTTTATGCTGTTTATGGTTCATTTTAAGAAGGTAAGCTCAGTTTATGTGAATTAATAACGTTGAAATACCCTCTGCTCCAGGCAGACAGACTGTTAAACCAAACTCCATTCTAAAAGCAGGCGTTTTATGGTAGTGTCATATTTTTTCACAGTAAAAACTTTAATTACACCATCACTGCCGCTCTTTTCTGGTTCACTTCGATCTACAAGATCAATCGGCACACATGTCATTTACTCATTAACATCACTAACTAGTCAGCGATGATGAGTTTGCCACAGAGGTGCATTGCTTGCGTTGACTGGCCCGGCACTACAGCGCTTGTTTTCACCTGACAGGAGAGTGACATACATGGTTCATACCACTGTGCAGGATAGACGGGGGGGTCATAAACAAAACTGTGAGTTTTTGTGTGAGGTATTTCAAAAGTAGAGTCGGTTTCTTTTAAATATACAGTATATATTTGGTGGAGTCTGGACCGCAGCTTTATTGGTATGGTGTGGCAGACTCCATCCACTTGATTTAGAACTATTTTAGAGCTATATTTTTTATAGTTGTAGTTATATACAGTCCTTGGTGTGGATGGCCTTTTAGCCTCAATCTTTAAAGATTGTGTAAAGGAAGAAGGGAGTTTTTCTTCTAAACACAGTATACGTGTTAGAACATAGTTTCTGAAAACGTGAAAACACTAAGAACTGTGTAGTATTGAGTTAGACCGTTAAACTGTTGTTCACAATTTCTGTTTCCCCACCTTCCTCGCTGTCTCCCAAAGGTCAGTTACGAAGCCACGATTCTCTCAGTCCAATTCAGTCAAATTTGACTGGATGGTTAATGACACCTTTTTGAGGTGTGACAAACTCAGAACAAACATTCATTGTTGCTTTAAATGATCTGTAATTTAATTAACTTCATGAATGTAGCCATCCAGTGCATATTTTAGTTTTAAAACTAATCATCTAAGAAGACTAAAGTCAAATTTGGAGTTGCAATTTTCAGCCAACTCACAGCATTTCAGTGCTAGCATTAGCTGGTGCTAGCAACAGTCTTTACAGCTGATAAAAAAAATCCATCACTGATCAAGAGGCCTGCTTTTGTTTACTTCTGTGTGAAATCAAAGACATCTTGTTTCACCCGTCCGGTGAAAAATCACGTTTTAACCTTGTTAACATGTCCATGTTTTTCATGTGTAAGACGCATCAGGAGTGAAATAAGTAGTAAACACCAGTCTGAGCATTTCTTGCTTTGAAACTGCAGTGAGAATGGGCAGTCTCAGAAAAACAGATTCAGTCAGGCTGGGTATATGACATCATAAACCTAAGGAGCCAATCCTGTTAACTGAGGGGGGGTGCTATACATATCATTAGCAGCGATGCCAAGCCCACAGGAGAAGCCAGATGTAGCAAGTTACTATGGTTAGCTAACAAAACAGAGGAGAAGGTGGGTGCAGCCATTAACGGGTTGGGGTGGAGGGTTGGGGGGTGTGGAGAAGGTGGGGACTATTTGCATATTCATGAAACCTTGAATACTAAATGAAGGAAAAGTGCAGAGCTGTATGTATGCCATTTTAACTTATTTAGCGACAAAAAAAACCATCAGACACTATTTCTTACTATTTTATGTTGTTTAAAACATGACTGAAGGTGGACTTTAATGAAAGTTTGCTGATATGAGCAACGGTGTGCTTCTGACTTTGTGTTTGACCCATCAAAACATTTTTATTCAATGTGTTAGACAACATGCTAGATGATATGTCATTATGTCAATATATTGTATATACTCTACCTTGTTTTTGTGTCGTGCAGGCACATCAACCACGTCAGTATCTTCTGCAACATTAATTAAAAAAATGACATCTCTGCATTCAGATGGACAAGATGATTGAAATGTCCACAAAGGGACATCAGGAAGCAGTGGAAGGGCCTGGGGTCTGTTGGCCTACAGCCAGAGTTCACCAACCACACCGACAAAATCCGATTGAACACGCTGCACTAAATGGAAACGCTGCTGACGTCACATGACGCCAGTGAAGCACAAACATGAGTAGCACGTGGAAGTTTTGCTGATGTCATGGTTGACAACCAGTTACCATGAGGACAGTGGTGGAACCAGTGTAGCCAGTTTCATCTGCCAGAGAGAAGACATGTAGCTTTTTTTTTTTTCAAAAGAATCACATGAGCTACACACATCTTATCTGTAGATTTCATGCAGATTAAAATCTTCTCAAGAGTTTTGTGTGTACTGATGCTGGTCTACATGACAGCACGATGCACAGGCTTTATTGCTTTTCAAAAGCGTTACCAAAGCCCATATGAGGATCATTTAAAGGGGCTTTACCAAATAAAGATAATTGCTGTGTGTCAGATATTCTGGCCATGACAGCTCTACCCTCAAACTGCTGGTGTGTATATATATGTGTGTGTGTGTGTGTGTGTGTGACTGCCCCACATGCAGCTGTTCCAAGTGTTGCTCAATCAGAGAGGAAAAAGAGCAGAACTGGCCAGTTCACTGTGGGCGAGTAGGAGAGGAATGGGAAGGGAAATGACAGGCAGCTGGAGGAAAGCAGAGAGGGATTTGGAACTTGTAAAACTGGAAGGAAGGGATAATTAGGAGGGGGCGGCAGCGACAGGAGTGAGCAACAGAAGAGAGAAGAACCCGAGAGATAAAGAGAAATATGGCGGACAGAGGAGGAGAAGATGCACAGCATGTGGAGGACAGGAAGAAAAGCAGCACCGGAGAGCGCAGAGAGAACATGAGAACGCGAGGACCGGTCAGAGATCTCGATAACCAACAGTTTTTCCCCACTGGTGTTGTGGTGTATTGTGTAACAGCGCTGTGATACGAATGCTTGCTGTGCGCGTTTGTGTGTCCAGCTCTGCTCTATACCAGGACAAGACCTACTGAGATCTGTTTACAATGTCCCCTGCTCTGCTGCAGCGTGTGTGTCTGTCTGTGTGTGTGTGTGTGTGTGTGTGTGTGTGTGTGTGCGTGCATATGTGTGTATGTTACCTGCTGTTTAAGTGTTTCCTGAGATCATAACTCAGGAGCGAGTGAAACTGAGAGAAGGGTTTAAAAAACAACAGTGACTGAGTCTCCTTGGAAAAAGCGATGGAATGGGTAAAGGAAGGAGCAGGAGTCAAGGAGCAACATGATCAGATTGGAAAACTGATATACTGTATGGAGTAAAGTTCAGGCAGCACTCTCGCCAGAATTCTGGGTTCATAGGTTCAAGATCAAAAGTTTAGCCACCGCTATTCAACTCAAATTTAGCGGGTAAAAAGAAAACACTGCTAAGTATAGTATTGTTAGTAGGGGGCTTGTGATCTTTAGGGATCGGCCCACATTTGATCCGCGGACTAAATGAAACCATCATAGAGTGAAACACAGTTTTACTGTTGTTACTTTTTAGAGCACTGATACCCCAAAATCTCGATGCAGAGTTGCAGAAGACGAGACAGTTGCAGCACTATGAGTCACCGGAGTCTTAAAAAAATAAGGAAGAGCGACTACTTTAAAAGCCATCACATGACCTCAAGTAAAATCCCCACCATGACTCTGGGCATTTTCACTGATGCAACTGGGAAACTGGGCATGCTGTCATCAGAGAAACAGATCATAAGATTGTGATTTTTGTTGAAACTTTGGCGATATCTGCTGTCTTAACTTCTACACAGCTCACTGGTGCAGCTCTGTGTCTATATACTCATTATTATTATCATTACATTACTATGGTGATGACTACAGACAAAGCCAAGCGCATTTTAAAAATAATTTAACCCTAATCCCACCTTTTTTTTCTTATTTGTTGATCTGAAAAGTGATCTGATCCGTTGCACCCCTCATTGTTACTGTTATTCATGACAGTTTCTTACTGTACAGGTTGTGTACAGTAAGTAAACTGTAGATTTTCAATGAATTCTGGGAAAATATTACTGTAATTCCTGAAAACAAACCTCTGTCTTCAAATAAAAAGACTCTTTGATTTGAGTGCAATATTTTGTTTTAGAGGTTTAGAACAGGGGTCTTCAACAGGGGTGCTGGGACCCTTAGTGGGGGCCTGAGCATCACTGCAAGTGGTCCCCCAAATTATTGTTTGATATTGATTGATTTTCTTTTTTCAAAATCTAAAATATGTCTGAAAATACACATTACCATGATGCAACATAGTAAGGATCAATCAGCCTATTTGTAAAAAAACAAACAAACCCTAAAGTCATTTAATTTAAACAACACTCACAAAAGGTTACCCATGAATCCTTGTCCAATAATGTGAGCTAGCTAACCAACTAAATTACTGTGCGACACATTTCCATAACAGCAAAAACTACTTAGCTATGTATTATCGAAACATATTGGCCAATTAGTTGTATTATTATCCCAAGTGTACAGACACTCTTGTGAGCCACAATGGATCGTTTTGTAACTTCATGAGCAAGAGACTCTAACATACACTCCAGCACAGAAACCACCGGCGAAGTGCAGACAGTGACGCTAACGCAGCTAAGCGACAAGCAAGAGAAGATCAAAAATATTCAATATTCAATATTCAGTATTCAATTCAATATTCATATTCACAAATGCAGGGGGTCTCTGCTCCATCTCTGTATCAGCTAAGGGGTCCCTGGCTTGAAATGTTGAAGACCCCTGGTTCTGTCAAGAGGGAGCAGTACCTGGCACTCTGCACACCATTAAATGAGCAAATTAAAGTGATCAAAAACCCAACTGGTGATACGCTCCAAACAAACATATATACAGTATATATGTATGTACTGTATGTATATTGTATAATTATATTATATATATATATATTATATATATATAGTATTATTATTATATATATATATATATATATTGTATTGTAGTGTAATATATATATATATATAAAATATTGCAGTGTGGAGTAGTAACATATAATTATGTTAAAGTATATAGTCATATAGACTGTGGGTCACAATTCTCCAGAGTCACATTTTCATCCTGTATCAGTCATCAGCACTAATGAATATTGTGTCTTCATGAAAAATCTAAATATAATAAAAAGAACTCAAGTCAGTCTACATATTTGCGTAACTTGCTTATCTCTTCCATCCTCTGAGAGTCTGTGTTTGTGTTTTGGAACGAATGTCTTTATGTATGTCTGTCCAGCGTCATGCCTTTATTTCACAGCCACAACCTTCATACAGGAATGTGCTGCAGGGATATTTTTTTTTCTAAGAGGAGTAGTAGTCTTTAATAATTTCAGTTCATAACTATCAGTTCACTTCAAACAGACAATGGCAACATTTCCCAGAGAGATTGAGAAATCAGTGATAGAAAATAAATAATGCTGATGCTAATGAGATAGATCCAGAGAAGGGTTACATTCACTTCCTTGCACTCACGATGAATAGAGCTGACAAGACGGCAAAAAAAGAACTTTATTAGTCAGCGATTGCCTTGAAATGCTGAGGGAAAACTTACTAATGAGCTGACTGTAAAATTCTTCAAACTTTTGCAATGCTGGCCTAAATATCTGATGAAGCAGACATGGATGCTGATGTTTGTTGTCATTTCACACCTGTTCAAGATGCCTGGAGCACAACTGTAAGGCTGAATGAAAAGCTGCGGGGCTAAAGCTGCAGAACTCCTGAGCGCAAACATATTGTCAAGGGTGTTGTAGCTGGAGGCTGTCAGTGAGCACAGATGAGCTCATGATGGATTTGAAGGCAGTCGGCTTGACTTATTGTATGAATATTAGCACAGAACAATAACTCTGATGCTGACAAGACCCCCCAACCCCCCCAAAGTGTCACTTCATGGTAGGAAGTCTACATTCTACAGTAAGCAATTACTGTTTTATTTTATTTTTTTCCAGTTGCCCAACATGTGTAATAAAACAATGAGTCTTGGTGATGCCAAAAATAATATTTCACTAAGCACATTTTTGTCCTTTGAGGAAATTATTAAAGTCACAGCGGACATTGCACCACTCATACTGTACTCCACATATTAATATGTCAAAGCTTATCTGTCCCTGAAGGGTTTAAAGGTTGAACTCCTTGACTGAGTGCAACAAAATTGTAGGATAACAAAGTGTAAAATCAAATAACTCAAATATTTTCACTCAGTGACCTTAACACACACTTGCTGTGTCATACATCTTACAATAAAGCAATGAAACATGGATGAAAACTATGATCCTCTGAAGAACCCTTTGATAGACAGACTGTTACAGCAATGAAATGCATAGTGAGAATTTATGCCTACAGTCAAGCTGCTGTTTACATGCATGTCTGTCCAGACTCATATAATATAATGTATATGGTGAAGACTGAAGGGATTTAATAAAAGGAATTAAGTGTATTTTTTAAAGATATGAAAGTTCTCACTCTCTTGACATGTGTGATTCCAGTGAGAAACATGCCGTCTTCACTTAGAGACTATTTTTCCAGAGGACGACAGAGGACTGATAGAGATCAGAACATTACAATGTCACTATGAAGTTGACCTTTGACCTTTTGGATATCAAATACCATCACCTCATCATTTTATCCTGTTAGATATTCATTTACATTTTTTGTCATAACTAGCATATGAATTTTTGAGTTATGTCCAAAACAGATTTTATGAGGTCACAGCATCCACCCGCGGGCTCCGACGGGGGATTCAAGACAGCTAATTCCACACCTTCCTTGTCTCGAGTGTCAGTCAAGGGGTCTCACTGGATCCTATATTTTTGCACCATGGATATCACGTCCACAAGAATGGGACCCAAAACCTGAAAACAAAATGAGGAGGCATACAAACATACTGTATGTGTGCAGAGAAGTTGTGATTTTAGCCCACTAGCTACATAAACCAAATGCTCTGCTCTGCAAAGCCGTACTGTGAAGAAAACATGTGAAGTTAATGGTCCTACTGTTCTGTTAACTGCATCAAATTCAATCAAATATGTCTTGTTGTGGCATTTCTTGGCTCTGGCTGTGGGTCTGAACAGGCTGTGTGTGGAATTAGTGAGTGTTACTATGGATCCACACAACATGCTGCATCAAAGTGTTTGTACAGATCATATATTTAGAACCAGTACTTGTTTTTACTCCTCATTGTTTTGTCCTCCTTTCAACAGCCTCGGCAGACTGATCGATTTTAAAACGCAGCCTAAAAAATTACCACGATTAAGCCAGTTTTTAAATTATGAGGCTTTTGTGACTCGTGATGCCACAAGTGCTTTGGCAACAGGAGTGTTTGTGCGTGTCACCCTGATACGGCCTTTCTGTGAGAGAGAGAGCTCAGCTTTAGTTTCCATGAGAACTGGATGTATGAAGTTGATTGAATTATCCTGGACCTGTTTCATGCTACAGTAGCTGGTGGACACGGCAGAAGGAAAAGGATCAAAACTAATGATAAAGACCAGGGGTCTTTAACTTTCTTCAGGCCATGGACCCCTTCGCTTTTTAAAAAAAATATTTTCTGATTTCTTTACTCCTCTATCACAGTAAACTGAATATCTTCAGGTTGTGGACAAAACGAGACATTTGAGGACATCATGTTGAGTTCTGGGAAACACTGATCAACATTTTTCACAATTTTATGGACCAAACAACAAAGTGATTAATCGAGAAAATGATCAGCAGGTTAATCAACTATGAAGATAATCATTAGTTGCAGCCCTAATCGCTGCTTTATAAAATGTTTGTAGACAAGTCCCCTGAGTCTTTAGAAGACAAACTTCAAAGCTGGATGACAGATTTACAGGAGGGAATCTCAGAAGAGAATGGTCTGAGGCATGCCTGGAGGCTCATACTCAAACAATCAAGTTCCTACAATACAGTTAGATTGAAAGACTATATATATCACCATCTAAATTATATCTCTTTAATCCTAATACACCAGACACAGGCTTCAAATGTAACAGTGCTAAAGGAACTCTTTAGCTGCTTCTGACCATGCAATGTGGTCTAAAGTTTTTGAAAGTAGGTTGTTGATATAGTTTGCCAGATTCGCTAAAGTTGTGCATTCTTGGTATTTATCTAAGTGATTTTATTGCAAAGAAGAGTGATCGTGCACTAATGTGTCTTACAAGCTAAGGCCATGTTTACATGACAACGCTTTTGCAAAAAATGGAAAAAAAAAATTCCCTTCGTATGTTAAAAAAGTTCCACGTTTAGATGACAACATTGTGAAGACAATCCCTGTGCACACAAATCCATGCAATGAAACACCACAGAATAACACCACGCACCTGCACACAAACACTTTCTCCTACAGACTTGGAGGTGGATTAAGTATTTGGTGCATGTAACTAATGTGTCTCCGCTGATCACAGTAATAGTGCAGCAAATTTACATTTTGCTGGAGGAGCACAAAGAGAGCTCAGTAATCCACCATTGTTCTCTTAATTGCGCATGGCTATTTGACTGAAAATGTACACACGCGCATGACGTCACCGATTTCACATAAACTGCATATTGCCAGCTTACACAGCGACGGTAAGGGAGGCATTTTCAAAAGATTACACTCTGGAACCCGGTTTCAAAAGTTTGCATTTTCAAACCCCCAAAATGCCATTCAGGTGCTGAACAACACAACAAAAAACTGAAGTTTTATGTTACGTTACATGTCGTGTAAACAGCACCTAAAAGAGAAATAGCCATAGGATGGAAAAATATGAATAAACCAAGTATAAGTCAATATATTAAAGAGCTACTGCTCAGGTAAAGCTAACATAGATTACTAAAGGACGACTAAAGGTTTTTAATAATATTTATGAGGGCTTCTTGGAGTTTTTGACAGAAAATGTTGTTAATGAGCAATAAAGCCAAAGACTTGGATAATATCGTATAGCCCATGTGATCTCAAAGAATTTTTGTACATTTTGTTATTCTTGAAACATCTGTATATTCACCTTTTTTTCAAATTAATGTTTTTATTTACCTGTCTATTTAATTGACAGTTGAAATTTGAAATGTTTAATGAGGAACCTGAAAAAAAATTATAAAATAAATACATAAATGTTGGATTCATGTTCATGTGTACTTTCAGACATCTGTAAATTTTTTGGGGAAAAAAAAAAAACTTTCAAAAATTATTAGTAAGTAACTGCAGTAACTTCTCCTAGGGGTCACAGGCCTCGTGTTGAAGACCCATGATGTACACAAGCAAAGCATCCAGAATGATACTTGATAATATCCAGATCACTAACGCACCCTGAAACTGGATCTTCCCTTCATCGATCCTTAAAGACTGTGTTTGTCTGCTGCTGCTGATTTCAGCCTGTACAATATATCCTTCTGTCTGCTTCATTTTCATGGTCAGAGCATATCAAGAGGAGGTTAGTGAAACTATGCAAAGACACACAGAAACAGAAAGAGAGAAAGAAAGAGAAGAATGAAGGCAAACCAACAGGTGGTTTAAACCCCTCTCATGCATTTTCTCCATCTGTCGCTCGCTATCTTTCTACACTCTATTCTTCCTTAATCTCCTATTTATTTTACACCCTCCATGTCATGGTATCTCATGTCTTCTTTCTGCCCAAATTCTCTCACTCTTTCACTTACTCTCACGCTCTGCCCCCCTCTTATCTTTGAGTGCCTCATGTTACTGCACACTACATGAAGTGAAGCGGCTGCAGAACACAACATTTCTGCCTATTTGCATTTAAATGTTGATTTAAATTGTGTGGGCTGCCTGCTGGCAATGCTGATATATTCAGCAGTTACATGCTGCTATGTTTGTGTGTGTGTGTGTGTGTGTCACAGATGAGGGAGTGAGTTTTTAAAGGTGAATGCAGCTATTTTCTCCTTTTTTTCTCTGGTTATTTCAATCTATTCTTAGGTTAAAAGATGTGTTTTTTTTCCATTACATTCTTGTTAGTGTTTCCCCTCTACCTGTTTTTCATTTTGTGATAGGACAGCAGTTCATGTTGGTGATGCAATGTGTGTGCGTGTTTGTCCACGCCCCTGTTATCAGTGTGTGGCAGATATCCCTTGTCCCTTGATTGGAACATAAAAGTGAGAGAGAGAGAGGAGTTTGAGAGAGGCAGAGAATATGAAGAGTATAATAAGGTTGTGACGTGGTTTTGTGTTTCTTAGTATTTAAAGAGAAATGAGAATTCTCAGTATGTAAGAATTATGAGAAATTGGCAGCTGAGCAAATCATCTGCTATTTGAGTACCAGCTCACAATATTAAAGTAATGTAACTTGATTACTTTAAATTACTTTTGGATTGTCTCAATATAAAATATGGTAAAATTGTTAAGCCTAATATAGTGTTTTTAGGGCTGCAACAAACAATTATTTTCACTATCGATTAATCAGTCAATTAACTGATTAGTTGTTTGGTCCATGAAATGTCAGAAAATGCTGGAAAATGTTGATCAAAGCTCAAGATGATGTCCTCAAATGTCTTGTTTTGTCCACAACTCAAAAATATTCAGTTTACTGTCAGAGTGGAGCAAAGAAACCAGAAAATATCCACATTTAAGAGGCTGAAATTTTGACTTTTTTTAAATTAAAAGCTCAAAGTGTTTTATGTTTGTTGTTAGGTTTATTAGTTTGTCCAGCTGTTCCTTACTTTCTTATGTACAATTTATGGATTGATTGATTTAAAGACAAAAAAGGCAAAATTTCCACCCTGTGAAGCATTTTTTTCACTAGAGACCATGATAATGAATTGGCAGCTATGTGTGCACTGTGCATGGTAGTATATCGTTCTTTATTGATTGTTAATAATCCCCATTTTTACTAAAAGTATCTGTAATCTGATTATGCCTTTTTATCTGTAACTGTAATGGAAAACAGTTACCTGTTTTTTTTTGTTTTTTTTGTATCCAGATTACAAAATCCCATTATATGTAATCCATCACTCCTCAAGCCTGTACATAGGTCTCAGCATGTCCAAGAATCATCAGTCCGCAGGTGTCCCACAAGGATCAAACCTGGGCCCACTGCTATTTTCATTATATATCAATGATCTTCCATCGGAATGTCCTGCCACCAACACCCAAATGTATGCCGATGACACTGTAATCTATTTACATGGTAGCAATGTGACACAAGTTGCTCCAAACAAACACCATGGTTCTTGTTACAGCATATTTAAAGAGACAGTTCACCCCAAAATCAAAAATACATGAATTTCCTCTGGCCTGTAGTGCTATTTTTTCCATATAGATAGTTTTGGGGTGAGTTGCTATGAGTCGTAGAGATGTCTGCCTTCTCTGAAATATAATTGGGCTAAATGGCACTCGGCTTGTGGTGCTGAAAGTGCCAAAAAATACATTTGAAAAATTTAAGACCAGTGTCTCTCTCCAGACATTGGACCTATTTTCCTTTCAGGGTAGAATCTACAGGAACTAGTTTCTTTCAACTACTTTCTTTCCAAGTTATACACCGAACAACAACTTGATTAATCAAGAAAATACTCAATAGATTAATCAATAATGAAAATAACTATTAATTGCAGCATTATGTATGTGTGTGTGTGTGTGTGTGTGTGTGTGCATGCGTGCGTGCGTGTGTGTGTATGTGTGTGTGGAGGTGTGTGTGTGTGTGTGTGTGTGTGCGTGCATGCGTGCGTGAGTGTGTAAACCTCTGCCCAGAGTGGTTAAGACATAGTGTCATGTTAAATCATAGAGACACAAACACGATCTGCAGCCTCAGATGACACCAGGCCATAGATATACAAAGTTTTATGTGTGTGTATGCGTGCAAGACTCTCACTTTCTTAAGCATAATGAATCAATTAGAGGGGACGCCCGTCTGCTGCTATGCCACACACATCCACTCTCATACTTTAATGCACACTAACCACACCTCACACACACATGAACTAAACCTCCCCCTCTCATTGTGTCAGGCTACTCAAGCATCTATAGAATTCCCATCACATCTACTCAACTCCCACAACCAGAGGAAAGGACAACTGCAATAAACTGATCCAAGAGGCTGATGTGTGGACTAAGCGAGACACAGCAGGGCCAATGGGACATTAGAAACAAACGCCTGAGTGTGTATTTTAAAGTGTGTGTGAACGTCTGCGTGGACGGGTGTGTGGGAACGTATGGTGGCTCACAGCTGTGTGCAGATGCAAACTGAACATGTGAAGGGACAGGAGTGAGAAAAACAACCCAAACCTGTGAAACAGCACAGTTATGATGACGAGGCTGAAGTGTACTTGTGCTCGCCGCGTTATAAACACAGAACAACGGCTACACACTAGCTGCAAAACTCTTCACTGCTTTGAAGGACTTCTCCATCAGCAATGATGAGGTGTAGAAATGAAGAATTTCTTGCCGCCTGCCTCTCTGGCTCTCTCTCTTCACAGTGTTTGTTTCTCTTCTCTCTCGTATTTGTTGGTGAGGCTGCTGTGTGGGCAGCACAGCGATCGATCCTCGGCCTGGCCACAGCCGACCTACGCTCCACTGATATTCCCACATCCAACAACTGCTAGTTAAGAAGTGAGATTAAGAAAATGGACATAGTGAAGCAGGGTGAGGGCATATTTCTTGAACATATTGGCCCCAAAATCTAAAAGTTCTGGGAAAATGACTAAATACGAGTGTTAATGATTTCAAAAAGGGATTTTAGAGGTCAGTCCCAGATGATTCAAAGATGGCAGGCCTGTTTTTCCATACTCTGACCCAGTAAGGGCTACACAAAAGTAGTGCAATCTATAAATAATGCTGAAGATTTGGGTCAAGCTTCTCAGTTGCCACAGTTACAATTTGTGGATGGATGGAGTTCAGTAAAGAAATGTTACAGCTTCATAATAATTATGGCTTGGGTGATAAGGCACAGAACAGCCAGTTAATGCAGAAATACAAAGTTATAATAATTTGTTTCAGGAGAGATTTCTATCAGTGTTTCCACCACCATTGTCTTGGAGGGGCGGCCCACATCCGCCCCCTCTGAATAACATTTAAAAATTTTATGATGTGAATTCTTTCTGTCCAGGCGCTTATGTTCAGAGACTTTTATTTTGAAATTTTATTTCGAGTTACACATTTGTTTCTGCTTCCTGATGCTTCACCCATTCTCTGCTGTTTCTGCCGCTTTTTTGGTGCAAAAGTCACTAATGATTTGTTGTCAGGTTCATGTGGCACAATTACTCGCTTCTCTCTGTATTTCATGATGTTGCACTGTCTTGTTGATGTTAAGGGTTTTTATTATACCGCTGTACATTCAGTTTCAGACTTGTTTTAGTGATTAACCAGTGGAAATTAGCCTTGCAAAGTGATAAGCTAACTGGCTAGCCCAGCGATTCTCACAAACACACAGTCAATGTAGTTACTGCAACAGTTGTTTAGTCAGTCATTCAGTATTCACACAATATGCTGATCTCATTTTACGGTTTTTAAATGCATTTAGTTAACGCTGGCACTGAGATTGGGAGTTCTGTTGCAGGATTTGAGGTTGATCACAGATACATATCTACACAAAAGCTTGCAAATGAATGCTCGAGCCAGACCACAGAGAGCTTTAAAAGTAATGAGTAAAACCTGAAAAGCAATTCTAATCAGCTGAAAGCAAAAGAGGCTAACATTTTAGTTTTGTGATCTCTATTTCTTGTCAACATTAAGAGTCTGGGGGTAGCATTCTGTATAACATGAAGTGTAACTGGGCACAAAGGCAGGAAAAACATTTTTTTTAAAAGTATAAATACCTATCTCCAAGGCAGAGAGTGAGAAAAGAAATCAGATTTTCAAAACAACAGAAAACTGACGTAACAGGAATGACAAATTGAATTAGATTAAGAAGATAATTCCTACATTTCTGACACTATAGGCTAACCAGAGGGAGACGGGTTATCAGACTTTTCTTCAATAAATTGCAAGAAGCTACTAGACAGTTAATTTAACAGATATATAAAGTACATAGAATGAAAAGAAACATTACGATTACAAGTGGAAGCATGTATATACAGAATAGAGAGGGACCTGGTACAGAGCCTTGAGGTACTCCACAGCTCAGAGGGGCGGTAAACAGAGTGGTTAGAAATGTGAGCAGTTTCAGCAACTCCTACAAGTCTCTAAAGACAACAATTAAAATATTATGATCTACTGTATCAAATGCAGAGCTTAATTAAAGGTTAAATTAGGCCCAACCCTTCAACGCCATCACGAGCAAAGCGATCACTTGTCAACTTCAGTAAAACATTCTTAGTGCTTGAGATCATGGATGAGGAGGTGCTCTGTTTATTTAAGCACTGTAACTAAAGCCATGACACAGCAATAAAAACATTTGCTGTGGAAGTGAACACATTTTTTCGGTTGGTAATGTCAAAAAACATCTACAGATAGACAATCAGGTCACTGTCTTCTGCGTTAACAAGGGCAATATTTGAATATATGATCAGCTCTGCATGTCGAGATAATACACAGAGACACACAGCTGTGCTCACACACCACACACAATTTCATACAATAAACTCAGTTGTTCATGTGTGTCCCACATTACCTTACTAATTCAACCCTTTCTGTTGTTTAACTCCCCAGACGCACACACCCTCTTTCCCCACTTGTGACCCTTCCACATCCTACGGGTCATGTTTTTACTCCAGGAATTTGGTTTACGCTCCCCCCAACACACACACACACACACACACAGAATCCAGACCCCCGCGTCCTGATGTAACACAGTTGGTATTCAAAAAGGGGGGGTGTCTTGTACACTAGCTCCAGATGTTGGTAACAAGAATCACTGACTCACTCTCACCAATATACAGGCCCTTAAAAACCAAACGTATGTAAATTCATATTTCATCTGATATCTTACATGGATGGTCTCATTCCAAGGAAAGGCCTAAATATTCACTTCATGTAAATGGGAAAAGTTTTGTTCAATGATGACAAGTAAATAAATGGTTAACAACTGAAGTGCCTTGGGCTGCACCTGACGATTATTTTCATTGTTGATTAATTATTTTGTCCATTGCTTGCTTGCTGGGCTCTGAAACTTACCGCATGACCACATTATAGTGATCATGTGATGTCTGACACGATAATTGCTGCTCAACAGCAAGAACAACTGTTTTCAAGTTGGAAAAATTGATAAATATTACTGAAGACAAGCAACAGACTGAGGGATAATTGTTTTTATTTGCCGGTTCACTTTAATTAGAGTTAAAATTAATGTCGTCATTAGCCCTCATTAGTCATAAGGCAGTAACGCAGGCAGTCACTGAACTCCAACTCCAAAGTGTGTATTTTCAGAGCAGTAAGGTTTTGTTTTCAGGATAACAGCTGGCAGTTATAAACAGCTGATCAACTTACAGTGTAGGACTCGTCATTGCTTGTTATCGTCAAATTATAATGTGCTCGTCTTGCACTCCTGCAGTGTTCCTGCAGCCTGCCTGAGCTTTCTTGAGTCTGAGGAGGAGGTACAGAAAAAAACTTTCTTCAACTGTAGATCGTGTATTAAATTGGATGTCAACCTATTTAAAATACTGCGTATGGCTCCAACTTGCTATTTGGACTGCTGCACTAATTTTTGGACACACAATTCTTATATATGTCACAACTGATCGGTGCTAATTCGGCTGCAATTGTTTAGATGTGCACTCAGAAAAAAACAATGTCCAGTCTTTACCAATAGAAGTTGTAAAGATACGGTGCTAGCATTAGCATTAGCTTAATGTTGGTCACTTTTACAGCAGATGGGAAATAACAAACAAAATGTTTCTTTGCCTTTGAAGCTGCGGCGTTCATTAACTGACAAACTGTAACCCATACTGAAAATTTTCATCCCGTGTGAATATGTTGCGTTGTCACTGCGGGAAAAAAAGATCCATACGGTCACAGCCCTTGTTGCTTGGTCTATAAAACCTTGATTAGTGTTTCCCAAAGCCCAACATGATGCCCTCAAATGTCTTGTCTTGCCCCAAACCCAAAGATATTCAGTTCAGGTGTATAGAAACCAGAAAATCACATTTTTATTCTTTTTTCTTAAAGAATTACTCAAAACAATTTTTGATTATCAGCGTAGTTGGGGATTAATTTATAATTGATTCATAATCGATTAATCACTGCAGCTTTAGTAACGCCTTCTCTTTGTCAAAAGGAAACACTTGAAAAGGATTTCTGACATTGTTCCATGCTCCCACATCAACGTCAACTGTGCTGCTACTGTTCGGCCCTCATACGCAACCTCAAACGCCTCATTTTGATGAAGCAACGAGGAACAACCTCGGATTTGTGCGCCCCTTTACAGTACGTCTGGAAGTCAGGCAGAAATGGAGCACAGATGATCACACAAAGTGCTGACTACCTCCAGACGACTCCTGTGCTGTGTGCTGTTACATTAGAGCCGACAGGCAACATCTTTTTCCTATTATCCCGGGCAAAATGAGACACTGAATCAGGGAACAGGACAAGGAGGAGATGTCAGGGAGCCTGAGCTGAGCCATCATCTCATTTTGTGTTGTTAGGAATTAATGGCCAGAGATGATTGTTTTGGTAGCTGGGGCCCAAAGACCACAAATCTAAGGGACATTTAAAGAGTAATGTGCCAAACAAGAAATGAGTGCAGCTCGCTTTGTATGTCAGTCCAACATCTTCACAACATCTGCAAAGAAAGGAGGAAAAACTGAGACTGGGGTCAGAAAAAAAGATGTTTACTGCAGTTGTAGGTCTATTTAAAGCTAAAAAATCAATGTGTGTCCAGCACGTGTATGTGTGTCTGATGCAGTATGTTCTCAGGGTTCATTACTGCTGCAGTATCTCTCATTTTTCTTCTGTTTATTGTCAGCAAAGACAGCCCTTCTGGTGCTCTCTCCGTCTCTCTCACAGATCAACAAGTGTTACTATTTGTGTTTATTCAAGCCTGACCCCGTGACCTCAAGCCCTGACCCTTACAAACTGCGCTCCTCGTCCATGTTTTTCTCACGCAGATCTCTTTCACTCACTCACATACTACACTCCTAAAGATGCACATGTTTAAGTATTTACAGAAGAGGAGAATTGTGTAAAAGCTCTTGGGACTTTCTTGTGTACGTCAGCTTGTTTAGTCTCAGCTGGTGTTTAGATGGAAAACAGAGTTTGTTAAGGTTGCACCACCTGTGACACACGTGTGTGCTCCTATAGTAGCACAAATACAGTGTTTGCGCCGATCCCACAGTTTGGTCAGGTTGGTCAATGCATGGCCATTGTGAAGATACTAACAGAGTGCATTACACACTGAATATTCAGTTCAAGCTAAAATGTACAGAGACTTGGTCAACAGGAAAGGCCAGGATATTTTGAGAAACTCAAGTTAATGGATGGTGAAGATCCATACGAGCTCCAATCTTGCCTTCTATTTCCTATCCTGACATAATGAACTACCTCTCTTTTTTTTTTTGCCGAAGTCATTCACAGCTAAAGAAGAAAACTGCTGCAGTGTCCTCCTTTGACATTGCCATTCCAGGAAGGAATAACTATTTTTGTTCGCTGTTTCACTTTAATTAGAGTCAAAATTAATGCCATCATTGGCTCTTATTAGTCATAAGAAAATTGTTCAGGCAGTAAGGCTGGCAGTCATTGAACTCCAACTCCAGAGTGTATATTTTCAGAGCAGTGGACTTTTGTTTTCAGATTAACAGATTAACTTCAACAGACAGACTGACAGTTATAAACAGCTGATCAATTTAGAGTGGAGGACTCGTTGCTGCTTGTTATTGTCAAATTATAATGTGCTCGTCTTGCACTCCTGCAGTGTCCCTGCAGCCTGCCTGAGCTTCCTTGAGTCTGAGGAAGAAGGGGCATGGGGAAAAACTTGCTACAACTGTAGATCTCAGCCTATTTAAAATACCATGTATGGCTCCAACTTGCTATTTGGACTGCTGTACTCATTTTTGGACATCCAATTGTTACATTTTGCTCTGTTACCAAGGTTTGGAAGCCTACAACCAGATGGTGTGTGGATGGTTGAAGTGGCTCAGTGTCAGCTCATCAAAGTGTATTGTGAAAGCCAAGATAGTCAATCAACTGATCGTTACATTTTGGACATGTAACTAAATATTTTTTAGACTTTTAAAATTTTGAGTCTGATAGTCTACTGGTACAACCTTTTGGATCAAAATGCTGATCTGTAATTTATTAGCAATTAAAATGTCCCTCTTCAACCTATTTTTTTTTAACAAAGTCAACTGATGAGAGACTAGTGCATTATTCTCACAAGGTTATATTTGGTTGACCAGAATTGACCATTTTGAGCAACAATTGATTGTTCTTAAGTCCCACCCCATTTTGTGCTGTGCTCCAATTACAGTTGAGCAAGCTTGGTACCTTGGTCCACTTTCTCCATTCCTGTTTACTGTTTTTTGATATACTATGTGACATAGACCTGTCTATGTTGAAAAGGAAACCTCATTTTAAAGATGATTAAATACACACACATACATTTTACTAATGTTAGCAAAACCCTAGCTAACTAGCTAGCTAATGATTGATGTAGATTAGCGTGCTAGTTGGCTATCGTTTTGCTAACATTAGCTAACTAAAACGTAGCTTTTACCAACTTTGCTCAACTGTTATTAAACACAGAGGAAAATGGGGCAGGGCTTAATAAGGGTCAATGGCTGCCTTCAAATGGAACTTTTGAACTTGTGATTAGTTGTTTACATGACTCATGAACTCCGAGCCTTCAGAAAAGTTACACTTACGTGGTCGTGAATATGACAAGAGGGAGGCGTTCATATTTGACGGCAGCAAATCATCAGGAACAGTTGCAAGTTTGGATGCGTTGTTTATGTTCAGTACCTCCAACGTGGCTGACCTTCAGACTGATAAAATGCTGTGAAAACACTCTATATGCACATGAACTTGCACCCTAGGTGATCACACATAAACACACACTGAATAAAACATACAATTTGCTCTAAATCCTCCTCTGTCACATAAAGCTGCATGTATTATATTCTTCATAGTGCAGGAACACACATGCACACACATGCACACACACACAGAGACCACCTCCTCTGTCTAACTGCTTTACCAGATGTGTGTGTGTGTGTGTGTATGTGTGCAGCTGGTCTCTAACAGACCTCTGCAAATCCTACACATGATGTAGTTAAGTTTATTACAACACAAAGTGCTGTTCACATGTCAGTCTGTGCTATAGCAGCTGTTTGACTGAGCCAAAACATCACATGAACTCCAAAACTGCTGGAAATAACCTTATTAAAAGTCAGCGCCATTGCGGACATATCAAAGAGACACAAAGACGCTGTGTCCTGTGCCCCAAGATGTGCGTGCATGCTTCTGCAAAACTCCATCTCCTCTTCTTTTTCTTTGTCTCTCTATCCCGTTCTCACGCACTTTACATCAGTCCTTCATTTTGCTAAATTTTGCCACATGTATCTTTCCAGCGCGCTAATCCTGATGCTGACTGTTACCATAGCAACAATTTTCTGTGTACTTCCTAACAAGCCCGGTGTTATACCAGCCAGGAGTGCAGCGGGCCTGGAAAGAACAACAACAAAAGACCACAATATGTTTGTGTGTGTGGTGGAGGAGGCCTCACCACCAGCAGAGAGAGAAAATTCAGGCCAGGAAAGGTGGGAGAGGAGCGCACCAGGGACAATATCTCCACGTCTGTCTCTATGTGGCTGTATGTCTCTGTCTATTCATCTACCTGCACCCCATAACACTTGTGTTGCAGGTTAATATATGTTCTGCTTCCTGCTGTACTAGCCTCCTCATGTGTTGAGAAGATCTTCAATTAACATGCATGAGAAATGATACTTTGGTACCAAGTTGATGCCAAAATTTTGAAAATGTAACGGTGCTCGCTTTTTTTACAGTGCTGTAGTTACCGGAGATGTAATTCCTCTGGACATGACAGGGACAGCATAAACGCTTTCATGTGCTGTAGTCTGCTGTTAAACGCCAGAGGAAAAAGAAGAGCGCCTACCAGCACAGAACAACAACAACTACACGTGTGAGACAGCAACATGTCCAAGAGAAAAAGTAGTTATGCACGGATCAACCCAGTAAACCCATAGGGTGGGTGGGTCTGGAACGACTTTCTAGAAAACCATGTGTTCTGATGTGTAGGTCAAGATGACAAAGCAGTGGTGAAGTAAGTGTTAATGACTCCCAGAAACACTGTGTGCAGTAGTCCTCCCTCTACCTCCATCTCACCCTCTCAGTAAAACCCTCTCAGTTTGGAGCTCAAAACACGACAAAATAGGTTAAAACAGAAACAGTGGACTCCGTTCTTTTCCTCGCACAGTGCAGCCAAACACCAGGATAAAAAATACATTATAGACCTACAGATGTGAACTACTATTCTGTTAAAATTAACTGCTAAAATATGAAGGGAGAGAGAGGGAGAGAATGAGAGAAAAAAAGCCACAGACTTAATATCTGCGGAAAATTACTTTGGCATTACTTTCCTGTCATGGCAACATGCTGACAGTGATTGTAGCAGACTCAGTAAATCTCCCCCTCAGTCTTTTGTCCTGGAAGCTTATATGAGTTTTTATTTCAGGTGACAAAGAAACTCAACAGTGGCTGAATTTTAGTCTTGTTTTTGTTTTTTTCCCCCGTGGAATCGAATTAGATATCAAGAATTCACTAGTAGTGGTATCAACTATTACATTTCTGGTATCGTGACATTCCTAGTCAGAAGAATACAAACACACACACACACAATGAAGATGGAGAGATGCAAATTCTGCTGGCAATTAAGTGAATTTGTCTGCTCAAGCCCCTTTTACACTGGACAAAATAACCCCACCAACACTCCCCAGCATCTGGATTTTGTCTTCAGTGGTAAAAGTGTATAATCACCATTCATTCTTGGGTTAAATGACTTTGCAGCAGTCACAGGTATTTATTTCTTCTAGCTCCAATCGACAGCGATGTAAACATGACATCTGGGTTTTCGGCAGAGGCAATGAAGGCTTGCCGCCTCTGTCGGAAGCATCTGTGACCCTTTGCGCCTTTTTCATACACATGATGCTGGGCTTGACTCAGTTTGACTAAGTGCATCAGCCCAGCACAGTGGACTTTGCACCTGCTTAAAGGTGTGTATGTAAAATGGAAATTATTCATAAAGTCCCCCCACCATTATTTTGTCACCTAAAAGCTTTTATTATGAAACAGCAAAATCAGGAAATGTTTGGTTTTCATCAGCAGTGACTTATCATGACTTCGATTAGCTGAAAGCAAACATGGTACAGTAAAACAAAGCAGATACCTGAAAGTACAAACAGAGAAGCAGGAGAGAAACTAAACTTCAAACCACAGAGATTCAGTTAGAAGCGATAAAAGTACTGAAAGCTGAACACACAGAGACTTTTAAAATGTCTTTCTCTCTGCTTTCCTGCACACACGTATGTTGAGTCTTGGCTTTCCAGCACATATCTGAAAAAAACAGAAAGGTAAAATCGTCTACTGGCAGTGGGAAAAGGGTCACCAGGTTTAACTGCTTTAAAAAGACCCAAATATACAAGCTACTTTTGCATGTGTATAAATGGTATTAGTGTAGGTTGTTAGGTGTGCGTGTACGGCTGCAACTGACAATTAATCTGCTTATTTTCTCCATTAATTGTTTGATCTATAAAACATCAGACAATAGTGACAAATGCCCATCTTACAATCAAAGTTGATGTCATCAAATGTCTTATTTTTTTCTGAGCAATAGTCCAAAGCCCCACAATATTCCATTTATTTGATTTTAAGATCAAGAAAAACAGCAAATTCTCACATTTGAGAAGTTGGAACCATAAAAAAACCAACAAACAAAAAAAAAAAAACACCAACTGATTATCAAAGTAGTTGCAGATTAATTTTGTATGTGTGTTTGCTAGCGTGCTAAAAACGGTTCTGTGAGAAAGTGACACCTGACACTTTATCTTGTACCTCGCTGTTAATGTCCACCCACATGGCATACCTATGTGTGTGTGTGTGTGTGTGTGTCTGTGGGTGTCTGTGTGTGCATGTGTACAAAGGAGCGAAATACAAGCACAGAGAGAGAGCACTGACACCTCAGGTGTGTGTTGAGGTAAGACGATACATCTCAAAGTGGAGTCATAATGTTCTTGTCCTTGAAACGTCTCTTCCTTCCTCCCTGGGACAGGCACAGGCAGACTCCAGCATCAGTTGTCTCTGTTAAATGTGTTTGATGCAGTCTAATGGCTGCCATCGTGCCTACGAGCAAATGATTGTGCAAGAAAGTGAAGAGAAAATAGCTGAGAAAGTGACTGCGCTGAGCTCAGGCCTCAATTTCCTCTGATCCTGTCACAGAGAGATCGACTGAGAACAAGATGATATGTCTCTTCAGTGTTTTTTACACTCTGAGGTTTAGTCCAGGTCTGTTTTACAGCACTCACTTCAATTTACATGGCTTTCAATCTCAATACACCATAAATACTCAATCAACTCTAAAGTGGCAGACAATGCATATTATTTATACACACAGCTGTTTTAAAGGTGAACGTCCGCAGATTTACATGCTGGTTTTTGCAGCGAGTCACTCATATTTTGGGTACATTTCCAACTCAAAATAAAAACTGCATTGTAAAAACGAAAAAGTTGAGAAAACTCAAAATTGCAGCTTACTTCGGTAGATTTTAGAGTTTTGAGTCCAACTCAAACTCTTAAGTTTTGAAAAAGTTTTACCAACTAATAATGTTTTGTTGAGGTAATTTACTTTTCTTTTTTAGATAAACTTGAATCTATGAGTTTTAGAAAAAAAACATTTTGAAAAATTGTTAAGTAAACTCATTGAAGTAAAAAAGTAAGTAAAAAAGTGAACAATCATAATCATTTAATATTTTAAATTGCAACCATTTAATTTTCAAGCACCCAAATAATGACAAACCAGGTTCACAGCCCTCTGTGAGCAATTTTTAAAATACTATTTTTTTTGTTTTGTTTTGTTTTTTTGTTTTTTTTTTCTGGATTTTTGGAAAGAGTTGGATTTAGCCTTGAAATTAGTTTTCTTAACATTTTTTACTGTGTGAAAAGTAGGCCTGTATGATTAATTGTAAAAACATTCCAATCTCGAGTCATCCATCTATGCGATCTCATTTTGAAACTGAAACACTTGCTCCTTTTCCCAGTGCAGTCATATCACACTGCAGTCATGTTTACTTATTTGCTCTGAAACAATCCCATTGCTACATCAACCACACTTACACAATGTGATGCATTGCAAAGCCTGTGTTAACATTCATACACTCAACTCAACACAATGTTCTCTTGTTTTTCTTCTTCATTGATCCCCTCTGCTGTAAACACCTTAACTGTGTGTTCAGTTAACACAGCAGGAGTTTTTACCATCATTACAGTGGTAGGATTACCACACTGACAGAGACAGTTATTGTGCTACATGAACCTAAAAGCACATCGTCAGTGAACAAAGCAGAGAATGAACAGAAAATGAATGAAAGGAAGCGGAAACAAATGCAGAATTTCAAAATAAAAGTCTGAAAATAAAGGAAAAAATAAGAATCATGTAAAACAATTGTGATCTCACTTTAAGGTAGAAAAGAATCAAGCAGCCCTAAAGTTGATTGATAAATAATAACTGGTTAGATGGCAATATTTGATGTAACTTTAAAGTCGGGGGGTTTGGGAGCGAGCAGACTCAAGACTGCTAAACTACAAAAGGGTGACTTTAGTTGGGCCAGAAGTAGCTAAAAATGAGTGATATGCAGTAGCATTTCTCTCTAATGTCGGCCCTTGAGGCCCAACTACAATAACAACACAGCTTTTGGTTATACACAAGCCCCTGCACTTGCCAGGCTTAATAAAGTTGTGTTACTCTTGGTCATGGTCAACATTACTGGCTTATTAAGGCCTGAACATTGGATTTCTAACAGCACAACATGACTCAGTTGTAACCCTGTTGTGCTGGAGACCTTGAATGAAGAAATTAGCAAATTAAAGAAAAAAAGGCTTTTGTTCATGGTTAATAGTTTGTGACACTGAGGTAGAAATGCAGCAAGAGAATCTACAATGAAGGAGGTAAAAACACAACAACATGCACACAGATGCAAGAATGTGCACACATAGATACAGAGGGAAACAACCGAGAAACCTTGGGGACGAGCAGCCATAAAACAGAGGAGAAATACAGGCAGAGTCATGTAACCTGGGGAACACACACACACACACAAACACACAAAACCCAGAGTGGAGAAATTTCTTGGTCAATGTGCAAGTGATTACAGCTGCAGAAGAGGATCACATCTACTTGTTTCTACTGTGACCATGAACATGTCAGTCTCTGCTGTGCGTCAACAGGGCCTTAGACAATCTGTTACTACAAAAAAAAAATCCTTTTGCTTTGACAGGGAGAAGAGGATAAAGAAAACAAACTGTAAAACTTTCTCAAGTTTTGCTGACACACATCTGGCATTCGAGTCCTCATATTCCCTCCGCAGCAGCGGTTTTCAAAGCCTGACTCCGACCCCCGTGAACTGAGCAGAATTAGCTGTTGGCAGTACCTGTTTGCACACGGATGCACAGACAACTATCACTGGATTACTTTGATACTGAAGAAAATTAAAAACATATTGATTCTGAGGCAAGAGTTAAAAGAAGTGTCCTTTTCAATTATTGCTAAGTGTATTTATGGAAGTTTTTCCACAACTGACATTGGAAATAGTGATACCCTTGAATGGGGAAAAAAAAATCACTTTCAAACTTGAACAATTAGTGTCCTCAGCTGCCAACCTTTACTAAGTGTTGCTAAAAGAAAAGTTGGTGTATCACAGTGTGAACATGCTCCTGTCAAGACTTTTTTGTAAGGTGTTGCAGGCATCGGTTTCAGTGGTTTGGTTCTACACAGTGTCCCAAATTTTTTGGAACTGGGGTTGTACCTTAACTGCCTCCGTGAGCCGTCTGTCTCTCCCTTTCAACTCTCCTACACCCACCGGGAGAGGCATGACTCACAGTCTGAAAACCTCTGCTCTATTGTAACATTCAATCTTGAAATCCTGCTCAAAGTGAAAAGAAATGGAAATGAGAGCATGGCAAAATAAAACAGTATGAACCGTGTTGTGCCGCCCGGTTAATCCCGCTCTCTGTCAGCCTGGTGCTCGGATGTTTACAGGCTATTTCGCGATCGGGAGCAGAGGGCGAGATGCTGCCAACATGCAGTTCACCAGGACATGACCCCATGTGCACATGCACGCCCACCATCACTGACATACTGGCACATGCACAGGCCTCGCCAAATACCATCGGAGCTCTTCGACTACTCTCCCCCTCACTGTGTGACTCCACTACCCCTGCAAACTTTTCCTCTCCCCGCTGCCCTGACCCACTGAGGGGGGCCCACTTCCTGAAACTCCTTCCAACAAATCTTCAAGGTTGTTATTGGCTGCTCTCATTCTTGGGTTTCTTTCAGTCCAAACGCTGTCTGCTCTCTGTCTCCCCATCTCTCCCTCATTCCTTTCCTCCTGCTTCACCTTGAAAATAAAAACTATGAGAAGAAATCTGCTGCTCTCAGCGGTCTCCCTCCTTGATTCCGCTGGTTCTATGACACAGTTGTGCCCAGTGGAGTCAAGCCATCACTCTCCTATGAATCAGAATGAGCAAAACGAAACATTTCACAGCAAACTGAGTCAACTTCTGCAGCTGTGAAAGACAGACAGACACCGATACAAAGAACTAGAAGGAGCAACAAATCTATGTTCTTTTTAGCAACGATTGTTCACTTGGTGATTAATGGTTTCATGGCTGATCAGTCTGTTTTCCCCTCTGCTTTTGTCCTGGTAATTACACTGCATTGATTGCCAAAGCTGCTTGCCAGCCACATGGACGAATGACTACTACACAGCAGACATAATATGCTGTATCAGCATGCAGTGTCTGCATATCTGTGGTGGAGCAGCTTCCTTTGTGATGGGACAGGAAACAGAGACATCCAGGTCTTTGCAAACTATCTAGGTACCAAACAGGGTGAAGAATAGACCTGTGCAAAAAAAAAAAAAAAATCATATTGTGATTTTTTGACAGATATTGCAGTAAGAGTCATGAGTTTAGTGGAAATAATTTCCAATAGAGAGCACCCACTGTACAAAGTTTTGAATACAGTTTTTTTGCGTAGGATACAGGGGTGGGAAACTCGATTACAATTCAGAGAGCTAAAACGATTCTTGATGCATCTCAATGCATCAAAATCTTAAGCTTTAAGTCAGGGATGATGGTTGGATTGTACTTATCTGCAGCTGGTCACGATCAGCCACCCTCACCAAAACTAAAGTAGCATCATTTAGAAGTGAACATGATGCACATGTTACATTTAGGGGTGGGAATCTTTTTGTCTGCCTTCTTATTTTATAAGAGTTAACTGCATTAATTAATGAATGAATCATTTTTGTAAGCATCATACAGCCCCCTGCCTGTGTGAGAATAACAAAATGAGGGGGAGGCGGAGTGTTTTGCTGTGTGTGTTGTTATTAACATTGTGTTTCTCCAGCAGCGGAGAGCGGCATCTCTGCTGCACTGTGAGCTCTGAGGAAAGACATCGCTGTCCAGCGTGCAGAGCTGGTGCAGAGTTTTAGAGGTGAACAGACTGAGCAAAGAGTGATTTTCCTCACCACAGCGGTGTTTTAAGTCACCGCGGTGTGCGTCGTTTCAGCTGCTTCCCTCCTCACGTCTTAATGTCTCTGGCCGATGGTAGAAAGTATTCACAATACACTAAACGTCTGTCTCGCAAACGCAGTTATTTAGACACTAAATCAAAGCATGACTGCACCTGAATTCTGCCTTTTTCGATCTGTCAACATCATGTTAATTAACAATTAGAAAATGGATTTTTTGACTTCTTGAATCAATTCAGAATCTTCCACATCTGCATGTGATGCATCTAACAACCGAGAATTTCTCCCACTTCCCCAATAGGACAGTATAGTGTGAGTTTTCCTTCTATAGTGATCTTGTATTGTATAGTCTGAGTTTTCTTTAAGATGCATAGTATAATGTAATGGTCTTGTAACAGAGCATCCTGGGTTCACCTGACTGTATTAAACTAAACAAGGAAACGATATACAGGATGTCCAAACTTCTGAATTTAAACGTTATTTATATTGAACATTATGAGCAACCAGTCGGCTTTACAACAACGTAATAATATAATAATATATAAAAAGATAGAACTTGATGTTGCTGATTCAAACATCGGAGACTGGATGTGTCAGTAGAAGTTGTGGCTACTCAGACGGTTAATGTTTTAGCATAGAGTTGATTCATTGCCCCAAGTAACTGAATTAATTCCAACTAACATTTTCAATTTCTTACATTTATAACAAACTAAATTTGACGAAAATCTGTTCAGAATTAAGCGAGTTACAGTCGATTTTGTTATGAAATCTGCATCTCGCTATACACATCCATGCAGACACAGAGACAACAAAGCACGATTTATTCATCTCGTGTGTCTAACTTTAGTGGATCATGACATATCAGATATAGATCAGATGCTTCGGTTTATGATGAGACAAAACTTTTCTATGGATGTCAGTTTTTCGAGTCAAAACAAAGGCCAAAATGTGTCCTGCAACAGACTAGGTAAGCCTTGTTTTTAGCCTAGCAGCTGTTGATGACTTGCAGCCCCGACTGGCTGGTTAAGAAGAGTGAGGAGTCAGCAGTCGGTATTAAAGAAAGCAGTCAATACAAAAGGAAAAAGGGTTTTCAAAAATTGTGAATCACCAACACCATGAGAGGTCTTATATAAAAAGAAAAAAAAAGGCCATCATTTTGATTTCGATAATATTTTGATCGAGTGACAGGGGAAGGTCTCAATGCTCCATCTCAAGCAGGAGGTAGTTTAGGGACCAATAAATGTTCCTATGGCAGCTCACACAGTGTCCTCCAATTTTCCTGCTTTTGCACTGCTAATGCCTTTTGGCTCCTCCTGCTGAACCTTCTTTCCATTCTTTCATTAGTGTCATTAAAGTCAGAGGGAAGCAGAGAAACGAGAGACCTCTAAGCATTTCCTGAGCCTCAGCTGGGCCAATCCGACCCCACCGAGCACTGGGATTTCTCCCCATAGGTCACAAAAGCCAGAGCTGAACAAAGACACGCACACATTTAGGATTTTAACTGATTGGCCTTGTCACTGCTCTTGCAGAAATAGTGCCTGAGCGCCGCTCACATATTGGCAGGGTGAGCCTAAGTGAAAACACATGTTGTGTAAATGCAGAAAGCAGAAGTTGAGTGGCCTCGTCTCGCTGTTATGGAGCATGTGAAACCAAAGCTGATCAGATCTTTGCGCTCCAGCAGAGACAGAGTGGACGGAAACGCATCCTGTTTTCCATGTCAACTAGAAATAATCAAATAGAGAATTAAAAAAATAAATAAAAACAAAATGTATCAAGTTACTACACCTTAGAAATAAGGGTTTCCAAACTATTCTTCCTGAAGTCCCAGAACTCTGTCCTCTTGAAGAACCCTTTTAGAAGAAATGGTAAGTCAGGGGGACCTGGTAAGACAAAGGGCTCCTCTTTTTATCCAAAGAACCATTTTCAAAGAAAAATTTTTTTGAGGACTGAATCCTTGAAGAACTTTTTCATCAATTGTACCATCATATAAAAGAGTTCTCGGCAGAACCCTCTTGGTGGGTTCTAAATAAATTTCTTGGAATATAAAAAGGTTCTCAGTAGAACCCCCTGGGGGCCTTTTCCACCAAATTAGCTCTGATTCTTGAACCGGTTCCATTCAAGATTTTTGGAACCTGGGTGCTATCTAGTGAACCAGCCAACATTTCCACCAGTTTTGAGTGGAACCATTGTAATCAAAGGTGTCGTCAACACAGGGCACTGCACAGTGTACAATAACCACTCTCTCTGGAAGTCATTCAGGCTACCAGGGGCACCAACCGGAAAAAAAGTGAAAAAAAACTTAGACCTGCCCACTTTGGTTCCCAAGGGAAACCTGCTATTTTTTGGTTCCAACTGGGAACCAACTTTTCATGTTTTGAACCAGTTCATTTTTGGTGGAAATGCTGAGAACCGTTCAAAATTAGGTTTTGGACAAGGATCCACAGGTGGGTTCTTGTTAGCATCATTAGGAGGTGGACCGAGTCTGGATAGAACCCTGGAGAGGGTTCTGTGAGGAATAGGGGTGCAACGGATCAAAAAACTCACAGTTCGGATCGTATCATGGTTTTGAGTCACGGATCGGATCATTTTTCAGATCAGCAAAAAAGAAAAAAGTGGTGGGATTAGGGTTAAATTATTTTAAAAATCCACTTAGCTTTGATCTCTGTCTGTCTGTAATTATCACCGTGGTTATGTAATGTAATAATAATGATAATAGTAATGATAATGGTAATAATATTAAAAACTTCAAACTTATACAGTACTGTACTATGCATATATTATACATATATTAGATCATTATACACTGCACAGTATAATACACAACTACGCTCTGTGGTCTGGCTCAATGTCCCGCCTACAGCACAGCACATTTGATTGGTTAGAAGTTACGGGTAATCAATCAGCACAGACACGCTGTGTCGCAGACAGGGTGAGACAGAGCTGCACCGGTGAGCAGGGAGGAGCTGTGTAGAAGTTAAGCTGATATCGTCAGTTTCAATAATTATCACAGTCTTATGATCTGTTTCTTTGACGACAGCATAGTTACATCAGTGAAAAAAGTCATGGTCTGAATTTCACTCAAGGTGATGTGACGGCTTTTAAATCAGTCGCTCTTCGCAGAGACGCGCTGCACACAGCAGCATCTGTCCTCTCTTTTCACTACAACTCTGCATTGAGATTTCTGGTATTATAGCTTATACAAAAGTAAATGTGACAGTAAAACTATGATGCTGCGTGGATCACATGTGTGCCGAACCCTGGAGGGCGATCCGTACGGGACACGGGTCAACTGCGATCCGTTGCACCCCTAGTGAGGAACCATTACACCATAGAGGGGTTCTCCTTTTGAACCTCACAAGGCACTTTCCCCCCAAATTAGCTCAGGTTCTTGTACCAGTTCCATTCAAGATTCTTGGAACCTGGGTGCTATCTAGTGAACCAGCCCATATTTACACCAGTTTTGGGTGGAACCATTGCAATCAAGGATGTGATATGACACACCCACTTTGATTTCCAAGGAAAACCTGCAATTTTTTTGGTTCCAGCTGGAACCAACTTTTTGGGTGGAAATGCTCAGAATGGTTCAAAATTAGGTGCCCGATTCGGGCCTGTTCCGTGTTGGCGGAAAAGCCTTATCATTGGTACTTCTGGGTCAAACCTTTCACAGATGGTTCTAGGTATAATCCTTAATGTTGGATTCTGGGTAGAACCCAACAAGGGGTTCCAAGTGGAACCTTTGTAAAAGGTCCTACCAAGACCCAAAAAGGGCACTCCTACAGGGACAGGCTGAACAACCCTTTATGGGTTGAGCATTAAGCAACCAACTATGACAAAGAGCATGTGTAAATACACACAGGAAGATGAGACATGAACAGCCAGTAAGAAAAAAAAAGTTCCCTGTGGAATATCACTTCACAATAAAAGCAGTATCTGAAAGGCATTCAGAAAATCTCCCAGCCAGCCGTCTTTATTCATATACTTTTTACGATTTCTGTAGATTTCCTGTTCTGCAGAGTCACTGCGTTGTCCATCCTCAGATTCCTAACTTCTGACGCCTCACACCCTCTGACCTCTCTTGCTCTCTTGCTTTGACCTCGAACACAACATCTGGAACGCTTTCGAATAGCAATGTTCTTCCCTCAGGAGGACACACACATTCAGAGACAGACACACATGTATGACAGGCTGCAAGGACAGTACAGGAACTTGCATGACATCCACTAATCTGATCCGAAACTGGCAAAGCAGCAAGAAAACAAGTCTGGGGTGAACGCATGTTTGAGCTGAGGAGAGACTGTTCAAAGAGTTGACTCACTGCTATCTGTTTGCCAATGCGTTAAGTATTTTTAACTCTTGTGTTTGAGACTTGACAAATCTCTAAGAATGCTTTGTCTGAGTGTCTGAGGAAGCTTGTTTCAGCTGGTTATTTGTAGGTCCACTGAGGAGGAAGAGGAGTGTTCGTCAGGCCTTTTCATCTTGTTTACACCGATAGCTAACTTCATATTAACTGTTCAATTCAATGTAAACAACACAGGAGAAGCTCACGTCTTAAGAAGACAGTTAGACCATACACATGCTCTTTTTCTTGCAAGGACTTATGACACGATTGATAATACGAAGCCACTGCCAACAGTTGATTAGCTTAGCTTTGCACAAAGATCGTAAACATGGGGTGTACAGCTGTATTGGCTCTCTCTTAAAGTTAAAAAATATCTGCCAACCAGCGCTTCTAACATAGAGGTGAAGTCCCTCCCCTTCTCTTCTCCCGTACAGATGGGAAAAATATGAATAGTAGTCAGTGGCAAGAGACAAATAGTTTAAATTGTGTCATGAATCACTTGTATGACGTTTGTCAATTTAAAAGACAATTTTACAAGACAAGAAAGTTGCAGTTAGGTTTGTCGTTTCATTTAAGTTTGTGTGAAACCAGTCGGCGTACTGCATCTCTCGGCTCGCACAATATACGTCATCAACACCAATATCGCTGTTCCTTGGAACATTATTTTATCTGAAGTGTTATATCCAGCATCTCCTGGTCCTTTTATCAGCTGGGAGGAGAAAGAACGAGCAAGACACGTTGCTTGTCTGACTACACGCTGGTATGAAAACACAACGGCATCCTAGCTTCAGTGGCTAACATTAGCTTTGGAGGGAGAAAGTCATGATGAGCACAACTTCTGGGTGTGTAGACTTTCTAATTACGTATCTTCGCGGTTTTATACGTCAGGAGTTTTATGATAAATGGTGATTTTCTTGACCTATAAAACTCATCGAGAGACCTCACACATCATATGTGTGATTAATGGCACAGTTCAATTTGGACCAAAAAACATAAGGTATTTTTTCTCTCAGAATTGGCTACAGTGTGTTTTTTTTCCAAAGTAAGGTCCCGTGGTGATCCACTGAAAGGAGAGGAAACTCCGCTTGTCTGTTCTATTTAAAAGGGATTTATGTGCTGGGGTCCAGGAAGTGATCCGGCCAAGAAATATTCCCACACTCCATACAACCACAACATTAGCTTTGGAGTTGCTGGAAGGCTGATTTTTTTTTTTTTTTTTACCTTTGGACAGAGCAGGGTTATCTCTGTCCAGCCTTTATGCTATGCTAAGCTAACCAGTTGCAGGTGGCAGCTTTGTTGTTACTAAGCATGACAGTGGTGCTGACCTTGTCATCTGCTCTTGGCAAAAAAAATAAATTAAAATCAATTAATATTATCCAAAATGTCAAACTATTTTAAAGGAACTGTGTATAATGAGTGGCGTCTAGCTGTCAGCTTGCAGATTGCAAACACCTTGTCTCACTCTCCCCTTCGCAATTTGTAGGAGAGCCAACAGCAGCTGCAAGACTCACGCAAAAGGTTATGAGATGCTATAACTATATGCTACAAAATGCTATAATCTAGAGCCAGTGTTCTGTGCTAATGTAGAAACATGGCGGTCTCCATGGAAGTAGACCTGTGCCCTCTGTAGATACAAATGGCTCATTCTAAGGTAACAAAAACACAATGATTCTTATTTTCAGGTGATCATACACTGATGAAAACATTCTTTAGAGAATATTAGATACAATTTCGGCCATATTTTGCCAACAAATCCCTGTAAATCTTACACACTGGACCAAGTCAAAAGTCACTATTCACAGCATGTGAAATGTGGATATTTGCTTATTTCCTTTGCTTTGTCAGCTTGGACGATTTTTGTTTTGTTTAGACCAAATTTTGAGCCAATGAAGGCATTACAGAGAACCAAATTCACCTGTAAACCATTCACTCAAATAATGTACAAGAGTGCACAGTCTTCACAGTAAGTAGATGATGATCATGATGATAACGTTGATTCGGAGGTGGAGGGCCAGCTTACCTTCTTCGCAGCCTTCGAGGGTGACCTCCTGGTGGGCTTCTGCACCTGGCTGCTCGGCGTGACTGGCTGCTTGGTCACCGAGCCATTCTCCCGCTTCTTGCTGGGGGAGGACGGGACCGAGGACGGGGGCGGGGAGGGCGAGGCTGGGGGAGAGGAGGAGGAGGTGGGAGGCCCAGCCCCGAGGACGGCCATCTCCTCCGTGGCTGTGAGGCGCAGGCTGCGCAGGCTTTCGTGCGTCTCGTGGTCCACCACCAGCAACCTGGTCTCATTGTCCACGGCTTTGATTCGCTGTACCACCTGAAGAAGGGGAAAGGTAAGATGGCAAGACAGCTGGTTGGAGTTAACTCATCATTTTGTTTGAAAAAGCTGTAAAGTACGTTAATGATCCTCTCTTATGATGATCTAAAGCACATAGTTCACAGCACAAGGCACAGGCGCAGGTTTTAATTTATTCAAGGCGTGTCCAAATCCACCTTTGCCACCTTGTACCATGGGCGCACAGGGCTATCCCACCCTGGTCACCTGTCGAATTTATACTCCAAACAAATAGGGGGCAGCGTATCACCAGAATAAATGCTAACTGCTAGTAACTTTTAGCTAAGTTAGCCATAAACAGTAGCCAACTCCCAAGGAGGAGGAGGTTTTCGGGCCCAAGGCGAGACGGACCCAGCAGGAAATGCTGGCAGAGCACCACACTTAAATTGGCGACAGAACTGGAGTCAAGCAAGCAGGCAATGAAACCAGGTTCAGCAGCCTCCCAGTGAACATGGTGGACTATTGCCCTTGGAGGTACAAAGTTGTATTATGAGACAGGATGGGCCGGGACTAGTGCTAGCTGCTAGCTGCATCTTTGACAAAACATTAAAACTGTTATTTTTGCTTTCTGTTGATAATGTTTGCTAATTTTTGAATGTTTTAAACTAAACTTCTTACACATTGCACCATTAACATCTCTCAAAAGAACAGTCCAATCACAACAAAGGGCACATTATGGGCCCTATCGTACGCTGATCTAAAGCGCAAGGTGCAATGGATTTAATTTATTCAAGCTGTGTCCAAATCCAGTTTTGCTGTCTTGCACCAGAAGCACAGGGCCAAGTCACAGGTGAACGTTTACATGTATACATGAATGCTATTAGCTAGCTGTGATATTTTTGTATATATATATATTTTAAATATAATTGATGTAGTCTTATTTATTACAAATTTGTTCCTAACATTTAAATAATAATTTCAGGAAATGCTTTCACATTTTGCAGATGTTATAATGCAGATTCTGTAAACCTGCAGTAAGTTTTCATGATTTTCTTTCTGTAATGGAACCCTGGGGATTCCCATTTATTATAATTTTCTATAGGTTTAAATTGTTTGGGTCAACTTGAGATTTGTGATTTGAATTTGAGTAAAAAGGGATGTTTCTCATGGATCTAGCCTCCTTTCCATTTAAAGTGCACCAGATGCAATGTACTCAATGTTAAATGCATGCCCATGGACCACTTTGGAGGTTTTGGAATCCCCCCACGATCGAAACAGCCCTGACAATAGTTGTGATATATATATTTATTTTATTGTTATTATAGTGGTAATGCACTGTATTACCCTTTTTATTATGCATTATTGTCCTCAACACTTTTTGTCAAGTCAAGACAGTGCCAATAAATCATTCTGAACTGAAATAGAAATGCAGTCTAAAAGTCTCCTCAGTCTGCCTCTGTTTGTGAATACCTTCTTTCCAAACCCAGGCACAGTGCAGGTTGGTCACATGAAATATATCATGTGATTGGAAAGTAGAGATGGCTGGATAACACTTTTTCATGCCCGATACCGATATCAATACTGACTATCTGCCGATCTGATACCACTTTTCCCCTTTCTTGAACAACTAAGCTGTTAATAATACCTTTAATCTGTTAATACCTGTTGATTGATACACTTTCTCAAACTGTGAAACAAATATTCTGCTCCACTAAAGAAAGAAACACATAACCCAAAACACGACCCGGTTATGCAATACTGCTGTTTTTTATTTAAACTTTTTCACACAGAGAACTTTTAGCTGGATTTTTTTTATTGGTCAGCACCATTCTAACATTTCAAATTAAAATAAACTGTTTTACCTGTGACATTTCTCTCTTTATGGCATGTCACTCAAAGTTTAGTAAAGCATGTTTCTGCATCGGATTTTATTTATTTTTCTGATAGCTATCAGATCCAGTGATTTTGGCCATGAATAACGCGCACACTGTGTTTGTCATCCCACCAGGAGGAGGGTGGTGTGGGTGCCAGCTGGCTCGAAACTGTCCCATCATGCCACACTGTGCTGCGTGAGGATGCACGCAGCAGCACAGTGTGACCTGTTGATGTAGCAGGAGGTAAAAGCACACGTATGGATGCGCATCTACTTGCCTGGTGGTGTGTCTCTTTCTCCACGTTAACGCCGTTCACTGCCACCACACGGTCCCCGGCGCGCAGTCCCGACGCTTCTGCGGGGGAGCCGGGCTCCACTTTGCGGATAAACTGACCGCTCTTCCCCTTCTCGCCATGCAAGTGAAATCCATACCCGTTCTCTCCTTTTACCATGAGACAAAGCCGCGGTTTCCGCTCTCCGCTCATTTCCTCCCGTAGTTGTAATCCCACTGCAGTGTCCACTTCAAGTCTGATAATTAAAACGCAAAGATGAGAGTTTAGGACAGCGGGCGCCGGGCTAAACTTCCACGGAGCCAAAACATTTCTGCCCGATACGCACGCTTTCCCCCATGTTAGAGAGACGCACACAAACAGACGATGTAAACAACTCCAGATGCACTGTAAATCCCACTGTACAAAAACGCACGTAAAAAAAAGGCAGCAAACTCTTGAGAAAACGATGCGCGCAGTCCTTCAGATCGAGTGTCCTGTGTCGGGCTGAAGCGCACTCCAAAACTGATCCGCGCACACCTCACAGCCTCCAACGGAGCATCAGGAAAGATACAGCAAACGTGTTAAAGTGGAGAGGGTCCCCGGCGCTCCGCTCACCTCTCCCTGGACATATATCCATAACAACTGCTCGGAGAATATGCACGCAGCTACGCTGGAGTTTGCGCAGGGTTAGCGCCTTGTGCGCAATAGCACCACCTCCCTCCGGCCCGGCTACCTGCTTGTTTCTGTAGGGAAAATGAAATATTCAGGGCAGAGACGGAGGATTCAATTTGGTGCAACACTGCCCCTTGATGGCGAAAATATAGTTTGTGAGCAAAGGGATTTCAAAGTAACAAGTACAGCTACTTTACACCAGTGTTTCACAAACTTGTTTTTTCTTGAGACCCACTTTTTAAAAATGAGAAACCATGACGACCCAGTTCACAACAAGCTTCATCAATAAATCTTGGGACGGTTAATTTGAGCATAAATTAACGTTCCTGACCACTTTTACATTATTTTGACGGATGATATACACATGTAAAATACTTTATAATGAAAATAACTGCATTTAAAACGAGTTAACCGGTAATCTAATTGATTTTATTTCCTCCCATCAGGAAAACAAACCTTAAAAAAAAAAAAAAGTTGGGACAGTTTTGAGCCCAACTCAACTTCAATCTTTGAGTTTTAGAAACTCAAAAAATAGTATTTCAGACATTTTTTAGCCGTGATGCTGAATTGTCATTATTTGCGCTTGCAGATTAAGTGGTTTTAATTGGAAATATTAAATTATTAACCATTATTCACTTTCACTTAAATGTGTTTCCTCAATAATTTTTAAAATACAAGTTTGTGTGGTCTCTAAAACTCAAAGAGTCAAGCACATCTAAAGGAGAAAAGTAAATTATCTCAACAAAACATTAAAACTTTCTCAAGCCTTAAAAGATTAAGTTGGCTCAAAAATCTAAGAAAAATAAAATGAGTTTTCTCACTTGTTTTGAATTTAGTACAGGACATTTAAACCACCTTCATAAAAGAGACCAAATAAGTGCATTTAGAAAGAATTAAATTAATGTCTCTTAGTAGATGGAGTTTATCCTATTTTGACAAAGTAAATCAATATTGAATCAAATCAATGGTGCATTTATATAAAATGTAGTTTAAACGGATCATTCTATGGGATACAGTACACGTTATGAATACAGGTGACATACTGGTAAGATACAGGAGTCGCGTTCACACAACAGCTGACACAACACAAAGATACACTGTAAATAACAAAGAAAAACAACAAATGGAAATGTCCATCCAGCAGGCGCGAACTGAGAGGAATCCTTTACAAGACCCACAAACAATTCAAGACCAGCTCATACAGCGCACTACAGGCTAAATACAACAAATACAAATATGTTTTTTTGATTGTGTTTAAAAGAAAAGACTGTTGCGGCAGACCGTAGTTCATGTGGAAGAGAATCCCAGAGACTAAGACCATATAGACTGAAAGCACCGTAAGCTGATTGTTTGATGATCTGAGGAATCTCTCTGGTGTGTATTCAGAGAGCATATCAACAGTGTAGGGCTGTCGTTTTGACCTCGTCTTAAATTTGCAGAACTTCTTTCCATAGTCTTTTATTTATTGGTGACCCAAATAAAATCTTCTGTGATGACCCAGTCTCTGGGAATGACTGCTCTACACTTTTGTTCACTGAGAGCCTCGGTTAACAAGATTCATTCATTTAAACCTGTCTGAGTCTATTTTAACCATGAGACGCCTGCCTGTGGGACTGGATTTAGGTCCTGTTGTGCTTTATTTTACAGTACACTGATCCGACTTAAGACATGCTTTGCATCAAGTTAGACAAAAACTAGAAATATATTCTTGATTATACATTAAACAGCAATACCCTAATTAGACACCATACACATAACAGTACAGTGATAAGACATAAACTCATTCGTGCCAAATATCATATGTATTAGACAATATTAGACCCTTTATTAGTTTTGATACAATCTAATAAAGTTTAAGAAGGGTCTAATACTGTACTAATATAGAACATATTATTTCAAATTTGTGTCTAATTTGATGCAAAGTACAGCTTTTTACTCCTGTTAGTGTACCGTTGGGTGTGTTGGTGTCTAATTAGGGTATAGTTGTGCTTATTTGATTTCTAATAAAGAAATTTACATCTCAAGTACAGTGTGTTACTTCTTATTGGTGCGCTGCAAAATAAAGTGCAACCAATAAAAACTGATAGGAAATAATAATTAAATCTTAAATTAAGTTACTTTGCCCTAATCCAGAGATCACTCATTATTTTGGATACACTTTTTATGATCAATTGGCGATGATATGTACATATTTAACAGACCAGAAAACTGTTGGAAGTGGATAAAAACAAACAAAACAAAACAAATAAGATTTTATTAATGAGTACTAATTATCATTGCATTTAGTAAGCCAGCTAATGTTACAGTTGTTGTTTGCCACAGTCACATGAATAATGAGTTGTATTTGTTAATGTGATCAACACCACTGGGCATAAATTTCATGCATTGTTGCAGTTCCTATTGTGACCACATGAGGGCACTGAACCCTCAGGATTCTAATGGCTCATTCAGGTCAACAGTAGACTCCACTAAACTCAAAGGTTTGACTTCAGGTCAAACCTTTCAAAATAAAACTAATCTAATATTATGAAAGAAAGTAAATGAGGGTGGAGGAAACTTTCCATAAAGGCAGTTTTTTCATGGAATGCATGAAGAGTGTAAATGATAAATACAGTTATAATTTACACTAGTTCCAACATAGCTACTTTAATAAATACAGTGTCAGTAAAGAATGAAAATCTGAAACAACATGCAGTCAACTTTAATTGTTATTCATACTGAAAACACTGTAGTCTCTGTGATGATTAAAGAACAAAGAGAATGGTCATGTTGTCATCATTTTGGTTTGCGCTGACTGCTTTACTTTGCCCAGGAGCTGTTTGTTTGTTGTTATGGCATCTGTCTTGGTGCTGGGTTGGGGGTCAGAGAAGGACAGCTCTGAACAGGTTAGGCTGGTCTCCAGAGCACAAAACTGTTTCTATTCTGTTTCTGTTATTAATACACAGAAGTGAGACTGAGTCATTGTTTTTGTAAGTCAAGTCTTTGAACTCAAGTCCCATGTTATGATAGGCGAATCTTGAGTCAAATGTGACAAGTCAAGTCCCAAGTATATATTTTGTTGATTTTGGAGGTGACAGCGGACAAAAGGCGATAGACTTTACCCCAAAATAACCACAAAATATGAGGGCAAAAATAAATTTATCTAAATAAAAATCTCCTCCCTTTTCTTTTAAGCTGGCTAACATACTAACTAGTGTAACTTTGCCTGTGAAAATGTAAACATAGGCTTGCTTCATTTGATTTCAAGGAGAATCCGACCCAGTCTAAGCCATTAAGAACGACTACAAAGAAATAACTGTTTCTTTCTTTAGGTCATATAGAGACATCACTATTAAATTAAGACTGTTTCATAACCATTTAAAAGTCCTGGTAATGGTTTTAGCCTTGAGTTTCAAGTCATAGTCCAAATTATAATGTGCTCTTCATCAAATATAATGTAATTTTAAGAACAAATTACCGTCCTTTGTGCAAATTCAAAAGTTGCTGTGTCTCCGTCAAACTGTAAATTTCACCGCAAAGGTTTCGCACACTGCAATTAATTTTCGACCATTTGACCACCATGTTGTTTTTGTACTCCAACAAAATTATCTTTGGTCTAATCATTTCAAACTGGACGTCAGTTTTTCATGGTTCTCACCTGCAACCTGATTGGATGCTGTCGGATTGGTCCTAACAAAGTGGATCCAGGGAACTAAAGGAGCAATATGTAACAACTGTGAGTCCAAAATTGAATACAGCAGTCCAAACAGAGATTTGGAGACATAGACTGGATATTAAATATGTGGAAATATCCGATATATGGTTGAAGCGAGTTGTTTCCCCCACTGCCCACTGCTCCCCAGACTCGAGGAAGCTCAGGCAGACTGCAGAAACACAGCAGGAGTGCAAGACGAGTGCAAGATTGCATAACAACCGAAGATTTCTCCTTTAAGTGTAGACTTGCTGACAATGAATAAGGTTAATGTTCATTGATTCAGGAAAAGTGGGGAAAATATTTGTCACAAACTTTTTGAATAACATACTTTTAGTCTTTGGACGTCAGGGAAGGGATCAAGTCAAAAGGCTCAAGTCCAAGTCACGAGTCATTGGTGTTAAAGTCCATGTCAAGTTGCAAATCTTTTTTGATTTTGTCAAGTCAAGTCTAAAGTCATCCAACATGTGACTCGAGTTCAAGTCATGTGATTTGAGTCCACACCTCTGTTACAGTAACGTAGCTCATTATTGACAGAATTATTTCAGCCGTATTTGTAATTAATTCAGTTTGTGGTTGAGCATCGTATGTGGAGGATCCTTGATGGACTTTAAACATCAATATGCATCCAGTTAGAGCTCACATCACAGATTTACTGCGATGAAAAACAAACAGCCAGTCTTAGTTCATTAGCGTGCTATCCTACAGATCTTCCTGTCCACAACGATGGCTCCATTTGGCACAGAGCATCATTTCCTCTATCAGCTCCTCCGGGGAATACACACAAGCAAATCAGTGTTTGTCTGTTCTGGAGTCCTCACCCACTCACTCACTATTTTTACCTCCCAGTGTGCTCCCACTTGTTGATAGACGTTCTAATCTCAATGACTTTTCCATTTAATGCATCAGGTTCCAGTCAATCAGGCGAGGAAGGATCATCCGTTCCATAGATTCGGTTTCAGCAGAGACAGCACAATCACAGCATGGTGTTTTATGTTGTTATCGTTCCTGGTGGACTCAGCTCCAGATTGGTGTGAGCATAACCTGAGGCACAGATAAAGCTTTCTTGATTTTTGTTGCTAAAAATGTGACAAACCCAACTGATATTTCTTTGTCCCTGGCTGAACCAAACAGTGGACAGTGGTTACGAGCCTTTTTTTCCTTGGAGCCTCCCCTCCATCTAAACACACATCAACACATAAGACTAATTGCATCAATGACAAGAGATTAGTTGAAACTTAAAAAAACTTTTTTTTTTGTGTGTGTGGTCTGGATGAGACAGTTAAATGTAATTTTGAGAAATGAATTTATCATTTGCATTTTTTTTTTTTAACAAAGAATACCTCAGCTCTCTTGTTCCAGCTTTTCAAACTTGAATATTTGCTGGTTGTCTTAGTTTTCTACGAAAGTAAATGAAATAATTTTGAGTTTTGGACTTTTGGTCCAAAACAAGACAAGACAAACAAGACAAACAAGACATGTGAAGATTACGGATGCACTAGATGGATTTTGTTTTCCAATCAATACAATAACTGATGAATACCTGCTTTTTATGGCTTATATACCAACTATAAGAGATAATATCACATTTCTACATTTTAAAAAGTTTGTATTACCCTGCAGTTGCACGCTGCATGCATGCACACTTGAGGGTAAGACACACTAAGATGTTGAGTAAAGGTGGATGTTAAGGAGAAGGTTCAACAGGATAGGTTTACTATTGACATTTGCATTAAGTCGGAAGTCTTTACTGGCCAATGATGTGCAGGTAGATATTATCATGCATCCCTATTGTTTATATACATTGTCTTTATATCCTTGTATTCCCAATTGTTTGAATTTCTTTGTCCTTTTTTAACGAGAAAATCTTCTAAATAAATCATTAAAAATATAGAGGCTGATGAATCTGAGAAAAAAAGACAATAGAAAATTAGAACTGATGCAAAAATTGGTCTTATTAGCAGGATAAACTAATCCTAGCAGAATTGCTGCTCTATGCACTCGTTTAAAAGAAAGTGAGAGGGTGTGCAGTGTTTAAATGAGTGACCATGAGAATTTAATCAACTAAATGAGGAATGACAAAATAAAATGGAGGAAAGAAGTGAGTTAGGTGAGGAAAAAGTGTCTAAAAAAATAAAATTAGACAGGAATCTTTACCACAATGGATGATTCCACAAATATATTTTGGCTTTTAAGAGCATTTTGCCTATAGATGTAAATTAAATGCTCTGGCATAAACAGTCAAATCAGATAGTATTAGCCGATATTTATTGGCCATAATTTAATTATTTGAATAACATAAATTTATTGGACCATAATTTATTGACCCTGATATTTTGCATTCACCCCTTGTGAAAGACATCAGGTCTCTGGGAAACTGACAGATGTTTTTCACTAGTTATGACATTTATACACAAATGAATTAGATTACATTAATTGATGGTGAAAATAATTGTTAGTAGCTGCATTACCAGCTTAGCAGTGGCAGTTCTAGACCAGTTTTATTGGAGGGGCAGGCTGTGGCCAGTTGTTTTGTCGGGGCACTTTTGACCCAGGACGAAAGTGACATTGTTCAAGCTTTCATCTCAGTGATAGTGATAGTACACACACACAAACACATTTTCAGACATTTTTCTGGTTCGTACCTGAATCATGGCATGTTAGAGCCACGGTCCCCCAACACCATATCAGCCCCACGAACCGACACACCACAAATGACTCCACCTCCCGCTCCCCTCACCCTCCCTAACAATCAGTTATGAACGTAACTTCAGTGACTCTCTCAGTCCAAATCAGCCCAGCAGTTCACTCCAGCTCCCTCCAGCTCCAAAAACCCGACACAGAAGAAAACAAAATACCATCCTGTCGCTGTCCTCTGGCTCTGGTGGCTCAAACATGTCCAACAAAGGTGCTGAAAGGAGCGTCCATGTTTCAGGTTGTTTTCAGGATGTAGTGGTTTGACACTGAGACAGCGCAGTGGACGCAATACTTGGTGATTTTTTTTTTTATTATCCAAATTTGGCTGGGTGGTTAATAACTCATGTTTCTGTGCTGTGACAAACTCAGAATACACATTTATTCTTGCTTCACAGGATCTTTAAAAACATATCAAGACCTCCATGAAATAATAACACACACAAAACTCTGCACATTGATTAAAAGATTAAACATTAATTATAGCAAGCATCGCATTAATCGTGTTTGTCGAGCCTTGATTATGTTGAGCTCTTGATTTCCTCTTCTTATTTCCACACTGTGCATGTGTCTATATTTGACTGTTTGTGCAGAGGGACGGATATAAAAAGGTACTGCAGAGTTTAGCAGAATCACTAAGCCCTCCTAGAGATTTTAGACACATTCTCCCGCTGTTTCCCATCTCCCATTTCATCACAGCTCCTCCTGTAATTGGTCTATGGTCGGGTGGATGGGTTAAGCCGGGGTTCAGAGACTGACAGCTCCTGGACGTGAAAGGGAAGTTTAGTGAAGCGAATACCTGCAAATGTAAAGAAAAACAGATGGGGAGCTGCGGTGATGCTCTGACCTTTTTCTCTTATATGGATTGGTTTGTCAGTCATCTGTCAACATTTTTCTCCGCACAACCACACACACACACACATACACACATTGTAAGGCTTGTTTAACAGCACCGGCTCGATATTTGGCTCAGATGACCTGTGTTTAGATTAAAGAAGACAGTGGCCGCCATCAGGGCGAGAATCCCCTGGGGGAAAATCCAAGTTTAGTCTTTGTCACAGCTTAATTTAAGTGTCTCCATGAGTCAACAAACACATTGGACACACACAACGTCCACTTTTTTTTGGAATTCAGGCATATGACACAATGAATGTCTGCTCAACTCTGTTTCCTTACCTGACACACGAGATGGTTTGTTCCTCAGAACCATCTGGGAAGTCGTCCTTAGAAACTGTTTGGAAAAGGGCAGCACTTTTTTTAAAAAAAAGTATGGGCATCATTTGTAAAAGTACCAACACACTCTCTGCCACGTGCTTGTGACCAGGTTTAATTGCTACTGACAACTGATGCACTCCCTGCTGCGCCTCCTCTCCCACAGCGGTGTATCCAGTTTTAGAAAGAGTCGCCAAAATATCAAACGGGTGTAACTGAGAAAGGGACCTGTGTGAGGAAAAGGCCACTTTGTCTCCTCAAAGCCCCAGCATGCATCAAGCTATGAGGTGGACTGATATGAACAAATATAAAGAATGACAGTTATCAGTCCTAAAACCATTGTCATAACCATCAATCGCTGGATTACTCTAATGGTCACAGTGGAGTCTCTGCGTGGCTGTGACAGTTCTACATCCCTGATATTGCATCAGACCTGCAGTGCTGCAAAACAGGTATGTAAACAGAGAGAGTGGTGAAGTGATGTTGAATGACAAAGAAGGCACAGACATCTTGGTTTCAGCATGCAGAATATCTCAGGTTTGGTTTACTGGAGCAACTATGTCTCATGCATTATTGAAAAAGACAGAGGCAGGGAGGAGAAGACACAGCGGGTGGAGAAGGGCACAGCTCTCAGCTTTAATTAGCCACACAGGGCAACCCACTCCTCTGTCTCCTCCTTCAGATCCCCTCAATGCTCCTCGCTCATCTACGTACAGACAGTTGCGGCCAAAAGCCACCCTAAGCTGCAAGAGAAAATAAAAAAGTGCTTGATTTCATTTGAACTTTGAAAAGTATACATAGTTTCAGCTTCAGGTTGGGCTGTGATCGCTTGAGCTGCAAAGCGACTCAGATGAAAAAGAAGGACATGCTGCCCTTGAGCTGCAAGCACTAATGCTGCTCAAATGAACTGACCATCACGGGATCGAGCTGCGCACCGTGCATGACATTTACAGAAGTAGTGACCATTGACTTCATTTGTGGTTTGAAAAGTGTGTGCATATATTGTCAGTTTTACCCAAACTTTTTCTCTGGGGACCTGCTTTTTAAAAATGACTTAATTCACAACAGTCTTATCAATAAATCTCAGGGGTGTTAATTTGTGCATAAATGAAGGTTCCTGACCAATTTTTTTAACATCTATTTCTGCATTATTATCTGGACGTATGCACACACTATGTTAAATGGGAAATAAATATAAATGAGAAATAAATGCATTTAGGCTGAGTTAGCAGGCCAACTCATTGTTTTTATTTCCTCTCATCAAGAGACAACTCAAGATTTTAAGGCAACTTACTGAATAGATTTTTAGTTTTTGGATCAAACTTAAAACTCTTAAGCTTTGAAATAAATAAAAAGTTTTGCCAACCTAGTTGAGATAATTTACTTTGCTTCTTTAGCTTCTTTCACAGTGAGCTGTGAACCTGATTTGTCATTATTTGTGTGCTTGAAAATTAAATGTTTAAACTGAACATATTTTATTTTTTGAGCAGAAATTTTGTTTGTTTTTTCTACAACTCAAAGATTCAAGTTTATCTAAAGAAGAAAAGTAAATTATACAACTAAACATTATTAGTTGGTAAAACCTTTTTGAAAGTTTGAGTGAGGCTCAAAGTAAAAAAAAAAATTGAAAGAAGTTACCTTGAAATTTTGAGTTTTCTCAACTTTTTTGTTTTTACAGTGTAGGGTATTTTAGCTTATTTCATAAATAAGACAAAATAGGTGCATTTAGGTGGAATTAACATGCTTTGTTTTTTTCCTCAATATACAATAACAAAACAATATACAACCATGTACACATTTTCAATGCTTTAGCTGTACTGCAGAAATATATCTTAAATTTTGCAGAATTTCTTCCATAGTCTTTAATCATTTGGGGACCTCAATAAAATCTCCTGTGACCCATCTGTGGGTCACGACCCTGTCTCTGAATGACTGTTCTATACTTCTGCATAATCACTTTGAATAATACTGCGTCTCTATAGTGAATTTGTGCGTTAGGAATTGGGATGCATCTAAGGATTTTCAAGAAAGTGTGATTAAGAACAAACAAAGAAACTACACAGGCACAACAATGTCCCCCGACTTATGGCCTTAAAAATGTAACACTTCACCTTAATAGAATCCGATTTATCATTAAGGACAAGCAGAAAAATTTTGAGAAGATTTGGCAACCTTTACTCTTGCATCTTGCAGATGGAACCTAATCTTAAAGTCTGAGTTGGGGTTGGTAGATGGGGTGAGAACTTGAGACCAGTAATGGGTTTGAGATATTATGTTTTCCTTTTTCTTTTCCTAATTATTTATTCATGTATTAATTTTTGATGTAGGGAGTTTGTTTCTCCTGTGTTTTTATATTTTGTTTGTCTATATGGAAATTAAGCATAATACAAAATAAATAATATTTGAAACACACACACACCACACACAAAAAAACAAACAAACAAACAAAAAAAAAAACGCACAACAAAATCATGAAAGCAAGCATAGTCCGCATCCATGGTTACAAGGCTGCAATTAAGCAGCGCTTAGCTTTGTGCTAAATGCTAACGTCGGCATACTAACATGCTCACCAATGACAATGCTAACATGCTTATGTTAAGCAGGTATAATGTCTCCGTTCACCAGTAGTTCAGCGTCTTAGCATGCTAACATGTAGCACTAGTGACTCAGGCCCCTGGAGGTCCCTGGACCCCTATTTGAGAACCACCGCTGTAAATTACATGTCATCAAACACCTGACAATCACAAGACTTGTTGTATTCAGCAGCAATTTGAGAGGTTTGAAGATTATAAATTTTTCAATGCAATACCAATAAACAGTGATTTGTACATGCCGTGTGTCAGAAGATGAATATCAGTTGTTCACACTGTTTTCCCCAAAACTTCAATTATTTCTCAGCACTGCTGCCAGTAGCCTATTAACAAAAATACCCTTTTTTCTTCTTCAGTAATATGCCTTTGATATGTACCATGTACTCTCTGAGTGCAGAAATACAAACCTTTGCAGTTAACTTGGTGCTTTTCAGATGTCAGCGTCTCTTTCACCTCCACAAAAATAAATGCTCAAATCCCTTCCTACATTGTCACTGCGCAGAGTGACATGCAGTTTATTTAGTGAGGCAAAATAGTCACCCTCCTCCTCCTCTCAATGGCTCCAGTGTCAACAAACACACGGTGTGTGTCCATGAACCCAGGTGTGCTCAGTTTCCTGTTGATTTGTGTCTTCGCCGCAGCACTAGAACACTGATGATACAACGTGTCCCACACATCAAACAGAGGTTTCCTGGAAGTGAAGCTGTGCCCAGAGGACAGACGGCTCTGCATGAACATGAACACTTTGTAAAAGCTGTCCAAAATAATAAAATTAGCATTCATGAACGTGATGCAACTTCATGATGTATTTACAATACCTGATATATCTGTGCTGCCTTTATTTTTAAACCTCTGTGACTGCTGGGTTTATTTACTTCAAAGATAATTCTTGTGTAGTTTCACAGTGAAGAGAAAGTCCGCTACCTCATTAAAAACTGCTGCAACCCAAAAACACCACATTTGCACAATAGATACCTCAGCTGCATCAAGTAGGGGAGACCGGGGATGATAGTAACACTTTTTGTTTGAGCAAGTGTAACTCAGTGGTTCTTTGTGCTAGAGATCTCAAATTTTGACATGTGGTACACATATTTGTCTGCTATAAATGGCATACACTTGGACTTCTACTACACCACCACAGATTATGTAAATTAATGTCAAATACAAAGAGGTATGTTGTTAAAACCTACCCCAGTACCGGGGTGAGTTGTAACACTACTTGAGGCTTTACAATATCTGTACAAGGTAACGTGGCAGATGTTGTGGGCCTTGGCAACTCGTCTCACAGATGTTCCGTGCATGACTTCAGCTGCTGCCTTCTGGAGAACTTCTGCAGGGACACCCCTGTCTGTTTTACGCTTCCACTGCCTAGGCATGCTGTAAAAAGGACACCAGTACAAAATGTCAACATAAGGGGAAGGTTGTAACACTTCTTAAGAACAGTTACAATCCTCCCCATGCCAGGCAGCCATTAAAAAGCTAACCGTTTTTAGCATTTAGCTTCAAAGCTAGCACTAATGCAACACATCAAATTAGAGAAACTACTACTTGTAAGTGAGACAATTGTATCTACAACATAATGGACACTATGCAAAAAATATTTGTGATGAAAATTTTTACTTTCTTACCTGAAAAATCGTTTTTTGGCTCCAGAACAGACAATTTTGAACTCAGAGACATGAGGCTTCACCAGCTCAATTTGTAAGTGTGCATGGACTGTATTGATGACATCACCACAGCTCGTTTCCGATTGGTCAAACTGAGAGTGTTAAAACTATCCCTCCACTATTCTGGAGTTTCAGCAGAAAACAGGGTTGCAGCCAAATCCGGTATAATGGCAGTGAATGGAGACCACGGATAAAATGTTAAAAAAAGAACACAAAACAAACACAAAATGTCTCCATCCTGCTCGTGTGGTGTAATCCAAGTGTCCGCAAGCCGTGACATTAAAATTCAACCACAAAAGATGCCATTTACGCCATGTTTTTAGCCGAAATGTCAACTGTAGCATGTAGCAGGTAGGATGTAAACATGGCGTCGATCTCGCGATATTTTCACATGTCCATCCATTAAGATATATACGAAGTCTCACGACTCTCTCCCACGAGTCTCTACTTGTTATCACGACTTTGGCCTATCAGCTGTCCTACTCCACTTGGCCTGTCCGGTGAGTCCTCATATGCCTTCATATTGCATTCAGGAGCTGCATACCACTGCTTAAATAAGTCAGAAATGCGGAGAGGAGCACTGGGGATGTGTTCTTGCCTACAGCACCAAATGTACCAGGACGACCACTAATGAGAATCAGCCCTCTCTCTTCCAATTCCCATGAGCTGTGGTTGGACAACTAATAGGGATACTAGTGTCTTTGAGCAGACACTCAAAGGGACAGTTCACCCCAAATCAAAAATACTATTTTACTTGTAGTGCTTTTTACCCATCTAGATTGTTTTGAGGTAAGTTGCAGAGTTTTGAAGATGTCTGCCTTCTCTCCCATATAAGGGTGCTGGACGGCACCCGGCTTGTGGTACTCAAAGTGCCAGAAAAATTAGATGAATCCGGCAAAGTAAACATGCCTCCATTGCTGCAGTTGGATACACAACCCATGTATATATTTATGCAAATCATTTCATAACAAAGGTTACTTATATGCACACAAGTGCAGGCATTTTCCTTCATTAACAGATCAAAAGCTGCTAAAACTGCTGTGCTTATATCCAACACCATGTACTTTGTCAGATTAGATGCCTCCTGTTTCCTCTTGTCTCTGTCGCCTCTATCTGTCAGTCATTGTGACATTATAAGCTATCAGTTATTAGAACACCTGTAAAGTGGGGTGATACATGTAGTTTAAAGTCCCAGTGATGTTGATGTTGTATCTATAGACGAATCCGGTCACCCCTTTGTGCGTTCCGCCATCTTGCAGCGCCGCCATTAGTGCAGTGGCATGTCGTGTCCGTCACCCTCGGTGTCTGCTGGTTGGGTCTAGAAGGGAGCCCCAAATTTGTGAGATTTTCAATGGTTTCGGTCAAAATGTTCACTCTCACAAGATCTTGCAGATCTGGGGTTCCCTTCCAGACACCGTGTCTGCTGTTACTTGTCAGTACTGACAGCAGGGATAATTGGATTGACAGCTGCCCTCAGTAAGTGGTGAAAGTTTCTTTTATTAACGTTATTCAAATGTTACACAGTAGTTAGAAGTTGGTTGTGACAATAGCCAGAAATGAATAATGAAGAAGAGAAAAAAAACGACCACTTACACCACATTTAAGTGATGAAATACTGTATAATATGTATTGAAAAATATATTGAATTCACATTTTTTATCATGCATTCAAGATTCTCAGGAACAAATTTCCTTTCTATAAATATTTTTGATCCACTATGACACATCATGGTCTTCTGCGCACTCTGTGAATCTCTGTAGAGTCTCTGCTCTCAGACAGTGACACTCTTCATTAGATTACATAAAAAGTAAGAAGAGCAAAAGAAGAAAATTGCAAACTTTGTGTGACAGCTCGCATTCACTCGCGCTCATATTGTATGGAGACGCCACTGCATCAATGGCGACTTGTTAACTTCTGGTACTTCGCTGGTTTCATCTGTATCAGCATTCGTCTGTATCAGCAATGTCTCTCATCCAATCAAATTACTTGGTAAGAACTAATGGTTATATAAAATAGAAAAATCCTCAAATCTGCAGTAAGTGCGCCACAAACCAAGTGCCAGCTAGTTCCATTATATTGGAAGGAATATAATGGAAGGCAGGAATATTCTTGATCCATTTCTGGTGAATGCCCAGGGAGTCAATGTAGACTGTGTGGTCTCAGACAGGGGCACTGCTCATCTAGTGAAGGCTTGGATTCCTTTATTTTTTTTTCAAAGTTTGACAATACTGTTGGAGCAGCTGGATCACACAGGTTCTTTCCAACTTCCTAGACATCATTGTTAAAAGTAACGTTACATAAAAAGTAAAGGTATGTGGCCAGGTATAGTTACACTTGCTAACTTATGATTGGACTGTTGCTGTTTGGAGGACAGGCTTAGTGAGAAGTCAGATCTTTCGTTTAGTTTTCAGCTTTCAGTAGTTTTCAGCATGATTTTCACAACTTGTTTACTGTGCATGTACTGAATATGAATCCCCAGCTTCAAGCTTACCACTTTCTTGAAACAAGCTACGTCTGCTGTACACTCACAACTCATTTGTGTAATGTATTTTTTTTTAAACATTTATTGTCAAATTAAAGGATGATGTTGGTTTTTAAGTTTTCTTGATTCTATCTTAATGCTTCTATTCCACTCTTAACGCTTGCTTAATGGAGCATTAGGACATAATTAAGAACCACACCCAGGCACACTGACTAAAACACTAAAACACATTCAACAACAGTTTAAAAAAGTGCAGTCTATGTGTTCTTATAAAGGGCAGTTATTGCAGATGGGATGAAGGATTTTTTGTAAATGTTTTTCTGGGCCAGCGGGGTTCTGTAGCATCTGCATGAAGGAGTGGTGCAGAGGGTGGGAGGGTCCCCAGTGATGAGGGTGGCTTTCCTCATCACTGAGCGCCTGTACAGTTCACAGAGAGGATGTTGAGATGTTTCAGTTATTTTGCTGGCTTGATTTATTATCTGGGAGAGTTTTGCTTTATGTTTGGCAGTGAGAAAGTTGAATTTTCTGGGAAATCTGGCCATTTCCAAGAGATATAGTAACTTTACAGGGAATATGCTGGGAAAGCAGGAACATCATTGGGTATACAGAAAACCTGAGGTGGGCGTGGTTTATACTGGAAGGCATGTTAAACCGAGCAAATGATATATTTTCTAACCTAATATTCGTTGGCAATGCAACTGTTACTTCTCCAAAGCATCAAGGTGATTTAATATTGGCATTTATTTAAATATATTTTTTCTACAGGTGGTAGAGCCACAAGTTACTGTATTAACGGCATTAATAATCAGAGGTGTTTAAATTCATGGCACTTTGTTATTTAAAGTGCTCGGTGTGCTCGTCTGGTAACACATAAGAGCAACAAAACACACACCGGCCTGCATGAAAATTAAATAGCAACATGCTATGATTTTATTTTCCTTTCCTGTGAAATGCCAATTAAATTTATTCGCCTATTCATATTTTACAACTTCTACTTCTAGTAGCTTTGTAAATCTTCCTCTTGGCAAAAAACAACATGCTCTTTGTGCCAACCTTGGGCACGCTGAATACAGATAAGAGAAGTTGGATGTCCTGAACCGTGAGAAGAGCAAACATCATTTAAAGGACTATAAAACAACATCAGTCGCAGTGAAGTTCACCTTTGACCTTTTGGACATAAAATGTTTCCCCTATTAGATATTTTTGTGACATTTTGTCATGATCAACATGTGAATTCTTGAGTTATGTGAAGTCACAGTGACCTTTGACCTCCAAATTCTAAGCAGTTCCTCCTTGAGTCCAAGTGGACATGTGCGCCAAGTTTGAAGAAATTCCCTTAAGGCGTTCTTGAGATATCGCTTTCACAAGAATGAGAAAGACAGACAGATGGATGCATGGACAGACAACCTAAAAATATAATCCCTCTGGCCGCCACTGTCCCTGGTGCAGAGGCAAAGAAAGCAGAAGTTTGGGAAATTGACCTGAGATTTCAAATTGAATTCCACAAATCACTTAAAGTAGCACTATTTTCTAATACTGTAGATGCATGTGCACAGAGACGCACACATGTGGACGACACGATACGCATTCCTGTTAACTGTAGAGTGCGGTATGGCAAATGAGTAATGCAAGCAAGCCATAGGTTGTCTCTCATGACAGGAAACATCTATTCAGTTGCAAGTAAAGCCTGGGCGTCCACTGACCAATATAACACTGGTAAATAATTAACTGGCAGAGACTGGCAATGTCTATTAAATGACATGGGAGGACTTTATGACAACCCTCGTCGTCTGATTGACCGTTGGTGGATGTGGTGCATCGAGAAATGTCGCAATGTGGCAGTGGATGGAGGGGAAGAAGAAGACGGCTAGCTAACACACGAGGATGTAATGTTTCAAAATATTCAGAAAATACGCTCTGGGTTTCAAGATATAGGAGATGCATTCAGTACATTTGTTATATCTGTTGTGTCTGTCATTTTTTAATTGATATTTTTTGAGGTCTGTTTGAAACATAGTTCAATATTAACCATAAAAATTTAAACATATGTAATTTGCAGGAATGCAAATGCTTTAGGTGACTGATGGTCAGCCATCTGGGACGTTTCTCATTAAAACCAACTTTTCATCATGTTATTAAATGAGCAAGCACATATAAATATATTGGAAATGTATCTAGGCTAACATGACAAAATTTCATGATATTTTTTTTTCAAAATGTGGCCTTTACTTTCCAGTTTACCCTCCATATCATTCAAGATACATTGCCCATTTAGGGTATAGTTTTAGTTTTGTATGGTTTCAGGCAACAGATGGTGAAGCACCTGAAGCACCTACTGCAATGCCAATGTAAAAACACCTCTGAGCTATGTTGGTTGATTAGAACACAGTTACAATGAGAGTCAAGGAGTAAAATGTAGAACGAGTAGGTGTGTATGTGTGTGCATGTCCTACATTACTTCATTCATTAACAAAAACAAAAACAGTGATGCGCTTTGTCCTTTCCTTAGAGAAAGGTTAGCCAGATGAGGCTTTTGTCAGAATGATCAGATCAAAAAACAGTGTAGTGTAATGTGCTCTTTTCTCTGATAATCATACTGGTTCTTTCACTTGACATTGAGGGTGATGGAAGAAAAGCAGCATGACCGTAAACAACAAGGGAACGAAGGAGTGCTGAAGGAGTGTGTTTCCACCCCGACACCCAGCAACATAACAGGTTTTCAGTAAACAGACGTGCAATAAGGGTTCAGAAACAAAGTATGCAGAGAAAAGAGGGAAGTCAGATGAATAAAGGCGAGTTTAAAGCTATAATATATAACATTTTCACAGCTAAAAACGATAGATATATGTCATACATGTTGTTGAGTTGTGCACTTACACCAACAATGTTCAAACGCAGAGAAATCTGTAATTTATTCCAGGTAACAAACAGTGTGTTTCCTCCTGGCCGTTTGCTAGCTAGTTGCTAATTGCTATAACTTCCAGGAAAACAGAATCCTCTGGAAACAGCAGAGAGTGAACAAGGAAGCTGCTGAACATGACTAAATCTAATGTGAAAAAGATTTTAATATTACCTCATTAATGTGATTTCTGTTAGAGTCATGTCAGATAGATTTTTCATCTGTTATGGTAGTTGCTTAAAGGGATAGTTCACCGCAGAGTTAAAAATAAGCCCACATACCCCCCCCCCCCCCCCCCCCCGGCCTGTAGTGCTGTTAATCCATCTATGGTGTGAACTGCTGAATGAATTGTGAATATAGTGGGACTAAATGGCACTCCGCTGGTCACCCTCAAAGTACAAAAAATCTATATTTGAAGTGTCTCTTTCCAAAAATCATGACCCAGTTACTCAAGATAATTCACAGATCTTGTTGTGAACAGTGTAATGTAGGAACCTTCTTTCTAGTAGAAAAGAAAGTAACTCCGGTAGATTCTAAAGTAGTTCCGGTAGTTTCTACTGCAAAAAGAAAATAGTTTACAGTGACAGGAACAGATTTAACATCAAAATTTGCAACATTTTTTTAAATAAAATGATGACTCTAGGCTGGGCTCCTTGCATCACCTGATTTTTTTAATGTTTCCATGTGACACATTTTAAAATAAGAACTACTGAAAAGTCTGTGAAATATGTAAAGTTACTCAATGACTGCGGACATATATAACATTAAAGACTGATGCTAAAGCTACATTCTAGCAAACATTGGTTGGATGGTGAAATAAGATGCATATACACATGTATATGATAGATGACATATAGAGTCACACTCACTCGATGTATTTAGCAGACTTTGAGCCGGTCATAGCCCAGTCCAGCCAGACTGCATCGCAGGAAGAAAACCGGGATAAGAGCTAAGCTAACCTGGGTTATTGTATGTTCAGAGTGCCAGCAACAAAATATCAGGCAACATATCATTTTCAATGTAAGCCAGTGACAAGAAGCAACATCATATCAGGCATTAAGCACTGAGCTGGCCTCAACTTTTTTTTTGCGCTCCAATTAAGCATTTTCCTGTTGTTTTTTTTAAAGTAGTTCCTCTACAGATCCCTGCCAGGCAACAGATGGTGAAGCACCTACTGCAATGCCAGTACAACTGCCAGATGCGTTCTTTAATCTGACAATAACGGCTAAATTGTGAGCATATTTTTGAATGTTGTCATGAAGCTACATGACCTGAGTACTTGACCATCCCAGTCAAGTTCACCCACTTAAAGAGCCCCCTTCCCTCAGCCTGTCAGATGACTGTATCCCCCAAGGATACAGAAGACCTTCATTAGAGATATTTGTTGCTGTAATCCGTCCTCCTCTCCCTACTCCGGTAGAAAGAGTGAACCCTTTCTATTCTGCACATGCAACATGGAGATATTTAATTTAAAGATTACAGCGACGTCAGTGACCAGTAATGCTTTCAACATGCATATGGGATTGTATTAGGGCTGCAACTAAAGATTATTGCCATTGTTGATAAAATCTGTTGATCATTTTCTCGATCAATTAGTTGTTTGGTCTTTAAAATGTCAGAAAGTCTTGGTATTTCCCAAAAGACCAAGACGTTCTCAAATGTCTTGTTCTGTCGACAGCCAAAAGATATTCTGTTTACTCTCAAAGAGGAGAAGAGAAACCAGAAAATATGGACTTCTTTTTCTTAAAAAAATGACTCAGACCGATTAATATATCATCAAAATAGAAGATGATTGATTTAATCATTAACAATGAATCGATTAATAGTTGCAGCTCTACATTTTATCAAAATAGACTTGAAAAAAAATCCATATTAAAACAATTTGCACTGTGTTTTGATATGGTTGCATTTATTAAAGTAACAGTGAAATAGTTGCTTGATCATTTAGCTGGGACATAATAAACAAACAAACAAAACCCAACCACCATTAACAGCAAATGAAAAGTCATCTTGGAGAGAAACTTTGAACTGCCCCCCTTCATTCTGCTGAGAGCTTTTCAGACTTTTATGTAAATTATTTTCATGGCAAGCCATTATTCTAAAGTCGTGTCACATAATACACCCAAATCTGTTTCAATGACCCGCCCTGAGGGAAACAAAAGATACTTCTTCTTTGTGTTCTCTCTGCTTTTGCAATAAAACCACCTCAACACCATTTATATAAATCCCAAAAATGACATTGGTTCATGTGGAGAGACATTAACATTCAAGCATAAAGCTGCCACTGTTCCCTTTTAGCTGGAAATAACGATAAAGTGCTTCAGTCTGAAACATAAATCTGCCACAACATTGATAAATCACAGCAACAATAAACATCAACATTCTGTTTATGGGATGGACGTACACATAACAGCTCTGTTTCATGCAGGCACATATCAGCGGCCCTCCGTAGAGGTTAATGCAGGGTGAACATGCAAAGCAGACTTGATCGTTTATTAATATTCATGAAGGTTAAGTTAACAGAACAACCAAGTTAACAGTTTTTAAAAGTGTGGGGGTATCAGAGAAATCAACTTGAAATGACCAGTTAATTTAAAATTCACAGTGTTTCTAACAAAAATAAATCCCTCGTCGCCTGTAAGGTATCCTTGTCTCCACAGGCCCGTCTCACTGGGTCGAAGCTCAAACTCGCCATAAACATTGTTAACAGCTTAGGTTACAACATGGAGATGCTACAGTGTTGTCCAGCAGCTCCCCAATAATGTCGGCATCAAATGTCAAAGCTGATAGTCCATCAGGGTGTGATAAGGTGTGCTGCAGGGGTCACCGTGATGGCGTCCACTCCAACATGAGAGAGCAGAGATAAATCCACGAGAGATCAATACCTAGCTGTACTATTTCAAGGCATTTTTCACAGCTCGGAACAAAGTCGAGACATCACAAAAGGCCTATCAAAGCTAGCAGGCCAAAGGATAAATAATTGCCATGATCAGTAGGTGATTTGTTAATATAGTTATCTCCACCAGGTGTAGAGGAGGGGATAGTGCGATAGAGGTTCAGTACCCGGGTACCCAGTGGGTGACCCTCAAAAATGTTGTGTAACAGCTAAAAAAATACATTTATATAAATTCACAAGTGCAGGCATGGGTAAGTAAGTAAGTAATAAGTATTAAATAATTGCGGGCAGGCGAGAATCGTAATATAAAACATACAATAATATGTTTTTTCCTTGATGGAATCAAAACTGAAAATGATCACAGTTTTTTTTAACATTTATATGCACTAATTCAGTAATAATAACATCCTAACCATCCTGCCAAACAATGGGACGTCACTGTTTAATCTAACAGCTTTGTAGGCTAGCTGATAGCTAAAACTGATGTTATAAAAGGCAAAATTAGCCAACAGAGGACACCAAATTGTGGACAAAACGTCGTCAAAGGCCAAGTAGGAGTTTGGGAGGATTATGGTTCGCTCAAAGACTGAGAATAATATTGTCAATGGCTTTGCTGCTTGTAAAAAGTTTTAAAAAGTATTAGCTTTTGATAGGTACATGCGAGGCTAATCTTCCCAATGGAAACAAATCGACAGGTGCAGGAGCACAGGCGCTGTGCTAGTTGAGAAGACAACTGAGTGACTGTATATGTGTGTTAAATCACGGGTGCAGGTCGGGTCGAGGGGCTTATATTTACAGTTCCAGGTGGGTGCAGATTTGACTTAGAGATAATCATAGGTAATCACCCACTGGTCATGACCATCAAAAATATTTCAACCAGCTTTACAGTAACTAACAGAACAGTGCTCACTTTAGTTCTAGCAGTAAAAATTAAGAACTGTAAATTTTATAATTAAGGAAGGAATAATGACTGAGTTTCAAATCATTTCTGGGGTCATAGTTGACATGAATATGAGCCCAATACATATAGAGAATATAAGACTTGGTGAAAAAAACATTGAGCAGGGTAAAATTACCTGTTCCATTATGACTCACATGGTAAATTCAGCAAAACGTATATTTTCACAGCACTAATTCAGTTGTTCTATTGCCCTGAGTTTCTCTCGTTAAAGGAACAACATATGAGCAATACACATATTTGCTTTCTACCCGAGGGTTAGATGAGAAGATTGATACCGCTCTCATGTAGACATCCTAATTAAAGTCTCAGTAATATGGAAGCTGGAACTTCTTTAGCTTCAGTAATGTGAAGTATGTGATTGGATAAATTTATATAATTATGTAACTGTCCCAGAGTTCAAGATGAGTAATTAAAAATATTTTTATGATTTAGAAGAATAGCGAAGACATGGATTTAGATTTTTGACACGTAACATAATCAACACATGCATACTGGATCAGAATCTAAGCTAAGGCCAGTAAGCTTAGTTAGTAGGGGGGAAATTGGTGGCCTGGTCCTGTCCAAAGGTGACAAAATTCCCCTATGAGCACCTCTAAAGCTCCCTAATTGACCCCTCCTAAGTCCCACCCCTTTTCATTTTGTGCTCCAATGAAAGTTCAGCAAGTTTGGTATCTCTGTCAACGTTTTCCTTCCCTGTTTCTTGTACTTAGATATGTGTGAGTCTGGACTATGTCGAAAATGAATTATGAAAATATGAATATGCTGCTGGGGGACCTGCAAAAGTAGCATATATTTGCATCTTAACTGAGTGAATATGAGCAATTAAAGCTTTTGTTTCTTTTAGACAGAGCCAGGCTAGCTGTGTCCCCCTGCTTCCAGTCTTTATGCTAAGCTAAGCTATGTTAGCTAATGTTAAATTTAACGGACAGATATGAGAGTGGTGTCAATCTTCTCATGTTATTCTACACAAGATTGATAATAAACGGATTTCCAATAAAGATCACACTATGATTGTAACAACCTAGCTTGTAGCCCACTGTCAACTCGATACCTGCACAGGTGTCTCTTAGTGCTGTGAAATGTACATTACACTGAATTTACAAAGATAACAGGTAAACATAGAGGAAGTGTTGAGTTTGCATTTAATAGCAAAAAGCATCAGCAGTAAATAAAACAAAAGGTGATCAGAAAATAATGTTTCTTACTGAAACAGGATCACATAAACAGAAATTAGGGGAAAAACTGTTTCTCCACTCAAGGCGTGTTTCAAAATAAAAGTCTAAATAAAGTTATTTGACAATGTACACCATTTTAATTCTCATGACTGTATTTTGTATTGTACTGAGATCCTATATCATTACATGAACTAATGCTTTGTACAATGCAGCCTACCTAGTTACAGTACAAAGACACAGAGAACAAAAGAAAATGAAAAGCTCTGTGATGAATGCCGTGTGTAGTCTTCTTTCACTGCTTTGCTCCTCTAGTCCTCTCCACAAATGTCCCAGTGAGAGAGGCGGGATCAGCAATAAAGACAGCAAATATCAGTCAATACAAGGTCCAGGAGTGTAGTTGCCTACTAGTACATGGTGGGTCAGTCGTCCACAGTAATCGCCACCTCGACAGTCTGTTGAAACAAAACCACAGACACAGAGATTAGGGAAACAAGTTGTTATAGTATGGAGTTGTTGGAAACTGTTGTTATAGTTCAGGGTTAATCTCTGGAGGTCAAGAAAGGGAGACATTGGTGAGACAGTACACTGGGGATTCTCATCGTACTTGTGCACCACTGAAAATTCATTTTGGATCCTAAAGCATAAATACACTAATGAAACACGTTACCAAGTGTGACTTTCAATTATACAGTTACAATGATACATTTATAGGAGTGGGTAATCTGGCATCATCCATGTTAGAGTCACATGAAGTGATTCATCAGTTTAGCCATCTAGTTTGCTACATCACTTCATTGGTTTGTTCATGAAATTTGGAGACATAAGTAAGAGGACACTGCAATCTCTACAATTCACCTATGAAGTAGATTGTAGAAGCATTATATGAAGATCTCAATCTAAAATTGCCAGATTTCTCACCCATATAAATTTATATAAAGCAGGATAATCATGTTTCCAACCTTCTTCCATTGTATAACATTAAAATATTGCCTTCTGGCTTGGCTTTGGATTCAGGCTTGGACCAGAAAGTGGGCCTAAATAACTTGTGGGCCTTTTCCATTGGCACTTTTGGCCAAGTTGTGCCTGTAAGTGGGCTGTGGTGACATCTTTCCAACTGTACCCAACCCGTTCTCCCCCTCAAACGAGTGTTTGTACTTTCAGGTATCTGCTTTATTTTAGCTTTGGCTTACAGCTACATAGGAATCATGCTACTTATGAGGAAAACCCAACATTTCCTTGTTTTGCTTTTTCATTATGACAGTGTTTAAATAACAAAATAACAGGGGACTTTTATTGTGAAGAACTGATAGGAAATTAGCTGTTTATCCACTGTTTTATAGATGCTCCTCAGTTAAGACACATCTTCAAGCTGGTGTCCCTGTGCTAATGGAAATGCCAAACGTGCCGAGTCAAATCGAGTCAAGCCAAGCCAGCACGTGTCTGTGTTGGGCTCAAGTCAAAATTTCAGGCCCATTTACAGAAATATTTATTTATTTATTCATTTGAACTTATTTGATAGGGATGGCTACGGATAATGCCACCCTCCATCACTATGGTTGTTGACCACTGACAAATTTTTTAAGTGGTTGACACACAAGTTCCATTCCATTTTTGACTTGTGGGAGAGAAAATAAAAATAAGCTATTCACGCTGGTCATTGCATATTATTTCATTAATTAACCTGCCCAGTTAAGCAAACGCTCAATTAAATTGCTGGAGGGGTGTTTCTTTTCTGCTGGTCATAGTAAATGTGTTTCCTTCAATCATGCTGCCGTTATCAGTGCTATTGTTTTCTTAGCTTAGCTTTCTCAGATAGCTAGTTGGCTAACTTTCTTCAAACTTAAGAACAAACACAACTAAGTTTTGATGATGATGATGTCATCATCCAATGCAGATATCACAGCAGACATCGTCATATGCCAGTTCGATAGACTTCACCCAACCATAGTTCCAGTACAGAGCATGAAACTCTTGTGTTGCACAGAGAGTTTAAAGCTATTGCTAATTTTCAGCTGATGTCCCTCGTTGGGTTTTTACGTGTAGGCCTATAGCGTAATTAAAATATACAGCTATAAACTAGAGGATGTGTGAAATTACATGACTGTTTGTGCAATACCTGAATGCTCTGCATATGTCCATTCTGTGTGTCATTTCTTGGCGTGAAAATCGGCTGCTGGTTTTCTGTCGGTGCCTTCTGTCTACCACCCATGTTGTCTGTAGTGCCAACACCATTTGGTTTGTGGAAGCAGAGCACCTTCTGGAAGCTCTGCTTGAAGTTGTCGGAGAGGAAGCCGTAGAGGAACGGGTTGGCACAGGAGTTGACGTAGGTGAGGATGACCAGGAAGAAGTAGATGGTGGTGCTCTGCTCGGGGATGATGTGGATCAGGTTGACGATGTTGGTGGTGAAGAAGGGCAGCCAGCAAAGCACGAACACCAACACGATGATCACCACCATGCGCGTCACCTTACGCTCCGACTTACGCCGCTTAGTCAGGCCAACACGCACACCCGCCGACCTCACCTGAAAGTGAGATGGTTGATTAAAATATTGCACATGAGAGCTGACCTGAACAAAAATTTAACTGGACAGCAAAAAAGACAATTTTGTCTTATTACCTTGATGACAATGAGCAGGTAGCAGAGGCAGATGACAACCAGAGGACCAAAGAAGCTCAGGATGGAGGTGTAGAGGATAAAGACAATGGACCACAGTTCATGCGGCTGAGGCCAGGTTATGTTGCAGGTGTTGAAATCCTCCTGTACATTTGAGTAGATCGTGACCGGCAGCACGATCAGGAAGGACATGAACCCACACCATGGCATTGAAAATCTTGGCCACCTGCGGCTTCCGCCATTTGGCACTGCGGATAGGATGAACCACAGCCAGGTAGCGGTCGATGCTCATCACTGTCAAACAAAAGGTGGAGGCAAACTGGCTCATGGCGTCAGCAGTCATGCACACCTTGCAGAAGAAACCCCCATATGGCCAGTAGGATAGCGCACTATTAGTCCCCAAGAAGGGAATTCCCAGGATGTACAGTTCATCCGCCAAGGCCAAATTGAGGATGTACATGTTGGTTACTGTCTTCATCTTGGCGTAGCGAACCACCACATAGATTACCAACGTGTTACCCAGAAGACCCACAATGAAGACGATGGTGTAGACGACCGCAGTGATCACATCGAAGGGCATTGGCGCGGCTGGGACATCTGAGAAGTTCTTGGAGGTGGTGTAGCTGGGGTAGGACTTGGTAGAAGGCATGCTGACGTTCTCAAATATTGAAGTCCAGTTGTCGCCGTCCATGTTGAAGGAGGGAGCGCTGTATTACAGTGGGAAAAACCTCACGAGAGAAGATAGACACAAATTTACACTAAACAAAATAAAAATGCTTTTGTTTTTGCTACAATTTCTAGTTGAACTAAAAGATCTATGATTTTTTTCATTTTTCTCAAACTTGTTAGTGAGCACTTCACCTTTGTCAAGATAATCAATCCACCTGTTGTGGCATACAGCTGATTAAACAGCTTGGTTATTGCACAAGTGTGTCTTGGACTGGTCACAGTAAAAAGCCACTCTAAAATGTGCAGTTTGATCTTGAATAAGACATTTATTAGGCACTGAACTCTGGCTACAGGGTGACAGATGCCAAATTTATTTCCCAGGAGAGCAAAGTCATGACTCACTCTACTCTACCTAACTTAACCTGATATACCAATGGATGAGAGCAGCCATATTTCATGTCCCACAGTCACACCTGCCTTTAGGTGAAAACAAGCACCATAAAAGCGAGCAGTCAGTATGTGTATAAGTGGCGAACACTTCATCACAGGTTAGTTAATTATGTTACTGAGTAAATTACATGTGCCGATTGTGCCTGTAGATAAAAGTGAGTCAGAAAAGAACCTCAGTGATAGTGGACCTAAAGTTTTTACTGTGAAAAAATATGTTCCTCCCATAAATCACCTGCTTTTAGAATGGAGTTAGGTTTAACAGTAACAAAACAGGAAAATAGATTGTCATACTGGTAGAAAAAGTAACAGATGTCTGGAATACATTAGCTGAAGTCTCAATAGGTTACTTGCATATGTCAGGTCTGTCCACTTTGATGGAGGCAGACTGAAAGGACCCCTATGTTTTTATTTATTTCTATGTAACGAGGTCGATCATTGATCACCAAAGACAGCATGGTTGCTCACAGGATTTGGGAGCTATTATTTAAACAGTGAGTCACTTTCTTAATTAATGCATTTAACCTGGAAAAGGCATCTGAATTTCTATTTACTGACAATCAAATTAGACTAGTTGTGTTCACCTAAAAAGGGTCATGATGCAGAAGCAAAGTACGTGGGTGGGTTGCTCTCATCAATGGAACAACAAGTACTAGCCAATCAGGTTCAGAGTATGACTTTGCCATCCTTGAGATAGATATTTTATCTTGACAAAGGCGAAGGTTAGGTGCTCATGGATTTTAACAAATGCATGCATTTTACATACTGTGTTTCTGTGCATCTGCTTTGCATGTTTTAGTATCTAACAGTACAGCATTATGTTGTCTCTAGTCCGTGTTTCTATTAACATTAATATCCCACATGTATTTGCTTGGCATGTGCTGTTTTTAAGCCTCTGTGATGCATGCTTTAAATATAAATACTTGACAATGTAGTATAAGGGTGTCCTGAATGATATTTCTATTAACTTTAATAATCTCTTTTCTTTATATTGTTCTTCTGCATGCTGATAAATGATGAATGACTTTGTAATTTTAACATCATTTTCTGTTTTCTCAGGGTGACATCATAACATCTGTCCAGGGACAACAGATGAAAACTAAACTAAACTAAACTAAACTAAAACTAAACTAAAATAAAATAAAATAAAATAAAATAATAGTGGAAAGAAAGAAACCCTTTATGTGCACAGAAGAGGTCTTAGATTTTTAACTTCAACTCATCAAAAATGGGAGCAAAAAACAAAAGTGTTGCATTGTACAATTATTATACGGGATACTCAACAACAATGCTTTGTCTGCCTTTGGCACGATACACATTCACAATAACACACGGGCACTCTGTGGGAAAGATGCCCATGTTAACACAGGGGAGAAGAAAAACTTTCCGCTGAATTGTCTGGGCATGTGGCCAACGCGCCATTTCTCTTAAGCTGCACTTTGGAAGAAGATGCTATTAGTTAAACAGGTTCCAATATTGTCACTAGCATTAGATAAAATGTCCATAATGGGGGAACACAGACAGAAACAGAAAACCTGCAGCCAAGTGGCAAGTAGCCCACACCCTTAAGAGCTAGAGTGTAGCACTCACTTTGTCTAGTGACAAATGTACAAGATGTCAACATAAAACAAAAGTTATTAAATTTGTAAAACAGTAAAATTTTTCTGGTATGTATTGATATTCTGTAGTGCTATATTTCAAAATGCGATGGTATGTGTGTTGACCTGAAAATTGAGAATTCTCTACAGGAGGGAGAGGGAAAGACTTTACTGCGTGACAGTACGGACGTTTGCTGTGACTTCGCTCTTCTGCGTTCATGCAGTCATACAGCTTCTGATACAAGCGAATTTTAACTGAAGCTGAGAAAATGTAAAGCAACAGAACAGGCAGCATAACATTTTCTTTGTGTTTGATGGGAACATAAAATGTTTCATTTGTCTTATTGAGTACACTGAAATCTAAACATTTTTACTTTATGGAGGTAAAACAATTTATTGTCTATAAACAATTCTACACTGATATATGTGGTTTGCTTACATTATTGGTTTAATATTGGCTTATTGCAGCTATGTTGGTATCGGCGTGTATGTTTTCCACTGGTATTTTTAAAAATACTGGTGAAAGTTTACAGTTTCAGTGATCTGAAGTCATTTTCTGACAATAAAGTTTACTGTTAAACTGTAAAATATCCTGCCTCCATTACATCCATTTGTCACAAGTGTTTGATAACCACATTTGTGTGATCATTGCAATATTGGGTGATAGATATATCAATATCAGAATTTTTTTACTCCCTAATATAGTTATCAGCGTTAGCACCAAAAATCCAGTATCGGCCAGACTCTACCAATGATACCTTAATTATAGGGCCCGACTGATATTTTTGAGGATGATGCTGATACCGATATTAGGGATTAAAAAAAATTACAATATCATTATATCGGCAGGCATCCTTTGTAAAGAATATACCTAATATAGAATATATATATAAATACACATATAATTTTTGCAAAGACCTCTCGAAAGTGGTTAACATTTGTTACAAAGATATGCCATGGATGCAGGATATTTTACAGTTTAACAAGAACAACAATAAATGTACCATATAAAATTGTACAAAATAATCAGGACACTAAGACAGAAAACCTCACTGTTTTAATGGCCTAATCATTAGTAAAATAATATAAAACCAATCTACATTATGTTTCGTAAAAAAGAAACATACAGACAATATCGGGCAATGATATTGGTCAGCTGATATATCTGTCGGATTCTAATCATGAGTGCATTAAACAGATCCTGCACCGTATAATGTTTTGTGTGGGGTGTCAAGGTCGTGAGGGTCTAATTTATTCCACAGTGCATCCCTGAGGACTGACAGTAAAGGCACCCTGATTATGAATCCATGCTGCCCTGGTGACAGTGGCCAGCAGCCACCTACATGTCCTCACCTGGTGACCTAAAATAACAATAATCTCATAACTGTCAGCTGCAACCCGAGGCAATGAAAATGTGTTGCACAAATAAAAGGTGTGACGTGCAGATTCACTGAACCGCGCTTCAAAACACGGGAGTGACGCGCAGCCCGCAGCCTGATGTTGAAAGCACAAACACTCGCAGCCCCTGTCCCCCACATTTTTTTTTCCACCGAACTATGACACCTAAAGCCCACAGAAATAAGAGCCGTTTGAAGCTTTCGCACGCATGGCTCATGAAAATAACTTTTGATAAATACAACTTTAAGGCTCCAAAACCACATGGATAAATGAATAAAATAAAATGTGATAAAATAACTGTACTTTATAGCCATATCTTTATCAAAAACAGCAAGATTTAACTGTCACTTCAATTTATTAACACGTTGTTTTCATTCTATAAATTCAGCCTACCTGTGCGCTCCTGTGCGCTCTGTCCTCTCCACTATCCGGCGGCGTGGTGCGCGTCTCCTGCAGGATTCATGCGCTTTTGGAAAAGTGCTCTTTCTCTGAGGTCAAAATCAACTCTGTCGCTCTCTCCCCTCGTCGCTTGAAAGAGAAACCACCTCACACTTGACTTTTCATCTTGAGGCATTGTTTTGATGCCAGCACGCTCAGATTTCCATCGTCAAAGGCGCAGAAACCCAGCAGACGATTTTCTGCTCTGTGCGTTCAGAAAGGCGCTCCCGATGAGCTGATGAGGAGTCACTCACAGGGTCAAGTACTGTCGGTATTTATGTGGAAAACGTCAGCACGTCTTTGGATGTGAAAGTCCCACCCATCACCTCGCAGCCAAAGCCAGTTGTTGGAGTGGAAGCTTACATTCTACATTGCGCAGTTTTCTTTTATTTTCATGTGCAGAAGAGGCTTTTATACAGGGCTGGTCCAAGCCTTTTTGGGGCCTGAAGCAGTATTTGATTTGGGGTCCCCCACAGCCTGAGTGCTGCCAGCGTACATGTCAACCCTCCCGATTTTCCCAGCAGACCGCTTTTATTCCACTGCACTTTCCCTATTTCCCCCCAGGATTGCAATTCTCCTGTATTTCTCAATTTTCACACCTTTTTTCCTTTTCATCATCACAAGCTGCTTCTGTCTCCGTACAGCATGTTTAATCCCTACAACTCCAAAAGTCTACTGTTTCCTCTGGACAACAACAATACAGCTACACCAAACCAGAGTAAAAAGAATTCTCGTTTTTTTAAGGAAAGGTATGGAGGAATGGGGCGTGCATTTTGTAACTTCCACATCAGTTTTCATCTAGGAGCAGTGCAAAAAATAAATGAATGACAGAAACCAACAAGTATTAGTTTATGCCAGACATTTACGCGAGTTCACACCAGAGAGATGACTTCTTCTGTATTCTTTCCTGAGAATTAAAAGTAAAATTAAAAGAATTTAACATAAAAATGACGTTGCAGTGTACTTTTTTATTTTCATTCCTGAAAGTCACCAAAATGAATGAAATAATGACTAACAAACTCAATTTTTTATTTGGTTTCAAATTCCTCCCTAATTTCGTGGTCTCAAAGAAATCCCTGTTTGTGTAACATGACTACAGCGTTTTCCTGTACACTTCACAGCAGACCCAGTCCATGTAAAGCTAATAAAGCTAATTAGCAGCTACGAGTAATTGTGATCCATCATCCGATCACGTTGGTTACTCTACCCACAGCTTCCAGCTCCAAAATAGTATCTAAAAGACCTCTGGTTTTAGTCTAATTTATTGTCTTCTTTAGCCTCACTCATAGCAGCTAACTAGCCAGCTCACTTTCACCCACTTGCAGTGGGTGCATAATTCGAGTCCATGAAATTGAAAATACTTAACTACAAGTAAAAGTTCTGCAATGATGTAAGTATTGTAGTATAGTAAGAATCACTCATTGTGCAGTAAAATGGTCCCTGTCAGCTCAGGGGCGTTTCCAGACTTTTTTGACTCGGGTGGCACAAGTGGGGCACCGACTTGTGCAAGGGTGGCATGAAGTATGTGCGAGTGCACGTGCATACCCATGTGCATAAAGCCAAGTTGGATAAGTATTAATTTAATTTCCCATATCTCCTTTCAGTCTGACATTACAGTATCTTACAGTTTATTACATTCCTTTGCTCAAATGTTTTATGTAAAAGATAAATAGTTCTACCAATCAAAACACAATAGTGACACCATACAAATGTAATACAATGCTTTAAGTCAGAAATAAATTGTGCCTCTATTCTACCCCCATCCTCAGCATTCCACCGATGAAAAAGTGTTTTATTTTTATTAATATATTTGTTATTTGTTAACTCTTGTTTGTTGTATATAGTGTTTTGTGTATGGCTCTTGTTTTTGTGAGTATAGAAGGAAACTATTACATTTTATTATATAACCCACTGTTATAAAATGATCCATAAAGTAAATTAACCTTGCAAAGCTACATACAAAAGAAACCAATGCACATTTATAAATAATTGTTAAACAGTTGGTTCAGCTCAGGCCCTGCCTCTCACTGGACAGGTAGCCAGTCATACTTGCGGATAATGGGGTGGCACTTGGGGTGGCCAGTCAGATTTCAGGGGTGGCCAGTGCCCCCCCCGTCCCCATGTCTCCTATCGAAACGCCCCTGTGTCAGTTATATAGTGTTATATCAAGCAGTAAAGCCTAAAAAGATCTAGATATTATTTTTACGTCATGTCGCCCAGCCCTATAGCCTACCAGCTTCAGTCTGGTATGTTTTTTACCCATTTATGGTTTGTTAACTCAAAAGACTGGTCTGGTGTTAATTTTCAATATAATATTCAAAGTAACAGACCTTCACTGTGTGCATGAGGCAGCTGTAATATATTAAACCAGTCATATTAGCTCACCAGCCCATTTTTGTATGATTACCACTGACAATAATATGTCACAAAAAACATTTCAAGCTCTCTTGGGGCCCTCTGGTGGCCACGGGGGCCCTAAGCAGGCACTTAGTTTCTCTGGCCGGCTCTGCTTTTAGAGCAGGCCTTTCAGTCATTCATAAAGTGATACTGACTTGTGAGACAGGGGGAGACAAGCAGAGGGATGGAACAATGCCCAGACTCAGCCTGGGGAATAAATTACCTTGATGGTGGCCCGGGGCACCTGAGACGGAGAGAAAAAAGAAATTAGGCTGAGACGAAGCAACGGTGGAAGGAGCGGGGAGATGAGATTGCATGTTGAGGGAGAGATTTGATGGTAATTGTCTGGGAAAGCTGCCTGCTTTTAAACCATTAGCTTCATGTTGTTGTCATCCAGGTCAGTGTAGCGTTAACAAGTGGCTGCCACACACACACACACACACACACACACACACAAAAAGAAACGCCCAAGTCATGTGTGTTTTTGGCCTGGCTGTTGAACAGGTAAAGACAGGAGTGCCGGTGTGCATGTGCAGGCTTAGGGAGTAATAGATTACAGTAACAGGATTACATAATTAGGATATTTAACAAAAAATGTATTCCATTACATGTAATCAGATTACCAATACATTTAGTAAAAATGGGGATTATTAGCAGATTACAATTTTAAAATACATTTGAAACTAATGAATGATATATGCACAGTGTGCACACATCACAACACTTCACAAGTCTCACAACACTGGTCTCATTCATCATCATGGCCTCTAGTGAAGCGAAATGCTTCACTGGGTGGAAATTTACCCATAATTTTGTCTTTAAACCAGAAACATCCCAGTACAGTGCTACTTCTGTCATCACCCAAGAACTCAACATCAAATTAAAAGACCAGATAAGACCAACTGCTACACAAACCAACTTCTAACTTTACCAACACAGAACAACCGCTAATGTTAGTTGCACAAAAATCCAGTTAGCTAGTTAACCTGTCAATACTACGACTACAGCTAATGTACTACTACTACTGAAAAATATTTTGGGTAGGTGGTGATGTTGGTGACTTGAAGGGTGTGTGGAGACACATGCTCCTAACTGAAACGCAAATATCACACTTAATGAACATTTTAATGTTTGTAAATAAACACAGGAAGGAATATCTTGACAAACAACCAAAAAAATAAAAAATAAAAATAACAATGAACATTAAAGGGATAGTTCACCCAAAAATGAAAATTCCGTAATTGTCTACTTAGCCTCATGCTGATTTAAGGTTGGGTTTAGTTTTTTAGTCCACAGAACACTGCTGGAGTTTGTTACACAGACCAACCACCAACATTAGAAATATTTGCTCCACAAACCAAATGGTAATGTTAGCTACGCAGAATAACTGTCAAGGTTAGCTACTCAAACCGACTGTTAACAGTGGCTACAACTTAAATTGTCACATTTTAATGTTCATAATTACCACTATTAATCTAAACAAGGAAGGAATATCTTGACAAACAACTAAAAAAAAAAAAAAAAAAAAATCAACAATGAACATTAAAGGCATAGTTCACCCAAAAATTAAAATTCAATTTAAGTAAATGGTGGAGGGGAGGGCTTTTCAAATGGAAAAAAAAGAAAAGAAAAAAGCCTTCATACTGCTCATCTGATGTAATCCAAGTCTCCTAAAGCCCCAACTTGCAGTTCACACCACACACACCCAGTTCAAATGGTGTGCACATGCATGGAGCATGGCTCCAAGCTAGGGATCTACTCTGAAGATTCAGGCTAAAAACATGGTGAAAGTGATGTATTTCAAGTCAGCTTGGGATGCTGGGACTTTAGGAGACTTGGATTACACTAAATGAGCAGTATGGAGGCATTTTAGAATATTTTTTTTATTCTACATTTCCACGTAAATTGTTCGGGAGATTCTGCAATACTGTTTTTCTGTGAAACTCCATGTTTTGTGGACTGAAAAACTAATAATGACTGAATTTTCATTTTTGGATGATCTGTCCCTTTAAATATTATATTAGGCTGAACAATTTTACCAGATTTGCTATTAAGGTTATCAAAAAGTAATAGAAAGTAATCAAGTTACATTACGATAATATTAATAATAATATAATATTAGGTTACTGACTACAACAATTAGTAATCGTATCAGAGCACATTTTTAAAATAATCCTCCCCTCCTGTGTTTCTGTGTGTGTGTGTGCATGTTTACAGTATGTACTCCATTCCTGCATTTTCCATCAGTCTGCAGCATCAAAGGAGGTTATGAAAGGACAGTGGCAAGTTGATGACGTCTTTCTTCTTCGTGGGGCCCTGTTTGACTGGTCCTGAGCAGACGGCAAGATTTAGGAGACTTGCGGGTATATATAGGTAAACACGGTCACACAGTTGTGTGTGAAGGCTTGCCCTGAGGGGACAGTAGTGTGTAGTGGCACTCAGGCTGCCAGGATAATGATAAGGCTCATTTACCCTGTGTTTTCCCCAGCGCAATGCCAGCTCTCATTTTCAAGGTTACAACGGCTGTATCAACAAAACCTTTTGTAACCAGGCAACTGACAACTCTTTTAGGTACCCTGAGCTAAAACTGATGCAGTCTAACACAACAGCCCTGTGATAAATGATGTTTTTAGTCTACTCTCATTGATTTAAATGGGGTCCAGTCGACACAATATTAGAAGGCATACTTTTAGCATTATATTACTCTTAAACTGCAGAACTATAAACTGACAGGGATATTTGATAATCCATAGACTTACTGATCTGAATTCTTATGTCCAAATCAGTAACTGAATTTTCTTGGGTTTTTTTTTTTAGAAGAGGAAGGAGGCGTTGCATCGGCACGGAAACGATGCAAGACACTGTTAAAGAGGTGAAATGTCAGCCTGTCCTCCTTTCCTAAACTTTTTCCCAAATTCCTAAACTCGTCACGGACAAGGTACCATTTAGCTGCTGTATGATACACTGCAAAGACAAAAGTCACATGATGCAAGTCAGATGACGCACATAACGTTACGTACCTTAAAGCTTTTAATAACGTTTTGGTTTTCACACGCATGAACCCCCAGTCTCCAGTCTCTGTGGCCAGTATTTCAAAACTTTTAAATTAGATCAGAATGATCCAGATTTTGTGATCCGTTTTTTTGCTATCATAAGATCAGAATTACAGAATCTAGATTTGCAGTCTTTAAGTATGATGCAGGTGAGAATTATGTTGCACTTTCGGAGGAAGAAATGTGAAATTCTTGCATGATGTGTTACTTTAATATTTAAGAAATAAATGAAAGAATGATTAAATACATGCCATTAGCCCTACAGTACATGTCTCTACATCCACCTTGAATCTGCGCTGAATCTACCTTCTCAGTGGTGATGTTCAGGATAATCCTGATTTTTATATATTTTCCTCTATTCTAATTTCCACCTTAGAGTTTTGAAATACCCCAAAATAACAGCTGATGGGGATTCTGGATATGATCTGATTATCAAATCTGTCACATCTCTTGGTTTTGAAATACCAAACCAAAATTTAATCCTATCTAGATAATTCTGATTATAATTAAAAGCTTTGAAATACTGGCTCCTGGGGTTTGACTGGTGAGACTGATGGATGGAATAGGCAGTGGCTGAAGTCTCCTGTCCTGTCCTTGTCTCTCCCATAATTACATTAAGTATATTCCCACTCAAGCTTCAAAGCCCAAAAAATAGTCTAGGCAGCTCTGCCTGTGCTCACATTATTACACTTGCCACGGTGATTGAATTTGCTCACATAAATTAGTTTTGATCTAAACAGAATAATCCATTCCACTATGTTCACCACAGGCAAGTCACTGCTGATGCAAAACACTGTGGAACTGTTGCAACTCCATCAGCTGAATGCACATGTGCTGTAGGAGCACGTGTGCAGTAATTGCAAAACGCAACCAAAAGGATGTGACTGACATTTGTGGTTGTTTTAATGATCTGCAGTTTATCTGCTATCTTCACCAATACACATACTGTAGTTGTACATTAAGAATACTGTAGTGTATGCCCAGTAAGGTTTTCAAAATCAATACATTGCTACTTTTTCTTACAGCACATGTTGCAAAAGGACTCCCAGACAGGGCCACCCCTGACCAAAATGGGGCCCTAAGCGAAAAAAATATTTGGGGCCCCCCGCCCCGAGCCAAAAACGAATGAAATTTTGTTTTCTATCATCTGCTGCTATTCGGTCTACTAAGAATACTACACAGCTATATCTAAGAAATTCAAAGCATCTACTGTATTATTATCCCTCCTTTATCTTTAGCATAAAGTATCATACTGATTAGTTGTTTGTTATATGATCACTTTTAAACAGTCTTGTTTGAAGTTTTTATAACCAAACGTAATTACAAAGGGTACAGCAGCAGCTGCGGGCAAGGGCGCAGGAATGAGTTTAACATTGAGGGGGCGGGGGGGGGGCACATATCGGTAACCTGACAGATCCGTACTACAAGCAAGTAATCCCATTTTTCCACTTTTTTGTGAACTCTTGTAAAATATCTAGTATTATGTTACTCTCTCTTACCTGTTGGTCTGCTCCTGTCTCTCCCTCACTTTGACTCCCAACCTGACATCAGTCCTCACCTGTTCTCCTTTCTGGATCTATTATAATCAATAATAAGATTTTTAAGCCTTACCTCACACCCTGAAGCTCCACCTGGCTCTCCTGTCTTTTCCCTGAATGAATTACAGTTCTTCTCATGATAAAATCCTTTGTGTTTAAAAAGTAATAACGGGCTAATACATATTTCAATAATCAATTTAAGACGTCACCTGAGCTTCCTCAGTCTCTCTACCTTTCATTGCTTCAACTGCCTCACTGTAACGTTAGCTACTATCATTCTCCTGATAAGACATTATTGCACATAATATATAATATAATGTCATACGTGCTGAAATGAGATGACAGACATTTTGACAATGTTGACGTTACTTGGAACACTGACAAAGTTAGCAGTTAAATAACGGACGAGTGACCATCCCAGGATTAAGCTGACTTAACTCAAAAGATATGGTTTCTAAATGCAGGGGCGGTTTTTGCTATGGGCAATGTGGGCGACCGCCCAGGGCGCAATCTATTTGGGGGCGCACAAGCGCCCCCCCCCCCAAAAAAAAAAAAAAAAATCGCCAGTTTTCTAAACTAATACCACTCATTTTCACGTCAAGTTAATGGAGTAGGCGCTGGGGCGCCCCTACTATCATGTCAACTTGCTGCTGAGAGTCATGTATACAGGTTGTGTGTGTCAGAAGAAAAGGCAGGGGCGAGACGGAGGGGGATCAACTCGCAACTGCAGAGGTTGTGAGCAGGTTGAGTCTCACTCTCAGAGGAAAAGCAAGGAGGGGGCGAGGGATAGACTGACCTCTTATGATCCCAGGCCACACAACACAAACTGCTGCTTCCAAATAAATTGTATTTCATTCATAAAATTAACATAGATATTATTAAATTTATTGGGATATGTGAAAAAAACAAAAAACAAAAAACAAAAACACGAATCTGTGCCTGCATCAACGTGAATTTGTTTACATCACGTCAATCTTGACTCTGTAAACAGGGTGAAAGACCCAGGTTGAAAAATCTGCTACAGTCTGAGCACTGAATTCAGATTATGTTAATTATTATTACTATTATTTATTTATTTATTTTATTTTATTCATTTTCGCCCAGGGCGCAAAACTAGCCAGACCGCCTCTGTCTAAATGTGAACATAAACTAACAACAAGACGTTATAAACAAGCCATATTCATGGCAACGTTCCCTACAGACCGCTTTAACTCGTCCAAAAGAGATTCTGTCATCAGACCGTCTGTCGTGAGTGACCAAACTGAGCCGGTGAGGGAGGGGCGGGAGGGCCAGTGACATGACGCTGCGTTGCGCTTTCAAAATAAAAGCACGTGAGTTAAAGATTTAAAAATCGAATATTTTTCTCCTCCGCGGTATAATTTTTGGGCCCCTATTGGATCGCGGGGCCCTACGCACTGTGCGTGTTCTGCGTGTAGGCAGGGGCGGCCCTGCTCCCAGACACTGTCTAACTTGCAATATATCAATATAGCAATATATATTATTTGTGATGTTTCGACATCAAGGTCTAGTACCGAAACGTCCCAAATAAATGATATATTGCAAGTTAGACGGTGTGCAAGAGTCCATTTGCAACTTTTTGGTCTACTCGCCTCTCTCCAATACACCTGTGTCATCTAATAGATGTGCAAAGCATTCCTTTGTTCTATACCACATGTTCAAAGGAGCAATACGTAACAATTGCATGTCCAAAAATTAGTACTGCAGTCCAAATAGCGAGTTGGAGCCATATAAAAGAGGTTGAAATCCTATTTAACATACAGTCTATGGTTGAAGTGAATTATTATATAACTGTCAGTTGTCATTATTATATAACTGTCAGTTGTCTGTCAATGTAAAGCTAAGCCTGTAATCCTGAGAACAAAAGCCCCCCGCTCTGAAAATGCACACTGGAGTTGGAGTTCAGTGACTGTCTACCAGACTCCATTAACATATTGCTCAATTTAACCTTTATTAAATATCTACTCCCTCTAAAAGATTATTAATGACTTCTTAGGATTCATTAACAGGCCCTTACTAATTCGGCAAACATTCTGCTGTAATCTGAACTCTAATTAACATGAAATGAGTGAACAATAACAAAAGTTACAGGCTGGAATAGAGATTTCAAAGGAGGATACCTCTGCTGTAGTGTTGTTCTATTTCAGTATTTCAGTTTAGCATGTTTCTTTAATCTCTGATGACATATTGTGGTCATCTTATCATTTATTGCAGTAAATATATTACAGATTTCACCTTTAAAATGCTACATTCTAAAGTGTAACAAAGCTATTATGGCTTGCAGCAAAACCAGACAGTGTTCAGTGACTTTCTGCACCAGCACTAATAAAAAATAGACCCTATTTGGTGTGCCAGTGACTTTTTTTTTTGTTTGACATGGTATCAAAAGCGATATTGAGTGATCTTTTTATATAAATATTGTATCCAAATGCAAAATTCACATATTGTAACATAATCTCTGATGCCCAGTGCTCTGTTTCTTTACATTGGAGTACATGGTTTATACATTTTATTGTATCATTTGACATTAACATGATTTTGTTGCTATAATTTGAGTTCACTTCAGGTCTGTGCCAGAGAATCAGGCAGCTGTTGGAGCCTGCAGGACTACACTGAAAACAACATGAATGATCTCTCCTTTAACCGGTCCTGTTCTTTCTCCCAGCTCTCCGTCTTTCTCTCGCTCAGATGAGTCACTCTGGCTTGATCCAGTTTGCATGCACCTCCTGCCTTTCTATATCCAGCTCCCTCTCTGCGGGAATGTGCGCTGAGATCGTATCAGAGTGGTGTCAGTCACTGACTCAGTCTGGCTGATGACAAAAAGCCGGCAGGAATCGATGGGAGGACTCCCTCAAGGTAACAGGAGTGTGACCCGTGTGTGCGGTGTTTGGCAGCCTGCAGGAGCACTCAACCATGCTGAATCAATACTCCACCTCTGATCACCAAGACAAGAAAGAAATGTGTGTGTGTGTGTGTGTCTGTGTGTGTGTGTGTGTGTGTGTGTGTGTGTGGAGGTGAGGGCTGACTGGAGAGGAAAGAAAGAAAAAAAGCAGGGATAAATAAATGAGATGATGTCCAAAGTGGCGACTCTGTGGCTGACGCTCTGTGCTGGGGTTAGAAGATGAAATAATCATCTGTGTTTATGTTCACCGCCCTTCACAGTAGCCAGTTTTCTTGTCTGACTCTTTTCTGCTTTTCAACCATAATCAACAACAGGGTAAAATCATTTTAGTTCATATATGTGACCAAACACATCCAGGTGCTTTATGCGTAGAGAAGAACCACTCTAACATGACTGGTGGTCAACACAAATTCCAAGGTCTTTGCCATATTAAAAGCACAAAATAAGAAAACGGTTGCACTATTGCGACCCAAAATTCTTTAGGCAGTCAGTTGAACAATCATGCTATGTCTTTACATAGAAAAAGTTAAAGAAATAAGAGTTCAGTGAGTGTCTGCCTCCATCAAAAGTGGAAAAACGACTCCACTGAGTGGTCAGAGGTGATATACCTTGACGTTTAAAAGTATTTTATTGAATCTCCAGGTAATGTACACTGCCTGGCCAAAAAAAAGTCGCCACCTGGATTAAACTAAGCAAACAGGTAAGAGCCTTCCACTGGATAATTACTGCGGTGATTAGTATGTTTCAGCTGGCAACAAGTTATTGAACCCTAACTGATGCAGTGAGGAGCTTCTTATTTCTTAAACAACCATGTCAGAAGACATATCCTGTGATCGTGGAAAAGATGTTACTCTGTTTCAGAAGGGTCAAATTATTGTCCTGCATCAAGCAAAGAAAACAACTAAGAGATTGTCCGATGCATTACTAAAACTTGGAAGGATAGTGTGAACCATCATCTGCGAGGAAGAAATGTGGTCGGAAAAAAATCTTGAATGATCGTGATCAGAGATCACTTAAACATTTGGTGAAATCATATCGTAAAAAATCAACAGTAGAACTCAGGGCTATGTTTAATAGTTTAATAGTGAAAATAAGAGCATTTCCACACACACAATGTGAAGAGAACTCAAGGGACTAAACAGCTGTGCAACCTTAATAAAAAATAAAAGACTTCAATTTGCTAGAGAGCATAAAGATTGGACTCTGGAGCGATGGAAAAAGGTCATGTGGTCTGATGAGTCCACATTTACCCTGTTCCAGAGTGATGGGGGCATCAGGGTAAGAGAAGAGGCAGATAAAGTGATGCTCCCATCATGCCTAGTGCCTACTGTACAAGCCTGTGGGGGCAGTGTTCTGATCTGGGGTTGCTGCAGTTGCTAAGGTCTAGGTTCAGCAATGTTATGTGTCCAAAAAATGAGCTCAGCTCACTACCTGAATATACTGAATGAGCAGATTTTTTCCATCAATGGATTTTTTCTTCCCTGATGGCACGGACGTATTCCAAGATGACAATGTCAGGGTTCATCGGGCTCTAATTGTGAAAGAGTGGTTCAGGGAGCATGAGACATCATTTTCACTCATGGATTGGACACCACAGAGTCCAGACCTGAACCCCATTGAGAATCTTTGGGACGTGCTGGAGAAGGTTTTACGCAGCGGTCTGACTCTACCATCATCACTACAAGATCTTGGAGAAAAGTTAATGCAACTCTGGACAGAAATAAATGTTACTGAAATGATGCCATGCTGAATGGGTGCCATAATCACAGCTGAAGGTGGTCCAACGAAATATTAAAGGGTGTGACTGTCACTTTTTATGACACTATTTTGCTGGGGTTTTTTTTTTTTTTTTTTTTTTTTTTTGCTGCAGTCTGTCCGCTGTGGCGCTATGGTAAGCTAATCTCCGACATTAACCTGCATATGAATGAAACTAGTCTTCTTTATCTAGCGCTGGCCTTTTTTATACTTCATATTCCTGCTATTCCTGCCCCTTTTTACTTTCATCTAAAGGGCAAATCAGGGGAGTTAATTAGGAAAGACTTGAACTGATTTGACAATCACAGTTACAACTTGTCAGGACGCCACTTTTTAGAGTAGTTACTAGGTGGACAAGGGAAGTTTTTTCTATATATAAAAAAAGACCTGTTATTAAGCATTTAGGCAACATTTAGCTTTTACAGAAGTGACAGTGTCAGCCTGTATTTAACCCCGCTGGCAGCAGAAACAGAGGATGGGAGGGAGCTCAAAATAACCTCTTCAGAGGTAAGGTGAGTGCATGTGAGAAAAAAAATGTCAAAGAAGGTGAGTATAATGGCACTTGTGTAAATCATTTGTTGTATATTTTTTTTTTTTTTTTTCTTTAAAAATTATTGTCATTTTATTGCAATAATATTATTATTGTTATTATTATTATTAGCACCAACAGTTTTAGACCAATTTGGGTGCAGTTGGTTTGTCAGATGGGCACATCTGACCCAGGACAAAAGTGACATTGTTGAAGCTTTCAAAGTTTTTAGTATACAAAATAATAGGGCACAAAAAACAACCTAAAATGACTGGCATTTGTTTGAGTAACATAGTGTTAGTTCCATATGATTGCAAAAAAGTAATAGTTTTGATTATTATTGTAGACTCTTGGAGGGATGTTACAGGGGCACTTACCCTTTTGCCCCCCTCTTAGAACTGCCCCCAAGCACTAAACCACAGCTGGATACAAGAAATATCTGAACTGTATCTCTTGTTAAAAACATTGTGAAAAATGCTCTGTGCAGAAGCACAAATGTACAATGACTTTGTAACTTTGGGTACCTTTGTGAAAAAAATCTTGCTTTATAAAATGTCTCCTTTGCAAGTTTCATTTAAAATGACAGCAGCTCAGTTGTCAGTGAATAATTGGGGTTCTGACACGTCTGGTTCTATTTTTGTGCGGAAATTAAAACACGGTGTGAATATCATCAGTGCTGGAAGAAGTATTTACTTGAGTAAAAGCCACAATACCAGTCAATTAGTAGTCCAGCGTTCAAAATTTTTCAAGTATTTGCAAAAAAAAAAATGCATCAAGAGGGAAAATACTAATTAATCAGAATGGTCTCATCATTATAGAGATAAATATGTAAGCAGAATTTCAGTTGAGAAGTTGGTGGAGGTTGAGCTCATTTTATGTGTTTTATATACTGTTGGGTAGCATAATCTATAATGACATTGGATCATATTTCATAAACTGGTCCAACAAGTCCACATGTCAAAGTGATTGATCTGAATAATAACCATAACTGCTCAGTAAATGTAGTTGAGTAAAATGTACAAGTATAAAATACTTAATAAGGTACTTAGTCTCCCAGCCCATCCTAAACAGAAAAATGCATGTGTTGCAGCTTATTCTGATCGATATGTCCATTTATTGTTAACTGGCACCCCCTAGTGGACGTAATAAGTATGACAGGAGAAATATAAGGGTTCCGCATTTTGAGGAGGTGGTGTGGATAGATGGCTAAAACAAGCACAGGACAACTGAACAGCAGGGATAAATTTTTATATAGCTCACCCATTTAATATACATCAAAAACCTTAAAGATATAATGTGCATCATTTTCTTTAAAAAAGATTCATAAATGTGGTGGGACTACTCCGTGCAGAAGGGTGAGTAGAGTGAATACAGCCTAAGCCTGACTCCTCCCTTGTCCCAACCTCCTAATCAGAGCCAGGCAATAAGGCACCTGTAGGCTTTTCCTGCCTCATGCCCTGTCCCTGCTGTGGTTGTGAATGTTTGCTCATGCCAGGTATGTGCCAACAGTAGCCTTTTTGTGTACAATTGTACTTGCTTCTAGTTTAGTTTAGCATGTGTTGGCTGCCTAGGTACCGGGTTGACTTCCCTCCTGCCCTGCTGTATCCATTAGAGCCCAGACCTTGAAGTGGTGAGTAGGGTGGTTCATCAGTTTTAATATGAAGTGTGGTGAGCCCGGCTAATTGTTTTCTGCCCTTGTTTCAGGTCCTCCTGCCCCTTTTTACCACTGCTGCTTACCTGATTGTTTTCTTTTGCTTTGCTTTGCCTACTGTTTTGCTTTGCTTTGCCCCTTTTCCTGTTTGACCCTTTATTATGAATTTGTTCTTCAGTTACTCGTTGCTTTAAGTATGTTGAACTGTTGATTTGTGAGTTGGCTTTTCCCAGTTTTGCTTATCATTTTGTCATAGTCACTTGTTCTGTATAGTTTGGTTTTGAGTTATTTTGTATTTGTTCAGCCAACTGCCATACAAACTGGGTTACATATTTGTTGTTTTCTTAATTATTGTGTGAGTTTTCTTTATTTCAGGAGCGAGAGCCATACTGGTGAGAGGCTAGGCACCCGTGGTGAGGTCCCTTCACGGTTGTGTGTGAGTAGTTGCAGTGGGACACCATAGACTGCACCATTTCTTTTGTTTGAGGATTGCTGTGTTGTTTGCTGTGCCCGCTTGTGGTGAATAGTGGTAGCACCCCTAGGCACTCCTCCAAGTAGTCTGCCTCTCCTAAGTGGCCTCAGCTCAGTTTCTTAGTTTCTTTGGTTTTGCTTAGGTTGGGCTGAGTTTTTAACTTTTGTATTGCTCACCTTTTTTTTTTTAGAATTTATATCAAGGCCTTTTTAAAACAAATATTGTAATAAAGTAATTTTATCTACTGTTATTTTTGGTTCTCTTGTTTATTAATAATCTTCTCCTTTTTCAGCTGCTCCAGCCCCTGCTATTTGCTTTGATTATTTTGCTTATCAATAAAAGGTCTTCAGTTCACAAAACAAACCTCGAGTTTCAGCAGAAAACAGGGTTGCAGTGAATGGTGACCACGGATAAAATGTAAAAAAAAAAGAAACACAGAATGTCTCCATCCTGCTCGTGTGGCATAATCCAAGTGTCCGTGAGCCGTGACATTAAAATTTAACCACAAAAGAATCCATTTACATCATGTTTTTAGCTGAAATGTCAAATGTAGCCCCCCAGGTAGCATGTAAACATGGCATCACGGTATTGCGAGACTTCGTATATCTCTTAATGGATGCACGTGTGAAAATATTGAGTGGACTATTATTCTGCGGTGGAGTATCGCTTTAAGATTCTTTTGATCCATTGTGTTATGTCACATCTAATTGGTGACATGATCTTTACAGCCATCAAGAACAATCACTGAAGCTATTATGTTAACTCAGTTACTTCAATCATCAATTGATATGCAACCAAATTAGCTGGATTCCGGTTACATGTAGGGTGCGGGACACAGCTAAAATATATGCCTCCCCCGCACATATTAGCATCATTAGGTGCACCAGCTGGACTGTGTTCTTTGTTCGAGGATAACTGGGTTAGCCTGATTTGATTGTTGGTGGTTTGACATGGGCCTGAACTTTTCAGTTCCTCAAGGCCGGCTTGCAATTTCTGTAAAGCTGCTGGAGGAAGAGGAGTAGAAAATCCTTACCTCCAACCTGCAGAAGTACAAATTTATTCACATTTAGCTGGAACATGACCAAGCTTTTGATGGTAAAACCGCATACATGAACTAGTTTTCAGAAATTTTATATGATTACGGAATATTTTTTCTTGAGTAACGATGGCAAATAAATGCTGACTACAGGTGTATTCATATTATCGTGGAACAGATTTTGCATGCAACTTCTCCATTCCTGTGTATGTGGTGTGTTGTGACAGCTTTGTGCAGGAGTCTTGGATGCGGTAAGGGTGCAGCAGCTAGGCTTCTGATTTTAACAGGGGACATCACATTACCTCAATCGGCTTCCTGTGCATTTTAGAGTTGATGTTAATATTTTACTGATCACTTTCAAAGCTCGTCACAGGCTCACGAAACAGTGACATAATTTAAAGCACCTCTTAAAACCCTCACTTTTATAGCTTTTATTAATCATCCTTTAACCATTTCAATCTTTTATTCCTTATTCCTTTTATTTGTGGTTATTTTATATTGATATGTGATGTCTTTTATCCTTCCATTCTTTCTTTAACATGTTTTTCACTGGAAATTATTCACTGGAATCACACATGTTGATATGGTGAAAACTTTTTCCCAAAAAAATAGACTTCAAGACCTCAAAATTCTCTGTCTTCACTACATACATTAAATGGAAACACATGGATGTAAACTGCAGCTTGACTGGTTCGGCAGAGACATACGGACTGTGTGTCACAATCTGTACAAACTCAACCCTTAATTTTCTTAATTTTGAAAAAGGATTATCTCTCTTCTCTCTCTCTCTCTCCTCGCTCTCGCTCGCTCGCTCGCTTCGCTCGCCCCTCGCCACACATAACTTCACACTCACACACACACACCACAAATCACACACACAGGCTTTTCAAATACAAGGTGTGCCAACTAATTTGCGGTGATTCTTTTTTTTTTTTTTTTTACGACGTCCTCCTCTGACTCCCGCGCAGTTGAATCAAAGGCCACTAATCAGATGAGAAGTTTCGCTGAAGATAATGGCCACAAAAAAGGAAGCAGAGTAGGTGTGAGTCAGGGTGACTCATACGCTGTTACAAACTATGGTTATCTGCTGTTCTCAGCTCAGTGGGTCACAGCATGCAGCTAGATGAGGACATTGAAAGACTACTCAGTGTATATCATTAAACTGTGGTGTTTCTGTGTAGTGATTGCCTACATACTGCATATATACATGTATAATTACATGCAGTATATATGTATATATGGTATACAAAACAGTCATTACAAGATAATTGAAAAGAAAAAAGAAAAGCTCCTCTTTAAAGGCTAATAATTTGTAAAACTATGAATTTTGACAAACTAATGCTCACTTCCAGCTACTTTTACATTATCTCACACACAAATGACTTTAACAAGATTGAGTTGGCATTTATGAAACACTTTGCTAATGTTCCCTGGTGTTTAAGAGCCTGCGCTGATCAGCCTGACTGGTTGCTGTGGCTGAAGGTCACATTTTGTAACTTTAAAAGGCTATAATTACCACACCACACGCCCGATTTCACTATAACTTGAGGGCTGATGCATCTCGTCAGCGATTGTCCCAAAGGGCAGCCGCATTATTTTTGGAGGATTAACAGAAATCTGAGGTGACTTAAAATGAGTCAGAGGCTGTTTGGCTTCCAGACATGACCGAAGAAAAGTGTTTCAGGGTTCCCCAAACTCTGTAACATAACATTAAAAACAGACTACGATCTCGCCAGCAAACGTGATGCCTGGTAAAATGTGAACAGTCAGGTGGGTTATAAGAATCATATAGTTTATGAACTTAGCTACTTCCAGAGCTAAAGGTAGCTCAGCGGTTTGTATATCAGGCAGACAGGACGATAGCGGTTGTAGCGCTGTGCTTTGCCTCTCTGCGCCCTACCTCGGGTGAGTCCGGGACAAATTTCTTATCATGTGAAGGCCCCTTAAGAAGCAATTGGTAACTTTTAACTTTTAGTTGTCATTAGCAGACCACAGGTAATTTACGGAGTTTCTCAATGGAAAAATAGCTTTATTTGTTGCTTAAGTAACTTAGCTAATTGTTAACTACCATTCAGTTAGCCATGACTCAGTCTTGGGTGCACTGGGAGCCAAACCTAGCAAGAAAACTACATCGGCACTGTGGCCTATTTCCTGTCATCAAAGTGGCCACCAGCAGTGTTGGCCACCGAGAAGAGTTGGTTGTTCCACCAAGCACAGCACATCTGCACCATCTGCGCTTACACTTCTAATCCATCCTCTGCACGACAGCAGCATTTCAGAAGCATTTCAGCAGCAGAGTGTTTTGCCCAACTGATCATGTTTACTTGCTCAGATTTTGTTGATTAGGTTTCTGTCTGTCTTTTTGATCTTGAGTCTGACGGGTCTTTTATTTTGAAAATTAACTGGATTCTCCCTGCCTTTTCTGTGTCTGACTTCCTGCCCATCCATCAAAAATAGACTCAGCGCGTATTTGAAGCGGAGCAGAGTGCAGAGCCGCTCCTGGGATGGGCTGAGACGTTGCTGGTGGGATCACAACATTGTGTAGAATGGCTGCGATCAGCTCCAGCTGCATAGCGCAGCATGTAAAGTTGTGACACAGACCGCGCTTGGTGGAATTAGCCATAAGACCCAAGGGCCGCTTTGGCTGCATGATGGGCAGATGGCTACTGTGAACCCCAATCAGTGTCCGCAACAACCCCCCTCCTAGCAGCCTGTGTTACGGGAATCACATCTGCAATAAGGTAAATATCTAAAACAGTGTATCACATTTGTGTCTGAGGTAGAGTAATTCACTCTTCTTCTTCTTCTTTGAATAAAATCAGACACGTTCATTCATTATAATTAGAAAATTAGAGTGAGAAAACAGAAGAAAGTTTGTTAGGCTATTTTTTAGCTGTCCTTGGTTTTAACTCAGTAAGCACACTGCATTACAATCAAGAACAAGCCAGAGGCAAAAACACATTATTTAAGTACATTTAACTTGAACAAAAAAATAAAAAATAAAGGGGCAACACTTTACTTTGGCTTTAATAATATTAAATAAATGTTTTATAATACACGATAATATAGTAATAAGCAGATATAAGTATTCATTATTATATTTGTCAACAGCTAGAACTCCTCACGGGCACCAGAAAGCGGAGGCTGCTGTAGAAACAGGTAATGAACAACAATATAATGAAACACAATTGTATATTTCATAGAAGAAGTTATATAAATATAAAATATATAAATATTGTGATATTTGGTTTTGTTGCTATTATCCAAACCTACTTCCAAGTGCATTGTAGTGTGTTAAACCATTTATTAAATGTCTATATGCATTTAAATCCTATTTAGGGGGAAGTAAAGTAAAGTTTGTAATGACAGAACCAAAAGTTTCCTTTCTCTACTAGTTAATGATTACCACTGTCAACCAGTGTTCCCACTGCTTTAGTATTAGTCTCTCTTCAGATAACAGAGTGAAAGGAAGTTGGAAGACTGTCATTGATTTGATTAACATGCAGCACCTGTTTCCAGAGACACCGCCTCTCATTGTTAAGTCTTGAGATCCTTTTTAAATGTCACATACTGAGCTGGCCCGAGGCATAAGCAAACTAAGTACCTGCTTAGGGCTCCCAAGACCACCAGAGGGCCCCCAAGAGAGCCTGAAATGTTTTTCTTTTTCTTTCTTTTTTTTTTTTTTTGTGCGATATATTTGTGTCAATGGTAATGCAATACAAATACAAAAACACAATGTTATAAAAATGGGCTGGCTAGCTAATACTACTAATTTAATACATTCCTGGTGCCTAGCACCCTATCAAGGGCCAGATTTGGCCCTTGGGCCACAAGTTGAGTATACTTGGCTTATTAATATTCTTGTGAGTTTGCTACCTTTTTAAGATTAAAAACCAGAGAAGGGTAAAAACATACCAGGCTGACATTAGTATGGTGTAAACAACACAGTTACATTGATAACACACCATAAAATAAATATAAATAGTTGTGAAAATTCATCATTTCAGCTGCCTTCACTTGATTTTGTGAGTTTTGAATCAAACTCAAACTCTTTAGTTCTGAAATAAACTGAACAAAGTTTTGTTGCCCCATAGTCTTTTGAGATAATCTGCTTTGCTTTTTTAGATAAACTTGCATCTTGTAGTTTTAGAAACCCAAATAACTTTGTATTTCAGATTCATTTTTCTTTATCTGGGCGTTGAAAATTGCTATTAAAAATGTATAATCATTAACTGATCCTTTATTTTCACTTCAATGATATAATGAAAAATGAATTTACTCAGCAATTTTTAAAAAAATAATTTTTGGGCTGTTTCTTAAACTCAGAATTTAAGTTGGTTCAAAGAAGAAAAGTTAATTATCTCAACAAAAGATTATTAATTTTTCAATTCTTAAGATTTTGAGTTGGGCTGAAAACTCAAAAATCTATTGAAGTAAGCTGCCTTGAAATTTTGAGTTTTCTCAACCTTTAAATTTTACAGTGCGTTTTTGTTAGATTAATAGAATTGGCAACACTGAGGCACAGGGGGGCCCTCAAGTCAAATTCTGCTCAGAGCCCCATAAAGGCTTGGGCCGGCCCTGGTTACATATTAAGCTGAGCTCTCATAAAATCAGCTGATGGTCAGTGGTTTTGAATAGTAAATACAATAATGGATTAAGTCACAGGAACTATGCACAAATATAGTGGTTGGTGTAAAGTTCATATATTTTTAATATACTGTATGCAAAGTCACTTCTCTATAGCTGCAAACCAGTCTGACACAGAAATATCAATAGACAATGTGAAGTACATCTGCTAAGGCATCTCTGTCCCTTTTGTAATACAAGCAAACCTGCTGTCTACAATTATCTGCCATGTCTGACATACTGTATATAGACTATTGAATTGCTGTCTGTTGTTCCGACAGACTGACATGAGAAGAAAAGCAAACTTTCCACGCCTCAGTTGCTCCATTTGACCCAAGTTCACTCACACAGATTGGTGTGCCAGGTAGCACAATAGCTGCAGGATTACATGTGAGATGTGGGTGACATTTCCAATTGGCTAAAAAAGAAGAGAATTATTGACGTCATACTTTTTAGCTTGTCGACCCGTGGCCACCACATCGCTGAGGAAGAAAAGGGGCTAAATTAGAAAAAAAGAAAGAAAGATAACACCTCCGTACTGCTGCGGCTGCCCGCTGATTAAAGGATTTTCTTTTTCACTTTTCCCACACAACCTTCCAAAGTCTGGAAATATCTCGCTGTCTGTCTCTGCCTCTATCTCATCAATCTCTGCCCTCGTTTTTGTCTCTTTTTCATTGCCGTTTCTCTGTCTTGTTCCTTCTCTTCCCATCTCACCTCATTTTTCATTGGCTGCCCTGTTTGCCCTGATGTCCTGCATTCAGTTTTTATTCACCCGCTGTAAATGCCACAGACTAGGACATTATTTTACCACAAAAAGCATTAGACAGTGGTTTTCATGCTGCTAATATTAAAGCCACTGGAAACCCAATACCTGGTAGCCCACAATAGCCGTCTATGTAAATTACTATGTAAATTTCATCTTCTTTTATTATTACGTTTATTGCAATGATTGAAAATTCAGCATTCCAGCTGTTTCTTTTACGTATATTGCAAAGTTTTTAATTTTTTGTATAGGTTAAATTAATTCAAAAAAGATAGAAATTAAATGACACAAACTCAACCCAACAACAACAATATTAATACTAATATTTAAAAAAGGTGAGGGGTGGGGTGAGGTGGGGATGGGTTTGAGACTATCCACTGCAAATCTTGGGTTAGATTAATATAGTTGAACATTCTACCAAATCTATCTTTAGGGCAGATCTTATTCATTTTTTTGCATGTCATCTCTAATTGTACATGTTAATATTTTGGTTTCTAAAATTTGTTGTTGTCACAGTCTGCATTTAGCAGAACTTTCTGAGGGACGTTTCCAGATCACAACATTACAGAGTGAGTGACTGTGTTTGCCTGCCTCTGCTCCTCGCCTGGCTCTGACTCTCCTTCCGTCTGCTCCCTGCTGGGTTGGGTTGCTTGGACTGCACACTTACCTGGCCCTCGACCCCCTCCGCCTGCTCGATGACACCTCCCGCATGCTCCCTCATGGTACCGTCACGTGTTCACCAACTGAACTGCGAGTACGAGCTCGTCTCGTATGCCCTGCACTCACCAGCTCCCTGGTTCAGCTCACTCATCCCGAGCCTGAGTCAGTTCCCTGCCGCAGCCAGTCAGACTCTTCATTTGTGAACTGAGCTGCCTTATTGTCTGTCTGCTGTTTACGTTCTCTTAAAGGTCATTACCAACTGTCCTCGTTGTACTGTGTGTTGCACTTCAGCTCAAACCACACCTGTAAGAGTTCTCTTGTTGTTAGCCATAGGTTTAATTTAGGTGGATTAAAGCTAGAGTAGGAAACATTGTTTTGGTATCATTGAGAAATAATTTCTTAATATACTTTCAACATATTGTAAATCAGCTAGAACTTGACTAGACTTCTGCACCTGCTTGACTCTGTTGACACCATTTAGAGAATCTGGCCTGTGATGGTAGATTTAAACCAACCACAGGTCTTCTCAGACCAGGGGCTCCTATTGGCTGTTCTGCCAGTGCAGCTGCGCGTGCATGTTCCTTCGGTGAGACCCTGAATCAATGGCTGAAATTCCTGCAGGAAAAGTCACTATAAAACTGAATTATCAGAAAGAGAATCTTAAGAGTCCAGCTAATGAGCCACATGCGCATATGAGCTTACCTTACTTTTACTTCTCCTTCAGTTGAGGCCATTCACGTCTATCGTGGGGCTTTGCCAAGTGCCGAGAGGACCGGGCAGAGCTGAGACACAGACAGCTGCTCCCAGCCGGGGAGCTCTGCAGGAGATGGTTGGTAGCAGACTGGAGCTTCTGGAGGAAGAAACACCAAAGTGGCTCTGATGCCGACTCCTTTATTGGCAGGAGAGGAGCTCAGTGTATGTTTCAAACTTTTGGGATTAAAGAGTGGATTTATTTTCACTCGTGCTTCTCATACCTCTGCAGCAGTGACCCACAAAGATATTGTGGAGCCGCAGACAGACCAGACGAGAGCTCAGCATTTGTTTTTTAAACTTTTTGGATTAAAAAGTGGGTTTGTCTTCATGTTTGCTTGTAAACCTGCGTGCAGCAGTGACCGTTGAGGAGCCGACCACTGCTGTTTATAGTAAGATAATTAGTCTCTGTCCATTGCTGTCTGGAGAAGAAATGTATCTGAAAGTCACGGAGTGAGAGTAAAGAGAGGAGGAATGTAGCAATAAAGGAAAAAAAATCAAAAGTTTGTACTGACACACAAACACACTGCTGTGCTGAGTCCAGCCATTTCACAATTGATTTGCATTTCCATAACCACTTTTATTGCACCAAGCCATGCCTGAGATAGACCCACTCTGGAGCGGGGACAAAGTGAGCCCGACTTGCCTCCAAGTGGACTACAGTCAGGTCTCGCCGACCACGGCCTTACTGCGACGAGCCTCCTTTTCTCCCCTTGACCAAGCGAGTCTTGTGATACTGAGCTCATGTGTGTGCAGGAGAGCAAAGAGAAAGACATTTTTAACTCCTTCCCCACCAGTGTTTTTTAATAAAGTTGCCAGCCAGTGCCGGCATTTTTGACAAAATTCACTGATTTTCAACACCCACAGAATATTCAGTTCTGTGACTATGTAACGTGGAATGTATCAAAAGAAAGAACAAATCTTCTAGTTTCAGACACAAAATACCGTTTTGTTCGAGCTTCATTCATTCTTTTTTATAAGCTCTTGAATGTTGGTTGGTTTCATCAAAAAATCCACTTTTCAGACAGAAAACAGAGAAAACAGCGTTTTTGTGAAAGAGACAGTTTTAAGTAGAATATCGACTTCACATTTTTATTTTTGGTTTTTTATCATTTCATATTACATGTGTGACGTCACTGTCACCAGTGTGGTTAACATCAGCTGTCTGTGTCCGCCCCCTGCCCCCAACCTGAAACACTGTCCGAGAGGCCTGGGGGATGGAGTGCTCTCTTCCAGGTTGTGGCGTGGGTCCCAGGGACTGCTCTGCAGCCCTGCTTTGTGCCTCTGTGCCTCCATGCCCGGATCACAGTGCTCTCTGACCCAGCTGCAGCATGACTTCCAGGTGCTGCGGTGCATGCAGCCTGGCTGTGCCTCGGCTGCTGTGCAGGTCAGGGAGCTTTAGCACAAGCAGTCCTGCTCTGTGGCTGGGCTTTATGGCCGGATCATGATGCTCTCTGACCCACGGATCTGCAGCTGAGCACCATATTTTCATGCTAGATAACACCATCTTCTTCTTCTCCTGCTCAATTGTAATGGTTCACTTCATCTTAGAGTTACAAACTTTTGTCAGATGATGCGTCACAGCGTCCCCTACCACCTCGCAGTGAAAACAGCAATTGACAGAACATCTCGTCATTGGCGGGGAAAGAGTTAAAAGTCTCTTTATGTTCAGCTCTCAGTACTTCTGTAGTTTCATAGTGAATTTCTGAGAATTACTGAGTTTCTTTCCTCTGTCGCTGTTTTGTACTCTCAAGTATCTGCTGTATTACACAGCTGATGTCTGTTGGTCTGTGCTCACCTACGATTGCCTCCATAAACTGTTGCATGCACGCATGAGGCATGTGCTGCTGGTCTGGTAGGAGGGGCTCAAGATGGAGAAAACAAAACCTAAGTCAGATGAGACTCAACAACCAACAGGTTTTAGGCTTTCTACCCACTGCAGCTTTAATTTGGTCATTTAGGGTCTAATGTGCATTAAGCATTAGAAATTAGCTTTAAGCCACATTTGAAATATTGTTTTAATTTTTTGTACACTTTCCTGATTGAGTTTTGATTGAGTGTGTTTATGCTTGGATATTTATTTATTTATTTATTTATTTTTTTGTTACAAAAATTATACAGTCAATTCCACAAACCAACAGGGGCTTTCAAATTTTTAATTGAAACAATTGCTGGGCTGTCATAATTGTATGTCATATTGACCAGTTTAGTTTTCACTGATGAAGCTGTTTTTGCTGACCAAACTGTGAAATAAAAAGCTTCTCATTTAGGAAAAAAAGAAGCAAACCAATTGAAACATGTCAAATTTTCCAAAAACAATGAATAATATTTGTTATTGTTTCTAAAATCAAATTGATTGTTGTCGGGGAATTTTCATAAATGCGGACCGTATCAAATATGATACAAACTAAATGTAATATATCCAGATTATATTGAATGGTCCAATAAACACTTAGAATTTCCATGTGTCTACAGGGTTGAAGATGACATAGACTCTGTTCTATAAATTCAAAATGGGCACCACTGTTGTTGGGTCTGTATGACAATGACAATGAATATTGGGAAACAACACAAACACCAACATATTATGATTGAAAGGCTACCGTTAGCGGTGATGCCCAGCCCACAAGAGAAGCTGGATGTAACTAGTTACCATGATTAGCTAGCAAAACAGAGGAGAAGTGACTTAGATGTAGGGGTAGGGGTGAGGGTGTGGGATGTGTGGACAATTTGGGGACTATTTGTATGTTCATGAACCCTTGAATACTAAATGAAGGCAAAGTGTAGAGCTGTATGTAAGCCATTTTAACAAGATATTTGAACTTATTCTGAGACACAATTTATTATTTCTTGCAGAACATTTTATATTGTTTAAAACATGACCAGAGGTGGACTTCAAGATAAGATCCAAGATCTGAGATAGGATAGGAGTTTAGGAACTGCCTCTATAATAGTAAGATAGGAAGAGGAAGGATTCTATTTGTCAAACTTAAGACGGACAAGCAATCCTGCAATTAGGATTTTTTTCTGTAATGACGCTTCCTGACCTATTTACTGCATTAATCTTCTTATCTAACTGTCTGCAAGAAATCAAATAAGCGTGTTACCCAAAATGTCAAAGGACACCTTTAATCAGCAAGCTGCAACACCCACAAATGGAAGAGATGACAAGAATACACATGAAAACAAACATACAGTAGATTCACACGTGACATTATTTGACTATAACCCAGTATAATAAACTTAAGTAAGAGCTCAGTATTATTACCTGGACTGTTTGATCACGTCTTTGTGTGTCAAGATCCAAAGTTCTACCAGGCCATTTTTGATTTTTATGACCATGATACCACAGTTTTAATTATTAACTAACTCTACTTCTTTTTCCATACTGCGCTGGGCATCCAGCATTTCATTATGGTAATCACTCACGTTTGATGAGCGGCATTAACAGAATATGTACATTGTATTGTGTCTAAAACAACATTTAATCTCTCCAAAGAAAAGTGGCACAGTATAAAACACTATTCAGATCATTTCTATTCACATGAATTCAAACCCAGGTTTTCTGTTAGTTTTGAGAAGCAGCAGCTTCACTAGTTGCTGACACAGAACACGAGGCGTAAAGAGTAGGCAGTGTCCAGGGTGTATACAATGCAGTTGAGGATCGTCAAGGCGGTGACCACCACCAGTTTATCAAAACAGAGGTCGACACAGGTTGGGGATCTGTAATTTTTGTGTAAACTATACAATGGCCAGATCACCATAGCTGTTATGTACATCACTGCTGCCAAAATGTTGTAGACGATCACCAGCTTGTCGAAGGAGAACGGAAGAGAAGAGGTCAGCCCTCCGAGCGTGACAAGGATTATGAGGATGGAAAAGATGAAGCACAGAGAGTACACGGCCACGCACCACCTCAGTCCTGGGTAGCCGAACTGGCCTATCTCTAAGGATGTGAAGATGAGACAGGCGAGGAAGGTCTCCAGCATCTTCATTATGCCGGGCAACGTGGAGAGGAACCCGCTGTTCTGCCCACTGGGAAGAATGCGATTTAAGGCCACTTCGCCCACATACACCCCGAAACACACCCAGGACACCACGGAGGCGCCGATCTGGCGGTGGCAGTTCTTGCAGGTGAAAAAGGATGGGTAGATGATGGAAGCAGAAAGGCACATGAGGCCCGCCAGGATAGCGAAGGCAGCGGTGAAATCATCCCAGGCGAAAGGTAATTTTGTACTGACAGTGGTGAACTCCAGGATGAGGATGAGGAAGGTGAAGAGGAAGCAGAAGCACCAGGTGAACATGCACCACGCCCAGTAGGGAGACGTGTGATGTCCCACTGTTGCCACCAGGACAAAAGTCATACAAGTGACGATGGTCGCCATTATTCGCATGATGCCCACAGGCCGGGTCACTGACTTTAAATCCACAAAGACCATGGCTGGACAGGATGAGTCTGTTTGACCTAAAAACAAAAAGCAAAAGCGTTGTTTTGTTTCTAAAGTCACTTGATTCTACTCAGTGCATCCCTCAGTACAGCAAAGATCCTGTTGGAGAAATCCATGTAGCTCGACCAGGTTTGAAAACGAAACTCAAAGTGCACTGCTGTCTATTCAAACACAGCATCCTGCATGGGCTTATCTGTGCACTTTATGGCCCCTGTTTCACTCCACCGATTGGACATAGATTGTGTGTTATCATGCTCACCTCACGGCACACACACTGGACTCTGGTCCTCAGGGCTGGAAGCTAATCTCCAACACATTGATGGGGTGTGGGTCACATCGCAAGGAAAATCACTCCTATCCTGTCTTCAAGTTCACTTGATTTATTGTTCCTGGGTAGCACAAAGGAGAGAGTCTGAGGGAGGGAGGCTGTTTTGTGTGGATTTAATGGAATAAAAATAAGCCTGGGCAGTCATTTTGACTGTTTTTTAAATTCATATGTGCCGTAACTTTGTTGAATTAAAAAAAATTCAATGCTGCTGGTACCTGACTATTCCTAAAAGTCTCTGTAATTTCATAAAATTTCATAAAATTAAATAAAACTTAGAAAGTGGTCCAATTTCCAATTTCCCGACATCAAAATTCAAAATTCAAATAATGAATAAATTAGGCTCAATTAAAAATAAAGTAGGGGAGACTAAAAAGATAAACTAACAGAATAAATGCATTAATCTCTTAGTCTAGTATTTGTCATGAAATACAATAGAGTTTGAAAGTCAAAGGTCAACACGACCGCGTATGGCCATTCAAGTAGTTATGGAAATTCTGGTACTTCTAGTGTGAAAGCCTCTGGAAACTTGGCTTGAAATAGTAAAAATACATTTATGCTATCAGAGCAAAGTTTCTCATTAAGAATCCACGAAGGTCAGAATGAAAATAAACGTTCATAACTCGCAGGCAGCAGCAAAACCTATTTTAGCACCTAAACAAGGGACCACCTAAGCTTTATTTAGAAAATGTTCACCGCTTTACTTTGCTTAGTTAGTGTTTTCCAACAGGGAACTGAAGCCACCATCTCTGCTTCTTTACAGCCACCAGACTCCATGGACAGAAACAGTCTTTTTACCTCGCAGAACACGGGAGTTGAAGGAGTTTGTGTTTGTTAGTTGATTGTGAGTGTTACTGTTGGACCTCGGTGTGACTTTGGTGTTTTAACACATTTGTTCAAGTCCAAACTAACTTTACTTGCTGCAGATCGAGGCAGTGGTAGACCAACAACTCCCGTTTACTGAGAGGTTTTAGTCAAGTTTTGTGGTTGTGAAGAGAGCACAGATGGTAGCTTCGGTTCACCGTCAGTAAAGGCTGTCTAACAGCAAAGTAAAGCATGGAAAATGCTCTAAATATAGTGTACACTTAAACCAATATCAACTTGGGCGGCAGGTTAAATCACTGTTTATGTTAAAGGGGTGATCCAAAGGCTTCAGCTCCCCCTTTGTTGGGTTGGCTCAGACTCACAGAGCAGCTATATCAGCGGGAGAAGAGAGTTTTGCTGCACCCACATAGCAGCTGACATAAATTATTTATGACTGGTTCATGGAATTAATTGTGTAATTTTCATGATAAATCTCTGTGCGCAAACACACCTAATTCAAACCCAAAAAACACTGAAAGTGTACAAAAACTTTGATGACAAAATTATGAATTTGGATTAAATCAGCTTACAGTTATGTACATAAGACCCTAAATTACATGATTAGAAGACTATTGTGGATTTGGGTTTACAGAGGCTTTAAGCATTTAAATCTTTTGCCTTAAATAAAGCAACCAACAGGAAACATTTTTGAAAACTTTTAGTACATCCTTCTCTCCATCCTTTCTCAGTCCTCTTTGTTCTTGTTCACAGGATCATTATAATATCCGCTGCTGAGTTATTAGTCCTTTCCATTTTGCCTGGACTGGCCAAAGGTTATGTAACTCTCAAGATATCTCTCAAGACTCAAGATCTAATGGTTGTTACTGATGTCATTAAGATAAGCGAATCCAGGCTTTAAAAGGGCCGGTGCATAGGATTTTTGTGGCATCTAGGGGTGAACTTACAGATTGCAAACAGTTTCACTCTCCTCTACAAAGCTCGTAGGAGAACCTACCGTGGCCATGAAACGTGAAAGGCCGAATCTAAAGCCAGTCGAGGAGGACTCGTGCTCTCTGTAGCAGGCACAGTGCCAGGATTTCAATTTTGGGTGGGCCACAGTAACTTTGGTGGGCCTTGTAATTACAAAAGTTCACACTCTTTCCAACTGGTAGTCTCACTTTAACAAAAATGACTGGTATCATGCTGTGGAGGGCGACTAGCACTTCCAATTGATTATGACACTTTTAAAATATTTTTAAAAAACAGTTTCAGTGCTGAGATAGCTCATTATTTCAACACGGCAGTTTGTATTTATTTGAAGTGGCACAGGCTTTCTCCTTATCTATATTTTCACTATGGATCAAGTAGATCAATACATCAATTCATTAAGAAAACTGACATTTTAATTCCTTTTGATGCATTTTCGTTTGATCTGGTTGGATTACTCCTTAAATTGATTGCAGGGAGAGGGAGAAACGGAGTGATCAGAACAGTGGGTGAGCTACGATGACTTTTAATTGTCTGAAGACAATCAAGTCTGGCAGGAGCATTTAGCTCTAACTCCTGTCTTATCTACATTTTCTAGACGTTCTAGTTTCCATGAGAAATACATTTGCAGGTATAAGACAATGATATGCTTTCGTCTGTACACTGGTCATCGTTTTGCTATAGTGTGACATGCGTGTGCAAGCGTAACATGTCTGGGGTGACAAATAATGGCCCGTTGTGATTGGTCCAGACCTCGCATGTGATAATAGTGGAACAAATGTTGTCATTTTTTCAAACAGAAACTTTTTTTTTTGTCTTAAGGGTGTATTAAAATGCTGATTTTAATAACTAAAAATAAAAGTTAAGAAAATATATGGTCTCCCAGTCATTTAAGGTTGGCCAGTTGTCCAAGTGGGTGGACCCAGGCCCTTAAGGCCCACCCAGAACACCTCACCTGCTCTGTAGGTATAATCAGCTGATTCTGAGGTAACAAAAACACAATTCTCATTTTCAGGTGATATACACTGATTTATAATATTATATTCCAATTTCTGCCACATTCTGCCCATAGATCCCCATAAATCTTACAAACTGGACTGTTAATCCTGACCCTGACTCCGCTTCACTCACTTCATTCCATTCACTTACTCTGTAGAACATCAGCTAGCAGTTGCTTTATTATAGGTTTGTCTGCCATTTATATTTTTAATAGATCAGTTAATTTATCACACTTGCCCTGATGAAGCGACGGAAACGTGTGTAGGCGTGGTTTTAACTGTTAAATAGCCATGAGTTAATAGTTAAAAGTTGTTTTTTTTAATGTTACCCTCCTGACTGCCTCAGATTTTGTCACCAAGTTTGAACTCTGGATTCCTAAACTGATGATGAACATCAGAGGGACCAGTTAATTGTGTAATCTATGAAATGTCAAAAGGTCCAAGTCCAAGTTTGTTTCTGTTTCACCAAAAGTCCAAAGTTCACTGAATATTCTGTGATAAACAAAAAAGAAAAACAACAAATCCTCACATTTTTTCAGTTTTTGCTTGAAAAAATACTGAAACCATTGATCAGTTATCAATATAGTGTGTAGTGCTACATAATGCACATGCTTCAAATGTGAGTTTGCAGTGGCTTTTGATAGAAAATATAAACGGCAGGCACGTTTCTCTTTTTCTCTTTCTTCCCCTCCCTCTCAGAACTTGTAATAGAAACACGGGAGTGGAGCTGTAAAACCTATAGCTGCTGTGTGTTTCAGGGTATTTGTACACACTTTGACACACCTTTGAAAACATCCTCTGTGAAGGTCAAGGTGGGTCCTTGTGTACTTATTTAACCATCAAACAGATTAATTAACTTGCTGGTTCCCAACCTTTTCTCCTTGGAGGACCCCCTACTTGACCCTGCCCACTATAGCCCCGCCCAGGGGCTATAGAAGTTTTACCTTTAATAAATGTCTCTGAACATTTTTTAACAATCCAACAGAGTAGCGTATACACACTCAGTGTTACCAAAAGAATAAGAATGATTCATTACCTCAGAGCAGACAAGTCACAGAGATGTGGCCGACTACGTAGACTATTACTGTTGAGTGAGGACAAAAGCACGTATCTTTTTAAATAGTTTGCAGACTTTTGTCTAAATTGTGATTTTAGTTAACAGGTGCAAATTTAATTTTGACAACCTCAGAGCAAACAAAGCCTTGGGGACCCTCTTTGTGCCCCTTAGAGAGGCTTGGACTCTAGGGTGGGAAACAATGATTTATTCAGTACACATATTTGTATTCATACAATTATATAGTATTATACTTTGTGAAGTAACATGGGATCATGGGAGTTGATGTTTTCATGATTAAAGAATAAATGTTGCTGATGAAAATATATCTCATGACTCAGGCAGAAAATCATATTCATGGATGAAGTAAATTTATTTGAATTTCATTCACATTACATTGAACATTGTCGGGGACATTTGTGATAATGTAAGTACACAACTCGAAATATATAATATAGGTCTGGATGCAGACATTTTAATGCAGAAATGTTACATATTATACCTTTAAACATATTAATCGTGATACATGTATTCAGTCTTACTGAGGTGCTGAAACAGCCAAATAATGGTGACACACATAATGATGTAATCATGTATAAAAACTGGACACTTTTATCGTATCATATTTCTCATTCTGAGAGTGACAAGAATGTGCATGAGATAAATTCATACAACTGAGACTGACGCCAATGCTGTATCAGAATAAGAGAAATAGAACTAGAACTTAGACAAAGTCACTGCTGCTTCGTGTCCTCAGAGAATGCATCATCATGAAAAATGAGTTACCTTTAGTCAGATCAAATCCACAACAAACCAGAGTGTTCTGGGGTCATCATCCAAACAGCAATGAAAGGATTCACAGGGTTGAGTCAGATCACTTTGAAATGTACTCAGTTACAGAATACAGATTACATGGCAATTTTTGTAATGTAATCCACTGGATTGTGCTGAATACTCTGGGATTGCTTCAAAATTAAACACTGAGAATATTGTATTTTATTGTAAAAAAAAAAAAAAATGGACACAGCTACAAAAAATCTGTTAAACAAATATTATTTTTTTCTCTTTAAACATTATAAAACATGCAAATGTAAATAAGGTAAAAAATCCTTTTTGCAAAGGACTTTTTTTTTCTGCCAGAGTTTAGAGGCATTGGTTATATGAAAAAAAAAATCAAATTTTAAAATTGCCATATTCTTAATCAAAAATACAATACAAAAGTAATCCCTGACAATGTAATTATGATCCATTGTACACTTTTTCAAATGTAATCTGATTATAGTTACTTATTTTTTGTAATCTGGTCATGTAATCCTGATTTCATGTATTCAATTATTACCCAACCCTGGAAATAAAACATAAAAAAAGTCAGACAAGCGATGCTTTACAGTACCTACAATTCATGTTCAATCTTTGAGTTCCGGTGGATCTCTACGTTCTGCTGACAAAGAAGACCAGCCTGAAGGAATAAACAGTATCCACAATGTAAGCAACAAGGTTGAAACATGTCATGAAGGAGATCACCACTAAATGATTCCATGTACAAAAAGCACCCAAATCTGAGCAGTTGTTTGGCCTGGAGTGGTTCCTGAAGCTGTACAAAGGCCAGATGACCACAGCTGTGGTGTACATCAACACCGCCAACACGTTGCAGCCTGTTAGGACTTTGTCAAATGGTGCAGGGAAGAGAGCTAGGAGGCGGCAGATAGTAAAAATGATGACGATGAGGGCAAAGATGAAGCAAATGGAGTAGACTGCGACGCACCACTGGAGCCCTGGGTACTGCGAGTACACATGCTCATCCAAGCAGATGAAGATGATGCAGGCCACGAAGGCCTCCAGAACCTTGAGGAGGCCCGGGACTGTGGACAGAAATCCGCTGATCTCGCCAGGTTTAGCCCGGGACAGCCCAACCTCGACGGCATACAGGATGAAGGCCAGACAGGAAGTGACAGTGGCCCCGATGCAGACAGAGCACCTGAAGAAACTGGGAAAGATGATGGATGCTGTCAGCACCTGTGTGAAGGAAACATCAAAAAGTAAGTGTCAGATTCTTTAAGATAGCCTACTCTCGAGCAGTTATGCTGCATTCACATGCTTCAGGGAGACGGCAACCAGGGTAAGACATGATTTATCCCAAAATTAAGTTAGGCAGTCAGAGAATACCAGCAAGTGTAACGGTAGACGGCATCGCACTTAAAATATTTCAGATTATTTTAGCTCCGTCACACTAGAAGACAACTAACTACTAAACCACTACTACTTACTACAATAATTACATAAAATAATTGACAAAAAAAATCATATTGTTGAATATATTTCATTCCATTCTTTTTATAAACAATATGACATCAGAATAGTAACATATTGTTATGTTTCATTTTCCATTGTTTGTTTCTCATTTACTGTCCAGAAGGTGTTTTCTGTCTATCAGTTTCCATGAATCCATGTGAATGCAGCATTCATTTTACTTTTGTCTTATGCAGTACCATTGACATACATAAAAAGCCAACACATCTCAATCGCCCCCTGGTGGTATAGTAGGTCATAACTCTTGCTCTCCTCAATTAGCAGAGAGGACACGGGCCAAATTAAAACATCAAATTACACGTCAAATATGTTTTTCCCAAAGATGGATTCTGTCATTTTAAGTAGTTCTAATCATGCTGATGTTTGTTCAAATGTTTATTTTTCTGATCAGTTTGTTTTTTATAAGTTTTATGTCATGATTGACAGATGAGTTATGCTCACAACTGAGTTGGCCAGCGGTATGGGCCGGACCTCAACACTGCGACGTCAACCCTGTCCACTACTGCATAAACTCTGGCTGCAAATGATGTCACCAGCACAAGATGGCAGTGCTCATATCATATAATGTATAAGTATATAAAATCAGGTCTCAAAATCATGAAAAAAATCAGCAGTTTTCTCTGCTCAGAAACGCTGGATTTGTGTCCGATCTGCTGTCTCAGAGTGTCAAACACCAGCACAACCTGAAAAAAACATGAAACATGAACGCCCCATCTAGCAGCTTTAGTGAACATGTTTGAGCCACCAGAGCCGATGGTGGCAGAGGACGGTGACAGGATGTTTTTTTTTCTTCTGTGTCAGGTTGCTGGAACTGAAGTGAGCTGAAGTGAACTGCTGGTCTGAAGGTACATTCGTAACTGATCATTGGGGAGGGTGAGGGGAGGGGGCAGTGGTGCAGTGCAGTTTCACAAGTTTTAAGCAACTATGTTCTAACATGTATAATGTGTTTAGAAGAAATACTCCCTTTTTCCTTTACACGGTCTTTAAAATGTGTGGCCATTTATTTTGTACCTTCTAAAAGTATTTTCCTCTACAAACTTTTACAAAATATGCAGGATTTTCCCCCAAAAGACAATGCATCAGACTCAGAAATTGTTCCTATAGATTGAAGCGAATCAGAAAAAGAATCTTAGTGAACTTAGTGAGTAACTGAAGATTTTTACTGTAATATGGCCCTACCACAAAAAATCTGCTTTGAGAATGGAGTTTTGTTTCACAGTCTGTCCACTCTTAAGACACTGGGTGCAGAGGGTAATTTACTGTTAATAATTCACATAAAATGAACTGACCTACCTTCTACTAATGAACCTTGTAAAGACCATAAAGTAATTTAGAAAGTGGAACTAAAACCAACTTTTTTTTTTTACTTCTCTCAGCTCATAGTATAAGGTCATGTAATAAGCACAAGCTGAAATCAAATTATACAGTGGCCCCCCGCAACCGCCCACCCTTTATTTGACTTTAGAATGAAACTCAACTGACAAATCCTAATTCTACCTTTAAAATTTCCAAGGACAGTAACGTTTAGTAACTGTAGATAGTGACGACTTTGCCAACAACCTGTGTCAAGTTAATCCTGAAATATCTGTGAACAAACATATAACAACAGAGTGAAAATGGCACCCACCATTAAGGTAGCCAACATGGCATAAGCGGCAGTGAAGTCATCCCAGGAGATGGGCAGTTTGGCACTGAGGCTGGTGAATTCGAGGATGAGTATGAGCAAGGTGACGCAGAAGCAGAAGCACCATGTGAACATACACCACGTCCAGAAGGAGAACGTAGTGTGGCCCGCTGATGCCACCAGGCTGAAGGAGATACAGGTGAAAATCACCTCCAGTATCCTCACAATGCCCACAGGCACCGTCAGGGTCCTGACGTCCAGCGTAACCATGACGATTGAAGCCCTGCAGTCAGTTCACTGTGGTCCTGGATAGATATTTTAATAACCTCTCACCTCTTCGCCAACTCCTCTCCTCTATCCTTGCTGATTTAATTTTTTTTTTCTTGTATTTTTGTGAGCTCCTTGGCTTTTGTCAGTCCTGGCTCCTCATGCTGGTAGCACTGCCTGGTTATCTATGACAAGCACAGGAAGTCAAATGAACTTGGATCCTCCGACCGCTCCCTTGTTTCCGCCTTTTCAGACCTTCTTCCTCAAATGGCCAACAGACAAATTTTTAATGCGCAAGTGTGTGAGAGAGTTATATGGATGGCTTGTAAAGGGGGCAGCTCGCCGTGCTTCACCTTTATTTGCTCATGAGGCTTGGTCCGTAAGAATTACGATCATTAGAGCAGTTATGGTTAACAGGAGCCGCACCTTATGACACATGAGCCAAGGTTATCACTCCACCCTACATCGCTCATCCATAATGTTTGCTTACTTACAGAGGCATGCCCACCCATCAATATTTCAAATCTGTAAATGTTTTACAGGAGGCTTAAGAGGAATGGGACTGACAGTGCAACAGGAGAAAAGAATGGGGAATGAAGGTGTGAGATACAACAGAAGCAGGATTACTCGGCTTAGTACGGTGTAATAATGCTGCACCGGCACATTTACTACCAGTACATATATGTAGGTACTGTGTAACAAGATGGAATATAGGGGTAACAATTTTGGATTTAACAAAGAATTTATACTGTACTTATTTTTTAACTAATGGTTACCTATTCTATTATTACAGGTAAGTAAGTGTGATCTACTGATCAATTATCTGTATGTTTGTGATGAATTTAGAGCGCATTCATACTGCAGTTATTTTTTTAACTACTGAGTATCTATTCTGTTATTACAGGGTAAGTATGATCAGTAACGCTTTCAACCACAGCCCGCATGTCCTGTAGTTACTCTGTAACTATATGTAACAAGGGAAGAAGTGTGAGTGCTTTAGAATACAGCCTGCATGTCCTGTAGTTACCATCACAAACACTGCTCAGTAAATCATACTTACCCTGTAATAATAGAATACTACAGTATAATTTCTTTGTAAAATCTAGAATTCTTACCCCCATACTCCATCTTGTCACCCAGCACCTACATATATGTATTGGTTGGTGCTGTGCTGGTACAGGGCTATAAATTACTGTTCTAAAGTAACTCCTGTCTACTGCCAACAGCTAACACACACACACCTTTAACAAGTTCATCTGAATTTCATCAGACAAAAACCTCTTGTCAAGCTTTGAATGAGCTGTTTACCTTCTAAATGTAAAATAAATCCATTAAGGGAGTTCTGAATCAGGTTCTTATCTCTGACACAATAATTGGTTTGTGTTGTGTACGTACAAAATGGAGACATGCAGATTAAACAAGACCTACAACTTATCTGCTGACAAAAATATTGATAGATATAAGTGCTCTCAACAAAATCTGCAGGACGGACAGCATGCCTTTTAACTGTGCTTTTTACTCATTTTTACTTTGAAAATAAAAAATGAATAAATGTATGTGTCAGAAGAGGTCAGGAAGCCACAGGCTTACCACCATAAACACCATAATACTAATCCAAACAAGCACTCACATAATGTAAGAAAAAGAAAAAATGACTACAAGAAGCACATACAATGAGCTAAAAAATACAGAACACAGCCAATGCACAAATGATCCAGTGAAAACAAAAAAATACAAAAGACGATACATAAAAAAAAGGAAAAAAGAACAGAAACAAAACATAACTGTGTGCATATGTCAAGAGATAATTAAACATCATGAATTGAATGCAATTCCAATTTGCTTTTGAAATTTTCTAAAGTACATGAGCTCTTAATAACATGTACTTTTGCATATATGTACACCACAATATCTGAGGAAGAACTGGTCATGTTTCGTTTTGTGAAAAGGAAAGTGAAGATGATCAACCTGTCGAGTGTGTATGAGTGAATGTGAGAATTAAATGTAAAGAAGTTATGAAAGGATGAAGGTAAAGAAAAAGGCAAATATAATATTTATATATAAACACAAATATCTGATCATATACTGAAAGAATGTTAAGTTTTCTGAACAGAGGAGCCGAGGTCTCTGCAGAATCTGAAAAAGTTGCCAGTCTTACAAATCAGTTCTGCAGCAAATATGAAGTTTATGAAGACTGGTGGGAAATGAATTTGCCCAAACAATATTACTGTAAATCAAATAAGGATAAATCATGGAATAATATAAACATTTACAAATCTTTGTAGTTTGCTGATGATCCCCAATGACTTCACAATTTTGTTATGAATAAAATGTATGTTTTTTTCCTATTTAACTTCTCATCAATGAAGATGCCTAAAAAACAAGTGTTGAAACTTGAGGAGTTTCATTTCATCATTTCCATCATACTGACACTCTAACATAATCCTTTTCATATTTCCTGCCCCTTCCTGCAAATATCATGAAATTTGACTTTGTAATATTTCATGAGATCTTGTTAAAAACCCTCTTGTAACTCTCACCAATTCCTCATTTGTGTTATTTACTAGAATGTGTAAGTCAGTATATGATAGAATCACATTGGTATCATCAGCGAACAAAATAGGAAAAGAAAATTTACGAACTGATGAAAAGTCATCAATATAGATAAGAAACAATAAGGGTCCCAAAATTGATCCTTGTGGTACTCCACATGTTATATGAACTGTACTTGAGGCACAACCTTTTAATAACACATATTGCTCTCTTTCACTCATCTAACTAGTTAGCCACTTTATTGTATCACCTTGGAAACCGTAGTGTTTTAATTTGACAGCAAGATATCATGGTTAACAGTGTCAAACACTTTATATGATTTTGTCCTTAAAACCACTTAATAATAATTCAGTCTTGAGATGACTCAACTGTGCTTAGCTTTTATGTGGACATGAGAAAACCACAGCTTACACAGCCTATAGTTGTTAATGTTTGTTGAACAGCCAACACGTCATTTAAGATAATTTTTTATCTTATTGATAATAGAGGCTCTCTTGGCACTGCAACCACAAAGGCAAAGATAAGTTGTTTCCATTGTCATTATTAAGTGATTGCTGCATTCCCTGAACATTACACACACAGTAGCATTGATTAGCATGCACAGGCATTAAACTGACTTGGCCCATACAGGTTTTGGTCTCAAGAAACCTTACTGACCCTGACTCTTTGGGATTTGATACACCCAAACCCAACCCATCCTGAAAATAATTGTTAAAATTATAGAAATAAATTTTAAAAAGAGTAAGTAAAGTAAGTAAGTCAACAAAAAAAAAAAATGGAAATATAAATAGAAATAATAAAAAAGAAATAATTATGGATATATGAAGACACAAAACATTAGAGAATGATTATAAGCATTTTCATTTATTTTCACATTAGCCTATATTTTGTGCACATTCATGACTGTATGCTGAAGGACGTCTGTGATTCACAATTTTTGAAAAATAATTTTTATGCTTCTATGCCAGAGGCATTACGATTTGGGTCATCCCATCCATCCCACTGTCATGAATGCGATATCACATGAATGCATTGAATTTTGGTACAACACATCCACTTGGACTCAAGAATGATCTGATTTAATTTTGGAGGTCAAAGGTCACTGATGTCTCACATAACATGTTTTTGGCCATAACTCAAGAATTTATACACAAATTATGGTGCCATTTCACACAAAGGTCTAACAGAATACTAGTAGTCTTGGAGTAACTGCTTACATGTAATTAAATTACAAAATAAATGTAATTGTAATGGGTTGCATTTACTGAGAACAAAATGTAAGAAATTACAGTTACTAATCAGAATGTTGGTGATTCAAAGGGGTTACATCCAATTATGCTGGAGAGCTGCACTCTATTGAGTTAAAACTCTACTAAGATAATGAGTTAATATATCTTTAAACATATGCAGTGGAATATATTGGAGTGACATACAGTATATCAGCTACAGTATGGGTATTTAAGGTATACAGTTTAGAGAATATAATAGACTGCAGATGAAACCAACAGATGGGCGAGACTGAGAGAAAAAGGGGCAACTACAAATCCATCTGCTACTCCAGAACCATAGACAGTGCCATGGATTAATCAACATACAGAACAGCTCAGACTACTTTCAGAGTCATGGTCGGGGCCACGGGTTCTAACTTGAACAGACTTCAGACAGATAAAGGATCAGTGAGTCAGGAAGAGTAGCTTATCAACTATAAAACCCTGCATTTTAGTCATTTTGCCACAAGGGGGATGGCATGGATGGGATGGCCCTCAAATCTCCTGCTGCATACTCTGTAAGGTCACACCCATTCTGTGCCCAATGGACAGCACTAAATTCAGAATCTGTCCCAGTATAGTTCATTTATAATTCATAAGTGTGCTACAGAGGCACAATTATCTGGGATAAACAACAAGGACTGACAACAACAAGGAAGAAAAAAAGCCTCTTTTCATTTGAGATTTTGAGAAACATTCGCTTAGAAGGTTTTTATTTATCAGTTACTGAACACCAGCTTGCCACCTTATTCTACACTCACTCCAAACTCCATGGCCCAAAGGCTTGGCCCAGGGAGCATAACTACACAGTAATCTTAACTGAGTTGGTCACTAGAGGCCAGCAGAGCAGTAATGGGTAACTCTAATAATGTTCTCATAATGTTTTTCATGCAGTGTTTATTTGCTTATACCAGTTGAGGGTGAAGTGTACGCCTATGCAGCAACTGAAATACACCTCCAGTAAAGGTTAAAGACATCAATTAGCCATTGAAGTTTTTGTATTGAGAGCAGTTGTGAAACTGTTAAACAGTACTGGACAACAAATTCAATGACAGAGATTAGAAATTGAAGAAACAATGAGATTCTATACAAAAGGAAAGAAAATTAGCAACAAAAAAAAGAGACAAAACAACTACAAAGGGATACAGAACTATCACAAAGAGAGACAAAAAGACTACAAAGAGACACCATATATCTTTTCAGTCTGGGTGTGCTTCTGTAATAAAGAGACAGTGGTCCTTTTACTGTACATGCCTGCGCCCAGGGACCTCTTGTCTCATCATCTGTCCATGCTTACATGCATATTAAGTTACCTCTCATATGTTTTTTACTGTGTTGCTGTTGGATCCCGTACGCCTCTGTTAAGAGTCTTTACAAAAGGTTTGTCAACTGATATAATTAACTGAGCTTAAATGAGAGTGCTGAAATACATCAATAATGTTACATATGCTGTGGACTGTATATCAATGTTTATATAAAGGCAGAACAGGGACTAGTCAAAGACAGAGTCTTTAAATATTAATTCATGGCTTAAGAGTAAACGTTGGGGTGGTAAAAAAGACTTGAGGAGCATTTTGAGTTTTGCAGCCTCTGACAGTCTGTGTGTGGCACTATTTTCTCTGCTCTCTGGCTCCCCCCTGTGGATCAAAGTAGAGTCTGGTTGCTGCTCTGTTGACAGACAAGGATCATTCAGGCTGAGCAATTACCTGACTGCAAAAGCCACAAACAGTTTAAACAGTCTGGTGCTGAAATCACTTTTCAAGCATTTACCTTAATATACTATTCTAATTTTTTAATAGAAAAAAAAAATCTGTCACTAACATGAGCGTGTGTTTCTTTTTACAGAGCTGAGGCTTTGTTATGATGGCCCTGATGGTTTGATTGATGGTCCTGATTTTCATCTCTCTGACTTGTGTCTGTATCCCCTTTGTCACTTCTTCATAGTCACCCCCAACTTATCTTTCACACTCAGCACACCGTTTATTTTTCTACCCAAGACTCGCACACGAGGTAAACTGTGAAAAGAAACTGGACTGAAAGATTGAAGACACAAAGGTACGAATAACGAGGTGGAGAGAGGCAGAGAGGACAGGGTGCCTGGAGGACAGAGGAGGAGAGGAGGTGATGATAATGTTAAAAGATTTTTTTGTCTGGTTTCCAAAAAAGTTCACTGAATATACAGAGAGGAGAGATTTTGGGTTTGGCCTTCAAGACGTAGTCCAAATAAAACAACAATATATACGTATATACATGAATTATAGGCCCTAGCTCTTCTGTTTTTACTCATATTTTATTTTCATTTTCGTCATTATTTTATTTGTTTCCTGTATTGATTTTATTTTACTTTTCTGTCTGTTTGAACGCACCTATTCCTACGTGGTAATGCAGTGATGCTTGACGATTGTTCAACTGAAAATTAAATAAAAATTATAGCTGCTGCGCAGCAATGGTCGGGGCCGGGCAATTTTAGGCAAAATTAGGCAATTCTGAGCAACAGGCAGAGTGTAGGAAGATGAAAAAAAGGTGGCATTCTAATGTGCATTTTACATCAGTTGAGGCTTGAACTCACAATTTCTGGCACAAGAGACTCTGCATATTGATTGATAGCTAAGCCAAATAAACAGGGAAAAGAGACAAGGGATAACAGGGAAACGTGTTGATAAAGAGTATTTGTCTCTTCCCAAAACTCCCTGAATCATAATTATTTAAATCTTAGCAGTCTCTAATCCACATAGCATGATACCTGAACATAAGGCCTTTCACATTTGAAAGTCCATCCTGCCTTAGCTGAGGCTCGAACTCTCGACTTCTGACACTGATGGCCATCTTTTATCTCACTGAGCTAATTGGCAAGTGACAGTTCATGTGTGGTTTCACAAATTGACTAAGCCAAGGATCAGGGTGCCAGGCAGCAGCCATCCATGCCATGGAAAAAACATTTCAAAGTGAAAGTTCCAAAGCTGTAGCACATATGGTTGATTTGTTGTGAATTTTCAAAGTTTTGAAATTTAGAGGTTTGCTGTAGCGCCACCATCAGGACTATTGTCTTGTGTTTCCAGTTGAGGACATCTGGCATGGGACTGGACCTTTGTGAAAAGTTTGGGTAGATTTCTCATATGGAAATGTTGTACAAGCTGAGGCTTGAACTCACAACCTTCAACACCAAGAACCATCCTCTATCTCACTGAGCTAATTGGCAAATGGAAACACCACTTGTAGCTTCACAAATTGACTAAGCCAGTCACCTGTGTGCAAGACAGCAGCTGTTAGCATGTAAAGGCAGATTTCAAATGGCTGTCAAAAATTCAGTTATTGAGACAAAAATCCCAAAATACACAAATTGCATCTAGACAGCATGGAGATGTTGGTCATTAGTTTTTAACAATGATTTATTGGCTCCAAAAGTGAAAAACTGATGTTTAAAAATGCCATTTTTGCATTGACTCCAATTGTTCGCATGAGAGTGAAATTCAAAATGCTGTAAAAAATTCAGTTTTTGAGATAAAATTCTGATATTTTCCAAACATCATCTACCATGACTCCAAGATTTTGTCATTTTTTTTCATGAACATTGAAAATGTATTTAGCAAGAATTTGCAAGTATAAGTTTATAATACCGTTTACAGTCAAACATTTTGATGCACTGTAGGCTCAATTTTTGATAAATCAGAAATCTGTGTGGATCGTTTGCGTAGGACAGTCTGAAGATGCTCTGTAGCAAGTTTGGTGCCAATTGAGCAAAAATTGTGGGAGGAGATAGGTTTAATAAGTTTTACAGTTTTTGAAAAAAACAGAGTGATGGACTTCATAATTTGCAATAAGTTTAAATGTACAAAAGTTTCTTCAGTATTGGGGCTACATTGTGGTGAAAGTTGTAAATCTGTAGCACATATGGTTGATTTATTATGAATTTTCAAAATTTTGAACTTTAGAGGCTTGCTGTAGCGCCACCATCAGGACTATTGGCCTGTTTTTGCAGCTGAGGCAATCTGACATGGGACTGGACCTTTGTGCAAAGTTTGGTCATTTTTCGTGCATGGGAAGTAGGATTTCCTCGGAAGAAGAAAGAAAGAAAGAAGAAAGAAGAACATGCAGGATTACAATAGGGTCCTGGCAGCTTAGGCTGCCCGGACCCTAATAAAGTCTCCGCGGAACGGAAGTCATACTGTCACTTTTCCGGTCCGGAAGAGTTATGAGGGTGCACCAGTTTGGACTTAAGCGTGAGGTGGGGTGTGTGCGCTCCTGTCAGTGTAAACGTAAGGTAGAGTATGACGTTTATTCATTTGTAGTTTTAGTCGTTAAACACGTAAACACGACTGAAGTGTTCATTAACGGTTAACGCTGTTCACCGTGGACGTGTAACGGAAATGTGTGACGTTAAATCTTTAAGCGAGGCTCATGTTCAGTTATCGATATGATTATCGATGTTCGGTACATTTGTTGTGTACTGTGCGCACGTAGCTCACATAACGTTAACACAATCCTCAATGATCCTCAGTCCCACACCTGCAGGCAGATATATTTACTGTCACTTTAGTCTGTGTCATCGTCATTAAAATGACATTTACTGACATTTATCTATCAGGCAGTTTTAAATGTCATTTTCATGTCTTTGTTTCATTTGTATTGATTTTGAATAGCTTGGTACGTGACAGGTTTGCATAACAAATGTGATATTCCGTTGGCACAGATAAAAATAGAAACATGATAGCTATACAGAATGGAAGTTAAAGTCATAATCTCCCCCAAAATCAGGCATAAAATAAAATTAAATAATGCAAACAACGATCATATTTCAGGGTTTTCAGACAGTGTGATTTAATTCCAAAAATCCTCCCCAGATTGATCAGCCATGATGACTGCAGCCACAACAAATGAGAATTCTTCTGTACTTGTGATCTGTCTCTTGGAGACACCGGCAGACACTTGCTCACGTGTCATTTTCACCACTTTTTTTTTTTTTTTTTTTTTTTTTTAAGACTGAATTGACCTGAAAATGTCAAGTGATGTAACCACAAAAGAATGTGAAATATTAAATATTTTATCCACCTAGAATGTATTCAAGTGTACTCATGAAAACAGTTATTTTCATTTTAAAACATTACATGAAAATAGATCTTATTAGGATGATCTCTAAATTAAAATTATGTGTTTTTTTTGCAATAATGAGCAGAGGACACATGCTGAAAACACCTCTGTTTTCTAAATAATGTTTGAAAAATTAATGTAAAAATGTCATTGCACTGCAAATAATGGATTATTTTTTATTCTTCATTAATTTTCCTGCTTATTATCATATTTTTATGAAAAATGCTGGTTACATTGGTACACTGATTTTATTTGATGCCAGTATAGAATTAGAAGTTTTTACAATTATGCAAACAAAAACAAGGTTTTTTTAAATTTTAAAATCTTGTCCTAACATTGACATCTTGTTAACTTATCAGCTCTTCTTGTAAAATGTTTTGGTTGCAGGGTTACCACTCAGTCTGTGCAGACACTCTCAGTTTCCTCTGAAGGAATCTCACAAATTTTTTTAGACCAAAAATGTGTCAACCAATCCTGCTGAGCCAATTTTACAACAGCCTTTATAAATGAGTCTGCAGGAACTGAAAACCTGCTGTATGTTGAAACTTGTGTGACTGTGTGTGTGTGTCCAGTCTCCCCAGGTATTTCTAAGCAGCTGACTGGGGTGCTCTACTATTTTAAGACGATGAGGGATCAGCCATGGACCAGATCACCTTTCACCATGATACTGTGCTGTCAGACATTCACATGCTTCTGCCCAATGCACGGCACCTTATGACACGCCTCAACTGTGTGGGCCAGCCTGGTGTGTGTGATTATAGTTTAATTCTACAGCTTCTTTTAATTAACATGCGTCAGACAGGTGGGGAGGGACATAAACAGGCTTGGGGACGGATTAAAGTGTGATGGGATAACTTAATCTGGGTACAAAAAACAGTTACAGATAAGAAAAGACATAATCAGATTACAGATGCATTTCGTAAAAATGGGGATTATTAGTAGGATAACGATATACTACCATGCACAGTGCTCACACAGCTACCAATACATTATCATGACCTCTAGTTAAAAAAATGCTTCACTGGGCGGAAATTTTGTGTCTTTAAATCAATGATTTTTTTTTTTTAAATAAACTTACAGCATAAATGCATTAATCTCTTAGTCTGGTATTTATCATGAGAGATAATAGAGTTTAGAAGTCAAAAGTCTGGCACTTCTAGTGTTCTTGTGTAGGCCATTAACACTAGAACAGCCAGGTCGATGTTTTAAAATTTATATGTGCAATAACTTTGTTGAATTAAAAAAATGCAATCCTGCTGGTGCATGACTTTTCCTAAAAGTGTTTGTATTTTCATTTAAAATGTTTTTCATATAAATCACACAAAAGGCGAAGAAATTGTGATCATTTTTGCCTATTTCAGCCATAGGTGGTCATAATGACCACACAGACATTGTCACAGTTATATTGTCAGTTTTTGCACAGTTGGAGATGCATCTTGGTTGCTTAGCAACTGTCATCGTCTCTGTCAATAAAACTTAACAAGTGGTCTCAATTTCCAATTTCCCGACATTAAAATACAAATAAAGAATTAATTAGACTCAATTAAAAATAAAGTAGGGGAGACCAGGGACAGTTGTAACACTTTTTGTCTCAGCACCCAAACTCACTGAATTTTCATGTTAAAGTTCTCAAATTTTTAAACAAACTTTCTTATTACAAAAAGCTTCTAAGTTTCTAACTTTTTTGTTTTTATTTTTGTACTTGTTTCCAGCCTTTTCGCATAGGTTATTATTTTTTTGTGACAGTTCAGGTGCAAATTTATTGTTATTAATGTTCAAATAGCATGTTTATAATCTTATAAAATCTTATAATCTTAATACATGTCTTATAAAATGCATGTCACTCTGAGTAATTCTAGATGAATCTAAAATTAGAATCAGATCCCGATGGTTATTTGTTCCCCTCATTTTAAAAAAGATAAACTAACAGAATAAATACATTATTCTAGTATTTGTCGTGAGAGATAATAGAGTGTGGAAGCCAAAGTCAAAATAAGTAGTTATGGAATTCTGGCACTTCTAGTGTTAAATCATGTTTTCAGTACATTTATTATTCTTTCTCTCTCGCTGGATTTTGGGGAAAAATACATAAAATGATTCGTAATTTACAATCAATCAAATGCATTTTACATTTTATCTACCAAAAGTATTTGAGGGTCTTAAACAGTGACTTCAGTAACCAATGTGAGTTTATAATGAAAATTTGCTCAGAAATAATTTATTTGGACAAGAGAATTTTGTAAAACAATATTACAGTATTTTGATATCATACAAAATTATTTCAGCATCCAAAAACATCAAAAGTTTGAGTTTAATAGTGATATTAAACAGATAAAAGCATCATAAACCAGACACTTGTTTAAACTTTAGGCTAACTGTTTGTTTACTTGATTGTGTAAAGCTGCAGAGAGAAAAAACGATAAAGGAATAAATGAAATGCTGAATGTCACATTTCCACTTTATGTGTTAACATGTTTTGTAAATATTTCCACTGACTTTCTGCCTTTGCTGTACTCCTCCGTCCAGTCTTCATCTCCAAGTTCAAGATCTTGTCAGATGGCGACAGGAACGACAACAAGGACCCGGGCAAAAGTTTAAAAGAGGAGGATGAACATGAGGATCCAAGAGAGGACAGGGAGAAAGACGCAAAAGCCACACAAGGAAAAGATGGAGAGGATGGCGGGGAGGGACGTGCGGAACCAGTCTTAGATGAGGACGGAGACCTGGACGTCACACATCGGTACGGAAAAACTCTCGCTCGGTCAACTATTAAAACGTGGCAAGTTTTTCTGTGAGGGGGTGTTGTTGTTCCGTCAGGCAGTCACAGGTCCGTAGTGTGTTGTTCATGTCACATCAGAGGTTATGCTGAGTAGAGCTTTGGTTGATAGATTGTTGTCTTTCATATATACGTTCATACTATTCTTATGATTTCTCAGACCGAGGAAAACCCCCACGGAGGACAACAGCCGAGATACGGTCTGTCCCATCATCCTCAAACAGTCCAGCTGTGCATTTGAAGAAGAGGACGATACAGATGATGAAGACGATAAGTGCTTCAAAGACATTATAAGAATTGGTAAGGAACCTAGAGTCTTTTGTTGCTCCTGTCGCAACTTTTTTGAAACTTGTTGCATGCACTAAATTCAGTATGAGTATATATTTACAAAAAAACATCAGGTTTTATCAGTTTGAACATGAAATATCTTGTCTTTGTGCTGCGTTCAATTGAATACAAGTTAAACATGATTTGCAAGTCATTTCAAATGTTTTTATTCACATTTTACATTTACACAACATTACAACTTTTATGGAATTGGGGGTTTTGCATCAGTTTTTGACTTTGATGCAGACAAAATTATCAACACAAGATTAATTACCCATAAAGGCGCAGGAAGCTCAGTAGTGAATTTGGAGTTAAATGCATGTAAGTGTTAATTGTGGCCTTGCTATTATCTCACAGAATTTACTCTCAAAAAAAACCAATCAGTTACTGTTGATCCTTCCCACGGGGGATCCTGCCTGATCACTGGACCTACAGCTTCTCCACAACTAATCTCAAATACTGCTGGACCGATCAGGCTGATGTTTATTTGTGCACATGAAAAGAACTTTTTTAATGACTTTCATGTCCTCGACGTTCTTATGGCCGGAGGCATTATGTGTCCAGGTCTCAACACAATATCCCAAGAACACCTTAAGGGGGTTTCTTTAACACTAGAACAGCCCAGGTGGTCATTTAGACCATTTGTTAAATTAAAAAAATTCCTGACTTTTCCTAACAATGTCTGTATACTGTTATATTGTAACATTTGGCACAGTTGGAGATGCATCTTGGGGCCTGATTTACCAAAGGTTTGCGTGTTTAAAAGCGTGCAAAAACTTGATATCACCTGTAAACAAATGTGCACACTGATCTATTAATGGTGCACACTCAGGATTGTGTTTTTCGAATGTGCAAGTCAGCAGGCACTGTGCATTTAGTGTGTTTGCCTTAATGAATATGCAATATGGGGCGATGGACCCTACTACTAAGTACTAATGAAATACTAGGAGAAGAAAATGCAAATAGGTTAATTTAGCACACACACTGCAATTTACCAAGTCTGAAAATAATAATTATTATTTATTCCTGGTCATGCTGTAGTGGTTGCCAGTCAGGAAAATGTATTATCTATAAGGTACACTAAAAAAAAGAGGAGTCAGCTGTTGGTATGGGTTATAAAAAGGTTTCATGTGGATTTTTCAAGGTTTTTATTGTGATTCACCACAAATCATGAGAGGTCCTTTGGCACAGTGTCATAAATGTGCAAAAAAAAGTTTGGATGTTGGGTCCAGTAGTGTGCTAGATTAGTTGTGGACAAGCTCCAGCTCCATCAGTCACTCACAGACTCACAAACACACCCATCACATGATAATAAGGAGCGATTTCGGACACGGTCTGTATATTAAATGTATGCATCCGATCTTATTTACAGAGCACACTATGGCCACACCCCTGGAGGACGTCGGCAAACAGGTCAGTCAAGTTTCAAGTGTAACTGCATTCCCACTCTGAGCCCAACTCCACCCCTGCATCGTTTTGAAAAACGCTAAAAAAAGAGGGCAAGACGTTGAGGAGGGGTCCTGGCTGGAGCTACACAGCCGTCAAAAGCGACAAAAATTGAAAATACACAGTAGAAGGTTCACAAAATACAGTGTGAACTCCTGAATCTTGGTCAGGATTTGAAAATGAGCGCCGTTTCACAGACTCACACTCAAGAGCGAGGGCTGGCGAGGTGGACCAACCAGCTTTTATGTAAATCTCATATATTTTAAAGAAAATCGCTTGAGAGGTGTTTTAACACGGGAGCTGGAACATGGGAGCTGCTGGTGCCTCAATCTGGTAGTATGTTTGTGCTATTGTGCGACTTTTTTTTTTTTGTTGTTGTTTTTAAAGGACTTTACACTTTAAACATGTAAATATAAATCATGGTAATGGAAAAACTTGATGCTGAGCTGTGCCATCACCTGTTTGTGTGTGTGTGTGTGTGTGTGTGTGTGTGTGTTTGGTTTTTCTCACATCAGGTGTGGCGGGGGGGCGTTCCTCTTGGCTGACTTCATCCTCTCTGAGCCCGTCATGTTCAGAGGGGCTACGGTCTTAGAGCTGGGAGCAGGAACAGGCTTCACCAGCATCGTCATGGCAACCACAGCCAAAACTGTTTACTGCACAGGTATAACGCCATCAAGCAGACATCCTGATTAAAACGTAAGCTGATATGAATACGAATACGAATACGAATACGAATACGAATACGAAATACTTTATTGATCCCCAAGGGGAAATTCATTTGTCTGTAGTCTCATCTATTTGTATAAGAATTATAGAGTCTGATGGCAGTTGGTATGAAAGATCTTCTGTATCTCTCTGTCCTACAACGAAGAGAGAGAAGCCTTCCACCACCATTATTTCTTTGGTCCATCAAGGTGTTATGCAGTGGATGATCCAAGTTGTTTAGGATGGCCTCCACCGTCCTCATTGTGTCTCTCTCCACAACTTCCTCCAGAGAGTCCATCCTTACTCCGATCACAGAGCCAGCCTTTTTCACAAGCTTATCCAGCCTCCTTGCTTCTTTTTTCCCAAACTTCTCCCCAGCAGACTGCAGCATAAAATAAAACACTTGGCACAATAGACTGATAAAACATCTGCAGCATCTTACTGCAGATGTTTAGAGATCTGAGCTTCCTTAGGAAAAAGAGGCGGCTCTGCCCCTTTTTGTAGAGTGCATCTGTGTTAAGGGACCAGTCCAGCTTGTTATCCAGGTGTACACCAAGATATTTATAGTTTGTTACCACCTCGATGTCACTCCACAAGTGTTCACAGGCTGAAGAGGGGGCTTGGATCTACGGAAATCAATGACCATTTCCTTTGTCTTTGATGTGTTTAGTATGAGGCAGTTTTTATGACTCCAGTCACTGAAGGATTTTATCAAATCCCTATATTCAGATTCCTGTCCATTCCTTATACAAGCTACAATAGCAGTGTCATCTGAGTATTTCTGGATGTGGCAGGACTCAGAGTTATATTTAAAGTCTGCTGTGTACAATGTGAACAGGAATGGAGCCAGGACAGTCCCTTGTGGAGCCCCTGTGCTGCTCATTAATGTCCCAGAAAAACAGTTCCCCACCTGACAAACTGTGGCCTTTCTGTCAGGTAATCCGTGATCCAGGAGACAAAGGAAGAAACCACTCCCATCTCTATGAGCTTGTTTTTGAGTATGTTGGGTTGGATGGTATTAAATGCGCTTGAAAAGTCAAAAAACATAATTCTTACATAAGCGCCAGATTCTTCCAAATGAGAGAGGGAACGGTGGAGCATGTAGAGTACTGCATCATTCACTCCAATGTGTTCTTTGTAGGCAACTGCAGGGGATCGAGTTTGTCTTTGACCTCTTGATACGCTGTTTAATCTGAATTAACAACTGATAATCCTGTGAATACAACTGTATCAACTTATTGAAGGTCACAGTCAAAGGTCTTCATTGCTTTTTCCCAAGTTTTCAACAGCATCTCATGGTTTTCATCAGTAAATGTAGACAACGGATGCTTTTGATTACGTTGAATTCTGCCTCCTCGTCTCCTCTCTCCTCCGTCGACCTGAAAGTGGTTTCCCCTCCGCCACGATGGAGGACCTTCCAATTGCTTAAATGCACCTGGAGCAGATGAGGAGCGAGGAGGCTTCTGGAGGAGCTCAGAGTGAGGATACAGTGGTGTATCCTACACAGAAGTCTTTTATCAAGAGGACTGATGTTGATTGGACAGTTTCAGCAACTTCCATCCTGCATCATCAGGACCAACGCGGGGAAATCAAATCAAGTTTCTGCAGCACTTTAATGATTCTGATTGAATATTTATTATAATATGTCACTCACTTTTTAATGGACTAATCAGAGAAAATACCTGCAGTGACGTGCTCACTTTGTAGTGCCCTGTACAGGCATCGACAGATAATAAAACACAGTTACATGATGCGATATAATGCGCCGTCATGTGTCAGCATCGAACACTTTATAACTTAATTTCATTGCAGAGACTTGTGGCATCACACAAAGCAGCAGTTTGTCTTTTTTTTTTTTTTATTTCACAATAAAATCGACACACATTCTTACACAGCTGTGTGTGTGAGATGCTGCTGAAAGCTCAGAATAAGGAAATAAATTGATCTTTATACTGAGATGAGACACATACTGATCCCAAAGTCCATTCACAGAAATCTCAGTTGCTAAATTCAGACATTCAAAGATAGACGCAGCATGATGCAAATTGCAGTAGCCTCTTTGATCAGCTCTGATCATCAGAAAGGTTATTTTTCTTAAATAATGAATGATGCCAACATGGCACCATGAATGGGTTCCTCGTTGTGCTCTCTAGTTTATGTTTTTTTTTTTTTTTTTTAATTTTCTCTTTAGTCTTCATCTCTTCTTTTCTCAACACATTCACTCATGAGCAACTGCTGAATATTTGCAAGGTTCACTTCGTTTCACAAATTTTCATGCTGTTAGGAGGCTAAACTGACCTAAATCCAGATTGATATGATTTTGAAATGGAGTTTTGGAGATTAAATTGTTTTTAAGTTGAGCAAACGACAGATATCTCATGTAGACATCTTACTTTTCATTTTCCTCGCTGAAACTTTTCAGATGTGGGAGAAGACCTTCTGAGCATGTGCAAGAGAAACGTATCATTTAATAGACACATCGTGGAGCCCTCAGGTGAGATCACTGAGACTGTTTTTTTTTTTTTTTTTTTTTGAGTTTCTCAAACTTAAATATTCAAGTTTATTTAAGAAGAATAGTAAATTATCTCAGTGATTGTATGTCAGCAAAACTAAAATAAACTTTAAAGTTTATTTCAAAACATAAGATTTTGAGTTGTGCTCATATTTCAGTATTTTGCCTTGAAATTTTGATTTGTCTCAGAAACAGTTTTTTTACTTTTTACATTTTCCAACATATGTAAACATATGTAGCCTACAGATGGTATTAAAAATTTTTAACCCCTAAATATTTCATCAGCTAAAATGTGCACCACAGCCTACCTCTATGGCTCAGTGCCTTTTCCTCTAAATTTTGACGGCGGCTCGTCTTCTGGAGGTTTCATAAAATAGCCAAATATGAATGCCAAATTTTAAAAAAAAGTCTTCTTGATAAAGAGCGAATTTAATACTTCTTTATCCCTTTTTTGGCCCAAAATGTCTCTTTTGGTCATCAAAGTTGCAGACCTCTGGTTTATGACATTATTTAATAATCTGCCTTAATAGAGTCTTTTCTTCCAATCAGGTGGTGACATCAGAGTGAGACAGTTGGATTGGCTCCAGCATGACCTTTGTACAGGTAACACACGCTTACTTTTCTTCTTCAAATCAATTACTCAGTCATTTATTCATAATATGGTGCGGTGGAAACGTGTACTTGGAGGGTCAGCAGTCTCTGTCTCCGTCTAGTGGCTCAAACATGCTACTACACCACTTTAAAACCCTGTGGGGGCCGGGGCTGGCTCTCTCATTCTGGCACGTTGTCAGCTATGTAGGCCCTTATGTTCTCCATTTATCTGTGTGTTCAGCATGGAACTCTTCACTGTCCACTGTGTTTATTAACATTTAAATGTTTTTGGGAGGTTTATGTTGTTTGAAACTTGGCTCCATGGAAGTAAATAGTGAAGTAAAATTCCCAGTAACAGCCAACATAAACATGGCGAGCACTTGAGAATGTCTTTATAAATTGCATCAGTAGTCTAGGAGGAGGAAAAGAAATTCAGATGCACAACTGGCTGTTGGAACTTGGTTGTCATGGTCATATTGCTTTGAAATTCAGAGTTTTACTAGGGGAGGATAAAAAATTCCTTTTTTTTTCCTTTATTGCATTTTCATTTGACTGTAGTGTACTGTAGTGGAAATAGATGTAGGTTTAAAAGCCATTATTTCACCATGAACTTTTACCTTTCAAAAGTGTCCAGAAGTATGCATATAGGCCTTATGGTTGAGGAGTTATTCCTCATTCATTTCAGGTATGTTATTTTCTGCCTAAAAGTGGAGGTTTTTAAAGGAACATTCCACAATTTCAGCTGTTACAACTTCTTCATGTATTTAATAGAATCAAATATTCATGTAATATTTTGTGATCAGACAGGCTAAAAATGTTCTTGGTGTAAATGTGGCAGGTTATCTGTTATTTCATCACAAATTAAAACAGGTGTATGTTCACTTTCTTACCTGAGGACGAACATCTGTGGGTGAAATAGCTCCACTCATCTCCACGTCAAATAAAAGACAAAGACTGGAGTGTGCTGGTGTTTTTTCTTTTTCTCGCTAGTCAAGCTTGTCTTTTTTTTTTTTTTTCAGTAAATACTTTTGCACTCTAACTCAAGGAGAGCTGCAAGGATTAATCAAAAAAAGTCTAAATTCTCTGACTTCAGCTTCTTAAATGTGAATATTTCCTGGTTTCTCTGCTGCTCTCTGACAGTAAACTGAATATCTTGTGGAATTGCAGACAAAACAAGATATTTGAGGACGTCGTCTTGAGCTTTGAGAAACACTGATCAATATTTTTCACCACTTTCTGAGATTTTATAGGTAAACAGCTATGACCAAGAAAATAATCAGCGGATTAATTGACTATGAAAATAATTGATCATTGCAGTCCTAAACTAAAGTAAATGTTCTAATGATAAAATTTACTTTTACTTGAGTGCTTGTTTGTGCAAAGTAACAGTACTTTTAGTTGGGTACAGTTTTTTGGCAACTCTGAACATTAGAGCTGCAACGATTAATGGAATACTGGAATAGTTATTAATCAATTATTAAAATAACCAGCAACTATTTTGATAATCGGTTAATCATTTTGAATAATTTTTGAAGAAAAAAAAGTCAAAATTCTCTGATTTCAGCGTCTTAAATATGAATATTTTCTGGTTTCTTTCCTCCTCTCTGACAGGAAACTGAAAATGTTTGAGTCATTGTCAAAACAAAACATTTAAGACCTCATCTTGATATTTTGGACACAGTAATTGACATTTTTCACCATTGTCTGACATTATAGAACAAACAACTAATGTTTTAACACTAACATAAATATGCTGGGGTGCTGGCCCACAGAAGGTTGAGAACCACTGCCTTTGTTAATGTCTGTCTTTCCATCTGTCTAATCTCTGTAGATGCTGATGTGGAGTTTAGCTGGACGGAGGAGGAGATAGCAGACATGTATAACAACACCAGTATCATCATCGCTGCTGATGGTAGGTAGCTGATGGAGTTTACTGAGCTGAAATAAAACCACAACCATGTGAAATGAATGATGCTGAAGTTAAATGGTACTGTGATACTGATATGCTACCATGCACAGTGCACACACAGCTGCCAATTCATTATCATGGTCAAATGCTTCACTGAGTGGAAATTTCACCATTAGTTGTCCATAAATCAATCAATCAATCAATAAACTGCACACAAACAAAGACACACACATAAAACACTTGGAGCTGCAATGATTAATATATTTCTACATCTGTATCTACATTTTTTAAATAAAAAAAAAAGTCCAAATTCTCTGATTTCAGCTTCTTAAATGTGATTGTGACAGGATTACTTAATCGATTAATGACTTTGCTGCTGAAACACTTCTGAACGCTGCGGTGGGGCCGCAGGCGCGTGTAGGATGGATCAAAACCGAGGCGCAGACGTGCCGTGCCTGGTGGAATCAACCAGTTAAAAAAGGCAACTAAGAAAATAACTTGAAGTATAGAAATTATTCTGTATGTCTTCCACATTAAGGACCCCACAGTAGATGCTCAGTTTGAGAGGATTTTGTCTTATTAAGGAATCCCCTCCTCAGTCATTTTTTGTCAAATTTTTTTTTGCATCACCAGTTCCAGAGAAGCTAGGACATTGTGTAAAATGTAAATAAAATCAGAATGCAATATCTTTTTGACCTCTATTCAGTTGAATACGGTACAAAGGCAAGATATTTGGGGCAGCAGTAGCTCAGTCTGTAAGGACTTGGCTTGGGAACCGAAGGGTCGCCGTTCAAGTCCCACATGGACCAAAAGTACGGAGTGTGGCCTGGTAGCTGGAGAGGTGCTAGTTCACCTCCTGGGCACTGCTGATGTGCCCTTGAGCAAGGCACCGAACCCCTAACTGCTCGGGGCGCACCTGACTATATGTATGTGTGTGCAGCCCCCTCGCTCTGACACCTCTCCACCTCTCCCTGATGCATGTCTATAGGTCCTGTTTGTGCATGTGCGTATTTATTTCGGGCCTGTGTGTATGTAGAGAAAAAATGACAACAGAGTGAAAAAAACTGTAATTTCCCCTTGGGGATTAATAAAGTATGACTTAAACTTAAACTATATGTATAGTTCAAACTGATATTCACTCATTCTGAATTTGATGCCTGAAACATGTTTTTCCTCACTTCATGTTGATCATAAACTCTTGCTCATTGAAACCAGTCCATTTAGTGTGTTATAACCAACCACACATGTCAGTCCTGTCAGTCCCGGGTGTGGTGAGAGGTGCAGGCTTCAACAGGCTTGAAATAGATTTAATTACAATGGATTCATATTCTTTAGCTTCCTACCTTTCAAAAGTGACTAGAAGAAAAGGCTTATAAGGATCCATTTCAGGTATGTTATTTTAGGTGTTTTTTTTTTCCTAAAAAAGGTGCTAGTCAAGAGGATTCATTCTCAATCACATGCAACAGTCAGTGCAGTGCTGTAACCACACATCTCTCTATAGGTACAAAAACACTGAGGACGAGATTGATTTTCCCTGTTAAAAGAATTTGATATCGCAGCTGTAATTTGCAGTATGAAACACAGAACTATGTCATAGAAATACAGACTGAGGAATGATCAGAAAAAAATATTTTTTTTTTTTTTGTTTTTTTGTCATCAGTGTGCTATGATGACGACCTGACGGATGGCCTTTTCCGAACGCTGTACCGACTCTGCAGTACTTTTACTCACACCTGCACCATCATCATCTCCTTAGAGAAAAGGTAAGTGGGAAATGTTTGAATAAAACACTACAGTCCGGACGTTGTTAAAGCAAGTGTCACTTAACTGTTATTCTGTCAGGGTTCGTTTTACCAGAAGAGATCCTGTGATAGCGACTACAGAGGTGACAAAAGTATCCAAGTACAAATACTTGGCTGCTGTACTTAAGTAGAATTTTTCAGGTGTCTATGCTTTACTTGAGTATTTATTTTTCTGACAACTTTATACTTTTACTCCCTACATTTGAACACAAATATCTGTACCTTCTTCTCTTTACAGTTTCAATCATACAAACATTTTCAACATGATTTTACTATAACATAAGGAATAAAATATTAAGTAATTATATGTTGTTTCAATGTAGTAAATATTCATTTTTAAATGTTATTAACAATATAACTGTTATTTTTACTGTAACTTCTTCAAACATACGAGTCGCTTCATGAAGACAGCCATGTTGGATTTTGCACTCAGACGCAGCCTGCTGCCTGAACAGGTTTTTCATGAAAGTCTTGATCATATTGATGTTGTGTCCAAGTGGGTGTCAGTGTTTACAACTTTGATGAGAGGGTGAAGCAGAACTAAAGAGAAAATAACATCAGAGAGTGAATGAGGGATGTTTCCAAGTTTGATATCATTCATTCACAGTAACGTTAAGTTGATGCTCCTCCCTCTGTCTGTCTGTCTGTCTGTCTGTCTGTCTGTCTGTGTCCTGTTTACAGACACATCCAGGGCTGCTCTGTGACTTTGTGTCTGACAGAAGTGAGAATGAAATAAAACGATCATGTTTGATGAGCGCCAACATGCAGCCACATTTATAATCTGCAGCTCAGAAAAGATAACCGTAGCCGTGCATGAACATGTGTTCACATGCACATGCACACTTTCCTGCAGCCGCCTCTGTGGAGACCAGTCTGTCTGTCTGTCTGTCTGTCCATCCAGACAGTATATGGACATGATGTTGCTCCTCTGAGGTGGCCAAGAGTGTAAAAAGTATTCAGATCCTTTACTTAAACAAAATACTAATATCACACTGTAAAAATACTTCACTACAAGTAAAAGTCCTACATTCACAAGTAAAAGTATGTAAATATTATCAGATAAATGTAGTTAAAGTAAAAGTATTCATGTTGCAGTAAAATGTTCCCTGTCAGTGTTATTATGTCTGATGTTGCTGCTGTTTACTGCTGTAAATGTTGAAGGTGGAGCTCATTTTAACTACTTTCGAAGCCACTGTAGCTAGTTTAACCTACAGCAATGCATCATGGTCTATAAGATCATCTAATGTCTGGAGCATGACTGTCCTGTGAGAACCATGTATCTCTACAAAGTCAGAAAACAGCCTTTTTTCCAGCTTTGTGGATTATAAAGTTCAGTATTTGCCTCTGAGATGTAGTGTAGAAGCATAAAGTTGGATAAAATGAAACTCAAGTAAAGTACAAAATAAATACAGTACTTGATGTAAATCTCAACTAACTGATGATTGATTAAATATTGAATTTAAAATCAATAAACTGACTAATTACCAGGCATTAGGCCCAAAGGTCCGTGTTTTAGTATTTTCTATTCAAGATGAGGACCCTGTTATACAGTCCGTCTTTAGTATTTTTCTTTTTAGTATTTTTATCTATTCTAAAATTTCTTATTTATGTTGTATGGCATTACTGGGTTAATAGTTATTTTTTGAAGAAAACAGCCTTCTGGGTGTCTTTGCATCGTCACAAACAGTGCAAAGTTGGTGCACAGTCCACAGAGAAAAGGTCTATTTGTCAGTAATCTGTGAATTTCTCCACTCTAGTATTGATATTGGTCTCAAAAATCCCGTACTGACCGGGCTTTGCTGTCAGTATTCAGCTTCACTGGTTTCCTGTGTGTTTGTCTCACAAAGGATGAACTTCACCGTGCGACACATGGATATCTCCTGTGAAGCCTACGACCATTTCAGACACTGTCTGTCCCAACTCCAGGACCTGGTGGACGGACGATGCAGCTTCAGAGTGGAGCAGCTCCCTTCTAACTTCCCACAGTTTTTTCTTTATGAACGCATAGAGCACTGGTGAGGAAAACAAGCAGACATTATTTACTGCTCAACTTGACACAAACCTTAACCTCAAAGCCTGACCTCGTTTTAAAGCTGCTGCAAGGGACTCTCATATTTTTGAGGCCCCTGAGGACACAGTTTCCACTGAAATAAAGACAAAATATAACATCCAGGTCTGGGAGGGGTACTTAACAATACAGTTACTAAGTATCTGTTAAAAAATGTGGTCAGTAACATAACCCAGGTATCAAAATATTAAAGTAATGTCACTTGATTACTTTCCGTCACTTTTGTATTACCATGTTAAATGAAGATTTCTCAAACTACTGGCCTGAAAATTGTTTCAAGGTCCTGTGGCTGCTCACCCCTCCAGACTGGATGTAAGGAATGAACCTGAAGAGGGGTTTACTGCATTTTTTTAATAACATATTTTATTATCACTTCTCATTTTCTGCAGGAGCTGTGGAAGGTGACCGCCACTCCGCTTCCGTTTGATCCAAGCCCAGTCTGATCCGACGCTGTTTTCATTTTGACCTGGACTCACATCTCAGCAGTCTAAGAAGACTCCTAAAGTCCTGACATGCCAGGCTGACTTGAAAGCCATGATTTACATAATCATAAATCATAAATTTTTAGCATAAATCTTGCGCTGCCAAAAAGCTTGGAGCCATGTTCACGCCCAGTTCATTCCATCTGAACTGGGCGTGTGTGGCGTGACAGTGTGCAAACGGCTTGTTGGGGCTTTAGGAGACTCGGATTACATCAGATGAGCAGTATGAAGACTGTTTTGGTTTTTTTTCAGTTATTTTTCTCATTTGAAACCTGGTCACCATTCACTTCAGTTGTTTGGGAGATTCTGTGGCGCTGATTTCCTTTGAAACTCCAGCAGAGTTGTTTTGTGGACTGAAAAAACTAAACCCGACCTTCAATTGGCCGGTCATTTTGAGTTAATAAAAGTTTGTTACTGGCAGGTCAACTAGAACCGCATCTTCCTGAATGTTTGTACAGTTTTTCTGATTTAAATACAAGCTCAAATAAAATATTACCATTCACCGAGTACATCAATGTGCTTATGATTTGTTTCCTGACTGCATGTTATTTTAAGCTGTTGATTTCTTTTTTATTTTGTTGTTGTTGGTATATAAACGACAAAGACACTGCATCACAATGAGCATAAAAACTATTTTGTGTTTGCTGATGGATAAATATTGTTGAAGAAGCTGTTCTTTTCTGAACAGAGAATAACAATGAATTGCAACGTGCAGTCAGAAATAAATGCATAGAGTTACATACATATATTACAAATAATTCACACTCAAGTTTCATCTCATCAGCTTAGCCATAATGTTGGTAAAGGCACAGTAAAGTCAGTTCAGTGAGAGGTGATTTATTTTGACTTGATGTTCCTGTGACCAACCAGCAGCTGATGTTTGATTCTGGTTGTGTGTGAGGAGCTCTGTTTGCTAAGTATAAGGTATTTTTTAATGTATCATAAAATTAGAATCCTGATAATAATCCCCATTTTTACTAAACGTACATGTAATCTCATTACGCCTTTTTTTCTGCAAATGTAAAGGAATGTAGTTACCCTTTTCTGTATTAATGACATAATCCTGTTACATGTAATCTGGCCTACAACGCAATACAATTGCATTTTTATTTCAATTGAATTAACTTGAAGAGATGGTTTAAATGGTATGAAACAACTAGAAAAAATAGATCAAATAATATTTCCAGCTGGACTTTATATTTTTGACATCATGTTGCAGACCAGAGGGAGGGGGAGATGGGACCAGAAGTGGCCTCCAGCACCAATTTGAGACCCCTGTATTAGAGTATTGTCATGTCAGTTTTGTTTAAGTGTTTCATATCAAAAGCACAATGTGACAATTAATTTGTGGTCTCATGCTGCCCTTTGGTGGGAGGGTTACTTTAAAAATGTATTCAGATAAAGTTACTGATTACCTGTTTAAAAATGTAGTCAGTAATCCAAGTATCACAATATTAAAGTAATGTAACTTGATTACTTTCTGTTACTTTTGAATTACCTCATATGAAATATTGTGAAATTGTTAGCCTAATATAGTGTTTTTAGGCTGCGACTAACTATTTTTTCAATGAATCAATTCGTTGTTTGGTCCATGAAATGTCAGAAAATGGTGAAAAATGTTGATCAAAGCTCAAGATGACGTCCTCAAATGTCTTGTTTTGTCCACAACTCAAAAATATTCAGTTTACTGTCAGAGATACTTAAGGAGGTGAAATCAAGAATTATGACTTAGTAATTAAAAAAGATCAAATGTAGTAAAATTAAATTAGAGCAGATTATTTTCAGATTCAATTAATAAAGATTCAATGATTGCAGCCCTAAGTTTAAATTTCTGTGTTGTTCTCCCTTTGTTCGTGTGCAATTGATTGATTGATGTTAATGCAATTAGCCTAAGATTTACATTGAAGCATTTTTCCTTGATAAAATTGAGTGTGTGTCACTGTGTGTAAGTATATCGTTCTTTATTTTAAAATTGTAATCCTATTAATAATCCCCATTTTACTGAAAGTATGTGTAATCTGATTGCGTCTTTTTTTTATTATTTGTAACGGTTTCCTTTTTTTTGTATCCAGATTACTATTATTGTTTCAAATAATTTGTTACTCCCTAAGACTGGCGGTTAAAAATGTGCAAATAGTAACCGTTTTTCACTCCCGACAGCCACAGGAGAGGGGCCAAAGAGCCGCATTTGGCCCCAGAGCTGCAGTTTTCCAGACCCCTGCTCTAGAATATGAAGTAATATGATTTGCGACGATGGAGGGCAGCATTAGGCTTCATAGCGTCCAGCCGGCAACGTATTCGAAGAGGAAGAAGGAGCAGAAGACTCGCTCGAACCGGAAGTTCTTCTCGTCCGTCGCCTTGCTGGCCCGTCTCAAATCTCTTTATTTTCGCTCGGGGGAGCGGGGGAGGAGAGAACAGCCCTTACGGAAGTCTTTTGACTGGCTGACACACTCCCTTATTAACTGATCGGGCGCTGCAGCTGATCGGACCGATCTGATAAATCAGAACACGGATTAAAGTGGTTCACTCCCAAGTTTCATATGTATCTCCTGATCCACCATCCACTTAAGTCTCAGTTAATTGCAGGTCTGTGGTGCGCAGGTTGCAGTTGATCTGCGGGTCAGGTTGGCCAGTTTATAAAATTAACTTCATGATTAATAGTGGATGGATCGCAGGTGGAAGCGTCTGAGCCCCAGGAGAGAAACGGTGCGCAATTGCGCACTTGGCACAGGAGCTGCGCACAAGGAAACGTATGTGGCAGCGTGTCTAATCATTAAGAAAACACTCAGACTTAAATACAATTTACGATAAAGAAATTACCTGGAGACTGTTCGAAGTCTGAGAAAATTAAATGGTTCAGGTGGTGGAGGGTGGAGGATTTATTCCCACGAACTCAGAGCCGATCTGCTCATCACTAAAAAAAAATCACCACAAACAACCTTCTTCATTTAGTGGAGACATTTTCATTTTCCCGGAAACATTTAACTTAATAAATCATTTCCAATGCTCAGAATACGCGATAATCATAGTCTGAGCAATTCAATATTTAATTTACGATCAGAATATCAATAAACACTGGTGCAAACAATGAATAAAATTATAAAAACTCATTCACAGACAGTCACAGTATAAATACAGAATGCAAGTGCTTTTTGTTTGTTTTGTTTGTTTGTTGTGCACGTGTTTGTTAAACAGACTGCTGCTCTGACACTGATGAGAACTGTGAGTCTTTATTCATATTAACACAGAGCACATGCGCCCAGACACAAACTCCATCATAACTCTGCACAGCTGTTGAAGTCGACTGACAGCTGATTCAGCTGCGATCGACTGTCGCCATCATCACAAACGGACGTCGCTTCAGAAGTAAAGGACGTCCCATTTCTCTTAAGCAGATTTCCTCGTGTCCTCTCTCCTCGCATCCTTTCCTCGCGTCTCTCCGTCAACCCTCGGCGGGAGGGACTAAGACGCAAGGAAAGGACGCAAGTGAGGGACGCATGGATGCAATGCAAAGAGACCTGGGACGTACCCACAGAGAGAGACAGAGAGAACAGAGAGGGAGAGAGCAGAGATTACGCCCCTCCCCCTGTAAAGCAGGCCTGATTTGGAGAGAAAACACTTCTGGCTGCCGTCGATCAGGAACTGTGCGCTGCGGGAATCTCCGCTCAGCTCGTGCCGCCTTCGCTGGACCGTCGGTAAGTGTCCGTCGCATGCAGCCGGCCCGTGAGCCGCCAGCGGTGCACCGACAGTTGTTTTCTCATGTCGCATTCACTGCCACTCCGTCGCGTCGGTGATTGTTTGTGCGGTGTGCGCCGTCACAGCATCGGGATGCGCAGCAGTCGACAGCGTCCATGTCAGGAAAGCGGTTGACGAAGCATCTGTCTCGACCCAACAGAACGTGTTAGTATGAGGTGGGAGCCGAGCTCGAACCTCTGCGAGCCAGCCGGATCTAATCAGAACCAGATGAGAAGATCTGAGACGTGGAAAACACTTGAACAAACATCCATTCAAACACGTTTAAATGACCGTAATCGCACACTTGTATTCACACTGTAGCTGCTACCCTATGAGGACCCTGTTATACAGAGATGGCAAGTAACTAAGTACAAATACTTTCTTATTGTACTTTAGATTTTTCAGGGATCTGTAGGCTACTTGAGTATTTCTTTTTCTGACAACTTTTTACTTAAACTCAGTACATTTGAACTGTTATTTTCTTCTCATTACAGTTTCAAAACAGGCTTGTTATTTTAGATTTAATGCAAGATGAAAACAACGTAAAAAGACAAAATGACATAAAAGACGTAAAAAGATGAAAACGACGTAAAAAGACAAAATGACATAAAAGACGTAAAAAGATGAAAACGACGTAAAAAGACAAAATGACATAAAAGACGTAAAAAGATGAAAACGACGTAAAAAGACAAAATGACATAAAAGACGTAAAAAGATGAAAACAACGTACAGACATACTCTAAAAATAGATGTAATAAACTAATGAAAACCATATCGAGAAAACTGACTAAGACATAACAAGACAAAAACAAAGAAAAAGCCGTAACAAGACAAATATGATGTAACAAGACAAAAATGACTTAAAGGACATAAGACGAATGTGTGGTAAAAGATGTAACAAGACAAATATGACGTAACAAGACCAGTATGACATAACAAGGCGTAACAGGATGAATATGACATAAGAGATGTAACTAGAGACATGACAACAAAACAAAAATGATGCAAAAGACGTAACAAGACGAAAACACGTAACAATACAGCATCCGTACAAGGATGTAAAAAATCAAAAAGGATGTAAAAGACGTAACAAGGAAAATTACGTAGAAGACACAATAGGACGAATATGACATAAAAGTTGTAACAAAACGAAAATAGCGTAACAATACGTACAACAAAAAGTAATGTAACCGGATGTAAAAAGTCAAAAAGGATGTAAAAGATGTAACAAGAGGAAAATTGCATAAAAGACACAATAGGGAATGAGTAAAAGATGTAACAAAACAAAAACAATGTAACAATGTGTGACAAAATATGACGTAAAAAAGTAACAAAACAAAAAGACTCAACAATACATAACAAGACAAAAATCGAGTAAAAGATGATAATGACGTAACAATAGATGTAACGACAGAAACTACACAAACTTTGTAACGATGAAACAACGTAGAGGACTAAAAGAATGTAAAAAAGTAACAAGACAAAAATGACGTAACAAGACGAAACAGACAGAGAAAAGAAATGGTGAGGTTCAGCTAGCTTTAAACACAAACACTCAGCAGGAATGTCGATCAGCGGACACTTTTTACTTTTATTTTTTGAGTACATTTACTTGAGTAAATAAGTTAACTAAGTACTTTTACTTTACCAGAGTCGTCTTTACACACTTACTTGTACTTTTACTTGAGTACAGAATGTACACTTTTGCCACCTCTGCTATTAAACAGTGAACAATAAACTTTATTCAGTTCCTAAAGTTTGTTCATGTTCTCTGAGACGACAGTCTCTTTCTTGTCGTTGTTGCGAGACCGGCTCAGCAGGACGAAGATGTCATCCTTATTTGTGGTTCCAAATCACTGCCTCAGCATATTTCACTTTCAGTTTAAGAAGAGAAGTTTAAAGATGGTTAATGTTAAAGTAGTTGTGACTCAGCCGTCATCATAGGTTGAATAATAACCACAGTGAAATAAAGGTATTTAAAATTGCTGTTAAGACTCTTGACATACTTTTAAAAAAGTAATTAATGTTCATCCTGTGCCAGGGACCTGTGCGGCTCAATTAAGGACTTAAGCAGGTCCCCGGACTCAGACTGGAAAAAATAAATTCTCAAGCAGGCTTGAGGAATAACGGATTACATGTAACAGGATTATGTAATCTGGAAACAAAAAAGGTAACTGCAATCCATTACAGTTACAAATAAAAAAGATGTAATCAGATTATAGATATGTTTAGTAAATAAATTAGTAAAAGTAGTATTATATATATATACCGTATAGTACTTAGTAAAATAAATTGTGCACAATAAAGGAAGGAACAGCTGAATAAACCTAACAACAAACATAAAACATTTTCTATTATTAATGAACTAGTAAGTTAATCTGCAGCTATTCTGACAATTGATTAATTGTTCTGAGTCATTTTTTGATTTAAAAAGTAGAATTCTCTGATTTCAGCTTCTTAAATGTGAATTATTTTCTAGTTTCTTTACACATCTTTGGTAGAAAACTGTGTCTCTTTGAGTTGTGGACAAAACAAGACATTTGGGGACCTTTGATCAACATTTTTCTCCATTTTCTGACATTTCCTGGACCAAACAACTAATTGATTAATTGAGAAAATAATTGACCGATTAATTGATGATGAAAATAATCGTTACTAGCAGCCCTAACAAAAAAAAACCCCAAAACATTGCACATTTAAAACTACTCATCAAACATCAAACATCAAACTAAGATTCTGCCTCTCACTGAACAAGAAACAAATCATGTTTGAGGGCAATGGGATGGCACTTTACGTGACCAATCAGATTTCAGGGATGGCCAGTTTCTGATGCCTCTCAGTGTACTTAAAGCCCATTAGAGAAAAATTTAGGGGAAGATAAACAGCTGAATGGAAACAAGGAAATATTAAAGCTGCAAGCAGTGCTGTATGGGCCCGTCGAGGTGTGCTGCAACCATGACTATGTTGCCAGACGCCATAGAAGGAGTTAGTTAAAATATGACGTGCGGAAAATGCCAAAATAGCCGACTTCCTGTTGGGTTTAGCCTATGGGTCCAAGAGCCTTTTTTGTACGCCTGGACATGATAAATGTGCTGACAGATTTTCGTGCATGTTGGCAAAACGTACCGCGGGGGCCGCTCGTTGAAGGGCCACACCCATTGACGAAACTCATATCATGTGTTTATGCCCGGACTGTTAACAAACGTGTAAAGTTTCAGGCTGATCCGACCATGCACAGTAGAGTTAAAGCAAATTCCTGTGTTTTGGCAAAATATCGACCTTCGCCGTGCCGTCACCTGTGACGCCCTTTAACGGCACGTCACAATCTTCACAATATAGCATTACCAAGGTCTTAAGGGCTGTCTGACCAGATTTGAGTTGGACATGCGGGGGCTGCTTTTTAGAGGGCCATTTGGCCACACCGACCGCCAAAAGCTATATCAGACAAAATTTTTCACCACGACTAACGGGTCTGCCAAGTTTCACGCACCATCGAGCATGTTAAGCCCCTCCAAAATGTGATTGAAGTGAAGGGAAAAGAAGAAATATAAATATAATGAAAATAATCCGAGCAAATCCAATAGGGTCCTTGCACTGTTTGGTGCTCGGGCCCTAATAAACAAATAGCTTTTCTGTATTGGCAAATAGGTGTAAAAGATGGACAACATCCTTGTAGGCCTCATTCACAAATCTGCTCTTTTTTTTTTTTTTTTTTGCTCAAATGTACTCCAAGTGCAGATCTCTGTCAGGCAGCAGATGGTGAAGGACACCACAGCCACCCTTAGGTGAGCCAAAGCAGCCACCTTCTCTTACAGCAATGACTCATAACTCCGTGTTCATTTTCACACATATTCTCATTGAACGAGTTCAGCGTGTTTTACCATGAACTAACTACGTGCCCTCAGCTGAACCAGTGAGTGAAACAACAGCGACAAGGCTGAAACCCAATTTTCAAAGTTTTTTCATTGGAGCACATGTATTAAAAGACTACATGATATAATTGGCGTGTAACTATAGCAGGATGATTAATGATGATGTAGGTCGACGACAGAGGGTTGCTAGGGAAGCGCGAAGATCACGTAGACCGTGAAGTTAGATGTAATTTTTTTCAATATGCTCAAGATCTTTATTGTCACATTGGCCTGAGTGGTATTAACGTTTTATGGTAGAGCGGGGTATTTATAAATCCCGAAGATATGATTTTCAATATCATCATCATGAACAAAGTTATCTGAAACATACAAGCTGCTGTTTTTTTTTTATTGATGGAAAATAAAAATATAAAAAGAAATGAATTTATTACAATATGGAACTAAGCCAACAGAAGAATTATTCGTGCTTGTCATTTCTGCTCTATAACCGAGGTATCTTTTCTAATTAATAAAATATAACTAGTTGCCGCATAAAACTTTATTTTGTGATGAGTGTCTTCCAACGTCTTTTTTGGGCATTTTTTGCCTTTATTTATAGGACAGCTGAAGATATGACAGGAAGGCGGGTAGAGAGAGAGGGGATGACACACACGCAGGTGGGTCGCAGGTGGGAGTTGAACCGGTGATCGCTGCAGAGGACTGATAGCCTCGGTACATGGGGCGCACGCTCTACCATCTGAGCTACAGGGGCGCGCCCCCATTTAACCAGATGATGTGTTGGTATCCATGGCAACAAATGTCACTGGGTCCTTTAGCAAAAATCTATGGAATAAGGGCGCTTCATTAATCTATGGGCCGTAAATATTTAAGAAAAAAAAAGCATTGTAAGCTAGACAGTGTCACATATGCCACGATGACTTCTATTACCAACTTTTAATGGTATTTGTGTGAAAAAACACAAATACCGTTATATACCGCACACCCTGGTGAAATGTAAGGAAGGTATGAATGTATGAAAAAGTAGATACTGGATAATGGAAATCTTGAATATCAGGCTAGAGAACGTGGTCCACTGCTTCCCCTACCCTGGTCCTCAGGACTCACTGCTCTGCATGTTTTGTGTTTCCCTGCTCCAACACACCTGATTCAAATGATCAGCTCGTCATGAAACCCCTGCAGAAGCCTGATAATGAGCTGATCGTTTGAATCAGGTGTGTTGGAGCAGGGAAACATCTAAAACATGGAAGACAGTGAGCCCTGAGGACCAGGGTAGGGGAAACACTGTGGTCATTACATAACTGTACAGGCCTCCAGTTTCTCAGCAACACTAACTTCAAGCACTTCACACTCGCAGAAAGGGGCGGTAATGCGCCATAACACCGGGTACCACTCACAGCAAAAGGAAGAAAAAGCACAACAACTTCTAACTACTTTTTAGCTTCCGCTTACTACTATTGCTGCCGACTAAATAAACCATTACATCTGCCGTTACCAGCAGATCGATCACACTTGAGTGGACTCAGCCAAGACGTGACTCCATCATGGCTGGCTGCCACAATCTTACCTGGTGTTACACTACAATTGGTAACCCATTAGATAATGTGACCTGCAGTTTTGCAATCTGTGTTGGGGAAGCTCATGGACACTTTTTGCCTGAAAAATATTTAAACTTGAATGTTTTAACAGCTTTTAAGCCTGGCTCAAAATTAGGGCTAAATGATATTTCGAATTTTTATTGAAATTTGAAATTTTGCAGCAGCATCGTCGCTACATCCTGGGCTTAGCACCACTTAAGAAGTTTGTGATTGGTTTAAAAAAAATGCAAACAAAGCAGTGTGTGTGTGTGTGTGTGTGGTGTTTTCCCCCTGTAGCAGAATGTGCATGTGTGGGGCCAGACCTTTCTCCAGTCCTGAGCGCTGTGGAGGGAGGCCTGGCTATGTGAGACTATTAGTCTCTCGGCCCAGCAGCGATTAACCAATAGTGTAACTTCATCACTCAGCTATTTATGTACTCAGCACCCCTGCAGCCCATTGGACCGGCCTCTGCGGTCCAACCGAAAATAATAAGGATATTGTATACTTTTGTGTTCTTTTCCAAGATCAAAAACAAAGCTCCAAACTACAGAACAAGTAGCCAGGCTGTGCAGGCTAAAAAAAAAAAAAAACCTGACTGAGATAAGTTCAGCTCGTCTGGCCCTGCATCAACCTGGTTAATGGTGCATTCACCCCAGTGATTCACTTCTTGCAGCTGACAGCCTATGACACAGTTATGTCCAGGGTGTCGCGGGTCTGCAGTGATCTTCCCTGCCAGTTCCCGACTCTGAGGGTTGAGGTTAGGTGAGCAGGTCAGCTCCAGTGTCTGTTACAGCCTGTTCTTTCTCTCTGTTCCTTCTCTCACCCAGGGCTGCAACTAACAACTATTTTGATAGTTGATAAGTCATCAGTTACTGAAATGATTAATCAACTAGTCACCCAAAAAAACACAACTCACATATTGAAATTTTTCACCCGAGTTTGAGACAGAGACACGGAGAGGGTTGCGTCCAAAAGTTCTACTGCTGTTTCTTTTTATTGAAACTCTTTCATAGATAACTTTAAGCAGCATTATGTAATTGGTCAGCAATTGCATGAATACATTCACTCAGCTGTTTTGTTTTTTGCTTCTTCAAACTTAAAATAACTAAAAATACGTCCACGTAGTTCACAGTTAAGCTAGTTAAGGTTTTATTTGATAGTTTAGGCTGTTGGATTGTATCGGATTAGAGCTACAACCAACGATTATTTTCATCAGCGATTAATCTGTATTATTTTCTTGATTAATCGATTAGTTGTTTAGTTTGTGAAATGTTGTTAACACAGTGAAAAATACTGATCACTTTCTTCCAGGGTCCAAGATGACGTCCTCAAATGTCTTGTTTTGTCCACAACTCAAAAATATTCAGTTTGCTGTCAGAGAGGAGTAAAGAAACCAGAAAATATTCACATTTAAGAAGCTGAAATCAGAGAATTTTGGTCTTAAAGAATGAATCAAACTGATTAAGCCATTGTCAGAACAGTTTTATTCATCAGTTACTTGTTGCAGCTCTGTCTCGGATCACACGTTTTCTTTCCCCCCAAACCTGATCCAGTGATATATCCAGTATTAAACTGATACCTGTACTGAATATGGTATCAGCCCAGCCCTGCTCTTAACTCATGCTCATTTTCATGCATATTCTAATTGAACCACTGCACCGGTTCTCCTTGTTTTACTGAGAACTAACTATGTGCGCTATGTGAACCCCACGTACTGGAACTGACAGGTGTTACTGCCCCCCCAGGGCCTACAGCTGCACTTAAAGAGAAATGTATCATTGATTGCATGTTTTAACAAGCAAACACAAAGCTCCAACCTAATCATTTTACGCACACAAATTTCTGGAGTATTATCAACATTTCAGTCAATATCGATATTTCAGAAAAGCCCCAACAGCCCAGTTTCCCCTCTCCTCTTTTCTCTGTCACAAGCAGTGTCGCGTCGATCAAACGCCTGCAGACCAAGTAGCTGCGGCTGTGCGGGCCACCAGCTCCAGTGTTCGATAACGACACACTACGGCTGTGGTTACACAACAGTCTTTTTGTCAATGCAGCGTCAGGTCACTGGAGGACAGGACAGCTGATCCGAGCATCCCAAACCAGTTCTGAGCAAAAAAGCAATTTTTATTTGTATAGCACCTTCCTGTGTGGGGTGTGTGTGTGTGTGTGTGCGCGGCACGCATATGCAGAGTTGGATGTCTGTATTTATGTGTGTATGTATATATGTGTGTTATGTAGAGCTCAGTCTAAAAATAGCCTAATTCAAAAAAGATTTTTTTCTATAATACTTGAACATAGAAAATAACTAGTTTAACTAGTTTCATATTACATTTTAAAAGCATCAGTTTATTCTGCATGTATAAATAACATCATTGACCCCATCTAGAGTCTACATGTGGAAAAGGCATCTTTCCCAAGTCCCAAGCAGCAACGGAAGCTTTTCTAAAGGGATAGTTCATCCAAAAATTTAAAAAATCAGTCATTATCTACGGGTGCAACGGATCGCTCTTGGCTCGTGGCTCACAAGTTTGAGGCTCTTGTTTTTTCATCTCATCAGTAAAGATATTTTAAATGCTTTATCAAAGCTGTACTGCAGATATAACTCTTAAATTTGCAGAATTTCTTCCATAGCCTTTCATTTATTTGATGACCCAAATAAAATATCCTGTGACCCATTTGTGGGTCAGGACCCAGTGTTTGGGAAGGACTGGTTTGAGAGAACAGAAAAAAAAAAGCGTTACATAAGGAACACTGCTCTTGCCTGGGTGTCACCTTTCATCTGTGATCGACGGGTCATTAGGCTGATTAGCGAGTCAGAGCTAATGTTGCTACTGTTAGTAGTGTTGAAGAGCAACAATGGCTGCTTTCAGCACATTTTAGCCAGAATTGGAAACCGTGCAAACGTGGGCGGGAAACAATATTTGGTGCAGGAGGTGTTTGTGGTGTCGGAGGAGTTTTTTTCCAAGCAGTTCATCAAATGTCTGTGAAACAACATTTGTCTCATACTCCCTTTCATACCACTGAAACCATTCATACCATTTTACACCATTTCTTTGGCCAGACAGATACAGCAGACGTGTAGCTGCTTGTGTGCTGATAACACTATCAGTATTCAGCACAAACTTTTCCATTTGGTTTCTTGTCAAGTTGAACCCGCTGAGTTCATGCAGGTCATGTTCAGGGTTGGGAGGGTTACTTTAAAAACGTGTTCTGATACAGATCAAATTACCTGTTAAAAATGTAGTCAGTAACCTGATCCAAGTATCACAAGATTAAAGTGATGTAACTTGATTAATTTCCATTACTTTTGCTTTACGTCAAAATAAGATATGGTGAAATTGTTTAGCCAAATGTAGTGTTTTTAGGGCTGCAGTTAACGATTATTTTCATAATGGATTAATCAGTTGATTATTTTCTCAGTTAATCGATTAGTTGTTTGGTCCATAAAATGTCAAAAATGTTGATCAAAGCTCAAGATGGTGTCCTCAAATGTCTTGTTTTGTCCACAATACAAAACATATTCAGTTTACTGTCAGAGAGGAGTAAAGAAACCAGAAAATATTCACATTTAAGAAGCTGAAATGAGGGAATTTGGACTTTTTTTTTAAATTAAAAAATGACTCAAAGTGGAATCATTCATTCGTACGTGTGCTGCACATGTTTGGACCTGTTTCTCAAGTCTTTCCTGTTATGATTATTTTCATTATCAATGAATCTGTTGACAGAAAAACAAAATTTCACAAAAAAATTGTGAAAAATGTTGATCAAAGCTCAAGATGGCGTCCTCAAATGTCTTGTTTTGTCCACAACCGCAAGATATTCAGTTTACTGTCAGAGAGGAGTGAAGAAAGCAGAAAATATTCACATTTAAGAAGCTGAAGTCAGAATTTGGACTTTTTTTATTATTAAAAATGACTCAAAACAATTATCAAAATAGATGCAACTATTTAATAGTTGATTAGTGTGAAGTGTTTTAAGTTGTTGTTAGGTTTATAGTTTGTAAAGCTTTTCCTTCCTTTGTTTTGTGCAGTTTATTGATTGATTGATTGATTTAAAGACATTAAATGTTGAAATTTCCACCCAGTGAAGCATTTTTTCACTAGAGGCCATGATAATGAATTGGCAGCTGTGTGTGCACTGTGCATGGTAGGATATTGTTCATCACTTTAAAATTATAATCTACTAATAATTTATATGTACTAATAATTTTACTAAATGTACCTGTAATCTGATTATGTCTTTTTTATGTGTAACTGTAATGGAATACAGTCCAACTGAAATTAAATTGCATTTTGGGCCTACTACAGCACACATATCTTATACATTACCATATACGTATGTCTTGTTTGGAGCTGGAGCTGAGAACAGATCAATTAAAAGCATGCGTTCTGTCAGAGGTAGATGGTTACACTGATTAACAGTCAACAGCAGCGCTGCTACACAACACAGGAGGTTGTTGTTCAAGGTCTGTGGACTTTGATCAGCAGCCCACACTAGCATTCTTGCTCAAATCCCCATATTTAACCCTCGTTCCCCTGTAATGAGTAGATCATGTTTTTTGGAGGGTGGTTAAATATTTTAACAAACAGTTAAACAGTCCTGAATCATAACTACAAAGTAGTCATTCATTTTCAGAATTTTAACCCTTTAATGTCATTTTCTTCACATAATGCCACTGTTGTAAATTAAGAAATGAATTGTTTTCTGTATACTAAATGCTAGGGGAATTTTTTTATGGCAGGGGGATTATCACAGTTTGGAATATGTGATTGATTAGCAACAACATTGATTTTCATGCATTTTTATTTTTTGTGCAGTGTCCTTTAAAAAAAAAAAAAGAAGCGCTAAATTTACACCCAGAGAAAAAGACAAAAATGTCCCCCTCATAAAACTGCCAGAAAAACATTAAACATAAATATTATTTTCCACTTTTTTTGGTTGAACCTTTTCAACAACTTCAGTCCTGATCATGACAATAAGTTAATTTTCACAATTTGAACCTGACGATGACAAACATTAACTCACATCTTGTCTTTCACATTAGCTTGTTGAACGAGTCACCAAACAAACATTCACAGTGTAAATCAGCATGTAAACATAGCTGTAAATGCCACTTTGGTGCGTTTAAGTGCAGTCCTTCCTCGCACACCGTCTGCCCAGGACATGACATGCTGCAGGATCTGTTGTTCCCTTCCAAAAAGGAGCATTTCTGATATTTCATCTTATATTCTCCTTCATTTAATATGCAACAGCTGATGTTTTTGTCCTCTGGGGGGCAGCAGAAACAAGTTGTGAACATTTACATCATCACCTATTCAGCTGACACAGTGAACTTGGCAGCAGTTCGTGTACACATGCAGCAGCTATGGAGCAACATTATCATTCAGTTGCAGTGATGTTTGTGGTGTTTTTAGTCTATTAAAGAAAATATCTGTTTCACTGTTAAATGCTCCACTATCCTCAACCAGTTAGTCTTTAACTGTGTCTGTCTGCTGTCTGCTGCTGACCACGAAGTGTACAGTGAGTGTTCAAGCCTCGGCTCCAGGCAGTAATGTAATCCAAGCATCACAGTATTAAAGTAATGTAACCTGATTATGGTACGGTAACAATTATTATCATCATCAGTTAATTGGTTATTATTATTAGTTTTTTAGTCCATGAAAATGTCGATCAAAGCTCAAGATGTCGTCCTCAAATGTCTTGTTTTGTCCACAACTCAAAAATATTCAGTTTTCTGTCAGAGAAGAGTAAAGAAACCAGAAAATATTCACATTTAAGAAGCTGAAATCAGAAAATTTAGACTGTATTACATAAAAAATGACTCAAAACAATTAATTGATTAATTAATCCTGTCACAAGTCTTGTCAGTTTGGACCCGTTTCTCAAGCTGTTTCTGTAAAATGATTATTTTCATTATCGATCAATCTGTTGGTCATTTTCTCCATTGGTACTTTAGGTCCATAAAATGGTGAAAAATGTTGATCAGTGTTTCTCAAAGTCCAAGATGACGTATTCAAATGTCTTGTTTTGTCCACAACTCAAAAATATTCAGTTTACTGTCAGAGAGGAGTAAAGAAACCAGGAAATATTTAAGAAGCTGAAATCACAGAATTTTGTCTTTTTTAATTTAAAAAATGACTAAAAATTATTATTCAACGAATTAACCATATCACAATAGGTCCAAACATTTGACAGAAGACAGCACTGATCTCATTTGCTATAACCTTTGTCATGCTATAACCTTGTTACATCTATCTTTAAATAAAAACCTAAAAGTTATGCCCTCACTGTTGAGTCAGTTTTTTTCTGGGAGGTATTGAAAATAGTATTGAATATTGATATTTTCAAGGTATCATATCAAAATGAGAAATTCCGGTGTTGTGACAACGCTACTCTGCAGTCTGTCCTCAAACTCATGGATTTATTGGTCAGACCTGACTTCCTGTATCTTATCTGTCCGTTTCAAGCATCAAGGCAGTGATGCAGTGATGATCCATATAATTTACATTACACTCTAGTGTCGGCGGTGCTTTGATAATCAATTATTAAAATAATTTTCTCCAGGAAAAACTCTTTATCACGATGAGGTATCTCTGGCTGGGATCACTCCGACACAGCATCAGATATCCGCCTCCATTTCAGCCTCCCAGCTCAAGTGTTCCATCAGGCATCATTGTCGCTGCGCTCCCTTTATGTTCCAGATTCCAGCTTATCCCAGTTCAAACTCGCTGTGTTCTTTCAGCCATCCTCCATCACTTTGTTATACACCCCTCACATAACCCACCCCACCCCTCCTGGAATATGAAGATGCAGTCTTGTGTAACTCTCACACTCTAAACCAGTTTCATCCAGTTCGCGAGGTGTTGCTAAGAAACCGGCTGTATGCTTATGTGCGTGCATTCATGTGTGCGTATGCTTGTGTTTGTTTGCTGTGCGTGTGTGTGTGCGTGTGCGTGCATGTGTGTGTAAAGGGCCAGGGTTTCCTTTGCTGGGTGAAAGCAGAATTTTCCTGTGCCTGCCAGTATTACATAAGAGCTTGGAAGATGAGAGTGCAGACCGCCATGCCTTTCTTTGGCTCACTGTGCCCGTGTTCTCTTCCATTTATTCTTTTATCATCAGACAATATTGCCATAGCTGTCAACAAAAATGTACACATTTTCAAAACCCGCAACCATATGGAAGTGCAGCCTCTTGGAAATAACAGGGATAGCTGGCTTGTGGAGTAACAGATTACATGTAATGGGTTTATGTAATTTGGATACAAAAAAAGGTGACGGTATTCCTTTACGATATACTACCATGCACAGTGCACACACAACTGCCAATTCATTATCATGGCCTGTAGTGAAAAAAAAATGCTTCACTGGGTGGAAATTTCACATTTTTTGTCTTTAAATCAATCAATCGATCAATAAACTGCACACAACAAAGGAAGGAACAGCTGGACAAACTACTAAACTCAACAATGAACATAAAACACTTAAAGCTGCAACAAATAATCTATTATTAATCAACTATTAAATTAATTTGCATCTATTTTGATAATCAATTAATTATCCTACAGAAAGATACTGCTGTGAATATATGGTTCACTAAATGTGATGATGTAAATATATAAATCAATTTTTACAAAATTTACATATTGGTGTTATTTCATTTTTAAAAAGATAAACTAACAGAATAAATGCATTAGTCTCTTAGTCTGGTATTTATCATGAGGGATAATAGATTTAGACGTTTATCCATCCAATCCGGTTGCAGGGGTAGCAGTTCCAGCAGTGGGCCCCAGACTTCCCTAACCCTGGCTACATTAACCAGCTCTGACTGGGGGATCTCGAGGCGCTCTCAGGCCAGGGTGGAGATATAATCCCTCCACCTAGTCCTCGGTCTGCCCGTGGCCTCCTCCGAGCTGGACATGCCTGGAACACCTCCCTAATGAGGCGACCAGGTGGCATCCTTACGAGATGCCCAAACCACCTCAACTAGCTCCTTTCTACTCCGAGTCCCTCACGGATGGCTGAGCTTCTCACCCTATCCCTAAGGGAGATGCCAGCCACCCTCGTGAGAAAACCCACTTCAGCCGCTTGTATCCACGATCTCATACTTTCGGTCATGACCCTTCCTTCATGACCGTAGGTGAGAGTAGGAACGAAGATTGACCGGTAGAGTTTAGAAGTCAAAGGTGAAAATGAGCGCTTGTGGTCGTTCTAATAGTTATGAAATTCTGCCACCTCTAGTGTTAAAATAAATATTCAGAGAACCACAGCTCCAAACTTTGACATTTGTCTTTGAATTCTTTTACCATGAAGGCTATTATATTATTTTTGGCAGTAGGATGCTGTAAGAGTTTTCATAATCCAAATATAAACCAAAGGTTAGTTCCATGTTAACAATCAGACCTGCAATCACTCCAAATTTGACAGAACTTTTACAGGGACTATAAAGCAATAATAAACTTTTGTTCTGAGTTTCACACACCAAATAAAAATGTGTTTTTAACCTGCCAGACAAACTGAACACAGAAATCATGAACAACAGTTTAACGGCAGAACTCCAGGCATTGCAGAATGCAAACCAGACCACGTCTGGAGGTGGTCTGGTCTGTCAATATCAATATTAATATTAATAGTATATATTAGTAGAGCTAAAGGCAACAGATGGTGAAGCACCTACTGCAATGCTGCCACAACTGCCAGATGCAACCAGCAGAGATTTGCAAAGTTCCGCCAACATTAACATGACCTCCACACACAGTACATTGTCCTGAGCTGAAACAAAATTTCAAACTGAAGCAGTTGTTGAGTGGCCAGTTAAGAAGAGTAAGAAGTCACTGCCTTCCAGTTGCATGTCTCCATCAACCAGTCATGTTACAGTTCACATCCATGTCTGTCCAGACTCATGTATGTAGTGAAGACCTTGAAAGAATTTAATATGGAACTTAACACTACATTGACCTGTAACTTTAAAGAAATTTAGCAAAAGGTATTAAGGGGTTTTTTTTTTCAGCTCAATGGAAGTTCTCACAATACATGTGTGATTCCAGTGAATAATTTCCAGTGAGAAACATGCTGTCTTCACTTAGAGACTATTTGTGACCTTGACCTCTGACCTCTGACCACCAAAATCTAATCACTCCATCTTTGAGTCCAGTTGGGTGTATGTATTAGTATGTATTAATACTGCAATATATATCTTTCGCTACGAACCGATTGGGATGGATGAGATCTGAGTGTAGATATCCAGCATATGGTTGCTGTTTTTTCTTACTGTGGGGTATTACTGCTAATTGTGCTACAATTGGATGCTAACACTCCAGACACTGGCAATCTGAGCCGGACTATGGCGAAAACAAGCACTTTTAATGCACAAACTTTTACGGACGTATTTGCCCTCATATCTACAGTTATAACTCGTCCACCTCCCGCAATACTGAACCAATTTTAAAAACGAGTTGTACCTGTCAATCATACACACACATACACATGGGGAAATAGGGCCCATGTTGAAAAATACCGAAGTTATTCTTTAAGGAATAAGGCATTATGTAAGTGTGTGTGTGGTGTGCAAGCAGCAGGCGAGTAACGATGCTGCTCGCGGTGGAGCAGAAACTTAAACATAACACTAAGTTGTCAGTGTGGCAGTAAATGTACAGCTCAGGTTACAGTGTGTCAGTTAGAGCTAATGCTAATGCCAACATTAGGGTTGTACCTTTACAACGTCGGCTCTTGTGCCGTCATATTGCTTTCAGAAGCTTTGTATTCCAATAGTGCTGATCGATGCGCTGATCGATGCGCTGATCGATGCGCTGATCGATGCGCTGATCTCAGCGTGAGATAAACCCTTCTAAATAAAATTTGCACTGCTGACGGTAATGAGCTCAACCCAGTGGTAGACCTCATTTGTCTGCAGTGTTACGGTAATGCGGTTACTTTGCGCCCAGATTTTGCGCTGTTTAAATAGCAAAGTGGATTTGGATGCGCCCTAAATGCCCTTGCACCATGGACTTTCAACCATGTGCTATAGATCGTCTAATAGGGTTCAGAGCCTCTGTCCTGTTATTTGCTGATATGCTTTATTCACTATTGTGTTAATTAATTAGCTGGATATGAAGCATCTGTAGTGCCAAATAATACAACTTTGTTTTTCTGAATAGATGAGACTCAGCCCTCTCCTCTCCTCTCGTTAAAAAAAGGTGATATTTTAGGATCCCCTACGAGTCTGTCTGCTCTCCAAAATATGTTTGGTTATGAAAACAAACACTAGAAGTGACAGATTATTAATACTGCAGCGTCAGTGTGTGTTGTTTTGCAGTCAGTCCTGTCTGTCTCCACACACTCAGAGCTGCATCAGCACTGCTGGAGGTGAAGCTCGTTTTGAACTACTTTATAATTTTATAGCCACTGCGGCTTTATAGTTAGTTTTTGCTCATTCTGAGATATAAATATGTATTAAAAAGTTGTAGTAGTTCTATATTTAGGCTTTTTTCTGTCTGCTGCGCTTCCATTTGTTATTCCTCTGTCTGCCTCTCATGTCTGCAGCTCTCAGCCTGTGTGTTGTGTCTGCTCTCTCATTGGCTGTGGCTGTTTCATGGCTCCTGCAGTTGTCTCCGAGACGACCAGATATTAAAACCGCTTGACATCTGTCTGGGCATCAGCCGTTGTGTCCCCTGCAAATATTAGGAGAAGGGTTTCGCACATAACCATTACTGCTTTTCCTGCCAGCACATATGGCTGTATCACACCAGCCAGTTAGCACTGTTTTCTAAGAGCATGAAGGTTCTTGGCCTTGAACTTTGGCCGATCGCATGTTGTTTCGGCGTCTGCGTTTGTTTCCTCCTGGTGCTCTGGCTTCCTCCCACAGTCCAAAGACATGCAAGAGAGGTTAATCGGTGAATCTGAATTGCTCATAAATGTACTATGCATGTGAATGGTTGCTTGTCTCATCGTGCCAGAACCGGCATGAACCTGTCTAGGGTGAGTCCCACCTCTCGCTTGGTGTCAGCCGGTGATCGGTTCCAGAGCCCCACCCTTTAAGCGGTTGTAGATAATAATAATATTAATAATTAATAACCGTCTAGGCTATAAATAGTTCCACCTACTACCATAAAGGTGGTGTAGGTGCTGTTACCTCACAGCACGAAGGTTCTGAGATCAAATCCCCTAGGCGGCTGGCAGTCTGTGGAGCATAGCTGCAACAATTAATCAATTATTAATCGATTATTACACTAATCACCAACTTTTTGGTAACTGATAAATCATTTTGAGTCATGTTTTAATAAAAAGGTCCAAATTATCTGATTCACTGACGGTCCTTAACAATTTTTAACATTTATTAACAGACATTGACAGTCAGTTGACCATTATTAACCATTATAAATGTCATTGACAGTAATTAACTGTCATTAACAGTTATTGACAATCATTGACAGCCATTAACAGTCACTGACGGTCTTTGACAGTCATTGACATTTATTAACAGTTATTAACATCATTGACAACTGTCATTAACTATTATTAATAGTCATTGCCAGTCATTGGCAGTCATTAACAGTTATTAACTGCACAGAGAAGACAGTGACCAGATTGTAACAGGATTAATTAATCGATTAATTAACCGATTAATTGATCGATTGATTAAACTAAGAACACAGTTGTGCAAATAACAACTTGATGATTGAACCAATGTAACAGAGCACCTTGGTTCACCTAACTGGGCAGGTTTAGATCTGGAGGTTTCGTTTCCACATGAAGGCAGTACCAAAGGCACCAAACGCAGGACTTCAGTTGAGCCTGAAGCTTGAAATGAAACATAAAATGTCCTGTTATATGCAGCACTTGAATTGAAAAAGAACAGTCAGACAAGAAAATTGAAATAAATACATATGCAGCTTTGAGTTATAACAAAATCTGGGTCAGTTTGTGGACTGAGCTCATTGGCTGTCTCTTCTCAGCTTCATAGGAAGGCATCATTAATCATTAATGTTTGTCTCTCTCGTTCTGTAGGTAACTTGGTGAAGTGAGACCTTGAGGGCAGTCGCTGCCTCTCTCTTAGACTTCTGTCTGGTGACATTTCTGTCATGGCATCCTCCCTGATCAGTCGTCAGTTCGCCCTCTCCCTGCAGAAAAACTTGTGGCTCGGTGCTCCAGGTAAATACAACACTCTTCAACTGAAATCCAGTCCATATGTTGTTGTTTCACAAGGTCAAGACATGTTGATTTTCTACAAATGTCCTCTTGTCAATGAACCTAGAAATGTTAGCAGAGCAGATTGCATCCATTTCCATTGTGCAAGTGTTTGGTGTATACTTGCAGACAAGCTGTTCAGGCCACTTTTAGCAGCTAAAAATGGACAGTGGCAAAAATAGTCGATTCTGATTTGGTTTTAAATTCTCCATGGCTAAGTCAGTCAAGCAACAGCAGAGTCTGAGAAAGCAGAATCATCTGTAAATTCTTCCAAATTAGATTTTCAGAAAAAGAAAAGCAAAATATTGTGTGTGCCTCATTTTAATAAAGCTTCTAGCCCTGCTTCATCACACTGTGAGGTGTGTGTTACAAAAAATTTACAAGTAAGCTTTACTTAAAGGTAGCATCAGTGGGATTTGTTTGAGATGTTCGTAAACGCATCAGGATGTCAAATTGCAATGTGTTGGGTTGGTGAAACGTCCCGAGCAGCAAAACAATGAGAAAAAAATAAGGAAATACATGCAGAGAGCTGCAGGGTCTCTGCAGATACAGACCACCACACACTTCTAGTGGGTCATGAGTGATGACTGAAAGGGATTATGTAATATGAGTCTAGACGTTGTTTTCTGTTGGAATATGTTGCAGATTTTACCTTAAAATATCACTGCATAACATATATATGTCATAATACCTCTGATGTTCTCAGGGATAAAAACAATAAAACCGTGTTTCAGTGAAAGTAAAGCAGCATTATGCAATCAGCTTAAATGTTTGGCTGACCTCTTCAGGATGTGGTTATCGTACCTGTGCGTACCTGTGAGGCTGGTGATGTCTCAAAGGTCCTCTCTCCTGTCAATCATCAACAGGCTGATCTGCTGTGTCAGACTTTCCACTGTGTGGGTATTGAAAACCAGAATGATACACACTTAAATGTCAGTCAGCATTTCTCAGTTATCAATAATTTGAGGTCAAACAACTCAGGGCAGGGCCGTTTCTAGCTTTTTGGGGGCCCTATGCAAAATGTTGTTCAGGGGGCCATATTTTGTGACATCGGGGGTGATTCCAAACCCTCTAAGGTGGTCTTTGGGGGGGGGGGCTGCACTGAACACTAAACAGTCCCTCCAGGATTTCGCACGCTGCTTTTGGGATTGTTGCAGCATAAAATGCCTGAAAAAAAGCGCTGCATGTCGCAATGTTTTTAGGCAGTTTTTTGCAATAAAATTGCAGAAGCAAGTAAAAATTGCAAAAGAAAGCTTTTTGTGTGATTCATAAAAATCAAAGGCATCTAATTACTAGGGAGAACAAAACTGCTGTTCTGAGTGTTCTAAATTACCTCACCAAAACGGCTCAAGATTACAAAATTTCTAACAAAATATGTTTTATTTGTAGATGAAGAAGCTCACCACAAAGAAGCAAAATCTTTTTGAGCTCGAACTCTGTCAGAACAGCACACAATTCAAAAATAAAAGTGGACAGAGCGTTGATAAGTGTTGATAACGATGACAAGCCTTCTGTTCCTTTCAGTATTGTGAAAAAATAGAGAATTTAAATGCAAAAAAATAGCTAATAATAAAACAAAGCATTGAGTCGGTTCATTGAGAGGTACATGTGCGATGTGTGCGTGGGAGGGGTTGGACAAAATTGCAAGGTCACGCAGGATTCACAGGCATTGGTTGAATTCTAATTCAAATTCGAATAACACACATCTCTGTCCTCCATATACCTGCTCAGAAATACTTTGCTCCGCACTCCAGAGGAGACTTAACGTTATGAATATGATTTGGATTGCGATATTAAAGATAAGATCATGTTAACTGCAACATGATGCTGTGATGGTGGCACAGTAAGCGCAGACACAAAGACTTTGACTTTACACCCTCATTTTTAATCTGTGCAGCTGTCTGCAGCAGCTCCTGCAGGCTCGCATCTCATCTGTGTCTGTCTGTCACACATGTAACAGACCTGAAACGTTTATTTGAGCTTCTAGGCACTGAACAAATACATTTATCTGCGTTTTCCACCAGGCAGAGTGTGTGGAGAGAAACAGGAAGAGAGACAGAGCCAGCGCCGGTGTAATCCCACAGACTCTCAGCATCTGTTGGCCCATTTGATTATTGCCAATAATAGACGTAATCTACACTCATCTTTTTTTTTTTTTTTTTGCTATAGACAGAAGGCTATGGCCCAACCCCAAACCATCCCTACCCACACCACCTCACTACTGCGTGTCACTCAAAATCAAGGCACAGTCGTAGCTGTGGAGGGCACTTCTCATGAAGGGGGAGGGTATAAAAAGGGCAGTGGAATTCTGCATTCTACTGGAAGAAGGAAGCAGCCGTAACCATAGCGATGGATAAGACGCGCTGTGCCTATAGTACAAGACAACATAAGAAGGAGAGGGAAAATGTTTGTCTGTGGTGTAAGTGAGCCTGGGAGACCAGACCAAAACACAAAAGGTAGTGAAGAAATTGGAGGAGGGGGGCATTTTTCTGAGCTTACTGAGAAAAAAAATCTAGTTTTTGGTTTGCCAATTAATGGAATTATTATAAAGATAACCTGAAAGTGGAATTTAATTTACCCTATTAAGAACGTTACTTGGAAATTTAACTGTTGACCCCAAAACTTTCCTTGTAAACTTCTTTGCAGTGTAATGGTGCACTTTTTCTAGTTATAAACAAGCTGTTACAGTCCTTCCACCAAGAGCACCTGGAACTTAGATTTAAGAACACCAGTGCTGAAATTAAGGTTCAGGAGCTCTAGTGTGCTTCACTTTAATCACAGGGGGGCAAGCTGGTGATTTGACCTTCCTCCGGACAGCCTGGATCGAGAATCTGAGTCAATAAGGGTCAGCTTTCCGCAGATTGGCTCACAAGAGCCCTTTTTTCATACACGTGTGCTGGCTTGGCCTGACTCAGCACGTCAGCCCAGCGCGGCAGAGATTTGCATCTCCTTTACAAAATGGCTGCATGTTTGAACGTGTGTCTTCGAGTTATCTGTTTGTGTCCGCACCAAGAGTTTTGCAGCCACCGACCAGCGTCCTTGGAGGGACTGCTGGCAGGCTGGGGTGTGGTTTTAGATGTGACTACAGTGTGAAGCATCCGTGGAAGGTTGATCTGATTGGTTGAAGTTAGCCCGTGTTAGACATGATAGACCAATGGTTCATCCAATCACCTGCCAAATGTTTTTTTTTAAGTACCTGCCCTTTTCCAAACAGTTTCTAAGGACGACTTCCGAGATGGTTCTGTGTAACGAATTGGTCAGGTTTTGCAATAAACTTTGCTCAAATGCTGTCAGCAGGGCTTATATTACAGAAAATGTGATTCCTCCTGAACATTTTGTGCTGTTGCAACCACATTTAGCGGACATGTGTAGACATGATGGATGAGTGACCATTAAAAAAAAATGCTGCCAATAGGTGGTGCTGTAGCAGCATCATAAGATTGAATTAAGATTAAATAGCAATAAAGTTCTTTGTTGGATATTTAAGCTTTTCAAGCCTTCCTCTTCTCTAAAACCACAGTTCTGCTGTATTTTTATCTAATCTTTGATTAGATTATTGTTTTTTATTTGTTCTCCTCCAGCCTGCAGATATATCAGCAAGGCAGCAGCGAAGACCCAGGTGGAGTTTGACTATGATGGACCCTCCATGAAAACTTCAGTCCCTGGACCACGATCACATGTAACACACGCACACCCACACACTCACACATAAATCAGTACACTGTGTTCCTTCCTCAGAAATACTAACTATACCTAGCACTGTTTTTTTTGCAGGAGCTGTTGAAACAACTGGGAGACATCCAGGTAAGCTGAGACTCTGTGTGTGTGTGTGTGTGTGTGTGTGTGTGTGTGGTGTGTGGTGTGTGTGGGTGTGTGGGTGGTGTGTGTGGGTGTGGTGTGTGTAGGTGTGTATGCTCAGTGAGGTGCAGATAATAATCTGTCAAGTGAAAGACTAAGAATATGAAAATGCTGCTCCAGTGGAATGAAAACCAATTTTTGTGGTCAGCCAAATCATTTTTGATTTCGATTTTCTCACTGCCTAGCCTTTATTAAGCATACTAAAGAATATAACTCTTTTTGGTGTGTGTGTGTGTGTTTGGTGTGTGTTTATTTTTATAGTCATTTTATTGGCTGGTTATTTTCTCGATTAATCGATTAATAGTTGTTTGGTCCATAAAATGTCAGAAAATGGTGAAAAATGTTGATCAGTGTTTCCCAAAGTGCAGGATGACATCCTCAAGTGTCTTGTCTTGTCCAAAGATATTCAGTCTACTGTCAGAGACGAGTAAAGAAACCAGAAAATATTCACATTTAAGAAGCTGAAATCAGAGAATTTAGTTTTTTGTTGTTGTTTTTTTAAATTAAAAATAACTACAAATTATTATTCAATTAATTATCCCTGTCACAACAGGTCCAAACATGCACTTTTCATACTCACGACATGACTATTTGTGTGTCACACAGCAGGTGCATTTTTTAATTGATGTGTGTCTGCTGCAGTCAGTGTGGGAACATTGAGTTCTGCTGTTTGCTGTTCTTAATAAAGAACATGTCTCTTCCCAGAATGTTGGTGCTATCAACTTCTTCTGTAACTATGAGGAGAGCAGGGGGAACTACCTGGTGGACGTGGACAACAACCGCATGCTGGATATCTACACTCAGATCTCGTCCATCCCAATCGGTTAGTAGCAAAAGATATATGTTGCAGTATTAATACATACTAATACATACACCTACTTGGACTCAAAGATGAACTGATTAGATTTTGATGGTCAAAGGTCAAAGGTCAAGGTCACAAATGGTCTTGTGAAGATGCTGTGAAGACAGCATGTTTCTCACTGGAAATTATTCACTGGAATCACACATGTATTGTGGGAACTTTACAAATCTCTGCTGGTTGCATCTGGCAGTTATGGTGACATTGCAGTAGGTGCTTCATCCATCTGTTGCCTTGCAGAGCTTTGCACTCTACTGAGTGAGCTCTACCAGTATTAATATTGATACCGTTAGGCTGTTGTTCATAATTTCTGTGTTCAGTTTGTCTGGTTGTGAAAAACACATTTTATGTGGTGTGTGAAACTCAGAACGTTTATTATTGTTTATAGTCCCTGTAAAAGTTCTGTCAAATTTGGAGTGATTGCAGGTCTGATTGTTAACATGGAACTAACCTTTGGTTTATATTTGGATTATGAAAACTCTTACAGCATCCTACTGCGCCTAACCCTAACCCTAACCTTAGTGTTAATGGCCGAAACACTCTGTGAAACTGAGGTCCACTACTGATGATGTGTCCTAAATTTCGTGATTTTCATACTATTTGCTATTCACGGGACTCTTTTCGGTTTTATAAAGTCTAGACGTTTATCCCAATGTCTTGAATTTATAACCCACATAAACTAATCCTAATTTCTGAAACATATTACCACCTTCATCCACTTAATTACTTGGTAAATTATGGTCGTTGTACTACATTTGAGACAGGGCTTCTGCAGGGCAAGAGAGTTGTCTAGATAGATTCCATACACCTACCTCTAAACCTAAGTACCCCCCTTTCTTATCTGCTCCCACCCACCTTCTCACTCTTCCTCTCCTCTCACACATGGCATGATCGAACTTACCCAGTTCTCATGTCCATAACCTATCCTCATTGACTCCTCTCTCTTTACTCACCTCCAGCTATGGTATCCTATACAGTAGAACAAGATAAAGCACTCGCTCAAGCATCTTCAAGTCCCAGGATGTCTTAAGATTACTACATCTACCACTAAACTATTCCTAATATCCCCACATAAATCCTACTTGTGCCATCTACAAATCTAAACATAGATCCAAAAATTGATGAAATCACCACACTCGCACAAATGTGCATAACGGATTATAACTTCTGAGCAACCATAAACAAGGACCCAAATGGTCGTAGGACAACCTGTCGGGGAGCCTGCAGGGCATGCGTCGGCCAGTGCACTTCCTTTGACTCTCTATGCCAAACTGGGCTAAGCCGATGGGCTAAGCTTGGGGAGAGTTATTGAGATAGATTTCCTTCACCTAACCCTACTGCCAAAAATAATATAATATCCTTCATGGTAAAAGAATTCAAAGACAAATGTCAACGTTTGGAGCTGTTAATTAATCTAATTAATTAATTAATCACAAAAAATAATCATAGCCTATGGGAAAATGCTGGAAACGAGTACAAAAACATAACCAAAAAAAGTTGGAAACTGTTTGTAATATGTAAGGGTTATAGAGTTATAGGTGCTGAGACAAAAAAGTGTTACAGCCGTCCCTGGTCTCCCCTACTTTATTTTTAATTGAGTCTAATTAATTAATTATTTGTATTTTAATGTCAGGATATTGGAAATCCAGACCACTTTTGAAGTTTTATTGATAGAGATGATGATGCAGCCTTTCTAAGCAAAGTTGAATCTCCAATTGTGCAAAAAGTAACAATATAACAGTGGTAATTTCTGTGTGGTCAGTATGACCTCCAATAGCTGACACAGGTAAAAATGATCAAATTGTCTTTGCCTTTTATGTGATTCATGTAAAAAAAAAACACATTTAAAATAAAGATACAGACAGTTTTAGGAAAAGTCAGGCACCAGCAACATTGTATTTTTTAATTCAACAAAGCTGTTGCACATTTATATTTGAAAACGGTCAGAATGGTCACCTTGGCTGTTCTCGTGTTAATGAAAGCATTGGAGCATTTTTCAAAGACAAACCACTACGCCAGCCTGGCTGCGCTACTTCCTGTCTGATTTCACATTATTTTCAGTGGTTTCAGCTCGAGGCCTCGGGGCCTCCCTGACAGAAGGGGTTTTTGTTACAGCTTGGAACCCACACACTTCATTAATTCATTAGTTGAAAAGAGCCCAGCTCGAGAATGTAAGTATGCATGCATGCAAATGAGTAGATTTACCATGACCATACCGGGTCAATAGTTTTACTTAGATTTCTCCTCACCTGTGATCATGTGCACTGATTTGATTTTTAGCTAGAGAATTTCCCACGCAAAACTTGGATCAATTGCATGGATTTTAGCAGATCAGAGCGCCTTCTCAGTCTTATCATGTCCAAAATAAAGCACTAAAGGTTTCTTTAAATCTGTCCCTGATTTCACAACTGGGTCAAGGATGTTATTTCTGAGCTTTGACCTTTTTACAGATAAATTGATGGTGGTTCAAATGTTACACTGATAAGCTGACGTTTAAGCGGGTGACATTAAGAAAAAGAATGTATGTCCTCTTTGTCATTGTGATGGAAGTCCCCCGGGGTTTGTGGACTAGAGATTTGCCTTCCAGCATTCGAATGATCTACATGGAAAACAGCCTGAAAGCAGCAGCTCTCATTTTCTGCTCAGCCTTGTTTTCTGTGTCTGTGGCTCAGTAAACTAACTGATGATAAAGATTAGCGATTATTTTCATTATCGCTGAATCTGTCTCTTTATCTCCATTAATCGATCAGTTATTTTGTCCATAAAATGTCAGAAAGCTCAAGATGACGTCCTCAAATGTCTTGTTATGTCCACAACTCAAAGATATTCAGTTTACTGTCAAAGAGAAGTAAAGAAACCAGAAAATATTCACATTTAAGAAGCTGAAATCAGAGAATTTGGACATAAACAATTAATTGATTATCAAAATGGTTGTAGATTAATTTAAGTCGATTAATGATCAATTTGTCGTTTATTGTTGCAGTTCGAGTGAAGTACATCAAAAAACTTGATAACTTTGGCTTTCACAGAATGTTACCTCAGAATTCAATGTCTGGCATGATCTGTCAAATCAGATACGATTAAAGCCAATATTTATCAGCTATAAATTCAATATTAGATTAATTGATAATATAAAATCCCCACCAGCGTTTGTTCCAGCTTTCCATGGTTGCAATATCGATTTGGAATTTGGACTTTTTTTTTCTTAGAGAATTACACAAACTGATTAATTGATTATCAGAATAGTTGAGGATTAATTTGATAAGCGATTAATAATTGAGTCATCGTTGCAGCTCTAGTTAAATAATAAGTGAATTGGGGCCAAGCTCACAGCAGAGGAGTTGTAGTTTAAGGATGGATCCCTTTTTTGTCAATCAATATTTCTGCTTTTACTTGGCTGGGTTTTCCAGTTAGCAAGGCATGGTACATTGATTATGTGTTTCTGGACTTGATCAGGATGTAAGGGGATTGAAAGATTTTGGAATTTGCACAACAGTCTGGAGACAAAATACTGTTGGTATATTCTGATATCTGTAGCTGTTTAATATGTAATTAGACTCACTATTATTACTTCACACCAAAGAATTCATCACACCCCAGATGAGCAATTCAAGTTAAAGACAGAATACCGTCCTCCTGAAAGCACCTCAAACAAGTGGAGAGCCTCACTGTACCTTACTGCTCTCTGCTGGCTGGAAGTGGAACAGCACTGTGATTTAGTAAGTCAGCCGCAGCAGTTTAGGTAACATTCAAGATTCAAAGCTTTATTGTCACAAGCACAGAAAACAAAGTTGCACAGATATATGAATATATGTATGCATTGTGTTCATACACACAAAAGAAAATATATATACAGTATTATGTTAGAAAAATTATTTCTGTCTGTATGCCATCAAACTATGTTTTTTGTTATTGTTTTAATGTGAGTGAGACCCCGAGGGGCGAGGTTCTATATACATATAAAAACCTCATTATTTTTAATAGGACATGTACAGTAATAGGAAATGAGTGCGTGTGATCTGCCTCACCGTGTTGAACCAGAGCGTGTTGACTGCTTCACATCATCCAGCCGTTTTCTCTTCCTCCATCTTTCCCCACTCCCCCTCTGTCCTCCCTCAGGCTACAACCATCCTGCTCTCCTCAAACTGATGGCCAATCCCAACAATCTGGTACGTCCTCTTCACATACAGCATCATTTATGTCAGGGAATAGTAATGGTAATGTTTGCTATTGAATAATATAATGTAATGTTCACTAAAAATAGCAGATTCTGCATATTGCACACTGCAAACATTATGTTATATTCTAACATCAATGGAGCTATTCAGATTGGCTGATTTAAATATTTTGTTATATATTACACCACTGGTTCCCAACCTGGGGTCCAGAAAGTCAAGATGTTGTCTGTTCTGAGGTCCTCAATATCAGATTTGCACGTTAGCTAAAATCACAATTTCAGGGTTCCGACAGGTTTTCCAAAGTCAATTTCAAGCATTTTCAAGGTGCATTTTCAAGCTTTTCCAGCACCATACAGCTGTGCTAAATGACATATTCACATAGAAAATGATTATTTCACCTCTTCATTGCATTAAATCAGATTTTTTTTTTCTGTAACCAATAGTAAAAAGTGCTAATAATTGATTAATTGATTAATAAGACATAAAACACTCTTTTTTCTAATTTTTATCATTAGAAAATTGTCAGAAAAATTGTCAGATTGTCAGAAAAATAAATACTCAAGCACAGACACGTGAAAAAAATCTACTTTTGTACAGTAACGAAGTATTTGTACTTAGTTACTTCCCATCTCTGTGTAATGCACGCAGTGATGCATTTGGAAAAATGCGTGTGTGTTTATTTACTAATGGATGTTATCAGTGAACGGAGGTTACACTGTTGTTGACTGTGTGTGTGTTCATTGATTTGTTTTCTGTGTAACTTTCAGAGTACACTTGTGAACCGACCTGCGCTGGGAATCCTGCCACCTGAGAACTTCCCAGACAAGCTGACTGAAAGTCTTCTCTCAGTTAGTAACACACTCAAACACACTGATTTACCACTCAGAATTAAAAATATTGTTATTAAGCAGTATTATTGTTGGTGCTTTTAAACAACAGTACTGCGGTCTGTCCTCCCTCCTGTCAGGTGGCTCCCAGTGGAATGACTCGCGTTCAGACGATGGCCTGTGGTTCCTGCTCCAATGAGAACGCTTTCAAATCCATGTTTATCTGGTACAGGGTGAGTGAGTACACACTGGGAAAGTGTTGTGCAACTTCACAGTTAAAAAGAGCTCGCTAAAAGTTCAGTTCACAGAGAGTAAAATGAACTAGTTCAGCTTCATAGTTGACATTTTTTAAATTTTGACCTAACGTTCACAGCCCCAAAAATGAACTAGTTCATGTCTCTTCTTTCTTTCTTTCTTCAATTTAATTTTAATTAGAACTTTATCCTACCAGGGACACTGGAGTCTACATAATGACGGTAGCCCAGTCTTCTGCAAAAACAGATTTAGACTTTTGCTCTGAATGCAGAAATGCCTGACATCTAAAAGAATTCCAAACACATACAAAAAACTTAAGTAAGATTATTAGATACCACAGCAGTAATGCGATCACTTTGAGGTGTGCTTTTATTTGAGACACAGTGGGTTAATCTAACTTTCAGTGTTTCAGCTGACCCCAACTACTGTAACAATTGCCTCCACCAAGGGGGCAGTAGTAACACTCTGACTTCTTGCAGGAACTTTAATATTACAGTCTTGTCATTATTGGTGAAAATATATCATCAATTATTAATTAGTGCGCATATATGTTTCTCATATCAGAAGGTGACTAGTGTAATTCAAGTAGTCTGGGAGTTATGAAGGAAAATTAAAAAAAAAAAAAAAAAGAAAAGAAAGAAAGAAAGAAAGAAAAAAAAAAAAAAAGTTGCAATTGACCCCGGTCTCCCCTGTCTTAAAATATTGAATTAGTGTTTCAAAATAATGAGAATAATGACTTGGTATCTCACAATAATGATTTAATATCTTAAAATAATGACTTGGAATGTTTAAGTTTCTCATTATTTTGAGATATATAGCCAGTATTTTAAAATCAGAAATCATTATTTTGAGATTTCAAAACATTATTCAAACAAAGTTTGAAATCTTATTTTTTTTTCCATCATATTGTCAGAAATGTGCATCCAGATCCAGTGCATACAGATGTTTGCAGATGAGTGTATAACATGGATCTATCTGTGTGTTTCTCACTGTTAACAGACTCAGTCTGCAGTGTAGTTCATACACTTCACTGATAAACCACAGAATTATAGACAAACATGAAGGCTTCATGATCAAAGAAAGTTTTTATATCACGTCGACACGTGCACACTCTCTCTCTGCTGTGATCGCATTTTTTTTTTTTTTAATCAGCTGATGATGTGAGCGCCGTTATCCCTCTCAGGAGTGAACGGCACTCACGTTCACCTTCATTAATTTCAAACTGATTTGTTATTCATGAATCTTTGAATACTAAATGAAGGCAATGTGTAGAGCAATATGTAAACCTTTTCAACAATTTATTTGAACTTCTATTTCAAAAAAACATATCAGACACAATTTATCGATGCAGAGCGTTTCATTTTGTTGAAAACACGACTGTTCAGACCAGTTCACACTGATATGAAGCAATATAAATATTGTTTGTTTTTTCTTTCTGTATAGAACAAGGAGCGAGGCCACAACACACCATCTGATGAAGACCTCAACACTTGCATGATTAACCAGGTGGGTGAAAGAAGTCTCACTTCTCATCATAATACTTCAGGATTTCCAGCTGTATTGTACTAAATATTTGCATCTTCTTTGTTTCTCTGTAACTATCTTTTTTTTTATTTCGCTGTCTTTCTCTCTCAGGCCCCAGGTTGTCCAGACCTCAGTATTTTATCTTTCCATGGAGCTTTCCATGGAAGAACCCTGGGTACGTTGAATACCTACGTAGACACATTGCTGCCATATTGCTGATATTTGTGTTCAAATGTTGGGAGTAAAAGTAAAAAGTTGTCTGAACAACGCAGACACAAGTAAAGTACAGATACCTGAAAATCTGTTTAAGTACAGTAACAAAGAATTTGTTCTTCCCACCTCTGGCTTTAACCACATCACTATTCATATTAATATGTCCATCAGTCCAACAGACTCGTCTCCTGCTGACCAAGTGCTCTTTATAACTAAAAAAACTTCTTTGCCTCTTAAGGTTGCCTGGCAACGACACACTCCAAAGCAATCCACAAGCTGGATGTGCCATCATTTGATTGGCCAATCGCTCCATTCCCCAGACTGCAGTACCCGCTGGAGGAATTTGCCAGAGAGAATGCACAGGAAGAGGCTCGCTGTCTGGAGGAGGTAGGCTGTGTGTTTGTACAGGGTGTGCGTCCATGTGCACAATCATGAAGCGCATTTCATAAGTACAGTTAATACTGCGCTGTTAGTCTTTTCACTCCCCCTTGTAACTGTAAAAAGGCAACAACAGGCAGAAAGCAGTATGGAAAACAATTTCACTGTAAGAGCATTTGTCAGTGCCTCCAGAAAGTTGCGATGTTGCGATCGCAGCAATTCAACCAATCCCTGTGAATTCTGCATGACCCTGCACTGTTGTCCAAACTCCAAACTTGCCTGATCTTTGTTGCTTCCTGCGACTTCTACCAATCATCGCAGTCCCCAGCGCAAACATCATACATGTACGTCTCAATGAACCAACCGATACAGGAAAGTGAACAAAGATGTAGCTTTAAGGGATAAAATGGCACCTCTGAGAGAAAAGAATAAAAAGTGTGTACTGTATGTTAAAACTCTCATGTGTGTTTCCAGGTGGAGGATCTGATTGTGAAGTGGAGGCAGAAGGGAAAGCCTGTGGCAGGAATCGTAATTGAACCAATCCAGGCTGAAGGCGGCGATAACCACGCCACCCCAGACTTCTTCAGAAACCTCCGCAACATCGCACGCAAGGTAACCGTTTTTACTGCGGCAACAGGTCCTATAAAAGGCCGCAGCTTGTTTTTTTTTTTTCCTCATTCTGAGTTGCATCAGCATGCGAAGTGTTCTGTTTTACAAGCTTCACACACAACACACCCAGCATCTTACAAAAGAGCGGTGGCTCTCAGACTCCATCAGAAGCTGAAAAAGTTCACATCCCAATTTTTTTATAATTAATCATAAACTATGATAGCTGTCCTTTTTTCACCCCCCTCTCTTTTTTCTTTGCTTCCTCCTCTCCCTATCCTTTTTTTTTTTTTTTTCAAATTACTCACCTGTTGCTCATCACACTCACACACCAACACACAGGAATTCTACAACAGGCTGCCCTGCCCCAGATCCTTCTCCTGTTGCTTCCTATGCACCCGATACCTGTCCACATCATCTGTATTAACCCTGTCTTGTCTCCTAACGTTTCGAAGTCTGTCTTGTTTTTTTTGTGTGTTATGTCTTGCTTTTTAAAATTTAAAAAAAGGAATAAAAGAGGTATTTTCAGTTATGTCCAAAGCAAAAAAAAAAAAAAAAACAGAACTATGATAGGTGAAGCAATGAAGCATTCCCCTTTCCCATCATGTCTGTTAACCGGTGTGTTAACCGCTTCTCTCTTCCCAGCATGGCTGTGCTTTCCACGTGGATGAAGTCCAGACCGGCGGAGGCTCCACAGGAAAGTTCTGGGCCCATGAGCACTGGGGCATGGACGACCCTGCCGACATCGTCTCCTTCAGCAAGAAGCTTCTGACCGGTGGCTACTACCACAAGGACGAATTACAGGCTGACAAGGTTTGACATTTTTGTAAATGATGACTGAACTATTGTTAGAGGTTGGGCAAAAGATTTCAAGTTCATGGGTCAATAAAATCTATCCAGAGAGAACAAATGTGCTGAATCAGCGGAGTGGCCGCAGCTGTCCAATCATTACTCTAGATTCTTTGATCGCAAAGTGTTGATCACAAGAATCGTTAGAAATTTTGGTGTCTTGTGGCTAAAAACAAAAACTCTTTTGACCGTTTCTTTTGGCCATATAGTGATTTCCATAATGATTTGGGAAAAGTTAGTTGATAACACACCCCGAGATGTCCTGTTGCACAAAAATAATAAATAAGTGAGAGTGTTTTCTCTGCCAGGTCTTCTTCTTACAGCCTGTAGGACTGTGCTGAATAGTGTAAAGTTTTGTTCTTAAGGATGACATTCAAAATCTAAATCAGATCTTTTTGGGGGTTTTTTTGCATGTCCATTCATTCTGTTTAAACTCAGTATTTCTGCACCGTTGGAGATAAAGATTAGGCAACCCTAATATTATTTGTATTAGCCTGTACTATATGTAGAATCATTGTAGAACTATTTCAGACTTGTGTGATCCAAACACATCCAATAACTCCAGAGAGTTGTTAAGTCCAAAAGTCAAAATTTATTGAAAAAAAGATAGTTTTAAGCATTTCAACATATTTTTATCTAACAAAATATTCTGCTTCAGTCCATATGTGTTGACATTTAGCCTTTCAGAACTATCTAGCCTTTCTTTTGTTTTTTTTTAACTTACAGGTGTATTTGCTTATGTATTTCTTGTCAACTTTTTTCAGCCATACAGGATCTTTAACACATGGATGGGTGACCCGTCAAAGAACTTGTTACTGGCAGAAGTTCTTAATGTGATTCGCAGAGAAAACCTTCTGGAGGAGGTGACTCGATCTGGGAAAGCTTTGCTAAATGGCCTTTATGAGCTGCAGGTAATTCTGTTTGTTTGTATGTGTGTGGGTGTGCAATTAAAGGTGCAGTTTGTTTTATTAGGGCTAAACTTTAATTTATTTATTTTTGGATATAATTTGATCAGATATTCAAAATAGGGTCAGACCACCCACATGTAAGTGGCTGTACATACTATACAAATTACATATACAGAACTGTATATACTGTATGTATGTGGTTTCCATGTATTTTTACATAAATGCACATTATGCATTCCTTCGCCTCATCTTGACTCAGTGTTTGCTCTAGGCTAATTTTATTATGTCAGACTTGCTGATGTCAACTTTGACTTCCAAACTTACAGTATGCAGCCATCTGTGATGATTGCATATATTCACAGCAGTATTTTTCTGTAGGATAACTATCAGTGATCTGATTCAAATTTTAGATTAGTCTAGAATTAATCAGAGCGAGAAACAGTTATATGTATTTTATGAGATTATAAACATGTTACTTTAACACTAAAAGTAAATTTCCACCTAGAACATCTCAAGAAATAATCATATTCTATGGGAAAAGGCTGGAAACGAGTACAAAAATAAAACCAAAAAAAGTTGTAAACATTACTGTTTGTGATAAGTAAGGGTAATTGAGAGCTTTAACAGAAAAATTCAGTGAGTTACAGGTGCTGAGACAAAAAGTGTTACAACCATCCCTGGTCTCCCCTACTTTATATTTAAATGAGTCTAATTAATTAATTATTTATTTTAATGTCGGGAAATTGGAAATCCAGACCACTTGTGAAGTTTTATTGACAGAGACGATGATAGTTGCTAAGCAACCAAGATGAATCTCCAGCTGTGTAAAAAGTAACAATAAGACTGTGAGAATTTCCATATGATCAGTATGACTTCCTATGTCCGAAATAGGTAAAAATGATCACATTTTCTTTTTGCCTTTTGTGTAATTTATATTAAAAAAAAAGAAAATACAGACAATTTTAATATGACCTGACTGTGTGTGAACATGAACATGAACATGAACATGAACATGAACATACATGTGGTCCGCAGGCTCGGTACCCCGGCATACTGAGCCGAGCCCGAGGACAGGGGACCTTCTGTGCCATTGACATCCGTGATGACGCCACACGCAACACCATCCTGCTCAAGGCCAGAGACAAAGGTATGAAGTGCATCACCATTCATCCTTTTTTAGATGTGGGGGCTGTGGACGCTCCAGGGTTAGCCCCTGCTGTTGGGATGCAGAATGAGCATACACTTCTTTCTCCTTTCTCCTTTCTCCTTTGGTCTAAAAAAGAAAACTTGAAGCTTGAAAGGTCAAAAATATAATGCTGTTTCCTCACATTTTTCCTTTTTCAAAAAATTGCAATTTGGTTCTGCGATTTGGACTTGCATATTGCGATTTTATTGTAATTGCGATTACTTGTGCAGCCCTAGTTTCCATCATGTGTTTGCCATCGACAGGTGTCCTCCTGGGAGGCTGCGGGGATCGATCGATCCGTTTCCGTCCGGCGCTGGTGTTCAAGGAGTACCACGTTCACCTCTTCCTCAACATCTTCAATGACGTGTTAGCCCAGCTCAAATAAAACCTCCACCCTGAAGGAATCTGAGTCTGCACGAGCCTGAGTCAATCCAGAACGGAGAGAGGGAAACCACGCCATGATAAGCACAATCCATACAATAACTCGCACAGATATACCTTAGAACCTGTTTCAAGATCAGTTTATAACTGAAAACTGACCAGTAATCATCTCCTTAGCCCAGAAAAGATAACGATGATATCCTCTTACTTTCGCTGCTGGTACGTACTGTCGGCTGCAACTGAGAATCTCACACAGAATGTTCAGGTTTCTGTAAATTAAATCTTCTGAAACGACTCCAGAATCTTTTCCCATCAGGTTCCTGTATGTAGACTGACTTGACTCGCAGAACTCTGGCTCAAGTCAGCAAATCTTTCACACACTTCACTTGCTGAGACTCTAAAAAGTGTGGGTCTGTTCCTTAAACAGATGTGTAGCACAGCATTAGATAAATGTAAATAAGTTGTCGAAGATCCCAAGTCCTTATTAACCTCTGTTTAATGGCTCAGAACAAAGTCTTTTCATTCTCACATGCCAACGTCGTCCCAGCGCCTGACCCGGTCACCGGAGAGGTTCTAGCGATCCTGTTTGTTTTCAGAAGGCAGGCAGGACTCTGTGTCAGTGATGACTCTCTGTAGGAACACACAATAAAGCCGATGCCAGCCTGCATGTCATTTACTGCCGTCCATTAGAAAATGTCCTTGTTATGATTCTGACTGTCGTGTTTCTCAAAATAGGAATGACTTTTCAGCTTGAAAATGTTGTAGCCCAGAAAAATGTGAAAATCTTTAAATGGACCACAAAAATGTCATAGATTATTTAGTGCCTGCATGTCACTTAAATGTGCTAACTTTTTTTTTTTTTGCTGCCTCGAGCGAGAGCAGCCGTCGGTAACCTTAACAGAACAAAAAAATCTGAACACATTCACTTTACCCTTGAATAAGTGCTTCATACCATTCGTCACACTCATTTCTCAAAAATACGTCGTTTTCACGTCTCGCTCAGTTGCGAGTGTTAGAAAATTAAAGGGATAGTTCACCCAAAAATGAAAATTCAGTCATTATCTACTCAACCTCATGCTGATTGAAGGTCGGGTTTAGTTCTTTAGTCCCTAAAACACTGCTGGAGTTTCACAGGAAAACAGCTTTGCAGAGTCTCCCAGTGAATGGGGGCCAGTTTTCAAACGAAAAAACAACCGAAAAAAAAACAAAACAAAAAAACATAAAATGCCTCCGTACTGCCCAAGTCTCCTAAAGTCCAAAAGATGTTATTTACACCATGTTTTTAACCTAAATCTTCACTGTAGCTCCTTAGCTTGGAGCCACGCTCACTTGCGCGTGAACCAGGTGTGTGCGGTGTGACGGTGTGCACACGCTAGCAAACAGCATGTCGGGGCTTTAGGAGACTTGGGTTATGCAAGACGAGCAGTATGGAGATGTTTTTATATATATAATATACATATATATATGTCTTGTTTGAAAACTGGTCACCATTCATTTAGTCTGACTCGCCAGATGCACACTGCTGGTTCAGGCGGCATCGCAGGGTCCGCTGTCTACGTTTTCAAAGTCCCCAGAACAACCTCCGAGCTGCAACCTGCACGCTGAAAACAACAAATTAGCACCTGGGATGCTAACGGTACATACATAAACAAGCTAACAGCTGTTAGTGTTTTAATGCCAGAGTTCGCCTCCTGTCGTGCATATGTTCCACCAAAACCAGTTTCTCTTCAACACTATTTTGCAGCAGCATTGTTGCTGCGTCCTGGCCTTTAGCCCCACCCAAGACATTTGTGATTGGTTTAAAGAAATGCGAACAGGCCAGGGCGACGTCTGGTTGTACGAGACTGCCATTTACTTCAATTGTTTCACAGTTTTGCTGTGAAACTCCGGCAGTGTTTTGTGGACTAAAAAACTAAACCCGACCTTCAATCGGCGTGAGGGTGAGCAGATAATGACTGAACTTTAATTTTTTGGGTGAACTACCCCTTTAAGCACAGGGTCAAACTGAGCATTTACACTTTGCGTCAAACTGTTTCTGAGATGTTGAATGTCGTCATGCAGACAGACACCTTACAAGCACAAACCCAAACGTTAAGGAAACGCACTACAAATCCCAGATTGCTACAGATTGTTAAAAAAAAATAAATAATAAAAAAAGCAACAAATACTGCTGTTAAGTCATCACAAGAGTTAGCAAAGAAGCAGTGCGTCCAAATGTAGTTTACCTGCTAATGTCAGCTGCTGTAAGATAATATCATGCTTAGTTAAATATGAGCTTTGGATATGGTGATACTGTAATTAGTTCTAAGTCAAAGACAACTGGACTTTCTATAGATTCTTTGAAAACTCAGAAAGAATATGAACGGTAGTCCATGGCGAGAGACAAATTATTATTTTTTTTTTATTTTGTACGAACTGTGCCACAAATTACACACATGTCCTTAATAAGTTTACCAGTCAAGAAAGTCTCAGTTTGCGGTGGGTTTGTTGTAGTTTAGTTTTGCGTGAAACCGCTCAGTGAACTACAACTCTCGTCTCGTGCAATATACGTCATCAACATTAATCTCACCATCCCTTTTAACATTATCTTGCCTGAAGTGTTTTATCAGTGACTCCTGGTGCTTTAATCAGCCGTGAAGAGAAAGAACGAGTTAGACCTGCTGCTGTGTGACCACATCCTGGTATGAAGACACACAGGCGTCGTAGCTTCATCGGCTAATGTTAGCTTTTGGAGGGAGAAAATCACGACGTCGCTCACTTTCTAATTACATCAGTCTGATACTTCAACAGTTTTACGTCAAACTGCGACTTTCTTGACTTGAAAAAATTATTTTTTAAAGTGACAAACATCATATGTGTGATTTGTGGCGCAATTCAAACGGGATAATCCACTCATTTGTCTCTCGCCATTGATGACAGTACATATTCTGTAGTTAGGTCCCATGGCAGTTCACTGGAATTTACGAGAGAAAATACAGGCCATCTGGCCAACTTCCCCACCTCTGATGACGAGCAGCACGCAGCCGCTTCCCTGAGCTTTTCTACGAGAACCATCCAAGATACAGAGACGTTAATACTTTGTGCCATTTTTTATTTGTAAATCTGCTCAATCTGATTCAGTAGAACAAGTCAGACCTTCATCAGAGTCTGTGAATGTTCCATGGAGCTTTTAGGCAGGTGTTAGGAATGTGAAGCAGTTCATAAAAAGTGATGCCATATTAATTTCTTTCTAATTATTAACAATCTAATATGAATACATATATATATATTGATTATATTTAAATTTTTACATTCATATTGCAGAGATGATATCCAGTAAGCCTAACATGAAGTATTTGTTCTACATAGTTCACTGTGTCAGTCTTAAACATACATTTTAATGATGAAAGATTTAAAGACGTGAGCGGGGGTCAGTCTGAAGATGTCGGGGTTGAGCAATACGATGGTGAGGATGACAACAGTGCCGGTCTGCTTGTTGTCAGTTGGTATTCTTGAGTGTCCATGACGACCGCTGAACATTTTTGACATTAACTATTTGCACTTGTGATCTGACAGATGATTATTGATGTAATTTTAAATGGCTCTAACTGTTGTTGTCTATAAAACATTCTGTCCATGTACTGTGAATAAATAAATGCAGTTTTGAGTAACTTAGTAGAGTTCTCATTTCTTGAGCGTGAGCAGCAGATTGATGGACGTTTTCAGTGACATTGTGCAACTAGTTCAGTAATCTGAGTGTGTTTGTAATCTTTTTACATCATCTGTGACAAATTATGTACAGTAGATTTTAATAGTCCCTGACCGAGAGGATTCTTAATGTTTTAAATTCAAGATTTTTACTGTGATATGCATTAAAATGCCACCAGTGCATTTCCATACAATGAAAAACTTGCCGAAATAATCCCTGGATGATCTCCAATCAAGATGTACATGGAACACACAGAACACAGTCGCAAACATATAAGCTTATGTATTGTCTAAATTTGTGAGGAGCATGTGTCTGCAGACCCGGAGACCGCAGATTCAGACCCGCACGTTTGGACCCGCACATTCAGACCCCTTCGTTTTCCCCCTCCTTTTTCTCACCCTAATCCTAACCTCTCCCTCCTTGTGCCTAAACCTAACCTCATGTTCCTCTCCTCTTTTCTCTACCTTCTTATGACTATCCCTATCCTTTTTCTTACCCTAATCCTAACCATTCCCCCCATATGCCTAAACCTAAACCTAAGTTGGTGGCGCTGTCGCAGAAAACCTGAGGTCCTAGAAATGCGGTCCCAAAAGTGCGGGTCTGAATCTGCAGCCTCCGGGTCTGCAGAGATATACTATTGAAATTTGTTGAAGTGTGTCCTGCCAGTAGACAAAGTTCACTGTCTGATTATTTGAAAGTGAAACTTCTATTAGAGAATTGTTCAGAAATTACAGGCCTGCTTTGATCGGAGACAAACTAGCCAATTATAAATGACTTCCTCTTTCACATTGGCTGGGATTGGGGCACACTGCATGCAGACAAGCCAGAGAGCACAGGTGAGGGACCGAGCGGGCAGACATGAAGAGTCACAGCTGGTGAACATGTGGAGACGATCCATAACAGTGTTTCCCAAACTTTTTTTCTGAGGCCTGCTTATTAAAAATGATAAACCATCATTACCTGATTCACGAGACTTATCAATAAATCTTGGGAGAGTTCATTTGTGCATAAATTAATGTTCCTGACCATTTTTACTGCCATTTCAGAAATAAATGCAAGGTTGTTGGGTTTTTTTTTCTGTCATCAAGAAAACAAACCTTAAAGAAACAGTTGTGACAACTCAAAATTTCAAGGCAAATCACTTTTTAAAAACATAAGATTTTGAGTTGGGCTCAAAATCTTAAAATTTATTTAAGCAAGTTGCCTTGAAATTTAGAGTTTTCTCAACTTTTTTGTCTTACAGTGTAGACATTTTAGCCCACTTCATAAATGAGACAAAAGACATTTAGGACATATTTTAAATGCTTTATCAAAGCTGGACCGCAGATTTAAATCTTGAATTTGCAGAATTTGTGCCATAGTCTTTGGGTCTGTGGGTCACGATCCAGTGTCTGGGAATGATTTATCTACAAGACATCTTCTCAACCATCATTATTTTCTTCACTTAAGCCTCATAAGTGGTTTAAGTGTTGTTTCTGCAATGCACCCAAGTAAAAAAAAAAAAAAGAAATTCTGATTGAAATCAGCTTGAGTCTGACCACATAGCTCCATTTGCAGCCAGGGGACACTTTTAAGCTTTAGGATGAGAAACAGGGTGTGAGAAAAAGCAAAGAATTCAAGAAGCAACAATCAAGTCACTTTGCTCTGTTGTTGTGTGTAAAACTGTTCTGAGTGCAGCTCGAGATCAAAGTGAATTACTCCCCAACACTGCATACAGACATGTGACACATTTGAAAAAAAAACAAAGTAAATACATGCTGTATATTGAATTAACAACATCTGTATCAATAACCTGGACATTGTTGGTCTATGTAATCTAACAGAACCAAAAACCAGGCTTTCATATACTGCCATCTACTGGTAGAAAGGAGAAACATCAGCTTGACCATTCACTGCGTTCACTCACTCAACAAGAGAATACATTTAAAAAAATAAATAAAACAAAAATCTATGGCTAAATATTTTTCACAGATGAGCTGACAATACAGCTTAGAGAGTACAAAATAAAATTCACGCCTTCTCTTCTGTGGCCCCAAGTTGTTTGTTGTTTCAGTTAACTGTGTATGTAGTTGAACTACCAGCAAATTACTGGGAAAATGTAGTTAAACTACTAGTTTTATTTACATGTACTTAATTAATCCCCAACACTACATATGGGTATGTGAAATGACATGAAAATAGAGTAAATACATGCTGTGTCTAACTAAATTGCATTAAGTACATCTGTATCACTAACCTGGAGAACTCAATTCTCATCTTTTTTAATTAACAAAGGGTTTGTCATGAAAAAACACCAATACAGCAGAAATGAACAAAGTGAAGGAGATGACTGTGCAAAAGTAATTCTCCTAAACTTAACAGAAAGCAGTACAATCCTGGAGCATCTCACCCAACCACAATAGCTCACTTGGTAAAGCATGTGCCCCGTAAACTGAGGACTCAGCAGCAGCCTGATGTCAACCTGCATGTCGCACCCTCTCTCTCATTCTTCCCTTCCTCTATCTTTGGCTGCACTAAATAACGAAAAAAGGCGAAAAAGCCACAAGAAACTATAAGCGGTCACTCTGAAAAATGTAACAGAACTTGGGATCCTATTCTGTCCTATGTCAATTTTATTCTTTGTTTGGAAGATGAGCACAATATATTAAGTTATTTTACAGAGTACGCGAATGGCCATGTAGCCCTATGCACAATACACTCACAATTACAAAACTTTGTGTTCCTCCCACGTGTATGTTTGTTTGTTGTTTTGTTGTTCTGTTTTGTTAAAGCAAGCTCGGCTCTCATGTCGGAGAGGTGAGAGGGTCGGCTTGTGTTTTGTGCTTATGTGGTTGATTAAAAAGTAAAAATGGGTGACGTCGTGCTGTGGATATATGTTATGTACTGACAACCCAAACAAAGATACACGTAAAAAAAAAAAAAAAAAAAAAGCACAAAAACAATTTTTAAAAAAGTTATTCAAGCCCACTTATTGTTTCATATTGTAGTTCTTAATAAATGTCTGCATCCTACAAAGTTTATGTAACCACACACTTTGCTGCAGGACATGATCAGTAACTGCTCATACTGATATTAGCAACTAAAAAATCAGCTACTCTCATGTATCTTCAAATTACAAGTGTCGTCCACTCATTGTCAATTAAAGTAAGAAATTGAACATGGAGTGGAAAAAAAATCTAAAAATTAAGAAGCTGAAGTTAAAGAAACTGAGAAGTATACATTTAAACACAGCAGAACATGATGGTTAGGACTTTCTTTAATGTTTTTTGCCTTCACAGCTAACTGAAAGGCTCCATGTCAAAAAAAAAACTGTTGGCTTCATAAGTTGTAGTCTTAACCATTTTTTAAAAAAAAATAACGTTCTTTTGAACTAAAGAAAACATTTAAAACAATGCACATCAAAAAAGGTCTTAACTTGTTTCCACACAGACATAAACGATGAGTGTGAAAAGACAGCCGAGGGTCTTTTGGGGTTCTGTGTCAAATTCTTTGACACAGTTCAGTGGTATCAGTTACCATAATTGCTGAGTGGGGCTATTAAAAAACCCATGTAGTTATGTGGTTTTCAGTTTTCAATTTGAAACCAAAAATGAAATCATGTGGTCTAATTTGTCTTCCATTTCCAAACAAAAACCAGAAAAACTAAAATCAAATAACAAGTCCATTTTAGTTTTGAAAATTCCTTTTTACGTTTTTCCTTTTGAAGAAAGACATGAGTTTCTCCAAAAGGAAAGGAACATGTGACCCTGAAGTGGATGTAAACTTATCAAAATTAAAGCCTTGATTATTCTTGCAAGCACACACCAGAGGGGGATTCCATCAATGTGGAGAACAGAAAATTCTGGCTTATTTTGGCAAGTCTGGCTAATTTAAGTCAGGTCTGTTCAATCTATAACGAACGAAACGGAATTCCTGAAAATGAAAAATGGACCAGTTCGGCTTCATTTTTTTTTTTTTTTTTTGTTTGTCACCAAACATGTTTTTTCCCCATTTCAAAACCAAACCAAAATAGTCTTTTCGTTTTCCAATTAGAAATGAATTATGGATTATCAAATGATACCATGGCACGTGTATTTCAATTTTGCTACTTTAACTGAAAACCAAATACCCACTTCTTGTTTTTTAACACCCATTTCTGAAATAAAAATAACTATCAAAAGATACATTTTTATAGGGGCTCTGATAACTCATGTTGCACTATGAACAGTGTTAGTGTCGATATTTTGCATTTCCAGGATGTGTTTTCAGATGTCGGGATGTGTATCCAGCTCAACGAGGCCATGAATATCACTGCATGGTGAGAATCCTTACAGAAAGAACACCACACAGCAGAAAGAACTGTAGACAATGCAAGAAAAGTTACAGTTTACAGTTTTAGTTTTATTTTAAAAAAAGAAGCAGCCAACAAAAAAACAAACAAACAAAAAAAAAAATACAAAAGAGAAAAATCAAAGTGTGGTGAGTCAGAGCTGTCTCTGCAAGATGGTTACTACTGTTCAGATTGACTCGAGCAGCCTCAGACACACATCGTATCAAGACAAACACATGGGCTCCAGGACAACTGACAGAGCTGTGCAGCCGGCTGGAACCAGGCATCAAATCTGGTTCCCATCAGAACGTCTATCTCTCCAGCTCTGGCTTTAATTAACATGTCAACATGTTTTTTGTTGTTTTTTTAAAAAAAACAGTCAGACTGGATCAAATTCAAGCGATGTAGGGGGTAGTTAGGGGCAAATTCTGCAACCCACACAACACAGGCTCAGTAACAGACACTTAGCAGCAGCCCACTTCTGGTTATGTAAAGGTCAACTTCTGCACCATGTCTTCAAACAGAAAAGTGACACTATAAGTTTATTCAATGCATTTTGATGTCTGCTTCTGATGTCACTTCCTGGTAGTATAAAATAAAATGTGTTTATATTCTGTATACTACACACTACAACAGCCCACTATGATGATAACTATGTAGTATGACTCTGTGACAGTTACTGCAGCTACTCCCCCCAGTCATCGCTCTGGCACTACTGTGGTGAAGTGCAATAACAAATATTCTACTGCCACACTAATGTGCCCAAGTCACGCCCCTTCCGGTGGACAACCATGGGACCTGAAGTCGGAAAAAATGTAGTCAACGGTGAGAAATTTTTTGATCCCATTTGAATCGTGCAACGAGTTACACGTTTATCAATTTAAAAGATAATTGTTCGAGTCAAGAAAGTGGCAGTTTGTCATAAAAGTATCCGATGCAATTAGAAAGAGTACACACCAAGAAGTTGCGTAGGTGACGTTTTGCCCCTCAAAAAGCTAACGCTAGCTGCTGCAAGCTACGATACCTGTATGTATTTGTACCAGGATGTAGTCGCACAACAGTTCACAACAGCTCTCTCTTCATGGCTGATAAAAGCACTGGGAGGGGGGCGCTAATCAAACACTTCAGCTAAGATAACGTTACAAGGGGCAGTGAGACTGGTGTTGGCGACGTATATTAGTGAGACGAGGGGGCTGTTTCGCGCAAACACAACCAAACCTACCACAAACTTTCTTGACTTGCAAAATTCCGTTTTAAATTGACGTGTAGTTTGTGGCAAAAAAAGTGTTTCTTGCCATAGACACCTCCATTCATATTCTTTCTGAATTTAGGTGCCATGGGGCACAGTTGAAGGGGCATGACTTAACCTCTCTATACTAATCATGATGATTGAGACAGACCTTTAAAACAGAAATTCTAAAAAAGATCTTTTTTTTAGCTCATTAAGGATTAGGTTTTCCAAATACCTTAGACAACCTTCTCTTGAATGCTGGGCCTTTAAGCCACATCTTAGTTTAGGTTTACTTAGTATTTCTTGCAATTCAGAATTTCAAATGGAGGGGGAAATATTATCCCAGCAGTCAACTGCTATTCAGTGATTGGCTAATTTAATGCATGTAAGGGCACATTCCTGGTCTATGAGAATGGAGTATGTGCTTTGCATTGTTATATTAATTATACAGTGTAAGTCACAATCACTGACATGCAGCCAAGAGAACTTTAGAGTATGAATTGCTGTGCCTCAGTGTTGATGAGTCAACCAGCGAAAACTGAGAACCTGGAGCACCACATTCACATCAGCACACAACCATTTTTTTTAAAAATACAGCTATTTTTGGTCTGAACAGCTTCTTGTCAGTTATATATGGTTTCTACCAACACAAGTGGAGGAGGCGAGGTTTCTTGACCCACATGCCTACAGTCTCAAGAGAATGAGGAATAAGGGGAGACCGTTAAGCTGGGTCATGTAATGACCGTGCGGAGGGCCAGGTGACTGAACGGTAATACTTCGCAGACATGTCTGTGCTGATGTCTCTATGGATCTCGCACATGCAGAGAACAAGAACCCGAAAGCAAAAACCCAAGATGTTGGACACAAACACCAGGCACATGTTGAACGCACACGTTTTGTTGAGTGTCTACGGCACAATGAATCAACACGCCAATGACCTTTGACCCAAGAATATGAAAACCTTTTAAATACTGTTAACATTTGAACAAGAAAATGACAAAGAAAAAAAAAAACGACGGTCTTAAAATGTTGCTGCAGGGGAGCCTCAAACTACTGTACAGACTCCCAGTCAAACAGATCTGTCCTCTAATAAAGACAAACTAAGACAGGGAGAAAGAGACAGAGGAGAATTCTAACGCATCCTGTACTCCGACGTCTTCGACATCTCACACAGCTGACCCTTGAAGTCAATGTCTATGGTGAAGTCCAGGTCTCTCTGCAAAGCAACGGCAACAAGTCAGACGAGATGCACACAGCGACTAAAGGCTGTAATGAAATCAAATCAAAGCTGAACAATGAGGCTCGGCTTACGTTATTCTTGACGTTTGGCTTCATGCTGATAGTGCCGAAGATCTCCTCGCCAGTCTTGACTGTCAGATAATCATCCAGGTAGAAGACTGTCTGCTTCCAGTGGGTGTAGGGGGACTCTGGGCCTGAAAACGGGAATAAGTATGAATGAATAGTCTGCTGCTAAAACAGTTCAAAGTCTGGTGGTAAGCATTGGTCCAATGCTGATGGCTGAAAGGGTGACTGAGCTGCCACAAGGCAGGAGCTGTTTGGAGAGTCCTTTCAAGAAAAGTCATTATTCTGAGTCATTAGGTTGAGAAACTAACTCATTATTTCTGAAATACTAGGTCATTATTTTGATATACCAACTCATTTTGAGAAAGTTTCTCATTATAATGACTTATTGGCAGTCAAACTGGCAGAAATAGTCTTCCATAGATAGAAACGGGGCATGGAAAAACATCGGTGTGTATCACACAAATCTACCTGCTTGTCGCTGTTAAAAGACTCTAGTTTGCAGCTGCCAAATTACAAAGTAACATCAGGCTTCATGATCAAACAAAGTTTATATCACAACGAAATTTCAGGCAATATTCATATTCGGATCATATGCAGGCTGATCCATACAGGCCATGGGCCTACTGCAAACTGTTACACCCCTAAACGAATTATACCATCATAACTCAGATTGTTCGTATCCAGTCCTAGAATAACAGGTAGACTACTCAGTCGTCAAAGTCATGGACAGCCATACCACACTGACCAATGCAGCCAGATTTAACAATGCATGAATGAGTGAGAAAAAAAAAAAAAAAAATCAGTGCTGACCACTTTCAGTCAGTCTGACTGTGGAAAGAGCGCAGGTGTGTTTGTGTGTACTGACTTGTGGAGAAGCCGGTCCTCTTGTGGCAGCGAGTGAACTCGATGTTGAAGTAAGTGACCAGAGCGTGGATGTAGTCGTTCCTCTTCACCTGCAGGCAGAACGGTGAGGTGAAGGTCAGGTCCTCCAGCTTCACTGTGTAGATGTCCACCTCCTAGACAAAGACATGTACAAGACGGCGTTAGAGCAAACATGTTCAATTATATAATCTGTTAGTGGGACAAAGGTGTTAACTCTGCTTGTGTTTTCTCTGTCATTCAAGAAGCTAGGGCTCCATAAAATGAAAACCATGATGCAAAAATGTTCGTTCCCACTAATCGTGAAACATGTCACAACATCTGACAAAATAACTGCAATAGGATTTTTTTTCTCCATATCATGCAGACCTGTAAAAGGCCTAACAAATATCAGACAAAGTTATTCATCCACCCACCTTGATGAGACAGCCGTTGCTGACCAGCTGCTTGGGGTCCACAACATCAACTAGGGGCTCCTTAATGGCCACCTCTTTGATGCACGACATATCAAAACCGTACACATTCTCCCACCCTGACGGACACACAAACACACAGCACTTTCAGTTCACTGAAAACAACAGGACTAGAATTAAGTTACATTCTAAATATAACCACTGCTGCTCTAGAAACAACATGTAATGTTAACTGCAAAGTCACTACATGAACTATAAGATAATACAGACATCAAAATACTGTGAAGAGTGAAGTTTGGGGGGAAAAAAAGAAATCAAGAACACAGACACCAGTTCATCCTGGCCTCCTCACTCTGCTGGTGTGATTCACTGCCTGCAGGTACCGCTGGTAGAGGAGGAGGGCTGGTTGTCTCATCTTAATTTTGGCAAATTCTCATAAACTCAGCTGCCAGCTATGTGGCAAACTAAGCTCTTGAGACTGCACGAGAGAGCTTTTGTTTGCTTTTCTACATTTTTACTGTTGTTGAACAGTTGTATTGATAAAGTATTTGCTTTTTACTCTAAGGTTTTCTTGCACTTGGAGATGCACAATTGCAATTTTCTGTCCGATTTAATGGGTCTGCCTGCCAATTTGAATTGTGAATTTGTGACATTTTCCGGTTTCTTTATGCCTCTATGACAGTTAACAACATATCTTTGGGTTGTGCACAAAACCAGACATTTAAGGACATCCTCTTGGGTTTTGGGAAACTGGTCAACATTTTCTGACATTTTATGGACCAAACAATTGATTAACCAAACAGATTAATTGATTAAGGAAAGTTACAGTTATAGTTCAGCAGAAAATAAATGAATACTTGAAGAGTCAGAGCTGTTTTTTGTTGTCGTTTGCCGTTATAGCGACATCAGATTTGGTTAGACAGTTCTGGAATATTAAATCACCCGTCTTTGCTCACTACATCTTAGCCTTTCTATACACTCAGGTGATCATATACTTCAGGTTATATAAACTTCATTAAATACAATAACATGAAATTATCAGTTATGTTATTTATCAGCCATGAGAAGACAGGTAACTATCAGTTATATTAGCTGAAAAAAAAAAAATGAAGCAAAAAGTAGAAATGCACATTTTTGCATAATTTGAAGCAAAGTTTTTTTTGTGTTGAGGTAAAGACAAACAGATTACGATGTTAGGATGATACTTTTAACAGAAATCCATATGTAGACAAGGCTCCTGCGACCATGAACCCCAGTAATCTCGAATGTCCTACAGGATGAGAAATTCTCCTCATCACAGGATTATGTCAGGTGACAACACTACTCACAGTGGATTTTGTAGTCCTTGTACTGCCGGTCTTCAATAGCAGTGACGTACAGGGTCGCCCTGTCTGGAAAAATGAGTCCATCTGGTTTCTGTCAGAGGGTGAGAGAGAGGAAAAAAAGACTCAGACTCACAGGTGTGTGACAGACCATCCAGCCACAAGAAAAAAAAAGGTCAGATTAACACTTTAAAAATTGTACATAGCAGATCATCGACACACTGAAGTCAGTTTTAACTGCAGCTCAGGACACGCCTGAGAAAGCCCGAGTTAACAAATCAAGTTGATAACCACTGCTGTGATACTGCGTTATCTCTGACTGGGGTTTTAGGTTTTATTGCCAGCTCATGCAGAGGAAGCCTGGCTGTGTTGCGCTTCTTTCGTAGTACAGCCCTCAGATCCTCTGGCTTGTGAGGTGAGCAGTTGTGTTGTATCTTTGTGAATCAACCATCAGTGCTGTTACTTGAAAAACATTAAAGAAGTAGGGGGGTCCTTTAAGTCTGCCTCCATTAAAGTGGATGAACCTGACAGAACCATCTTATTGAATCTTTAGGTCGTGTATTTCATCTCTTACTTTTTATATTGTCACCGTTTTGTGTGTTGCTGCTATTCTTAAAGCAGGTGTTTTATGGTGGGGCCATATTTCTTGGCAGTAAAAACTTCAGTTCCCACATCACTCAAACTCTTTCTGATTCACTTAGATCTATACACACAATCGGCACACAGTCATTTACTCATTATCATTAACTAACCTGTGATGGAAGTGTTTGCTACAGACACCATATACTGAGTGGCTGCTTTTACATTGCATGTTTTCATCCAAAGGGAGCGTGGTCGTAGGTCGACGTTTGGCTGCCCTCATAAGCGACGCCTCCAAACAGCAACTGTTCAATCATTGATTAGCAACTGTAACTAGGGCGCTGCAGACCTGTCAAGCTCTGAATTTTCTACATGGTGAGGTGGTGTGGATGAGGCTCAGAGAAGCGAACTCTGTTTTCATGAGTCTGGACAGTGGTGTCTTTTTTTGTGGTCAAAAACATGTAACTCAAGAGCACACATGTGAGAACTGTGTTTATCTGCTGCAAATGTTAGCATGTCTGGCTAACTAACGCTAGATTCCTGGTTGTGGTAACTTTCCCTCCAGCAAAACTTATTAGATACCACAGAATCTGCATTTGTTCTGTGGGGGATTTGAGGGGGAGGAGGATGTGGGCTGGTGCAGAATCAAAGTGGGACGATGACGTTGCGTCTCTCTGGCTTGCTGCCCGAGGTCTAAACTGAGTTGGCTTAGCTCTTACCCCGACTCTCTTCCTGGGGCGATTGTGGTCCAGCTGGTCTGGCCCAGTGACCATCTCAAGGTCCACTAGACTCTTCCTTTTCCCTTGTTAGCGAGTGTATTTCTGTCATCTATCATGTAGATACGCCTGTCGTATTTTACCATCCGACCAATGTTTGCTGAGAGCTAGCTTTAGTCTTTTAGCATTAACGTTATATAATGATAGCTTAACTGTTAGGTAACTTTACATATAAACTTTCAGAGCGTTCTTTTTTTTTTTTTAAAACAAGTCAGATGGAAACATTAAAACGTCAGCTGGAGAGGAACTTGTGCCTGACTCAAGGATCTAGCTCACATTAGCCAGCAACACTTAGGAAATCTGCTTGTGAGAGTCCACAAAATCCACAGTCGTCAGCTAGAAATGAGAAGCTGCTTTTGTTTACTTCTGTGGAATCAAAGACCTTGTGTGCCAACAATTCCTCCCAATTTTGATGTTAAATCTGCCACCGTTATCACTGTCAACCGCAAAGGTGCAGTGCGTAAATGGAAAGCTTGAATGACGTAGTAACAGTAACTAAGGAGGGCGGTGCTTGACAAAGGGTCAATTCACTACCCTCGTGTGGGGACAAAGACATACATACCAGCCACTTGTCCCTTGCGTAAATGACTGTATTGAGCATGGACTCGTAGAAGAGGCAGTAGCCCATCCACTCCGATATGATGATGTCTACTCCCTCCACAGGCAGCTCCACCTCTTCCACCTTTCCCTTGATGATGGTCACAACTGGAGACACAAGAAAAGGACAGAAGGTACATCATAAATGTCCCTCACATCATCTAGAAACATTATAAAATTGTGAAACCCTACAAGTGTCATCACATGATTGAATTTTTTAATCACCATCGTCCAGTTTGTTGGCCTTGACAATTTTCACAGCGTAGTCTGAAATGCTGCTGCATTCAATCTATCGAGACAAAGAACATTTAAATTCATACATTACCTATTTATCACTAAAAACAAGAATGCTTTATGATTGACCAATCCAGAAAGCCTCACAAATGGATCAGCTGTGATATAGTCTAACACGTACCCCTATAACCTTCTTGGCTCCTGCTTTGGCGGCAAACATGCAGAGGATGCCTGTCCCGCTGCCCACGTCCAGCACCACCTTGTCCTTAAACAGATGCTTGTTGTGGAACATGGAGTTGCGGTAGGTCAGAGTGCGAACCTCATCTTTCAGCATCTCCTACAGTGGCAGTAAAAAAAAAAAAAGCAGACCGGTTAAGAGCTGGGAGATAAATTTGATTTTGATCACTGCGTCTTGTTTAAAAAGAAATTACCTCGTGGATGCCAAAGTGGGCGTATGAGTCAAAGTAGTAGTCCTTTGACGTCATGTCCTCAGCTGCAGGCTTGGCTGAGCTCTCCCCCTGAGAAACCTCAACAAAGACGCACACAATTACAACTTTGTTCCTGTGTTTAGTATGAAAATACAAAACTAGAGAGAGCGCACGTGTCAGATGTGGTGTAAAGGATTTATCCTCAACTCAGAAAGGACATTAACAGTTCTTATTAGATCACCAAAGCATCAATAGATAATTTTGGCTTGTGTAGACAGTATGGGTAGAATACTAAACCCAGTAGAGCTGCAACGATTAATCAATTATTAAATTAATTACCAACTATATTTATAATCAATCGGTATTTAAGAAAAACGTCAAGTCCAGCTTCTTAATGTGATTATGTTTTGGTGTCTTTACTCTTCTCTGACAGTAAACTGAATATTTGACATTTTTCAACATTTCATAAGCAAACAACTATTAATAGATTAATTGACTTATTAGTTGCAGCCCTAAAACCTAGTAAATAAAAGTAAGGTCAAAGCTAAAACCAACCACATAAACTGATGTGAGCGATTCTAAACTACTACATAATAGCCAACTACACATTCTGGGGACAGTTTGGATGCACAGTATATTAGGGCTGCACAATTAATCAAAATTGCAATGCGGACAGGTGTAATAAAATTGCAGAAGGTGCAAAGAAGTACTGTAGTGGTGCCAAGATGCTCTGGCCTAAAAATCTTGTTCTCCGTATGCAAGAAAACATGGTGTAGACCCTGGCAAACATCACATCCTCATGATTTGTACTGTTTTTTCCCAGTGAAAATGAAAATTGCAAAGCTATGTTGGGAATTTGTGTAGGGATTCCCCCAGCAAATTTGTTGGGCCTGGTGGCAAGTATCTTTTGACAGGGGCTGTGGCAGAGTGGCTTTTTTGACGGTTGTCAGTGATAAACTGATGTAAAGTTCTACAAAGAATCTGACAATGGAATGCCTTTCCTGACATGTAAAATTATCTTTTTAATTGACAAAGATGATAGTGTAATTCATGGCACAATTCATGTGCCATGATGTCCCCTGAAAAACCATTCCCTGTCACTTAGGTCCAGAGGGCCACTGGACTCACAACACACTCGGGAGAAACCCTGTTGTTCATGTATGACCGAGCCCTTTCTGCCAATTGGAATGAACAGTAAAAGTGCGAAAGCTGTAAATCCATTTGGAAGTTGGGCGCCTCTTCCTGACAGGCAACTCCCATTGTCATGCCCCCTTTTAGTCAATTGGTATCAACGCATCTTCACCTCCGTAACAAGAGTGTGTTTGTACCAACATCACAGCCATTATGGAGATGAACCACAGAATGGAGTTGAATATTCAATTTAAGCCAAAGTCAGATTGTCCAAACCACAGAGAAGTTATGTTGTGGAAGCTGCTAAAACCTTGAAGGACTTGGGCAAAAGGTGCAATATTTTAAGAAACTGGGGTTAATAGAGCTGCACGAGCAGCATATCGCCCAATCCTATGTGAAATGCGGTGCAATTACTGCCATTTCTAGACTATTGATTAAATATCAATTAATACATTTTTAATTAGTGAAAATCTTAATGGCAATTAATTGATGATTAATCATTTACATCACTACGAAACTTGTGCTGCTGTAGCATTTTGAGTGTTTTTGACTACAGGTCCTGATTCTCAGTGGCTTGTTTGCAATCAGCTGTGTGTTGTCTAAAAAAAATGCAAATGAACCGTTAGGATATTCATTCAAATTATACTCAGTACTCAATTATTTTAGAAGTAACTAAGTAGACTACATAGTGTAAAGCATAATGAATAAAAATAGACTCAAAAGTGCAAATACCAAAAAACTACTTAATTACAATGATTTTGGAACTTGTGATTAGTTACTTCCATCCCTGCCAAATACAAAAAGTTTCTGTTGAGATAGTTTCAAATGGCCAAGTTTACAGTGATCAGGGCCAGCCAGCCCGCAGTACAAAAGATGGGATCACATGGTTGATAGTACTGTGGTGCGATATTGGCCTTCATCAGGGATTGGCATACACATGTCCCGCGATTCACACCGCCAACCACCAACTCAAACAAAGGTCTCGATATGATCATCGCCAGACGCAGGTTAAGTGAACTGTTAGGCCTTTACACTACAGCCAGCTAACAGGTAACTCTGGCGTTACCTGCATGCTGCTAAGCTTTACCGCGTTGTGCTAGCTGACCAATAAGTCGAAAAAACAAGAAAATCAAAACGCAAGAAGGTCAACAAGTGTGATGTGGACGACGTTAATAACCCGGGACACCGCGAGAAACGTCCTGGCACACGTGTGGGATCATGTGAGAGGCAGCTAACAACAGAGGGACCAGTGGGAGAATGAGGCAGCATCCACGCTAGCTAACATGCTAACACGTTAGTCCCCATGCGGTCCCACAGGCTCGTCGGTCTCAACCGGCCGGCTGTCGCACTAACCACAGCCAGGTTTCTACGGCTGCTTGAACAACCAGCGTTGGTCATTCGTTTTAGTTGTAAGATAAACATGGAATATTTCGGGTGTTTAAACCAAATCCGAGCTCCGTCCGATGTGCGACGTTGAATGAATGAGCGGCAAACGCATCACATATAACTAACGTTTGCTAAGTTAAAATGGATGCATCGCTATCTGGTACTTATGTAACAACAAAAACCCAACTGGTAAGATTGTGTGACAATTCGCAGCATGTTTCCCTGAATAATCAAAATATACGTTTGTAGTTTACGAAAACAAATGAGAAGACTTTGTTGTATTTCCTATGCGAAAGACCTTACCTCCATCCTCTCTGCTGGCGCCGCCATTTCGATCTCCTGCCTGACTGCGCGAGCTTGAAAGACTCTTCCCTGGCCCCGCCCACGACAGCCAGCTCTCCCTTCTAATAGGACCGTCTTCTTCTTCTTCTTCCTCCGCCGCTTCCTCTTCTTCTTCTTTACGGTTTAACGACAGCTTGCATCCAACATGTTGCATTACTGCCACCCTGAGGTTTTATACCACAATACCATTCACTTCAGAGCCGTTTTTCCAGTCCAGTCATCCTTAAAAAGCTAAACCACTTTCTCCCTTGAATACTGTCCCCACACTCTGCTATACTTTTGATATTGTCCTCTACCCGTCCTGTTTCCGTAGTTGTGTCAATATTTCTTGTCTTTCCTGTGCAATTTTTTCTGCATGATACTGTCTCAGTCTTGTAGAAATGATCACAAAAACCAGTTATACCTGTTATGGCAGTCGTGCAGCTAAGGTTGCTGTCCAATTTCATCTGATTAACTCTCTCTTTTCTTTTTGCTCCTTTACTTCTGAATATGCCTAATGTGTTTTGGACTGAGTGTCTTTCCACTCTGATTTTGATAATCTAATACTGACTTCAACTTATCCCCCTTTTGACTGCTTCTTTTGCCAGTTTGTCTTCTCTCTCATCACCAAGCAATACTGACCTACAAAGGAAACAGGCAGTATCTTCCCACGTCCAGAACTGAGAAAAATGACTTAAAAGTTGTTGTTTTTTTTGTTATTCAGCCAAATTAGTTGCAGGCAGATAATTGGATATGTGGCAGCTCTGTAGCTTTATATTAGGTTATAATTTCTACATATTAATCCTGACCTCTGATTTGACCTTTGACCTTTATTTGGCAGTTCCTGTATTCTGCCTTCGCAGAGCTTATTGAACAATATTGAGTCATACCCAAGCAAAAGGCAGTGACCTCCATTTTATCTCATCACTTTAGCTTTAATAAGCAGTACGATGACAAAAATGACAAAACCTTACGTCTATTATTATGTTACGATAGGCTTGTGATATTCCAAGTAACTTTTAAAACCAAGTTATTTCAATGGTTTTGGGATGTTTCTGAGCATTTGAAGCAACCCAATATTTATATTCTTTTTTTATTTTCTTTTTATTGGATTTTAAAATGAAACATACATATGCAAACAGACAAATTCACCTCAACATTAGCAACACACACTCACAAATTAATTAATCAATTTAAGGAAAAAAATATAAAATGTATTTTAAAAAATATACACACAAAACAGAAAAGAACATATGCTGCAGAAAATTTATAATAATAATAAAAAAAAAATGTTATTAAAAATTGTACCACAATGTGACACTGACATCAGTAGATGGAGCAATCAGTTACTGGCTTCTGGAGGCAGGTGAGTCTGAGTTTCTGAAGGAAAAAGTGCAGGGGTTCCCGAAGGTGCCAGAACCTGTCTGATCTGTTAATGAAATCTTAAGTCAACTTCTTCAAAGGAAGCACAGCCGATATCTGTGATAACCACATGTTAACCAAGCAAAATTTTGCTGAGGGGCCCTTCTACCTGACCAGAGAGCCAACATGTTGACATGACTTTAGCTCTCAGAATGTCTCAACTAGGGGTGTAAGAAAATATCATTACCCTTAAATATCGCAATATTAACCTTTATGTCTCAAAAACACGATATCATGATTAGGTAGCGTATTGCTTAAAAGATTACAATACCAGTACCAACAACTCTACCCTTAAATGATATGATAGTTTGCAGTGTGTGATGCCTCTGTCTGTCTGATGTGAGCTGTGCTGCAGTCTGTCGGTCTGTGTCGTGCTTGTAGACGCATCCAGGGCTGCTCTGTGATTTTGTGTCTGACAGAAGTAAGAATGAAATAGAACTATTTATCACATTTGATGAGCGCCAACGTGCAGCAGCATTTATAATCTGTAGCACAGAAAAGATAACTGCGTTGCACGTGAACATGTGTTCATATGCGCATCCACACTTTCCCGCATCAGTCTGTGTGGAGACCTGTCTGTCTGTCTGTCCAGACAATATATGCAGGGCTGAGTTGCCACATGGAGACAGGAGGCCCTGCGGCTATTTATTATTCCCGTCCACATTAAAAGTGGCACTAAACCCTCCTCTGGTTGCGTGCTTTACAGAGAAGTTGTCTTTTACCGGTTTTGGAAGTGGAGACGGGTATGAGATGTCTCTGCAGTTTGTAAACTGGGGGTAGCAGAGGGCTGCAGAAAGATTTATTCATCACTTCAGAACATAACACTGGTCTGGTGATGGCTACCAGTTATTACTTAATTTCAGAATTGTTTTAGAGTGGAAGAAAATACATGTATGTTTACCAGAAAATGTATGTTACAAAGTGGCTTTACAGAATTTAACATTCCAGCTTCAAAGAAACAGTCCATGGGAAAGAAAAGATTTGATTATTAGAATTTTCAGTGGTGAAGAAATTTTCAGCAAATGCCGCTGCTGTGAAAAATTTCAGCTCAAGGAAGAGCAGAAGTGTCCGTGAATGGTAGATAAGACACTGTAGATCTACAGAATTGTGTTTTAGGATTAACAGAAGTGTCTCTGAATGGTACAGAGGATATACTGTAAATCTACGGAATTTTCTGCTTTGGCAGCTTCCACAGTTCCTGATGAATATATGTCTGAAGTCACTACCCTCTTTCTGCAGTCTCTTCTTCAAACTTCTTTGCTTCTTCTTTGTTCCTCTCGTCTCAGCCGCTCATAGCGCACACACTTTTCAGCTGGCATGGAGTAGATTGAAGCCCTCTAATCTAATTCTGTCTTCCTTGGTCTTCTGAGCCTTCAGGTTGTGTTTTGCTATGAGGAACTCATGAGCAGTATTTTCATCACAAACTGCGGAGGCTGCCACTGAAATATCAAGACGCTGAAAAGGACACCCGTCCATCTCAACCACCATCTCTAAACTACAGCGGATCACTGCGGCGCCATCACACACCCGCCTCCCACCCATTTCCAAAGCCATTAAAGACACTTTCGCTGCAAACAATGCAATAAGAGGAGGATTTAGTGCCACTTCTAGTGTGAATGAGAATATTAAACAGCTGCAGGGTCGCAACAGACACAACAACGACAGCAACAAATACTGCCCAACTGGAGTCTGGTTATGCTTTTGCCATCCTTGGAAAAAAAGTCATTTTCAGGACACCACAGTGTAAGAAAAGAGTTGGTAGAATTACGGATAATGTTCTGGCAGAAAATTACCAGTACATTTTCTGTTAGATTTATGGACATTTTCTTCAGTCCTATAACACCTGTACAGACCTCTGTTCACACCGTACACTACAGACAAGACCTAAAATTAAAACATATCTACAACAGCAGTTGTAAATGAGTGAATGAGAAGTACTTCTTTGCACTGTTAAAAAAAAAAAAAAAATTGCATCTGCTAAAAACCAGGCCAAGTCACTCCTCGATCCAGAGAGGTGGTCCAGTACCTCCTGGATTCTTCGGTCCCGTTGGAGATGCACTGAAAGTCGGAAAATGCTTCAAACTGCAGTCTTGTTTCATTTGGGATGAAGGCTAAATGACTTTGGGTTTGTTTCGCAGATGTAGCAACAAAAGACTGAGCAATGAAAAAGCTTCAAGAAGCTCCAGATACCCAAACATAGTGTTTTGAAGGAGCAGGCCCGCTCTGGCTCTGAAGGAGAACCAGAGATACATCAAAGATGTGGCTCAGAAAGAGGCTGAACGAGCCAAGTGGCAGAAGAAAGAAAAGGGGAAGAGGGCTGCAGAGCTTCAGTCCATCTCTGCCCACAATCAGATGATGATCCAGGACAAAAAAGGTACGGAAGAGCAGGCAGCTGCAGAGACTGTTGAGTTCCCCATAGCAAAACACAACCTGAAGGCTCAGAGGACCAAAGAAGGCAGAGTCAGATTAGATGACTACAGTCTCTCCATGGCGGCTGAAAAGTGAGGAACGTGATGACGCAAAGAAATCTGAAGAAGAAACTGCGGAGAGAGAGAAGCAACTTCAGCAGTATATTCATCAGGAACTGTGGAAGATGCCAAAACAGAAAATTCTGTAGATTTACAGTATATCATCTGTACCATTCAAGGACACTTATGTTCATCCTTACACACTATATATTTTGTGATAAACATACATGTATTTTCTTCATCTCTAAAACAATGCTGGAATTAAGTAATGACTGGTATCCATCTCCAGATCAGTGTTATGTTCTAAAGTGATGAATAAATCTTTTGTTATTTATATATGCTAAGTTGGGTTTCTTGGGCCTGTCGAGCTCATCTTTATGGCCAGTGGGGAAGTGTCATGGAGTATCCCAAGCTTTGTAATCCTTCCTCCTTCATGGTAGTCGTCACATGAAAGGGATTTTTGCCTTTCTCACTGGTTTGTGAAGACGGCAGGACTGGTTTGATGCGCTGGCTCGGTCAGTGATTTAAAAGCCTTGACCTCGGAGTCGAGAAAGATCTTGATCTGGGCTGGGAATGGAGATTTCGGCTTAACCTTTTGTTTAATTGTTTAATTAAACTGTTTAATTACCTGTCATACCTCCTTGCATTATTTCTGCATGTCTGGGGAGTAATCTTGGTTGAAATACACTCTGTCTCCCTTGTAGGTTATCTGCTCTTGTCTCCAAGCCAGCTGCAAAATGACGTCTTTCATGTGATAGTCTAGGAATCAGACTATAATGGACCTTGGTGCAGCTTGCTCTGCTCTCTTGAATCATCCGATTAGATGACTTCAGTCTCTCCATGGCAGCTGAAAAGTATGTGCGCCGTGAGCAGCTGAAAAGTGAGGAACATGATGAAGCAAATAAGTTTGAAGAGGAGACTGCGGAGAGAGAGAAGCAACTTCAGCAGTATTTTCATCAGGAACTGCCGGAAGGAAGAAGCCATCTGCAGTCATCAGCAGCTCGGACAGTGAGCGGCTGCCTGCTGCAGGGACAGTGGAGCTGAGTGAAATCAAAACTTAAGGGTCACGTCATCTCTTACTGTGTTCATTTGCACTTGGACATTGGAGCTTCGCTTGCAAACTTCCAACCAGCCACAACTTTTCAGATACTTTTTTTAAAATTAGATCGTCCAAAACTTGGGTGGAAGCTGGGTTGCAAGGCATCTTGTAGGGGTGGCAACTGCCACCCTATGCCACCCCTTTAGATCTGCCCCTGTTCTGAGGCCTCTTTGTGTTCTTCTCTCAGTTCATGAATCTCGGAGAGAATTAGCAACTCTTCCTTGTTGGGCTCACCTTCATCTTGCAGGGGGTGGTGGCAGTGTGCTTTCTCCACCTGCTTTTGTTCGTCCCTCTTTCCCTTCCCGCCGTGTTCATTGACTTTTTGCCGGCTCGTCATGCTCAGTTAAAGTTCAATGGCTCTGTTAAAACATGCTGGGTGGATGCCTGATTATGAATTTAACATGGAAAATTAATTTTATTTACCATTATACAACAATTAAATTGAATGCATACATCATGCAGCACTTTACATTATGCTGTAGTATTTAGAGTAAAAAGGTTAGCGTCCAGACTGCCTTAAAATTTTACATCGAATGAATTTGAAGAAAACATATTCATCATTAAATTCATATTAACTCAGATGTGCTTGAGAAAACATGTTTAATACCTTACGATATTACTGACAAACTCTTATAACATTTGACATTTAGTATTTACTACAATTTATGAATTCAATACTTCACTCCATCATGGTTCACTGTGTTTTCATTATTGTGAAAACAAGCAACCATGGCTTGACTTACGTTTACAACAAACACATAGCAAATTTTCATCATAAATGTTTTCTTCAAAGGGTTTCAGGAGAGCTTTAACTGTCAAGCAATGCATGCTGGGAAGTCTGCTAATATGCTGATCACGTTTCTTTAGAAACTTAATTAGTTGATTCAACTCTGTACAGTACATAAAGTACAGCAAATTAAAGTAACAGACTCTGTGCAAATACAGTTTATAGAAGAAGACCCCCACAGAAATTTGCTGTCATAAACCATACTGGGTTGATGCCCGATCATGAATTTCGCATGGAAAAATAAATTTAACACACCGACCACACGGTGCTATATACTATGCTGTGGTATCATTGTTAACGTGTAAAATACTGTGGACAGGTTTGGGATAGTGCAACACACTGGACAATGTTAAAGATTTGTTGAATGAATCCCGCTGAGGTGACATGGCCCTCATGAATGAACATCTATATTACAATACTGCCCCCTACTGATGATTGTTGGCTATGACCCTTTTTGGTGCAACTGAGATCACAACTGTTAATAATTGAAATCCCACAGCGGGATGAATAACCAAAGCACCCATGAACCTGGAATAGATTAAAGTGTAATAGCTCATTATGTCAGCCCCTTTCATGCACCATGATAAACTCTGAAGCTAATGTTTACTGCAGCAACAGTACTTTTTAGGATGAGTAAAATGAACTCCTAGGGCATCACCTGTACAGCCAACTGTCGATACACAAACAATATGATTTCAAATAATTGCACAGGTATAATTTTATGATAATATCACACAATAGAGTTGTGTATAGCTGTAGGGGTATGTGAAGCTGCCATGGTAAAGGACACTTCTTCATGTCTGACTGTGCGGCCAGCACAGTCTCATCTCAGTGCACTGGACGAGCCCCCATGAAAGAATTACAGCCAATAAAATGTTTCCAGTCCAGTTTATTAGTTTGTTGTATAAGAGGAGATGTGGGACAGATGGCACAAACCAGGCTGATAAAGGGACGGGGAATTAGGTGCCTCTTGATCTCCCACATTGTTTCTTCGTGATTACTTTTTATTTTGCACAAAAAAAAAAAAAAACAAAAACATCCTGTCTAATGTATAGCTGAGTCCCAAATGGGGATACAGCAAAAAACATGCGCACCATATGCACAAAATGATTTTGAATGCTTCCTTAATATGTTTTATAATGACAGTGAATCTTAAGGCTATTAGGAAGTGCCTATAAAACTACTCACTTTTCATATTTACTTATTTGGTAACATTTTATGTTTAGGAATGTGCATAAGCCCATCATTACACTGCAATAACCATATAATAACACCTGTAATGAACATGAAGGAGTATTTATGAATGTTTATGACTGTTGTCATTTAGTATCAGTTGGTCAGTTATGTCACTTTCAAAGCAAAGTTGACATTATTTGAGATGTATTTGTTATGACAACTTGACATGATCAAACTTAAAGAAACTGTTAAGTTTCACCTCCTCTGATGTGTTTCAAGGCCGCCCCAAGTGCCACCCTAGTCAGTGCATTTTCACATTCAAGACGAGCTAGCTCAAAGTTCAGTTCACAGAGATTAAAAGGAACTAGTTCATGTTCATAGTTCACATTTTTAAATTAAGGTCACGGACCCAAAAATGATCTATCACCTTCTTTTCTTCTTTCTTTCTTTCTTTTTTTCCTTTAATTTAATTTGAATTAGAACTAACTCCTACCAGGGACACTGGAGTCTACATAATGACCTTATACTAAATGGTGCGCAATATTCATGTTTTTGGTTTTATTTTATTTGTAATTGTAGAATTACTTTCATCTTAATTAAAATAATTAAAATCGTACAACAGTAGCCCATTCTTCTGCAAAAATAGATCTAGACTTTTGCTGTGAATGCAGACGATGCCTGATATCTGAAAGAATTCAAAACACACATAAAAAACTTAAGTAAGATTATTAGATATTACAGCAGTAATGTGATTAGAGACACAGTGGGATAATATGACTTACTTTTTCAGTGTTTCGTCTGTTTTAAGACATTAAGTTATTATTTTGAGATATTAGTCATTATTGTGAGATACCAAGTCATTATTTTCAGAAGGTTTCTCATTATTTTAAGATAGGAGAGACTGGGGTCAATTGTGACACATATATATGTGCACTAATCAATAACAATAATCAATAATTACAATAACAACAACAACTACAAATCAACAACTGATATATTATCACCAATAAGGACAAGACTATAATATTAAATAACATGCAAGAAGTCAGAGTGTTACCATTGAACCCTTGGTGGGGGAATTATTACGGTGGTTGGGGACAGCTGAAACACTGAAAAATTCAGTCATATTAACCCACTGCATCTCAAATAAAAGCACACCTCAATGTAATCACACTACTGCTGAAGTATCTAATAATCTTACTTTAGTTATTTTGTATGTGGTTTGAATTCCTTTATATATCAGGCATCGTCTGCATTAAAGAAAAACTCTGTCTCTATTTTTGCAGAAGTTAAAAGTAATTCTACATTTCATATAGGCCTATTGCACACCATTTAGTATTAGGTCATTATGTAGACTCCGGTGTCCCTGGTCGGAGGACGCAAATATCAAGAACATAAATTAAGCGTAATAAAATGGACACTAACCATAAATTAAGGATTATTGAAGATAAAATAGCCAAAAATTAAAAGAAAAATCATATTATTTTTGTTCTATTTTTTAAAACATTCATTCATTTTCCAATTATTCTATAGAGGTCTTTGACACTTTTAGAATTTATTAATTTACGGGACTTGACATAATGTTGAATTTCATTACAGCAGCCAATGAAGATGGGTGGGTCTACAGTTTATCTTTCAAAGCAGAGGATTTCATGACTGAGCTTTTACACTAGGCCGCAGTGAATTTGTACCACTGCAGCTGGACCAATCAACAGCGGGCTGCACTGTGGCCGACAGAAAGCTGCGTACGCGTGCACGGGGTACGTGGCGCGGTCACGCAGTTGGTTCTTCTGTCACGAGCTTTATCCAAGCCGCGGAGTGGAGGCTGGAGAATTAGAGCGGACATCAATTATAGAGGACATCTTATTTACCACATTTAGTGCGTGATACAGAGAGCAGGACTGTCACTCCACGGCACCGTTTGACAGTTTAGAGTCTTCACTGAGTTATTCCGGTCAACCCGTGATGTATTCCAGTATTTGAATGATATTGCTAGCCAGCTAGCTAGCTAGCTGTGAAGCTAGCTTTACGGTGCGTGACTCGAAGTAACTTAACGTTATATTGTCGAAGGTTATTTTAGCACATCTGACCGCACTCATCGCAGACATCCAAACAGCGGATGGTTTTTACTGAGGCGAATCATTGCTGTAAACCTCGGTGTTATGCGCGTACGTTAGCTTCTAATCCTAGCTAGATAAGGATTGAATGAAATAACGTTAGCTTGCCGTAGCCAGCGGAAACGAGCCAGTTAACAGGGATAACGTTAACTTATCCTGCTGCTGCTGCCCGATCCACCGCCATTCAGCTAATCTAACGTTAGCAAATGCTATCGGAGCTAGCCACGCTCGACCGTACGGTGAGTTTACTATCATAAAGTTGTGGCGAACGAGCCGGAGCAGCGGAGGAGCTAGCTACTACCAAACGTCAAGTTGGCCATCTTCCACTCCAGTCCAGTGTGAAAAGCTGACCGACGTCAGTTGAGTTTTACGGATCAGGCCGGAGTGAGGACAGAAACCTGCAAACATGCCGGCTGTGTCGAAAGGAGATGGAATGCGCGGATTGGCTGTTTTCATTTCGGACATCAGAAACTGTAAGTGGCATTCTGTGTCATTGTACTTGATCATTTGTGTAGCGTTAATCTGACGCCATTAGCATCAGTTGACATTAGTCGAGTTGTTGCTGCTCTGCCCTCTACGTGCTGTAGTGGAATGACGTGGGGGCACCAGAGCAAAGACAACAGTTAGGTGTCTCTGTTTTTACTAACCGCTGACTTCTCAGTAATGTGACAACACTCAGATGTTGCAGTAACGCGATCCTTTGACCAGAACCAAAGCTCTGATGCCTGGATGCAGAAGACGAGGCCTTTTGTTTTTGAGTTGTGGCTGTCGCTTTGGCCAAACTGAGACCAGAAACATCTGTAAAATATTATAAATCCAGATGTGTGAACCAAGGGTTCCCGAACCTTTCCATGTCAAGGACCCTCACAACTAGAGCTGCAGCTAATGATTATTTTCATAGTCAATTAATCGGTCGATTATTTTCTTGATTAATGGTTGTTTAAGATGTCAGACAATTGAAAACACCAGTGTTCCCCAAAGCCTAAGACGACCTCCTTAAATTTGTTGTTTTAGTCACCACCCAAAGATATCCAGTTTACTGCAGGAGAGGAGTAAATAATTTTGATGTCTTTTTCCTGTAAAATTACTCAAACTGATTAATCGATCATCAAAATAGTTGCCGATTCATTTAGTAATCGATTGATATTTGATTAATCGTTGCAGCTCTATCCACTACAGATGAACATTAGACCCGGGACCCCAAATTTGGGAGGATTTTGTCTTGAGGAATCCCCCATGAGTAATATTTTTTAGAAAAAAAAAAGGCTTTAAGATAATAAAGGTGTCATAGTTCATCAGTGAGCAAACTGGCATCACTTTAAGTGTCAATCAGTCAAAACAGCCAAACCCAGTTTCATCTTCAATAAACATTTAAATATTCTATCCTTCCTAATGCCTGGGACCCCTTACTTCCCACTCAAGGACCCATCTTGGTGTTTATGTTATTATTTTAAATTGACAAAACATAGGGCTGGGTAATATAAAGATATATCAATATCGTGATATGAGACTAGATATCACCTTAGTTGTCGGATGTTGTTACATTATGATATAGCATAAGTGTTTCTTTTCCTGCTTTTAAAGGCTGTGCAACAGTAAAGTGGTGTCATTTTCTGGATGTACCAGACTGTTCTAGGTGTTCTGTTATTTGCCTTTACCTACTTAGTCATTATATCCACATTACAGCTGATTATTTATCAGAAGTTGCCAGTCATCTCAGCCATGTTGTTGCAACATCAATAGAGGTATTTGGTCCAAAATATTATGTTTGCATCATTTGAGTATTTTAAGTATGTAATTATAGAGAAAACTTGTATATCAAGATATATATCCTGTATTGTGGCATAGCCTAAAAATATCTAGGTTTTATTTTGAAGCCATGTTGTCCAGCTTTATAGCACACAACTCTGACTGTAAGGAGGGCACAGTGCTGTCAGCATCACAGGAAAATACATGCAGGAGCACCTCAATCTGACCTCTCTCCAGACTGAAGCCCCTGCCATAGTCCACTAACAAGCACAAACCAGTGGCCAATATTAAATTAATAGCCCAAGGCACTGTGAAATAAATAATTGTTTGTGATTCTATAAAAGTTGATGGTTTTGATATTTTGGATTCATCTGCAATATTGTATAGATATTCCTTGTTATATCTGGATATTGGTTTCCACTGTGTGCCAGACCTAGCTGCTGCTGCAGATGGAGGTTTTGAACTATTAAGTCGATTAATTAAATGATGGATATATGCGTAATGCTTAATTGAGGGATCCCAACTATTGATATTGATGTGATTAAATCAGCTGATCTCTTCACTCAAGACAGCTCTCCACTCTGTATATAAAATCTATCAAGATATGTCATTTTATATTCTGATTAGAGCTGCTTAGAATTAATGATTAGTAGAGGGATAGTTCATCCAAAAATGAAAATTCAGTCATTATCTACTCACCCTCATGCTGTTCAAGGGCGGGTTTCGTTTATTTAGTCCACGAAACACTGCTGGAGTTTGACAGGAAGACGATGTTGCAGAATCTCCCAAACAATTGAAGTGAATGGTGACCAGTTTTCAAACGGAAAAAACAACCCCCAAAAAACACAAAATACCTCCATACTGCTTGTCTGATGTAATCCAAGTCTCCCAAAACCCGACGTGCTGTCCACACCCATCACACCACACACACCCATCACACCACACACACACCCAGTTCAGACGGTGTGCATGCACATGTGAATGTGGCTCCAAGCTAAGGATCTACAGTGAAGATTTAGGCTTAAAACATGGTGCAAATGACATCTTTCAAGTCGACTTGACATGTCAGGCTTTAGGAGACGTGGATTACACCAGACGGGCAGCATGGAGGGATTTTGTGTTTGTTCTTTGTTTTTTTTATGTTTGAAAACTGGTCACCATTCATTTCAATTGTTTGGGTGATTCTGCAGTGCTGTTTTCCTGTGAAACTCAAACAGTGTTTTGTGGACTAAATAAACTAAACCTACCCTTCAGTGGGCATGAGGCTGAGTAGATAATGACTGAATTTTCATTTTTGGGTGAACTATCTCTTTAATTGATTATTAAATTAGTTGCCAACTATTCTGATAATCAATTAATCAGTTTGAGTAATTTTTTAAGGAAAAAAAGGTCCAAATTCTCTGATTTCAGCTTCTTAAATGTGAATATTTTCTGGTTTCTTTACTCCTCTCTGACAGTAAACTGAATATCTTTGGATTGAGGGCAAAACAGGACACTTGAGGACGCTTTGAGTGACATTTTTCACTGTTTTCTGACATTTTATGGACCAAACAATTAATCGATTAAGAAAAAGATCATCAGAGTAATTGATAATGAGAATAATCATTGCAAGAAATTATTGAACATACATCCATGTGCTCCACATGTTTGGACGTATTTTTCAAGTGGCAAGATTGTGACATGATTAATTAATCGAGAAAATGGTGGAGAGATTAACCAACAATGAAAATAATCATAAGTTGCAGCCCTAATTCTGACAAAAATATATCATTAATATAAGGTTGGTCACTAATAAAGGCTGGGTTAAAAAAAAAAAACATTGAGGGGTGTGTAATTACCTGTCCCCTTTCTGAGTTTGTATGTACTGGGGAAAAAGGGGAAGTTGGGACACAAAGGCCTCTTTCTAATTTAAGCCAAATAAAAAGACTAAGTAAGTAAAGGCCCAGGTCACTAGTTAATTATGTAATAATTTTCATGATATAGTAAAAATGGATTTCTGGAAAATGACTAATTTAAGGTCCAGTGTGTTAGAGTTAGGAGAGATCAAAGATTCTCTACATGATCATTAACCACGTTATTTGGCAACCTGGAATCAGATCCAAAATGAAAACTGCTGCTGGGATTCATCCGTACATCTGCGTATTTATCTATAAACAGTTTCCATTATAGCCACCAGCCATGATACCTTCTTGGCAAACACAACAGAGTTTGCACAATAATACACCCAGTAATTATTAAACACAACACAAAACCATTGGCTTAGCTAAGGTTGTTGACTCAAATAGCCAGTGTTATTTAGTTGTTATGGAAATACAACCTGGTGCCTTGACATTACAAGCATTGTTACTTGTTGGCTTTTACTGTATCTGAAACAGTTTCATTTGGTGTGTGCAGTGAGCAGTCGTAAACCTGGTATGTTTTTCCAGTAGGAGCAAGACTGGCTAATACTGGAGATTTGATGACTATTTGACATTTTACATCAACCCCTTAAAACTGTCAGGCCTGAGAAATGTCAAACAGACAATAGGGATGTAACCACCAGTTATTTGCATAGTTGTTTACACGTTTTGAAGGATGATGTGCAGTGTTCATAATGCATGGCGTAATGTGCCACACATTTCAGCAATATTTAAAATACAATTAGGCGATTGTGGAATGGGATTAACAGGCCTCAAATATCTTTTAATACATGCAGCATGTTTTTTGACAATGTTTAACATGATCAGTCAATAGATTGTGGCAAATCTTAACTGCTTTCTGAGTGTTTGAGTGTCAGCTAGTCTAAATTAAAATTGTGTTTAATTGACAGGTAAATTAGTTGCCAGGAGCATCCCTAGTAATGACATTCCTGTACTGAAGCTGATCATTTCAGTGTTGTGATAACATTAATACACAATTGTGTATTCTGACTTATCATTGTCAACATGGAGGCCGGCCGTCCATTCCAGAAATGTCACCAGCATGATTCAGACTGAAATTCGGAAGAAATATGAACACATAGCCTATGGTGAGAGCCAGAATATTTTTTGATACTGTTTGAACTGTGCCATGGATTACACATATGATTTGTCAATTTAAAACCTAGTTTGCCACATCAAGAAGGTGCCAGTTTGTGGTAGGTTTGTCATAGTTTTTGGTACAATATACATGATCAGCACCAATCTCGCTGCTCCTTGTAACACTATCTTACCTGAAGTGTTTTATCAGCCACAAAGAGAAAGAATGAGTAAGACCTGCTGTTGTGTGACTACATCCCAGTACAAAAACACACAGGCATCGAAGCTTCAGCAGCTAACGTTAGCTTTTGGAGGGAGGAAATCACGACAGAATTTATGCCACTTCTGGGTGTGTAGTCTTTCTAATTACGTATCTTCAGTCTGAAACTTCAGTATTACGATAAACTGTGACTGTCTTGACTTGAAAAAATTGAAAAATGTCATGTCTGATTTATGGCACAATTCAAACGGGATGAGAAGAAAATAATAATTTGTCCTCCACCACTGATTATAATTCATATTTTGTCCAAAGTTAGGTCTCATGGTGGTCCACTGGAAGGGGCATGACTTAGGCATTTGATTAAAGCTTCATTTCCAGGGTTTAAAACTTAGGATTAACGTCAGTGTACTAGAAACAGTAGCGCTGCCCCTGATTCAAGATCTTTCTTGTTGACTAGTAGTTGTTAGTTCAAGTCATTAGTTGACTAGTTGTTGCATATTTATGATATTAATATAATGTAATGTCAGGTATGTTACAAGAGAAAAACTCCAGGTTGCAATAGTCCCAGTATTTTAGTCCCAGCCCTAATGAGAAGGTATAGACCTGAATGGATTTTGAGTTCATCTTTTCTTTTTCCGTGATTAACAGATTTTAAAAAACTCAGCTGACTAAGACTTTTCTCACAGAGTAATGGTTTAGTCAACTTTTTGGGAGCAGCCCTTAAGAAACAGTATCCAAAAGTGAAACATACCACAGTGCAATGTTACGATACCCGTGTTCCACCAGGCCAAGTGTTCCTCAACATCAAATTTCATTTGTTCACACAGCACCCTCCGCATCTGTTCTCTGTAGGTTTTGGCAAGCTGGTTAGATCAGTAATGATATTTCCTAGAACCATGTTCTTAAAATCTGCCGTTAAGGTTTTTCAGATGTGCAACTGTGCAGTTTTTAGGCAGTTTGTGTGACACTACGTCTTTGGCCGACTGTATCCGTCTTGAAATCCAAATCTTCCCAGGAACCACATGGAGCTGTGCATAGCCGTGAGATTTTCTTCACTCTCCCATAAGCCTTATTTCCTGTCTTTAATAAAGCAAAATTGACTCTTGCACAGGTGTAGCCTGAAAATGCTTGGGATTGGCGCATGTTCCTCAGCGACATGCTGTTGTTCCAGTGAGCCAATCTCTTCAGATGGAAACTCATGGGAAGTAGATCTCGCTGTCTGCTGTGGAGCAGAATGTGACGAGCCTACATCTGCTGTCTGCTTTGGTCTGACTTACTGCCTCACTGGATAGAGGAATTGTTGGAAGCAGAGCTTACTGTCTGTTGTGAGTCAGACTAATAATGGTTAATCTGCTGGGTGTGTAGTTCTACCTGGCTGTGCCTCCTTTAATTTAAATACTAAATATTTATTTAGTAACAATTTATTTCCCCTGGACATATTGCAAAACAATCCTACAGTGAGATGGTGTTTCTTATTATGGTTTATTGCAATTTAAATGCAAATTACATTCATACCATATTGAGCATGATGCTGGTGCTTTTGGCTGTACAGATCAGCTGATGGATGTACATTGCTGGGTATAGAAACACAGATGGCTGCATGCAATTGAAATACAACATAGAAATGACACTGAATTGATAAACTGATACTATTACAGGGTTTAACAGGACAAAATAGCATCAATATCACAATAAATATTACATCTGCAGTAACTGCTGTTTTGTCCTAGTTCTGTTTAATAGAATTAGGGCTGCAGTGAGCGATTATTTTCATCATTAGTTAATCTGTGGATTATTTTTTCGATTAGTCGATGCAGTAATCCTGCCACAGTCTCGTCACTCTTTCCTGTAGCAGTTATTTTGTTTATATGATGAATCTGTTGACCATTTTCTTGATTAATCAGTTAGTTGTGGATGTGGATTAATAATGGTTAATAACTGAATGACCAGCAATGATTGTTAATGACCATCAGTGACTGTCAGTGACTGTTAAGAACAGTTAATGACTGTTTATAACAGTTAATGATGGTTAATTACTGTCAATGATGTTAATATCTCTTGGACCCTTTTTTATTAAAACATTATCAAAATAGTTGGTGATCAATTTAATAATTGATTAATCATTGTAGCTCTACATAGAATGACTATTAATCAGCTTCAGTTCATATGAGCCAGCTGTATCTGTCATGAAAATGGGCTAAAAAGTGAGAAGCCTTGCAGCATTGTTTGTTTTGTGTATTGCTTTGCTCATAAGACGCAGTGTGAGGAGAGAGTGAAGTTGTGATCGCACTCATTGTCCTCAGAGCTTAGCAGATCCAGGTGTTGTTATTTTGCCAACCTGGGTGTCAGAACTCCAAGTCACTTGCCTCGGTGCACTTTGATAATTAGGGTTAGGGTTTTTTAAAGTCAGGTCCATCATGTCCATATTTTAAATGCCGGCACTGTTCTACGTCTTTTCTTGTCAGGTAAGAGCAAGGAAGCTGAGATCAAACGGATCAACAAAGAGCTGGCCAACATCCGCTCCAAGTTTAAAGGGGACAAGGCCCTGGATGGCTACAGCAAGAAGAAGTATGTCTGCAAGCTGCTCTTCATCTTCCTGCTCGGCCATGACATCGACTTTGGACACATGGAGGCAGTCAACCTGCTGAGCTCCAACAAGTACACAGAGAAACAGATTGTAAGTCCTCTACTGATTGTGTTGTGTGTGTGTGTTTGATGTTGTTCTGTATGGCTGTACTTGAAACAGAATTTCCAAAATGGTTCTCAGGTCCAGTTTAGGACTTGACTTGTAGAAGTCAGATTTGTCATGTCTTTTGGTTCATACATAAATAATAAATGAAAATATTATTACTTATTACTGATTTTTTGATCATTCACCTTATTAATTTATACAAATACATTATTCAGGTCTCCACCCAGTACAGTCCGCTGCACCTGTGGAGTGAAAAAACAGATTTACACACAGTCAAAGAAATATTCATACTTCCATTTAAAGCCCATTAGCATCACGCAATGTCCCTCCTGATTTGCTGCTGATTATAGATGGGTATTGTTAGGATTTTATTGATACTGATATCAGTCTGCTTATCAATACTCTTATTGTCAATAAGAGTATTGCAATAATTTGGTGCAAAAAATAAAGACATGACATGAAAAAAATGTGAAAAGATTTAACACTTGTTTTATTATCACTTTTTCAGAAATAAGTTTCATTGTTTCCTGAGTTATTGCTCCTCACCTGCATTTCCATTGAATTGATTAAAGCGAACCCACACTTTTGAACATTTTGCCATGTCAGCTGTTTATGTAAAGTTACATACATTTAAACAGAAGTATCCAGGAGCTCATTGATATTTCAGCACTTATAAGTCAGGAACTGGTACCAGTTTAGTACCACTCTTGATACCCATCCCACTGCCAGAGGCCTACACACTAGGGATTAATATTTTTTATTCCAGGTGCAGAAGAACACTTAAAGGTAAAACTTCAGCTGCAGTCAGTATGCACTGGTCATATTTAAGCAACTAACACTTGAAATCTGGGTTCCCACCCTGGCTGTTTTAGTGTATTATTTTGTGGTATTAATAATTACTGAGGCAAGAAAGTCACTTATGTTAATCAACATGAGACTGAACATAATATAAACTGCACAGCAGCTTAAATTTTTCTACAGCTGCGAGGATAAAATGTCAAGTTTATTACCTGTGATCTGTGGTGTCTCTATAAACAGCCTCATAAAATTTGTGATATTCTAAACTGACGAAAATTCATTAAAGCAGTGGTTCCCAAACTTTTTCTGGTGCGCCCCGCTTTAGAAGTCTGAAAAAGTTCAGGCCCCGCCACCCCACAATTATTATCATAACAAGTTATTTTGTGCTTTCAGAGTCATGATATTGAGCTGAGACTGATCCATTCTGTTCGTGCTTACAGTCTGGGTTGCTCTGTGCACGCTGCAGTGTTAGATTCATAATCAATGCTAAGAAAGTCAGTGATCATTCAAAATTAAAAAGCAAAGATAAAAAAAAAGCTCTCACTCACTTGGTAGTTTTCAAAAGGATTCTCAGGGAGGTATTTTGTTGTCTTTGTCCAGGGCTGCTTTATTGGCGCATTTTGACACAGCCACCTGTTCAGGGTAACTCGGAAGTGTTTTGGATAAAATATACTACATCCAGTGTTTTGGCATGCTTTGGCCTTTCACTTGGAATTTTACGTTGTAGCAAACAGCTTGTTGAACCTCAGGCGCATCCCTCATTCAGTGCCCACGCGAATCTGGTGGCAGGAATCTCCCACAGGGTAGGAAAAAAAAAAATCAAAAATTGTGAATCAGCATACAGTCGTGAATGTCTGCAGAAAAATTTGGCTGATGTCTCCAGTAGCATGCGAGACTGGCTGTGGTCCAGCTCCAGGTCCAGTTGGTCATGCATACACATGAACCTACACAAGCGATCACGTGATCCCCTCAGGGCAGTGTTGACAATAACTATAACAGCTGTTAAAACTGCTGATGCAGGAGCAGGCTCAAGGCAATTCACACACTTGCAGGACGGCTGGCAAGCCATGATTCCTCCTAGTTTGGTGTTCAAGGTGCAGTTCAGGTTTTGTAGAGATTTTGATGACAGACTGACATTAAATCTATCCTCTTTAACAAGTTGCACATTGATCCTAGTGTCCAGCGGGTTTTCCCTGTCCTGAAAAATGTGTTTTAGTATCTCTTCTTCCTCTTTAATCACCTTAAATTCAGAGTGCCCCACTAATTATTTTACTTTGAAGAGAGTAGCTTAGGTCCCTTTAAATTTTTTAGAGGAACATAGTTACAAACACAATAACACATTAGGGAATACTTAAGTAGCTAAGGGCAAACACTCAGAGACAATAGTTTTCCCTTTCAGCATCCTAAGGAAATCCTGATGGTGATTTTAAATTATGTGATCATGTTGGAGTAGTTGTTAGAGCAGCATTTCAAACGCTCTACACATGCTTTATTGAACCACACCAGATCCAAGGTTGGTGACTGTCAGTGTTGACAGAACGAGAGATCAATGACTTGTGTGTCATCACCCGCATACTGGCCGGAATCACAAACCGTCTAAGTGTCATGCTAGATATCATCTGCTTCACTTTAGTAACCTACCTCATCACTGGGTTTTAGGCCCAAATCATTTGTTCATGGTCAGGTCCAACTCACTGGCACTGAGTTTCACTTGTGTGCGTAAATGCACGCACAAAAACGCATGGCTTTGATTTTTGGCTTGTCATGACATGAAGACATGACAGTGACATATTTTCTATCTTTTTGACGCCAACACATTAGATTTAAAATCAAGAGAAATAAAAAAAAAAAGAACTAAAACATTGACAATACCCTTTAAAAATGTTTGTGGGTGTTTTCGTCCATACATCTAATATTTTGGGAAAATGCAGCAGGACAGTGGGCCGCATGAAAAAACTCGTATAAACAGATTCTTAAGAGAATTTCTTGTACTTAGGATTTTTTTTCCTGAGGCACAAACAAAATATATTTGTCAGACTTCTTGCACAAGTCATGTCCAGATAATCTGCCTTTCGCCACAAGAAAAAAAAAAAACTTAGTTGACTTGAGAATGATTCTTTAATGCCCGAGAATGAATTTTAAGTTTAAATACGATACCAGAATTGTCCCTTTGAATGCCACATGGAAGGTGGATACATAGCTTTTTGCTCTAAATGTTAAAGCAGAACAGATACCTCAGCCACTGGGACCATTTCCTGAATCTGTACGGTCGACCGTTTTATCAGGAACAGGAAATGTTGAGTAGGCAGAATAATGGTGAGTCAGGATCTCTGAGGTGGTTTGAGGGTTTACTACCACCCAAAACAGCAGAGTTCCTATGCCTTAAAATCTGGACACCTCCTGAGAGTACAGGAGCTAATGTGTAATGTGGAGAGCAACCATAAACTAAATGTCCTGACGACAGTGAGAGCTTTTTAAAAGTTTGATCCCATGGTTGTATAAGTGACCCAGTAAAAATAATGGTCCTTAGCTCTTTCATTTTAAGACAAGCCGTACGTAAGATAGCAGGCAGGGCTTGCCTTGATGCCAAGGTCCAGTAGAAGCTGTTATCTGTCGCTTCATATGTTCCACAGAGTTCATTGATAAAGAACCGCTGTCTGTCTGTGTCTGTTGGTGATCGCTGTAAAACAATCAGGCTGCATCAGTTTGGGCTGAATTATTTAAGAACACTTATTTAAGAATTTTTTGACAAATATTGCAAGTCTGATATAATTGCCGTTACCATTAGACTAGAGGGCAGTTTCTGAAAAATACACAAAAACACATGGTATATTTTAAGGTTTGTTGAAAAGCTGGCGCTAAATTGCATTGCTGACTTTCATTTGTATTAAGAGCTAGCTGAGAGATTATGAAGGGCAGCTTAAGTTCACCTAGTTAAAACAAAGGCAGTTGTAGCTCCCTCATGGTGACCATGAACGTCCCCGGTTTTGAGTCTGTCTGTCTCATTTCCTGTCATCCATCTACTGTCTGAGGATGGATGTAGGGCTGCACAATTAATCAGGAAAAATGTGTGAGAAACAGCTTTATAATGAAGTACTTTAGTGCTTCAGAGATGTCCTGGTGTAAAAATCTTGTTCTCCAGATGAAAGAAAACATGTTTGTGTGGTTTCAGACCTCAATAAATATCACAACATCATGATTTTAATAGTTTATTTTTTCAGTGAACGTGAAAACTGATTAGTTCCACTAATTTATCACATATTGCAATCACAATTTAAATAGTCAAAATAATTGCTTTTAAATAATTGATTCAACTTTATGGTTACTTTTGAGCCTGCGGTTTCTTTTTATACACTAAGATGTTTCTAATATGTTGTCCACCCCATTCATATTATTGAGAGCACGCCGAACAGTCCCTCCAGGATTTCACAACGTTTTTTGGGGATTGTCGTGGCCTAAAATGCCTGATTTCATGGAAGCTTTTCTAAAAATTTGCAATGCATTCAGCATTTGTTGTGGCTTGCAATGAAATTGCAGGACCAGGTGAAAATTGCGAGAAAAAAAAGGGAAAAAAAAGAAGAGTTGCGTTTTTTTTCTTAGAATTCATTAAAAAAAAAATCAAAGGCAGCTTGTTCCAGGGAGAACAAAACTGCATTCTGTGTCTTCACACTAATCAATCAAACTTTGGGGTCAAATGTAGTTGGAACCAGTCCTGGGTCCCTGATGTGAAAGCACTTTAAATAACCTCACCAGAAAGGCTCAGGATTACAAAATTTCCAACAAAATCTGCTTTATTTGTGGATGAAGAAGTGCACCTGGACAGTATTCCACAGAGATGCAAAATCTTTTTGGAGCTCAAAACTCAGTCAAAACACCAAGCACAAAATTATTAAGTGTAAAAGTGCACAGAGCATTGATAGTGTGTGCATAACAATGACAAATACTGTGTTCTTTTCAGTACCATTACAAAATAAAAAATATAGAAATACAAAAACATAGTAAATCATAAAACATTGATTCAGTTCATTGAGACGCACATGTATGAGGTTTGCACAGGCAGCTGCTGTGATTGGCGGAAGTCGTGGCAAACGATGATGATTGCTCAAGTTTGCAGAAAAGTTTTGACAAAATTGCAAGGTCTTGCAGAATTCACACAGACTGGCTGAATTTGTGTCAGCTGTTGCAATCGAAACAAAACTTCCTGGAGGGACTGATTAAATATTCGAAACAATTGTCAGTATAACAAAATACAAGCTATTTGGTTAGAAAAGTGTAGTAACTCACTTAAAGGTTGTTATACCAAAGCTCTGACTTGATGGATATGCAGGATATGTATGTTGGCTCAAATGTTCAGAATCACACCTTAAAGAATATAAACAATAATTTACGCAACAGACTTAATACTTCATGACTCTTCAGAGTGAATTTGGTAATCCAGTCAAGTCAAATTTTATTTGTACAGCCCCAAATCACAATTTCCCTCAGGGGGCTTCACAATCTGTACAGTATGCAGTCCTGTGAACACTCAAAGGAGTAAGGAAAAACTCCCCCCAAAAAACTTTGAACAGGGGAAAAATAGTAATACAGCAGTGTTTTGGTGCCACCTAGTGGTTAATGTGGAATTACCCTTACACTTAACCCTTATCTGGGTCAATATAGTCATGATGTCAGGACTGTAGATTGGTGGTTGGGTTTCAGTCTATCCCAGTAATATCAGTGATGATAAGTATATATTTGAAATGCCTCCCACTATAGGTCAGGACAGTTAAAAAGCAGCAGAAGTTAACAAAGCTATCAAAATACCATCATGAAGGTAGGATTTATCACAGGAATGTTATGTATGTGTATATACAAAGTATTAGACCGCATTAGTTTTAGCTGGCTGGACATAATAATACTGTATACTGTATTTTTTATGATTTCACTGTACACGCCTGTTTCTATCATTTTTTTTTTTCCTGTTTTGGGGAGGTTTTCCTTTCTCTTTAGAGAGTCTTCAGGACAGGGGGTGTCGCACACTGTGCAGATCGTACAGCCCCCTGAGGCAATTAATGATTTTAAGCAATGTAAATAAAATTTGATTGACTGATAATAAACTCTGTCTCTCTCTTAACCCTTTGTCATAATGTCTCCACCTGTTTAAATCTCATTGTCGTCCTCTCTTCACCTCTGTTAATCCAGGGCTACCTGTTCATCTCAGTGCTGGTAAACAGCAACAGCGAGTTGATCCGTTTGATCAACAACGCCATCAAGAATGACCTGTCCAGCCGCAACCCCACCTTCATGTGCCTGGCGCTTCACTGCATCGCGAACGTGGGAAGCCGCGAGATGGCTGAGGCCTTCGCCAGTGAGATTCCCCGGATCCTGGTCGCCGGGTGAGTGTGGCTTCTGTTTTTTTTTTGGGGGGGGTGGGGGGGGGGGGGGTTGAGGAAGTAAAATGAACAAAAAGCATCATCTTAATTTATCCTGTTTTAGCTTGGTAATTTTTTTGCTTTGAGCGATGAAGCCATAGATTGTATTCCATCATGTCAATTTCCATCACTGACTTCACTGAGTCACTGGTAATGTGAATGTGATGCGCCACAGTGACACGATGGACAGTGTGAAACAGTCGGCTGCCCTGTGTCTGCTGCGGCTCTATAAGACCTCACCTGACCTGGTGTTGATGGGCGAGTGGACGTCACGAGTGGTGCACCTGCTCAACGACCAACACATGGTGAGAGCACAATCCAGACCTCCACACATCAGTAATGTAGTTATATGAAGCATTGTTGTGTGTGTTCATTATTCATTTTTGGGTGAACTATCCCTTTAACTTGTTTGCTTTATATATACTGACTGACAATAGCTGCAATGTATTTTCAGTGTGGTAAAATGTTCTGCTTATAATGTCACAATCCAAATTATAACTTTCCCATCCAAATTATTAATTTTCTTCTTGTGTGTCTGTGTGTGTCTGTGTGTGTGTGCGTGCTTGGGTTTTAGGGAGTGGTGACAGCAGCCATCTCTCTCATTACCTGTCTGAGCCAGAAGAATCCAGATGAGTTCAAGACCTGTGTTTCCCTGGCCGTTTCCCGACTCAGCAGGGTGTGTTAGAAACATTCAGCTGTATTCTCTTGACCAAGTTTGGCATCGACTTGCGTTGACATTGATCAGAGTGCATCACAGCTTCAGAGAAAAGTGTTGTCAGCTATCAAAGCTCAGTTTAGACCACTGAGGAGTTTATTACAAAGACCGCCATATCTGTGCACATAAGTGCAGAGCAAAAAAAACTAAAACAAAAAACGAACTAAATCATTTCTGGGCTTCTTATGTATAGTACACTGCTTTATGAGACTGATAAGTAGCGTCTTGCACTGGTTCTGTTTTGACTGACTATAATAAGTCTTTTTTTATTGTTGCTACTCCAGATTGTGTCGTCGGCCTCCACTGACCTCCAGGATTACACATACTACTTTGTCCCAGCACCGTGGCTCTCTTGCAAGCTGCTGCGCCTGCTCCAGTGCTACCCTCCGCCAGAAGACGGCGCCGTCAAGGGCCGTCTGGTAGAGTGTCTTGAGACCATCCTCAATAAGGCCCAGGAGCCACCCAAGTCCAAGAAGGTGCAGCACTCCAACGCCAAGAATGCTATCTTGTTTGAGGCTATCTCGCTTATCATCCACTATGACAGGTGAGCACTGAATCCCACTTGCAGGGCATTTTATATAGTTTAAAGCAGTGGTTTCCAAACTTTCAGAGGCTGAAAAATTTTAGCTAAATCTTAGCTAGTCTTGCTTAGTCATAACTGTGACCTGCTGATTTGCTTTTTCATAATCTGATGACCTTCTGTTCTGCAGTGAGCCAAACCTGCTGGTGCGAGCCTGTAACCAGCTGGGCCAGTTCCTGCAGCACAGAGAGACTAACCTGCGATACCTGGCTCTGGAGAGCATGTGCACCCTGGCCAGCTCCGAATTTTCCCATGAAGCTGTCAAGACACACATCGAGACCGTCATCAACGCCCTCAAGGTAGTGCCTCACCCCCGTGCAGTGTTTTGGTTAATTTGTTAAATGTGTGACAGACTTGTGCTAGTTGGAACAATCCTACCAACCCCCATGAACCCTGAACCTTAGCGTTGAAAAGGATGCAGGATAACGTGTAAGTCTTTTTCTGCCTCTGTCGCATCCTCTTCCTTCCCGTTTAGTCACTGTTTGTGTCTCGGTGTCTCTGCAGACTGAGAGGGACGTGAGTGTTCGACAGAGGGCGGCTGATCTGCTGTACGCCATGTGTGATCGCAGCAATGCCAAGCAGATCGTAGCCGAGATGCTCAGCTACCTTGAGACAGCAGACTACTCCATCAGAGAGGAGATGGTGGGTGTTAATGTGCAAGGAAAGCTATCATGTCATGCAATATTCTCTTTTCCCCTCCATGTGATTACACCTCACTAAATGCCAAGTGAGAGTTGTTGAAGGTGGCTTGCTTCCACCAGCTGCTTTTTGCAGCTTTCAACACCAAAAACACTTGTATTAATACTGACAAATTTTAATTCTAACACTCAGCAGTGTCCTGAAAACATCGAATCTGATTTATTTCAGACAGTTTTCCAGAACTACATATGAACTGATGCTTTCTCATTCAGGTGCTCAAAGTGGCTATCCTCGCAGAGAAGTATGCTGTTGATTACTCCTGGTACGTGGACACCATTCTCAACCTCATCCGCATTGCTGGTGACTACGTCAGTGAAGAGGTCTGGTATCGCGTCATTCAGATCGTCATCAACCGGGACGACGTGCAGGGCTATGCCGCCAAGACGGTCTTTGAGGTGCCACCACATGAAATCTTGAAATGCAGCTTTTTGAAGAGAGCAGTAGATTAAGATATTGTTCTTTTAAAATGGTTACCAAGCCACAGTCCTTTTTTACTACTGACTTAAGTGCCTGTAGCATCTATATGTAGAATATCAAAAACTGTTGAGCACTGAAAGTTGACACAGAATAATTATTTCCAGTGCTCTGTCACTGTGCTTTTGTTTTGAAAGCTTCTGCGATGTAGTGCTTGTCTCTTGGTTGAAGGATTGCTGCTCATCATGGCATGCATTTCTGAAGAAACAAAGGGACATCAAATGTGTTTTAAGCACTGTTGTAATTAAAAAACATTAATAGTAAATATTGTCTCCTCCAGGCCTTGCAGGCCCCTGCCTGCCATGAGAACATGGTGAAGGTTGGAGGCTACATTTTGGGAGAGTTTGGTAACCTCATTGCTGGCGACCCACGCTCCAGGTACGTTGGGGTTTTTGCTGCAGAGGCTCTACAAGACAGTTGAAATGATCAGTAAGTAACTTTGCTGTCCTGTCGTCCAGCCCGCTGGTCCAGTTCAACCTTCTCCACTCCAAGTTCCACCTGTGTTCCGTGCCCACTCGTGCCCTGCTGCTGTCAGCCTACATCAAGTTCATCAATCCTGTTCCCAGAGACCAAGGCCACCATCCAAGAGGTTCTGCGCTGCGACAGCCAGATCCGCAACTCAGACGTGGAGCTGCAGCAGCGTGCCGTCGAGTATCTGAAGCTTTCTTCGATCGCTAGCACCGACGTCCTGGTTAGTTTTTTCTTTTTAAAACTCCTTATTTCTCCATTTTCCAGTTTTTCGTTGAACAGCATACACAGCAAAACAACATTAATGAGAGAGAGAAAAAGACGGGGGGCACTACTCTCTCTTTACAGTCTTATCCATTCTGATACCAGCTAAGAGCACGACCCATCTTTTGTCTTGTATGCAGTCCATTTAGCTGAGAGTTTTCCATGGCTTTAGTCCTAGAGAGAGAGAGTCAGTTTTTCCATGGCGTGTTTTCCTCTACAATGTCCAGCCACTGCCCTGAAACTGGAGGGTCACATTTCGGCCAGCTCCTTGTGATGGCCTTGCGTCAAGATTTTAGCATTATTTCGCCTGGTATCAACCCCAGTTACACAATCCGGGGATCCTTAGAACCTTCAAAATCTTCTAACACAAAGCATCTTCAAGAATCTGAACAACACGGTCCTAGAATGATTGTTTTTTTTATACATGGGTGTCCTGGTTAGTTTTGATGACCTTGTTAGACCAAAGTCACCTCAGCTCAGGTCCAATAATTAATGAGAAAATAACATTTGCAAGGGGCACTGTTTTCAATGTAATGCATTTCTGTCACAGTCTCTGAATAAGGTCACAGCCTGAAGCCCTGCAGTCCTGTTCTTACTGAATGTGTTGTGCATAAGGTGAAAAATTTAGGACAGTTCCGAATTTTGAGCAGTTGTCCCGAATCCAAAATCCTGTTCTGTTCGTCCCAAAGATGAACTCTCTTGCTCCTTTTTGTCAGAGTATTATTGATGTGTTTTCACTCGTCTGTTGCACTAGGCCAGCATTTCACAATCTTGTTCCTAGGGGCCCACCGCCCTGCGTGTTTTAGGATGCTTTCATACCTTAAAGTTTGGTCTGAAACAAGGTTCATGTTTTTTTGAGACATGGTTTACATTTGGTCCGGTGCATCTCCCTGTAGTTGAGATTGATTGGTTGGTAGGCAGGCATGCATCTGATGTTGGTATGTTTACAGTTTGGCAGGTAGCCTGACTTCAGTGGTGTTTATGGAGAGAGATGGACAAATTCACATTGTTATCACTATAATATTATTATTATTTTGGCACCACTACCAGCAGTACCAAAATGAAACAGCGACTGAAAAGTGTCCACAGTTTTTTTTCCAATCGACTCTTCATAGACCAGATGTCAGTTATCTGGTCTCCTCCTGTCTCCACGTGCTCCTGCCGCTCTTTTTTTTATTATTTTTTTTAGTGACATCCTGTCGTGATTTCCTGTAATTGGTCAGAAATTCCAAACCATCCAAAAAACGTTTTCACACTAGAAACAAACGGAATCATCGTTCAGTTTGATCCGGACTGAGACCACCTCTTTTCACCAGACCAAACTCTGGCTTTTTGGTTTGCACTGTGGTCTGGGGGAGGTTCACACATGTCCAGGTCAAACTGAAAGGTCAGAAAGTCCGGAACAAACGAGGCTGGTGTGAAAACTCCCTTAGATGTTTCTCTGCTCCAACACCACCTGATTCAATTGATCACCCAGGACACGGTGCTTCATATCATCCTCAGAATCTGTAACTGATCTTCATAATATTTATAATAAATTATAAGTCTGATTTTATTCTAAATTATTATTAAATTTATCTGACACAACACGCTGTCCCCCAACTCTCCTGTCCTGAATTTCATCCATTCTCATCTGGTCACCCCAGTTGTGCGCAAACTGTGATGTGTGTCTTTTTGTCAGATGTCGGCAGGTTGTACTGTCCAAACCCCGTAGCAAGATTGTCCTCTCTGTCCCCTCAGGCCACTGTCCTGGAGGAGATGCCTCCCTTCCCAGAGAGGGAGTCATCAATCCTGGCAAAGCTGAAGAAGAAGAAGGGTCCCGGTGCCGTGTCCGTGACAGAGCTGGAAGACAGCAAAAGGGAGGGCGGGGAGCTGAATGGAGGGGCTGACCGGGGTCCAGACACAGCAGCTATGGCTGCCTCCAACGCTGTAAGCACACTCTGCTGGGTTACTTTCAGAAAACAAATGTGCTACATTTTTGTGGCCCTACTGCAAGTTTCCTTTGTTTTCCAGTCCACCCCATCACCATCACCAGACCTCCTAGGGATTCGTTCTGCTGCTCCCATTGGTGCTGCTCCGGCCAGCGCTGGCAGCCTATTGGTAGATGTGTTCTCTGAGGCAGGGCCCGCCGCACCCTCCGCTGCTGTGAATGATGACGGCTTCCTAAGGTGAAAAGTCCTCTCTTGATGAGCAGATGTACAGTCCGCCGTAAGCAAAGTCCAGTATGTGTGGCTGCATCAAAGCTTGCTGATAATGCAGTCCAACTGCCGGAACGAAGACACAGTGTCTGCCTTAGACAGCAGGACTGTAGAAAAGAAATGAGACCTGCAAATTCTGCCGCAAACTGATGCGTCTATGAAACAAGCAGAGTAAAGAAGGATATTATCTAAACAAAAGAAGTAAACCATATATTTTTAGCCAAAAATGCAACCAGAGGTGAGAAATAACTGAGTACATATACTTTTTTCAGGTATATGTACATTACTTTCTTTTTTTTAACAACTTTTTACTTTTAATCCCTACATTTAAACATGCATAGCTGTACTCTGTACTCCTTGCATTTTTTAAAACAGGCTTTACTTTAGTTTTAATGCATCTGAGGGGAATCATTGATTATTTATATTCAACCTAATGGGCCAATAACACAGAAAAGACCATTTCTTGGTGTATCTATCACGTGCTTATCACATGTGACATATTTAAGGAGACAAACACAATTTCTATGGTACTGCTGCCTTCACATAATGCATTTACGTGCAGTTTGGTGACCAGATTCCTCAGAGAACTTGGGGGGTGGGATGTCAGAGCAGACTGGCAGCACAGAGGAGGGCGGGCAGACAGAGGGGAGCTCTCCCTCACAGCAAAGTGTGTAGGAATTTAACAAATATACACATCATTAACAATAACAGGACAAATATATAATATATGTTATGTACAAGGACGCATCAGTGTGTGTAATGATCTCTCCTTTCAGCCAGATCCATTCAAACAGCTCTGATACTGGACTGGGCAAAACTGGTACTAACGGGGAATCACCCTGAATTTGAATGTACTGATGTTTCCTGTCTTAAACTGTTTATCGTAAATAGTTGTGGTGTTTGTGGCGTGTTTGTGCTGTTAAACTACTATGCAGCTAGTTGTAATGTGTCTGTGCTGGTTGTTGCTCAGTTGGCTCTGTCTCTCTTTGCTCTATCTTTGTCTAATATGGACCTGTCAACCTGGAGACTTTCGTAGTCAGATTCCGCGTGCTTTTTAAAAATACGACAACTGTCCGAAAACCTCAACTGCTGAAATCTGTTACTCGCACTCCATCCTCTCTTTGATTTTTTTTCTTAGGAGACACGTTGCTGACTCAAGGCAAACAATGTTTAAGCTCATTGTTTAGCTCAGTATTAGGTTTTTGTAATATTGCTGCGAATGATCGTACTTACACAATCACAGATTACTTTAAATAACTTAGTGGCGGTTCTGTAGTTACTAATTCCTGTTAAGTCTGTTTAGGAGCTGGGCTTAAAGTCCTGCATTGGTCCAGCTTTGCAAACCTGACCCTGCCAGCACCGTCAAAACTGAGAACTAGAACAGACCTGTTACTCGCAGTTATCTCCAGGTCAAATCTGCACTCGCCCGGAACCATGAATATAAGCCCCACAACCTGACCTGCACCCGTAATTGAACACATGTACACGCTCATTCATTTGTCACTCAGCTGGCGCAGCGCCTGTGCCCCTGCAACTGTCGATGGGTTTCCACCGCAACAACGAGCCCAGCTTGTGGCTATCAAAAGTATCAAAAACTTTTTAGAAGCAGCAAAGTCACTGATGTTATTCTCAGTCTTTAAATGCACCGAAATGTCCTGAACGTCCGACTTGGCTCTCGACGATGTGTTGTCCACAATTTAGTATCCTCCACTGGCTAATTTTGCCTTTTTGTCAATAGCCCTGGTTCGATTAAACGATTAATAGTTGTTTGGTTTAGAAAATGCCAGAAAATGGTGAAAAATGTTGGTCAGTGTCTAAGGTGACATCTTCAGATGTCTTGTTTTGCTCACAAATCAAAAAGATTCAGTTTACTGTCATAGAGGACTAAAGAAACCAAAAAATATTCACTTGCAAGAAGCTGGAATCAGAGAATTTTGACTTTTTTTTTCTTTAAAAAATTACTCAAACCAATTATTCGATTATCAAAATAGTTGGTGATTAATTTCATAATTGATTAATCCTTACAGCTCTACAACAGTAACTTCTGCGGTTTGACATTTCCACCAGCAGCATCAACCCATTTTTGTACCTGAAGCCTTCTTTACGAGTCGGGCTGTTGCGCCTCTGTTATCCGGTATCGTATCTGAATCGTAGCAGGTCATTTTGGCTCAGCGCTCGTCCTTCCACGGTCAGTCAAGGAGAAGGTGTCGACTTTCCTTCATGGTTGGCAGGTCTGCTACACTTGTCTGTTCTTTTTTATCTTACTGTGTATGTGACTGTCTTTCGTCTTTTTCTCTCCTTCCCTTCTCTCCATTTCCCTCTGTGCGTTGGTGTGGGTGTGTGTGCGTATGTGCGTGTGTTTTTTGATTTGAATGTGTGTCTGTCTCCTGTCCTCTACCGTGATTGGACATTGACAGAGATCTGGAACAGCCCACTGAGACCTCTGATTCCCTATTGGTGGAGGGTTCTGGTGACTCGGAGTAAGGGCCCAGTAGTAAACTACAGAATTAGCTAGAAACCTACAAACATAGCACCTCCACATAGTTTTTCTATGACAGGCTTTTTATCTTTAATTGAACATGTGATTGGTAATACACACTATATACTGAGTGGGTAGCTTGATGCACATTTAGGTTTACATAAAAGCACCTGACTTGCTCTACATATACATTGATGCCTTTTAACATTTTATAGAAGTAAAAGCTCTGAAGAGCTTTTTGCTTCAAGCTCTTTATTTTGGTTGTATGGTTCACAACTCTCAGAATCAGGTTTATTCATATTGCCAAGTAGGTTTTCACATTTTACATACATACACACAGTGTACCTGTGTGAAAACAGTACAGTGGGGAGAAAATGGGAGCTGACAGTTAAACATTATCAGAGTCAGACAGACGATGTGACAATGTATCCACAGTGGTTAACTGACAGTGTTTCTGTCAAACTAATGTCATGTAAAGTAGTCTGAACTGCTACTACAAGTTCTTCAAACACGCCATGTGAAGAAACGGATGCTTGTGCTTCCTGTATTGAGCAGCTGAAAGTCAATAACCGTGACAGTGTCAGTTAGGTGCAGCCCACTCTTCATTTTGTCTCTAAAACAGTTCACATTTGCATGAAATGAAAACCAGCAGCACTATAGAGGTATGACTAAATGATCAGAAAACCATCAAAAGCAGGAGAATGCACTAGCTTTGTCAGATTTTTTTTTTTTAAACATGGAAAAACTATCCTGCAAACGCAATTTCCACCATTTTCCTCACTAGCCGGGTTTCAATCCAGATGTAGCACAAATTTTCACGGAATTTTCCAAAAATCCGGAAAGGGAAATGTGCATTTTATCCACTTCTCTTATGTGAATATTAGGAGTTGAGCACATCAACATAAACATCAGGTGGCAGAAAGATGATGCAATTAGAAGAGGGCCAGTCAAAACAATCTAAGAAACACGATGAAAATATGACATTTCTCTTTATTTAATGTATTAATTTTAAGAAAAGTTACAGTTCCATCACTCCACACAGATCTGATGTTTTCATCAGCCACTATTTTTAGTCCCCTCCATGGACATCTTAAGTCACATGCTTCATGTACGTCATAATTTATTAGCTAAGTCTGTTTCCGATAGCATTGGCATTGCTTCCATTAGCTTGGAATCTCCCAGTTCATTTTGAGTGTCCAATGGACGAAATTAATCAGTAATGTGTAATGCCTCTTAATGCAATTGGATAGAAGAAATGTGTGACAAAGTGTCGAGTGACACATGGAAGTTTGGGTGGTGCTACGTCTGTTTTCAAGCAGGAAAAAAAAAATGGCAGCCTGGTCGCATACTTTCTTAAATTACAGCTAAACAGTACGCTAAAACGTGTCTCTGAAAACATTAGAGGCGAGAAATAGGCAATGAAGTGACAGCATCATCACAGTTCTGTTTGAGTTTTGTGAGCCTGGTGCCCTGCACTCAGAACATGAAGCTTTTTAAAATCTGGACCAGTGACGCTCCCCTGCCAGTCATCATATCAAAACCACTCATAGTAAATTCGGGATGGGTGGAAATCTGTCTGAACATGAGGTTGGCCAGACCTTTTTATCAGAGCAAATGAAACATTAGCTTGCAGATTTTGCCTGTTTCTCAGGCTGTTTCCATCGCACTTTGGCTCATTTTTCTTTTATCGATACAATATTTTGAGTTTTTTCAAGTTTTCTGCACTTCTTTTGTTTTTTTTTGTTATTTGCAAATTGAAAATGCACCAAAAAATGTACATGGAAACAACCTACTGACTAGCAACTATACTCATGATAGGACTTTATACATGGTCTAATTGTGCTTCTGCATAGGGCTGCAACTAACAGCTATTTTCATTTTGGATTAATCTGTCAATCATTTTCTCAATTAATTGATTAATTACTTCTGTCACAATATTGTCACTTGAAAAAAGTAGGTCCTAACTGTGGAGCACACATTGAAGTTTGTCCTGTAACGACTGTTTTCATCAATTATTCTGTTGATCATTTTCTTAGTTAACCTAGTAGTTTTTTAGATCATAAAATGTCAGAAAAACTTCAAAAATGTTGGTCATTGTTTCGCAAACCTCTATGACATCCTCAAATGTGTTTTGTCCAGGGAGGAGTAAAGAAAGCAGAAAATATTCACATTTAAGAAGCTGAAATCAGAGAGTTTTGGCTTTTTTCTTTAAAAAAAAAATTACTCAAACTGATTAATCGATTATCAAAATAGTTGGCAATTAATTTAATAATCGATTAATAATCTGTTATTCGATTGGTCGTTTCAGCAGTGAATATCTTCCTGTTGTTTTGGCTCTGTAGTCAATCAGGATTTCATCAAATGAACCACATACTGAGGTGAAAGTGCAAATTAAATTAGCTTTCAATTTTTTCTGATTCTCAGAGTGTTTCTATTGCACTTTGTCGCATTTTTCTTTTATTCGTGCAGTATTTTGAGTTTTCTTTTAATTTTCTGCACACTTCTTCTCAGTTTCTTTATTTTCCAAATTGAAATGTAGATGGAAAACAACCTACTCACTGGTAATTACACTTATGATAGGACATTATACATTGTGTAACTGTGCATCTTTTTACCATTAAGCAAGTGTAGTACCAAGCTGCAAACGCAAAATAATATCTCAGTGCTGCACTGCAGCTGTTGTAAAGTGGAGCAAATGTTGTGCACACACAAAAACAGATTTTCTTTTTCACCAAAAATGTTCATGGCATCAAGCTTTATGTGTAGACTACGTATGTGCTTAACATGTGAACAGTGTCTGAAGTAGAGTGCAGTCTGTAGGCATTTGGACACTGAATACTTTTCTGTTGTTTTGGCTCTATAGTCTATCAGGATTCCAGCAAATGAACCACTGACTGAGGTCAAAGTGCTGCCTAAAGAGTGTTAGAATGCTTGTAAACCGTCTGAATTGTGTCCCATTTTGTATGTTTTTGCCCCAGTTTTTTAACAGTGGTAGGATGAAGATGTGTTCACCCACTCTGGACATAAGCAAATAAAAGCAGAAGGCTGCACTTTACCCTCATAGTTACAGTTTCACTTGTTTTAAAATGAGCTCGAGTATAGAACCAAAACCATAGAAATGGTCCAAATACATACTGACTGCACTCGATGTAACTACACAGCAGATACCTTTCATTATGTGATGATGCCATTTTTGTATAAACTGCTTTTACTAACCTCTGCATTTTATCTTTTTATCCTTCTTTCTTCTTCTTTCATGTTTCTCTTAACCGATCTTAATCACACTGTCTCTGTACTCTGTGTGGAATGGATGGCTTTTCCATCTCCCATTTCTGCTCTATCCATTCATTCCTCATTTGTCCTGTTGCCTATCTGTATCCATCCATCCCTCCTCCTCCTCCTCTCTGTCCTGTGGGCTCTCTTCATCCCTGCGCTGTCCTGTGGTCTCTCAGCTCTGCTCCTCCCTCTGAGGATCCTGCTCCTCCTCTGTCTGAGGCAGACGAACTTCTCAACAAGTAAGGTCTTCCTCTGTGCGTAAGCTTTGGCATGTCTCAACAAAGATAAGCACTTGCAGTAAACTGGGAGTAAGTTCCATCCAGTGGTTTCACTTTTGGTTTTGTGCAGCCATCTGACAAATATACAGAGTTCTTATGGGTGCTGGAAATCCTTGAAAATGCTTGAATTTTAATGTAGCATTTTCAAGGTTTGAAAAGTGCTCCAAATTTCGGATAAAGTGCATGAAACTTTGTTGTGTTTGTCTTTAATTTATCTCCCTACAGTAGAATTCTCTCATGAAACTTAATTTTGGTTGTTTATAGCACAATAACATCTGATTTTAACTTTTGAGCATGTGTGTGTATATAAATATGTAATTTACCACATTTTGACTTTGGAAAAAGGTGTAGGAATCCTGGATATAAGCTGTAATATCTTGGGTCGACAATGGGAGGATAATCGATGGATGGCTGTTGGTCTGGGGCTAATTGCCTGTTTATGCTTAATTATTGAATACAGTGGGAAATGTACTGGGAAATCACTGATATCAAGTGTTTTATCGTTTTGTTTTATTAGAATAGGATTGTTAAAGTAACATTTTAGTGTTGACTAACCCTTTAAATGCCTTCATGCTACAGGTTTGTGTGCAAGAACAACGGGGTTCTGTTTGAGAATCAGCTGCTACAGATTGGCATCAAGTCAGAGTATCGTCAGAATCTGGGTAAGTCGTCTCCACAGAGAAGTGGGCGACACACGAGTGTGGTTTGGCATGAGTTGTTACTAGGGCTGTGATGGTATGGATTTATTCTTAGCGTGGGATGGTGGTTTACCGTCACTGCCTTAATGATAATGTTTTGTAGGACTTGAATGACGCATACTGCCATTAGTGTAGCGTAGCTGTGTTAACACTAGAACAGCCAAGGCAGTCATTTTGACCGTTTTCAAGTTTATTTTATTTTATTTTATTTATTTTTTTATTGATTTTCTTTTTTCGTGTCATGCACAAGAAGTGCCCAACCCTCATGGGTTTATAAGACACCAAGTACAGTTGCAGTGTTCAAACATTTTCCTTTCAATACAAATTTACAGTCCATTTCATAGCTCAGTCTTAAACAGAATACTCTGCCTTCTCCCCCAGGCTTGACAAATAACATCTGCTGCAAAAAAGGTTCCCTTTCTAAAGCACAACTCAAGCTTTTATATCTGCATAAATAACATCAATTATATGTGATATACGATAAAATATGATCATTTTGATCATTTTTACCTCTTTTAGCCGCAGGTGGTCATATTGACCACATGGAAATTGCTGCTGTTATATTGTTACTTTTTGCACTGTTGGAGGTGCATCTTGGTTGCTTAGCAACTATCACTGGTAACAAGTGGTCTCAATTTCCAATTCCTGACATTAAAATACAAATAATTAGACTCAATTAAAAATAAAGTAGGGGAGACCAGGGACGGTTGTACCACTTTTTGTCTCAGCACCTATAACTCACTTTTTGTGTTAAAGCTCTCAAATTTTGAAACAAAGTACTCTTACTTATTACAAATAGCAATGTGTCCAGCTTTTTTTGGGTTTATTTTTGTACTCGTTTTTAGCTTTGGCATGATTATAATCTTATGAAATACATTTAACAGTTCACTGCATGTGGTGGCTGCATATTGATGAATGTTTAAATAATTTTTACAAAATTTACAGTTTGGTGTTATTTCATTTTTAAAAAGATAAACTAAGAGAATAAATCTATTAATCCCTTAATCTGTTATTTATCATGAGAGATAATAGAGTTTGGAAGCCAAAGGTCAAATTAGTAGTTAATGGAATTCTGCTGCTTCTAGTGTTAATAAATAGAATGACCTTATAACCACTGTGTGTGTCTGTCTCTTTCAGGGAGAATGTACTTATTCTACGGTAACAAGACGTCAGTGCAGTTTGCCAGCTTCACCACCACAGTCAGCTGTCCAGGGGAGCTGCAGTCTCATATCCTTTTCTGTGCAGTTATGTTTCAGTATGTGTGTGAAACCATCAAATCCTCAAATGGGATTCAGCTGTTTCAGAATCATCTGTCTGGGTTCAAAGTAGAGCCTGGCCTCACCTGGCTGATATTATCTTACTGCAGACACTATATAGGAGTATGGACATATTATATACATACATATGTCAGCTGATGATGACTGACAAGAAACTGAAGTGAAGAAATACCAAAGATATGCTCATAGTTATCACCATGTATGTTCAAATGTTGAAATGAAAACTCATAAATTAGGCCTATTCGCTTTCTTACAGGTGCTGGAAGTCATTGAAAACACCTGAATTTTAGTTTATTTAATGTTTATTTATTTAATGATTACTTTCACAAATATTGCTCTCAGATTGAATTGTTTTCCTTTTTAGATAAAGAAATAAAATGAAGTCAGAGAGAGAAGCATGTGTGGCTACACTTACTGTCATCTGTTAGTCTTTGTTGATGAAAAACAATAAAACTGCCCTTTTATTTCTAAATATTTAGAACAAAAGAATAGAAGGATAAAAATACAACATTGCATAATGTCAATAGACATAAAAACAAATAAAAGAATAAAATAATTTAAAAAAATATGTGAACTGCAAAGCTGTGCTGCTCACAGTTTGAGGTGATTGGAAGTCGGTCTGTGTGATGTCTTGATGGTCCTTGACAATTGGCCACAGCTCAACGTTCAGACCAAACCAGTGGAACCACTGGTAGAGGGCGGAGCCCAGATCCAGCAGGTCCTCAACATCGAGTGTCTGACTGACTTCTCTGATGCCCCACTGCTCAACATCAAGTTCAGGTAAGATCATACGACCAACACAAAGCCACAAATTTAGACTCAATGAGTTTGAATCGAAATGACGGCATGTCAGAGTAGGGTGAAACATACCTTTGCCATTTTGGCCTAAGTACATTGCTGCCGAGTCGGCACACTGCAGTCAGCTGACCTCTGTATCTGCCGTCCTTCTCTGCGTCCATCACAGCTTGTTTATTTGGAGAGTCTGTGTTGACATCAGTGCAGAAACAGTCATCATTACTGATGAGTCCTCCTCCCTCCCTCCACCCCTCGCCTAACCATACGGATTATTTCAAACATGCGTGAACACGTCTGACTCAGGCAGTTTCCTACTGTGTGCTGCAGGTGTGAAATACAACGTTTGGACAATGTCCAGACTAGAGCAGCAACAATAATCAAAATATTCCAGCTTCTTAACCCTCCTATTATCCTCAAATATTACTAACACATTTTACCCTTGGGGTCAGTCTGACCCCAGGGATATTTGCCTCCAAAAAATGATTTACAGAAAATTGTTGACCAAGTTTTTGTGTCAGGCACTTTGTTTATTTGTTGAATACATAAATAACCCCTTGATAATGAATCCTTGACCTGTCCTCTAGCGCCACCATCAGGCCAAAGTTTTAAATTAGAATTAATTTATCTTGAAAAGTTTTCATCCAAATCTTCTCATATTTACTGACAACATTAATGACCACAAGAGTATGAACCCTATGGTTTTGGTGATGATATGACCTTTCCTGCAGCGCCACCATCAGGTCAAACTTTCAGTTTTAGAGTTAGTGTATCTTGAAATCTTTCATCCAAATCTTCTCTAATTTGGGGTGCACATTCATGACTCTCACAGAATGAACCATATTGATTGATGTTGGTGACCTCCCCTTTCCTCTCATAAACATATTTATTTACTTATTTTTATCTCCTTTTTTTGTAACGTATTTGTGGTTAGTCACTATAAAGTCTCACTCACCCCTCCTCTTTTGTTATCCGGGCTTGGGACCAGCAGTGGCAGAGTTAAAGAGGTTTTTTTTTGTTTGTTTGTTTTTTCTATTTATGATTTTTTTTTTCTTTTTTTTTTCTTGTGGTTGTTTTTTGTTTGTTTTTTGGTTTGTTTGTTTGTTTTGGGGGTTTTTTTGTTTTTGTTTTTTTTTTTTTTTTGGTTGTTTTTTGTTTTTTTGGTGTGTGTGAGGGGGTTTACATGTTTGAAAATTCACCCATTTGTGAAACAGAAAATCATAATGAGAACATCAGTCAGATAGTCAGAACATGGAACAGTTCTTTATGCCCACAGTCAAGCTTTGAGTCAGCACTACTTTACACAGGATGTGCAGAGTGTGTGTGCATGCTCCTTGGCCCCCATGTCATGTATCAACTCAAAAGTATCAACTCTGCGCCTGCAGGTGTGGGGATGTTAGGTCACACATGGGTCACACACAGACAGACAAGTTTTACACAGCTAAAACAGCTTGGGGTCAAATTGACCCCAGAGGAACACCAGTGCGTGCAATATGTGTTCAGCACATTGAAAAAATATCATCATGATAATTTTATGCTTAATCAATTGTATCCATCAAATTAGGAAAAGTCATGAAATATGAAGCAAAAAAAAAAAAGTCAACTATTATTTTTTGAATGATAAACATTGAATGGGGTCAAATTGACCCCAAGGATAATAGGAGGGTTAAATGTGAATATTTTTTTGTCTTTTTTTACTCCTCTGTAACAGTAAACTGAATATCTCTTGGTTCTGAATTAAACAACACATTTTAAGTTGTCATCTTAGGCTTTGGAAAACACTGATTGACATTTGTCACCATTTTCTGATTTTTTAAAACAAACAACTATTAATTGAATTAATGGAATCAGCTGGGTTACACTTTGAATAAAAGTGCTCAAGTTTCAACACTTTTTCATTGCCTAAATCTGTAGAATATAAATATGGTTTTCTACAAAACCACTTTTTCATTTAACAGAAACAAAATGTTGTTGAATGTTGACTGAACACAAGCCACTGCACTTTGTCAAGATATAATACAGTCCAGCCTTCAAGTCAGGAAGTATCTGATCAACTGAACTAATCAGCAAAATCACATTCTCACCAGACGTTTGTTGCCAAAATTTTGTACTTAACAGTTTTTGATTGTCAGTGCTACCAACACATTTTGGGTGGGTCTGTGAAGTGTTGATGTTGGATAAGCAGTCCGACTCTTCAGGTGCTTTCAGACAGCCGTTAGGAGAGGGAGGACGGCTGGAAACGGCAAAGCTCTGAGTTCCTGAGGTTCAGCTTTTTCAACCTCTGCGTGTGTGTTCTTCAGATATGGGGGAGCTTTGCAGAACCTGACCCTCAAGCTGCCCGTCACCATCAACAAGTTCTTCCAGCCAACTGAGATGACCTCACACGACTTCTTCCAGCGCTGGAAACAGCTTAGCCAGTAAGTGTGTGTTATTGTTGGGTGGTGTGTGTGTGTGTGTTAAGCAGGGTTTCCCCTAGGATGGAGTTGTAGCAGCGGAGGTAAAGCTTGCATGGAAAGCGCATGTCTGTTGGCACCAGAATTTAAGTTATATTATTCATTATTCTGATAATGAAGCAGCAGATAAATGTCGCTATAATTTAATGTAGAGCATTTAAAGTGACAGTTCACCCCCAAATCTATCCACATATGTATTTTTTTCTCTTGCTTGTAATGTTGTTTATCCATCTAGATAGTTATGATGTGAGTTGCAGAGTTTTGAAGATATCTGCTGTAGAGACGTCCGTCTTCTCTCCAATATAATGGAACTAGATGGCGCTCAGCTTGTGGAGCTCAAAGCACCAAAAATACATTTGAACGATTCAAAACCTTGTGACCCAGTTACTCAAGATAATCCACAGACCTTGTTGTGAGCAGTTTCATGTAGGAACTACTTTGTCTCTAGTAGAAATAAAGTAGTTTCGGTAGATTCTACTACAGAAACAGATCAGTTGCTCTTCCCTTTTTTTTTTTTTAAGACTCTGGTGCCACACAGAGTTCTTCAGAGTGAAACGCAGCACACATCTGTCCACTCCAGTGTTTCCTATACACGCATTTATTTGTAGCAGCTCACCACAAATTGTCTATTTTAGAGATGCGTCTCAGTCGTGTCTAGAAGGGGAACCTTTGATTTGCAAGAGTTGTGTTTATTGTGTCTGTGAACACAGACACAGACTTTATTTTGGCAGGAGGCGATTCATATTTTGTGACTCATTTTGGCATTTTTTTATGTATTCATCCTTTTTCAAAGCACCATTCGCGATCGATGGGTGATCGATCTCCCCTCTGCCCACACCTGTTGGCTGTGCTGTGTGAGAGGGTTTAATCACACATACTGTGCAGACAAACACACACACACCGTCTCCTGTTTAACATTTAGCTCATGCAGCTGTTTTGTAAAAGCTTGTGCAGCTGGTTGGTGTCAATATCATTCAATACCACTTATGTTGCTGCGAAAATTAGGCTAAAGGATTTTGAAGAAACATCCAATTGCGATTATTTTGACTGATATTGCAAATAAAAAAATATATATATATTTTAGTCCGTAGAATATGACATGTAAGCCAAGACATCTCTTCAATACTACAGTATTTAATTTAATGGTAATTTGGCATACTTTGCTTTGAACAAACATTGCACCTCCTGTGATTTTCAAATTGCAGTAGGCCATATTGTGATTTCGATAAAATTTCGATCAACTGTTCAACCCTTTTGAAACTGGAATCAGGGGTGAGAAGATAAAAAATTAGTCTTTTTTGGGCAACTTTAGATCAAACACAAACTGTACAAGGAGAGAGAAATGGAGAGAGGCTTGGCAAGCTGCTTTGACCCCTCTCCTCTCTCCAGGGGAGGGAATCTCTGGGTATCTCACGATTCGATTCAGAGGGCTACGATTCGATGACAAAATGATTCTGGATGCATCAAAATTTTAAGCTTTTTTGGAAGCAAACATGATGCACATTACATGTACGGACGGGAATCTTCTTGTCAGATTTGATTCTTATATTCTCAACTAAATGAAGAGAAAAGGGGCTCCAGCCACTGTTGTTTGTTACAACTGATCGCTGCTCTGCTGTGTTCTTAGCGTCTGAAAAGTTGCGTAAAAAATATTTGTTATACACTTCATGTTCATCTGGCAAACGCAATTATTAGGGCACAAAATCAAAACGTGGTCTTTTTGAGAAAATGAAGCACATCTCCATGTGCTGCGCTGTCCTCGCAGCTGAGTTCCATCTTTTTCTCTCCATGTTAATCATGTTAATCAACATGTAGAAAATTGATTTTTAACATTCATGGATCAATTCAGAATCTTCTACATCGCGATGCATCTAAGCATCGAGTATTTCCCCCAGCCCCTTACTCTCCTCTCTCTCCTCTCCTCTCTCCCTCCTCTCTTCCTCTCCTCTGTATTGCAGCAGCTGCACAATACCACTGCTACGTGCATGTAGGGGAAACACTGCTGTGTGTCTTTTCGATGCATTCAGAATCCGTTGTAAAGCTCAAGTTTCCTGTGTGAACTCTTCTCAGGCCTCAGCAAGAAGCACAAAAGATATTCAAGGCCAACCACAGCATGGACACTGAAGTACTTAAGGCTAAGGTACGTCTACATTCGTTTGTGAGCTAATGCAAACGTTTATCGCCACTAATCTCCTCATGAACCACATCTTTCCACGTAATAAAGGCTGGAATTGTGTATTTTTCTGAATCTACAGGACCAAACACCCTGGTACTCTTGCTTATAACCAGTAAATCCACACAAATTGTTGTCATACTGTTGTAGATACTTAAGTTAAAATGGTTTTGAAAGTATATGATGTATCCATGATGTAGGAATGTATCTATATTTCAAACCTAAACAACTGTTCCCTCTTGTAATTGTCCCAGTTTTGTTGGAGCAATACCTAAAATGTAGCTGAATGATAAAAGGAAACTGTCTATCCTTTCTGTCTGAGTCACATTTATGGTACACAGAAGACTACTCTTCTGCTTTTTGGTAATGTCTGAAATCCCTTTATCCTTCATTCTTTGTGATCCGTGTGTGCTGATGTGTTTTCGTACAGCTTCTGGGACTAGGAACAGCCCTGCTGGACAACGTCGATCCAAACCCAGAGAACTACGTGTGCGCTGGAGTGATCCAGACCAAGAGCCAGCAGGTTGGCTGTCTGCTAAGACTGGAGCCAAACGCCCAGGCACAGGTACACAATGTGCAAGAGTCGCTGCTGAATGTTTAGAATAGAGAGCCTAAGTCACGCCCCTTCTGGGGAAAAAAAGAACAGTAGTCTGTGGCAAGAGACAGTTATTATTTTTTGATACCACTTGAAGAGTGTCAGACAAAACACATTCCTGAATAATCTCGCTGCCCCTTTTAACTTTATCTTACCTGAAGTGTTTTATCAGTGACTCCTGGTGCTTTAATCAGCCATGAAGAGAAAGAACGAGTTAGACCTGCTGCTGTGTGACCACATCCCGATACGAAAACACTCAGGCATCGTAGCTTCAGCAGCTAGTGTTAGCTTTAGGAGGGAGAAAATCATGACGACACTCATGCAGCTTTTGTGTGTATAGTCTTTCTAATTACGTATCGTAACACGATAAAAAAAATTATGCTTCTTGCCATTGACTGCCGTTCATATTTTTTCCATAGTTAGGTCCCATGGTGGTCCACCTGAAGGGGTGTGACTTTGGCACTCTATAGATAAGTCATGATAGATCACTAATCAGACCTTTACAAAAACCTGAACAATGTGACTTTTAAATTTGATACATTTCTCAGTTTGGTCTAATCACAGTAGAGGGAGGGACGCTCTCATGCTGAGAACGCAATAGAGTGACAAATGAAACTGGTGCAATACTGAGGGAGAGCGCTGCAGCCAGCACAAATGAAACTGAGCTACAACATAATCTAGGGCTGCAACTAATCAGTGTCCAAGATGTCGGAGTCTCTCTGACAGTGAGTTGACGCACCGCTGCAGTGCCCACATAATCCCGTTTCCTTTCACTTACCCACAACACTGTCCTCTTCTCATCTCTCAATCATATTATTTGCGATATATGTTGCCATGTTATAGCCTCGCTACGTCTATCTTTAAATAAAAATCTAAAATGTTACACCCATGGTATCAAAAACAGTATAGAATGTTCTTTTTCAAAGTATCCTATCGAAATGAGAAATTCCAGTATTGTGACAACACTATTACTAAGACAAACTTGAGTGCTCAGAGAATTCGATGATAATAAATTATCCCAAACCTAATCTGACTGACTTTGTTTGGATTGAAAAATGGTCATTTTGGAGTAAGGATACCCCCCTAAGTGTTTGTGAAAGAACACCCTAGAAAACCAATGTTTAGACCCAAAAAAAGTGGATATTTTCTGTTTTTTTTCTGGTTTCTGGCATCATTTTGGACTTTGGACAACACTGATCATCAATTCTCATCATTTTCTGGACCGAATAATAAGTAATTAATCAAGAAAATGGTTGACTGATTGATTGATAATTAAAACAATCATTACAGGAGAAATAGGTCCAAACATGACATGCGTCCATGTGCTCCACGTTTGGACCTATTTTGTGGCAAGATCGTGACAGGATTGATCAATTAAATTAATCAGCAACTATTTTGATAATCGATTATCTAGTTTGAGTTATTTCTTAAGAAAAGAAGTCCAAATTGTCTGATTCTAACTACGTAAATATGAATATTTTCTGGTTTCTTTCTGGTCACTGGCATCATCTTGGACTTTGGGAAACGCTGATTGACACTTTTCAGCATTTTCTGATATTTGATGGACCAAACAACAGATGTTTTAAATTTAAAAAAAAAATCAACAGATTTATTAGTAATGAAAATAATTGTTAGTCGCAGCTCTCGATGATGTTGTAGCTCAGATTCATTTCTGCTGGCTGCAGCACTTTCCCTCAGTACTGCACCAGTTTCAAAAACTCCCCATTAGACACAAAAACATGGGAAAGTATGGTCCAGGTTCAAAAATAAATCACAATCAGACCCCTCTCGTATTTTTGTCCTGGAATGAACAATGACTCTCCTAACTCTGTGTTGTGTGTGGTGTTTGTGTGTGTGTGCGCACAGATGTACCGCCTGACTCTGCGCTGCAGCAAGGACTCTGTGTCCAGGCGTCTCTGCGAGCTGCTGGCCCAACAGTTCTAGAGTCCAGACCTCTGCCGTGACCAGTACTCCCACCACCCCCACCAGCGACCTCTCCCTCGCCCTCCTGCCACACCTCTCCTCCTCCCTCCAACAAAGAATCTTTGAGTAAAAAAAAAAAAGTTGTAACCTACATAAGGGAAAAAGCAGCCCCTGCTAGCAGCAGCGGTGATATTATCGTCATTCTTCTTGTCCCAGATTCTGATTCCAGTTCATCTTCTACTTGTTTATTAACATGATGCTACATTCTTGATTTTGTTGGTGTTTACCTGTGTAGCTGGTGCGTGCGTGTGTGTGTGTGCGTACATATGTGCGTGCGTGTGTGTGTGTCCCATGGTTGTGCTGGGGGTCTCATTCTGCTCCATCCTCTGTAGTACTGATGCTGTGTGTGTGTGTATGCGCGCATGTGTGTGTGTCTGTGTGTGAGAGTTTTCATTTGAATTGGTAGAACATTCCTTGAAGTGAAATTGCACACACACACACACACTCATCCCCCTCACTACACATTCACACACACACATTCATGCGCGCACCCATACGCAAGCATACGACCTCCACGATTCCTCGCAGCTCCAGTGGGGACCCGCTGATGAAGTGAGACCCGAGGGGTCCAGCATTCTGATCTCTGCTGCTTCAAGCATTCCCAGTGAAAATGCACGTAAAGCATGGGGATCCTCCAACATGAGCCCCCTTACTTTGTCTCTGAAGGACCTGATCCCCCTCCTGAAGCCCTGTAACGAGTCGCCCTTCATTTCAATGAACAGCACAGTCGTTTATGTTCTTGACGTGTATGTAAATATGTGCCAGTGTATTACTTTATTGCTTTCTGAGACATTCCCATCTTGCTTCTTTAGAAATGCCTGATTATCTAACACAAGCCGCCTGAGTAGGAGGATGGTGCAGAATGGACACTATGAGATGGAACTGACAGTCTTTGCCTGGGAGACGGTTCCAGGTGCTCGCCAATGAAAAGCTTAGGGAAGTGTCTGTGAGCTGCTCTTTTACTGGAAAATTTAGCACAGATGCACATTAAAACTGGAACATTGTTTTTGAAAGCACTTCTGATAAAAACATAAATTTCACCTTCATGTGGCTCCAAAGAAATGTTTTCAATGTCATCTTTTCTGGGACAAGAGAAGGCGAGTTTTACACTTTGTTGTAAGCATTTCCAAGAGAGAAAACATCACCGATGAAGACAGATGTCTGTTTGATTAAAGGGATAGTCCGGATTATTTGAAGTGGGGTTGTATGAGGTACTTACCAATAGTCAGAGTATAAGCTACAGTAGATGCTGGTCGAAAGCTAAGCAGTGTGCTGCTGTGGGCGGGGTCAGCAACAATATTTTTTAATATAGAGTACACTTAAAGGGATAGTTCACCCAAAAACCTTCATTCACCCTCATGCCGATTGAAGGTCAGGTTTTTTTTTAGTCCACACAACACTGCTGGAGTTTGACAGGACAAGAGCGCTGCTGAATGTCACAAACAACTGAAGTGAGTGGTGACCAGAACAAAACAAACCCCCAAAAACACACCCAGCATAAAATGCCTCCATACTGCTCATCCAAGTCTCCTAAAGCCCCGACATGCTGTTCACGTTAACGTGGCTCCAAGCTAAGGATCTACAGTGAAGATTCAGGCTAAAAACATGGTGTAAATAACAACTTAGAAGTCAACTTGGCATGTCAGGGCTTTAGGAGACTTTGATTGTTTTTTAATCATTGGAAACTGGTCACTAGGGTTGTGCAATATGTTCAAATTTTCAACCTTGCCACCATCAACCCATCAACCGGCTATTGACAATATATCCACCTCCTCCTGTCCTCTCAAGTCTCAGCTGTGTGCATGCAGCGAATTCGCTGTGCTGTGTTCCTTTTTAAATAGAAAAATGCAACCGCACACCTTCTGAATTCAAGTTTTTCCTCTTTTATCAAACTAAGACAAGCTTTAATTGGCTCGTTAAATCCTCGTAAAAAACACACTTCATTCGAACTTGACGGAAAACTCACCAGCAGTTCAGCCTGTCAATAGGAGAGATGTATATCCATCCAATCACCCGACCCTACTGGTCACCATTCACTTTCTTCGACACTGTTTTCCTGTGAAACTCCAGCACTTTTTTGTGGACTAAAAAACTAAACCCAACCCTAAATCAGCTGGAGGATAAGTAGATAATGACTGAATTTATTATTTTTAGGTGAACTATCCTTTTAAACAATTTTTTTTCTTTTAAGTAGACCCTTTCTAATTGACTAAAATACCCCTTGTTGTGGACCCTTTCCACAGCAGTTTAGCATCTGTGCTGATACCTCTCTGTCTACTGTAGCTAACACACTGACTACTGACAAGTACTTCATATAAGCCCAAATAATCCAAACTATCCCTTTAAGTTCCCCGTCTGTGATGAAGAGCAGTACACGGCCGTCCCCCCCGCAGCTTTTCACTGGAATCACCTCCATCCTAGAGACAGAGGACCCTGGTTCTGGCTCAGGCTGCTGCACCAGTGTCTATTACGGAGTCATATTGATTTTCTGTGTGGAGACGTGCACAGCCTCTGCTGCGATCAGAATAGATGCACTATATGAAAGACGCTGCTGCTTGCCGCAGCTAAATCCAGCACCGACATATGTATGATCTTGTTCCATCCCAGGCTGGACGGATGAGAGATCAGATACAGTATGTACATATTCATATTCCTGCTCTTCCAACCAAGCATTTCTAGAAGAGGTCAATGCCAACAAATCTTAATTTGCACACAACCACTACAGTAAATGTTGAGAGAACACAGAGACGTTCAGCAACGTCCCGATGTTTCGATCCACAGCTTTCGAACTCTCCCCGGGCTTCCTCTCACACACAAGCACTAATGTCGTGGGAGAGGACAGGATGTTTGACACCCAGATGTCCATTACAACTACAGGGGACTTGGTATATGTGTGTGTGAATGTGTGTGAGGCTGTAAGCAGGTAAAAAAAAAAAAAGAAAAAAAAGCCTAAAGACATTTCTAATACATGGTCACATTACATTCTGTGGCTGCACGGCAATCACAGGACATTGAACTTTGTAGTGGAAAATGTAGTCATTTTGTCATTCTGTGAGTGTGTGTATGTGAGTTTGTGTGTGTGTCTATGCAGTATCCACTAGCTAATGCAGCCTCATGTATCGGTGTTAAGAACCTGTCCAATACCTGTGTTAGAATTAAGATTTACTCTGTAATGAAGAAATGTGAAAGTAAAACTATGCCATATATCCAACACCACGCCTCCTGTCCTGTGTCACAGTGATGTCATGATGACATGACAGCAGCTTCTTCCACCACAGCTCGATTACAGGTGGAGTTCAACAGGATTGAACAATGTAATAGATCTGTTTCTGGGGAGCCGTTAATTAAAAATGACCAACCATCACTCCTGACCATTTTACAGCCTTATATTGATGCATGCATATACACTGTAAATACTTCATAAGAAGTTAATGCATTTAGGCAGAGTTAACAAGCCATCTCATTGTTTTCATTTACTCTCATCAAGAAAACAAACCCTGAAGAAAAAGGCAACTTAGTGTAATAGACTTTTGAGTTCTGAGCCCAACTCAAACTGGTTAATTTTGAAATAAACTTTACAAAAAAGCTGCGCTGACCTATAAGCTTTAGTTGAGATAATGTTTTTTTTTTTTCTTAGATAAATTTGAATCTTTGAGTTTAAAAAAATGTTTTTCAAAAATTGGTTTTAATTGAAAATATTAACTAATATTCACTTTCACTTTGAGGTTACTCAGTTTTTGAGATACATTTTTTGAGTCTCATTTTAAAAAAAACTTAAAAGCCTGAGTTGGGCTCAAAATTCAAATTTGCTGAAGGAAGATGCCTTGAAATTTTTAGTTTTCTCAACTTTTTCATCTTTCAGTGTAGAACATTTCGCATACTTCATAAATGAGACAAAAATAAGTGCATTTAGGCCAAATTCATGTTTTTAGTAAAACAACAGACATATTTTAAATACTTTTTAAAAGATGAACTGCAGATAAATCTTAACTTTGCAGAATTTCCTCTATAGTCTTTTATTTACTTAGTGACCCAAACAACCCACCTGTGGGTCATACAAGGACCCACTCCCTGAACAGTTATGGGTTATGCCTTCTAGCTCGTAGTTGATTATTTAAGACCTCTTTGTAATGTTACTATAACATTCCCATAATATTTATCAGGACTTGAACATGTGAAGTACAGTTCAGTGACTTACAATACGCTCCAAATACTGTAATACTTGAAATACTAATTCTGCCTCATCATTTGTTAATCTGACATGCCACACAGTTTGTGCAAACTCAGCTGGTTTGCAAGGTAACAAACCAGCTGCCGCACAGTTAAAGATTACAATTCAGCACTTTTCATGTTGTCATCCAGTCAGTGTTGATGGTAAATGTAGTCAACTGAAGAAATAAATCCCTTAGTGCTGCAATATTGACCAAGAAAGCAAAGTTCCTCTGCTTGCCAAGCTGTGCCCAAAGTGCCTACACGTACCAGGATGCATTGCACACAAGCTTCTGACACCCACACCCTAGCCCAGTGTTTCACAACCCTGGTCCTCAGGGACTGATCCACTGCCCTGGATGTTTTAGGTGTTTCCCTGCACCAACACACCTGATTCAAATGATCAGCTCATCATCAAGCCTCTGCAGAAGCCTGATAACAACCTGATCATTTGAATCAGGTGTGTTGGGGCAGGGAAACACCTAAAACATGCAGGGCAGTGGGTCCCTGAGGACCAGGGTTGGGAAACACTGTCCTAGCCGATGTAATTAATAACATGTCGGAGATTCATGAAACGAGCTGCTGCTGGCACCAGAATAAAGAAGATGCTAACTTCATACGAGAGAACCCTTTCATTAAATTATCAATTAGTCTACATGAATGATTAGATCAATTGTTCTTTTTTTTTTTTTTAACTCTCTGAATTTGTGAAAACATTCTGAACAAATCACATATGTAGGCAGTAATTCCTGCTCTTAGTTATTACAAATGCCCTCTTCATACATAGTGATGTCATTCAACCTGTTTAAACCAGATGACAGTGAAGTGAAAGTGAAAGTGAAGTGAATTTGTGATAAAAATATCTTTTTTAAAAAAGTATCAATTTAATCAAGATGATCTTAACAGCTGAAAATGTCTGTCTCATGCATCTAGTTACATTTTCTGCATAATGGTGTTATACTAAATGATGCACAATATTCATGTTTTTGTCTTATTTATAAATGGAGAATTACTTTTAATTCAATTCAAATAATTAAAACTGTACAACAGTAGCCCAGTCTTCTGCAAAAACAGAGACAGACTTTTGCTTTGAATGCAGGTGATGCCTGACATCTAAAAGAATTCAAACCTCATGCGATTTACATTCTAGACTCTTTTCTTCTCAAAGTGCACCAGATTGATGCATGTAAATTTTAAATACATGCCCCAGACCAACTTTCAGGATTTGGGATCCCCCCACCATGGTTTCACAAAATAGGGGCCCCCAAAAAGCTAGAAACGGTCCTGTTTACATCAACAAAAGTGGTGGATTTTCCCTTTAACGTGAGGTTTTTGGGGGTCTTGGTTTGCAGTGTGCTCTCCTGAACTCTGCTGGTGTTTTTATTCATCAGATACAACCAGTGTGTCTTCAGCTAATCCAGTTGTTCTGATGTGACCTCATGATGAATTTCACCTGCATGACATTTATGCAGCAGCGTGGGTTAAGTGGGGACGAGCTGTGCGTAACTTTCTCTCTGGAGGAGCAGTCAGGAGGCAACAGAGAGCACAGCAGAGATGACCTGTAGTAAACGTGCACAGATCCTGCACCCCAGCTGTGCTGGATCGTTTAAACCCGATCGCAGAGTGGTGCTGATGAGGGAAGCAGAACACTTGTGCTGGAGGGTTCTGCTCCATCTCTGCCGCCGCTGCCTGCTGAGGGCCGCTGATGCAGCGGAGATGCGTCTGCGCGTGTGAAAGTGAGGCAGGGCGCTGATTGGCTGCAGATGACATCATCCAGCCGAGATCTATTGTTGGAAATAGGATGAGCTCATCGTGTAGACGGCAGTTTGAGAGAGCTGAGTGTGGACGGAGGACGCGTAGTCGCAGCAGCAGCAGAGGGACTGTTTTTGTGGACAGAAAGACTCTGCAGACCTTTGACTGAATCGAGCTGCAGGAGGACGCTGCCGGTGGTCTTCCAGAGGACACCTACAGTGAGTAATCTGATTAATTAGCAGCAGCAGCATTTTGCATGAGGAAAATAAATAGAACAGTTTGTTTTCATAATGTGCTGGTTGTGTCTCAGCTGGAGCCTGAGGGCCAGATGTGCAAAATGTAGCAATGAAATTTATTAAAAGATTCATAAAAGTTGCAGGAGAGTAGCTCCTAACATTACCTGCAAGATATATTTTTGGACATTGTGGAGACAGCTTAATCTTATGTCTTATGTCTCTACAGTAGCCCAGAACAGACCAAACACTGGCTCTAGATACAGACTTTGGCATTTTTAAGAGTTGTAGAGGCGAGTGAGACAAGGTGTTTGCAATCTGCAAGATCACAACTAGATGTCACTAAATGCTAGATCTGTATAAATCAGATCTACTATTCAAGAAAGGACATTTTTTAAAGTCATAATTTTCCATTGCTTTCTATATTGTGATAAATATCACATCATGGGCTTTTTATCTTGGTATTATCATAACTAAAGTTTTTGTTGTCCTTACTTCCCAGTATCTCTGGATTATTCCTGATAATCCAGTCCAGTCTAATGACTATAATAAGTATGTTAAGGAAAAGCCCAACAAATTTTTATTTTTCTGCAAAAGGTGTCAAAATGACAAAATCTGCATTTTTGATTTCACACAACTCGTCATGTCATAACTGGTAGACAAACTTGATTTTCTTGTAAATTTGGAAAAAAGAAAAAATCACAAAAAGTAGTTTAACATTCATTTTAAATGCTAAATATCACATTTACACTGGATTAAAGCACATATTACTGAAACTGAGCATTTGATACAACTCCTTGTAGTTTTTGAGATGCAGCCATGTCTGTATCATACTATATTTAGTCTTTTGAAACATGGGGTTATTCATTTTGTTTTTTTAAGTGGAAATACAGATTCATATGATCCCTTGTGACTAACAACTTCAAGGACATTAAGTAAAACTTGCCCTGTAGCCTCACACTTTGACTGAGGTGAAGACTTAGAATAGAATTTTGCACAGCTTTGCTTTTACATCAAGTACTGTAAAAGAAATGATAAAATTCCACTGTGGACATTAATGGGTTAATGTGTAAGCAGCAATTTACTGCCCTGTTTGGTCACGTGGAGTTAATTTTAGCTACTTAAAGGCATAATATGCATTATGCAATATGCATATTTCCCTTAAAGAAAAAAAAAACAATGTATAGACTCATATAAACATAATTACTCTCAATCGTCACTTCTGACCCACTGTCAATGTGTTTTGGTGTGTGTGTGTGTCTGCAGAGACGCTGCAGCCCTCTGCCTGTGTGTTACTCTGGAGACGATTTAGTCTGATGTCACAGTCTAAAAGTTGCAGAGACGTGCCTGCAGGTCGATCATGTGCTGCGTGTTGTGTTGTGTTGTGCTGCAGATAACGTCATGGTGTGGTCCTGCGAGAGAGAGGCGGAGCGGCCCCCGCTGTCCGTCATCCTGCCGCGGCTCTACCTCGGAGCGGAGAGCGACGTGACGCAGGTACAAGCAGGGCCGTTTCTAGCTTTTTGGGGGCCCTTGCTAAAATGTTGTTGGGGGGGCGGGAGTGGCTTTTAACATTTAAATGCATCTGGTGCACTTTCAGAGAAAAAGAGGGTAGAAATGTGAAAAACTCTTAAAGCATTTTTTTTTCTCAAATTCATATCAAACATTTCAAGTTGACCCCTTGAAATTTAACCTTCAGAAAATGCTAATAAGTAGTAAACAATGTCAAGAAACTCTTGAAAACTTACAGGAGTTACAGAACATGCATTTTTAACATCTATCATATCTGCATAAAGAAGCAGATGCCACATTTTCCTAAAAATATGTATTTGAATGTTACATAACATAACTATTCATGCTATTTCAGACAGCATAAAATGCAAAAAAGTCAGCCAAGTTTATAAATCGACCCTATTATGAAAACTATATTCAAACATCCTTTGGTGTTTTAAAAGGGAGCAGGTAAAACTGGAAAATGTTAAAATATCGAAACATCTGTCTAAATAAATCAGACTTTTACATGCATAAAAGAGTGTGTAAAGCTTCTGCTTTTATACATGTTCTTACTTGTTGAAAAATTTAATGTGACAAATTACCCAGCAATGTGGCAACTTGTCATATTTGTTGTTGTTAATTTTATATTTAAGTGAGAAGTAAAAATCTAAAGATTATACATTTGCGCACAAGGATTTGTACTTTGTGAGGCAGCTGGCTCCCCGAGATCACCTGAGAATTCATCTTATCAGGCTTCAAGTTATCTGTTTGTGTCCGCACCAAAAATGTGCAGCCAATCAGTTTTTTTCTCCGTGGAAAAGATGTTTTGTTGAAATTAGCCCATGTTAGATGTGTTGGACAGATGGTTCACCCAGTCACCTGCCAAGTGCTTTTTGAAAGTGCCTGCCCTTTTCCAAGCAGTTTCTAAGGACGACTTCCTAGATGGTTCTGTGTAACAAACCATCTGTATGTTCTGTAACCTCAGTCTGCAAACTGGACAAGTCAGTATAAAGTAGGTGTTCTGAAAGAACCTGTTCTATCAATCTGAGACATGTCTTCTGCCCTCTGGTGGATTATCAGTGCACTGCAGGCAGCAGCAAAATCCAACATGGCTGCCTTTACATAGTAACTTGAATGGTTTTGGCAGGGAAATCTTTGATAATTTTGAAAAAGCTACTGCAAGAACAATTTATATTGTTACTAATATTTCAATATACATAATTACTTTAGTGAAACAACCTATTATGAATTCATATTTTGTACGTTGTCTTATAGGAAAATCATTTTGAAAATGTTTGTATCAAATATGCTACAGCCAGTACAGAAGATCATTTATTTGTGAATCCCTCGATCATTATTCTATTTAAGTGCAAGATGCAATCTGCCATCATTCCTTCACAATCACAAATACACAAATTTAGATATTTAATTGCATTTTTAACAAATTTTCCAAAAGTAATAAGCAGTTCTTGTTATTGCTTCTAAAATAAAAAAAAATACTGTGATCAATGAATTTTCATAAATGCATGATGTATCAGATATGATGCAAATAAACACTTAAATTAAATTTCAAAAACTTTAAATTTTCTGACACTTATTTCATGTGTCAGGCTTTAAAGAGTTAAATATTTCTCTCTGTTTCCATCTCTGTGTGTGTGTGTGTGTGTGTGTAGGACCGGCTGGCCTCCCTTGGTATTTCCTACGTGCTGAGCGTGAGCCGCTGCAGCCCCCAGCCCTCCTTCCTGCCCCGCTCCAGATATCTCCGCATCCCCATTGATGACTCCCTGTGGGACGACTTGCTGCCCTGGATCCCACAGGCTCTGCACTTCATCGGTTAGGACTCTCACTCATCGTCACACAGCATCGCTGCAAAAAAACAAAAACAAAACAAAAAACAGCCAAATGTTCAAATATTGATCCTTTTGCTAGCTAACTGCTGCTCGTCGCTCACTGATCAGTCCGACTAACTGTCTCTCGTAATCTGTGCTCAGATGCAGCCATGTCCTCGGGTGCCTCTGTGTTGGTCCACTGTGCAGCAGGGATCTCTCGCTCCCCGGCTCTCGCTGTAGCCTACATCATGTACAGCCTGGGGATGGACCTGGACCATGCATACAGGTATGTGCTGCAGCCAGATGTGCACTGTGTACTAATTCATCACATCTGCCAGTGTGATTTTCCACTGTATGCATGTTTCCATTTCACTAGTTTCCAGTGTCACTGATTTTTGTCACTGCATTATTAGCAGGATTGCAATTTTAAAATAAAGAACGATGAACAACCATGCACACTGCACTTTAATATTGTGATACTTAGTTACTGACTGCATTTTTAACAGGCAGTTAGTAACTGTGTCAGAAGACATTTTTAAAGTAACCCTCCCAACCCTGCAGATGTGGTTCTAGTGAATACTTTGCAGCGAGACAGATCGCTGTACAGTCTGACTCCTCTGTACATCAGTGTAGAATGGCTGTGGGAGACCACTAGTCCTAACCCACTTCCTGTCTGTCCCCTTTAAGGTTTGTGAAAGAACGCCGGCCCTCAATTTCCCCAAACTTCAACTTCCTGGGTCAGCTGCAGCACTTCCAGGGCACTCTGAGCCAGAAGGCCTCTGCTGGAGACCTCCCCACCCAGCAGCTGGATCATCGTGTGCCATCTGTCAGTGACGGCGTTAACCACACAAGCAACAGTCAGAGCGTGAGTCATCAGGCTGACAGTGTTACCAGAGAGGATTCCCAACACACAAACACCACCCTGCAGAGACACTCGCTCCCAGATGGAAGTGGGAGCCTGTCAGGGAAACTCCGGACTCTTCATCTGACTCTCAGTCAAAACCAGCAGCAGCTCCACAGTCCGTGCGAGGTTCCTGCTCTGAGCCCCTGCGAGCCAGTCAAAGCAGAACCGACACCCACACAACTACAGCTTCCAGCAGGCTCTGCTTCTCTATTAGAGAAACGCAAAAGCCTCACCCTCTCTTTGACCCCCTTGGGAGTCTGTCCTCCCTCTCCGGCAGGCGGCGGCCAGCCAGCGGGGGGCGCCACCGTGTCCAAAACTGTCCACAGCAGGCAGGCGAGAGAGGCAAACACACAGAGGGACGCCTGCTGCCACAGGCAGGCAGAGGACACTCACAGGGAGCAGAGTCCCTCCCACAGCAGGTGCAGCAGGGGCGAGGTGAAGGCGAAGGAGCAGGGCCTGCTGTCGCCCTTCAGCTTCACCCTCAACAAGCTGCTGGGCTGGGGGGAGAGGCTGCTGCTTGGCGGCCTGTTCGTCCACCCTGTCAGGATGGGACAGCCCGCACTGCCGTACAGGTGCTGAGGGGGATGGGAGCAGCTCTGTTTGTGTCCATGCATGTTTGTGAAAAGGAACCAAACCACACATGTGATGTACATACATACACACAGGAGGTCTTCTATTTATTTATTTATTTATTGCAGAGCTGAATATAACAGAACTATACTGGACAATAAACCTCCACACAGATGCATCTGGTTTATTATGTATCGACACTGGTCACCTTCTCTTGTCATTTGTAAGATGCAGTTATTTTAAAAGACTTTAAAAAAAAACATTTGGCTTGAAATGTATTTACTGATGATTAAAGCTGACGTTTCAACCTTGATGTATCGCCTTTGTCTCAATATGAGGCTTCGGGTCAGAGCAGGGCTTCAACACTGTTATCTGGATTTTAGCTCCCACATTATATTACTATTTGTTTTAACTTAAAAAGAAGTCTGGGCTGCCTTAAAATTTGAAATTGAATGAAGCTGAAAAGACAAGTTGAGGTAATTTTGCAATAATTTAACACTAGTGTCAGAATTCCATAACTACACTGCATGGTGTCATATGAAGCAGCAGTATTTTTCTGTAGGATAATAACCATCAGTGATCTGAGAGCAAGAAACAGGTAAATGTATTTTATATGATCATAAACGTTATTTTAACATTAATAATAACAAATTTCTACCTAGAACCGTCATAAAAATAATCATAGCCTATGGGAGAAGGCTGGAAACGAGTACAAAAATAAACCCCAAAAAAAGTTGCAAACATTTCTGTTCGTAATAAGTAAGGGTTCTTTAGGTTTTCAGACAAAAAGTGTTACAACTGTCCCTGGTCTCCCCTACTTTATTTTTAATTGAGTCTAATTAATTAATTTTTTGTTTTCTGATGTTGAGAAATTGGAAATTGAGACTGTGTTAAGTTTTATTGACAGAGACAGTGATAGTTGCTAAGCAACCAAGATGCTTCTCCAACTGTGCAGAAAGTAACAATATAACTGTGGCAATTTCTGTGTGGTCAATGTGACCACGTATGACTGAAATAGGTCAAAATGATCACAATTTCTTTGTCTTTTGTGTAATTTATGCAAAAACCATATAAATTTGAAAACGGTCAAAATGATTGCCTTGGCTGTTAAAACAAATGAACATTTTTTGTCAAATAAACTTAATATTAATTCAGTTGTACGTGAAAAAACTTGATATTGAGTTGAACCAACAACTCTTCAGTCACACTGACAGACCTTTATAACATTCAACATTTACTAAGATTTATTAACTTTTAATCAACCAATTCACTATTAACCTTCATTATGGTTTCCAGCATTTTTCATTATTGTGGAAACAAACAAAGATATGGAAGTCCTGCGACTCCACCAAACCAGTCTCTCTGGAAAGAAGAATTCCCTTTTCTTGTAGAAAGTTTTAATGGAAAGGGGAGTGTATTTTGCCAAATCTGACAGATCAGTTTTCTTTTAGGGGCAGGGCAAAAAATAAATGAACAAAAGAAAACAGATGAATATGAGTTTATTCCAGAGATTTATGTAAGTTCATGCCAGAGGAAGACTTATTCTGTATCCTTTCCAAAGAATTAAAAGTGAAATTAAAGTATTTAACATAAAAATGTTTTTATAGTATACTTACTTTTTTCGTTCTTTCAAAATGATCAAAACGCAGGAAAGGAAGAAACTCAAATTTCTTCAAACTTTAAAAAAGAAGGGTCTAAGAAGAGTTTTAACTGTCTAACAATGCATCCTGGGAAGTCTGCAAATATGCTAAACATGTTTCTTAGAAGAATTTAGAAGAACTCACATAAGTTCTAAATTGCTCTGAAAAGACTTCCAAGTGAGTTTAATTTGTTGTAGATGAATATGTGTACCGTGTATCAAAGATTGAGAGATCTTGCAGCAACAGCCACTGAGTTACTGATGCGTTAACCAAAAATGTGTTACTACCACTCCTGGTCTCCCCTACTCTCACTGAAGTAAATGATCTCAATACTTGCTCCACCACTGCTATTGGAGAGGAACTTTCTGGCACGTGTCCAGATAGAAAGGTGAGGCATGTGTTGCCTCAGGGTGCAGAATTCCAAAGCATTCAGCATTTGGATTCACATACAATGGTGTGGTGCTGTAAAGGCATTGAAGACAGCATAAAACAACGAAGACTTTTAGATGAAGTTTACATAAAGAAGTTTTTTTTTTTTATTAAACAAGAACAGTGACTGGTTTTCAAACACAAAGAAAACATAAATTGCCTCCATACTGCTTGTCTGGTGTAATTCAAGTCTTCTAAAGCTCCGACATGCCAAGTTGACATGAAAGATGTCATTTACACCACGTTTTTAGCCTGAATCTTCGCTGTAGATTCTTAGCTTGGAGCCACGTTCATGTGTGCATGCACACCGTCTGAACTGTGTGTGGTGTGACGGTCGTGCGCATGCAAGTGAACAGCATGTCGGGGCTTTAGGAGACTTGGATTACACCAGACAAGTAGTATGGAGGCATTTTATCTTTTGTTGTTGTTTTTTTTCCATTTGAAAACTGGTCACCATTCACTTCTATTGTTTTGGAGATTCTGCAACACGTTTTCCTGTGAAACTCCAGCAGTGTTTTGTGGACTAAAAAACTAAACCCAACCTTCAATCAGCATGAGGGTGAGTAGATAATGATGAACTTTCATTTTTGGGTGTACTATTTCTTTAAACTTGACCTAGGTTTAGAGTAAAAAGTTTTAAAGGGAGATTTAAATTTAATCTTTCTTCATTCTAAGATAGTTGAGGCAGTTTGGTGCAACAGGATTTATAGTTAAACCATGATTTAATCGGATTTAAAAACGAACCCTTGTTAGTGCAATCCAGCCAATGACTTAGTAAGCCTGATACTTGGGAGCTCGTGTTGCTTTTACACTCGGTGCGCGAGGCACTTAGTTGAAATGATGTCACGGTTACTGCAAATGACCAAATAAGGAAATTGACACACGGAGGTGAGATTTGTTCTGCTCACTTTTCAGACTGAATGAGGATACAGATACAGAGCGTGCTGCTCTGGTAGAGCTTTCCCAAAGTGTCGGTGTGTGCCTTCGACCTGCCTGCTGTCTCTGTGTGCGCGCGCGAGTGTGTGTACGTGTGTGTGTGCGCGCGCGCGTGCGCGTGTGTGTGTGAGCTGCTGTAGTTTGTCGAGGAAAGAGAAAAGAGGAAGCAGTTCCGCCCTGAGAAGCTCGTGCAGGCCGCGGAGATCTGAGAGAAAAAAACAACAAGCGTTACAAAGACACAAGTCAAGGTTTTTTTTTTTTTCCTTGCGGGTGGACAGTTGGACTCCGGCGGGACTTTTCGTCTTCAGGTGTGTCTCCGCTGGACGGCTTGGCTGTGAGTCGTAGAAAATGAGCTCCGTGTCAGAAGTTTCAGTCTGAAGCTGCACCCATACAGTCCTCCATGCTGGTGTCTCCTGCTCGCACTAACGTTACCAGGGGGATTTATTTGAGGACTTCTCTTCTGCTTTGGATTTTGCCCTAGACTCGGGTCGAAGGATTCAGGTCCTGGAAAGTTTTAATTTGGTCCGGACATATCCCAGTTCAGAAGCAGTATGAGTGGAGAAGAGGAGAGATTCAAACTGGTGGTGGTGGGAGGAGGAGGTGTGGGGAAGAGCGCCCTGACCATTCAGTTCATCCAGGTACGGATCTCTACACCTGGACCTGTCCTATACCTCTGTTACACACTCACAGCTTATAGGTCAGACTATCACAGGCCTACATACTCTACTCTGTTGTATGTATAATGTATTATTACCATATACTATTACATTACATAATGACCTTGTTATTGTTTAATAAATAAGCAGTTCTTTATAGATCAGCGACTGGCTTATATGAGCAGGTTCTGAAAAATATCTTTGGCTTGTGAGTCATTAATAGTCAAGTTATTAATCATCAATAAAGTGCACCAGGTTTCTCACTTTACCATTAAGCATAGTTGTTATCAGGCTTGCAAATTGTAAGCACTTTCCTTAATCAATCACTGGTAAAGTTAATGATCGATTAATTGATTATTCAAAGAAACAAGCATTTTGCTTATAAAACACCAAGACAACACCAAATGTTTTTTCCCCCCAATCAAAGCTAAATGTCCACAGCTACATCTTGCGTGTTCTCCGACAGCATTATGAAACATATAAAGACATAAAGGTCTACGTCTTAAACACATTAGAGCTGCAACGAAAAGTTGATTACCATTTTGATAATCGATTAATCGGTATGAATAATTTTTCAGAAAAAAGTCAAAATAACCTGATTTCGGCCCCTTAAATGGGAATGTTTTCTGGTTTCTTTACTCCTCTCTGAGAGAAAAATCTTGGGCTTTGGGAAACAATGATTGACATTTTCCCCATTTTCTGACATTTTAAAACAAACTATAAGTTGATTAATTGAGAAAATAATCGACCGATCAATCAACTATAGAAATAATCGTGAGTTGCAGCCCTTAAACACGTTTTATCAGATAGCATGCCGAACACATTCAAAAAATAATATTGTTATATTTCATATCCTTATTTGATAGTAAACTGATTCAATTTTACTTGATCGACCCAATTCTTAACCGATAAACCACTGATTTATTGTTGTCATCCCTTGTTATTAGGAGGAGGTAAGTGGTCAAACAAACCAGATAGATACATCGGTCGGCCAATTTTATAGGCCCGATATAGAGTGCCTAATGCTGCGTTTGAGACAACATCGGAGATCGGAATTTCCCAGTTGAAATTTCCAACTTCCGACCTCAAGCCTACCACATGTACAACGCCAAAAGTAAACAAAAAAGCATGACTGACAGTTACAAATTGATGACTTTCGTAGGCAAGTTTGCACTCATTTGAACCCTCAGCAGTGCAGCATCCTTGCATAAACAACACAAAGGGGAAAAAATGATGTGTGAGGTAACAGATGCTACCATACATTTTATGTTATGGCTCTTAAAATCACTGGCGATATATTAAGACATCAATTTGCATGCAGAACATGTTTTATTATATGATATGTCTGTATTATTTTAGGCTGGGCGCTGCCTTTGTTATTTGATGTCAGATGGTGACATCTTCATGAGTTCGCAAGTAGGAACTCTGACTTTGAGTGGCGTTCCATTGTACTTTTTGCTAGTAGGATGTTGGAAAGTTTCGAGTGGTCTGGAACTCAGCATCAGTCATGCTCCTTCCGCTGGCCCACCATGGGACCTAAAAAATGCACTGCCATGGAAGAAATATGAACTGTAGTCAATGGCGAGGGGCAAATTATTTTTTGATCCTGTATGAATTGTGCCACAAATTACACATATGATGTTTGTCAACTTAAAAGATAATTTTTTCAAGTCAAGACAGTGGCTGTTTGACTTCATCCAGCTATGATTATTGGCTGGAACTGAGGTGCCTCAAAACAATACATGAAATATGAAAGCAAGACAAGTCAAAGCATTGATTTGTAAATAGGCTTGGGTGGTATAACTGGTTGATCCCAGCAGGCACTGCATGTCTGCAGCGTTTTAATCTATCCTCCACACATCTGCAGCTTGCACCAGCTGCGTTTCAGAAGCATTTCTGCAGCGGCACGTTTTGCCTTCATGATTGTGTTTACTTGCTCAGATTTTGCTGATTTGGTCCTCTTTCTTTGCTCTTTGTGCTTCTTACCATGGAAAAAAATAGTTTCATTAAATAGTTTCTTATCTGTCTGTCTTCATGATCGCGAGTCTGCATGAGGTCTTTTATTTTGAAAAGTCACCAGATTCTTTACTTTACTTTCTGTGTCTGACTTCCTGCCTGTTCGATTTGCTCTGTGTTAATTGATGCGGCATCCATCAAAAATAGAGTCAGCGCATATTTGAAGTGGAGCAGAGCGGAGAGCTGCTTCTGAGATGCTCCGAGGAGCTGCTGGTGGAATCACAAGATTTGTGTAGAATGGCCACGATCAGCTTTGGCTGCTGCGGCCGTAATGCAACGCAGTCCATGCCTGGTGGAATTTAGCTGTAAAGAATTCTGACAGTAAGATTTTCAATACCTTCCTAAATTTGAACACTCCTCTTCCTAACAAACTGATAGGGAGATGTTGTATTGTAGTGTGCAGCTTACGCCACCAGGGGTCAGTCTCTGCACAGTGGGACTAACTATTAAAAAAGAATAAAACTGCTTCTTCTTGGGATTATTTTGGGTTCAAGTCCAATGATAAAGGTAAACTAACAAGCACTGCAGACTACTGACCAGTCAGAGTAGTGTTTCTTCTTGAGTTTGTAACTTTAGTGAGCATGAGAGAGGGCGAGTGACTAATTACTGTGACAGTGAGTGGCAGTGAATGGGTGCCGAGTCTGTCACTGAAAGCTGTTCTTCTCATGACCGAAGCAGAGCTCCTGTTTGTGCGCATGTTGTTTCCCATCTGTGGGAATAGTGTCGATATGACGATCAGCTCTGCCTAGTTGAGGCTGTGCTACAGCACAGTGGAGTACAGTCAGTTGAGCCGTTTTACACAAGTTTTACGCAATTACCGCTGTAATACTGCATACCTTGGTGTAGTGTCTGGAGGATATGAAGGTATGATAAAATAGATACCACCCAAGCCTAGTTGTAAAGACAATAAAACACATTCAAAGTTCCATCTGGGATTTGTAGCAAACAGTCAGATATTTCTTGTCACTGTATTAAACATTGTTAACTGTTTAGAGTAGAAACTGTGCCCGCAGGAGTATCTTGCCATTAACACTGAGTGTGTTCCACAGTCCTACTTTGTGTCAGACTACGACCCGACCATCGAAGACTCCTACACCAAGATCTGCACTGTGGACGGAAAGGAGACCCGGCTGGACAGTAAGGCTCCGTCACACTGGACATGAATCCATACTTGACACTGTTTGTCAGAGTGATTGCAGGGTGTGTGAAAAGCTTTGTTTGAAAGCAGAGGGTGTGTTGCACCGTGATGTGATATGACACAGTCAGGCAGTGTGTTTGCTTTCTGGATGTTTCATTCCCTTGTTAGGACTTGTACTTGGCCAGTGTTGCTGCATGGAGCCAGGCTGTAGTGTGTTGGGTCACACTGCTGTTTCACACACAGTAATAAGTGAATCATCAGATGCAGACAGATTGAATCTGCACAGCTTCTGTTAATACCACTTTGTCTGGCTGCTCTTTATATGTTTACAAGTTGGTTTACAGCACTGTAAACTACTGCACATTTGACTCTAAGTATAGAATCTTGTATTCTTTTCCATACCATAGTCTTCATAAACATTACTGTAGACTAAATGATACAGTTTGGTGAAATGTAAGCTTCTTGGATGAACAGAAGCAGTAGGAGGTCATTATCTCTGAAACCACATAGATTTGATTTTCCTGTTGGGAGCACTTATGTATGTCTTGGAGTGATGTGCACAGATGTTGCAGTGTGTGAGGTCAGGTAGGTTGCGTAAAGGGTGGGGCCAGCATTCACTCATGCCTACTCACTGGCTCCGTCAGAGTCCTTGACAGGAACATTGGCCTCCCCATGTCCAGTCTGTGTACCTTTACGTTTGAGTCACACAGCTACGCATTCGTTTTTCTGAATGTTAAATCCCAGAGGCCAGTATTTCAAAACTTTAATCTAGATAAGAATTATCTGGATAGGATTAAATCTCAAATTTGGGTTTTTCAAAGCAAAGAGATGTGATCCTGATCCTACAAAACTGGGATACAGATTTGGTCATCCAGTTCTACCCAGATTCCAGATCAAATTTTATTTTCGGGTATTTCAAAGGATAGTGTTGATACTAAAAATCAGGAAAGGTGGATTCATCATGGATTCAGTGTGGGAGTAGAGACATGTAGGGCTCATGGGTGTATTTTATCATTCTTTTATTAATTTCTTGCATATTAAAGTAACACAGATCATGCCAAAATAGTATCCATTCTGAATTAAACAATTAACCAATAGACTAGTATTTTTATTCAAATACCAAATAAAACTCCAAGCTGTTATTGAGTAAAAGTGGGTTGGTGCAAAAACAAAAAAAAAATAATTTTTTCCTCCGAAAGTGCAATGTGTAACATAATTATCGCCTCCATCGTGCTTCATAATAGACTGACTGACCACTAACAGCAATGCATCCGGTGAACCAGTTGGACAGTCAATGAGAGACGCTCTAGTGAACCATCTATCAACCATTTTGATCAATAAAAACAGTTCCATTCTGACAAAACAGTTAACTATTTTACATTTTTTTTGTCCGTGTTAATGAAATGTTACTTTGACCAACAGATGGAGGTCAATCCAAACACTGCAAAACTAGATTCTGTGATCCTGATCTTGTGATATCTGGATCAGAATAATCCTATGTGAAAATTCTTCGTAAAACCAAAACAAAACCTACCAGATCAGTTTTATCTGGGATAGCAAAATAAGGGGATTACAAAATTTGGATAATTCTGAACTTCATGAAATATTTTGAAATAAAGGCCCATGGTGATTTTGAAAAAACCCAGAGGATTGTTAAACAACGCTTACTGTTTTAAAGGCATTTCCAAAACCCTCAAAGACTCTTCTAGCTATCAAGATAAAAATAAAAGATAAGAACTTGTTTCCTAAGTTGTGACTCTGTTTTGTAGTCTAAATAGAGATGGTATCTACAAATTACATATCATATTGTCTGATAAGGGATGGCACGGTGGCGCAGTGGTTAGCCTGCTGCCGCACAGCAAGAAGGTCCTGAGTTTGACTCCCGAGCCGGCAGGGCCTTTCTGTGTGGAGTTCGTATGTTCTCCTCGTGTCTGCGTGGGTTCTCTCCGGGTACTCCGGCTTCCTCCCACAGTCCAAAGACCCCCCCCTAGCACTCAGCGACTGCGGTTACAGAAATTGATGGATGTGTCTGATAAGTATTTTTTTTATGCTTCTGCATCAGCAGCAGTTGTGGCCAGAGGCATTATGTTTTCAAGCTGTCTGTCCCTCTGCAATATCCCAGGACACACCTTGAAGGAATTTCTTCAAATTTGGTACAAATGTTCTTTTGGACTCAATGATGAACTCATTATTCTTTGGAGGTCAAAGGTCACTGTGACCTCACAAACACATTTTTTGGCTATCACTTTAGATTTCATATTATAAATAGAAGAGGTCATTCAGAACAGTGCAGATACCCACCAGGCACCAGATGGTGAAGCACCTACTGCAATGACCCTGCAACTGTCAAATGTAGCCATTGGGAGTTTGCAAAGTTCCACCAAAATTAACATGACCTCCACATATGTTGTCCCAGGCTGAAATAGGATTTCAAACTGAAGCAGTTGTTAATGACTTGCAGCCCCTAGTAGCCCGTTAAGAGGTGTCATATGAAACAAAGCAATAAAAAATAGAATTGTGTTGACCTTTTATATCTAAAAGCTCAAAGGTTAACTTCACTGTGACATCATAATGTCTCAGCTCTCTATCAGTCCTCTGTCCTCCTCTGTAAAAATAGTCTCTCAGTGAAGACAGCATGTTTCTACCTGCACAGTTTGGACACAATACCTTTCAGTGAACTCCTTCCTTCTTGTAAAGCAGGTCAAAAATAGTTTTTATTGTGCAGTGGAAGAATATTTTTATCCTGATTGTTAGTAGAGTCATTGAGGATTCTAGAAATACCTGCAGATTAGTCTTGCAATACCCGATAACACCTATTAATAGTCTGGGGATTTCTAAATTCAAGATGAAGAAGCAAAATTTGTATTTTTGATTTTGAGGTGAACTGTCCCTTTAAAGGTTGGTCATGGCAGTCTAACTGAATAAGTATTTGTGTGTGTTTGTGTGTTTGTCAGTCTTGGATACAGCAGGTCAGGAGGAGTTTGGAGCGATGAGGGAGCAGTACATGCGCTCAGGAGAAGGCTTCTTACTGGGGTTTGCACTCAACGACCGCGGCAGGTAATGGAAAGTGTGGGTGAGTGTGTGTGTGTGGTGTGTGCGTGTGTGTGTGTGTGTGTGTGTGTGTGTGTGTGTGTGTGTGTGTGTGTGTGTGTGGCTTTCAGTTACAGGTAAGTGCATCTAATAAGTGTCTCAGAGGTGGACAAAGTATGCTGAATGGTTTGTCAGTATAACAGTGTAATGCTGTCACCCACAGCGTTTGTTTGTCTTCCTGCTAAAGAGGAAGTGTGGTGAGCTGTGGCTGGTGAGACTGTCATGAGGACTCACAGTCCAGCTGTTAATTAGGGTGGACTCAATATCATGGGTGTCTTTACAAGTACAATCAAATGCATCCCATGGCTATTCCACGACATCCAATATATGAAAAGATATACACATTTTCTCTAATATAACACCGTAAATTCTCGAAAGTACAAACATATGATGATGTTATATACACTCACATTAAAATTCAAAAACAGCTGAAATAATGACAAAACACTAACAGGAACCATTTTACTACATAATGAGTATTTTAACACTAGAAGTGGCAAAATACTAGTATGGCCAATTTGACCTTTGACTTCCAAACTCTATTATCTCTAATGATAAATATCATACAAAGAGATTAATACATATATTCTGTTTGTTTATCTCTTTAAAAATGAAATAACACCAAAAAATTGGACCTCATGCAAGAACATTTTTGTATTCTTTTCTTAAATTTCTCTTTCTTTTTTGTGTGTGACTGTGTCAACTATCCACCCATGCCTATGTGAGTGCACATGCATGAGACTTGTAAATTAGCATAACTAAATCCCCAATAATACCATATATGGCTGTGCTTCCTTCCTCAGATGTCAGGAAGTGTTCATTCATGAAAATGGCATCAAAGGAAAAAAAAGAGGAACTTTACAAGTTCAGAGTTTGACGTTCTGCTTTCAGAGATACATAAAGGAAGATCTGTCATTTTAATAGTGTCAGCAGTGAAATTACAAGACCTGCTAAAGCAAAGAAAGGGGAAAAGTGAGTGCTGTTGATGCCGTGTTACTGGAGGGTCAGACTGTTAAGATATAAAGAGGAAACGTCTTGATATAAAAATGACTTTAGAGAAAAAGAAACAACTCACCACAGGAATGGGCGATCAATGACTGCAGGGGGAAGTTTTCATCACAGAGACAGAGGACAGAATAAGTGAGGATGTTTGCCTGGACTTCAGACTGAGGAAATACACAGTTATTAGTGAAAAACTTAGGTTTGGATACCAGCAGACACACGCACATGACTCTGCGACAGGTCTGGACCACTCCAAAATTGTGTTAATGTCTGAAAGAAAATTCAAAATACGAGAAAATTGTTTTTTCTAAATCACTCATACACACCACTTAAAAAAATACAAAAATAAAAGCAAAAAAACTTTGAAACATTGCTATATGTAATAAGTAAAAGGGTGCTCTGTTTCAAAATTTGAGAGCTTTAACACAAAAATTCAGTGAGTTATGGGTGCTGTAGTCTGACTCACCGCATGCACACTGCTGGTGTAAGTCCTGCCAGTGGTCGCTTGCTTCACGTAGCGTCGCGATGTCCGCTATCTATGTCCTCAAAGTCCTGGGGAAACAAGAACGACCTCCTAGTTGCAACCTACATGGAGAACGGCAAATTAGCGCCTGAGACGCTAATGATATGAACATAAACAAGCTAACAGCTATTACCTTTTCTTTTGCAGTGATGTAGTCATTTTAATGCCAGAGCTCACCTCCTGATGTGCAAATGTTCCACCACAACAAGATTTCCCTCAACACTATTTTGCAGCAGCACCATCACTGCCTCCTGAGCTTAACCCCACTCAAGACATTTGTGATTGGTTTAAAGACATGCCAAGAGGGCAGGGCGTGTTTTCCACTATAGCAGAATGCACACGTGTGGAGCCAGACCTTTCTCCAGCACTGAGCACTGTGGAAAGAGGCCTGGCTATGTGAGACTATAGGTGCTGAGACAAAAACCCTTACAACCTTCCCATGTCTCCCCTTATTTTAACTGAGTCCAGTTGATTCATTCACATATCAAATATCACAATCATTTTGACCAAATACCTCTATCAATATTGCAACAATATAATAGGGATGACTTTTGGTGCTTTCACAAAGTATTAACACAATGAAACTTTGAATAAGTAATCATCAGTAAGATGGATACAATGACTAAAGACAAATAATATAACTGCTAGAACAGCCTGATAAGTTCAGAAAATGACATAACTTTACTGTAATGCAGCCTTTAAAACTAGGAAAGATGACACTTAGCTATATATATATTATATATATATATTATATATATAATGATATCCAAATGTCAGCAAGCTCTACATCCATTCCAAAAAAACAAAACAAAACACACACACACAAAATAGTTTAAAGCACGCCTCAAACACTTTCAGTAAAATGTTTGTGTTGTAAGTGTAAGGTGTTGATGAATTTGTCAGCTCCTGTTCTGCACTGTGTTTGAAGTGTTGGTGGTTTGTAGCAGAGCTAAAAGTACACCAGTAGATGTGGGCTATATTAACAGGCTCTGTCAGTTATTAGATAAAGACCCAGTGCTTTTTACGACAACTTTAACCATAACCAACTATTTGAATCATATGTAAATATGCATAGTTGCTCCATTGTTTTGAAGTACTACAAGGGGTATGTCACAGGTCCTGAAACAGCCTTTATATGACCTGCATAAGGTAACAAGACCAGTCATGAGAAGATATGTAGTTTTTCTTAATGGCTGCCACTGGGTTGGACATCAGATGAATACTGACTGCTTCATTTTATTCAAACTTAAACTTTAAACACACTTATATAAATTCACACACAGAATTTGTTGCAGCATTTTTGATTGGTCAGCACCGTTCAGGCATTTGAAAAATCAAATATATTTGATGTGATGCTGTGATGCTTAACACTGATCATCATCATCTTTGAAAGCATGTTTTCTGGAACGGAAAGAAAGGGATGAGAGGAGCTGATTTTATTGGTCATTATTATGTCTTTCTCCTGTATGTATTATGTTACTTCCTGTAAATCAGTGCCCATATGAGTATCTGCTTGTTTATTCTGTGAATGCTAATTTTGTCCCTCTGTGCTCCCAAAAGCTACCACGAGGTCCAGAAATTCCACACCCAGATCCTGAGAGTTAAGGATCGAGACGATTTCCCCATGGTGCTGGTTGGTAACAAGGCTGACCTGGAATCACAAAGAGTGGTGAGTATCACCCTCATGCACCAAAATCCTCCCTGACACCCGATTTGGCCTTTGACAAACATATTGTCCACAATTTGGTATCCTCTGCTGGCCATTTTTGCCTTTATGTCATCAGTCTTAGCTAGCAGCTAGCCTATGTTGCTATTAGATCAAAAAGTGACTTCCCATTGTCTGACAGAATATAGGATAAAAGGTTGTTTCAGAGACTTTCACAATAAAATCCTGCTGGCTGATTAAGCTTCATATTACTGTATTTGCTAATATAAATGTTAAAAATACTGCACAGTCACTTTTATTTCTGATTTGGAAAAACATATTGTATTGTATGTGTCATATTATGGTTTTCACCTGCTGTCTGCCCACAGATGTTACATTTTTACCCATGCTCATACCCGAGACTTTATATAAATATATTTTTTCTGTTAGACAACGTTTTTGCGGTCACCTGTCTGGTACCCCTGCTGATTGCTGCTTTCTACCATAAATGTCAATGTGAATATGTCTTCTTATTTTAAGGAACAGTGTGTTGGATGTAGAGAATGCCAGATTTTTTTAAACTTACAATATTAGCATAAAAAAAAACACAATACACAATACCTCTTTTGATACCATAATCAGGAGAAAAAAGAAAAGTCCTGTTACAAGTCCTGGTACAAAAAAGTCACTGAACATTGTTTGGTTTTGCTGCACGCTAAATGTCAGGCAGAACGATTAAGACTGAACTGAACTTAGATCATTTTTTCATAGCTTCGATACTTTCAATACTATAATTAACAGATTTTGTATTGTTTTAAAAATGGTGTATTGAAAAAGTATTGACGCATCAATACTTTTGATAACCTAGTAGGATTTAGTTGCATCTAGCATTGAGCTTACAGATTGCAAACACCTCAACCTCACCCTCCCCTTCCAAGCTTGGAGAAAAACCTATGGCGGCCGAATCTAGAGCCAGTGTTTAGTGTGTCAGTTGTCCTCCATGGAAGAGGGCCCTCTGTAGTTATATTCCATTTCTGTCATATTCTGTCAATAATACCCCTAAATCTGACACACTAGGCTTTTAAATGTTTTTTGTTTTTGTTTTTTTTTCATTATTGAAGACAGTAGAGTAACGCGAGCACAGCTGTACAGGAAGAACAGGATGAGGTGACAGTGGAGGGTGGCTGTGTTGACATATGGTTTGATTTGTCTGCAGATCTCCAGGGAGGATGCTCAGGCCTTCGCCAGAGAGAACAGGATCCACTACATGGAGGCTTCGGCCAAGAACCGCTACAACGTGGATGAGGCCTTCTTGGAGCTGGTGCAGATTATCAGGTATAGTCCCTAATCATTTGACTTCATTTTATTTTACCACAGGTTTAGTCTAAATCCAGGTCTGTTTTTCTATTTTATTTCATTTTCCTGCGCTGTTTTGGCTGTGTGCTTTTCTGTGTGTGACTTCAGATTCCTCTGAGTGTCTTCCTCTTTCCTAAACAGAGATTCAGACTGAAAAATGATATATGAATATGACCTATGACCTAGAAAGACCAGTTAGAGTAACAGATAATGTGTCGCTGCACAGAAGCTTGTGCATGTAACAGGAACATGTTAACAGTATTAAGTAATCTGGATACAAAAAAGGTAACTGTGTTCCATTACAGTTACAGATAAAAGGGATGTAATAAGATTACAGTTACATTTAGTAAAAATGGGGATTATTAGTAGGATTATAATTTTAAAATATAGAATGTTTTCTACCTGCTACATATTTTGTATTTTAAAAAGTCAATTAATCAATCAATAAATTGCACACAACAAAGGAAGGAACATGTGGACAGACTAATAAACCTAACAACGAACATAAAACACTAGTTTTATAAATCGATCTATAATTTTCTGGTTTCTTTACTCCTCTTTGACAGTAAACTGAATATTTTTGAGTTGTGGACAAAACAAGATATTTGAGGATGTCAAATAATTGACTAATTAATTGATGATTAAAATAATTGTTAGTTGAAGCCCTAAAAACACTATATTAGGCTAAACAATTTCACCATATTTTATATTGAGTAATCCAAAAATAACGTTAAGTAATCAAGTAACAATACTTTGATATTGTGATACTTGGATTAGGTCACTGACTGCACTTTTTAAGAGATAATTAGTAACTGTATCTGAATTAATTTTTAAAGTAACCTTCCCAGCCCTGCAGCAATCAGTGATAGATGAGCAGAGGCCCCAGTATAGATCCAGGACCCCCAAAGCGGGGAACAAATCAAAAACTGGACCTACTGCTTTCTCTTCAAACATTTTTTAAACCTGCATTAATCAATATTTGAAAGAAAGTGAAAGAAAAGACCAACTTTAGAATGATTCATTCCTCTGTTCTGCATCCACAGAAGGTTCCAGGAGATGGAGAGTCCTCCTCCTCCAGCTCATCACACAGGGAAACAGAATAGCGGTGGCTGCCCCTGTGTCCTCCTCTTAAGTACTGTTACTATGGACACCAAAGCCCCATCCCTCTACAGCTTGTCCAAAAAGGAGTGTGTATGTGCGTGCGTGCGTGTGAGTGTGAGAGAGAGAGAGAGAGAAAGAGAGAGAGGGAGAAGGTGCATCATTTTCTATCCAAATGGTTTCATTTGCACTTTTGCCAAAAGCGACTTTTAAAGCTAAAACTTTTTAAATTCGTGTTTGTAATGTTAAATTTTGATGAGAGGATCTAAAGGGAGAGATGTCAGCAGCAGCAGAGTCACTGCTTACTGATTCCACCGTGCACGGATGTGATGCGTTGCAGCCTCCGCCTCAGTCACCGGAGCTGGTCACGGACATTCTAGACAATGCTTGTGATTCCACAAGCCGCACGTCCCTATTTTTACCCAAAGCTGTTTCAAGCTGCACAGAGCAGATCAAGCAGTCAGGTAGTCAGGCACAGGAACAGCATAGATCATTTAAAATTTTCAAAATAAAACACATGTACAGAGTCCTGATCATAAAAACAGACAAAAACAGAAATTAGCTGTGTAGCCTGCGTGCCCATGGTAGAAGCACAAGAATCAGGGTAAAATAACCCCCCCAAAAAAAAATCTGAGCAAGGCAACAAAATCAGGCGAGCAAAACACTCTGTTCCTGAAATGTTCCTGGTGGGTCATGAACCCCGTGGAGGATGAATCAAAACTGCGACGCAGACGTGACGTGCCCAGTGGAATCAAGTAATAAAGCTGTAGACCAAATCAGGCATTCTGGCGATTAGCGTAGGGTTGTAATAACATTTTATGTCTCTAATTCACCAGCACTTTCTTGTTACCACCGCTCCCTCTCTTTATTCACTGTTAAGCTCACTCGACCACTGCTGCACTCTTTCTTTCTCTCTCTCTCTCGAACAAAAGGACACGAACCAAAGGAAGCTTCTTGGTGTCGCTACTTTGCAGCATAAACTGCAGCCAGACCCTCACATAGAAGCTGGGTACACAAAACAAACCAAGTGAGGGCACAGCTGGGAGAGTATCATCGTTCGCTCCGTGAACTCCACTGAATAGCGCCCGGTTCCACAGATATTTCAGGCTGACTGTGGAGCGGTCTGACGACTGGCTTACAGCCACCGCAGTGTGGCATCGGGTGGCATCTCTCCAAAAGTTGACTGTGTTTTAACTCTTCACCGCAGGGACGCCGTCTTTTTTTCTGGCATCCACTGCAGGCCCCGTCCCCTCTGCCTAAATGCACCACCTCCATTCAAATGAATGAGAGGGATGATGTTTTCACCGCAACGCCTGATTCTGTCTGAATGGTGGGGAGGCCTTAGTTTGGTGGAGAAACAGGAAGTCTGTACTCTTGCCAGTGTAGAAAGGAGCCGTTTCCTGCAGGTACAGATGTCAGCAGTGACATTAGCAGCTAAAGTTGTCAAAAGTATCAATTCAATACTTTTTCAGTACCACATGATAAAAAAACAAAAAAAACATTCAACAGTGTTGAAAGTACCAAAGGTTTAAAAAAGATAAGATCCAAGTGCTCATTCAAAGTTCAGTCTTTATTGTCCTGCCTGAACTTGTCTTGCAGCAAAACCCGACAGTGTTCAGTGACTTTCTGCACCAGCACTTCGTGTAGGTTGTTAATTTTAAGAAAACAGGGGAAAAAAAGTCAGATTTTGTGCACCTTGGGCTTTTTTTTTCTTTTTGCTGTGGTATCAAAGTTTAAAATTCTGGTATTGTGACAGTCCTATCAGCAGCACACAGCTTAGCTTCTCACATGAACAGTTTATGTCTAATACTATGTCTCAGTGTACAAAAATGACTGTAACATCTCAACTTGCTCATGACATGTAGCACACTGTGTAGTCATGTTCCATGCCTCCCTGCAGGGGGCAGCAGAGTCATAAAGGAATGGGGGAAGAGTTTGTCTTTTGTAGCCACCTCCCCATGATGACACCAAATATTGAAAACATCCATGAGAACCAGATGTCTGATCAGATTCTATACGATCCAGATGCAGAACTTCTGGTCCTAATTCAAAATGTTCTCTAAAAGGTTACATGAACTTGTGCCTGGCAGTGCAGTATTCATGGCAGCACAACTTATTTCTGTTTGCACATTTCAACATTTTACCAGTGGGCAAAATGTTGAGTTGACACACACTCTGGATGTTCAGTGTTTTGGTGATAGGTGGACTGCTTTCTGGTACTAATGTCTTTTTCTCCATTCTTTTAGTTTTCACCTCAGCGTCCTATGTAGGTAAAATGTATAATAATTTTAAATTTTTTTCGCAGAAATGAACAATAGTGACCACAAACACGACAGAGTGGGGATGAACTGGTAGCAGGTAGAAGTTCATTCTTGACTTTAAGTACAGCAGTTTAACAAAATAATCCCAACTCGAGGTTCACTTACTAGCTGTCTCTAGAGCTGTCCATTCTTATTGTCTTCATCTGAAAGGACTCAGTCATGGAGATGGTTCAGTTGTCACTAGGTGACTTAAAGCTGGGGTAGGCAGTTCATTTTTGGCGTCGCTGGGCAAAAGTTCCATAATAACCCCTCAGTAATTCAAGTGGGCTGCGAGAAAACTGGACTCCTGCTCCAAATCTTCTGTTTTCAGGCTTTAGAGAATCTAGCTCGTGATGGACTTGGCCCATCACAGGTCAGTAAGATAATTGATTGTAGAGTCTCATTCCCAAAATGTCAGTATTGGATGACCTGGGAACAGAGTCCTGCATGGGTCTAGGTCTGGTTTTGCAAACCCACACCAAATCTCAGCACCAGAACCGACCCGTTACCCGCAATTATCTCAAAGTCAAGCCGGATCCTCATGCTGATGTAAGGTCGGGTTTTGTTTTTCAGTCCACAAAACACTGCTGGAGTTTCACAGGAAAACAGCATTGCAGAATCTCCCAAACAACTGAAGTGAACGGTGACCAGTTTTCAAACGTAAAAACAACCAAAAAAAAAAAAAAAAAAAAAACTTAAAATGCCTCCATACTCCTCGTCTGACTTAATCCAACCCAACCCTCAATTGGCATGAGGGTGAGTAGATAATGACTGAATGTGAATTTTCATTTTTAGGTGAACTCTCCCTTTAATCATATACAACTACCTGTTACTGTATAACATGACTGAAGTTTCTTACTTAGGTCACATGTAGACAACTAAGCCATCTCCATGACAACTGAACAAGCTTCATTCACTAATGAAGGCTGTGATATGAGGTGGAACAATAAGTAGACCTCAAGTACAGATTGTTTTGTTTTTTTCAGTGGATATGAACTGTTGTGTCAGTCGTGAAGGTGTGTAATATTCTAATATCGTCCTACATATCACATTGGAGGTGGTGGCTCAGCCCCCTCTGCACAACATCGATCCAACAAAATGTGTTTTGTGTGTTTCTGTCACTGTTCTGTCATACTTTGGCCTCTGGACTGCAGTGTAACTCTACGTACATGTGCCTTCCACAAATGTGCAGTAGCCAAATCAACCCAGTAGAGAGCACTATTGCAGCAACAGGGATGAGCAGCCAGCAATTCTCAGCAGCCTCCCACAGACGGGCACGGCCAGCTGTTTTGGTCGGACCACACATCCAGGCCGTAGATGCCTTATTAGTCCTGGATAAGGTGTCTCCGGTGAGACAGGTGTGTCCCTCTGCCCTGATGTGTCTTCTGTCATTGGTAATGAGACAATCAGAAACCACAGACATGAGTCTAACTCGCGTCTTCAAGCACCTTCTTCACTGTTTTATTCAACTCAAGATGATGCACACCAAGAAAAAAGGCTTTATCACATTCACTTAAATAATAAAAAGAAAAAAAATCTCTCACTGTACTTTTTACATTGATCACTTTTATACATGATGATATTTCCATTTTATTACAAATTAAAACATTTACCCGAACATTTGTTTCTGTTGTCCTGTATGACTCTTCAAACCGACACTGTTTTGAGATCTGAATTCAGTGGTGGTGTGTAATTAAGTACATTTACGCAAGTATTTGTACTAAAGTACAATTTTGAGCTACCCGTACTTAAGTTTATCACATATTCTCAATTTCTGATACCTATATTTATACCTGTATTCCACTACAGTTTGTAAACTAATGTTTTACTTTTACTTTTTACTCCACTACAGTGTTTCGACAGCATTAGTTATTAGTTATGTTGGTTAATGAACCAATTTTGAAAATAGCTAATTGTGAAATAATCCTCCCAACCCTGATTGCATTGAATATAGAGAAAGGAACTGATCACAGCTGGACTGACCTGTTAGTGTGTCAGTTGTGGGTTAATGAAGCACTACTTTATTTTGAAAAATGTGTCATATAAAGCACAATCTCATCTAAGAGAAGTTAAAACTAGATTTCATCACAGTCAGACAAAGACAGGGATGCATAATGAGGTAATAACGCCTTCGCTGACATTGTATTCCAGTGAAGCAAATTCTACATTTGATTGAATTACTTTGTAGTTTATCAGATTGTAAGCAATTTGCATCAGGAGTCAGAGTTCTTGTCGAGCTGCATGATGATGTTCTTGTCTGATGTCATTATATGTCTTTCAATGAAGTAAAGGGTATTTTACAGACGCGTCTTCACTGAGTTAAATGACGTGTTGTTTGTCTGTTCAACATATTCAGTGTTTTCAGGTTTCATTCTGTATACTCAGTTGTACATTCACTGTGCTCATAGCATATAATTGCCTTTTTACATCAACAGCCTCCAAATACAGTCAAGACCTCTTGAAGTACAGTTTGAACTTTAAGAAATCACTCAGTATTTTGCAGATCTCTGCTGGACAACTACTACAATACCATCACATCTGCCAGATGCAACCAGCAGAGATTTACAAAGTTTTCTCAGCTTTCTTAAAGATGCACAGAGCAGTGTGATGGTATAACAAATGGTCCTGGGCTCACCTAACTGCAAACTTGCCTGTTAAAAGGTTGTTATTTATTAAGAACAATTTATTGTTTATTTAGAACATTTTGTTATTTATTAAGAGCAATTTATCATTTGTTTAGAACATTTTCTTATTTATTTAGTACATTTCATTATTTAGAACTTTATTATTGTTATTTATTTAATTTTTTATTTATTTAGAATTTTTGGTATTTATTTAGAACATTTTGTCATTTATGTAGAACATTTTCTACAACATGCACACATTCTCTTACTCACAAGTAGATAAAACAAGTAAACAAAATGAGTGTGCTCAGTGAGCAGAAAAGGTTTGTGTTGGTTCCTCCTCCCACATGGTATGCTGTCTAACAGGTTTGTGATGTGACGTTTCTCACGGTAAACAGCTCAACACTTTGCGTTCTGGCAGTTTGAACAGAAAACTCAGCATAAAGACGTTTTGTTTGAAGTGATATTGGTGCCTTGATGTTTCTGAACCTCCAGAGGAATAAGTGGTGTTTTTCTCCTGGAAAGCTTTGACAGAGCGAACTACAGCAGTAAGGAGGCAACAGAGTTGGACAGGTGAGTTTTTGGAGCCTCATCCTCTGAACACTCACACCTCAGGCCACAAGTGTAAGATTCATTTCCACAGTATCCTCCTGTGTGTTTTTCCCCTGTAGTTTTTTGCTTCAATGGCATCCTCGTCCGTGTTATGGATTACTGTGCTGTCCCTGCAGCTGGTGGCCCACTGCTCTGTCATCTACAGACACAATCCAGGTACTGTAAACCACACCTCTTCTCACACAGCTGGTCAGTTCATACAAGGGTAACTGTGTTCACATGTAGTTTGAGCTGATGGCAGCAGGGTGAACAGACTGTGGTGATTATTTCCTATTACCAGGGTTTGGAGGATTACTTTAAAAATGTACTACTCACTGTTTAAAAATACTAACATAATCCAAGTAGCACAATATTAAATTATGTACCTTAATTAGTTTCCATTATTTTTTGATTACCTCAATATAAAATATGGTGAAATTGTTTAGCCTGTTTCAGTGTTTTAGGGCTGTAACTAACGATTATTTTCTCAATTAATCGATTAGTTGGTCCATAAAATGTCAGAAAATGGTGAAAAATATTGATCAAAACTCAAGATGATGTCCTCAAATGTCTTGTTTTGTAATAATTACAATGAATAGTAAATAAATATTAATTAATAAATTATAATTTTGTAGTAGAGAACCAGAAAAAGAGATTTGACTTTTTTTTTTTTTTTTTTTTTTTTTATTAAAAAGTGACTCAAAGCGATGAATCGTTGAATTAATCCTGTCACAATCTTGTCAAACGTGTGGGACATACGTCCATGCGCTCCACGTGTTTGGATCTATTTCTCAAGTGACAAGACTATGACAGGATTAATTAATTGATTAACTTAATTTAATTACTCCTCTGTGACAGTCAATTGAATATCTTTGAGCTGTGGACAAAATAAGACATTTGAGGACGTCATCTTGAGCTTTGATCAACATTTTTCACCACTTTCTGACATTTTATGGACCAAACAACTGATTGATTAATGAAGAAAGTGATAGATTAATCAATAATGAAAGTAATTGTTACAGGAAAGACAAGATTGTGACAGGATTAATTAATTGATTCATTGTTTTGAGTTTGTTTTTTTTTTATTTAAAATATGTCCAAACTCTCTACTAATCAAGTTACATTACTTAAATACTGTGATACTTGGATTATGTTATGTTTAACAGGTAATTAGTAACTGTCAGAATACGTTTTTAAAGCCGCAGTCAGTTCACCCTGCTGCCATCAAACAGGACATACAGAAGTATCTGCCGCTGAACCACCAGACTGAAGAGCAGCTTCTTACCTTAGACTGTGAGACTGCTCAATTCATCGCAGCAGTCCTCCATAGAAATGTGTTTGTTATATATTTTTATTTATCTTTTAACCAATTCCGATCAATCAGTCAATCAAAGAGGGAACTACATTGAAATCTCATCAAACAACCTTGTTTAACTGTTAAATAAACCACCTTTATCATTAAACCTGTAAAGCTTGACACATGAAATACTTGCCAGGAAATTCAAATTTTTCAAAACTGAATTTTTTATTGGACCTTTTCACAAAATGAAAAAAAAAATCTATATCATTTACATGTAGAGTATGATAGTTTGTATTTATTCATTGATTTGTAAATATATTAGGACATATTCAGTTTGGTTTTTGGTTTTTTTTTTTTTTCACGGGAGCTTTTTGTATTTGGACGGCAAAAACAGCTTGGTCAATGTAAACTGAACCGGTCAATATAACATACAGTTAGGATAGCGATTAAAAGTGATTATAATGAGAGAGTAAAAAATGCATACGCATATGTAAATTTCCACTCTAAATTCATCCTAAGATGACATTTCAGTCCTAAGTTAGTTTGTTTTCAAGTGTATTTATGATTGTGGTGGAAAAAATGCAGCATGAAATTCACTAGAACAATGTTGGAGGGATTCACAAATAAATGCTCTCATGTACCGGCTGTATTGTATTTAATGCACGCATTTCCAACATGATTTTAAAATAAAATAATGTCCAAAATATGTAATTAAAGGTTGTTTCACCAAGGTAAATATTCATATTGAAATATCAGTTATAATAACTGATAATAATAACTGTTATTCTTACAGTAACTTTTTCAAAATTAGCAAAGATTTCACTGCCAAAAATGTGCGACTCGCTATGAAGGCAGCCATGTTGGATTTTGCTGCTGCCTGCAGTGAACCGATAATCCATCAGATGGTAGAAGACATGTCTCAGACTGATACAACAGAAAGTATTGATCATACTGATGTTGTAGAGGTCTCAGAAACTCTGTATGAGATGCATAGTATTTCTTAATAATATCCCTGTATTGGCTCACAGTGTATGGGAGTTATATTGTTCTCTGTGGGCTGTGTTGTGCAGGAGATCCAGTGCTGGTGGACGGGCAGTCGGCGAGCTCCTTCCTGTCCCGCTCGCTGCTCTATAACAGCTGGGACTTTGAGTTGGTGGTCCGCGACAATCTGGAGAGGGAATGTGTGGAGGAGCAGTGCAGCTATGAGGAGGCGAGAGAGGTGTTCGAGGACGATACTCAGACGGTATGGACTGTCTCTCTACTGTACACTCATCTAAATGTAGAATTCTACATGCAGACAGGGACAAACCTGATTTGGGTGCCACCTAGAGGTTGGGAGGCTGACATCACCCCAAACATTTTGTGAGATAGTTGTGGCAGTGACAGGAATGTTCTGAAGGGAACCAAAAATCATTAAAAGGACAATTCTAATCCTGAAACAAAAAAAAGTTTCATGTAGGAGCTATTTTCTTTCTACCGAACTGCACCCACCTGAGGAGGACATAATAAATGTTAACATCCCACGCTGTCACAAGCATGAGCTTCTCATCATGAGTAGATGCACACTTCCTTCTGCGTGGTGATACAGTTGTAAGTTTGGTAGAAAGTAACCTGATACGCAGGTGGTTTGTTACACTGAACCATCTGGTCTCCTGAGAAACTGTTTGGAAAAGGGCAGGCACTTTAAAAAAACAAAACAAAAAACACTTGGCTGGTGATTGGATGAACCATTTTGTCTATCACAGGCATGTCTAAAACTACTCCATGAGGGGCCATGGGGCTGCGGGTTTTCGTTCCTACCAAGCCGGATCACACCAGGCTTGACTCATTTATTCAACTGATTTCAGTCTTCAAATAGCTGATTAGTCGAGTCAGGTGTGCTGTTGATTGGTTGGAGCGAAAACCTGCAGCCACTCGGCCCTTTGTGGAATAGTTTGGACATGCCTGGTCTATCATTTCTAACACAGGCTAACCTTAACCAATCAGATCAAACTCTTGCCGAACTCGGTTGGGAGAAGAGCGAAAACATCTTTTTCATAGAGAAAATATATAAATCAATTTTACAAAATTTACATTTTGGTGTCATTTCATTTAAAAAAAGATAAACTAACAGAATAAATGCATTAATCTCTCAGTCTGTTATTTATCATAAGAAATAATAGAGTTTGGAAGTAAAGGTCAAAATGAGCGCTTATGGTCGTTCTAGTAGTTATGGAATTCTGCCACTTCTAGTGTTAAAGCATGTAGTTCCCCAATGACTTAAATTAAATATTCTTTCCCATTTTAATATAACTACTTCATTAAATCCTCTTTTGTTTCCATTTTAGGAACTGTTTTGGAAAAACTATGTCGACAGTCATGGTAAGGCTTTAAAAGATGAGTGTCATCCATTATTGTAGTCTACTTGGTGTTGGGCTCAGTCTGCAGAATCTTAAAGTACGGGGGCAGTATCTCAAAATAATAAGAATGTTTCTGAAAATAATGACTTACATCTCAAGAGAATGATTTAATATCTTAAAATAATGACTCAGAATGTAAGTAATTTTGATAAAGTTTCTATGTTTTTTATCTACATACATGCATATATAGTTAATATTTTAGAATTCTAAATCATTATTTTGAGATTCCAAGACATTATTTCAACAAAGTTGCTACATTTTAATGACTCACAGGATCTTCTTTTTTTCCATCATATTGGCAGAAATGTGCTTCCATAGATACAGATGTTTGGAGATGAGTGTACAGTATAACGTGGATCTCTCTGTGTGTTTCTCACTGTTAACAGACTCCAGCCTGCAGTGTAGTCATACACTTCACTGATAAACCACAGAATTATAGACAAACATGAGGCTTTGTGATCAAATAAAGTTTTTATATCACATCAACACTTCTGTCCATATTTGCGCACATTATCTCTCTCTGCTACAATCACTTTTTGTTTTAATCAGCTGACAATGTGAGCGCTGTTATCTCCCTCAGGAGGAGTGAACATCGCTCACATTCATGAATTGCAAAATGATCCGTTCAGTTCACCGTTCACCAAAAATATGAGCATTTTCAATGAACGACGCTCTTTAAGTGCGTTCAAGCACGACACTGTTGGTCAAAGTACATTCCTGACTACAGAAAATGCTGCAGACTTCAGTTTATATGTGGACAGGAACAGTTCAGAATTCACAGGTGTCACATTCACTACTGTAAGGAGCGTCACTTACTGATGACATAAGCTAATTAGACCAACAGAAGACCGTAATGAGTGATGTCATCGCTGTAGTGATAAGTGACTGACTGACCTGACTGATCTGAGATCTGATTAATGATGTTTGTCTGTGAAGCATACACACCCAGAGTGGACGTGTCGGGGCTGGTGGCAGGGATCATGGCTATCCTCGTGTCTGCGGTGATTGCAACTGTGCTGGGAATCTACTGCTACAAATCCAGGACCAAAGGTGGACGGAGGTCAGCCCAGTGAGTTTACTGTGAAGTCTCAGCTCATACCATGACATCTTAACACTGCTGGCCATGATAGTTGGTTTGGGTGCTCAAATGATGAAATCTAACTACTTCGGTGACCCTCCGACCTTTTGCCCAGCCACCACCACCAAAGTCTCACAATTCTTTTAAAAACAGGGGGTGTCCAGGCTTTTTCGACTGGGGTGGCACAAGCCTGCTGTGAAAATGGAACGAGTAGAAACAGATATTTGTGTTAAAATGTTGTTAAAATGTAAGGAGTAAAAGTAAAAAGTTGTCAGAAAAAGAAATACTCAAGTAAAGTACAGAACCTGAAAAATCTTCTGAAATACATTAGTACCTTGCTTGGCGAAGTCTTTTCAGTTGGTTTTCTGAATGTTGTCATGTGTGTATCAGAGCTCCGGTGAGGATGGCAGCAGATGGGCGTCCAGCCCCAGAGTCTGTGCCCCTGGCTGGGATCATCGCCCCAGGTCTGCCTAGCTACAATGAGGTTCTGGCCCGCTCTGGGCAGCACGATGCCCCACCACCTCCATATTCAGGGTAGGTGGATTCTCTGGTATGCACATGGATCCAGACCAGTGTCTGTAGTGTCCAAGATCCAGCCAAACACCTGTAAAAAGAAAGATACAGGTGTGGTTTATTATAAACAGAAGCACCTGACTATTCAACCTTACCACTTCATGTCTACACCATCTTCACCATACACACTTAAAATATAAGATACAAAATATAAAATAGATACAACTGAAATACTATAAACAGAGTAAAAAATGGCTATGCTGAGGACAAAAATATACAAAATATAAAATATATCAAATTAAATTTGCCTCATTTTTGATGTTGCATCTGAGAGGAGTTCTTTTGCATTCGATCCAAAACACAGCAGCAGCTGATCTCACAGTACGCTGCAGCCCTGTCTTTTTCAACGCTCTTTCTAGGAACAGAAATGCAGCCTGTAGGAACCTCATGTTCCGAGCTGCTGTGTGCATACAAGAAACCTCACAAAGATCTTTCCTCTCTTTGACCACAGGGGGGCGCCATCAGAGAGCGCTGGTCCAGAGGACAACGAATGAATGGTCTGGCAGAGCATCTCTCGTCATTATGGTTGATGAGGCACTGGTGGTTTGAGTGAACTTTGAAATATTGCATGTTTTTTTGATATACTGTATTTATGAGTGAAGTTTGGACACAGTCCCGAACGGACACTACTGATCTGCATGTTGGCTGCCCAGTAGTCTGTCCCCAACTGATGTGATGCTTCAAGCGTGGGTAACAGCTGAGGGTGGGAATCATTTTTACAGTGGCACTGTACAGCCAACTGTGTTGTGTGTGTAAGTCAGTTCATAGAGAATATTGGTTCTTTTAGAAACACAGACATGTTTTATATAATAAAACACATAACAATTACACCTCTCCAGTCATTTTATCCATCAGTTATGTCTTGTAAAGCCAGTACACTTAGAAATAAGGGTTTGAAAAGGGTCCTGAATGAAAGGATGACGTTCTACTCAGAAACATTTATTCTTAAAAACCCTTTTATTGTGAAGTAAGGATTCACCAAGTTCTTTGTAAGAATAAGGATTCCATCCAATCCTAACCTGATGGTTTGTTACACAGAAACATCTGGGAAGTCATCCTTAGAAACTGTTTGGAAAAGGGCAGGCACTTTCAAAAAAACACTTGGCAGATGTACTCTTCAGAATACCAAAGTCATATTTGATGCAATAAAGGTACAACTAATAGATGAATAATAAAATAGAAGAATCCCTAGAATCTTGAATCGAACTGATTTAAGAACCAGAGGTAATTTGGTGGAAAAGGGCCTGAAAAATGGGTGCAAGTGGAACCTTTATAAAAGGTTCTAACAGGAATCAAAAGGGGTTCTTAAATGGAACGCTTTTCATCCATAGAATCATTTTTGGAAGTGCTGGAAGGGTTTTGTCAAGGTTCTTTGTACCATAATATAAAAATGTTCTCTGTAGTTTAATAGATGGCTACCAAGGTTCCAAAAATCTTGAATGGAACTGGTTCAAGAACAAGAGTTAATTTGGTGGAAAAGGGCCAGAAGAAAGGGTCACAAGTGGAACCTTTAGAAAAAGGTTCTACCAGGAACCAAAATGGGTTCTTAATGGAACCCTTTCATCTAAAGAATCATTTTTAAAAGCTCTGGAAGGGTTTTCTTTTATCAAGGGTTCTTTGTAATATGATATAAAAAGGTCTTCAGTAGTTTGATAGATGGCACCAAGGTTCCAAGAATCTTGAATGGAACTGGTTCAAGTTAATTTGGTGGAGAAGGGTCTGAAGAAAGGGTTGCAAATGGAACCTTCGTTCTGCCAGGGCCAAAAAAGGATTCTCCTATGAGGACTAGCTGAAGAGCCCTTTATGGTTCTAGTTAGCACTTGTATTTCTAAGAGTGTAGAGATAAGTACATGTGTAATAAGTTGAGTTCACAAGCATGTCATCACACCACTCTGTACATGCTGCAACTTATTTATCACAACTGTTTATTACAGAACTACAGCTGGATACAGAAGCTGAGCTCAGTTTTTACTGTCTTCCACAAGCTACAGCACACTGCGCTGCTGTGCATGACAAATTGTGTGTGTATGTGTGTGGAGAGTGAGTGTGTGTGTGTGTGTCTGTGAGCGAGGGAGGGAAGGAGAGGATGAACGCCAGCCCAGTCATTCCTCTTAAAAATGGCGTCTTGTGAACAAAATGAGCGAAAATAGCTGTAGTGTTGAGTGTGTGAGCAGCAGCAGCAGCAGCAGCAGAGCAGTGGTCGGCGCTGGATCAGTGTGAATGTGGCTTCGCTTATTAAAGCTGCTACAGAACGTGGAGCATCTGTTCTACGGCCCATCAGCTTAACACAGGAGACAATAGACAGTGAAATATATGGGGAGAGGAGAGGAGGGAGGAGGTGCTCCTGGCTGCTGTGACCCCCTCCCCTCCTCCTTCTCTGGCTCCTTATCCTCCCTCCATTCCTCCCAGTCTACAGGCTCGTCAAGCGGAGAAATAAACAGAAGCGAGCAGCGGCAGAGAAGAGAAGACATTCCTCCCTCCCCTCCCCCTCGCTATCTGCCCATCTTCATCCAGCCCTTTCTTTCATGGAGAGGAATTATCCCGCTGCAGGCTTCGGAGATCTTGGGGCTGGGACGGGATGGAGTTACGACAGATCGGCCAAAGCAAGGTAAGCCTCGGTGGGCAAAGCATGGGGCACCCATCCGCTCCTGGTGGGTGCACCAGTGTGCTTTAACAATGCCACGAGCCTGCCTCCCTTTGCGCCTCTGCATTCAGCCAGGCTGCATGCTGCTGCTGCTGCTGCTACATGGCCACCAGCTCCAGGTACAGCCAGCCGTATTGTCATCGGGGGAGGGGAGGAGGGGTACTGGGGGGGGGGCTGTCTCCAAAATGCATGGAATGCGATGGAAGGTTAATAGTGATACGGAGACGGAGGAGAGGAGAGAGACGAAGGGGGATGGGTTGCTGGGAGCCGAGGGTGTTATTTTAAAGAATGAAAGATCACATCCAGGTTCAGCTCTGCATTGTCTCCGCCGCCTGCAGCTTTGTCTTCTTTTCACTTAACACATGCATGACAGGGACACTCGCAGGTTGGTGGGCACAGTGGTCCACTGATTGGCTTGCAAATCATAGCAGTGCGATGCACAGAGCTGCTGCCTGCTGTGGCAAAGAGACACCAGCCAGCATTCCATGAAATAGACAAACAACTTGTGAATGAAATAATGTGCCTTTATAGTCATATGTTTTATTTAGTCCCTATTCAAACTGAAGCAACTGTCAGTAATGTAGCTAATGATGATAACAGCAGCTGCATGACTGTACTGACAGATTTGTGTGTGTGTGAGTGTGTGTGTGTGTTGAATATGGCTGATGTGCTCTCAGTGAACTTGTTGGGCTCAAACATCAAAGGTGACATTCCGCCTTATTAGTAAACACCAGCCTACTGTACAACAATGTCACGTGACAGACAAACGTGCCCGACTGTCACCGAATTAAACGTCAGCTAATTAAGGTTAGTAATTAGCCACAGCTATGTTAGCTTTCCGCGCAGTCAGACTGCATGTTTAGTTAGCTCGCACATGATTCAGTGTGTGACAGTGGCTGCATCCGTGCAGCTGCAGACACGTTCCCTCTGTGTCCCGTCAGACGAGGCTGCCGTGCAACACACGTTAGCAAACAGGCTAATTAGCCAGTGCGACACGTCCGCGGCATATGTTCTGAAATACCAGCACAACCCCCGACACTGTCGCCGTTAATAAACACCGTTCACAAATGACACAGGGAGAGGGCTTCTCCTCACACGTCAGTGTTGTGTGTTGGAATTGTGGCCACGAGCCATGCTAAAGTTAGCTATCTCCTGTTAGCTTTGCTCCACGTTAGCGGTCGCCTTGACAACCACATCAGTCTTCCGTCAGGCTCAGGAACCAGTGCTAATGATGCTTTTCTTTAGACTACAAATACAACAAATGGCATAATGTAGGGGAGACTGGGAGCAATTGTAACATTTTTAAAAAACATTTTCAATCATAACTCACAGACAGCTTGAAATACACTGATCATCTTTTGATATATGAAACGTATGTGCACTAATTGATAATACAACTGATATATTTTCACTTATAGGGATAAGATCATAATATTATAAGGTTGGGCAATGCCTACCAAATTGGCATATGATGATGTCCACAGCGAAACATTACGATGGATGATGACATTGTTGCTGGGTCTAAAAGGGTTTTTGTCTCGGTAGCTTAGTTCTGTTCAAATAGAAAATAAGGAACATGCCAGATTTTGTTTTGTATGTGGTTCAGATTCTCTTAGATGTCAGGCATCGTCTGTTTTCAAAGCAAAAGCCTGTTTCTGTTATTCTAGAGGACTAGGTAGTTGCCTAGATGAGTTTAAGTTATTTTACATTTAGATTTAGTGAAATATTTTAATTTTTCAACAGGAAAGTATGTCAGCACCGACAACCAAGTGCTTAAAATGGGCCATGTGTCACAGGGGTAGGCTTGGACAGTATAAAGGTATTATGGTATTCCAGCATATTAAGAAATCCTAAATAAACTTTTAGAGGAGAGATTTATTGTTAGGAACAAAACTTGACTATATCAGATACAAATGAATTGAATCAAACCTTTATTGACTGAAGACCAAACTGAGAAGAAGTTTCCTGGGGTGAGAAAGAAGCTGAAGGAAGCAATTATTGCTTGAGAAATGAAGTGAGGAAAGACAGTACCGTTTTAAGTACCAAAATGTACCTTAAAGGTGCTGTAGAGGACCAGCATCTCAGACCAAAACAAATGCATGCTTGTTTTCTCAATAAAGTTATGGGGGAAAAGTGTCGCCTGAACACACACTGCTCACAAATCTCAACTGTCAAACTAGGAAGTGGTCATCAAATGTGGATCAAGATTATGTCAATACGTTCACTTATTTCTGACTTAAAATGTTTTCAAAAACATAATTTAGTGACTGTTTCGTTGTGAAATAAGACAGATTTTAAACAGGCAGTCGCCATTTTGGCACTTGTATCTAGAAAGGAAACCCCAGACCTGCGAAAGATCTCGCAAGATTGATAACTGTGATCTTTTTCTCTCCCTAAACAAATGTTTTCTGTCCCTAAACCTACCCAGATCTTCAGCAAAGGGTTGTCATAAACATTATCAGTTTCTACAATGTGCACAATAAACAAACAACGCATACAAATCTTGTGAGCCTTAACAAAAAAGGTTCCCTTATAGGAACAACCGTTTCCAAAGTCGACTCCTGACACTCAGATCAAACTGTCAAACTACGTAGTGTTGATTAGGTATGGTTCAGTGTTGTGTTACTGCATCACTTATTTCTGCGTTGCTGCTGTTGAGCACAAACCTTTTATCTCCATACTTTCTTTTCTTTTTCTTCATAAATCAATGCTATTGGTCACCCTTGATACAGAGGGTTTTTTTTTTCATTTCCTGAAAAGAAACAGTTTTAGACATACAAGCTTTCTGCCCGACAGCAACAGTGTTTTATTGACTGTTCAGTTGCACTGTAAAAACAAAAAAGAAAGAAAAAAGAAAAAAAAAAACCTCAAAATTCCAACACAGGAGACAATAGACAGTGAATTATATGGGGAGAGGAGAGAGACAACGAACTGCAATAGATTTTTGAGTTTTTAGTCCAACTCAAATTGTTTTTAAAAAGTTTTACCAACTACCGATCTTTTGCTGAGATAATGTACTTTTCTTCTTTACATAAAGCCTTGAATTTAAGAAACTCAAAACATTGTATTTAAAAAATATTCATTAAATTATTGAAATGCAAGTAAATGTTAAAATTTTAATATTTTCAATTAAAACTATTAAATTTTTCAGGCACTAAAAAGAAGACAAGTCAGGTTCTCTGCTCACTGTGAGTAAAACTTAAAGATTCAAGTTTATCTAAAGAAGGAAAGTAAATTATTATATATAATTATAGGTCAGCAAAACATTTTAAAGTTTATTTTCAAAACTTAAGAGTCTGAGTTGGGCTCAGAACTCAAAAATCTATTGCAGTGTGTTGCCTTGTAATTTTAAGACATCTCAACATTTTTTTTTTACAGTGTGTAATATGATAAGATTACTCACCAGACTACCATGTTGAAAAACAGAGGCAGGAAAGACTGAAAGGCACTTGCATGCATGAAAATGCTCGTGCACAAACATGCATGCGTACACGCATGAACAGGGACAGGCGGCTGCTGCAGCTGAACAGAGACTAGAGAGTAACAACAAAAACACAGGCAGTGAAACGTCATCCTCTGCTCAGGGAGGCAGTGCTCCACTATATCTTTATATTTCAATGAGGCTGGATGTTGTATTTAGCACTTTTAATGAATTGTACTTTTTGTGAGGAGTGAAAAGGACAGCAGAAATTAGTTAAAACTTGTATGATATGGAAATTGGGTCTTTACACCGGCAATTAACACTTCCAGCTTTTCGATCACAATCATGAAATGTGGATTGTGCCTTGAGTGTGACTTTTAACACTTTGTGCGGGAATCAGCAATTAGGAGAAAAAAGGAGGAACTTTTGAAATGCTATAGAAAAACTGTTGCGACCTGGAGGTTTGAAGGCAAGAGGAAATGTGGCCAAAACTAACCGTAACCCTGATAACACAAGTTTACCCTCACAGTACGATTTCTGATGCAACAGTAATACCCATTTTTTTCTTTCTCACTTGATTATGCTGTAAAAACTGTGAACGTTTGTCCTTCGGTAAACATCCCTACAGACCATACTTGTGCCCACTGCGTAGCTAAGAGGTCGGATCAATGAAGAAGGGTCTCACTGTGGCCTGACAGACTACACGGCACTCCTACTTTACTACCTGTTACACCCCCGGAGATAACTCATTGGATTAACGTACTTATTTGAACCCAAATTGCAAAACCTTCCGATGTAGCTTTTGTGGCTAAAGTTAACCATGCGGTTTTGGTGCCGATGGATGCACGATATTGGATATATCTGATATTTTCCATCTAATATTGGCCAGTTTCAGGAGTAACAGATGAGACTTAAGTAAACTCAAAATAAGAATCTCATTTAACTTGTTCATAAGTCAAAGAAAAAATTGTGAGAAACAAACATTTCCTCTGGGCTTGCTCAATTTTGGACCGTGTTCATGTAGTTCTTGCAACCACTAACTAACTAACTAACAAACTAACACTAACTAACTAACTAACTAACTAACTAACTAACTAACTAACTAGGTAAACCATGAATTATTTGATAACCTAACTCAAGAACCTATTATGCTTTAAATAGTTAATCCACAGTCGCCCTTGGGAACTTTTTACAATACACTGATTGTTGACTTTACGAAGCATTAATTCATATCTGTGAATCGATATACTGCCCACTTTTCTCATGAGTCATTCCTGATTAACTATGAACCAGCTGCTGACTCATTAATTACCAATTACTTGCCCCCCCAAGTAAAGCCATACATTGTATTGAGAAGTTACTAAGTAATCCCTCATAACTTCATGATAAGACACTACTTAGTAACTACTCAGTAATTATTATAATTAAATGAATTAATGATAGTAATTAAAGTAATTAATGAGTCAGCAGCTGGTTCATGGTTAATCAGGAGCGACTTGTGAAGAACGTGAGCCGCAGATCATTTGTTCATGAATTACTCAGTACTCAACACTTCATTAATTACAAGGTAGTTGCTAAGCTATTCTTCACACATTTTTTGGTAACCGTCATATTTTTGGGCAGCATATTATAAAGTGTTACCCAAGTTGCTGACGAAAAATATATAATGCACTCAGCGCTCTCACAAATCACATAGATCTTAAAACCGTATCAATCATTCAGAAAACACATCAGCACATCTTTAATCAGTTTAAAGCGTCCAATCTGAAGGTTCTGCAGTTTTGTGTTTGTTTTTCTAGCTCTGCTACGCATATTCAGAGATTACTAGTGACTGTGTCAAATTCAAACCAACCGGAAAAAAAACAAGCCAAATTAAATCATGAGACAAATTATAAAACAACTTGAAAAAACAAATGTTCTTTATAATGAACCAGAACATCAAAGACTGATTTCTACGGACAAAGCAACTTCTCTGAGGAAAAGCTCTGTTTGAAGTCGGTCCATTAAAAGATGACATGGCACCACAAGTGGAGTTTTTACCAAATCTTCAAGCGTCTGTCTGAGAATTTAAACATTTCATTAGCATCAAGCACACCACTCACCAGCTCAGATTTTATACCCATATACATTTCAATCAGGAGAGACGAGTGAATGAAATAAAGAGAAGGTTTATTATTACAGATGATGTGTGATAATAGTCTTGGACTCTATAGGGAGTAGTCGTGGGGTGTCTGCCCTGAGCAGCGGCAGAGACAAATCCCCCCCACGGTGTCCAGACACTGGTGGTGGTGGTGGAGGACTCTGCTGAGACTGGGAGGTTGATGAGGCTGATGAATCTGGGGTGGTGATGGGGAGATGAAGGTGTCTGCGAAACAGCAGCATGGAGGAACTAAAGGCAGAGAGAAAATCATATTTAAAAAGACTGCAGAAAGATGATAATTGATGGTAATTGACAGACAATGACAGCAAGGACGTTATACTGAAAACCCAAATACGTCAGCAGTGCTCAAAAAAATCAAGGCAATCAGTTGCAACAATTTTCTTGAGTTCACTCAGCTCTGATAACCTCTAACTCAAAAGTTAGAGGTTATCAGAGCTTAATGCACTTTTTTTTGAGTAAAATTAAAATGGTTAGTTGAGCCAACTCAAATGTTTCTCTCAGTTAACAGACTGAGTAAATTTGTAAAGTACAATATGTAGTATTAGTATAATATAGTAAGTATATTAGCCCATGATTTTATGTTTTGTATGTATTTTTCTAATTAATTGAAAATCATTAGTTTAACACAAAAGAAAGACAAATTCTACTGGCACTCAATATTTTTAAGGTAGTAGAACCTCTAAACAGATTTGAAGTTTTCACTACTTAATACAAATTATTTATTGGAGCATTCAGTTTTACAGTGAATGAGCAAGTATGCGTGAAAGGAGTGAATGGCAGAATGAATGAGAAACAAACTATAAGCCTAAGCATGCAAAAAGATAGTCTTTGTGACTGAAGTTTCACTATAGGTTCATTACCCAAGTGCTTAGACTCCCCTCAAGGAACAATTCTGATCTAAGGGACAACTCTCCCTTGACGGCTTGTATGACAAATATCTCTATAAACTGGGGCTTGGTTTACTGTGCGAGGCAGCTGGATTTGTGAGATCATGCGAGACTCCATCTTGCCAGGCTTCAAGTTATCCATTTGTGTCTGCGCCAAAAGTGGTGCGGCCAGTCAGCGTCCTAGCAGAGACTACTGGCAGTTACTGCTGTGGTTTTAGGTGTGACGACAGTAAGAGGCATCCATGGAAGCGACTGGTCTTGAACAAACAATGGCAGCTCCTGAAGAGGTTAACGTAGATACTTTGATAGCATCAGTTATATCAGAACTGGAGACTGAAGGCTTTTCTCCATGGAAAAGGCGTTTTCGTTCTTCTCCCAACCGGCTTCGGCAAGAATTTGATCTGAGTGGTTGAAGTTAGCCCATGTTAGATGTGATAGACTCATCATTCAACCACCTGTCAAGTGTTTTTTGAAAGTGCCTGCCCTTTTCCAAACAGTTTCTAAGGACGACTTCCCAGATAGTTCTGGGTAACAAACCATCTGGTGTGTCAGGTTAGGGCTGTGTATTGGTACTCAGTACCTTTAAAGTATTGATTGAAATAGCCCAATAAGTAGCATCAAAACTTCTCCAGTCAAACGATACCTGCATTCAAACTTTTTGGTATCCAGAAAAAAAGATTATTTATATATTTTTGCTCATAGCCAATCATCGCAAAACATTCTTCATAAATAATATCCTTTAAAAAAGGTATCAAATGGCACAGGGCTGGGCAACATATCGTGTATTGCAATATATTGTATTATATTGTGATATGAGACTAGGCACCTAGTCTCATAGATGTTGCGTATTGTTATATCATGATATGACAAAACTGTTGTCTTATTTCTGATTTGAAAGGCTACATACAGCAAAATGACGTAATTTTCTGAACTTTGCCCATCACTGATAAGTATTTATCAGAAAATCTCATTGTGTTAATATTTTGTGAAAACACAAGTAGTCATCCCAACAATATTGCAATATCAATGTATTTGGTCAAAAATATTGATTGTTACTCATTTTATCATCTCAGCTGCTTCCACCCCCAGAAGTACACAACATGTCATCAGTCACAACCTACATGATCAATAATTGTTGATATCTACTAATATGAAATTTCACTATCATGATAGGTTTTTCAGCTATATCTCCCAGGCCTAAAATGGCATACTCTATTGTAGGACTATACAATATGGTAAAAAAAAAAAAAAAAAAAAGCCATATTGCCATTATTTGACTGAAATTGTAAATGCAATATACAATACAGTTAATGGGAATGATCATTTTTGCATTACAATTTTCATTGTCATTCACTGAAAAAAAAATATCATGATGATGTGGCATTTATTGGGTTCTGTACAGAACAAACATGTTTTCTTTCATCTGGAGAACAAGATTTTTAGGCCACGTCATCTCTGCAGCACTAATGATGTTTTCTCACACATTTTTCCTTTTTCAAAAAAATTGTCATTTGGTTCTGGCTCTGCAATTTGGATTCTGCACTTGGCCATATTACGATTTTGATATATAAACAAGGAATGAAGAGTGTAACAAACAGTCGATTAAAATTTAGAGTGATTCAATTCAGTTAGGCTGGAGCAACAATTTGATGCACATGTCATTTGGATAGACAGCTGGTTTTTAGTCATGAATCAATCATTCAAAACCAACAGCTCTTTTTACTGACTTGCGAGTGACAACTCCTCATCTCCACTGACTCATTCACTGACTCGTTCACTGACTCGCCCCTCCCACCTCCTGCTAGCTAGTTCGAAGAGGCGAGAACATGTGTGCCTCACCATTGTGCAACTCTTATATTAACAATATTTGTCTAAATGTATCAAGTTAATCACTGATAACATTTGGAAAGTTTAGAAGAGCTGCACGGTGAAATAATTTTATCCCATTCAAGTCGACAGAGGGCTAAACCAGAAGTCAGATCCTTCAGAATTTTGTGGGCTGTTTTTGGGATTGTTGCCACCTAAAATTACTGATATTTTCTAAAAAAAAAAAAAAAAAAAAAAGTGTGATGCTGATAGGCATTTTTTGCAGTGAAATTGCAGGTGCAAGTGAAAATTGCAAAAGAAAGGTTTTTTTGTGTGTAATTCATTAACATCAAAAGCAACTTGTTCCATTGAGAATGAAACTGCTCTCTGTTCTGAGTGTTCTTTATTACAGATCTTTGTTAAATACTCAATTCTGATTGGTCACTTACAGCATTGAGATCTGTTATTTCTGTATAGCTGCTGACTGTTGCTATGGACACAATTTTGATCATAGACTCTGGTGGAGCAATAAAATATTGTTAAATCACTAAAATAATTTTAAAATTAATATTTTGTGTCAAATTAGATAGAATAGAATAATGTACTGTGAGCAGGTCACTATTAAGCCATAAAATGATTTTAAAATGAATATTTTGTCACATAAATGTGTGCCTTTTTTTTTTTATTTTTGGAGAGGGTACGTGACCATGTAATAAGTGGGGCTTAGTGTCGGGGTCCTGCATCATCCTGTTGGGATTTCACAATAATGACCTGCTGCTCACTGTACATTATCTTTACATGTTTTATTTGTAGATGAAGAAGTGCACCTGGGGGGTATTCCACATGGAAGCAAAATGAGCTCAGTTAAAACAGCACAAATTTGTACAATAAAAGTGCACAGGGCGCTGATAAATGTCAATAACAATGACAAACCTGTTCTTTTTAGTACCTGTGAGAAAATAAAATATAAATGCAAAAATTAGTGAATAATAAAACATTGGGCAGCATCTGAAGCAACAGGAACCGTCAAACCTGTGAAAAAATTGCGGAGTTTGGACAAATTTGCAAGGCCACACAGAATTCACAGGGATCCCAGCATATACTTACATGCATACACAGCATATTACATGTTTTTTTTTTTTTTTTTTTGTCTCTCTCTCTCTTTCTTCTTTCTTCTTCTTCTTCTTCTTCTTTCTTTCTCCCTCTTGCAAGCTGTTCATTATGATTACTTAGTTATCCCCTTTATTATTTATTATTATCATTTATTTATTTATTTATTTGTTTATTTATTTTGTTTATTTATATTGTTTTTTGCCCACGTCATTTTGTATGTTTATTATTACAAGAATTATTATTAATATAATGGGATTGAATATTATCTACTACTACGACTATTATTATTACTAATATTACTATTATTATTATATTATTATTATTGATATATTATTATTATGTTACTAATACTATTATTATTGCCTTTTCTTATGTTTACCCTCCACCTGAACCTGGTTTTCGATGTTTTATAATGACACAGCAATGTATTGTCTCTATGTTCTCGTGTTATCGTATCAGCGTCTTTGTCTTCTCTTGTAATCAGTGTTTCTGTCTCACTTATCTTGCGTTATTGTTGTATATTGTTTGTTTCTGCACAATTAAGAAAAAAAAAAGAATTCACAGGGATCGGTTGAGTTTGCGTTGTTGTGATCGCAACATCGCAACTTCCTGGAGGGACTGAGCAGTTAGCCGTCTGGGCCGGTGGAGGCCTCTGATGCACATGCTCTGGAGGGGAATTCACTGAGCTCTGGGGCACTGACTCAGTGAAACAAGTGTCTTTAAAACCTGACTCTCATTACTGAGTGACTCACACAAACTTGAGTCAATAAAAAGAGTGAAACTTTAGATTGAAATTGGGAGCTTCACTACTTCTGCTTCATCGTAATTTCCTCCACTGTTACTTGCTTGTAACATCAGCCAAGCTGGGTAGAAGGCCCAGGAGAGTAGAAGGTTCCTCTTCCAATCCGTTCTGCTTTTTCACCACTTGTCAACTTTTCTTAGTTTTTGTGAAGGCCCAAAATAACCTTCATATTTCTGCTTTCTGTGACTTAAACACATCACTGATGTTCGCTGTCGGTCAAATAAGAAACGGCTTTTGGATGCTACTGTTACAACAGGATGTTCATCTTGATAAGAAGAAAGTAAAACCAAGAAACTGCCACAAAAACTGTGGAGAGACGATTTTGAATACCAGAGATGCCTCACTCTGAGGTTCAGCTTCTTCTGTTGTTCTCAGTTTCATTTTAGTTTGATGTAGTTTGCATCTGGTTTTATTTTGAAGCCATTTTACAACACTCTCGTGTGTTTTTCTTCTCTAACACAAAGTGAGTATTTCTTCTACAAGTCGGTGTCTCATGGAAAAGGAAACACTCTGCAGGTCAAACCAAGAGGTCAGGCCAACAAAGAGGTCCCTCCTACTCAAATATCTTTAAAAGTAATTTAAAAACATAAAAATCTAAATCTTAACTGCAAATCCTAAACATATCTGAACCAATGTATTTTTATCCTACAAAATTTTAATTGAGCTCCTAATTTCAACTTGTCCAGGTCGGACGAACAGTGAATATAAGAGGTTACATTGGCGCAGCTTCATAATTTCATGTAACTTCCTAAACTGTCATGCAAAATTCTGAATGTGGTTGTCCACTGTTTTCCACATTAATACACAATTAAATGTTGCCCAGGTGATAGGGTGTGACTGAATAAGAACGATTTATTGCTATTGGAAAAGCTAAAGATAGAGAACAACCAAGGGTCAGTTATGTTTCATCTTTTTGCAACAACACGCCGGTCCATCTAGACCGAAGACCAGTCCTGCTTGTGAACCGACCCGTTACCCACAAGTATCTCCAGGTCAAATCTGCACCCGCCCAGAACTGTGAATAAAAGCCCCACAACCTGACCTGTTGATGTGTTTCCATAGAGACGACAAGCCTAGCATGCTGCTATCAAAAGCTAATACTCTCTGAAATTTTTTACAAGGGGAAACCCATTGAAGACGCCATTCTCACAGTATTTGAGCACACCAAATTCTTTTCAGACTTTTTTTTGTTTGTTTATTTTTTTTACTTTATGTCATCGATTTTATCCAGCAGCTAGCTTACATTGCTGTCAGTGACTTCCTTGTATGGACTTCCCATTGGGTCAAAGGTTGTGTCATAGCCTTTCACAATAAAATTCTGCCACCTGATTAGGCTTGATATTACTGTGTTAGAGGATATAAATATTAAAAATGTCTCATTTCTCCAAGGGAAAAAAAAAGCATATTGTATTGTGTGTGTTATTATTGTTTTCACCTGCTGCCCGCAGTTCATTTTTACCTGTGCCCTCACCTGTGAATTTCTGTAAATATATTTTTTATCCATTAAACAACATTTCTGCAACCTGGTGCAGGATTCTACTGAAAACGTCACGTTAGCATTGACAGTGTTCATGCCACACTGAAACACTTGTCTGTATAGGCTCCGTATTGTCTGGACACTTCAAGTGCAAATGAGCATCCAAACTTTGCGTGCTGTGTGCAGTCTTCCCTCAATATGTTCAACTCCTGATCTGTTTTCCATCAATGAGACACGAAAGCACTGCAATGTGCGTGTGTTTGCACAGTGGGTGTGGATTAGAAAAAAAGATAAAGAGAGAAAGAGTGTTCGTGGCTGCGCTCAGAGCAGACAGGTGTTGGCAATCGGAGCAGAGGGATTAAAGTTTAGCAGTGTTGTGGCAGTAAATGTACAGTTTGCCCACGAAAACACTGCAGACAAAGTCCAGTGGGGCTTTTCCACTGGCACTGGCCACCGGCAACATACCAAGCTGTACTGAGCGCTTCCTGAGATGGACTTAACTAGAGGGGGGCCGAAGTGAGTGTTGTGATACTTGGCTCGTGTCTGCGCAGGAGAGCGGAGAAAAAGACGTTTCTAAAAGTGTCTGTGACTGTGTTCAGCTCTCAGCTCTTAAGAAGCTAATGTCTGTGGTTTGAACTTTAGTTTCTCTCCTGCGTCGCTGTTTTTCCATCCAGGTATCTGCTATATTTTACTGTTTTCAACTGTACAGGAGTCATGTCGAGTTACCGCTGATGAAAACCAAAAATTTCCTGGTTTTGCTGCTTCATAATAAAAGCTTTTGAATAACACAATAACACAGAACTTTAATTGTAAAGAATTTATAGGAAGTTCAGCGTTAATTCGCTGTTTTACAGTGGCTTGACTCGAGCTAAGCTTCTCATCATCGGTTAAAGACACACCTTCAATCAGGCAGCCCCGTTGTAATGGAAATGCAACTCCCTGCATGACGTGCAGAGTCAAACCGAGTCAAGCCAAGCCTGCATGTGTGTATGGAAAAGGGGTACAAGAAGTCCCCGTGTCTCGTCTCCCAGCTGCTGGGAGAAGTGAAGGGTGAGTCTGTGGGATTAAACAGCAGAGGGAGCTGCTCTCTGGCTGTGGAGCACGCTCTGCTCCACCTTGTTTACAAAATGAGGATAAATTACATTTTGAGTGCCTTTTTTACTGGGCACCATCCTCACATTGATGAGCATATTAAAAAAATAGACTTGAATTGAATTGAAATTGAAATAAAGGCATCAGCTCGTGTTCACAGCCGTCTGGCACGGCTGAGACGTGAGACGCACGTTTCTGTTTTGTGAACGTGTGAGTGAAAAACGCGTCAGACTCGAGACGGGGGGTCACACCAGCAGTGGAAATTCAGTCATGCTTCCAGTAGGAAGAGATTCTCCTCCTGAGGCGTCAGTTGGTTTTCCACAGTGATTCCCAGTATGACTCGTTGGACTCGCAGCAAAACAGGATGTCCATCAACAAATTCCAGTACACACCTGTGGTAGATCCATCATAACTAATCAGATAACACATGGATAGACACAGAAAAAACACTCTGTACAGCAAAATTAAACATCTTCATCTTCAGAGAGTGCAACATGTCCAGGCATGTGTCCTTCGCTGATGGAAGAATATTAACTCTGACATCAAAAGGCTTCTTTGCCTTGGAAATACAATTGGGCACCAGGTATGAGGCCTTCAAGGCAGCAATGTTTACTGAAGTTGTGGACTTCTACACTTGTCTCTGGCTGTCTTGTCCAGGTTGTTTCCTCTCAAAATAATCCCCTGGCTTGTCTCAAGGTTTCAGAGTAACTTTGGTGGCTTCATAAACTCATTTGATAGCATCTCCCCACCAGCCCTGGTCTCCCCTACTTTATATTTATTAATTTATTTTTATTTATTTTTAGTCTAATTAATCAATTATTTGCATTTTAATGTCGTGGAATTGGAAACCGAGACAACTTGTGAAGTTTTATTGACAGAGACGATGATAGTTGCTAAGCAACTAAGATGTATCTCCAACTGTGCAAAAAGTACCATTATAACAGCGGCAATTTCCATGTGGTCAGTATGACCACCTGTGGTTGAAATAGGTTAAAATTATCACATTCTTTTGCCTTTTGTGTAATTTATATGAGGACATTTTAAATGAAAATACCTACACTTGTAGGAAAAGTCCGGTACAAGCAGCATTGTGTTTTTTCATTAAGTTATTGCACATATAAATTTGAAAACGGTCAAAATGACTGCCTTGGATGTTCTAGTGTTGAACAGCTTACATATTGTTGACCTGATTCTTCTTAATTTTTATAATATTGTATCAGAAAAATGTGAAGGTGGCCACTTTCATGATTTAATCTCAGTATAAGACTTACAAATCTAATAAGCCATACAATAAATATGAAATCTAAACATTTACTATCAGAGGCAATGGAATTTCTTACATATACATATTTATATATATATATGTATGTGTATATATATATATATATATATATATATATATATATATATATGGGTGTATATTTGATTATTTTTCTTTTTGTCATTGTCTTCATCTGGGCTTCGGCTGGGCTTTCAGCTTCCCCAGTAAAAAACCTACTTGTAGGGTAACCTGTTTCTTCATTTTTATTGTTATCTCTCATCCAAAACAAAATACTCACCTGGCCTGAACACACACATATGACAGAGAACCAACTTCTTTCTTTTACTGTATGACTTCACATTCATAGTTTTAAACAGATAAAAGTAGCAGTAGTTTCAGGTAATTCTCGGCACGTGTTTATAAGACTTCCCCTTGGGGTAGTACAATGGCTGGGCCCCCTGGGTGGTGTAAGTAGAAAAACACTCAACACCACCACAAAGAGCCACGTTATCCTTATAGATCCTCGGTGGCGATGCTTCCAGGGTGCCTTTGAACACAATGGCAACGTTCATGGGTGGGAAGCTAGTGAGAGATTATGTCCTTGTTGCAGCAGTGGTTGGTCCGTCTACTCTGCCTCCTTCTGGTGATACCTTTCCCAGGCCGAGATGTTGTAATGTGAGTTATTCCATGTTTATGTCATATGTGTTGAAAGGTAGATGTGGCAAAGTTTTCCATATTCACAGCTCAGGACAGTTGTGTGATGGTAGACTTTTAAAAAAAACAGTGCTCTGGCATACATTTTTTTAAAAATTTTTTTACAGGTGATTAGTAACTGAATCAGAATACATTTTTAAAGTAACTCTCCAAACTCTGCTGGTGATGTTTTAGCCTCACTGTCCAGATGATTTGCAGAGTTTGACGCTCGATGGCTGTTTCCACTTTCATCTGCTGAGGGGGGAAAAGTTTCTCTGCGCTCACCGTGAATCTGAGTTTAACTTTAGGATGTGGACGTACCAGCAGCAGTTTGTGACATCACAACTAGTTTGAAGGCAGTTGTGATCCAGTATGCAACTTGCACAAGCATGATGCTGAAACCAGGGCTGCACAATTAATCAAAATATTATCAAAATCACAATATCCAAATCCAAGGAACTGCCATTTTTTAATAAATGAAACCTGAGGGATAAAACAGCATTGTAATGAATAGGGGTGTCACAAATTCAATATTAAATCTAAAATCAGTCGAAATGAGCTTTCAATTTCAGTACTCAAATTGAAAAGCAAATTCGCTGATTCTAAGTGTACTTTGATTTCTCTCCACCTCCACCTTCTGGCGGCATCTGGCGCATGCTTGAAGACAAAAACAACATTTCAAAGACAACACAGCGAAGAAGGATTTGAAAATGTAAATGACTGTTGTCAAGGCATAAAACCAATGATGCTGATCTTTATAAATCAAGACTCAATAGTCTCACAATTGCATTTAAAAAAAACAAACTAAATTGAATCGAATCGTCACCTTAAAATCTAATGTCATATTGAATCGCGGATTTGGAGAATCGTTACAGCCCTGATGATGAAGTACTGTAGTGCTGCAGAGATACCCTGGCCTACAAATCTTGTTCTCCAGATGTAAGAAAACATGTTTGCTTGGTACAGACCCTAACAAGTGTCACAACATCATGATTTTAATAGTTTTTTCAGAAAAAAAATCTGAATTTTCTCGTTGAGGAAGAAGGAATAGAGGTATTTTTTTACACAGTTAATCTGACTTTTTTGTGGAAAAATCAGACATCATCAGACAAATTATCATTCAAATCAGAATATTTTTATATGTCATAAAACTAAAGGGGATCTTTAAACAGTGCTCATTTACCCTCAGAAACAGACATCTGTCACATATTAGTTTTCAGAAAGTTCTTGTAGTTATGACTTGGATGCTGACTTTGTTGGATACTGGTACTTACAGTGGCTCCTGGGGATGTAACAACACCAAAAACTCAGGGTACAGAGAGACAAAGTGTTACAGTCGTCCCTGGTCTCCCCTACTTTATTTTTAATTGACTCAAATTAATGAATTATTTGTTTTTCAGTGGTGAGAAATTGGAAATTGAGACCACTTGGGAAGTTTTATCAACAGAGACAATGATAGTTGCTAAGCAACCAAGATGCATCTCCAACTGTGCAAAAAGTAACAATATAACAGTGGGAGGAAATGTCAGGTACCAGCAGTATTGTATTTTTTAATTCAACAAAGTTATTGCACGTATAAATTTGAAAACAATCAAAATGGTAGCCTTGGGTGTTCTATATGTCAGTAGATATTGTCACAATGTCGCAATATTCCAGATATTGTTAAATCTCTAGTTAGCCTCCATATGACCTGAACATATTAGCAACAATAGGGTCATGAAGATGAAGTTGTTAACTGCTTATATAATAATCACCTATTTGGGGTTTTGGTTATAATTACAAAATGAGCAAGTTTCACAACCCAGTAACAGAAAACTTCAGGAAACTGCTTCAGCTGCATGCAGCAAAAGTCAGTGTAACAGATGCTACATTTAGGCGAGACACTTGTACTTGACACTATGGATACACAGTGAGAGTGGAGTGTGGATGATTTAAATAGGCAAACGGACAACTTAAACTGTAGGTGCAACACTCCGATGTGCCCAGACTTGTTGTAAATAACGCTCTAACCTAATAACCATGTCTTCCTCAGCCTTGTGTATGGGAGCTCCAGGTCATCCCACCCAGACTCGGAACTGCTCCACCGGCAAGCCTACGGGACCCCACACCCCTCCAGGGCTATGCAACCAACCACCACCCAGGAAGTTCCAGACAAGGCGGGGCCTGGGGTGCTGCTGGACGCACGCTTGGTAAGGATTCATCGGCTTCACTGTATCTATAGAAATACACATCTAGAAGTACTGTACATACGTATTTCTATGTACAGTACAGCTAGTAAGTGAAGTGACATTTGCTGACTTTCAGCTTAATTTAAAGATATTTACATTCTATCCACAGCCTAGTTGTGATTATTTACTATTTTTGTTTGTGAACTCTTCCAACACACAACACTTTTATACTTTGTGTATCAAGTACTCTCCCTCCATTCTCTCACTGGTGCCACTTACTATGCCAGTGGTTCTCAAATAGTGGTTTGGGGACCCCCAGGGGGTCAGTGAAAAGTTTTCAGATGCATTGGTTTAACTTATTATGACACATAAAAAAATGTATTTATTTATTCATGCATGTATTTATTTATTTAGTTTTACAAAAGGCATAGCATAGCATGCATTTATTTTATGATTTGACTAATAATTTCCTTCCTACAAACAATTTAATGGGCTTATCATCTTAACATCCTCATGCAAGGCTATTAATCTTTTTAAAATTCCCCAAATTAATCTTTTAAATTAGGCCTGTTTTATATTTTCTAACATTTATGTTTTATATATATTTTATTTTTTATTGTATAAAAAATAATCAGAATCTCCTTTTTATTATATGTATGTACTAACAGTGAAATACGCCCTCTTGATGTTAGGGGTATTCATTTTTATATAAACAAATAAATAATTAAACAAACAAACAAACAAATAGTAATAATTTAAAGGAATGAATATGAAAAATTTTCATGGACCCCTTGGCATAGTGCCACAGGCTCCTGGGGGTCCCCCAGACCACTATTTGAGAACCAGTAGGTTAGCATAGTAGGTGATGCCAGTGGGAGAATGAAGGAGGAGGGAGAGCTGCACATTATTGTTCATAAAGTCTTTATTACATTTCAAACATGGACTTAGATCACCTTTTCTAGTTAACAAGCGGCAAAATCATATCCATTTCCAGTTTTTGGCAATTATTTCGTTCATTATGCTAATTACTCAAACTGCCTAACATGCAACTCTTAGCAACCAAGTTGAATTCCATTTATTACTATTACTATACAATTACCTGATCCTGAAATGGAGACTAGGTGGAGGCTAAGGTGATTAATGACAAATCCCTCGACCACTTTTCAGATTGCTTATCTCATATCTTTTCAATAACTGCCAATTACTGTGTTGCATGATAAAAATGGTGCACCAAATGAGAGAGGAGACTAGCCATCTGTCCAGATAGGAAAATCATTTTATTGTCTGTACTGTACAGAGAGGCAAGATACATGGCACCACACATTTACAGCCAAAGCAGGATGGCTCCTCTGTGTAAAAGATCTGGTTTGTGTTTTATTTTGCAACACTGTGATCTACATCGTAACTGCTACTTAAAGTTTCTGGTTCTAAAGATAGCAATAAAAGCTTGAAAGCAAGACGTTTTATAATATGATCTATGATATGATTTGTTTGAATTAAATGAGGATTGTGGTTTGTTGCAGGCCTGTCGGGGCTGTTTGATGCCAGCCTCCACCATGCCAGCCCCTCGGGTCCTGACCCCTCCGTCATGAATCTCATTTCAGCTCTTGAGTCCCGAGGTCCACAGCCCTCACCCTCTGCCTCCTCCCTCCTCTCTCAGTTTCGCACTCCCTCCTGGCAGACTGGTGAGTATCAGCCTGTTAGAGGAACACTGCACTTGTATAAAACAAACAGATTTTGTTATTAGTTCTCGTTGCTCTTCTACTGAAATACTATTATTTCTAAATAATTAATAATAATTTGCATGAATTTCATTTGTTAAATACCTTAAAAGTAAGTAAGTTTGCAGTCTCAAACTTAAAATTTGCTAATTTATTCAAATGAATAGTGATTTACATCAACCAACACTGTTCATGTAATGTTGTGTCTTGTAGCAATGCATACCCCAGCCCCAGCGGAGCTTTTTATTTCAGGGGCACTTCCGGGCTCCAGCTCCTTCCCCTCCTCCTCAGCCCTTTCTGCATACCAGCATCCTGGCTCCTTCTCTGGACGATCTTTCACTCCCTCATTATCCCTGCAGGACACGCCTACATTTAGCCCGACTTCTAATGGTTTGCTTTCCCCCCATGATCCCCTGCTGCACATCAAAACACCCTCCCAGTCCAGCCTGGGCTTTGATCGCCTGCTGTCTTCCCAGAGTGCCACCTACCGGAGCTCCCAGGAGCCCCCGGCCCCTCCTCAGACCCAAGCCCCTTCCACCTCCTCCAGTTGCCATCTGCCCCCTCCCCAGTTCAATCTGTTGTCCTCCCAGCTACACAACCAGTCCTCCCAGCTCTATAATGCCTCCATGTTCTCTTCCACACCAGCCCTGCCACCCACGGCACCCCCTCCGCCCCAGCCTCCTCCAGAGAGGGCAGTTTCCCGGCAGGACAGTGTGATTAAGCATTACCAACGCTCATCACCAGCCCAGTCCACACTGCCCCTACAGCAGTATGCCAGCTGTGGTGGGTCATCAGGCTACCACCAGATAGCCAGCCACCACCGGCACTCTGGAATGTCCTGCAGCCCTCTGGGGGAGCAGAGCCCATCCTCTGACCCAAAGCCCAAGATGGAATCTAAGACATATCGACCTATCATACAAACTCCTTACACATCCTCCTCCTCCAGCTCCTCTGCCTCCTCGTCATCTGGCACTAAGGGAGGCAAGAGTTCTAGCTCCAGCAGTGGCTACTCCTCTTCGGGCTCGGCATCATCCTCTTCCCGTACCCCACACACTCCCCCTTCAGCCTCCTCTGCCTCCTCTTTGTCCTCTTCTAGCTCCAAGACAAGTACTGGCTCTTTGTCAGCTCCCTCTCGTCAGCAGCCCCCACCTCAGTCAGCACCGGCACCACCTCCTCTACCAGTGGTGTCATCCACCCTTGTGCAACAGCCAGCACCCAAACAATGCCTCTCTACATATGGCTCTCCGTCTGTGGCCAAATCGAGCACAGGCCTACCAGACCAGACACCTCCCCAGCAACATGCCCAGTCCTGCTCGCCCAACCAGCCTCCACCGGCACACATGGCCCAGTCTTATGGAGGATTCAACTCACCTCACGGCCAAGACCTGAGCTCTGGAGCGGGCAGCACTGGAGGGAAGGCCTTTGCTGGTATAGGCTCAGGGGGGCGCTCATTTTCTGCAGAGATAGTCTTTGGGGACTCAAGCTATGGCTCAGCTTCTCTCAGAAGAGCAGCCAGTCCTTCATTAGGATATGGGGGCACTGGAGGATCAACAGGAAGTGGATCCATATCAGGAGCTGCTGCACTTGGCAGTGGAGTTGGATCTGCAGCATCAGCGGGTGGGGCTGCTGCTGTTGGTAATGGAGGCAACAACTCTTACCACCTGCCTGAGTCTAGTCTCTCGCCCTCCATCAATTCTACTATCAGTCGTCCTGGATTACACTCTCCTGCTTCTGTTCGCCCTGCACAGTCCCCCGGAGGCTCAGGAGCCACTAAATACTTGCCCCCCATCCTCTCTCCTCCTTTTATGTCCTCACCACAAGGTTTCCCTGATACACAGCAACCACAGAGTCAGTCCTACCACTCAACACCGCCCAAGCCAAAAACAGAAACCAACATGCTGGGAGTTGAGAGATCCCAAGATGAGGAAGAGGATGATGATGATTTCCTCATCCACCACTTACTCCATGCCCAGAACTCAACTCCTCATCCATCCCAGCATCACCAACCTCCTCAGCAACTACCCCACCCACTCCCACAGGCTAGGGATGGAGAAGGCAAGGGGGTGACCTATGAAATGAACAAGATCTCGGAAGAGCGCTACCACCTCCAGAGTGTCATTCGTACCAATAGTACCACCAGCAGTTCAGGTCCTGGAACTGTTATTGGTGATGCTGCAAGTGGCTTAAACAGCCAGTTGGAAATATCACAGAAGAAACAGCAGCAGACCAAGTCGGAGTTGACAATATCAAAGTCCACTGCTGGAGGGGTAGGAGGGGTAACTGACTCTTTTTCCCACTCCCATACTACCCACTCCCATCAACAACAGCATGACTCCTTGGGCTCTGTGGTCCATTATGGAAGAGGGGACCCCTACACACAGCACCCACACTCGCAACATTCCCATCACACCTCACATGTGTCCTCACACTCTCAGCAACACTCTCAGCACTCCCAAATCTCACAGCACTCTCGGCACACTCAACACACGCAACACCCTCAACATTCTCAGCATAGCAATCCCCATTCACACTCACACAGCCACCCTCACATGGAGCTGAAGAAGCCCTCAGATGCAAATGACAATGCCTACATGTGTAACACACCAGATGTGCAGCAGGCTCGACAAAACCAGGTTCCCCTCTCTTTGATAGATTCTCCGCCAGACCCGCCCCAACAAACTCACATGCTGCAGTCTGTTCTTTCCCATACCACCCGCACTAAGATGGACCCCCAACAAGCTCCCTCACAGCAACAGCAGCAGCATCCTTTGAACCAGCAGGCCATGATGGGTTCAGCCGGAGGAGCAGGGCCTGCTGGGGTGGAATCCCACCAACAGAACCAGTCCTCACAGTTGCAACTCCAGCTCCAAACCCAGGGTATAGATACCCACTACAGTCTTGGAGGTCAGCCAAGAGATCAAAACCGTGCAAGTCAGAACTCAGTATCTCCACTCGACATGCTAGAACAATCTCTTTCACGGACTAACAGCAGAGACAGTGGAGGAGCTCTGGACAGAACTGGGGTTGGGGTGACTGTTACAGGAGGCGAGGCCAGTGGTGGAGACAGACATAGACAGCAGCACAGACTTACGCCTCACCATCATCCCCAACAAACAGCCTCAGATCTCCATGACTTTCTGTCTGAACCAGATTTGGGCTTGTCCACCCCCTCACACCTGCACCACCTCAACCAGCCTCAGGCCCATGCCCATCCCCATGCCCACCACCAACAGCAAGCACACACTCACCATCAGATGTCACACTCTCAGTTAGCTCACCCACATTCCCATCGGATGGCAGCAAATATGGGAACTCCCCAACAACAGCCCCCAAGAGAGCCTGAAACCCAGCTGTCGCACTCCCAGTTAGACCAGCTTAAACAGCACCAGTTTGACCCTGTGAGCCCAGTGGGTAAAGTAGGACAAAGTCAAGCTCAGCAGCCCCAGCGGTTTGCGCCTCTAACATCAATCTGCTTTCCAGACTCTCTCTTACACGATGAAGACCGCTCTTTCTTTCCTGAGATGGAAGACATGTTTTGTTCAGCTGATTACAAGTCAAGCTGCGCAGGGGATTCTGGGGCAGCACAAGCTGCTCAAGAAAGCCTCACCCAGGGTCATGGGCAGGTGCAAGAGGGTATGGAGGCCTTAAAAACAGGAGGAGCCGGAGAGGGTTATGATATGGTTGGTCATCACAGTGATCAAGGCTATGGACAGTATTGCCACAGCCTTCCAGGAACAGGAAATGGTAATCTGCACTTAGACCTTGACTCTATGAAGACTCACGAGCTTCCCTCCACTGTGAATACTGACCAGCTTGGCCTCATCCAATCCCAAACTCCCACTATGGCATTGAGTTCAGCAGTTCAAGGGGATGGCTCAGTCAACAAGATAATGGGAGCTGTGGGAGTGGGTGGAAGTTCAGGCACTCCAGGTCTGACCTCACCTATCTTCTGTTCCTCTCGACCCAAGAAACTGCTAAAGACCAGCTCATTTCACTTGCTCAAACAGCGGCGTGAGCCACAACCTCAAACAAAGAAAAACTATGCGCAGGAATACGAATTTGAGGATGATGAGGATAAAGCTGATGTTCCAGCTGATATTCGTCTCAACAGTCGACGACTTCCTGACCTTCTCCCTGACTTGGTGTCTAGTTGTAGGAAGGCTGGTGGGACATCAGGAGTAAGTGGGCTCAGTCCGCTGTTGGGTGACATGGATTTCTGCCACCCCTCCAACTACTCTTCCCTTGGACACCCTCCACAACCTCCCCCCCACGAAGGCCCTAAGAAAAGAGGCAGGAAGCCAACCAAACCAAAACGTGAAGGCCCTCCTCGCCCACGTGGTAGACCACGCATACGTCCTCTTCCAGAGCCTCCTTACTGCAGGGGGCTGATGGGTTCAGTGCCTGGAGAAAGTAGGAGGGGTCGTGGACGGGGTCGAGGGCGAGGCAGGAGGGAGGAAGCACTAGTGGAACTGCATCAAGATATGAACAAAGCACAACAAAGCCTCCCATATCATCATCAACAGCAGCATCAACAGCAACAGTTCAGCCAACAGCAGCATCTCCAACAGCATCCACACCAACATCACAGACAGCAGGCAGACCACCACCAAGCACCGCAGCAACAGCAACAGCAACAGCAACACAACAGCAACAACGCATCACTGCATCATCAACAACAGCAACATGTTTCCTGTTCTCACCAACAACCGCATCATCAACAGCATCATCATCACCATCACCAACAGCAGCAACAGCAGCAACAACAACAACCATCCCAGCAGCCGCAGCAAGATCCAATCAGACCGATCAAGGTAATAGTGGACAAAAAAGTGACAATCTGGGCCTGTAGTCACCAAAAATCACAGAGTCACTCCTAGAAAGTTAAAAGGAGTAAAAATAGTCCTAGGTCCAAGTTCTATGACCATGAATTAACTCACCACTTATGACACTCAGAAATGTAAAGTGTAGGTGACCAAATTGTCAAGTACCTGTGTTAAAACAGATATTAGTATTTAAAAAACCTACAGTGCTCCTAGAAATTACTGTGAATCAGAATTTTCCATATTTCTGCACAAATAAGATCTCAAATGTGATCAAAGCTTCATCCAAAAATGTTTTTTTAACTGTTAATCAGCCTCACATGTCGGCCTGGAGAGATTTTACCCCATTCCTCCTTACAAAACTGCTATAAACTCAGTGATGCTGGTGGGATTTCTGGCATGGACTATTCTCTTCAGGTCTTTCCACAATATTTGTATTGGGCTAAGGACTGGACTTTGACTAAAACATTCCAAAACTTTTTTTTTTTCATCTTCAACCATTCTTTGGTAGACTGCCCTGTGAGTCTAGGTTCATTGTCTTGCTGCATGATCCACCTTTTGTTGATCTTCACTTTATGCATGGATACCCCAACATGTCCTGTAGAATTTGCAGGTACAATCCAGAGGTCACATCTCCATCAATTATTGCAAGCCGTCCTTGCCCTGAGGCAAAGCAGTCCCAAACCATGATACTTCCACCACCGTGCGTCACAGTTGGAATGAGACTCTTATGCTGGAATGAAGTGTTTGGTTTTGGCCAAACATGTAATCCAAAAAGTTTTATTTTGGACTCATCTGTCCACAGAACACTCTTCCAGCCTTAACAGCCTTCTGGTTCTCCACATGGCCTTTAGCAAAGTTTGTTCAGTGTTTGTCTGATGGTGGACTCATGAACATCCTGACAGTGGACTGGTGAATGCAAAACTCTTTGGAAATGGGTTTGTAACCTTTTTCAGCCAAGTGACCATCAACAACTTTCTGTCTGACCTCCACAGAAATATCCTTTGATCTCAGCATGGAAGACCAGACCAGACTTTGACAGTTCAGACCCAGGTTTATATTCTTTCAATAGGGGTGGGGGAAGCCAAACTCATACCTGACTGTCATCCCATTGACTGAAACACCTGACTCCAATTACCCTTTTACCTCAATGAACTGATAATAAAAGAGGTTCACATAATTTTTTCCAACAAAGGAAAACCGGGTCCTCTTCCAGTTTTGGGACTTGAATGAAGATCTGATGGCGTTTTAGGTCACATTATGCAGAAATACAAACATTTCTAGTCGAACTTTCTAGTGGCACTTTATGCACATATGACAGTTCATCTTATGCTGAATGGCCTTCACCAGCTTCATGAGGTAAAGCTTACACTGTATATATTTTGTCGGCTGATGAAATCTACAATAACAATTTCAGAATGTTCAGTCTTCAGAATGTTGATTGAATGTTGCGTGCATTGAGGCAGGACCAAAGTATATATTTGAACACAAATATCAGAACTTTCTCCTTACATTTTCAGAACAGGCTCGTTATTTTAGTTTTAATGCATTTGAGAGAAATTATTGATTATTTTTATTCAACCTAATGGGCCAATAACACAAAGAAAAGACAATTTATTGGTGTACCTACCAGTGCATATCACACGTGACAGACTTAAGGAGACAAAAACCACATAAAAGACATAACTAGACAACAAAGATGTAACAAGATGAAAATGATGTGAAAGACGTAACCAGACAAAAGTGACATAAAAGATGTAACAAGACAAAAATGACTTAACAAGAAGAAAAGGATGAAAGAAGATGAAAAAGGCATAAAAGACATAACTAGACAAAAAAGATGTAACTTGACAAAAATTATGTAACTAGACAAAAAAGATGTAAAAGACATAACAACACAAAAGAGATGTAAAAAGAAGAAGATGTAAAAAAACACAACCAGCTAAAAAAAAGATGTAACAAGACAAAAACAATGTAATAGACGTAACAAGACAAAACAGAGTGGCTCGACTACGGAGTAAAGCTTTCCACAAAAAACAGTAAAATGTCCTTCAGACGACAACTTTTTACTTTTATACTTTGAGTAAATTTCAGAGCATGTACTTTTGCACTTTTACTTAAGTCAAGAAGTTGAATCAGTACTTCTACTTTTACCAGATCTTTTTTGCACAAGTATCTGTGCTACTGCTCAAGTAAAGAATGTGTGTACTTTTGCCATCTTAAAATGCTTGCTTGTCACCACATGTGCAATAAATTTCCTTTTGACCTGACCACAAATTTAATTAGCCTGAGAGCAAAACTGAACTGAAACTCATGCTTAAGACCAGTATGATACTATATCTGTGTAAAATTAACCCCTGAGGGGGTTTTAACACGCTCAGCATCAGTAGCTTATGCTCTAGACATCCTGGGTAGTCAAACTACAGCATTTCCAACAAAAAAGTCCTTCCCTTTAATGATGAATATCTCAATCCATCCACCTTGTCTGCTTCTCAGATCAAACTGCCCATTCCCACCATGCTTTCATCAGAATCCTTGCTGAGGACAGACTCACTATCCAGCACCGAGCCGGTTCTGTCTGATGGATCAGTGGGGTCAGCGCCGTCTCTGGGCTTGAGTCCTGGACCCAGCACCGCCATGGACATCGGCAGGAATGAGCTCACCCAGACTCAAGACAAGATGATGAAGCATCAGCAGAAAGCTGGAGAGGTAAAAAAAAAAAAAAAAAAGAGCACACATGAGAACACATGGGTGTTGTTATGTGACTGTTCAGCTCTGCTCAGTAGTGCTTTATTAGTTTCCTTCTGACAAATGCTGAACTTGTCTTTGGTTTTTATTTATAATCATTTCAATGCCAAGTATTAACATTTTCAAGGGTCTGAAAAGATGAAGAGTGCCTTGCAACAAATTCAATGCAGATTTCATCCTGCAAATTTGAATGGACTGCCACTGTGCGATGTACAGTATGACCAAAGCTGAGCATTTTCACATCTCCTCTGTCAATTTATACACAACAGCCTGAGGAGAGAATTATGGAAGCACATCACCACCAGTGAAAGAAAAAAATATCCCCAAGGATGAGTCATAATTATGAGATTTTAAAAAAAAGTTAAGATTATGAGATAAAAAGTCAGAATTATGAGATAAAAAGTAATTTTTTCTCTCTTTTTTTTTTTTTTAACTTCATGTGATTATGTAGTGGGTTACTTAAATCTTACTGTTTGTTAAAGGGATAGTTCACCCAAAAATGAAAATTATTAACAGCCATTATCTACTCACCCTCTTACTGTTGAAGGTCTGGCTTTGATTATGCAATGCTGTTTTCCTGTGAAGCTCAGTCAGCATGACGGTGAGTAGACAATGACTGAATTCTCATTTTTGGGTGAACTGTCCCTTTAAGGTCTGTCAGTGACTTTTTGATGTCACGATGTGTGAGAGAATGAGCTGAAGATGTGAAGAGGGGAGGAAGAGGACCTGTGAATGACAGCTCAACTTTGAATTTCATGTTACAGTGAAATGAAAGCTAGTTGCCGCAGCAACAGTGAGACATACTGCATCTGCAGTCAATATTTTGATTGTGAAGGGACACCTTATGTTTCCAGATCACGTCAAACTGATATACAGACATTCTCTTATTGTGCCGGCTCTGTATTCACTACATTGGGTTTTACATTAACCAGAGACGGGAGGTTAGAGTGCTGACTCAGCTCTAAGGATGCTGGATGGTGTTCACATCTGTAGGACTGCAATTTTAGAACAATGTAGCAGGGCAAGTAAAGGGATAGTTCACTCAAATATTAAAATTTGGTATTATCTACTCACCCTTATGCTGAGTTTAGTTATATACTCCACAAAACACTGCTGAACTTTCACAGAAAAACAGCGTTGCAGAATCTCCCAAACAATTGAGGCAAATGGAAAAAACAACCAAATAAACAACCAAATAATAGATAAAATGCCTCCATACTGCTCATCTAGTGGAATCTAAGTCTCCTAAAGCTCCAACATGCCAAGCTGAATTAAAAGACGTCTTTTACAACGTGTTTTTCGCCTAAATCTTCACTGTAGATCCTTAGCTTGGAGCCACATGTGCAAAAGAATGGTATGTTGGAGACTTGGATTACACCAGACAAGCAGCATGGAGGCATTTGATCATGTTTTTATTGGTTGTTATTTTCCGTTTGAAAACTGGTCACCATTCACTTCCATTGTTTGGGAGATTCTGCAACACTGTATCCTGTGTTTTATGGACCAAAAAAAAACTAGACCCGAACTTCAGTAGTCATGAGAGTGAGTAGATAATGACTGAATTTTCATCTGTGGGTGAACTATTCCTTTAATATAGTACAACTAAACAGCTCAACTCAGCTTTATTTTTACAGCAGAGAATTAAGTAAAGAAACACTGAGAAATAAATAATATAAAAAACCACTGACTGAATCTTCAAAGACTGAGGATATAACATGACTCCCAATCGATTTAAATCCAGATCAACTATTTGGAGCAAACCAAATGGAACTGATATCAGTATTACAACAAAATCAAAGTAAAGTACAACAATTTAACTTTTATAGAGCATTTTGAGAATTCAAACTAAATCATTTGACACAATCTGACAAATATTATTATGGGCAATGATTTATTTATCAGAATAATAAATAATAATATAAATCTCCCATTATTGACCAATAATTTATTGGTTGCGACATTTACCATGCATTCCTACTATTGATATTTCCTGTTGTACTCCTTTTAGATGAAATTATTTGCACATTCTTTTTCTTAAATTAGTTAAATGGATAAACGTGTTCCTGATTTTATGCAACCCTACCATGAAATCCTCAAGATTACTTGCATCTGTGAGCATCCTGAAAGGGATTACCGGGGTTTGGAGGGTCACTTTAAAAATGCATTTTGATACAGTTACTAATTACTTGCCCAAAATGTCCATCAGATCTGTGGCTTTGATCAAGCTGTAGCTCTGATACCAGTTACTGTAGTCTGACTTCATCACCTCTGAGTGACTATCAGAAACATTTGACAGGAAACTCAAACTCACCTCAGAGTCAGACCCGCTCTGTGCCACGGCTTTGGAGAACACACTCTGACATAATCCTTCTTGTTGACGTTCTCTGAGAACTTCACATACAAACGCTGGTAGCGCATCTTCACATCACCAAAGTAACCCAGATACTGACGGAAGAGACAGAGAATTAGAGACACAATTTAGTAAACAGAATTATTCCATATGAGAAAATATCTAAGTGCATTACAAACTGAATACTCTTAAAGCTCCAATATTGCAATATAAAGTAATCCAAGTTTCTCAATATTAAAGTAATGTAAATTTTCAAGTATTTCTTTTAACAATTGTTTTCATTACTGATTAATCTGGCTATTATTTTTTCAATTAATCGATCAGTTGTTTAATCAATGAAATGTCAGAAAATGATGGAAAAAAAGTCCAAGATGATCTCCTCAAATGTCTTGTTTTCTCCAGAACTCCAAAATATCCAGTTTACTGTCAGAGAGGAGCAAAGAAACCAGAAAATATTCACATTTAAGAAGCTGAAATCAGAGAATTTTGACTTTTTTGAATTAAAAAATGACTCAGAACACTAAATTGATTATCAATATAGATGCAGATTTATTTAATGGTAAACTAATTGCTGCAGCTCTAAGTGTTTTATGTTTGTTGTTTGGTTTATTAGTTTGTCCAGCTGCTCCTTCCTTTGTTGTGCACAATTTATTGATTGATTGATTGATTTAAAGAGAAAAAATGTTGAAATTTCCACCCAGTGAAGCATTTTTTCACTAGAGGCCATGATAATGAATCGGCAGCTGTGTGTGCACCATGCGTGGTAGTGTATCATTCTTTATTTTAAAATTGTTATCTTGCGAATAATCCCTATTTTTACTAAATGTATCTATAATCTGATTACATCTTTATTATCAGTATCTGTAATGGAATACAGTTACCTTTTTTTGTATCCAGATTCCATAATCCAGTTACATGTAATCCATTACTCCCCAAGCCTGGGAACTTTACACCTTTCTAACAATGTGTAAGAGCTGTTTGACCTAATCTTGGTTTTCTCTGATGCTGACACAGATGACGTGGAAGAAAGAAATGGACGATCCACTGAATCCTGAAGCCTGGGCTACTATGCAGAAACTCTCCAGTTCAGTAAGTTGCCTCACACCCTCGACAAAAATGAGCAAAGCCAGGAGCTTCATCTATAATTCATACCCCATCCATTCAAACTCAAGCCTCTGCTAGAGAGAGCAACACATTCCCTACCTTCCTCACACCTCAGGTGCATATATGCTCTTACGCCGACACCTATGTTAAAGGTAGCATTTTGCCCTGGTATTGATTCAAACTAAAGATGAGAAATGATTCGGTGCTGTCGTCTCCAGCGGAACAGAGCACAATATTTGAATTTTCAGTCGTGTTTTTGTGATTTGAGGTTTGGAGAGAAGGAGGTTATAGTTGACTGACAGCCAGCTCTTTCTGACTGACAAAAGAGAGAGGAGAGAGAAGGCTGTTACCAGGGCAGCTGTTGCCACGGTTACTACATTTTTCGGTGCAGGAATCTTGCTGCCACCTGCTGTCTGTTAAGCTTCATTACTTATAGCTTAGTGTGTAGGGCCTCTATGTGTTTAAAGTGACTCTTGAGTTGAATAAAAGTAAAGATTTTCACTTTCATTCCTACTCACAAATTTAAGATTAAGATGCTCTTAAATTTAAGAGTTTAAGAGTTGAGGTGAGCACAGCATTTATTGAAATGTTTGTGCAATGCAGCATTGGTTGTGATAAATGATGTGGTTGCTGAATCAGTATTCATTCCTCAGTCGTACAAAGAAGAATAAAGCTGTGACTGTTTTTTCATGCGTCTTCACTGTCTGCATGTATCAGTGTGGTGCTAATTTGTCCTCATCATTTAACGATGTACCTACATTAATTTTTGTTTCAATTAATGTAGCATTGCCTGCGAGCTAGTTCAGCCAATTAAGGCAGTCGAGCTGCACCGCAATCACACGTGACCCGCCTCACACTCTGTAGTACATACCAAACGCACCCTTCCAATCTGGCGCGCTATTTAAACTGCTAAAACCTCCCATCTCTCCCTCTGCCTGTCGATGCCATTGCTGCTTGCATCAGCGTCACTGCCACCCCAGCATCCACCTGCAGGCCCCGACAGGGGGCCCAAGATATTTGTTCATCACTCCTCAATATCTCTATGTAAACATAACCTGTAAGGAGTGATGAGGTCGGAGCCTAGACGCCAAACTTAACTATGTTCTGCTGCTGCTATAAACATTCTTAAACATGAGTTGTCTGACTGAAGTGTCTTTTCAGACTATTACCTATTATTTCACCCCAATGTATGTATTTTCATATCACAGATTGTTGTTCATACAGCATGTTAACAAAAATTATTAGAAATCAGATTTAATCCAAACACAAAGTATTGTCATCTAAGTTTTTGCATACTTTCTTGTATTGGGTTTGGATTGGGTGTGTTTGTGCTTGGAGATTTCATACGGAAATTATGCAACTAATTCCTCAAAACCAATTATAAAAACTCCATGTCAGTTGCTATGTGGGTGCACCAAAACAAACAAAAGTTTGAGCAACTCAACCACGTTACATCACTGCTTATACACAAACAGTGATTCAACCTGCCGACCAGATCAATATCAGTTTAACTGTATGCTATATTTAGAACATTTTCCCCACTTTACTCTGCTGTTAGACAGCCTTTACAGATGATGAACTGAAAGCCAGCGTCTGTGCTTTCTTCATAGCCACAAAACTCCATTGAAATTCATTCATTCATTTTCCCTGACAGGACACGGGAGCCTCGAGCCTCTACCGCTGCGTCGATCTGCAGCAAGTAGTGTTAGTTCAGATCTGAACAAACGTGTTAAAACACATAAACTCACTAACAAACACAAACTCCTACAATTCCCATGTCCTGAGAGACTATTTCTTTGGATAAAATTGAAGGTTTGAGTTTTAGAAACTTACAAAAAATATTGAGTAAATTCATTAAAGTGAAAGTAAATTAAAATGATTCAATTTTTCAGGCACTAAAAAAAAAGACAAATCAGGTTCACACTTTTTTTTTAAGTTACTCAAACTCAAAGATTCAAGTTTATCTAAAGAAGAAAATAAATTATTTCAACTAATGATTACAGGTCAGTAAAGTTCTTCAAGTTTATTTCAAAACGTAAGAGTTTGTGTTGGGCTCAAAACTAAATAAAATCTATTGCAGAGCTTGAAATTCTCAACTATTTTTTTTTTTTTACAGTGCAGAGTGTCAAACAGTGACAGTGATGAGATTGTGCTCTCTTGCAGGCTGATGAGAAGGCCTTCGACTTCAAACCTGGCTTCATGGCCTCTTTTTTGGACTTTCTGAAGACAGGCAAAAAACAGTCGGGCCTTGAGTTGGGACATGACGGAGGCGAGCAGGAGGCCCTGAACCCCTGCTCCTCTCTGAAGGGAGGGATCAGGCCCTTATCCCCGCCTCCTCCTCCCCTACCACCGACTCCTCCTCCGCAGCAGCCCGCGGGAACATTCAGCGAGGGAGGGCAGGGCGAGGGGGCGGACCTGGCTCTCAGCAGCTGCCCGAGTCCCTGCAAGCCTCTGGACGAGGAGCTGAAAAGGAACCTGGAGACGCTGCCCTCCTTCTCCTCTGATGAGGAGGACTCGGTCAGCAAGAATCAAGACCTGCAGAAGAGCATCTCGTCCGCCATCTCCGCCCTCTACGACACCCCGCACTCGCTGGCTGCCGCAATGGCTTCTGCCATGGTCAAAGTCCCGCCCCCACTGTCCCCGCCTACCCCACAGGAGCCACAGCTCAGCCCGCCTCTCCCCGCCATGCCTCCCCTCATCCCCAGCATGGAGAACGGAAAAGAGGAGGCGCTCACGTACGATCAGCATCACATACAGGACAAGGAAGAGGAGGAGAAGCTGGTCTCCCCACAGTCAAACAGAGAGCAACCAGAGGAGAGGGAGGCTGAGCAGGGAAGAGAAGAGGAGGAGGAGGAAGAAGAGGAGGAGGAGGAGGAGGTGGAGGAAGAGGAAGAGGAGGAGGAGGAGAGAGGAGGGGAGACTGCAGATAATGAAGACATAATGAGAGATTCAGAGAATGTACAGCAGGGAGCCATGGAAGAGCAGGAGGAGGAGGAAGAGGAGGAGAGGATGGATGAGATGCAGATTTTGGAGGTTCCTAAGGTTGAAGGTAATTTATTGAAAATAATACAATTTTAGTCATCTTTTGGGTCCTGTTTCAAGCAGAGATATAAACTATGGGATGTAAATGTGATCTCACAAACCTGCAGCAGTTAGAAGGTAACTTTTCTCATTTGCTCCTCCCACCTTGTTTTCCAGATTCTCCATCAGGACCTGTGCTCGCTCCTGCACCACCGTCCCCATCACCGTCCATCTCCCCCTCGCCACCCACCTACTCTTCACCCTCGCCCCTCCCTCCCCTGTGTCTCTCTGTACCCTCCCCGCCACCCATCCAGCAGGAAGAGGAAGAGGCCAATCCAACTTATCCTCCCTCTGAGCAACAGCAGCCCTCCTTCCAGCTGGCTCCGACCGCAGGCACCTCCCCGCCCCCTTCCACCTCCCCTCCGGCCATCCCCTCCTCACCCCTTTCCAACCTTCCCCTGGGCCAGTCCATCCCCCCTCCGTCCACCACGCCTCCCCCGTCGTCCTCCGATCCGGACCAGGAGCCCGAAGCCGGCCAGCCCTCCCCCTCCTCGTCCTCCTCTCCCTCGCCCTCCTCATCATCATCCCCTCCGCCGTCGCCTCCGACCCCGGAAGAGGCCCCGGCATCCCAGCGTCTCACCTCCCTGCACCTGGCAAAGAAACAGGCCGACGCCGCCATCGCTGGCGAGAGCGAAGAGGAGGACAGTGAGAGCGGAGGCGAGGGGATCTTTCGTGAACGTGACGAGTTTGTGGTGCGAACCGAGGACATCGGGACTCTTAAGGTGAGCACCCCCACAGCTCCCAGGAAGTACGTACGTATGGTGAATTAAATGACTCACCATGTGTGTGTTTGTGTCACCAGATGGCCTTGCAGACAGGCCGAGAGCCCCCGCCCATCTGGAGGGTGCAGAAAGCCCTGCTCCAGAAATTCAGCCCAGAGATCAAAGACGGTCAGAGGCAGTTCTGTGCAACCAGCAATGTGAGTTAACTACCAGACTCTCAGGACCTCTGCTGTGGACAGGGTCAGCAGGAAAAAATATTTTAAACACCTAATAAAATCAATCTCAGTTTAATTATATGCTGTATTTAGAATATTTTCACCACTTTACCTTGCTGTCAGACAGCCTTTTCCAACAGGAAACTGCTGTTATATGAGCCAAATATCAGTCTCTCCAAACCAGCCAAACTCCAAAAACAGTAAATTTACCTCACTGAACACAAAAGTTGCTTGACTATCAGTGCCTCAATGGTTAGTTTGTGTTATCGTGTGTGTTCAGCAAGCTCTGGGAGTAAGGGATTACATGTAATAGGATTATAAAATCTGGATACAAAAAAGGTAACTGTATTCCAAGACATTTAATTTAATACAAATGAAGAAAAAAAGAATGATATACTACCATGCACAGCGCACATACAGTTGGTGTTTCATTATCGTGGGTTCTAGTGAAAAAAAATGCTTCACTGAGTGGAAATTTCAACATTTTGTAAAAAAAAATAATTGTGCACAACAAAGGAACAGCTGGACAAACTAATAAACCTAACAACAGAGCTACAAAGATTAATCTGTTTTTAATCAGCTATTAAATTAATCTATTTTGGTAATCGATTAATCCTTTTCAGTCATATTTTAATTTAAAAAAGTTAAAATTATCTGATTTCAGCTTCTTAAATGTGAATATTTTCTGGTTTCTTTACTCCTCTCTGACAGTAAACTGAATATCTTTGAGCTGTGGACAAACAAGCAAGACATTTGAGGATATCAGTATTTTTGACATTTTATGGACCAAACAACTAATCAATTAATTGAGAAAATAATCAACTGATCGATAAAAACCCTAAGAACACTATGTTAGGCTAAACAGTTTCTCTGTATTATATATTGAGGGAATCCAAAAGTAAAGGAAAGTAATAAAGTTACATTACTTTCACAGGTAATCAGTAAGTGTATCTGAATACCTCTCAACCCTGTTCACTCTCATTGCAATGTTGTAGATTTAAGAGTATTCAGTTTGTAATGCAATTAGATATTTTCTCATATGGAATGAATTCTGTTTACTAAATTGTGTCTAATTCTCTGTCTCCTCCGTCAGTATCTGGGTTACTTTGGTGATGCGAAGATGCGCTACCAGCGTTTATATGTGAAGTTCTTGGAGAACGTCAACAAGAAGGATTATGTCAGAGTGTGTTCTCGAAAGCCGTGGCACAGAGCGGGTCTGACTCTGAGGTGAGTTTGAGTTTCTTGTCAAATAGTAACTGGAATCAGAGCTGCAGCTTTATCAGAGCCACAGTTCTGAGAAAAAATGGACAACAACTGATTTTGGACTCATTTCAAATAACTAACAAGCTTCCCTGGCCTCCCGACACAGGAGCTTCATCCACTCTGTGTCTTTCTGATTGACAGGCGCCAGTCACTACCTAAACAGCTGCCCACCATCCACAATCAAACCCCACCTCGAGTGGACAGAGATGACAGAGACAAGGAGAGACAGAAAGATAGAGAGCAGAGGGAGCAAAGGGAAAGAGAACAAAGGGAAAGGGAGCACAGGGAGAAAGTGGAAAAGGAGCATAAGGAGCGAGAGAGGAGGGAGAAAGAGGAGAGAGAGCAAAAAGAGAAGGAGAAACAGGAGAGGGAACAGAAAGAGAGAGACAGGAAAGAAATCGAGAAGGTGGAGAGGGAGAAAGAGGACAGGGAGCGGAAGGAGAGGGAGTGTAGAGAAAAGGAGAAAGAAATGGAGCAGGAGAGCGAGAGCGAAAGACGGGAGAAGGAGCAGAAAGAGAGGGAGAAAAGAGAGAAAGAGCAAAAGGACAAGGAGAGAAGGGAGTATGAGAGGGAGCAAAAAGAGAGGGAGTTGAAAGAGAGGGATAGAAGGAACAGGGAGCAAAGAGAGAAGGAGAAACAGGAGAGGGAGCGGAAAGAAAGGGAGAGGCAGAAGAGGGAGTGGAAAGAGAGGGAGAGGCAGGAGAGAGAGCAAAAAGAGAGGGAACAGAAAGAGTGGGAGAGACGGGAGAGGGAGCGGAAAGAGAGGGAGCAAAGTGAAAGGGAGAAGCAGGAGAGGGAACAAAAAGAGAGGGAGAGGAGAGATAAGGAAAGAGAGAAGAAAGAGAGGGAGCGCAGGGAAAAGGAGAGGCAGGAGAGGGAGCAGAGAGAAAAAGAAGGGAGGGAGAAGGAGAAACAAAGGGATCAGGAGAAAGAGAAGAGGGAGAGGGAGGCGCGAGAGAGGAGGGATGGTTCAGTGCAGTTTCCCAGGTTGAAGGAGGAGAAGAGGGGAGGAGAGAAGAAGATGGAGCGTCAGGCCAGAGCCAAAACTTCGAAGGAAAGCGCGGAGCCTCCTCCCAAGAAGAGGAAGAAGTGGCTGAAGGAGGTGCCGTCCTCCTCCTCTGAGTCCGACTCCTCCCCACCCAGTGATGATGAAGGTCAGCTCTTCTGTGTGTGCGTGTGTGTGTGTCACAGTGGCAAAAGTACACACATTCTGTACTCAATTAGAAGGACAGATACTTGTGTAAAAAATACAGAAAGATCAACTTCTTTACACAATTAAAACTGAAGAAGTACTCAGTATAAGTATAAAAGTAAAAAGTCGTCCTCTGAAAGACTCTTCTACTGACTGTTTCTGTGTAAAGCTCACTGAACCTCACCTTTTCCCCACGTCGAGTCTCCGTCTCTGTTCTTATGTCTTATATATTGTTTTCGTTTATGTCTTATTATATTGTTTTTGTTTATGTCTTATTATATTGTTTTCGTTTATGTCTTATTATATTGTTTTCTTTTATGTCTTATTATATTGTTTTCGTCTTGTTACACCCTGTTACCTCATTTTTGTATCCATTTTATCTTGTTGCATCTTTTACATCTTATATGTCTTGTTTTGTATTGTTATATCGTTTTCATCTTCTTACGTCTTTTTTGTCTTATGTCTTTTATGTCATTTCCTTCTTGTTATATATTGTTTTATTGTTTTCAACTTGTTACATTGTTTCCGTCTTGCTACGTCTTTTACGTCATATTCGTCTTATGTTTTGCTATATTGTTTCTGTCTTGTTACGTTGATTTTGTCTTCTATGTCTTTCATGTCATTTTCATCTTGTTACATCTTATTCATCTTGTAACACCTTTTACGCTCTTTTTGTCTTGTTACATTTTTAATGTCAATTTTGTCTTTTTGTCTTTTACATCCTTTTTGTCTTGTTACATCTTTTATATTATTTTATGTCTTGTTACATCTTTTTTATCTAGTTACATATTTTACATCATTTTTGTCTCCTTACGTCTGTCACACATGATATACACTGATAGGATACACCAAGAAATTGTCTTTTCTGTGTCAGTTGCCCATTAGGTTCTCCTTTGGACTATTTGCAGTTTTTCACAAAGTGTTGAACGTCACCCCATCCATGACTGTGACCCACTGAGCCTTTGGAGGATGTCCCTTTTAATGCCCAATTATGATACTGTCACTTGTTACCAATTAACCTGTAAAGTAATGTAAAACTGAATGTGTTACCCCAACTCTGGTAACATATTAAGGCTTATTTGTGTTCTAGGGTCTGTGCGGGGTGGAGTCAACAGCAGAGCCATGAGGGAGATGTTCAGGAGCTATGTGGAGATGTTGGTCAGCACAGCACTTGACCCTGATATGATCCAAGCACTGGAGGACACTGATGGTGAGCACTCAGACAATTGAAAGTTTTCAGTGAAAGTGTGAATGAGCTGAGAATAGACCTGATGTGTCCAGGGACACATGAATGGTCTTTTTACTACTGTCAGCGTCTTACCACATCACCACATGGGTTGGTAGGTTTTCGGGGACCCTGTCAGTGGTTTTGCAAAACTAAAGTTTTCATTAACCTGACATGCCAGATGGTTTGTTACACGGAACCATCTAGGAAGGGCAGGCACTTTTAAAAACACTTGGGTGATAAAGCATCTGTCTATCACGTCTAACACGGGCTATTTTCAACCAATCAGATCAACAAATCATATGACGTTGTAGGAGAGTTGAAAATCCATCTTGCCAGATTTCAAGTTATCCTTCTGTGTTTGCACCAAATGTGGTGCAGCTAATCAGTGTCCCGAGAGGGAATGCTGGCAGCTATGGGCGTGGTTTTAGGTGTGACGACTGCAAGAAACATCCATGGAAGCGACTCATCTCGAACAAACAATGGCGGCCCTTGAAGAGGTTAGTGGAGATACTGTGATGGAAAAGATGTTTTCACTCTTCTCTCAACTGGCTTCAGCAAGAGTTTGATCTGATTGGTTGAAGTTAGCCTGTGTTAGATGTGATAGACAGATGGTTCATCCAATCACCTGCCAAGTGTTTTTTGAAAGTTCCTGCCGTTTTCCAAACAGGGACTTTTTTTGGCTCTGCAGGGGGACATGACAGACAAAGAACAATCTTTACCATGTCAATACTGTCTTACTGTTAACATCCTCTGCAGGTCTCTCTCAATAGTAGACAATGATAATGATTAAAATGTAAAATTTTAAAGTAAATGAATGTTCCTCTACTTTCACCCCCCAGATGAGTTGTACCTCCCACCCATGAGGAAGATCGATAGCCTGCTCAGTGAACAGAAGAAGAGGCTGTTGAGGAGAGTCAACATGAGCGCTCAGCACCAGGTAAACCAACACATCCTTCTAGTTTCTTTTACAGTCTGGTAGAAGCTCTGTCTGCTTTACATCAAGTACCGTGGTGTAGTTTTAAAACAAACAGAGACTGCCAATAAATTTTTAAAAAGCTGAGACTAAACTTGAGCTCTTTCTCATGCCTTTGAACCCACTCTGCTTTCCTCTCTCCAGGAGGCTTTACACATATTCCCTAAAATGACAGCAGACCCGCTGGAATCTGGAGCTGTTAAAGTTCACCTCGGTGGGGAGGGTTACAATCGCAAAACCCTCAACTGGGTCAAAAGGACTATACCTAAGCAACAGGTCAGAAACATCACACTCACCACTCCCACATTACATTGTACTGGGTAATCAGTCCTTGGTTTAACAGACAAAATCCATATTAAGATAGACATTGTCAGTTCACACTATAGTTCCTCTGCATTAACCAGGAAAATTAGGAAAACCGTTTTTTTTGTACCAGGCTGTAAACCAATATATTAATATGGCTCTATGGGGAACAACTTGCTTTTGGAGCCAGCCTCAAGTGGTCACTTAGGGAACTGCATGTTTTGGCATGTCCGCATTAACTTAAAAGATCTTGTTACTGTACTTAATTCTACTTAAGTACAGTGAATAAAGTATTTGTAATTAGTTAGTCCCCATCTCTGACAAACCAACGTGGTCTGAATATGGTTCTATGTGGAGACTTCTAATTTTCTTGTTGATTAAACGCAAATTTTAATTTAGACCAGTCTACTAGTCTAACAGTGAGAAAACACTCAGAAAAAAGTTGAATTCAAGCACAATTTATTAATTGATAATGTTAAGCATTGTCCGAAAAAATACTGGGTGTAATAAGACATTTGAAGACGTTAATCAAATTCTACACTACACAAAACGTATTTTAGATGCCGCTGAAATGTGTGGCACTTTGCACCATGCAAGTAAAAACTCTGCACATCATTCTTCAAAACATGACAACAATTCACTAAATACTTCAACTTTTCAGACCAAGCAGACAGAGTCTGCAGGTTAACAACATCGTCCACCCGGAGCTGACGTTAGCTGCCAGTCTGGTGCACGGTGTGGCTAACGTTAGCAGTGCTAGCTGCAGCAGCCTGCTCTGTGCTGTAACTCTGTGCTGACTGTGGTTACATGTTGCTCCAGTCGAGTGGTTATATACCTGTTTATTCTGACACAGTCTACATTCAACCTTACTTCATTTTTTACATCAAATTGCTGGGCGAGAGAGGCAGCTGTCTGCCCGGGCTGCAGCACCAGCTAGTGGCAGGAGGCTGCATAACAGCTTTGAGGCAACAGTAAATTGGCATTGTACATAAATAAAACACTGATACAAAGTTTAACCTAACTAGTATTTCTGGCGCTGACTAGTGAGGGTGGTGACATTTAACCATATCATCAACTAATTGCACACATCCCTAGTGAACAGGTTAGAGATGTTGTTTATGAGGAGCAGGAGCAGGTTACCCACTATCAGTTATTCAGTTTTCTTCAGTGTTGCTTTAATCATCAGTAGTACTTTTTTTCAAATGGAGGGGGAGATCACTCAGGAGGAAAAGACTCCTGCCAGAAAATCTGAAAGTCTTCTCTCTCTCGCACAGCTTCCCAGGATCTGAAGCTTTCAATTGAAACCTGCCGGATCTACAGTCTGTATCATTCCCTTCACCACTACAAGTATCACACCTTCCTGCATTGCAAGAAGGAGGTAAGGATGACAGCATTAATGCTTTTTTTTAATAAATGTTTTGCTCTTACTGTATATCCTATCTGAATTGTTGAATAAAAAATACTAAAACTGGCACATTTACGCACACTCAGTGCTCCACTCTTGAAAAGTACTGCTCAGATTTTTTGGGTCCCTCCTGTCTTGGTTCCACTGAATTCATAAATGCATTTAATTTGCCCAAATGACATATCCCATCACCTGTCCTCTCCAAGCAGGATGTAGTGACAACTTAACACTGGGACAGCCAAGGTGGTCATTTCGACCATTTTCAAATTTATATGCACAAAAACTTGTTGAATAAAAAAAATAGAATGCATTTAAAATGTTTTTTATATATATAAATTGCACAAAAAGCAAAGCAAATGTGATAATTTTTACCTATTTCAGTCGTAGGTGGTAATATTGACCACACAGAAATTGCAGCTGTTATAATTTTATTTTTTGCACAATTGGAAGTTAAAAATTAAAAATAAAGTAGGGGAGGCCAGGGATGGTTGTAACACTTTTTGTCTCAGTGCCTATAACTCACTAGATTTTGTGTTAAAGCTCTCAAATTTTGAAACAAAATACTCTTACTGAATTCAAAACAAAGCAATGTTTCCAAGTTTTTTTAGTTTCATTTTTGTCCTGGTTTCCAGCCTTTTTACTATCAGCTATTTTTTTTGTGATGGTTCTAACATTTCATAAATCAAACAACTAATTGATTAACTGAGAAAATAATCAACCAATTAATTGATGATGAAAATACTTGTTCGTTGCAGCCCTAAAAACACTATATTAGGCTAAACAGTTTCATAGTATTGTATATTGAGGTAATCCAAAAGAAACAGAAAGTAATCAAGTTACATTACTTTAATATTGTGATACTTGGATTATGTTACTGTCTCCTTTTGTTTAACAGGTAATTAGTAACTGTATCAGGATACGTTTTCAAAGTAACTCTCCCAACCGGATTTGTTTTCAACTTCTTGTTAGGAGGTGAAATGATATTTAAAGACACAGTGCCATCTAGTGGATTATTTTAGTATCACATGCTGACACATTTTTCAGTAAGATACAGTGAATCAAAATGTGCTTCTACCAAACAGCTGAGCAGAACATTAAAGGTTGTTACTTAACCGACATGTTATTTCCCGAGCAGACGGACAGTATTGAGCAGGCAGCAGAGACCCCGGCCAGGAGGAGGTGGTGCAGCAGTGCATGGCCAACCAGGGCTGGCTGGAGAGCCTCTTCAACTCCTTCATGGAGCTGCTCAGCCTCAGTGCCAAGGCCTGAAGGACGACACACACAGCCGCCCGGCCACAAAACTCACGCATCCGCCCGCAGCGTAGAGAAGCTGGGAGGCACCGGATTTTGGCGAAACAAAAGAATCACACTACAGGAGCTGCACGGATGCTGGTAGTGCGTTGGTTCCAGCAAGAACAGCCACTGTTGGTTTGTTCATGGGAGGATTAACTTTTAAAGTACTTGTTGTATTATGAAGTCCATTTTAAAGTACCTCTTGATTTCAAGACACGTATTGAAAGACAGAGGGTGGTGAACTATGTGAATATGATGGATTTTCCTTAAAAGTCAAACAAAGGGACCACAAGGTAATTTGGTCAACAATACAAAAGAGATTTTTGTCAAGACCTACAGAGTATTGACAGACACACACAAGCTGTCACTAAGTATGTATTGACAACCATGGTTTGTATAATTTATACAAGGACATTTCTAAAAATGACCGTCCTAAGATGGGATTATTTGCTGTTATTATTTTTGAAAAATGTTTTAAAGGGGTATACATAAAATGGCCCGCCTGCATTTTTTTTTTTTGCTTCTATCAGACCGATGGAGGTAAAAGTAGAGCTGAGTGAGACAGGAGTGAGGTTTAAAAAGGACTATGTGATAGTCTCTTGTTTCTACCTGCCTCAGTTAAAAAGCAGTTGAGATTGAGGGGAAATGTATTTAATACTAAGCTGTGTTCTTTCTGTTTGTGTTAAAAGACAACAAGAGAGAGGATTTAACGCCTGTAAAGACGAGGCAAGAAAAAATAAAGCACGACTTTCATAAAGGAAGTGTGAGGTGAAATGATCCAAAACCATAAATGTCAGTGTTTAATGTTAGTCATTTTTATCTGTTTGTTGTTGATGGATATTTCCTATTATTTGACCTCTCAGAGGATATTCTTGCAGAGCAATTTTGTTGTTTTGATGTGTAAATATTGTACAGCTATTTCATTCTCTAGTTCCCAGTTGCTCTTCTGTACATGAAATTCCTGTATTTGACATAATGAAATAAAACTGTTCAAATGACAAACGTGATGATGAATAAACCATCTCTGCTCAAGTCATTTCACTGTATGAGCACACACAGCTGTCATGTACATATTTCTATTTGGTAACCTTCCCACAGCTCTCTGAGAACGTCGTGCAAATGTTTTGTGCAACTAAACATCCAGAAAAGATTCTTATAATGTTCAACAAACCAGAACATTTTGGAACCATAACTACAATGTTACTTTTACATGGGAAAAACGCTCCCAAGTAACCTTTCCTTGAACGTTCCCTCTTAACATTTTCAATTGATAGCAATGCCGCAACTGTCTGAGAACGTGCAAGTGTTTTTGTGCAACTCAACATTCAGAAAACATTCTAATAACGTTCAACAAACCAGCACTTTTTGGGAATGTAGCCACAATGTTGCTTTTATATGGAAAAGACTTTGCCAGTTAACATCCAGAGAACATTAAGAGGGAACGTTCAAGTAACTCTCTGAGAATTAACCCTTAACATTTCTATTTGGTAACCTTCCCACAACTCTCTGAGAACGTTGTGCAAATGTTTTTGTGCAACTAAACATCCAGAAAACATTGTTACAATGTTCAGCAAACCAGAACATTTTGGAACCACAGCCACAATATTACTTGTACTCTGGAAAAACACTCTTGTTAAGGTCCAGGAGGAATGTTCAAGTAACCTTTCCCGGAACTTCCCCCTTGGTAATGATTTCACAACTGTCTGAGAATGTTGTGCAAGTGTTTTTGTGCAACTTAACATCTAGAAAGCATTCTAATAACAAACATAATTCAACAAACCAGAATTTTTTGAGAATGTAGCCACAATGTTACTTTTACATTGGAAAAACTTGCCTGTTAACATCTGGGGGAAAATAACCTTTTCCTTGAATGTTTCACCTTAATGTTTCTATTTGGTAACCCTCCCATGACTCTCTGAGAACGTTGCACAAATGTTTTTGTGCAACTTAACATTAACAAAACATTCTAATATCCACATGAAGTCACGTTTTGCACTGTCACGCAATACAGGACGGCACAGTGACATGAAATGGTTCATCACGTGACCTGACAGTTTCTTGTCCGTGAGCATTGGATAACTTACATACTTTCATTCCAGCCATAGATGCTGCTGTATGGGCTGCACATTTGGACCATGTAACAAACACTTTAGGACCACCGCAATGATAAATGCAAAATAAAGTCACAGGGAGCCACTGGAAGGGGGCAAAAGAGCCACATGTTGCTGACCCCTGCTCTAGTCAAACATATAATTAATGAAGTGCTTAAGTCACATGCCTTCTGGTGGACCACCATGTGTCTTAACTTCAGAAAATTTCAATTTAATTTTAATTTAAAAGAGAATTGCATCTTGGTCAGCAGTGACCCTAAAAAACAAACAAACAATCAAAAAAAACAAACAAAAAACAGTATGGCCAGCAAGGAGCAGAATGCACATTATATGTCAGCACTGATCTTAATCTAATGTCAGTCAGCACCATTAGTTCAACACATGTCAGTCAACCCATGAGATTTCCACGTGTTCAACAGGGACGTCTTCTCACTTTCTTCATCTCAGCTCAGCGACACGACCTGCTGCAGGTGAAGAGTGCCGGTAGGTGTGTGTGTGTGTGTGTGTGTGTGTGGCCAGAATAAATCCAGGGTTTAGAGGGTGAAGGGGGGAGGGGAGGGGAGGTGTGGAGCGAGAGGAGAAATAAGATCCTGTATACAGCCATTGTTATATCAGAGAGGAGCAGAGGCTGTGTGTATGTGCGTGTGTGTGTGTGTGTCCACTTCTCTTAACAACACCAACAGGTGAGTCACCATATAGTGCTGCTGTCGTAACACTGAGGTGCTGCTTTACATCACTGCAATATATGTTTTCTATCATGTGTATGTTGTAAAAATCAACTGAAAACTATTAGTGGAACAAATAAGTAAGTAACCAATGACAAGCAAATTAATTTTTAAATTATTTTGTTTTTATCCAAACTGGTGCAATGAAATTTAAGTTCATGTTTTATATAGGTTTCAATAGATATCTTTAATGCAGTTTATTTTAGTAGATTTTTTCATTTTTATTTACCCAAGAAGCATGTATTTTTTCACAGATGAGTTTCTATCAGATTATGCGTGTGAATAGATGGCTTCTGTTATTGTTAATCACTTCCAGTGGTATTACTTTTTCAAAATCCATGCAAACTATTTTTGTGTTTTCTTGTGAAAATGTTTGTAATTATGATGACTGAATGAGTGTGATTCACATGTGAGAGCAGCTCAAGGATCACAAGTACAGATTGAAAAGGACTGGATTGTAAACAGAATTCAAATAACATTAAAAAAAAAGAGAATAAAAATATAACCTATGAATACACACAGTAGAATGGATATAAATAATATTGCAATGTAAAAAAGGATAACTGCACAGAGACACAGAATCAAAAATTTCACAGGGTGATTACACAGTATTAAAACTGTTATTGCATGGAAAATGGATGATTTCACAGTGTACATTACATTCAATAAGAGATGAAAGATAACTGTATGTATATATACATAGTTTCTAATAATATGCATGCGTATAAGTACTAATAGATATGACATTGATTATTAGTATTTAATTTTTGTAAGACTGACCCTTCATATGACCAGAGACGTGGAAGCAGGCAGTATAATGACTGGACTGTTGGAGGCTCTTGGTCATTTCTAAGCACTGGCCTGGTTGTTTTGGTTGGACGCAGGCATGGTGCCAGACATGGAGAGGATCATTGAGAGCATCATCCAAAGAGACCAGGACACCGTCCAGCTCCTGCTGGACAGTTACAACACACAGGTCACTGGCTGTACTACTTCATCGGCAGGGCTGGGAGGGTTACTTTAAAAATGTATTTTGATACAGTTACTAATTACCTACTTAAAAATGTAATCAGTAAAGTATTGGAACTTGATTTGATTTGTCTTTCCTGTAATGGTTATTTTCATCATCGATTATCTGTTGAACATTTTCTCCATTAATCAACTACTTGTTTGGTCCATACAATGTCAGAAAATGGTGAAAACTGTTAATCGGTGTTTCCCAAAGTCCAAGATGACGTCCTCAAATGTCTTGTTTTGTCCACAACTCAAAAATATTCAGTTTACTGTCAGAGAGGAGTAAAGAAACCAGAAACCGTTCACATTTAAGAAGCTAAATTAGAGAATTTGGAACAGTTTTTTGTTAAATAAAATTATTTATGATCAATTGAATCCTGTTACAATCTTATCAGTCTTTCCTGTAATGTTTATTTCCATTATCAATTAATCTGCCTGCCATTTTCTCCATTAATCAATTAGTTGTTTGGTTCAGAAAATGTTATTAATATAGATGCAGATTGATTTATTAGCTGATGAATAATAGATTAATCATTGCAGCTCTAAGTGTTTTATGTTGTTGTTAGGTTTACTATTTTGCCCAGCTGTTCCTTCCTTTGTTTTGTATTATTGATACAAAACAATTTATTGATTTATTGATTTAATCAAAAGTTCAAAAGTAATGAGAACATTGCCTGTTCATTTGTGGGCTATTGTCTACATATTTCCCTGCTAAAATACAGCATGTTGAATGATTTCAGTGACTTTAGTACTTTTCTTCTTTCTAAGTACAAAAACTTTGTTACTGTATGTAACTAGATTTTTTCAGGTATCTGTACTTGCTTGTGTGTTCTGCTCACTTGAGTATTTCTTTTTCTGAAAACTTTTTACTTTCGCTACCAACATTTTAACACAAATATCTATACTTTCTACTCCTTACATTTTCGAAAGATGTCCGTAACTTTCATTTCAATCCAAGACAAAAACAGTGTAAAAAACATAACAACACAAATATGGCATAAAACATGTGACAAGACAAAAAAAAAAACAAAAAAACCACAACACTGTAACAATACATAACAAGACGAAAATTAAGTAAAAGGCATAACAAGATGAGAATGACATCAAAGATGTAACAAGACAAAAACGATACAAGACAAACATGGCGTAACAATATATAACAAGATAAAATGACGTAACAAGAGCAAAACAACATAAAAGATGTAGCAAGATGAAAATCAGTAGAAATGTCTTTCAAAGGACGACTTTTTACTTTTATACTTTACTTTCAGACATTTCAGAGTCTTGTTTCACTTGTACTACAGTAAATAAGTTGACTCTGTACTTCTACTTGAGTACAGACTGTGTGTACTTTTGTCACCTCTATCTTTCTCTCTTACTTGTGTACTTGTGGACACTGGTGCTTTCTCTCAGCTTGTGGCAGGCGAATACATATTTTACAGCCAACAGAGCTATCCTCCTGCAAGTTTCCCCTCACTTGTTTCATAGAAGATTTCAAGACATGCTGCATGATGCTGGCCAAAGGCGATATTTTCTGGTTTCTTTACAGTAAACTGAAGGTTGTGGACAAAACAAGACATTTGAGCCTTTTGGGAAACAGAGATCATGATTTTTCACCATTTTCTCATATTTTATGGATCAAACAATAATCGACAGATTAATCATGAAAACTGTTAAACTAATTGTTAGTTGCAGCCATAAATATGTTAGTGTGTCTCTAGCTAACCTCCTGTGTTCTTCTTCTCCTCAGTATGCAGAGTGCTTCTTTTTCAACACTGAAGTACAGGAGAGAAAAAAGGTCAGAACACAAAAATTTTCAGTCAGCATGTCTTTCCCTTCCCCACTTTCTCTTAATCTCCTTTTATACCCATATCTGCATCCCAGGTCAACATACTGTATCTGTCAAGCTTTCACTATGACAAATATTGATCTCCACATGTGACATGTGACAGATTTTATCATGGAGTAAAAGCCTGCAGAGCGTCACTAGCAGCTCCAAGTGGTTTTAATGTTCATTATACAATAGTGCAATATTATATAATATTAAAGTTCCAGTTAAAAAGATCTAAAAGTTCAGTTCACTGAGATTAAAATGAACTAGTTCACCATCATGGTTCACTTTTTTCTTTTCTTTTTTTTTTTTTTTACATGATGACATTATAGTAAATGGTGCACAATATTCATGTTTTTGGTTTTATTTTATTTGTGAATGTAAAATTACTTTTAACTCAGTCTAAAACATTAAAATCATGGAATGGTGGCCTGGTCTCCGGCAAAAACAGACACAGACAAATTTGAGTCGAACCACATGCAAAAAAACAAACAAACAAACAGAAAACTTAAGCAACATTTTTTGATATTACAGCAGTAATGTGATTACTTTGAGGTGTGCTTTCATTTGAGACAAAGTGGGTTAATATATCTTATTTCTTCAGTGTTTCAGCTGGCCCCAACCACTGCAACAACTGCCTCCACCAAGGGGCCAGTAGTAACACACTGACTTTGTGCATGAAGTTTAATGTTATAGTCTTGAAAATATATCAATTGCATTATTAATTAAGTGAACATATATATGTTTCTCATATCAAAAGATGATGATTGTATTTCAAGAAGTCTGTGTTTGGAAAATTTAGAAAAAAAAAGTCCCTCGTCTCCCCTATCTTATAAGAATGACTTAATATACCAAAATAATGACTATATTATAAATTGGAAAAAGGTTTCTCATTATTTTGAGATATATACTAAATATTTTGAAATACTCATCAATCATGATTTTGAGATTCCAAGACATTCAACAAAGTTGCTCATTTTAATGACTCACAGGATCTTCTTTTTTCCATCATATTGTCAGAAGTGTGTTTCCATAGATACAGATGTTTGCAGATGAGTGTATAACATGGATCTATCTGTTTCTTACTGTTAACAGACTCCAGCTGCAGTGTAGTTCATACACTTCACTGATAAACCCAGAATTATAGAGAAACATGAGACCTCATGATCAAAGAAAGTTTTTATATGACATTGACACTTCTGTCCATATTTATTATTTATTTATTTTTTCTGTCTCTCTTCTGCTATCACACTTTTTTTTTTTAAATCAGCTGACAATGTGAGCGCTGTTATCTCTCTCATGTTCACCTTCATTAATTGCAAACTGATTTGTTCAAAAAATCTCTACCATTTTGTTGGACAGGCAGTAACTTTGTTGAATTAAAAACAAAATACAATGCTGCTGGTACCTGACTTTTCCTAAAAGTGTCTGTATTCTCATTTAAAATGTTTTTTTTGTTTGTTTGTTTGTTTTGTTTTGTTTTGTTTTAATATAAATTACATAAAAGGTAAAGAAAATGTGATCATTTTTACATAGCCATGGGCGGTCATATTGACCACACAGAAATTGCCACTGTTATATTGTTACTTTTTACACAGTTGGAGATGCGTCTTGGTTGCTTCGCAGCTATAATTGTCTCTGTCAATAAAACTTAACAAGTTGGGGACGCCCCTGTAGCTCAGTTGGTGGAGCGTGCGCCCCACGTGCTGAGACTCTGCAGTGGCTGCTGATTTGACTCCCACCTGTAGCCCATTTGCTGCATGTCATCCCCTCTGCCCCCTTTCCTGTCATATCTTCAGCTGTCATTATCAAATGAAGGCAAAAATACCCCAAAAATGAATCATTAAAAAAAACAACAAACAACTTCCCCACATTATAATACAAATAATTAATTAATTAGACTCATAAAAAAAAAAAAAAAAAAAAAAAGGGGGAGACCAGGGACCACTGGAACATCTTTTTGTCTCAAGCCTATAACTCACTGAATATTGGTGTTAAAGCTCTCAGATTTTGAAACAAAGTACCCTTACTTATTACAAATAGCAATGTTTCAAACTTTTTTTTTGCTTTTACTTTTGTACTCTTTAAAGCCTTTTCTTATAGGCTATGATGATTTTTTGTGATGTTCTAGATGGAAATTTGTTATTATTAATGTTAAAATAACATGTTTATAATCTTATAACATACATTTAACTGTCTCTCGTGCTGAGTAATTCTAGATTAATCTAAAATCTGAATCAGATCACTGATGGTTATTATCCTACAGAAAAATACTGTTGTGAATATATACAATCATTACAGTTTACTGTATGTAATAGCATGCATATTGATAAATACATAAATACAATACAAAATGTATATTTTGATATTATTTCATTTTAAAAAAGATTAACAGAATAAATGCATTAATCTCTTATGAGAGATAATAGAGTCTGGAAGTCAGAGGTCTGTAGTGTTAGTAGCAGTGGCTCAACATGGCTCATTTCTCCTCTGATATCCCTCCTCCATCTGAAGCTTCATCCCTCTCTAATGCCTGGATCTCAATACTGTTGTTTTTTTGTTTTTTGTTTTGTTTTTTACACATGCATCTTTGTCTGACTGCAGCAACGACAACTGGAAGAGGTAAATAAATCAAAACGAGAGACAGAGGGAGAGAGAGAGATGAGCTGATTAGGAGTTTACTCTGTGTAGCAGTAATCTGTAAAAGGGCTTAGAATGCTTAGTCACTCCCCTTGTGTTCATACGTGTGTGTGTGTGTTGTGAGAGAGAGAGAGTCTGTTTTAAAACCAATTGTGTAATCATATCGAGCTGTTATTCCAAAGCTGCTTGGATACTTAATGACTCAGCACGTTAACCTTGTTAACCTTCACCTTGCAGAAAGGTCCGAAAGGTCCAGTTAGTCAGATTTTATTATTATTATTATTATTATTATTACACATTTTTGAATACATTCTAATAACTAAATAAATAAAATCAGTGCTTTGCCTCCTGTCCTGCTCCATCAGGGATAACATCTTTCTCTTTGCCTTGGTTGATCAGTTCAGGAAGAACAAAGTGAGGGACTCGGCCCCCGACTCTGACTCTGACATCGACTCAGAGGATGATGAATCTGATCTTCTTCTCCGAGAGGTAGGCCACTGACTGTACAAACTTCACTACACTGCTGATCAGAGACGTGCACAGACATTCTGATCTAACCTGAAAAAGGGCAGCCATCCCTCAAACTGTTGAGTGTCTATGAGATCTAATAACATAATCATAACTGAACAAAACAAAGCAAGACACATACATACACATATATACAGTGCATACATGTATGTACAAAAATCTTAATTATTATATAAGAAATCATTTCTACCTAAACTCAGATTGAGTAGTTCACCCTATTGCAGGAAATAAAATACATACATATATCAAAAAGAAAAAAGTAAGCTAATATTAACTGATGATATCAAAGAGCAATCACATCTCAGTATGTTGTATCTATATCCTATCTTTGCCAGGAACTCCCTTTTATTTATGCCTAATTTTTCAGCTCCACCTTTCAAAATGATAAGTTCCCACCAATAATAGTGTCTGAGAAAAGAAACAAATCAGCTGAAAAACAATGTTTTTGAATTGTTGAATATATACATTTGGCCAGGCAGTACAGCCGTGTTAAGTAATGCGTGATCATCCTGAGAACACCAGTTTACACTGAGAGGGGATAAATGTACAGCGATAGCTTGTTCAGCTAATCAGTCTGCCACCTGCTGCCAGAAACATGAAACATCAGGACAAAACCAAAATAAACACATTACATCCTCCGCCTCCTCGCCACAAAATCTACAAACTGAAACAGTCTGGAAAATGATTAAACAACGTAAAGGATGTAACAAGACAGTAGAAATGTCCTTCAGAGGGTAACCTTTTAACTTTACACTCAAAAAAATTATTCTTGGTTCTAATAAACATGAAACAATATTTCTATAGTATAAATATATAAAATCAAAAGTTTAGTTATCAAAAAAGTAAACATAATGTGAATATGCTTAGTATAAACTGAATGTAAACAAACCAAGTAAACTTTATTTAATAGATCGCATAAGGAGGCTGTGCGATCACACTCCAACACAGTTTATGTATGAGTCTGCATCAACTTAATCAAATCTGACTTAAGGTATTTAATTTATTCACACTGGCTCAACATGATAGAAGAACATTGTATTAATGCAACTCTTTACATTAAACTTAGGGAGTAAAATGACATGGAATATTTACACTTAATTAAAATACATAAGGTCATGGAATTCATCAAGAAGTTGAATCAGTGCTTCTACTTTTACCAGAGTATTTTTTTTACTCAAGTATCTGTACTTCTACTCCAGTAAAGAATGTGTGTACTTTTGCCTCCTCTGGTCGTTGTTGCCCAAGAGGTTCAGTGACACTCCATGCCAAGCACTGAGTTCTGGCAGCTCACGACTCATTGATTTTTTTCCTTTAATTCATCACCTGTCTGTATATCTCTTCATTTTTGCATCCTTTCTCTTCCAAATGATTCCTTCTCACCCTTCATCACAGTAACATATGACTCAATGTTTCTGCAGCGTCTGGCCACAGCCCTGCTGTGCTTCATCAGTGGTCAGCTGCAGCCAGCAGTGATGCGGGTTTGCCTGCATACGCTGCGTATCCTGTCCCGTGACCGGCGGGCCCTAGGGCCCATGGTCACTGACACCGCCCTTTTGACCTTGGCACACCTGGGAGGCATCAGCTTACTGCAGGCATGCCCACAGCAGGAGGAGAAGGAGGAAGAGGAGGAGGAGGAGAAAGCTGAAGATCAGCCAGCCAGAGCACACAGAGCAGCGAGTGGCTGTGAGGAGGCCGCAGACGCTGATGCTACACCGTTCTCTGTTAGCTCTGCGCTCTCATGTTCTACTGCTGCGGAGCCAGCTGCTGCTGCTGCTGCTGCCACAAATGGCTCAGATAAGTGGAGAGGTGATGGAGGTCAGGTGCTGCTCGCCCGTGGGAAGAAGGACACCCGAGAAGAGAACAGCGAGGAGGAAGAGAAGGAAGAGGATGGGGAGGTGTGTAGGAAGGAGGCCATGAAAGTCTTGTGTAATGTCATCTACAACAGCCCTAAGGCACAGGAGAGGGCCAGCGCACTCAGGTGACACTTTTTCAAATGGGTAGACCATTTCATTTAAATAATAAGAAAACAAGTTCAGCCATTACTGAAGTTCATGGCAGCTGAAACACAACATGAAGGAAAAGTAGTTTTCAAACCTTTCCTTTATTTCCACCTCTTATTTGTTAGATCAGTGTACAACACCTTGTAGCATACAAGGTGTGTACACCTTTTGTGCTACATCACTTTAGTTAAAAAAAATTACGCATACAGCAACAGATTAAGCAGTGAAGAACCAGTGTGTAGGATTCAGTGGCATCTAGTGGTGAGCTTGCTGATTGCAGACATCTCATCTCACTTTCCCCCTTCAAGTGTGTAGGAGAACCTACAATGGACCGTGAAAACAGTGCAGAATGTGAAAAGATGTATCTAGAGTCAGTGTTTGTCTGTTCCAGGGTGCTGTAGAAACATGGCAGTGCAACATGACGCCTCTGGTGTCATTACACGGTCTGATCCAGCTGCACGATTCGTCCTGCACGTAAGCAGGCGGGCTGCCATGCTGTTATTAGTCTATTAGCCAGTCACCCAATCTGTTCTGCGTGAGAAACAAGATACGGCAATGCCAGTGAGCTTTTAAAAAAATGTCATTAACAGCACAATAGACGACAATACAATACAATAAAAATAGCAGTACAGGGAGTACTGCAGAAGAAATAAAACTGTGCAGGAAGGGATCATGCAGCTGGAACACAGCATGTACTGACAGGAGCCACTCTTGCTTACACCCCAATGAAAACATATACATATGAATATATTATATTTTTGCTATATTCTGCCAGCAGATCCCCCTAAAACTGACACACTGGACCTTTAATTATTGCTCACTTTAGGTGACAGTTACAAACAACTTTATTTGCTGTTGTTTGGTTAATGTGCTCTGGTTTCTCAAAGATCATCTATGAAGGAAAAAAAACATTACTCTGTAATGCACATTATTATTGAACTTTTTTGTTGTTTTTGTAATTCAGCAAGATCAACAACAACACAGACCCAGAACTAATACTGGCAATCCTAATTTGTTGGCTGCTAAGAATATCATATTTATAATAGATTCAATCATATCATATATAAGAAATCAAAATAAAAGCAATAGTACGTTTGAAAGGTTTTGGTGAAGTGACACCTCATCAGTGCAGCCTGCTGAGCTTTTAGGTATCACATGAACAGCAGCATTTAAACAATAAACAGTGCTTTTGAGCCCTTACTATAATTGTGAAGAACCAGTTGTTGGGCACATCTGGAGCAGTCTGACATGACATTAGTGATCTGACTGTGTGATATAAGGACAGACTGTTTATCCACTGACATTAGTATGAGTAGAAATGATTTCTTACTCAAAACATTTCACAATTTTTGCATGCATTCAGGTATTCCTATAATCATCCAATCATATTCTAATAATTTTATGTGTTTTTTATAACACAAAATTTAATATAAGTTGCTCAAGAGCTGCTGACCAACCCCTGGCCCAACTTTTCTTTTCATTTCTGTTTCCATGGAAGGTTCCTGCAGGGTCTGTGGGAGATTGTGAAGCAGGGGATCTGGAGCCGGGAGCTGTCCAGTGGCCAGTTTTACAGGCTGAGACTGCTCTTCTTACTGACCGCTCTGAGGCCTGAGCTCAGGCTGCAGCTCCAGCAGGTAAAACGTTTTCAAGTCTACCAACTCAGAGTGGATGGAATTATATTTTGCATACTGAAGAAGACCCAGTGTAGGTTGAAACTGGTTGTCGTTCTTTTGTGATTTTTAACCTTGACGTGCCCTAACTAAGAAAGGCGTTTTAACTACATCCTTGGCTCTGTGCAAGTGTACCTTAAGTAAGTCCAGTGGATTCCCCTTTTTTCTATGTTGACCAGAAATGTTAAGTTTAATTAACCTGAATAAATAAAATTGTATATTTTATATATATACACATTAAGTTAATGAGAAAAGATGAGTTGATTCCATTAAATCCCTATATGATTATTACAGTGTATAATTATTCTGTGATCTGGAAAAAACAGGAAAAAAATAATAGTAGTTACATAGCCTCTACAGGCCCCCATACTGAAGACAAGACAGAAACCTTGCATGTCCAAAACTATTACTTTTCAGGAAATGAAAAATATCCCATATTTTTAAAGCGACTGAATGCTGCTTAGTCAAAGTTAGTGGGCCTTTCAATGGCTAAATATTTGTAAAACCCACAGACAGATGTAAAGGATGACCAATAACACAGATACCGTCCATCCATCCATCTTCATTCACTTATCCCAAGTCAGGTCGCGGAGGTAACAGTTCCATCAGGGGACCCTAGACTTCCCTCTCCCCAACTACATTAACCAGCTCTGACTGGGGGATCCCGAGGCATTCCCAGGCCAGGTTGGAGATATAATCCCTCCACCTAGTCCTCGGTCTGCCCCGTGGCCTCCTCTCAGCTGGACGTGCCTAGAACACCTCCCTAAGCAGGTGACCAGGTGGCATCCTTACGAGATGCATGAAGCACCTCAGCTGGCTCCTTTCTATGCAAAGGAGCAGCGGCTCCCTCACGGATGACTGAGCTTCTCACCCTGTCCCTAAGGGAGGTGCCAGCCACCTTCCCAAGAAAACCCCTTTCAGCCGCTTATATCCACAATCTCATTCTTTCGGTCACGACCCACCCTTCATGACACTGACACTGACTGATTGAAGAAAAAAACACAAAGTAAAAATATGGAGATATGAGATTTGCACCTGACAGCGACAATAAGTATGTTCTAATTGCTAAAAAAGCCACATTCTCCCAAACAATAAACAGTGCTGCTCTTGATCAACAAGATAATTATAAAAGCTTCAATCAGTGATGAAAATTTTTGGTCAAACTTTATTTTACAGTACACTAATAAGATGTAACAAACTGCACTTTGTATCAAATTAGACAAAAACTAGAAATAATATGTTCTTTATTAGACAGTATTAGATCAAAATTAAACTTTATTAATGGGTAATTATGGACATATTACAAACAGAACTGTACGGTAAACTAAATTGTATTACTTCCCACTGTTGACTCCATTAGTTCGGCATTATTAGAGCATAATTATGGACACCTAGTTTTTGTCTAATTTTACACAAAGTACAGCTTGTTATGTCTTATGGTTAGATACAATTGCAAATTGTTAGACTGACAGTTCTTTACCCACTTCAGGAGCGAGGAGTGTCAGTGCTGACCACAGGCCTCGAGCGGTGCCTGGCCGTGAGGTGGGGTGAGGGATATGAGGTTGTCAGCGACAGCACAGCTCCCCCGATCTCAAAGGAGGTGTCCCAGGAGGTCATTGAGATCCTCAAGACACTCTTCAACATCGCACACATGTCCCACAGGCAGGAGCCGGATGAGGTGAACACACAAACCAGCTGTGCAAACGATTTCACAGTGAAGCTGACCTTCGACCTTTTGGATATAAAATGTCATCACTAAAATCATTTTATCCTATTAGACATTTGTGTGTAATTTTGTCATAATTAGCATATGAGGTCTTGAGTTAGGGCCAAAAATGTGTTTCATGAGGTCACCGTGACCTTTGACCTCTGACCACCAAACTTTAATCAGTTCATCTTTGAGTCCAAATAGTCATCTGCGTCAACTTTGAAGAAATTCCCTCAAGTTTTTGAAATACTTTGCTCACCAAAATTGGATAACCTGAAAACATAATGCCTCTGGCCACAGCTGTTGCTGGTGTGGAGCCATTAAATAAGGTTTTTTTAAGGTTTTTCAAAAATTGTGAATCACAGGGGTCCTTCAGCGTACAGTCATGAATGTGCACCCAAAAAAAATTAGGCTGATTGGTTCAATAATATTTGAGATCAGCTGTGGACAAGCTGCAAGTCCATTGATCACACAAGCACACACACATGCAATCACATGATTCCAGCATAATGAAATAGACACTGTTTACACCCTAATTCTACTGGTAGATTTGACAGATTAGGCGAGAAATGTTTCCTCTGTTTCAGCCCCTTTCAGATATGGAACAAGTAACTCTGCCAGCTTTGTATAGTTTATTCAGCTTTGTACTGTATATATTATAGATCAGCAAAAATTATGGGCTCAAAGTTGGACTCAAAAATCTGTTGTGGTGTTTTGCTTTGACATTTTGGGTCATCTAAACAATTTTTTTTTACAGTGCAGTTACTGTCTTTTTCAGGAAGAAGCTGCTCTGTATCGCCATCTAGCTGCTGTGCTGCGCCACTGCCTGATGCTGTCATGTGATGGAGAAGACTTGTTGGAGGAGATCCAAGGGTCAGATGGCTGTTTGGCTGCTTTAAACATAACTATATTTATTTGTCAGATTCTGATTGATATAATTTTGTCCAAGCAATGTCAAAGACGGACCTGTAACTAAATGAGCGTACAAAAGTCAAAAGGCAAAGTTGATAGCTAAGCTAAAGAACGTAGATAATATGTTTTATGTTAATGTTAGTACTTCTCTCCACAGACATACAGTCAACATCCTGTCAGCAATGCCTCTGACATGTCTGGACGTCCTGCTGTCTGTCAGTGTGGACCAGGCAACCCACAAGTGTGAGGGAGTCAACATGGACTGTGTCCACACGTTGCTGCTGTTTATGGAGCGACGCCTGAACAGGGCAAGTGTGTGTGTGTGTGTGTGTGTGTGTGTGTGTGAGAGAGAGAGAGTGAAATCTGTAAATGTAAGACAAAGCGTGGAGACAGTTCAGTTCAAATTGTGGCTTGATCTGATAAGCCTATTGTTGTATACAGTCAACAGACATAGTGACTGCAGACTGGCCATTTACACCGCAGCCTCACTGAAAATGATACCAGAAGAGCTGGACATATCAGTCACTAGTGGCAAAAGTACTCACATTCTGTACTCAAGTAAAAGTACAGATACTTGGGTAAAAAATAGGACTGTGGTAAAAGAAGAAGTACTGATTCAACTGTTTTACTCAAGTAAAAGTGTGCCATTATATGCCATTTTTGTCATTACGTCTTTTCCCGCATTAAAACTGAAGTAACAAGCCTGTTGTGAAAATATAAGGAGTAGAAAGTACAGATATTTAATAGATAGGAAGTAAACATAAAAAGTTGTGGGAAAAGGAAATACTCAGGTAAAGTACAGGTACCTGAAAAATCTTAACAACGCATTTGTACTTACTTCCTATCACTGCGCTGGTGATTGGTTAGACAAAATCAATCCTCACCGTCAAACTGAACATTTATGTGACTGCTGTCAGCACATGTAATGACATTCAGCTATAGTTTTCTCACAGTGCATTGCTTTATTGTGCTGTTCTGCAGGGTCAGAAGCTGAGGGAGAAACTGACCCCTGTACTCAATCTGCTGACTGAGAGTTCTCAGGTACACAGGGAGACACGTCACTTCTTACGACAGAAGGTAGTGTATTTTTTTCATTTTGTAAAAGTGCACCAATTATTATGAGCATCACTCTCGCAACTAGAGAATGAGGAATTCATTTTCTGAGGAAAATATTATGTGGAAACCTGACTCAATGCTGATACTGATATATGAACATATTTTATTTCACCTAATGTGGGCTTTATCTGTTAAATGATTGTCTCGCAACATGCTCTATTATCAGGGGATAAAACAGGATGTTTATGAGCCATGCCGTAATCGTTTCCGGCTTTCATGGTGGATTGCATTTAATGCGTGTAAGTCAAACCATGGAACATTTTATTGAAGTACTTTCTTATTGTTATTGATGACGTGTCTATCACTGATACATATTGGCTTAGTGGTACTAATCATTGCATACCAGGAAAACCCATCAAGACCTGCTGTTCTGGAGATGCTCTGACCCAGCTGTCTAGTTATCCGGCCCTTCTCAGAGTTGCTCAGATCCTCGCGCTGCCCATTTTTCCATCAACTTGAAGAGCTGCCTGTTTACTTGATGCCTAACATATCCCATCCACTGACAGGTGCCATTTTGATGAGAAGATCAGTGTTGTTCACTTTACCCGTCAGTGGTTTTAATGTTGTGGCTGATCAGTGTACAAAGATTCACTGAAATGAGTGAAACCTTATCATTAGAGAGAGTATTCTGGTTTCTGTAGCTTTGCGTACAGAACTAATAACCTTTCATCTGCCCCCAACTTTTGGCCCAGATCTTACCTCCACTGAGGGATGTCGGCGTCCGACCTGAGCAGGACAACACACTGAGAGGCCAGCTGGTCCGCCTGATGACCCACGTTGACACAGATGTGAAGCACTGTGCTGCTGAGCTGCTCTTTGTGCTCTGCAAAGAAAATGGTATGATCACCACAGACTGATTTAGTCCAGTAGCAGAGCCCCTGTGATTTTTTTTTTTTAAATTAAAATATTTGTTTACATGCTTTTGACAAATGAGAACAGAGTTCAGAAACATTTGGGCCACTGGGGAGCTCCGGGTAGGCTGTCATATTTGTCATGCCTTCTCCTGTTGATTTGTTGAAGGCCCGACTGATGGAGGTGTGGTTGAGGGATTACTGCAAATATCAGAGACACACAAGAATTAACAAAGACAGTGTGACAACTATGGCTGCACAACACCGCTCTGATTATAAAGATTGTTTTAATTGAAAAAAACAAAAGCTAATAAGACTGAAAGAAATACTAGATCTGCAACGATTAATCGATGAATTGATTAGTTGTCAACTATCAAATTAGTCACTGACTATTTTGATAATCAATTATTTGTTTTGAGTCTTTTTGTTTTAAGGAAAAAAAATGTCCAAAGTCTCACATGTGAAACAAGACATGTATGACTTCATCACTGATTTTTCACTGTTCTAACATTTTATGGACTGAAGAACTAATTGATTTATTGAGAAAATGATGAACAGATAAACCAATTATGAAAATAATTGTTAGTTGCAGCCCTATAAAATACACAAATACAGTTCTGCTCTATACTAATCTATTTATTGGCTACTTGACTGGCTTGTTGGACAGTAACAGTGGACTCTTTCGTCTTTCGTCGCTCACATTTCCTTTTGGAATCAGTCACCAGGGATGGGAGGGTGATTTTAAAAATGTATTCTGATACAGTTACATGTAATCCTCAAGTCTGTCAGTCACACACGAACAACTTTTAGAAATATGCATCAAGAGACCAACTGAACGAAGCAGTATGAAGCAGTAAAATATGCACCTTATGTCCCCTCACAGTCAGCCGATTTGTCAAGTACACGGGTTACGGCAACGCTGCCGGGCTGCTGGCTGCTCGGGGGCTGCTGAACGGCAGAAGGAATTCACTCGACAGCCAGTATGCCTCCCAGTACTCCAGCGACTCAGACTCGGACACAGAGGAGTACCGGGAGGCCAAAGCCAGGATTAACCTGGTGACCGGCCGGGTGGAGGCAGAGCAGCCTGACCCAATGGAGGGCATGACGGAGGAGGAGAAGGAGGAGGAGGCCCGTCGCCTTGTCCGCATGATCAACAGACTATCACGGTGAGTTTGGAAATCCTGGCAATGTAAACATCCGTTAAGCCGCTTTGAATTTGAATTTGTGTAAGTCTGGTGCTACCTTTATGGGACAAATTCCACTCTCCCTTTCCTGTCTTTTACCCAGAGACCAGATCATTCAGCCTATGGCGGTGACAGCAGAGGGGAGACTGGCTCCACTCTGGGGCCACATGAGGGGCTGCACACTGGAGGAAGAGGAGGACTCAGAGGAGGATGTGGATCTGATGCCAGAGGAGAGGAAGGACCGACAGATGGAATAGAATAAATGTGGAGCAGTAGACTAACAGGACAGAGACAGAGACTTTATTGTAGTGCACTTAATTGTTCCTGCTATATTCATATAGCAGCAGTTAGACACGGTTAGAGCAGCTGCTACATCATATAGCTACAGGCAGAACTATAGGTGACCATGTTACTACAGTATGAATGAGGATCCTGCACTGTGTGAGCTGTGCTGCAACCAGAGGTGGGAAGTAACTAAGTACAAATACTTTGTCAAAGTACTCCTTAATGTACTTTTTACTTTTACTTCCTTCATTTGAATACAAATATCTGCACTTTCTACTCTTTATATTTTCAAAACAGGCTCATTATTTTGGTTTTAATGCATTTGAGTGGAATTATTGATTATTTTTATTCAACCTAATGGGCAAATAGCACATAGAAAAGACAATTTCTTGGTGTATCTCAGAGTGTAAGGAGACAAATATGACATAAAAGATGTAACAAGACAAAAACAACGTGACAAGACAAAAAAAAAGACATAAGCCAAAAAAGATGTAAAAGATGTAACTTGACGAAAAAGATGAAACTAGACAAAAAATACATAACGAGTCAAAAATGGCGTAACAAGAAGAAAGAGACATATAAGATGTAACTTACCAAAACAGATGTAACAAGACAAAATGACATAAGAGACAAAAAATATGTAACAAGACAAAAAAAACGTAACTAGACAAAAGAGGCAAAACAAGAACAAAAAGACACAACTATCTAAACAAAAATGTAACTAGACAAAAAAGAAGTAACAAGGAAAAAAGACATAAAAGACATAACTAAGCAAAGAAGATGTAAAACGCATAACAACACAAAAGAGATGTAACAAGACGAAAACAGTGTAAACGAAAAAAAGGTTAAACAATATGAAAAAAAAAAGGAAAATACTTAAACAGGATGAAAACAACAAAAAGAGCGTAACAAGACAAAACAGACAGAGAGGTCTGACTGCGGAGAAAAGCTTTGCTCAGAAACAGTCAAGTAGAAATGTCCTTCTGTGAACAACTTGTATACTTTGAGTACTTTTTCACTCTTACTGCAGTAAAGAAGTTGAATCAGTACTTCTACTTTAGGATCTTTTTTTTATTACACAAGTATCTGTACTTCTACACAAGTAAAGAATGTGTACTTTTGCCACCTCTGGTTGGAATTAATGAAAAAAATGACTTTGAGCTTTGACTGCAGCCCGCTGTGAAATGTATGTGAAGATGTGGGTGTGGGAAAGTGGGACAAGCTGAGTCAGTGAAGAGAAACAAAATATGAATACTGTCATGAAAGTGAGCAGCATTAATATTATTTATATTTTTGTTTTTAGTGAAACCTTGTCAAAGGAGTTTATATTTGTAGACTTTGCTGATGTGTCAATGGATGTGAATTCCCAGTAAAACTGTTCAAGAAGTTGTAAGCTTGTAGACCTTTTTTCTCATGCAAAAACAAATAAAAATTAAACGTTCTCAACTTCAGCATTGTAACTTCTCAAATCCTCTTTTACTGTACATGTCACAAACTCTGCTAAGTGTTGTCACAAGTGGGGCAGTGAATAAGGGGCAAGACAATTACTTATGTGTTACAACAAGGTACATCAGACAGACAATCTAGAGCTGTAATGATTAATCGATTAATCTATCATTAAGTGATTATGAGATTAATTGTCAACTATTTTGATAATTGATTAATCAGTTTGAGTAATTTCTTTTAAGAAAAAAGGCCAAATTCTCTGATTTCAGCTTCTTAAATGTGAATATTTTCTTTACCTCTCTCTGACAGTAAAGAGAATATTTTTCGGTTGTAGACAAAACAAGACATTTTGAGGACGTCACCTTAGGCTCTGGAAACACTGATTGACATTTTCCCCAATTTTCTGACTTTATATATCAAACAACTATTTTTTGATAGTTGCATGGCATGTCTTTTGGTTTTTCTTCTCCGTTTTTGCTGAGTAAAAGGACAAAGGTTTTAGGGGAAGGGATTGTGTGTGGTGCGAGTTTACTATAGAAGACTACACCCAGATTTCTGGCTGCTGGTTTGATATTTGCCAAAAGGGGGCTAAAATTCCTCTGTAGAGTGGGTGTTAATGGAGGTACAATTTCTTTTTGAGGGTTTAAAAAGTGAAGTATGAAGCTTTATATTATATTTGTTGTGTTGTGACTGGTAAGACAATTTATCTTTGAAATAAAAAGACAATTTTAAACACTGGACAGCGAGAAACTGTTATGTTAGTAACTATAGAGAAAAAGATCTGGAAATGCCCCTGGCCAATGTGGAGCCAAAAAAAAAAAAAAAAAAAAAAAAAAAAAAGCGTTCTGAACATTTTTCCAAAATTTTGAATCACAGAGGTCCTTCAACATACAGTCATGAATGTGCACAAAGAAACTCTTAAGTCTGTTAAAATTCCTCAGGAGCTCTTCTAAGGGCTGAGACACTTCATGAATAACTTTTATCTTTACCAGGATCTACTCTTAACTTTGAGGGGAATTTCTTAGAACATGTCAAGAATCTAAGAATTTTCTTAAAATGTTATCAAAAGGAAGCTTTGTGAATACAGCCCCTAGTATTCTAAAAATAAATAATAGAAATTTCGTGTTTAATTAACTTGAACAAATAAAACTTAACTGTGTTAATGCAACAATCAGTAAAATACATTCAACCTCAAAAGTGTGGGCAGTTACTACCTGTAACATGCCATTTTTTTTACAGATTGATCTGGTGCAAATATATGTAAATACAATTCTTTCCGATTCATTTTCATTCAGCAGAAGAAATTCTGGGACATCAAATTCTTTATTTACTTGATTTTCAGAGAGACTGGAGCATCAGTTCATTATAAGATATCTCTTTATAATCTGATGTCTACACTGACAAATAACGTCCCAGAGGAAAGGAGAAGTTAAAAATAAGATCTCGTCTTCGTCTAGTCTGTGCCTCCTCAACGTGAGCTCAGTTTAAGACCACTATGGGATTTTCTCATACTTCTTAAACTCGCCTTTGTCTCATCTCAGCCTGAAATTAATTTGAGCCCAATGAGGATCTTAAAATGTTCTTTTTTGTTTCTCACTGCACAGATCTTACATTTGTCTTAAATCAGCTTAGCTCCTTGAGATAACAGTGAGATCTAAAAGAAAACTCAGTTGTCTTAAAAGAGATCTTAAATTTGTCAAAGTGGGCAAATTCAAGTCATGTTGCTCCATATGTTCGTCAAGAAGAAACCTCTGAGACACCTATGAACTAAGCTCAAAGCAAGAATCTTGTTTATTTCTAATAAGACAAAGAAAAGATGTTATGAGAAACAACATTTTTCCTCTGGGATTTCCTTTCTCTTGCTATGCAGATGACCAGTAGGTGATACCGCAGCGCCTGTGTCCAGATTTAATTAGTGAATGACTCAGATTGCCAAATCCACACAGACATAATCAGTTTAGACACCAGCAGCCTGAGCGTAAGAGCTGACCTGTGGATTATATCCTTTGCAGCTGCACTGTCACACTTTGCAAACAGACACGTTTAATAGAGCCTGATTTAATCAGCCGGAAATAAAAAGGGAGTTGGCACACCAGATGGAGTGCCAGGAGGAAACCACAGCTGGAAATGGTGAGGAGTGGCAAATGCAGAATGGGGAGCAAGAAGAGGGAGGAGGGAAAGATGAAGAGATGCCGATCGATGGCGGCGAGGAGGATTGGAACGGGTTTATTTCAGGGGGAGCGGCGGTGGGAGAAGCAGAGGACGGGGAGGCGGTGGCTGAATGGAGACCTGGTGACCCTGTGACCCCGCAGCATGTCTTATGGCTCAACAGTTATACAGACGGTGAGTCAGCTTTCTGTGAAAAGTGAAAAAAGTGAAAAAGTACAGGCTCTGACATGTACTCAAAGTCTAAAAGTAAAAAGTCGTCCTCTGAAGGACATTTCTACTGACTGTTTCTGTGCAAAACTAACTGAACCTCACCTTTTCTTCAGAGTTGTCTATCTTACATCATTTTTGTCTCTTTGCGTCTCGTTACGTCTTTTTCGCCTTGTTCAACCATTTTTGTCATTTTCGTCTTTCATGTTATATTTTACATTTTTGTCTGTCTTTTCATCTTGTTGTGTCTTTTACATCATTTTCATCTTATGTCTTTTAGATCTTTTCGTTGTTACTTTTTATGTTTTTTGTGTCGTGTTATGTCTCTTTCATATTGATACATTGTACAACAAACATTGTTTTTGTCTTGTTATGCTGTTTTCATCTCGAAATGTCTTGTTACATCATTTTTGTGATTTGTGAGGTTGTTTTTTCTGTGTGTTTTCCGGCATAACTATTAGGCTGGACTTAGAATGGCAAGTTAAGACCAACTTAGCTTAAGACCAGGTATAAGTGCTATTGGCGCAAGTCTAACCAAATAGTTATGCCACCAACTTGACTTAAACTTTCTTCTTGCTAGAACTGGGTGTAAATCTTACGCCCAGTCAGGAGCAGGTGTAAAGTCAAAATCTGTACATCTAAATTATATTCACTCAGACAAAACATCGGACATAAGAATTAAATACCATTTGCCACTTGTCACAGACATGTTTAACAAAGTTTATTAAGTTTTTTCGCACTCAACAACTGTAAAAACTGCATGATTTTTTAAGGGAGTCTGGGGATATTGTCATTAGTTAAATGGTAAAATCAGTTGACAAAGTGTACTCACTAACATCTATGAATCTATTTTATCTGAACAACCCTTTATGTCCTCTTTTATGTGTCTCCAAATTAACTGCTTTTTCATTGTTATTATGCTGGTGAGGTTGGCAGTCAGTGTTTCCTTGTGCTGGCTGTACAGCTCTAGAGGTTCTACGAGAGGAAATAGCCTTTTCTTTATGTGGGATCCTTCATAATATTACCAAAAATTAGAAATGATTAGCTTCAAATCAGCAAGACAGCACAACATTGTTATAACAATGTATTCAAACAACACACGCTGCCTGCAAGGCAACAGCCATAGTCTTGTGGGTATTCACATGAACACACACTGCTAAGACCAGGTGTAGTTAAAACTAGGCTAAGTCTGGTTGGTGCAACCCATGTAGAGTCCATTCTCAAGACTGGTCATAACTAAGGCCATCTTAGCAGTGGCACCAGTTGGTGCAAAACACTCCTGGTCATGACCACTTGTAAAAGAAAATTGCCTTGTACAAGCTAAGATTGTGCATCTGGGTCAGTTTTTCTGTCCTGCTCCTGTTTGTCTGCTAAACTAAAGACAACCGCTCTTGTATATCAGATCTTCCATTAGGCTACTCAATACTGAAACAAACCAGTATGTCTGTGGATCCCACTCCAGTTTTTTCTCTCTAATTCAATGCCATGTACTGCATAAAACACCTCTAAAGAGGACAGTTTTCATCTGTTTTGTGCTGGATGTGTGGCAGAGTACCTGTGTTCACCAGAGGACAACATCTACAACATAAACTTCTCTCGCTTCAAGATCAGAGACCTGGACAGTGGAGCGGTCATCCTCGACATCAAGAAACATGGTCCAACAGGTGCTTTTTCATCTCTTTGTTCTAACATTTGTTAAGATGCTGAATGTTATCAGAAGAACAGAAAAAACAGCAAAACTCATTTAGATGGTAAATTTGTGTGGTGCCTTCAGGGATTTAAAAATGTATTCCAATACAGTTACTAATTACCTGTTAAAGAATGTAGCCAGGAACCTGATCCAAGTATCACAATATTAAAGTAATGTAACTTGATTACTTTCCGTTACATTTGGAGTACCTCAATATAAAATATGGTGAAATTGTAGTGTTTTTAGGGCACCAACTAATGATTATCTTCATAATGGATTAATCAGTTGATTATTTTCTCACTTAATTGATTAGCTGTTTGGTCCCTGAAATGTCAGAAAATGGTGAAAAATGTTGATCAAAGCTCAAGACGATGTCCTCAAATGTCTTGTTTTGTCCACAACTCAAGGCTATTCAGTTTACTGTCAGAGAGGAGTAAAGACACCAGACAATATTCACATTTAAGAAGCTGAAATCCAAGAATTTGGAATGATTATTTCCATTACTGATTAATCTGTTGACCATTTTCTCTATTAATCAGTTAGTTGTTTGGTCCATAAAATGTCAGAAAATGGTGAAAAATGTTGATCAAAGCTCAAGCCAATGTCCTCAATGTCTTGTTTTGTCCACAACAAATGAAAGAAATAAAAAATGACTCGATTATCAAAATTGACGCAGATGTTACCTTTATTAGTTTGTCCAGCTGTTCCTTCCCTTGTGTGCAATTTATTAATTGATTGATTGATTTAAAGACAAAACATGTTGAAACTTCCACCCACTGAAGCATTTTTTCACTAGAGGCCATGATAATGAATTGACAGCTGTGCGCACTGTGCATGGTAGAATATCATTCTTTATTTTAAGATTGTAATAATGCCAATAATCCCCATTTTTTACTAAATGTATCTGTAATCTGATTACGTCTTTTTTACCTGTAACTTTAATGGAATACAGTATCATTTTTTGTATCCTGATTACATAATTCTGTTACATGTAATTCATTACTCCTCAAGCCTGGGTGTCTCCTGCTCATAGTCTACCTTCCCTACCTACCGTACTGCAGGGGTGGAAGTAACTACTTAGAAATACTCAAATTACTGTAATTAAGTATTTTTGGGGGGTTACTTGTACTTTTATGAGTAGATTTTCAAGTCTTCAGTCAAGTCTGTACTTTTATTCGTACTTAAATATGCATTACAAGATGTAATCTACTACTTTACTTTTAAAATCATAGTTGAGTACTGAGTACTATTCAAATTGATATCCAAACCTTTCATCTGCTTCCATCTTTTAGTGGCCATTCAGGTTATCTGATCACAAACGGGCCAATGAAAACAAAGATATACAAACGAAAAACAAAACAAAACAAAATGCTGCATCAGCAGGTTTGGAGTGAAGGATGTTAATAATTAATCATTAATCAATTAATTGCTGTTAAGAATTTAAATGTATTTGGATATATAATCAATAGACTTGGCAGTAACTGCACCTCATTTGACAGTGTTTGTCTGGTGGAGCCATTTGTTGAAGAACTCAAACTTAGACTTGAAAAACAGAGAAAAAAATTGAAAAAGTGTTTTGTATCTTTTAAAATATTAATGATTAATCAATTGTTTGCATTTTCAACCACTGGTTAAGGAAAACGAGTTAGAGAGGTGTCTGTGATATCAACCGTTAAAAGTAACTGATACTCTGAGTAGTTTTTGTGATGAATACTTTGTACGTTTACTTAAGTATATTTCTAACACCAGTACTTTTACTTGTAATTGAGTAATATTTTAGCAATGTAGCAGTACTTGTACTTGAGTACAGATTTTCAGTACACTTTCCAACACTGCCACTGTCTGGCCAAGGGATCTCACCACATGGTGAGTAATGTAAAGGTGGAAGTTGGAGCAGTACTCTGTATCTCCAGCTGGATGATAACAATCTGTATTCATGGTTCAGGACATGGTTGGTTAATATGTTCTTCTGTTAGGCTGATTCATAAAGTTTCTTAGGAGGTTTGCCTACAGTCTTAAAGCAGATTTTCATTTGGTGGAACAGTTTTGACTTTGAAGTAGTGGACAAACACTGGCAGTGTATGTGTGTGTATGTGTATGTGGTTGCATGCACTTTCTGTCTCCTCCTCACGGCTGGTCCAGACTGGCAGCGGGACCTGCTCCCATCCTTCCTGTCTGCTGCCCCTCAGAGCAGATCTCTCAGCAGCTCCAGTGTCACCTTCTCTACTATTTTATCCACTGAGCTGGTGCCTGGGCACAACTGCTGACTTGTCTTCTAAATGCCTCTTTTCCATAGTTTTTCTTAAAATTTCTCTCTTTATTTTTCTCCAGAAATTCAAGACGTCATTGACCTTGATTCAAACAGATTCATCCAGTATCACTTCTCTCCTTCGTTCTTGGCCCTCAGAGAGATCGGAGCTACGTAAGTCAGAGCTGTTTGATTCTGTTGGATGAGCTGCTGTGCTGCTGTGTGTATCCATGAACAAATGTGTCTTAGGTAAAACCTACAAGTCCAACTGCCTTTAATTTAAGCAGATAATAGCCATTTATTATTTGTTGCATGATGTTTGTCACATGCATTCAAACATCAGCTCACTGAGGTCAATACATACTTTTATTATACTTATTTGATCATTTTTAGATGTCTTTTATACTCCAAAAGCCAACACTGCTATCTGTTACTTTTTGGCTGTGGAGAGAGGTAGCAAGAGTGTTCACATTATTTACTTGAGTAGAAGTACTGATTCAACTTCTTTACTGCAGTAAAAGTGAAAAAGTACAGGCTCTGAAATGTACTCAAAGTATAAAAGTATAAAAGTTGTCCTCTAAAAGACATTTTACTGACTGTTTCTGTGCAAAACATTTCTCCACAGTCAAGCCTCTCTGGCTGTTTTGTCTTGTTATGTCCTTTGCGTCATTTTCGTCTTGTTGCATCTGTTTTGTGTTGTTACATACAGTAATTTTCGTCTTTTACGTCGTTTTTCTTTCGGTACATCTTTTTTGGTTACGTCTTTTTAGTCTTTTTTTGTCTTGCTACATTTTTTTTGTCTTATTATTTCTTTTATGTCATTTTTGTCTTTTTATATCTTTTTTTAAAAATCTAATTGTCTTTTACACCATTTTTGTCTCCTTATGCCTGTCATACATTATATACACTGATAAATACATCAAGAAACTGTCTTTTCTGTGTTATTGACCCATTATGCTGAATTAAAATAATCATTAATTTATCAATGAGCCTCTTGAAAATGTAAGGAGTAGAAAGTACAGATATTTGTGTTAAAATGTAGGAAGTAAAAGTAAAAAGTTGTTAGAAAAATAAATACTCAAGTAAAGATATCTGAAAACTCTACTTAAGTACAGTAACAATTTGTACTTAGTTACTTCCCACCTCTGGCCATGAACGTGCATATTATTGGACTTGCTGCCCATGTGTCTTAGTCTGTCAAATGTTATGACTGTTGGGCCATGTATGAATCGATACAAATGTTTTCTTTTCAAGCTGAGTTTTCTTGAAGCTGATTGGCCGCCTGTCTCTCAGGTTGGAGTTCACAGTGGGCAGCAGGGCACTGAACCGCTTCCGTCTGATCGAGAGGCATTATTTCAGAGACCTCCTGCTCAAAACCTTTGACTTTGAGATCGGCTTCTGCATCCCGTACAGCAGAAACACCTGTGAGCACATCTACTGCTTACCTGACCTGGACCAAGAAACAGGTATGACTGCTACACAAGCAGACATACACACAAAGGGACACGCAACATTTTCACAACAATGCAGGTAAAAATGAAAATGATGTTTATATGTCAAGCAAGGCTCTGTCTATAATAGGACCTCTGCAGTACATATAGGGGTGGGTAGGGGGGGTTTCACTCCAATAACCAGAGGTGGCAAAAGTACACACATTCCTTGAGTAGAAGTATACATACTTAAGTAAAACAAAAAAACTGGTAAAAGTTGACGTACTGATTCAACTTCTTACAAAAAAGTGAAAAAGTACAGGCTCTGAAATGTAGTCAAAGCATAAAAGTCATCCTCTGACGGACATTTCTACTGACATTTCTTTGTTTTGTTACATCAAGTTACGTCTTGTTACATCTCATTTGTGTTGTTATGTTTGTTTTGCCACGTTACATTTTTTTTGTTAAATCTTTTACGTTTTTTTTCATCTTGTAACGTCTTTTTTGTCTTATGTCATTTTTGTCTTGTTATGCCATTTTTGCCTTGTTATGTCTTTTATGTCATTTTTTTCTTTTTTTTTTTTTTCTTGTTACACCGTTTTCGGTTAGTTACATTTTTTCTTCTTATAATGTCTTATTTGTCTTGTGTCTTTTTTGTCATGTTGCATCTTTTTTGTCATAGTTTTACATCTTGTATCTCACAATGTCTAATGTGAGCTCAACATGTTTCTCTTTTGCTCTGCTCAGTCGACGAAATGATTGCCAACCCGTTTGAGACACGCTCGGACAGTTTTTACTTTGTCAACAACAAGCTGGCCATGCATCACAAAGCAGAGTACTCCTTCAGCCCGCAGAGAGACACGGACACATCCAGGGAGTAAACTGTCCATGAACTGGGTCAGCCTCTGATATTGTTCCATAAATGATGCTACAGGTCAGGGCTGTTTCTAGTGTTTTGGGGGCCCTATGCAAAATGTTGTTTGGGGGGGGGGGGGGGGGGGGGCTGTTTTGTGAAACCATAGTGGCAGGATTCTAACCCCCCTAAGGTGGTCCAGATGCATACATTCAACATTTAAATGCATGCATCTGGTGCAACTTAGATCTCAAGTTGACACCAGGAATTTAAACCTACTGAAAATGACAGTGAGTGGGAAACACGGCGGCTTCCCTACACTGAGAAAATCCTGAAAACTTACAGGAATTACACAATCTGCATTATAACATCTGCCAAAATGAGACAGATGCTGCATTTTCCTTAAAATGATTATTTTAAATGTTAGGAAAAAATTGTAATTAAACTTCACAAATTATTACTAAACAAATTAAATAAAACTATATTTAAAAATACCCCAGCTAGCTGCTAGTATTCTTGCAAAGTGTGCCCATGTGAGTGATGTATGCTTTAAGTTTTCCACACTGATCTCTGGACAGTGGCAGCTTTACTTTGAATAGCAAATGGGGGATCCTGAATGGCAGATCTGCTACTGAACTCAGATCATCACTGTATTACACTGTTTGTAATATGTGTGCCCACATATAGCAAGAAAAGTCCCTGCTTGAGGTCATACAGCTATTATTTTGAACAAGGTTTTGTTTGTGAAGGAGAAACCATGTGTTTGTGCTGTGAGAAAGTGAGGAGTGTTTGATTTAAAACATTAAAATTTGGTACTGTTATACCATACTATGTACATACATTTATTCTTCTTGGATTTGTAAGTATGATAATTGATGATAATTATAATAACTGTGTTGCATTTGTAGGTCTACGGTCACTTTGTTGTACGATCTAGAGTCTCAGGCTGTAGCGTTCACATAGCAATTCTTTGGTCGTGTCTGGAGGGGAACCCTTGATTTACAAAACTCTTACAGAATTGTACCCATTGTGTCTTCATTGTGCATGTTGTACAAACTAATTATGGTTTATAATGTGACAATACTGTGCTTATAATCTGGGTAGGTTTTGGGACAGAGAACACTTGGTTAGGGTTAAGGAAATATCACAGTTCAGGTTTAAATGTTCACTCTAGCAAGATCTGGAGTACTTTTCTCAATATGACCCAGTTCCTTGCCTTTTCGTATAGAAAACACAGTGACTGTGTCCTGTGAACCAAAAGAAATATGTAAAAAAAAATCTACCATGTTGTTTTGTATTCCATGCCCCCAAAGTACAACTGTGATGTTGAACTGTGTTGACTCCACACTGAGCCATGCCCCTCTGTAAAAACATAGAAATAAAAATACAACTCAAATCATCTCTCTGGTGTGGAGAGGTGTGTGTCTTTCTTCCCGACTGCTGCAGATGTTGGAAATCCAGCTGTTACATATCGTCTCTGGTGGTCACCCACAATTCACAGAACTGTAGTTACACTGGTAACCCTCAGTGTCTGCATTTGAATGTATTTTTTTTTATGAATATGCCAAAGGAGCAAACACAGGAAGTTGCTCTTTAGATGTTTACACAGTATACTAATGAAAATATTTTTATATTAAAGGCACACATTACAATGTAAATACATGACTCAACAACTAAACTAACTTATTGATATTACCTGAAAAATCCTTTTTGCATTAGGGTTGGGAGGCTTTAAAAATGTATTCCGATACAATTAAAAAATTTGGTCAGTAACGTAATACAAGTATCATAATATTAAGATAATGTAGCTTGATTGCTTCCTGTTACTTTTTGATCACCTCACTATAAAATATGGTGACATTGTTCAGCCTAATATAGTGTTTTTAGGGCTAACAAATATTTTCATCAGTGACTAATCAGTTTATTATTTTCTCAACCGATTAATTGTTGGGTCCATGAAATGTCAGAAAAAGGTGAAAAATGTTGATCAAAGTTGTAAGTGGCTTGAGTGGTGGTGAGCAAGGCCCCCTTTTGGTGGTGCCTCTGATGGGGGCGGGGTTCAGAGTCCCGCACGGATCCAGTTTTTCAAACCCGCATCCGCACGCAAGTGTCTGTGATGTACTTTAGAGATGACATTCAGAGAGTTTTATTCTCTCTCAAATTCTTATTTTCGTTTGATGCTCAGATTTCTGCTCATCTGCGGATCAGGCAGGCCGGTTCATAAAAATTAACTTAGTGGATGGATCGCAGTTGTCTGCAGTGTTGCACTTATTACTTCTGCACATATGCACATTCACACCTATTTCCACAGTGCACAAATCAAATACATGCTCTAAAAATATCTTGTACATAATGTATATAGTTCTTGAATGTAATTATCTTCATTCCATTGTTGTTATTTACATCTGTTTCATATGTCCTTCTTCCGCTGTAACAGAGGCCTTCCCAGATTAAAATAAATAAATAAATAAATATGTAGGAGATATTAGATGCAAAATCAGATGAGCCATACTCTTAACTATAGCTTAAGATTGCTACCTCGTACTAGAAATCTAGTCACTGATGAGACATCCAACATGTAGTAAACCTGAATGCATAGATTTTTTTTTTTTTTTGCTTTTTTTTACTCATCTCATGCTAGGATCAGGCATGATCCCATCATAACATGATCATGGTGCTGGGATTAGGGAAATAAGATGAAGTAAGTCTTAAAACCAATTAGTTCTCCCCATAATAAATAAGATTTAAAAGTCTCGGACAGTAAACCACAATCTATTTGGCTGCATATAGTTCAGTGTATGATTAAAATAATTGCATTTAGTATGCAACTTGTATGAATGATAGGAGTATCTTTGTGTCTACCTGCCCAGGGACTGTATAATGGGCAGCAGTTATAGTTTCTAAATATTGTACAAAGTATCTCCTATGTATGATTTCTGTAGCTGATCATATTATCGGTCATTAAACTTGATGATAATGTGCAGGAAATATCTAAGGTTTGGTGTCCTGAACAAAAGCAAATTTTGATTAATACGTTTATTTTAACAGCTCGTAATTATGTCAGAATTAACTTTTTTTGTCTTGCTTTGTGTGTGTGTGTGTGTGTGTGTGTGTGTGTGTGTGTGTGTGTTTTCCCCATTTCTCTGAGTTTTGCTTTTTCCTCCTATATTCCACAGTCAAAAACAGGTGAGCTGAGTGTAATTATTATTTTTCCCTACAAATTTGTTATGAAAACTCAACTACCATGTTGTGACGCACGTAGTGGCTCATACATGCTGGGTCATGTGTGGAGTTTCTAATGTGTGGGTGGGAAAAAAGAGGAGAAACAGGGAGAGACAAAATATCTACAATGATGTCTGTTCACTGTTATGCCAGTCTCTAATAAACATTATCAAAAGAACTGACTAAAGAGATTAGATGTACAACATCACAGTGACAAAGTAAACATGACTTTGGAATATCAAATAAAATGCAGGGTTCAACATTAACACTGGCCACAAAAAGTGACCAAACATCCCATGAATAAGCCTGTAGACACATGGCGGCACAACAGCTAAAAACACAACCTCTCATTATCAGACGATAATAAACTAATGAAAACACACTTATAAATATGAACATATAAATAAATTGTAAACACTGTACCTTCAAGTTGTGTTAAACTGCCTTTTCTGTGTTTTTTAACATAAGTTCACATTTGGGCCACCAAAAATATCCTTTGGCCAGCAAATTTAGTGCTTCTGTGGCTGAGGGCCGTGCTAAAAATATTAGCCTCAATTATGAAATGAATAATATCACTCAATGCACTCAGGAAGTCAGACCTCCTCAGCTGAAGTGTGCTCCTGATCCAGCAGTCATGTGACCTAAAATCTCAAATGTTTTATTTAAACTTAATATAAATAAATAAATAAATAAATAAATAAATAAATAACAAAAATTTTAAATTAAAAACAGTGTTCAAGCAACTAACATACCCTCGGAATGATATTTTTTTTTTTTTCCCAATATGAACTTTAACATTTTTCTAAAACTTTTTTCAGTGGAGGTGCACAGCCTCGACTACTGGCATCCTCATTTGGGGCCCTTCGTTTACATAACAGGACAGACTGGAACAAGGAGTGAACCCCCGGCGGCGTTTCAGGACTTAATATCTGTCTTGAGTAAGATAATTTACTTCTTTTATCGTTTCTTTGCCGTAAAACACGCGTCTAATGTCAAAAACAAACGTCAAGGGTGCAGATTTTTTTTCTCTTGTGTAACTAATTGTGTACTTAACGTCAACACATTAATGACAGCTGTTTTGCCTCTGGGGATATTTTCTTTTTTTTTTTTTAATAACACAAGTGTTTGTTCTGCTTCATTAAAAAAAAAAACGCTCCTTTTAACATTTAGAGTTGATAAAAGTTGTTCAAACGCAATTTTAAAAAAGTGTTAAATGTGTCAAAATGAAGTTAAACGACCTTGCGTAACTGTTGGGAGACTTAGATATTTTCCAAGTGTAGTTTGTTTAAAACTCTGCAAAACACACAACTTCTTTGTCAGTTTTGTGGTCTCGGGAGGACTCGACCCATCACACAAGCTGTCATTCATACTGAACTGTATTTAATTAGTGTTCATTTAATTGTACAGATGACAGAGACAGAAGCTTTCAGACAGGGAGTTCACAGCAGTTTGTGTCCTGCGGTTCACTCGTTTACTAAATACGTTTTAGTTTGTACTTGTTCTTAAACTAAGAACATAAACTTTTAAATATTTGTATCTGTGTGACCTGTTGCACCAGGTCTGCAGTTTTTTAACTTGCATAAAGAATATTGACCATAAGCAGCAGACCGCAGAGTGTCATTTGCCCTGTTGTCCACTAGAGTGCGCGGGAGCTCCGTTTGTTGTCGTTAAGAGATAAAACATTACTTTCTTCTAAAAAAAAATAGCTTTTAATATACGATTAAACGTTTCTTTTGCGCTTAGAAATACATACGATATCGTTTCTATCTAAAAATAGAAGCTACAGCTTATTTTTAACAGTAAATAACACGACTCTCACGTTCTCGATTCCTATTGGACTACATCTGTCACATGACAAGGAGGCGCTACGAAGCTGCATAATATGACAGCCTTACTTTGTGACTTTATACATCCCTGGTTAAAAGGACACATTTTGCTGCCATTTTCTGCCTCTCATTCATTTACTCTGTGTAGTGTACATGTTTCTGTTTCATCGAGTGGAATTGTTACGAAATCGCAAATTCAAACCGTGAGTGAGACTGATGGCGCGGAGAATGACGTCGTTTCACTTAACATATATTGAGTATCGCTTCTCGGCCTTTTGGCTAAGATCAAGTGTAGTATCTGTTCTTATCAGTTTAATATCTGATACGTCCCTCTACTCGGGGACCAATATATAAATTGATTTTTGGAACAGGGAGATGGAATAGGGGCTTGCTCCGTCCACTCCACGCATCGACCTGGTATTGCAGTACTTCCAGGAACGGTGCACTTCCCTTTAAATGTTAAAAAAAAACAGACATAGTAGAATACGAGTTGATGCTAGATGACACATTTCATTATAATAGGACTATTGATGTATTATTAAGATAAGATGTCTTTTACGTTATGTTTGTAAAGTTCTGACATGTTGTAAGTGTTTCTTACCCTCAAACGGTGCGCAATTGCGCGTTTGGCACAGGAGCTGTGCGCAGGGAAACATCCGTGGCAGCTTCTCTTATCATCAAAGTAAATAATTACACTTAAATACCATTTGCAATAAAGAAATCACCTGGAGACTCTGTTGTGAAATCTGAGAAAATAAATGGTTCAGGTGGAGGAGGGTGGAGACGAACTCAGCTCCGGTCTGCTCATCATTAAGAGGGACCCATGGATGCAATTTTAAGAGACTTGGGAAGTACCCCATATTGTGTTTGCACGCCCTCTGGCGTTTCGGAGAGTACTGCAACGAACAACACGTTCAGCTTACGCGTCTCCGCACCCGTTCGTACGTGGCGCGCCATCCACGGTCTCTCGCGAAGGTGTCTCGCGCAAGCATCGACACGGATTCATTGCTTGTACCAGCTCGGTCAGCCACCGGTTGAAGAGGACCGGGCAGGCGGAGCGAATAGTCATTCACTAGGCGGAGGTGTAACGTGACCGTACCTCAAATTGCTCGCTTTTGCGTGACAACGTGGCGAATCACAGCCAATAAGAAATTATCATAGCGGATTTTACTACTGTGTCCTACCTCTCATTGGTTAGAATCTCCGGTATGGCATTTGTGATTGGGCGACTGAACAGCAGGGCCCGCCTCCCTGACGTTGTTATTTAAAGGTGCAGAGTGCCAACGCGGACTGAGCTGCAGTTCACTAACTTCAGAAGGGGGGGTGCAGAGAGGAGCTGCTGACAAACTGGTGAGTTCTTTTTTTTCCCTAAAAAGTCCTGTTACATGCCTCACAGCATTTCTTCAAGCTTGTATCTGCGTCTCAGATGTAAGACAGTGCATGTAGCTCTGCTTATGATTCCAGCAAATGAAGGAAAAAGTCTGGAAAAGAGTGTGTTAATGATGGGAGGTCATGGAGGCTGCAGGGCGTGAGAGACAGTACGAGCTCATCCATCTCACTGTTCTAAGTGTTCATTTGAACTGCTCAGCTTCTGCCTCTGTGATGACACACATCCTGACAGAAATCTTGGGATTGAAGGTGTCGTGATTCAGTGGACGAGATTTACTTTCTGTCTGTTCTGAACATAGACAGCCAACGTCAGTGGACCCTCTCAGTCAGCCCAGGAGCTCCTCAGGGATGTGCTTTTGCTGCTCTATTACTGTATGAATTTATGAGCAAAGAGGCAGGATATTTGTTTAGTCTTTATGTGCACTACTGACCTGGTCATATTTGGCCTCCAAACTGGTGCAAAAGTAGCACAACGGAGATCAATGTGGGTGAAGACTAAAGGAATGATTATTTATGCCAAGTAGGATTTCATACCAGGCCCTGCTTTTGGGGTAGGCCAGGCGTCAGTTGTAACAGGGGGCAGTTGTAACACACTCAATCCCTCCAATCAGAAACAAGCTAGAGCGATGACACTTGGCACATGCTCAGTAGGACTCTTGCTCAGGAGCAGGATCATTTCACCTCTGAGTTACTTTTTGGATGTACAGTGTCTTTTCTGCAGCTGTCAATGACTGCAAATTTAAACGTACATTAATTTTATCTCTAGGTTATTGGAACAAGAAAACATGAGCAAACTATACCAGTATAGGTGCTGCTACTGAGCACAGATTTCATCTCGGCTGCAAGATCAGGGGCAACACTGTAATACTTTTCAAGTTCAGTTCAATTCAGTATGATTTATTGATATGAATGTTTTATGAACAGTATTGCCTAAGCGCTAATGATACAATAAAAAGAGTATTACATATTAATTCAGTTTAATAATGACATTAAAGAAAAAGTAAAACACAATTCATAAAATAAATATGATTCTTGAAGTAAAATAAGAGAAATATATGAAGAAAAATTTTAGATATTTGTGTATTGTGTATACAGTTTTATATTTGTCACATTCAGTGACGTTATTATTCACGTGTCCCTCATTCTGTGACATGCCGTCACATATTGTGCAGCTAAATGTGCTGCATGTTCCTTTTCTACTAGAACCTTTAGCTTTACACCATCATGTACCTCTCTAAAATTAGGGATTAATAAATTAAATTTCTGAATTAATTCATTAATTTAAAACAATAGAAATTAATTCAATTTAAAAATAAAGTTAATTACATTTCTAAATTAAATTCAACACTGTTAAAACTGCCCCAGAGTCACATGGCCCACTGTAAGCACCTTGTTGGTCTGTGTTGACTTACTTTTCTGTTTGGAAATGAACATATTTCACCAAATTTAAATGTAAATTGATTTTAACTAAATTCAAATAATTGAAATCTAGTTACCACTTCAATAGTTCCACTTTCCCTTTGAATGCACATGATGCCTGACATCTAAGTGAATGATTTTTTCAGTGTCATAAATGCACCCAGTGAATGTAACAATTGCCCCCACCAAGGCGATTATCTATTATATCAACAGTTCCCCCCTAGTCATATTTTAAACAATATAAAATTCTCTGCAAGAAGTAATAAATTGTGTTCTATATGTTTTTTTTCTGAAATAAATTTAAACACCTTTTTAAAATGTCTTACATAACTGGCTATAGCTGGCTCCTCCTGTGGGCTGGGCGTCGCCACTAATGATATGTATAGTCCCACTCCCTCAATTAACGGGATTGGTTCCTTAGGTTTATGATGTCATATATCCAACAACATCACATGGACACATTAACAAGGTTAAAAATAGGATTTTCACTGGAGGGGGTCTTTAATTAGTGCACATATGTTTTCTATGTAAAATGTGTTCCAATTGCCCCTAGTCTCCCCTACTTGAATGTGTTGAAGTGGCAGAAAGTTTCACACATCTTGCTACAATTCTATATACCAAACATATTTCAGCTTCTATAAATAAATCAATAAATAAATGTACAAACCATGCAGTCTTCTCAGTAAAACTAAACAGCAGCAGAGAGAACTGTCAGTAAAAGTGTGCTAACGTTCCACCTGTCAGAAGTGCAGGCTCAGGGAGAAGCTGCTTTGAATAGTTGGCATGGTGAGCACAATAAGGAATAAGCAGGCTAAACCCCAAATGAATCTGACCTGTTTACTGTCAGAGGTGGGGAGATGTCAGGAGGCACTTCTCAGGTTTTATCCCCTCTGACCTCTGGGAGGCGCTGCAAGCAGCAGGCAGAGCATTTCAACTGGAACTGCAAAAGTAAAACTGAGCTGCCGGTCCTGCTCTACACTGTTTTGGGTCGTGTCATAATGTTTAATACTTTAAGTTTTTACTTATGTTATTAGCCTTTTTGAAGGGCCCGACCGATACTGGATTTTTGAGGCCTGATAACAATATTAGGGAGTAAAAAAATGTATCTGCTGATACTGCAGTGATCCCTCAAATGATCTTATCAAACACATGTAACAAAGATGTGTAACGCAGGCAGGATACTTTACAGTTTATGATATTTTCAACATCTATTAATCGATTGACTATTTTCTCAATTACTCAGTTGTTTGGTCCAATGAGATGTGTTTCTGTGCCCCCCTCCTCCATCCTCACCTCTGATTTCCCAGTTTTCCCTCATCCTGATATTATTTTCTGTCTCCATTCCGTCCACCCACCAGACCATTATGATGCTGCTGAAGTCGCTAGCGTCCCTCTGCGTCCTGGCCGTCGCTGCCTTTGCCGTGCCGGCTCAGGAGAAGCGCGTCCATCACCACGCCGACCTGAGCGACCACGTCCACGACGATGCTCACGGCTTCCAGTACGACCACGAGGCTTTCCTTGGCAAGGAGGAGGCCAAGACCTTCGACCAGCTGACCCCTGAAGAGAGCAAAGAGAGACTGGCGTAGGTTTTCCTGACCTCGGGCTAGGTGTCAGAAATATTTATATGTTGATACTGGATATTTGAAATGCTTTCATTTTTCACAGCATCAATACTAGGGTCATAACTAACGATTATATTCATTGTCTGTTAATCTGTTCGTCATTTTCTTGATTAATCGATTAGTTTTGGTCCATAAAGTGACAGAAAATGGTGAAATCATCCCTGACCTTGACCTCACCTGTCCCAACAGGAAGATCGTGGACCGGATCGACACGGACAAGGACGGCTACATCAGCCACACGGAGCTGCACTACTGGATCAAACACAGGCAGAGGAGGTACATCGAGGACAACGTGAACAAACACTGGCACGACTACGACAAGAACCAGGACGGCAAGATCGCCTGGGAGGAGTACAAAAACACCACCTACGGATACTATCTGGGTAATTGTTTGTGTGAAAAATTAAAACTCTTTTATCTCCATTTTTTTTATTTTTTTGGCATTTGAATTATTCCGTCACTTTTCTTTTCTACCTCCTTCTTTCTGACCTGGGGTGTCATTTATTAAAAAAACAGTCTTAGTTTTGTGAGATTGTTTGTGATGACTGCTTAAGTTTGATTCATAAAATATCCTGAGCATGAAAAACTTTGCTTGTGCAGGTTCTGAGAAGAAAATTTGTGACTTAAACACTGATCGGTGAACTTAACTTATCGACAGCACCTGTCTTAAAATCAATGATTTCTACATAATGAAATTTTTACATAATGAAGCAAAAATGAGGGTTTCATCAGGAACACCGTAAAAAAAGAAAGTTGAGAAAACTAATTTCAAGGCAACTGGCAAGATATAGCGGGGTGTAATGTGTGATGTCTTTTCTTTCAGATGAGGAGTTTGATGACGTCGATGACAAGGCCACCTACAAGTCCATGCTCACCCGCGATGAGAGGCGCTTCAAGAATGCTGACAGAGACCGTGACGGTATCGCCACGCGAGAGGAGTTCACTGCCTTCCTCCACCCTGAGGAGTTCGATTACATGAGAGATGTGGTTGTGCAGGTAGAATCTGCTCTCTAACCTCCATGAACTTTGATATGTGTTTTCAGCCATGTTCTGCAGTACCATTGGTCAGGTCATTAAATTGATCCTGACTTAAGTATCTCAGCATCTACTGGATGGATTGTTGCGCAAACTGCTGATAAACCGATCATAACGAAATCCAAGTATCACAATGTTAAAGAAATGTAACTTGATTACTTTCTGTTACTTTTGGATTACCTCAGTATAAAATATGGTTAAATTTAGACTAATATAGTGTTTTTAGGGCTGCAACTAACAATACAGACAACTAATATTTATACTGTGTTCACATATATTAGCCCTTTAATAACCCAGTTTTCTTTAACTTGTATAGCTACATATCAAATCCTTAATTAAGTCATTAATAAGATGCACAGCTTTGCTTGCCCATAATGCTCTTTGCCTGACGGTTCGTGCAGTCAGGACACTTTTCATCCCCCCTTTCTCCTCACAAAGAGCTCTAAATGTTCAGAAACCTTTAAAGAAAATGACATGAGCATCTGTTAAGCAGCAGGATTCGACCACTGTGACAACTCATTCATTTTCTCATTTAGGAAACTGTGGAAGACATCGACAGGAACGGGGACGGCAAGATCAACTTAGAGGAATACATCGGTAGGTGACTTCTCTTCCATTTTATCTCCAACCAACAACCCCCTGCGCTACCAACCTGGAGGAGATGTGTCCTGAATGTGTGCGTGTGTGCTGCTGCTCCACAGGTGACATGTACACACCAGAGAGCGGGGAGAGTGAGCCTGACTGGGTCCAGACAGAGAGGAAACATTTCAATGAGTTCAGAGACACCAACAAGGTAAAAGCTGCTCAGATATTCAAACTTGGAGCGCTCAATCAGTACGGCAGGGTGATATGGCTTATATACAGTATAATATCTCAATATTTTTAGGCTATTCTGCGATATATGATATATGTAAGGGATAACTGAGTATGGGTGCGTTAAGTGACACTAAGCAGAGGGTGGTTGCCTCTTCAAAGTGACTTCAAACGACTTAAAGCACACCTACAAGTTCATTAACCTTCTTATACCAGGGTCACTTACCAACAATATGAAATAAAAGATTCACAGATTTTTTTTTGGTGAAAGTTTTGCACTCAAAATTCAAAGTTATGCATCAAGAGCTAACTGTTGTCATGACAAGGAATAATACTAGTCGATGTCGCAGCAGCGCACTTGAGATTCCTCCTCTTTAGATGAGTAAGTTAGGTGTCAGAGTTATTTGTTCATAACTAACGTTATTTTCTGAAATCAGCCTTGCTTCTGTATAGCTGGAGGAAAGTTTACTTACTCCCAAAAGTTCCCCAAACTCTGTCCTTTTCAAGGTATCCCTATAAAAAGGCTGCTGTGGATCGTATAAAAGGTGCCGCTTCTTCTCAACCTCGTTAATTAGTCTCTCGTCCTCCCTTTGACCGCTTTGACGAGGGGAAACACAAACGTCAGGGATGTCACATCCATTTTAACCAGATAAAATAGGTTGGAGGTGCGTGAAACAGAGTCAGGGCGGGAGATTTTTCAGGCAAGCAACTCGCTCAGCCTGTTGGCTGACGCACGGAGCAGGTTAGGACGTCTTCATTTAGGAAAACTGAACCAATCAGCTGTCCACTCGCTCATTCACATAGCCTCCATTTAGGAAGTGGTGTGAGCTTTGACAGCTGTGCTCTTAAATGTTGATGTGGAGTGTTTTAAACTAATGAATCGGCCTTCAGGTGTACGTTAATGCACATTTAGGTGCTACCAGCCAGGCCTGTCAGGCCATCAGGGCTTGAATTACTCAGCGGCTTTCGGGAGCCTGTTTTCCAGTGCACGTGCAAGTGCACAACAGCGAGGTCAGTTTCAGGGTTACTACTACAGACAGTCAATACTGTCAGTAACATTTCACAAAGGCTAAATAAGAAAAATATAAGGCCACTGTTTCAAAATCATAGAATGCATTTGTTAAATCAGAGCAAAAAACAAGCAAGGACACAGGCAACATTTTTCTGCTTCACATTTGTTTTGTTTTAGGCTCGTACAAACAGCTGTTTTGATGCTTGCATCTCTCTCTCTCTCTCACGCTCTCTCCTCACTGACTGTTCCTTTACCTCCCTGTTGTTTTTCTTCTGTCTGAGGATTGTTATAATCTGGGGGAAATGGGATTAGGGCCAAAAGTGTTATTCACAAAGTAGGTGACATGTTGTCACAAATGGCGCACACAGGATTGTGTTAATTTGTGAAGATAAATGTTTGGAAATTATTCTGATGTTATTATTCTGATGTTATATATTCTAGAGCTCCCCTCAAATGTCCTGAAGTAGACTTTCAGGGGAGCCGAGCTCTCTGTAGCTCCCCCGTAATTTGAACCATGGTCCCAGTTATAAATGATGATGACTAATATTATTGTCACACAACCAGAGCAATAAAGAAATGGGCTCTTTGAATGTACTTAAATATACACTGAAGTGCAAATATGCATGTAACAGGTCAGGTCAGCAGGTCAGCAAAAATTGATTGAAGTCATGTCCTTCCGGCTACAGCAGCCAAAAGCTGTGATCCGTGTTTTCTGTCCCGTGAGCAGTGACAATGACTGTTTGTCGCTTCCTCAGTAATTCAGTTGTGTGTTTACAGGACGGCTACCTGGATGGCAACGAGGTGGCCCAGTGGGTTTTGCCGGGAGAGGTTGACCATGCTGACAATGAAGCCAAACACTTGATCCATGAGACAGACACAGACAAGGTAGACCTGTCACTGCTCACACCCTGCTCACATAAATATGACAACCAGAATCATCCAATACCAGAAGTTTTTACACTGATTTTCACTGCTCTCCTAACAGACATTAAAACCTACAGCAGAGTAATGTACCTGCCAGTATATTTAGTGATTAATTTATTCAGTGTGTGGCAGTGTAGTTAGTGTTCTAAAAAAGATGATGAATGATAGCGTTTACAGTTTGCAGTCTTCAATTGCAGCTGCACTTCTACAACATGAACTGTAACTGACAAACAGGGTTGGGAGGGTTACTTTAAAAATGTATTCTGATACAGTTACTAATTACCTGTTAAGAAAAAGGAAGTCAGTAATGTAATCAAGTATCACAATATTAAAGTAATGTAACTTGATTACTTTCTCTTACTTTTGGATTACCTCAATATAAAATATGGTGAAATTGTTTAGTCTAATATAGTGTTTTCAATGCTGCAACTAATGATTATTTTCATCATTTATTAATTGGTTGACTAGTTTCTCCATTAGTCGATTAGTTATTTGGTCCAGGAAGTGTCAGAAAATGGTGAAAAATCTTGATTAATATCCAAGATGACATCCTCAAATGTCTCGTTTTGTCCACCAATCAGTTTACTGTCAGAGAGGAGTAAAGAACTAAAACTGAAACCAGAAAATATTCACATTTAAGTAAGAAATAATTGAATAACTTTGGACTTTATTGCATAGGTTGATCCGTTGTCCGTGAGCTCCATGTTTGGACTTCTTTTTCAAATCATTCCGTTATCAATTACTTTTCTCCGTTAATCTGTTATTATTTTGTCCATAAAATCTCAGAAAATGTAAAAAATCATAAACCAGAAAATATTCACATTTAAGAAACTGAAATCGGAGAAATTGGACATGTTTTTCTTTAAAAATGACTCAAAATGATGAATCAATTATTAGAATAGATGCAGATTAATTTAATAGTTGATTAGCAATAAATTAATAGTTGCAGTTCTGTGTTTTATGTTTGTTGTTAGGTTTATTGGGTCATCCACCTGTTCCTTCCTTTGTTGTGCCCAATTTATTGATTGATTTAAAGACAAAAATTGTGAAATTTCCACCCAGTGAAGCATTTTAATGATAATAAATTGGCAGCTGTGTGTGCACTGTGCATGGTAGTATATTGTAATTTATTACATCTTTTTTATCTGCAACTGTAATGGAATACAGTTACCTTATTTGTATCCAGATTACACAATCTCATAACTCCCCAAACCTGACAGCAATGTAATAGATAATAACATTAAGACCGGTACAGGTACATACAGAGTTACTGACAGCACTTCACTTGTCTGTATTAAATTAGATGACATGGTGTAAATAATTGGGGTAATTGTTGGATAATTATTAATTAATTATTCTCTCTGTGTCTTTCTTTCTCTTGCTCCTGTTCATCATCACCCTTCCTCCTCCTCCTCCTCCTCTTTCCTATCAATCACAAACCATTGAACCAATGCTGCATGGAATCCACAGGACGAGAAAATAACCAAGAAGGAGATTCTGGCCAACTGGAACATGTTTGTGGGCAGCCAGGCGACCAATTACGGGGAAGATTTAACGAAGAAACACGATGAACTTTGATGAGCTGTCATAAGCTGATTCGGGTTCATAATTCACTACTATGGAGGATTCTGTTACAGTGGTTTGGGACTAAAGTCAGTGAAGTAAGGTTCTGACTATCAGGGACCCTGCACACTCACACACACATCTTCTCATCCACATCCATTCAAATTCATCATCCACTCACATACTGTGTATGTAAATACAGATAATACTCATGATGATGCTACACGCACACATAGGTAACACATTGCTGTCGGCCGGTGAAAACTGTGTATCTCCAAACTATCAAAATGACAAATAGAAGAAAGTGTGTGGATACTGACCAAAATGCACTGACAACCAGCTGAGACGATGTTCTTTTTTCTCTGTGGTCTCAACACATGATGATGTAATTGATCTTATGTAATAAAAAAAACAGCCAACAGCTTTCATCTGAGACAGACATATCGTTGCTGCCAGAGGGGAAACCTTGTATGTAATTAGAAAACCTGGTTCAAGAACATTTTGTGGTTTCAAACCATTTTTCAAGAGGTGTGTGGGTGTGTCCGCTTACATTTGATTGACAGCTGCCTCAGGAGTCCCAACACAGAAGCTCAGTAATGTCCTGCTGTGGACAGGAAGCGTTTTAACTTACTTAGTAACTGAAGCCGTCTTTTTACCTCGCAGGACACAGGAGCTGTAGGAGTTTGAGTTTGTTAGTTTGTGTTATTGTTGGACTTCGCTGTTTGAGCACGTATGTTGGGGTCTGAACTAACGTTACTTGCTGCGGATCGAGGCAGCGGCAGATCAGCAGCTCCCGTGTCCTGCGAGGGAAAATGAAATGAATTTTTTTCAAATGGTAAAGGCTGTCTAACAGCAAAGTAAAGCGGGGGAAACAGGAAAGTGTACAAAAACTTTGTTATATGCTTAGTATTATGTACATAAGACCCTAAAAATAACAACCTGTAGTGAATTTGTGTTTACAGAGGCTTTAAAATAATTGAACACTGTGCCGGCAAAGCTGGTTGCTCTTTAGTACTTTTCATTGGTTAAATATGAGGTTTCTGCCTGACAGCAACTGTATGTCAGAAGGCACGTGAATATTTGCAAACATTTGTTGTCTTAGTGTGTGAAATGCAAAATTGGAATGGAAAAGGCGTGTGTTACTGACTTTTTGGGGGGTTTGAATATGAAATAAATCTTGTTTTTTACCCAAGTTTTGTTATTTTGCAGTAACCACTTTATGACTACTGGTGCTTTCACAAAATATCAATACAATGAGATTTTTTGAAAAATAACCATTAGTAATGTGGGTAAATGCTAAGTGAGTAAAGGCAAATGATCTGTAATTGTAACAATTTCCTGCCTACAATAAGACATTACAAGTAGTTTGAGGGTGTTGGTGCCCCACCGCTACTTGCTCAAGTAGCGGTGGGGCTGGGTGGGGGTCAGCAACCTTTGCTATCAAAAGAGCTATTTTTGGCAAAAAGAGCAGAGGTGGGAAGTAACTAAGTGCAAATACGTAATTACTGTACTTAAGTAGATTTTTCAGGTATCTGTACTGACAACTTTTTACTTTTACTCCCTACATTTGAACACAAATATCTGTACCTTCTGCTCCTTACTTTAGTTTTGATGCGTTTGAGGGAATTATTGATTAGTTTTAGTTTGCATCATTGCGCGCTGCCCTCCAACATCAAGACTGATTTCAACCTAAACAGATGGAACAATAGCTCATAGAACAGACAGTTCCTTGGTGTGTCTGTCAGTGCATATGACACACATGGGGTGGTACAAGACAAAAACAACATAACAGAACAAAAAAAAAAGCAACAAAATGAAAAAATTATGTTACTTAAGATGAAAAATTAAGGTAAAAAAAAGACCACAAGACAAAAAATTATGTAAAAGATATATCAAGACGAAAAAGATGCAACGAGGAAAAATGATACATGAAATGAAAAACACTGTAAAAGATGTAACAAGACTAAAAGATGTCACAAGTTATGACGACGAAAAAGACAAAAAACGTCGTAAAAGACGTACCAAGACGAAAAAAGACGCAACAAGACGAAACGTAATGTAACAAGACATGTCAACAAAAAAGATGTACCTGACGACAAATGATATACAAAACAAACAATATAAAAGACGTAACAAGCCAAAAAAAGATGTAACAGGATGACAAACGACGTAACAAGATGTCACAAGACAAAAAATTACATTATGAAAAACTACGTGAAAGACGTAACGAGACGAAAAAGATGTAACAAGACAATACAAGACATAACAAGATGAAAAAAATACATAGACGAAAAACATGACAAAAAACAATGTGACAGACGTAACCAGATGAAGAGATGTAACGACGAAAAACAAAGTAACAAGACATAACAAGACAAAAAAAATTATATAAAAAGACAAAAAACACAGGATGAAAAATAATGTGAAAGACGCAAGCAGATGAAAATGACATAAGACCTAACAAGTTGAAAAAGACATAACAAGACAAAAAAATATGTAGAGTGCTGAAAAAGACAACAGGACGAAAGACAATGTAAAAACAAAACAAGACGAAAAAGACGAGATGAAAAACAGCATAAAAGAACAAGAAAAAAAAGACAGCGCGACTCAACAGTGGAGTCAGTAGAAATGTCAGAGGACAACTTTTTACTTTTATGCTTACAGTACATTTTAGAGCCTGTACTTTTTCATTTTTCCTTGAGAAAATAAGTTAAATCAGTACTTCTATTTTTACCAGCCTTTTCTGCACAAGTATCTGTACTTCTATTTAAGTACAATGTGTGTAGTTTTGCCACCTCTGACACTCTGTACAATGATTTGTGCATTGCAAATATCTGTGCAAACAGGCTGAAATAATGTGTCTGGTGGTGCAGCTCCAAGAATTGAAATTTTGGATCAAAATGTAATTGGCAGAACAAAGATGCTTTTAAAACCCACTCAGACAAAACAAACAATGCCCTGAGTGTTCACAGACTTTTCATCTGTGGTTACTTGGCTGCACTGAAAATCACAAAGTAATTTTTTTTTTCATCTGAACTCTCTGGCCTTTTGTAACCCTTCAAAAAGCCATTATGCATCCACTGTATTTACTTCCATACGTGTCCCTTCCTGTCCTCTGCTCTGCACGTCAGGATGGCCGCCTGAGTTTGTCTGAGGTGCTCAACAAGATGGACTACATTAAGACCAGCACCATCACCGACTATGGAGGCATGAGGGTGGACGACCATGATGAACTGTGAGAACTGTCTACCACAGCACAAGAGGAATTATGTCTATCATAAGTGCAAACATGCTAAGCTAACGAACGTGACGACATCCTCTCAAGCTGGACAGGCAAGTACGAACTAGCCAACAAGAGCAGTTCAGGCTTTAAAGAGGCACTGCAAACCTGATGAGAGAACGCTGTGTGTGCATACTGAATTTTATCTGAACTTGCATTTATATAGCACTTTCCAGAGTGTTACCAGGCCCATGTAGTAATATCTTTTATGGAATCATTTTTAATGCAGTGCTGCCTGAGAGGTCAAAGGTCACAAGCACTGGTTGGTTTTCAGCCTTGCTCCTTATGTGCAGGGATTTCTCTGGATTCTCTGAATCTTTTCATATGATTGATTTAAGATGGTGAAATCCCTAATTTCTCAGAAACTGTGCATTGAGAAACATTGTTCTTAAACTGTTGGATGTCCCTTTAATGTCCAATCATGATACTGTCACCTGTTACAGATTAACCTGTTTACCTGTGGAATGTTCCACAAAGGTGTTTATTGAGCATTCCTCAACCTTTTCCAGTCTTTTGTTGCCCGTCTCAACTTTTTTGGAAAGTGTTGCAGGCAGCAAATTCAGAGTGAGTGTATACTTACAAAAAAACAATAAAGTTGATCAGACTGAACAGTAAATATCTTGCCTTTGTGCTTTAGTGAAAAGAATATAGATTGAAAAGGAAAATCACTGTATTTGGTTTTTAATTAAAACACAACATCCCAACTCTTTTGGAATTGGGGTTATACAGAGAAACAGTTTCATAACCAGTTAAAAACCCCTTGTATCTAATTTACACATTAATTTAACATGCGTTTAATGGTTTGAAGGCACGACTTGGAGGCGAAGAACCACCCAACACAAAGTGACTTCAAACCGTTTAACACACACCTACACAATGATTATCCCACTTATACCACGGTCTTTTTTTCAGACTTTTAGGTGAAAGTTTTCCACTCAATATTGAAACTTGAAACCATTTACAACCAAACTCAGCTGGCTTGCTGCAACACCACCTCCTAAGCAGAAGCGAAGGACTGGACAACTGTCCACATCTACGAGTGCCGATGCAGCAGCGCACTATAGATTCCTCCCTCTGTAGATGAGTAAATTTGGTATCCGAGTTATTTATTATAACGCAATTTTCTAAAATCAGCCTTGTTTCTATATAGTTGGAGGACAGTTATTTACTTGTAACTCCCAAAAGTTCTCTTTTTTCCTTCCAGACCCTGTCCTTTATGAGGATATTCCTATAAAAGCCCTGCTGTGGAGCATATAAAAGGTGCTGCTTCTTCTCAACCTCGTTAATTAGTCTCTCGTCCTCCCTTTGATTGCTTTGATGAGGGGAAACAGAAAAGTCAAGGACGTCATATCGATTGTAATCAGATAAAAAAGGCTGGAGGTGTGTGAAACTTCGAAAACAGAGACAGGGCGAGAGAGTTCACATCGCCCCCAGTTAGGAAGTGGTGTGAGCTTTGATGACTGTGCCCTTTGCTGTTGCTATGGTTACAAGTTGGGCAGGGGATGAATTTTGAATGGTGATTAAACTTTAGCTGAACTACATGTGCATGAAACGGTTTAAAGGCAAACCTGGCAGCCAATCAGAAGAGTGTATTCACCCAGACCATGGCATAAGAATCTATGATCGACAGCTCAAACTATTTAATCCTTCTCTTATGTAGAGCCTCAAAATGAATGCACAGCGTTTCTGCAAAATCAGTTTGCAACCTGACAAAGGACAGGCTTTGAGATTTAGGGGTGAAGAAAAGTCCATGAAAAATGGCGTCTTTTGCATGAATGAAATAATTCTGTCTCACACAGTCAGTGAAGTCATGATAAACTTTTTAAAAGATAAAATATCATTCAGGAGGGAACTGTATTTTACATGAATGACATTAACATCAAAAATCAAATACAAATCTGTTTTTTAAAAAAAAAGTAATTGCGAGTTACATATGGAAAAAACTAAAATATGCCAGCAAACAACAGAGGATGTCAAAATACGTGAAAGTTGTCAATATGATGGGAGGAGCGGCACTGTGACACGGCAGTGTATTCCTTCGTCTCACACTTGCATCACTGGGCGAGCCTCTTTGGCTTTGAGGTCGACCCCAGAGGCAGCGTAGCCGGTTCCACCCTGTCAGAATACATGACAGACCATCAGCACCACTACAACACTGTGAGACAAGTTCACATCTGAGGACAAGTACAGTCTGGAGAGGTAGACCTTTTTCATGGCAGCCATACTAATGATAATAAAGGTCCTGCTCCATTTGGACCAAACGGATAACTTGAATTTCAGAAATTGTTGTTCCGATAAATGGTTACTTTATGGTTACTTTGGTGTGCGTGCACTTCATGGGAGGACTGTTCTCTCCGCAGAGGTCAAGCATTTTATGGTAAATGCAGCAGCAGTGTAGTCAGTCCATGCATGCTGGTCATTAGCTGTCAGTTTGTGTGAATAGAATACTTCCCTAGTAACCACCTAACATAGCAACCACTAGCCAATTATAGACTAACTGGCAGCCTTATTTGAGGAGGCATCTGCAGAGTTTCACATTTTGCTGGAGCACAGAGCTCCAAACACACCACAGTAACCCATAAATTACACTTAAGTCACTTACATACAAATACACAAGAAAATAGTCCAGGTTCAGGCTGAAAAAACTTATGAAACAAATTAAAATCATAGAGAATTATTGACTCTGACAGGAATTGATTTTCTTCTACATAAAAGTACACACATACCCTCTGCAGGGGGATGATGTCTTTGTCGGACAGTTTGTCTCCAGTCACAGGATCAGTCATGTCCTTCTTGATCAACTTTTCCACCACTCCTGAGTGACCACAGCACCCCTGAACGCAGCACAGGAAGGTGTCAGTTATCCTTTTATCCTTTCCAAGCAGAGAACACGTTACATCTGAATGTAGTGGAGGCAGACGTGTTGTTACTCACGAGGGTCGCAGGACGGCACATGGAACGCTGTTGCCCAGGGCGTCTCTGGTTACTGCACATACATACCTCTCCTGGAGACAGGATTATACCAATAGTGAAAAGCAAATACACATAAGAGAAACTCAAAGATTAGAAAATGACATCACATGTAGCGTGTGATGAAAGGCTCTGTCATAGACAACGCTGCAGGCGACTGACAGACGCTTCTTTAGTTTTTGGCGCTGCACATTCATCACACGTATACAAGCACTGATGAATTCATGCTAACAAAACAAAAACGATGTAAGAGACGTAACCACACATAAAAGATGTAACAAGTGGAGAAAGACACAGAAGACCTAACAAGACAAAACTGATGTGATTGATGTGATTTTGAGATCATCCTTAGGTGGGTTTCACTGTTAGTGTTGAAGGGAATCAGTTTTAATCCAAAACTATAACACTGTCATTTAAGTTTTTGTGTTTTCCTGGTATTCTGTTTGAATTGGCCTTGCTTGTGCTTGGACATTTATTATGATGATCACGCAATTCCATGAACCAATCATAAAAAAAAAATCTACAACAGCTGTCACACCCAAATGGGTGCAACAAAACCTCTCTTCTCCTGCTTCATGTGCTGCTGAGTCTGAGCCATCTCAACAGGATGGAAATGAAGCCATCATCAAAGTAATTTATTATCATTATACAACACAGAGGTTGTGTAACGAGAAAAAAATTGAAGTCCCTTCATGCCACACACACCTAATATGTATGTAGATAATTAAAACACAACAGCCAAGACACTAACACCTTTTGTAAGGTGTAACACTTTTGTCTCAGCACCGATAACTAACTGAATTTTTGTGTTAAAGCTCTCAAATTTTGAAACAAAGTACCTTTACTTATCACAAATAGCAATGTTTCCAACTGTTTTTGTTTTTGTACTTGTTTCCAGCCTTTTTTCATAGTTTATAATCTTATAAAATACATTTAATTGTTTCTCGCTCTGAGTAATTCTAGATTAATCTAAAATTTGAATCAGAGCACTGATGGTTATTATCCTACAGAAGTGGTTATAAATGTTCATATTCATATTCAGCTTTGATATCACATGTGCATTTTTACTATTCTAAGCCAAATTTCCAGATGGTGTGTGATGGTGGACGACAAAGCGTTGACGTAAACTGACCTGGCGGGTGAGCAGGGCCACTCGGTCCAGGCTCGCGTCCAGCGGGGTGAAGCGGACTGTGATGAGTTCATTCATCTTGATGGGTCGTCCTGACATGGGACATAACACGGTCTTACTCTGACAGACACGAGGGGAGGAGAGAAAAAAGGGTCAGGGATTGTAAAAAAAGTGAATCCTGAACCTCAGCTCAGCAGTGAAAAACCGGGACGTCTCTGTGAGGTTTCGATCTTTGGATCCTGGGTCAACCTGCCTTTAAAACTGTGTCAACATGAAACAGAGAGATACACAAAATAAATAGAGAGAGAATATCATGACATCAACATAGAAATGAGAGCGTTCTAGAGGGGTCATAGGGCACCTATGTGCTCTTTATTTAGGGAAGCTAATACAGGAGAAATATGATCTCTTTTCCTAGTTATTGTCAGACCACATACGGCAGCATTTTAGACTTTTTAGAGACTTTTTAGGGCAGCCTGATAGTAAGAAATTGCAGTAATCCATCTTAGAAGCAACAAATGCATGGACTAGTTTTTCTGCATCTGTTTGAAACAGGATGTGCCGGATTTTAGCAATGTTAGGGTGGTGAAAAAGCCCGCCCTTGAGGTTTGTCTTATGTGGTAGTTCAAGGACATATCCTAAACAAAGATAAGTCTGAGATGTTTAGGGCCGAGTAGAATTACCTCAGTTATGTATGAGTTCAACAGCGGAAAATAGCAGGTCATCTAGGTTTTTATGACCAGCCACCAACCACCACATACAAAAAAAAGTTAAGTAACATTTTTAAATACTACAGCAGTAATGTGATTACTTTGAGGTGTGGTTTTATTAGAGATACCCACACCAAGGGGGTAATAGTAACACTCTGACTTCTTAGATGAAATTCAATATTACAGTCTTGTCCTTATTTGTATAAATTAATTTATTGTCATAGTTAATTGAAAGTGGATTGTTGTACTTTGATGTGACATGATGTGTTCACATGCCTCCTATCATGGACGATGTACAGTATGGCGGGCTCCATCTTGTTGAGGCGAGGGCAGTCTGATGGAACATCGGGGACCACGATGGACATAAGTCTTGGACTTGATCGTGTTATCCCCGACATGTCATATAGGCTGGTATTTTTTTTACTATTGTATTTGATCCTTTGTCACATAAACTAAACTAAATCAGACATAAGACAACCATGATAAATTGCCAATAGATTAACACATTTTAATCAGCATGTTTGAAAGGGGTTAAACTTTCTAACAGTTTACCAGCCTGCTGCTAGTGAGACATAAGAATGCTCAGTCACAGCATTTCTAGGAATTCAATCCCCTTTTGTGAACATGAGAAGTGTAACTGACTGACCAAGAATCAGCAGCCACTCTCCTGACCTGACGCGACATGACAGAGAGAAGTCACTCACTGGTTTCTTGAGCAGGGTAGGCTTGGCCTCTGGTGTCAAAGAAGGAATCCAGAAACTGGGCAGGCTCTGGCTGGAAGTGGAAGCTGAACCAGAGGACGATTCTGCTGAGCTCCTGTCTGCCCTGACCGTCTCAGTCCCTTTGCTCTGTCCTGAAGAGAAAACTGTTTTACTTGACACTTTGTACTGTCTTAACATTGCAACTGCATTTGCATTTTTTTTTTTTTACAAATCTTAGATTAATCAAAAATTACTCCGGGTGAAAAACAGTTAAATGTATTTTATATACTTTAATAATAACAAATTTCCACCTAGACCCATCACAAAAAAATAATCATAGCCTATGGGAAAAGGCTGGAAACGAGTACAAAAATAAAACCAAAAAAAGTCGCAAACATTGCTATTTGAAATAAGTAAGGGTACTTTGTTTCAAAATTCGAGAGCTTTAGCACAAAAATTCAGTGAGTTACACAGAAGGTGCTGAGACAAAAAGTGTTACAACCGTCCCTGGTCTCCCCTACTTTACTTTTAATTGAGTCTACTTAATTATTTGTATTTTAATGTTGGGACGTTGTGAATCGAGACCACTTATGAAGTTTCATTGACAGAGACGATGATGGCTGCAAAGCATCTCCAACTGTGCAAAAAGTTAAAATGTAACAGTGGTCAATATGACCGCCTATGGCTGAAATAGGTAAAAATGATGACACTTTCTTTGCCTTTTCTTCACTGTATATAAAAACATTTTAAATGAAAATACAGAGTTATTCCACATATACATTTGAAAACGACTGCCTTGGCTGTTCTAGTGTTAAAGCACTATATACTGAAGACGGGCACGTACCGGACGTGAATGGGTTGATGGGTTTGGACACAATGCTGTTCTCCTTGGTTTTAAACCTCTCCACTCTTTCTCTTTCCTCAGACTTGGACTCCAGTTGGCTATTGCTCTTCTGCGCTTGCTTCTGCTTCTCATAAGCCTAAAGAATTAGAGGAGGAAAACACAGCTGAGTACTCAAGAGTTTTAATTATTTTATTTTCAACAGAGAAAAAACAAACTAGAAGACAGCACTGAGTAGAGTGCAGATCTCCCACAGAGAGCAGGAGTCAACTTCACAGAGGTGTAACAGGCCGTCACTCACAGGGTAGCCAGCTGTGTGCTGCTGTCCACTCACGTTCAGCTTTCAGTTGTCTCCGACTTTTCTTGAGACCATGAATTTTAAACATCAACACAGCTGATCCTGCAGCACACCTGTTGTCATTAACCTCTATCTATGTCAACTTTGTCAGACAACATCTCAACAATGAAATTAGAATTTGGTCAGCCAGTTTTATGTGCCACTTCTTGACTGATGTTGGCTGTGATGCAGTTTTGTTGTTTGCCAGCTGAAAAGAGGGCAAAGAAGCGCATTGAGCCATCTTTATCAGTATTCATTAGTGCAGGGCTTACCTTCATTTTTTTGGCAATCTCTGTCTTCTGGTGCAGAATGTATTCAAGAATGGCCTGTTTTTCATACAAATATCCATCTTGACTGTGGAGCAGCAGAAAGCAGCAGAAAAACAACACATTCTGTTTATACCAGTCAATCACAAAGAATGGGTTGTGACCCACAGGTGCAAAAATGAAAAATTAAAATGTTAAAAAATAACATCCATTTCCATGTAATTTTAGTCAAAGCCACAGGGAGCAGTAGTGAGGGCCACACCAACAGCCACATGTGGCTCTGGAACTACAGGTCGCTGAATGTTAAGGTTATACAGTATGTTTGTGTGTGTGTGTTGGAGAAAGAAACATACGTCACCACAGGGTCCTGACAGGGCTGCAGGGACAGACAGCAGCAGTCAAAGTCTTTGATGGCATCTTTGCCCAGTCGAATACTCTGAGTTCCATAACCAGACGCAGCTGAGCAAAATGAGAGCCACACAACACATGCTTACATCAAAGTATACAAGGAAATGCTGTTCAAATCTGCCCATACATTATATATTTTTCTCAAAGTTTTTGCCTGCACAATAATTAATAATCAATTTATTGAACAGACAGACTGATTAACTGAAATGCCGTGTAATGCCGATTATATCCACCGGGTGGAAATGTTGTTAAAAGATATAGTTGTCTGAGTTATCTGAAGTTGCTCTTCAGATATGACTTCATGTTAGATTAAAAGCTGAATCAAGAAAAAACACTGATCAGATTTCATGTTCTAGAACACCTTATCTTATTTTCATTGAATGTCATAAATGTGACAAGAATATTTATTTCTATGTTTCCCAGGAAAAAGTGAGACCACCGGGTTGAGTTGCCAGTTTAGGGTAAACTGAACCTGAACTTTTCCATAATGATGAATCCAACACTGGCACTTATGAGTATTTTATCCATTTCTCCATGCTGAAAACCATTATTGTTGTTTTTAGCCATCCTCTGGCGATCCCATGATGTTAGGCTGAGTGTGTCAACTAATCAAAAGCTGTCTTCCTGACTTGTAGACCATTCAGAAGCTGCGTGGGCACGTGTGTGATTTTAAACTCATGGATTGTGTAATGGGATTACAACAAATCAGTGAACTGTGTTATTACGGCAGCTGCCCAAAAGAATGAGCAGACTTAACAAATTTAAAAAAAATGTGTGAATTCTCCTTTGCGCATTTGGATAGTATTGTAAGGTGCATTGAGCACCAATCATTCACATCCTAACTCTAAACATGTGTTGCTGCAGCGTTTTGTTTTGTTTTTCATTCATATATTCTGGTTTTCACTGGCCTGTTTGCAATCAGATTATTGGCAACAAAAAGGCAGATGAAAGGTTTGGATATTAATTCAGATTCTACTCAATGCAATTTAAAGGTAACATAATGTCATGCATACTTAAGTACAAGTAAAAGTGCAAAAAAATAGAATAAAAAAAAAAAATAATTACACTAATTTGAATAATTGAAATTAGTTACTTCCACCACTGGTCTGACCTAGAGTTACCCTAACTTGGCAAGTCAACCTGAACGCGTCATCAGGGGGAAAAATAACCCTGAAAAGTTGCTACATGCGGAGCCAGAAACACTTTGCAAATGTACTGATAGTCATGCTGCTGTTAAAGGACTGAGCTGTGGGACAGTTAACGCTCTTCAGAGTCTCACCTGTATCTTTCTTCTTCTCGTGGTATGTGTACACAGCTCCAGCCGTGCAGTTCTTTCCATGCCGAGTCATTGTACCTCTAATTTGGTTCTATTTAAATCTAAACGTGTTGGAAGGAGAAATAAATGGCGTTTATGTTGCTGTGAGCATTGATGCTAAGAAACAAACATTAGCTGCTAAACACAAACACAGCAAACACAAACATTAGAAATTAGAAAAAGACATTAGAAACAGACGAAATGAGCTGTGGCTAATGCTAGCTATATAAAGTTATACAATATTACCTGGGTGCACGGCTATTATCTTGTGAAGAAAAGTGTGTTTAACAGCACCAAAACACCGACACTACAGCTTCGTCTTCTTCTCCTACTTCCGCTACCTGCACCTTCTTCTTCTCATGGAACTTCCGGCAGACTGGACGCAGCGAAGGCGCGCTGCTGCCCCCCACAGGTCATTTGTAGAACTCCATTGGCAATAAGTGAAACTCCCGCACAGTTTCGCTTTCTGATTACATATTTATGAAATATCGACCTTTTATGTCTAAAACGAACTTCCTCTGGTATGCTGGCAGCATGTAGCCTAAAAATACAAACATAGATACTGCCTCTTTAATTCATTCTAGATTTGTTTTTATTCTAAACAAGATTACAAACAAGTTGATATTGGATGAAGATACAGAAAGATATAGGACATATAAATTAATTATAAATTTTGAATATATATGTAAAACATAATACCGACACAATAAAAGAAAATAAATAAATGAGTAAAAGTTAAAAAGCAAAACAAAGTAATATAAAATATAAAATAATTAATAATTAAATGTGGGAAAAGATGGGTTAAGGACAGTGGTATAGGAGACATGTTTGAATTGAGGTATTAGGAAGAAACCTTTCATGGACTGAAAAATATTCATATAATATTTCATTAAATATTCATATAACCTTAAGTAACCCCCCCGAAAATTGAAAAAAAGCAAGTATCACCACATATCATCTTAAGAATCATGCCTACAATAAATAAAGTCTATCCCAAAAAGCCACTAAATGGTCACAAGACATGACCATTTAGGTTAAATAAGTAGAATATATGTCAGAACATGTTATTATATGGCTTTGTTAAATACTCAATTCTAACTGGTCACTAAAATCATTTTAAAATTCATATTGTGGGTAAAATTATTGATTTTTTGGGTACATAACCAGGTAACATGTAGGATGATGTACAGTGAGCAGGTCACTATTGTAAAATAAAGCCATTTGGTGTCACATAAATATGTGCCAATTGATTTTTGAAGTCCTGCATCATCTGGTCAGGATTTGTTTCTTAATGACTGACTGGAACATATTCTTCAAAAAACAGTGAAAAATTTAGTAAAAAGTTTAGAAAAGTCAAATTTGACGCTTTTAGTCAAGGCTTTTCAGAAAAGCTAAAATCTATTTATGATATTTAGTGGATGCCTGACTCCAGAATGTGCACAGAAAAGGAACCGTGTTCCTTTGTAGTTAACAGCAGAAAACAGAATGATAACCAGAACAGAACAAAGTTAATTCAGTTTACTATCAGAGAGGAGTAAAGAAACCAGAAAATATCCACATTTAAGAAGCTGAAATCAGAGAATTTGGATTTTTTTTAACAAGAAAAAAAGACAAATAATCGATTATCAAAATAGATGCAGATTAATTTAATAGTCGATCAAATAGTCGTTGCAGCTCTAAGTGTTTTATGTGCGTTGTTAGGTTTATTAATTTGTCCATCTGTTCCTTCCTTTGTTTTGTGCAGTTTATTGATTGATTGATTGATATTAAAAGTCAAAAAATGCTGCAATTTCCATCCACTGAAGCATTTTTTCACTAGAGGCCATGATAATGAATTGGCAGCTGTGTGTGCACTGTGCATGATAGCATATCCTTCTTTTTGTAACCCTGCCAATAATACCAGTTTTTACTAAATTTATCTGTAATCTGATTACATCCTTTTTTTTTTTTATCTGGAACTGTAATGTTTTTTTTTTCTGTATCCAGATTACATAATTTCGTTACTCCACAAACCTGACAGCAATGTAATGATTGTAACAGATAATAACATTAAGACAGGTACAGGTGTGTAGAAAATTACTGACAATCTTTTTTTGTATCCAGATTACATAATCCTGTTACACGTACTCTTATGCTTCCCAAACCTGATTAGTACATTTCAGTGATTTATGCTCCTGTAAACACAATGTTGAATGTAAGGGACTCAAAGCTGCAATGACAGCAGTGAACCATTCCTTTAAGGAAACAGCATCTTATTTGTTCGATTTAAATATAAGATTAAAGATTTCAAAACATTACAATCTCATACAACCCATGTAAAATTAAAACCCCGCTGACTGGTGGGAACACTAACATGTCCAACCAACCAGAGTGATGTTTGCAGTGTTTGTGCTCCCCTTACATGTCTTGTTTATTTCAGTGGGTGAACAGCATTTCCTGCCTATGTGACTGTGGATTTCCTGTTAACAGATCCCCACACTTGTCACAAATAAACCTCTCAGTAACGGATGAAAATGCTGCTGGTCTGAAAGAAAAAAAACATCACTATGAGGGTGGCATTATTTCACTGCTGCGAGGAGAGAGAAACATCATTTATAGCTGAAAGATGAACGTGGAACTTGTTTCTATACTTTATACATCAATAAAGACTAGATTGGTTGCAGGCACCTGCTGGAAAAAGCAGCTCTCCTTTGCACTGACTACATCGGTTCTTCAGTAGTCTAGTGAACAAGGTCGGGAGGGCTACTTTATAAATGTATTCCAATACAGTTACTGATTACCTGTTAAAAAATGTAGTCAGTAACCTGATCCATGCATCACAATGAATAAAGTAATGTAACATGATTTCCTCATGTTAAATTTGGATTACCTTGATAAAAAATATGGTGAAATTGTTTAACCTAATATAGTGTTTTCAGGTTTGCAACTAACAATATCTTCATCAATAGTTAATTGGTTGATTAGTTTCTCAATTATTCAGTTAGAAATGTCAGAGGGTGATGAAAAATGTTGATCAAAGCTCAAGATGATGTCCTTAAATGTCTTGTTTTGTCAACAACTCAAAGATATTCAGTTTACTGTCAGAGGAGTAAAGAAACCAGAAAATATTCATATTTACAAAGCTGGAATCAGAGAATTTTGATTTTTTTTTTTTATTTTTTATTTACCCAAAATGATTAATCAATTAATCAATCTTGTCCTGTCAAACTTCTAACTTGAAGAAAGTGACAAAATTGTCACAAACCTATGTCCATGTGCTCCATATGTTTGGACTTATTTTTCTTTCCCGTAAAGATTATTTTAATCATCAATTCATCTGCAGATTGTTTTCTCAATTAATAAATTAATGATTTGGCCCATAAAATGTTAGAAAAAGTTGAAAAATATTGATCAAACTCAAGATGACGTCCTCAAATGTCTTGTTTTGACCACAACTGAATGATATTCAGTTTACTGTCAGAGAGGAGTAAAGAAACCAGAAACTATTCACATTTAAGAAGCTGAAATCAGAGAATCTGCACTTTAAAAAAAATGAATTATCAGAATAGATGCAGATTAATTTATTAGTTGATTATTAATAGATTAATTAGTGCAGTGTTTCATGTTCGTTGTAGTTTGTCCAGCTGTTCCTTCCTTTGTTGTGTGCAGTTTATTGATTGATTGATTGATTTAAAGACAAAAAAAATTGTCATATCATAATCCCCATTTTTACTAAAATTATTATTATTATGTCTTTTTTTATCTGTAACTTTAATGGAATACGGTTACTTTTTTGTATTCAGATTACATAAGCGTGTTATATGTAATCTGTTAGTCCCCAAGCCTGTTTTTATTTTTGTTAATGTAAATAAAGACTTGACTGGTTCCAGGCACCTTTTGGAAAAAGCAACTTTATTCTATATCACCCGAACTGGTTCTTCAGTAATCTAGCGGAAATGAATCTAGAAACGTTTAGAAATAATTAACATATTTCTGTAGCATGATTTTCTCTCAGGATGGAGACACACAGGGCAGAGGAATCACGATAAGCACAATCAAGGAAGAGTCGCATCTTCTTGCACAGATAAACAGAGTAGGTTATAAACACCCTGTCGACCCGTCAGTTATCATCTTAGTTCATACCAGAAGGTCCAGACCAAACCATATAAGGTCAGATAAATCCAGGTCGTCGGGTTGCTATGGTGACACAGTTAATAAAGTCTGGAGTTAATGATGTGGCGAGAGTGGTAAAGGATGCTATAGCAGATAATAAGCGGGACTAGACCTCCCTCATAAACATCTATCCCCCATAGACACCCCGCCCAGCAGTTATCAGGAGCATTTGTCTTTATCTGCCCTCTTTGAACATGAGCCCGTCACTATCACTCCATCAGCACCCTGCCCTCCAGCTCGCCATCATTTCCCATCCTGACGCCCGCTGTGCATTCTGTCTGTCAACAACAAAAATCAGCTACTGGCATCAACTAGTAAAGAACATATCAATGATTTCTTTCAACCCGTTTGCCTATAAAATACATTCATAACCAGAGTTGGGAGGCTTACTTTAAAGATGTATTCTGATACAGTTACTAATTACCTGTTACAAATGTGGTCAGTAACTCATCCAGTAATGTAATTTGATTACTTTCCATTACTTTTGGATTACCTCAGTATTAAATATGATGAAATTGTTTATCCTAACATTGTGTTTTTAGGGCTGCAACTAACAATTATTATCATCATCAGTTAATCAGTTGATTATTTTCTCAATTAATCAATGAGTTGTTTGGTCCATAAAATGTCAGAAAATGGTGAAAAATGTTGATCAAAGCTCAAGATGACGTCCTCAAATGTCTTGTTTTGTCCACAACTCAAAGATATTCAATTTACTGTCAGAGAGGAGTAAAGAAACCAGAAAATATTCACATTCAATCAGGATTTAGACTTTTTTTAATCTAAAAAAATGACTCAAAATGTTCAAAACAGATGCAGATTAATTAATAGTCGATTGATAATAGATTAATCATTGCAGCTCTAAGTGTTTAAGGTTGGTTGTTGGGTTTATTAGTTTGTCCAGCTGTTCCTTCCTTTGTTGTGCACAAATTATTGATTGACTGATTGATCTAAAAACAAAAAATGTTGAATTTTCCACCCAGTGAAGCATTTTGTTACTAGAGGCCATGACACCACCTCACATCACAGTGCTAGCAGCATCTTCTGCTCCGTTATTATTAGAAACAGCTTGCACAAAAAAAAAAAGCATTCTGTTGTTTAATTTGGAGGACTTGCTCTGTGTAGTGTGGTTCTAACTCTATGACCAGAGTTAAAGGGACAGTTCACCCCCAAATCAATAATACATATTTTCCTCCTGGACTGTAGTGCTGTTTTTTTATTTATTTTTTTAAATTGTCAAGATATTCTTGGTGTGCGTTTGGAGATGTCAGCTGTACAGATGTCTGCCCTCTCTACAATATAATTGGACTCGACTTTTGGTGCAGCAAGAGATGAAAAAGTACATTTGAAAAATTCAAAACCAGTGTCTCTTTCCAAAAATCATGACCTCAATATAATCCAACACCTTGTTGTGAGCAGTTACATATAGGAAACACCACAGGACAGAGGGAAAACATATATTTTGGATTGAATTGTATTTAGTTTACAATTGCATTTTTCTGAGAGATACATCCCTCTAAACCAAGTTCTCTTCTCAATTGCAAACTATATGATACAATTCATAAATGTAGGGCTCACTACAGGATTGATACCATCAGATGTAAGTAAGACAGATAAATGGTGTACATGGTCTGCTGCAAGTGCTTAATTAAACCAAGATATAACAGTAGCTTCCTGTCAGACAAGGCTGCCAGACAGCAAGGTAAAGTGGTGAAAATATTTTAATTTTGGTCAGTACCTTAACTGATATTTTTTTTATGGCACCTAAAAGTTGTGTTGTTGCTGACCCTGTCCACAGCAGTACATTGCTTAGCTTCCGATACCAGAACTCCTGCTGCTTCTTCAACCTGAGAGCGTGTTGACCACCATTTACTGTAGGTAATACACCGACTGTGGATAAGTACCTCACACAACCACACTTCAAATTATCTAAACTATATCTTTAACCTGTAAGATTAAGGTACCTGAATACAAAATATCAATGCTTTAGTTTAGGAAAAACCTTTAAGACATTAATCATTAATCAGCAGGCTTGGGGAGTAATGGGATTACATTGTCTGGGTAGTTACAGATAAAAAAAAAGATGTAATGAGATTGCAGATACATTTAATAAAAATGTGGATTATGACTAGGATTACAGTCTTAAAACAAAGAACGATATACTACATACACAGTGCACACACAGCTGCCAATTCATTATCATGACCTCTAGTGAAACAACGCTTCACTGGGAGGAAATTACAAAGTTTTTTGTCTTTAAATCAATCAATCAATCCATCAGTAAATTGTGCACACCAAAGAGTGGAACAGCTGGACAAACATTTGAGGACATCATCTTGGACTCTGGGAAACACTGATCAATGTTTTTCATCATTTTATAGACCAAATAACTGACTGATTAATGGAGAAAATGTCAACAGATTAATCAATAATGAAAATAATCATCACAGGTGACATATTGTGACAGGATTGATTAATTGATTATTAAAGTCATTTTTTAGTTTTAAAAAAAAGGTCCAAATTTTCTGGTTTCAGCAGCTTAAATGTGAATATTTTCTGGTTTCTTTTCAGACCTTTTAATCGATGATGAATATAATATACAGTTACAGCCCTAAAAACACTATTAGACTAAACAATTTCACCATATCTTATACTGAGGGAATCCAAAAGTAAGAGAAAGTAATCAAGTTACATTACTTTAATATTGCAATACTTGGATTACATTACTCACTACATTTTTAACAGGTAATTAGTAACTGTATCACAATACATCTTTAAAGTCACCCTCCCAACCCTGGTAATGCAATGTGGGTGGTTCTGTCAGTAACACAAACATATTGAACCAGTTTGGTGATGCAGTACAATAATTTAGAGATGGCTGAAGTAAAGTCAGTTTTCAGTTAGAAAACAGTTAGTATTGACCTTTTCCTGACCTCTAAAACTGTATTTAGAGCCATCAAACATCTGCATCTCTTTATCTCTCCCTCTCTCATTATATCACCCCCCTCACCCCTCCTCCCGCTCGTGGTTTCTGGGTGTTTGTTGTTAGTTTCCTGTCACAGAGGAAGTGCCTCACCCTACCGCCTGGCTCTCTATTGGCCCCAGATGAACAGTGATTTCTGGGGGTGGGGAGCAGGGGGTGGGGGTGGGGCTGGGGGGGTTGAGACAGAGTGACGCGGGCAGCGCAGGAGGATAGATAGAGGGATCGGAATATGGTCGGGGGGACACAAGGGCGCAGGATGGTGCCGAGGGCAGAAGGCAGGAGGATCAGTGCAGCGAAAAGGTCCAAACACAGATGAGTGAGAGCTGGAGAGAGCAGACGCTTCACTGGCAGGGAGGAAGTGGCTTTGTGCTGTAGGAGGTAAGCATGCACACAACAACACAATCAGGGAACTAAACTAACTTTAAACTGGAGGGATCTGTTTGTGATATGTTAAAGACCTATCCACAATAATTTTGTTGAATTAAAAAAACATAACACTGCTGGTACTTGACTTTTCCTAAAAGTGTCTGTATTTTCATCTAAAATGTTTTTATATACATTACCAAAAAAGGCTACAAAAATGTGATCATGTTTACCTATTTCATCCCCAGGCGCTCATACTGACAGACAGAAACTGCCGCTGTCATATTTGTACATTTTGCACAGTTGGAGATATCAGTCTGTCAAAAAACTTCACAGTTAGTCTCAATCTCCAATTTCCTGACATTAAAATACAAACAATTAGTTAATTCAGATTCATTCATTATCCCACAGAAAAATACTGCTGTGGATATATGCAATCATTATGGTTTACTCCACATGGTGGCATGCATATTGGCAATTATGTAAATAAACTTTACATTTTGGTGTTATTTCATTTTTAAAAGGATAAACTAACAGAGTCAAATACATTAAGATACTGGTCTGGCATTTATCATGAGCGATAATAGAATTTGGAAGTCAAAGGTCAAAATGACGCTTATGGCCATTCTTGTTTTTATTGAATTCTGACACTTCTAGTATTAATAAACTTTACTGTGAATGTGTTAGAGTTAGCCAACAGGCTGTGGTAATATTTTTCATGTTTTCTTGGTAAAGTTAACGTGACATTAAAGACCTTCTGCCATTCATTTTTATTTTAACTATTAAGGGAACCCTGGAAATATTGGTGGAGCAAAATATTTAGTTTATGTATAATGACCAGGAGAGGGAGCTATTATTGAAACCCATAGGCCAGAGTGCTATTAGGCCACAGAAAAACTGGTAGAATAAAATCCATTTTAATAACGCGTATCATAAATAATGGTGTCAAATCCCTGGATTTGAAATAGGGTGGAGCCCCAGAAAACTGCTAAAAGTTAATCTCCACAATAGGAGGAGCTCCACAGAGTATTAAGACTCCTGAACAGTTTCTCTTCAGTGTGCTGTTGTCTGGACCAGCCCTCAGTTTACCGTTTCTGCCTTCAGTTCTTTTTGAATCAAATGGGGCTCTGTGTGTTTTGCTTGATTTTTAAAAGAGTTTTTAACTTCAAGGAATGCATGTTTTGGAGGACCTGAGGACTCTGGCCTATCTACAGGTTTTTTTTCCAAAAACAATACTTTTTTTATTCATACAAGACACACACGATGACTTGTCATTTTGCCTGTTACTGAGTTTTAAATATGTTGAAAATAACTTGTTGCAAGAATTTTCGGTAATTTAGTGTCATTTGTTTCAAATGTACTGCCTTTTCTACTTTATCCCAAAGGACTGATGTTGTGTTTTTTACTAGTTTTAACAAAATTAGATATTTTCAGGACCCAGTGACTGGTTACAGTGGAGATTTTTTTTTGTGTATGTGCAGTGTAATCTCACAGCGATAGAGTGCTGCCATTCCTTGTTGACGCATTCTTGGCCTGGTCACTCCCAATCCTTGTACCAGTGTCTTCATACCACAGCGACGCTGGACAGGTTTGGGGGGGGCTGTGCTAAGGACTGAAGAAGAAGAAGAAGAAGAAGAGCAGAAGAAGAAGGCACACTTTATTAGGCCATTTAGACTTTATAGTATGTATCTATATAATAGTATTTATATGTGCAATAACTTTGTTTAATTAAAAAAAATAATGTTGCTTAGCAACTATCATTGTCTCTGACAATAAAACACAAGTGGTCTCAGTTTCCACTTTCTCTACATTAAAATACAAATTAATGAAACTGAAATGAATTGAAATGAAGACAGAGGACGGTTGTAAAACTTTTTTTCCCCAGCACCTAAAACTCACTGAATTTTTGTGTTAAAGCTCTCAAGTTTTGAAACAAAGTATGTTTACTGATTACAAATAGCAATGTTTCTTACTTTTTGTGATGGTTCTGGTGGAAATTTATTATTCATGTTAAAATAACATGATTATATTCTTATAAAATACATTAATACACAACACATTAACATTAATACACAAAATACACAACTGTTTCTCACTATGAGTAATTCTAGATTAATCTAAAATTTGAACTGCTGTGAATATATGCATCAGTGAGGAGATGCAGACACACACACACACGTTGTCTGGTGCCCTAAGCAGTGCTTCAGTGCCTTGCTCAAGTGCATCTCAGCAGTGCTCAGGAGGTGAATGGGTACCTCAGCAGCTACGAGTCCACACTCCATACTGACTGGTCCATGCCGGACTTGAAGAGGCCGTCCTGTGGTCCAGAGTTACTGCTGCCCCCACTGCTGGTGTCATGTGCTTGATTATCTCCTGTGACTTTGTTTTTGTGTAGATTTTCATTCTCATCTCGTTGCTTTTTAAGTTTTTTCTTTCTTATAACATGTGCACATATCTAAATAAAACAGAAAATCAATGCTGTGTAAGATCATTTTTATTTTCTGGTTGGCTGTTTGAGTTTTTGCATGGCTGCAATTTGGTTGTGACAAGTGGAAGAGATCAACATTAGCAATATTGGAAGTTGGTAAAACTCCACCTGACCATGTGATCTGATTATGCAAATACTAACTAAGAAGCTACTATACAGATATGATGGTGATGTTTTTATTTTTTATTATTATTTATTTAAAGAGTACATGCACATTCATAACATTTCTGTAAATGTGCCAGTGTTAGCCAAAGGCTAGTTTCAACGAGTCTCGCATGGTGTTAAAAGCATTAAGACATGGGACATCTCTCCTTCCTCTCTCTACAGATAAGGTGTGAAACATGCAAAAATGAATTTGACCCAGACAGCATATTGGCAGCAGAATTTTGTTGAAATGATGCTGAAAAGATGGCTTTACCAGTCTTCAAAGAAAAGAACAGATTTTGGTTGAAAGTAAAGATGAAAAGACATCATTGAAAAAAACAGATGGACTAAACAGGGTCCAAATTTCACCAACTATTTATGGGCTACACTTGCACAAAATTGGACAGACCAAACAAGACCCAAATTTCAATGTCTAATTTTGGGCTTCATTTGGACCAAATTGAACAGACTAAATCTGGCCCAATTTTCAATGTCTATTTTTGAGCTAAATAAAGGCTTTCACGGCCTGACCAGATTTAGCCCAAAAGACAATGCTGAAATGACGTGAGTGCTTGGTGGGTGTGGTCCACACTAAAAATGTCACTCTCTCTTACAACCCAAGTTTCAGTTGCCACTAAAACAAGAAAAAGTCACGTCCAAATGCCAGAAAAATAACATTTGTGTCACAGGTGTCTGTTAAAGGTGGCCCAAAAAATGCAGAAACATTGGAATAAAGAACAAATATTGTAAATTTAATAAACTTACTGGAGGTGAAACACAAAACAACAAGGAGCAGCTGAAGAGTTCAGGAAAAAACACAATCAAGACCAATTAAGAAGTTTAAAAAAATGGTATCCAAAAAACTATAGCCAAAGAATAGAAACTAGATGCAGACAAACTGAACATTAATGGTTAGTAAGGGGCAGGTGGAAACAATCAGAAATCAAACGGGCGGGAAAACAGACAAAAACAGGAAGTAAAGACAGAGAAACAAGAGGGAAGGCAAGAACTTCAAAACAAAACAGGAAATGACTAACACAAAAACCCCAAACCATGATGATTTCCAGGATCCCCTAATTGGCATTAAAGAGTCACAGCTTAAAAAAACAACATTCACATCACTCACATAAGTCACATTTAGCTAACTGTGTGAATGTGCTGGCAAGAGATACAGAAGTATTGTGTAGTTCATAATAATTCCCTTTGTTTTTTTATTTTTATTCCCAGCTTTGTGTTTGATAAGTTTGGTGGTCTGAGGTTCCTGCTTTCAAGTAATTTTATTTTAAGTAAACTATCTGTTAAACTCGCCAACTTCCATAAACAACGTTCTTGTAATAATGCTCAATAATGTTCATATGAGAACTGTTTTTACTTCTAGTCAAAGTCAGTATCCCAGTTCCTTTTTTTATTGGTAAGTGATGATTCCTAACATCAGCAGACACTCTTGAAAAATGGCCTAAACAGCAAAATGAGCTGTTTTTGAACCAGGTTTTCTAACAGTTATGAACGTTATACTATATTGATACGTATCATATCAATGTTGCTGTCATATATGCATTTTTACTATTTCAAACCAAGGTTTCAGAGGCTTTAAAACCTACTTTGCAGGGTTTATGTTATGGATCGTCCAAAGCATTTCAGGACTTGGATTATCTTAAAATTTTACAATTTTATTTAGCCGACGCTTTTACCCAAAGCGACGTACATCTGAGAGCTGATACAACACAAGCAAGGATCTCAGGAGAGAACTACACAGTAAGTACTTATGGACTATGGACTTGCTTTGACCTTACAAAAAATATAAGATCTTTTCAGGGAAACATCAAATGTGAGTGAGGAATCTGCTTTAACCATTTCAAGAAAACAAGTCCATGGACTGATAAGTTCAGGAAAAAATGGACCATGGTTAATAAGCAGTACCCACTGTACATATTTGTTATCTGGGAGTGTCTGATAGCAGAACAGAAAAGACAAATAAGCCTAGAAGGACATCTTGTGGAGCACCCTACAAACTGCATCAGGCCTTCAGCAAATCCAGCAGCAGCATATCTGCAGTGTGTGAATGCTATCATGAAATGTTTGCTGATAACAATTAATTTCACAAGCCCTGTGTGATAAAGAGGACCTTAATATATATATGTCAATAATACCCAGACTGACGTCATTTTTGGGTAAGAAGTGCAACCACAAAGGTCTTTAAGGGGAACGTTTCCCCTCGTCTCTAAAAAGGAAGCACATTTTACAGTAACAGAGATGTCTCATTTCCCTATTTCACCTAAGTTGTGTCTTTCTGATTAAGTGAAACTGATGAAATCAAGGAAGGCCCGACTGTGTGAATATTTGTCGACTGTTTCATCTGACTGGACCCCAGACAGAAGATAAAACTAGTTTAACATTTTATTTTATTTTAATTTATTTTGTGTACTTCATACTTTCAGGACCTTTTGAAGTTGAATCAGTATTTCTCTTTTACAAGAGTCTTTATCTTTTTTGAATTTCTCATTTTCTACAATGATTCTATTTTTTGTATTTTACTTGAAAGTTTTTGTCTTTGTAAGTTTTATATTTTAAACAAACAAAGAAAAAAAACCTGATTCGGTTTGTTGATTTTGAACTCACCATATTCATAAAAGTTTAGAAGGATTTTGTTTTTGGTTTTTTTTTGCCTTCATATAGATTAAAAAAGAAAAAGGAAACGTTTTTGAAAAACAGAAAGTATGACTGATTTGGGTTTAGGCCTATATGTATGTGATACAAGTTTATAATATGAATTTCTCCTTTTAATGCAATGCAACATTGTTTTCAGGATTGGAAAGTGACAGATTACAAGTAATAGGATTACATAATACTGGATGTAGTGGCTATTTGTTGGCTATTTGTTGAAAAAAAAAGTCTCTTCAAAAAATTCAAAACTTACAACAAAGGCCACTGATGCACCAGTCAGTTGGGTTGTACTCAGGCAGTCAAGCGTTCAATGTCCAGGTGAGATCCATGTTTAACAGGGTTTATTTCCAAGTCAACAGCAAACATACATGCTCTCACATGCTGCTCTCTTGCTCTGGTAAAAAACCGTATCCCTTCCTGGTGCATGACCTGACCTCACCCACCTACCTACCTATGTGCCTACTACCTGATCTGGTGCTTACTGCCCCTAGTGACAGCAACAAAAAATACAAATAAATCCAAAAATATCTCACAGTAATCAAATTAATTAAATAGCTCTAACACTGGATTTAAAAAAAAAAAAAGATAACTGTACTCCATTACAGTTAACAATCAGAAAGATATAATCAAATTACAGAGATTATTAGAAAGATTATCAGTAGGATTATAATTTTAAAATAAAGAATGATATACTACCACGCACGGTGCACACACAGCTGCCAATTCATTATCATGGCCTCTAGTGAAAAAATGCTTCACTGGGTGGAAATTTCACAAATTTTTTATCTTTACATCAATCAATCAATCAATCAATCAATCGATTGAGCACAAAGAAGGAAAGAACAGTTGGACAAACTATTAAACCTAACAACCAACAGAAAACACATAGACCTGCAATGATTAATCTGTTACTAATCCACTATTTAATTAATCTGCATCTTTATTTTGATAATTGATTAATTTTGATAATTTGATTAATCATGAAGGACTCATGAATCATGATTCATCCAAGACAAGACATTTGAGGACGTCATCTCGAGCTCTGGTCAACATTTTTCACCATTTTCTGACATTTTATGGACCAAACAATTAATTGGCTGATGGAGAAAATGGTTAACACGTTAATCAGTAATCAATAATGACAATAATTATTATAGCAAAGAACTGAACAGTGTGTCCAAACATGGACGCACGTCTGCGTGCTCCACATGTTTGGACCTTTTTTTCAACTGACAAGATTGTGACAGGGTAAATTAATTGATTTATCATTTTTTTTAAATTAAAAAAAGTCCAAATTCTCAGATTTGAGTGCCTTAAATGTGAATATTTTTCTGGTTTCTTTACTCCTCTCTGACAGCAAACTGAATATTTTTGAGTTGTGGACAAAACAAGACATTTGAGGATGTCATCTTCAGCTTTGATCAACATTTTTCACCATTTTCTGACATTTTATGGACCAAACAACTAATTGATTAATTGAAAAAAAGTAATCAGCCAATGAATCAATGATGAAAATAATCAGTTGCAACCCTAAAACTAATACTAGGCTAAACAATTTCACCATATTTGGGATTGAGGTAATCCAAAATTAAAGGTACGTAATAAAATTACATTACTTTAATAATGTGATACTTGTAACTGACTACTTTTTTAAGAAGGTAATTAGTAACTGTATCAGATTACATTTTTTAAAGTAACCCTCCCAACCCTGATTGTTCCACAGTGAGGACAGGTACTGAGATCCCTGTCTGTGTATCAGTGTGATGGATCAGGAACGTGTAGCTGCAGCAGAGGCTCGTCGCTCCTCCCCGTGCTGCAGTCCACCGGCGGCCTCACTCCGCTCAGTGTGAACCCGGCGGGACAGAGAGGAGGCAGCAGCGGAAACACCGTCCCAGCACAAACCGAGGTAGACTTTCACTAACCTTACATTCTGTCTTTCATTTACACTGTTAAATGTTTGGGTGAACTTTGAAAGGCTGGAAACTTTTGTCCTCCATGAAGTCTGTGCGGACTGATCGCAGCCTTTGCTTCCACTTTCAGCACAATCAGCAGCTCACGGTGTGTTTGTCCAGTGTCAGTGTGTTGTTTTCAGGCTGTTTCAGCTGCCCACGTGTGTATTTTTAAACACACGCAGTCCTGCTTGTATTTCACGGTGTGTGTGAGTGTGTGGAGGCTGAGATGAGGTCAGTGTTCCTCCTCCCGTCCCGTCCGGCTGGCCGGTACGGATTCTTGCGTTCCCGTCCCGGGGGTGAATATTTTTTTCTCCCAAGATGGCGAAGGCATGACCCGCCCTACTCTGTCTCTGATTGGCTCGCTCAGATATTTTTTACCCAGAGCCCTAATCCTATCCAACCCAACCCAACCCAAACCAACGACGAAAACGAGGACTAGCCAATGGCAGTGGGAGTAGGGCAGGTTAAGACTTCACCATCCTGGGTATCGTAGGAGCAAACTGTCCCGACTCCCGCGTCATTCTTCTTCTCCTTCTTTTTTTTTGGGATTTTATGGCAGTTGCATTACTGCCTCCTTCTGGATTTAATGAGTCATTTTTTATGACTAGTCAAACATTACAGACTACTCAACAATATCTTTGCACAGCTGAGATAAGATATTTATCTTTACTAGTTTTCACAATTGGAGAAAGAACATTAGAAAAAAAACCTTAGTAATTAGATTAGAACTGGCTTGTTGTTTTAATAAACACATGTTTCATTTGAAATCTTTTTTCATTCAGTTTGATATGGAAAGCAATCGTAGTCATTATCACAAACAAATAAATAAAAAAATTGGCTATGACATGAAATAAATACATAAATACATAAATAAACATTTGTGGCATTTGTGGAAATAAAAGTCTCCTAAAATATAAACAAATGTGGAATTATGAAATAAAAAAGTCCTTGAAAAAATTAGTGTTTATCAGTGTTTTAGTATGTATTTATTTGTTGGTTTGTTTATTTATTAGTTTTTTTATTCATCTATTTATTTCATAGCAATTTTTATGTAATTATTTAGTCATTTACTTCTTTATTTGTATATTAGCTTATTTATTTATTTTATAGCCGTATTATTTATTTATTTATTTATTTATTTAATATTGACTAAAACTGCTTTCGATAGTTTGATTCCTAAATTCCTTCTGCTTAAACAGCCTGACTTAAGACTCTTTAAATAACAGGTGCTAACAGACATTACCAAAGAATGGGACAATTAGCCTCTCTCACATTTGGAGAAATTATTTGTTCATGTTTTTTTTCATACCTATTAATTAGGGTTACACAATATGGTAAAAAAAAAAAAAATCATATGACGATTATTGTTACAGACACCGCAACTGTGATATGATTCATAGTTAGTGTGAATGATCATTTTTGCATCACAATATTTCATTGCCTCTTCTTTCCACTTGTCAAACATTTCCATGCAGAAGTGCAGTTAACTGCTACATTATAGGTTATACTCCAAAATATTCATTTTTTATGATTCATGGATGATTTTGAATGTGAATAGATTGTTCCTACAGAAATGTGAAGATACCAAAATATGATTTAAGCTTTTGAAAGCCTTTAAAAGTATCAACAAGTTGTGTAAAAGTAACAAAAGAAATCCACCGTTTTGATGAGTGATGAAACTGTGTATAACAGGGGCTTGATCGTCCAACCCCAGTCAACACGTGTCTTTGACTGTTAAATGTGTTAATGTGGCGTTGACCATTTTAATGCCAGGCCACGCCTCACCATGTGCAAATGTTTCTAATTTTGGTGCTTCTCTCCAGATATGAAAGATGTTTTCACTTATCTGCTGTTCTATGTGCCCTTGTTTGATTAAAGTGTTGATGGTGGTCTCATGATGCAGATATACTGTAGCCACGTTTTCACCCAAACTACTTTTCAAGGAACTTAAAGATTCCCTCAGCTCGTTGTTGCCTCTGTGACATGTTACTGAAGTTTCCCCAAAACAATGGTACGGGAAACAGTGATGTCATTTTGCACATGACTAAAGCCTACAACAACAATAACACAATTCAAAGCGACACACTGGCAACCATGATCATGTCTCAGATGGTTCTGCACCATATAGTAAAATGTCATATTGTGACCCCTTGGACTGAAATTGCAATTGCGATAAGTGGGAATGATCATTTTTTCATTACAATTTCCATTTTTACTGAAACAAAAAAAAGTTTAAACTTATGATTATGTGATATTTGTTGAAGTCTGTACCAAACAAACATATTTTCTTTCATCTGGAGAACAAGATTTTTAGGCCAGATCATCTCTGCAGCACTACAGTACCTCATTATAATGCTGTTTTCTCACATTTTACCTTTTTCAAAAAATTGCAGTTTGGTTTTGGTTCTGCAGTTTGCGATTTGAATAGTGTTACAATTCATTGTTCAGCCTCGGTCTGGTTTGCAGCTGCTTTAAAGCTTTAAAAACGATGGCTGAAATAAATTGCTGCGAGTACTTGACCAATCAGAAATGTTCAGTGCTGCAAACCCCACCCCCAAAGTTCCTGTACTTTTAAGTGTTAACGTAATACGTAATGTAATGCTTAATGTAAACCCTGGTCCCTGTGGGACCAATTCTTCATAGTCCCTGTGGTGAGTCCCTGCTTTGGAAACAGCTCATGTGTGGCATCACTAACTCTGTTAAGAAGGTGCACAAAGAAATGGAATGTGAATGAACTGGATTGTCCAGGTGTATTTGTTTCACTTTCACTCAGTCCTTGACAGTATTTCATGGCGCTGAAGTGTTCAACTGTCAACTGGTTCCACATAACTAAGTTGAATAAATGAGATAAAACTAAAATAGAGAATTGATCGTTACTACATACTGTTAAGAAAATCTCACCAAACTGTATTAATTAAATGCTATCTCATTCATCCATCCATCTTCTTCCTCTTATCCGGGACCGGGTCATGTTGGCAGCAGTCTGAGCAGGGATGCCCAGACTTCCCTCTCCCTGGACACTTCCTCCAGGTCTTCCGGTCTATCTCATTCAGTAACGTTGAATTAACTTAACACACACATCTTGAAATTTCTCAAGACATGTTTGATTTACTAAATGCAGTTATGTTTGATTTATTCAACTTCATTGTGTGGATCCGGTTGACACAACTGAATTAAGGAAATTTGACAGCTGAGTTGTATTAACATAGGATTTTGTTTCTTGTAATTTACATGACTAAAAACTACATGCTTCATCAATGCGAGTGAAAAACAACTTTAACTTTACTTCAACTGCTTTTATTTATCAAGCTTGCCATTTTATACTGTTTGCCCCTAATTAGGGGCCGGGCAGCCTAAGCTGCCAGGACCCTATTGTAATCCTGCATGTTCTTCTTTCTTTCTTTCTTTCTTTCTTTCTTTCTTTCTTTTCTTTCTTTCTTTCTTTCTTTCTTTCTTTCTTTCTTCTTCTTCTTCCGAGGAAATCCTACTTCCCATGCACGAAAAATGACCAAACTTTGCACAAAGGTCCAGTCCCATGTCAGATTGCCTCAGCTGCAAAAACAGGCCAATAGTCCTGATGGTGGCGCTACAGCAAGCCTCTAAAGTTCAAAATTTTGAAAATTCATAACAAATCAACCATATATGCTACAGATTTACAACTTTCACCAAAATGTAGCCCCAATACTGAAGAAACTTTTGTATCCCTTGTCTCTTTTTCCTGTTTATTTGGCTTAGCTATCAGTCAATATGCAGAGTCTCTTGAGCCAGAAATTGTGAGTTCAAGCCTCAACTGATGTAAAATGCACATTAGAATGCCACCTTTTTTTCATCTTCCTACACTCTGCTTGTTGCTCAGAATTGCCTAATTTTGCCTAAAATTGCCGGGCCCCGACCATTGCTGCGCAGCAGCTATAATTCAAATCTGCAATTCCATCCTGTTGAGCTCTTTCCCACTCTTTTAGTCACATGTTTTAAATTTCTGTTATTATTTAACATTTTGGCTAAAATGCGTGCAAAAATGTTGCCATTCTATAATTCTGGGTTTGAAATCATTTCATTGGACGGTTATGCTTGTTAAGATCTGGACTCAAGGGGACCGATGGGACTGGCTGGGGTGGGTTGAGTGGGAGGGATTGTTGGGTTCTTGTTTATGATTTTATCATTTGAATGTTGCAGCTTCTCTATGTTTATGTACCCTTTGATTTCCAAATGAGCTGCAAGGATCTGTACAGTATGTTTATTGGAAAATCAATAAAAATTGTTAAAGTAAAAAATTGTTGCCATTCTAAATAATGAACACATTCTATGCAACAAATCTTTTTTTATTATTATTCAAAGGATTTTTCTGATATTTGTGTGGATGGAATAAGGGACACATAAGGTTTACGAAAAGCTAAGTATTGTTGAATATTTACATTATTAACTATTTGCAGCACCTATGTAAATGCACCTAACAGGGTGGAACTCCATCACAGCCCATGTCTGAACAATTCACCTAAAATTAGAACTATTTAAGTGCTTGAGCTCTGCTAGTACTGAAGGTTAAACATGTCATTTCTCTGATATAATATTAAAAACATAAGTTAGCACATTGAAAAGTCACCAATAGCCAGGAATGACCCAAATGATTAAATTTCTTGTATGCTAACTGAAAAAAGTGAGAGGAAAACCTGACACAAAACATGACTTGTTCTGTTTTTTTTCATCTCTAACCTGCTGTAAATGTAATGACAGTACACCAGCACCATCATACTTCATGTCTTCTGTGGATGCTTCTCACATGAAAAACACAGAATAAGAAAACTTTTCTTAAGCTGCCTTTCTGTTTCTGTGCCAGTGATGTCAGAGGCTGCAGACCACCGTGCCTCTGTCTCCTCCGTCTCCTCCATCTCTCTGGTGGAGATCAGGGCTGAGACTCATCTGGTCCTCAAAGCTTTCCTCCATCGGACCCTCGTCACCCCCCCGGCGGATAGGCCGGGCAGAGTAGGAGGAGCCTACGATGATCACAACAAGTACAGGTAATGCGGTTTCTGCTTGGGCTTGTTTTTTTGTGTCACTGCTCTCAACAACTCTGCAGAATTTTACTTTATCAATCTGTTTTGATGTAATTTAACCATGTGTATTTGTTTTAACCTCTAACTCTGAGACAGCCACACATAAGAGCTCAATATGTTTTACTGATTAAAGGGGAAATTCCTCACTTTTTATGCAGACGTTTCAACACAGAGTCCTCACAATTTCACAATTTTTAATTCATAACTAAGAGATGCTCGTTTTAAATGTCAGTAGAGCCCAATTAAAAGTTTTAACTGAAAATACTAAAATTATAGTCATCATTCACTTTCACTGAAATGATTTTACTTTTATTTTTTTTGGTTTCTAAAATGCAAAGATTTAAGTTTATCTAAAGAAGAAAAGTAAACAGTCTAAAGAAAAGATCAGCAGTTGGTAAAACTTTTGCAGAATTTAAGAGTTTTAGTTGGGCTAAAAACTCAAAAATCTATTGAAGTTTTCTCAACTTTTTCGTTTTTACAGTGTATACCCATGATAAATAAAAATTAAAATGTACCAAAAAAAAAAAAACCTTATTCATTTCCATGTTTTTTTTTGCCAAAGCCACAAGGAGCCACTGGAGAGGGGCTAGAGTCACATACAGGCTGCAGATCACTGATATACAGTAGCTGGTCTCACTGCTCAGTTGCTATCATTGTTAAAGGGATGGTTAACCCAAAAATGAAATTAATTGATTGAAGAGTTTAATTTTTTTAGTCCACAAAACACTGCTGGAGTTTCACAGGAAAACAGTGTTGCAGAATCTCCCAAACAATGGAAGTGAATGGTGACCAGTTTCCAATTGGAAAAAAAACAGCAACAAAAAAAAAAAGATAAAATGTCTCTATACTTCTTGTCTGGTGTAATCCAAGTCTCCTAAAGCCCTTTTGTAGCATCCTGAATTGATTTGTGTTGAATCATGGGATACTTGTCCTGTTACAGTCCAGTTGTTCAGTCTCTTCTCATGCTTCCTCTTGCTAGCGTCAAGCCGCAACCAAAAGCAAAGGATGGAGGGAATTCTCAGGTGGAAGATGTCAGCTCAGCAGATGAGAAGAAGACTGGATTCAAGGACTTAGTAAAGCAGCTGCCTCTTCGTAACACCGCACGCCGTTCTGCCAAAGACCAGAAAGGCTCGTTGGACAGAGTGAAATCGTCACACTCCAGAGATCTAACAGAGGTGAGGAAGAGGAAAATAACAGACTGAGTATATCTTACTACTGGTAATATATACTCAGAGTATATATTACTCATGTGATATCAGTATGATAGTCATATGCGATTAGTTTGCCACTTGGTAAGAAGAACGTGTTCCCACAGGATGATGTCATATCCCCCTCCTCGACATCAGATGATGATGAGAGTGAGAAGAAGCAGCATAAGAAGACCAGAAGGAAGATTAAAAAAAGGCTCTCCAAATTCTTCAAGATAAGGATAGAGAAAGAGAAAGAGAAAGAGAAAGAGAAAGAGAAGAACAAAGATGGGCCTGGATCTGGTCCTCAGAGGCCTCAGACGCTGTCAGTCGGCGCAGGAGCAGAGCCTTCGCCGAACATCGTCTCTCCCAGTAAGATCATTACACAACACAGCTACCTACACAAATACACAAGCTCATGTATCTGCTAACTGTTATTTTCATAATCGTAAATCGAAACTCCTGATTATTTTTGTGATTAACTGATTAGTTGTTTTGTCCATAAAAAGTCAAAAAATTTTCAAAGTAATGCCCTTAAATGTGTTTTTTTTTTGTCACACAACAACAATGACCCACCCCCACCCCCACCCAAATTCCCTCCCTGACCAGCCTCCCCATCCCACCATTCCTTGTGTGACAGTACTTCCACCAAGCAAAGCAAGGCAAAACAACAAATAAAAAACAATAATAAATAAATAACAACATAGGCTTGTAATACAGGAAAAAAAAAAGAAAAAACTTAAGTAAACATGAAAATAACTTAAAATCAGTAAATAAACAGTTACAATTTTTTAGAGAAATTTGTAACTTTAAGAGTTACAAATTTAAATTAAATTATTAATTGCATGCAGTATATACTTAGAGAATACTTCAATCAGCACATTATCCTCTGATATCTATACACTCCTGCATCACAAGTTTGCCTGTAAGGCTGCTAAAATTCCCCAGAATGAACATCTAAGATGTTTATCCTGTTGTGGTTCTTGTTGGTACAGACCACCCTCCTGAGTTCTATGAAGAAGTAGCAGAGAAACTAGAGAAGATCGCTCAGAAGTCCACCAGTGTTAAGAGACTGAGTCCGACAGCCCAGTCTGCACCAGGTAATCACACACACACACACACACACACACAACACACACACACACACACACACACACCACAGCACACTCACAGCAGTGTGTGTCCATTATAATCAACCAAAGCTGCTACACTCTTAGAAATAAAAGTGCTAACCAGAACCATAAAAGGTTCTTTGGATTGTCCCAACAGGGGACAAACTACCCTAAAGAGTAAAACAAAAAACAAAGAGCCGTACGAGCCACTTTCACTGACAGTGATATTGTCGCTTCTTTCTTTTAACAGCGTTTGAGAAAGAGGCAGTGGTGCAGCAGCTTGTTGAAGTGCTCTCTTTGGAGGGAGATTTTATCAACACTAAGGTAGGTAGTTTATTATGAGGTGTGTAAAACCGAGATTCTTACTTTGAGCTCACTGAAGTCTCATCTGTTTCTCTTAAACTCCCGTTAGGAGAAAAAAAAAGAACAAAACAAAAGCAGATCTTTTGCTGAGCTCATAGGTGTCTCAGAGGTTTTGCCTTGATGGCCGTTTTGAGCAACAAGACTTTAATTTGACCACAGACAAATTTAAGATCTCATTTAAGACAACTGAGTTTCCTTTAAGATCTCACTGTTCTCTCAAGAGCTGATTACTGAAGACAAACTTATGGTCAGAGCAGAGAGACAAAAAAAAGAACATTTTAAGATCTTCAGCTGGGCTCAAATTAGTCTCAGGCTGAGACAAGACAAAGGCTATTTCTCAGGAGCCAAATTTAAGAAGTATGAGAAAATGGACAACGTCACATGGTGGTCTTAAACTGAGCTCATTTATATCAGGGTAGACAAAAACAAGATCTTATTTTGAAATTTTGCGTGTGCATGTGTGAACTGCCGCTACCTGTATTGCTAAACACACATCTCGTTACAGATCCAGTCGGACCCCTTCCTGCGTTCCAACTTGACTCGTCTTTCCTACCCGTCCTTTGCCAAGCTTCTTGACACTTTCAGCAGCAGTCAGGTGTCCGAGGCCCCTGCCCTGCCACCACTGTCCAGTCCAACGCTACAACGCATGGCCGTCACCATGGAGGTATCACGGCGGATAGTTACCGCCACAGGAACCCAGCGCATGCAAGGTTACGCGGAGCGCTACATGGAGACCTTTGCCCCCTGGGTCAAGAGCCATGGAGGATGGGTGAGTAATTTGATAAAAACATTTTAAGTGCTGTTATTCCGTTAAAGCCAGCTCTCATATTGAAGCCCGTATTCAGATACTGACCAAATATCAGATAATTGGCACATTTAAAGTAGGGATGTGTGCGATTTGTCAACTGTCTTTTATTACACCATCACTGAGACTCTTTTTTTTATTCACTTCCATCTACAAGCACAGTTAGTACGTGTCATTTATTCAGACTCATTCATAAAATCACTAACTACCCTGTGATGAAGGGTCTGCCACAGACATACACATAGTAACTGGCCGGGCCCCACAGTTTATCATTTTTATCCATTTCTGCAGATGTGTTGAAGCTACAAATCTCTTCTTTTACTGTCCTTTGCTCCTTGGGAAGTAAAGATGTAAAACATAAACTGTTTTTGCAGCACAGTAGCATTTAGGCATGCAGCCACTGTTTTTTTCCAATTTGGCATCAGCACTTTTAGACAGTAACGTGATGCATGCCTGCTCTCATGTATAAAGGCCCAGGGGCACGTGTAAATGTGTATGAATGCCCATCGCCTGCCAAGGCAAACATCTTTGATATTGGTCGAGGCTGTGACACCCGCCCTTAAAGTTCACAAAAGTTAAACTCAACACAAATTACGGAAGAGAAACCATGCCCACGCACCTTAATTTGCATACGTGTGACCGGGTCTTTCAAAGTTTGACCACCCGACAGCCCTGGGGCTGATTTATATACAGTTTTACCTAACATGCTCAAAGCATACCGCGCATCCTGTGGTGACATTACCTTGGGAGGCAACTTCTTGTCAGCCTCCAGGTTATCTGTTTGTGTCCGCACTAAAAGTGGTGCAGCCACTCAGCGTCCTACTGGCAGCTACAGGTGTGGTTTTAGGTGTGACAACAGCGAGCAGCTTCCATGGAAGCGACTCGTCTCAAACATACAATGTTGGCTGCTAAAGAGGTTAGCATAGATACTGTGATAGCATCAGTTATGTCAGAAATGACAATATTTCCTTATTGAAAGAAGAGCAAAGATAGACACTGAAGGCTTTTCTCCATGGGAAAGATGTTTTTGCTTCTCTCCCAACCGGCTTCAGCAAGAGTTTGATCGATTGGTTTAAGTTTGCCTGCGTTAGACATAATAGACAGATGGTTTATCCAATCACCTGCCAAGTGTTTTCTTTGAAAGTGCCTGCCCTTTTCCAAACAGTTTCTAAGGACGATTTTCCAGATGGTTCTGTGCAACAAACCATCTGGCGTGTCAGGTTGGTGGAGATGTAGGCAGACAGTGAAATTTACACATGGACTCTTGCAATGTGAATGTTAAAAGTGTATTTTGACTTTATTTTGCTCTCTTTATACTTACCACCCAACCTTTTATTCCATCTTCAGGAGAATGTGGTGTATTTTGAAGAGCATGCAGAGTACGACTGACCTCTCAGAGGTCTGGATCATGACATCAGAGTGAAGAGAGACGGATGGACTCTGCTTTCCCACGGTCTCATGTGGACTGATTCCAGAAGTCTCTTTGACGATGTAGACAGTCATGTTGCCCCAGTTGCTTCTTCTGACCTGCTAGCAAGCAACTTGACTGAAAGGGCATTATGCTCACGGAGGTCCAGTGCAGCCTCCAGGCACCTGGATCAAAACACAGCAGCAGCAGCTTCCTATGCACAAACACTGACATGTTTATTTTTTATTGTTGTTAACTGTTTATTGAAGGTACAAAAATGTGAACCAAGCCTGCTACGATGACTCACTGACAGATCTTTTGGTACACAGACGAACAGTGAACACCAACTGAATCTATGGTGTTTGTGTTTTTTCTGTTGTTTACAGCATTTTTGATTTAAAATAAGTGAAGTCAAACAATGTGAGCAAATGCATTTTGTATGGTCCAGATATATGTATATATTGATTATGCTTTTATTCTATATTATGTATTTGTAAATACATTTTTTAAAATTTGAATACACTCAACACAAAGAAGGTGTGCGGTGTGTTTTCCTTGTGTGAGGGGCAGCTGAAACCACACTGAAACTCTCTGCATCGCTTCATTCCACCAGGGGTAAATGGGAGACTACATTCTTTTTCTATTTAAAATATTTAATTTTTATTTTTGTTGTTTATTTATTTCAAGTTTAGCTTTTGGTATATCGAGAACGAAAAGAAAGAACCAACTCATCGATGCAATATCTATTTATTTACAGTGCATAAAAAATAATCTGAATGGACGAGGAAGTAAAATAATAATGCTGTAGCTGACATTAAATCGACTCGTTAAAGACAGGCCAGATCTCACGAACAGGGGCAGGGGATTTTGGGCTCCATGAGAAGATATCACTTTGGACCCTACCACCACAAGCCATGCTAACCCTGCGCTATTGCCATATATATGAGAATATATCCTATAATATCATACTGTTTGTAATAACATAACAAAAAGGTTGGCCACTACCATTTTGTTGATTTAACTGGTGGCATCACAGAAAAAAATTATAACCCTGCAGAATATTGACCCAAATTACCTTCAGTTGTGTATTACCACCACTAGATGTCATGTAAATGACCATATTTTAGTCTGCATCAAGGTATTATTACAGGTGTTATTCTAAAATTGGCTGTCACTCTTAATGTTTCAAACTGTCCAACATCCAGCACAGACTATCATTTTTCTTTTGTTCATAATGATAAAAAAGAAATTGCCACGGAGCCCCTGCCATTATCCCCACTGACATGTCAGTCAACAAAATGCTGCTCACCTTGTTCAGCTGGGAGTAGGGCAGGTTCATTTGATGGATGGGTATGGGGAGACAGGGCTGCTGAGCCTGAAGCTGAACCTGCATCAGTGGGATCTGACACCAGGGGCAGCAGGGACAACTGATTTAGCATCAATATTTTGCTAAAAGTTTGCCTCCATTGATTAATTGGTTGATTGAAATGTAAGCACTCAGAATTTTCTGTGAAAAGATTAAGCAACTAATGTTAGGGTAGCAACAGTAGTCTATTTCACAATGGCCAAAACTGATCATTTTCCACCACTCGCGGACTAAACCCACCTTTCTTTTTGGAGAATTGGGTGACTGTCACCCTCTCTTCTCTCTGTCCTCTCTGTCTTTCTGTTTTTGGAAGCCAGATTTATCTTTAATATGAGACTCCAAAATATGCTCCTCACTTGCAGTTCACTGCTAGCAAACATTGTGCACACAGTGGCAGTGTTCACATGAATATGATTGATCATTGTGAGGTTTTAGTTAACACTCAGGTGACAAGTACGAGGAAGAGAGACGATCATCCCTGTTAAACTTGTTCATTTGGTATCAAATGCTGCCAAGCTTTGTTCAGACCCACACAACTTTATTTTACATTCTAGTAAACTGAAGGCCTCCAAAGATACTAAACATGTCACACTGACACGGAAATGTCAATAAAATTAGGCTCAACACAATTTTCCATTTGATGTTGCCTAGAAAAGGTGTTCTGGCTTTTACTGTTTCATTCAATGTAATCATCAGTAAAGTGTTGACAGAAGCAAATATGAAGAATATATATGTAATATTGTCTTAGCTTGTGTAGAAAGTACTTTTTGCAAGCTAAATTTAAAGCTAATGGGGGGTTTTAAGGGGAAACTCAGCGTGCACTTAGCAATTGTTTTATTAATGTGACTCATGGCTAATTACTTACTTTACCTAAAGGCCCCAAGAAATTCTCTTTTTTTTGTAATTATATCACTGAAAACCTCAAAACAGACACATAAACACAAAACACATGCTTAGCTACAATATGAACTCACTTTTTACTGTAACTTTAAGCCTGCACCACAACAGCATCCGTAAAGCATGTTAATATCTAGCAAATATAGCTGCAGAACAGTTCATGACAGCTCTCATGTCACGTCACCTTAAAAACGTGCCTCTGTATTGTTTTCACTTATTGACTAAGTAATGTCAGTTTACAGGCAATTGACCAAATAATACTTTTTATCTTAATTAAGGCAGATTCTGCCTTTTTTTTCTTCCATCCATTCCATATTTTATAGGGCCTTGTATGCCTATAATCAACAGGACAGCAGAAGATATGACAGGAAATGGGGAGAGAGAGAGTGGGGGAATGACACAGGAACCTGGCTCTGTAGATTCACACCAATGTTGGAATTTAGAGTAAAACTATATCAGGTGTAATCAATACCTACATTGCTATCATGTTGTATGCCAGTAGAAAACAGCTTATGCCTTGCTGTTAACTGGTTACTCATTCAATGTATTTATAATGAATTATAAATAATATGTAATATGCTTGGTTAATGTTCCATGACCTGGAATATAATCTGATGTAATCTGTGATTGTTTTCTACTAATAAATTAAACATGCCAAATATAATCCCAATATTATTTGGTTAGTTTGATCTAAATTTCTGTTACCCATGAGTCAGACTTGGCTAAGCTAACCTTTTAGCCATGTTAGCTAACACTAGCTCCAATATTAGCTTTGGGTTCGCCACCCACGATGTATGAAATTAATTGTATATGCATCAGGAAGACACAGCACATATGCCAACAACATATGCCAGTAGAACACAAGTGGTATATACCTCTGTAGACATCGCCATATGCCACTCAACCAGCAGCATACCATTTTAGACACCAACTTACGCCACTGAATGAGCGGCATACCTCTCTACGGAGCAGCATATGCTGCTGAGGCAGTAGTGGCGTACCATCAGCCACTTATCGATCTCAGCACTGCTGAATATACAGGTCAAACATTCTCTATAATACTATACTGATGCCATATGAAAAAAAATGCAGTATATATGCACTTAAAAAGATAGTTGAAATGAAGCTGGATAAACTTGTGTTGTAAATAAAAGGACAATAAAGAATGAGTGAGAAATACCACAAGTTACTGTTGGAAAACTTTAAAATACTGCACAGATGATTAGATAGAATGGGTTACAATAAGAGCACAGTAAAGCTGTAAAGTCACTTAAGCAGCAGACATTCAAAGTGTGTATTCATATAGTATTGGAATAGCATACAAAGCTTGAAATTATTAACAAAGTGAACTGAGTGCTAAATATTTTCTTTTCCTTTTCATTTGTTTTTCTTCTTCTTCATCATCTTCTTTTTTTCTTTTTTTTTTTTTTTTTTTTTTACAGTGGGTCTACTTGTCAAAAGCATTTTCCACATTCTAGTGTTTGACTTAACACACAAACTGAACCAGCAGGTCATAAGGTTAAGGGTCCTGTCTTCTCTCCTTGACATCATGGATGGATAATTAAACCCAAATAATGAATTTATGGATGGTGAGTAAAGTAAGACAAACAGATTACATAACACATTTCCATGAAAAAACAAACAAAACAAAAAAGCTACTCTAGAAACAATATTTTAAGACACCATCAGGCCCAGCGTTTCCCCTCAGGTTACTCTGCAGGAACGATGCCATGAAGGTAATGTAACTTTCTTGATTGCACCCTCTAGTGCTAGATACTTTTAGTTACATAGTGTTAGTTTTGGTGGAAATCTTCAGGGGAATTTATAAACCAATGCCTCAGGGCATTTTGAAAGGCACTGGTCTCTGGTATGAACCCAAAGTACACACAGGAGTACCACAGTCTGGATTGTGGGTGTTGAAAATGTGAATCAGGTTGGGGGATAGTTTGTGGTAAGCCTTCCCATCACAGGACAGTGAACAGCTGGTCTATAGTCAGTCCAAGTGCTTCTCAGCGCACAGAATTTGACAGTACATCAACATGGGAAACACCAGGGCCAAGATCTGACAAGAGAAGAGGAGTCAAATAAAAATATATCAGAGACAGAGAATAAAAAATAAAAGCTCAACACTAGAAATGCCAAAATTCCAGAACTACTAGAATTGACTTCCAAACCCTATTATCTCTCATGATAAATGACAAGACTAAGAGATTAATGTATTTATTCTGTTACTTTATCTTTTTTTAAAATGAAATAACACCAAAATATATATTTTGTATATATATTATCTATATGCATGTCATCATGTGTAGTAAATTGTAATGACTGCATATATTCACAACAGTATTTTCCTGTAAGATAATAACCATCAGTGATCTGATTCAAATTTTATATTAATCTAGAATAACTCAGAGTGAGAAACAGTTAAATGTATTTTATAAGATTATAAACATGTTATTTTAACATTAAGAATAGCAAATTTCCACCTAGAAGCATCACAAAAACTAATCATAACCAATAGAAAAATGGCTGGAAATGAGTACAAAAATGAAAGCAAAAAAAGTTGGAAACATTGCTATTTGTAATAAGTAAAGGTACTCTCTAAAATTTGAGAGCTTTAACACAAAATTCAGTGAGTAATGGGTGCTGAGACAAAACGTGTTACAACAGTCCCTGGTCTCCCCTATTTTATTTTAATTGAGAAATTAATTATTTGTATTTTAATGTGGGGAAATTGGAAATCGAGACCACTTAAATTGACAGTTGCTATGATTACTCACTGATAGTTGCTAAGTAACCAAGATGTAGCTCAATCGGCATGAGGGTGAGTAGATAATGGCTGAATTTTGGGTGAACTATCCCTTTAATAACACTGTGTTTTTAGGGGCCTGAGAGATGAGGTCAGAGATACAAGATTTTCAATAGACGGCATAAATATATAGAAAAGCAAATCATTGACAAAAACATTTTGGAGTTAGCTACCTGCACAACACCAATACACACTCCAAACACCAGGACTGATGGGATGTTATCCAGCAGCCACTGCCTGGCCTTCTGATAACACGGCTGCAGAGGACAAACAGACACAGAGAGTGTGAGGGAGGGGAGGTACCGGGTGAGGACAGTAAAACAGGAAAGAACAAGTACACCAGAGGTAGTAGAAGAAGAAGAAGACAAGTGATTGAAGAATGATTGCAACTTATCCTAGATATCAATAAATGATGGCGGGTGAGCCCCACTGTATATGGGACCCCATCAGTCCCATCAGCAGACTGGCCAGCACAGACAGGCTGGCATGTTCCATAATGGGTGATTAGAAAATACAAATAGAAAATACCAAATGCACTGAGCCAGACCATCTAGAGGCTCTTAAAAACAATTTGGTAACACTTCATGGTAAGGGTACATGAACTATTATGATTATGACATGAAAAAAAAAAGAATTCATTCATGTAGTACTTCATGAACTATCAGGAATAGTGTTATCACAATACCAAAATTTTTACTTTATATTACTTTATATTTTTCAGGTATCTGTGCTTTACTTGGGTATTTATTTTTCTGACAGCTTTTTACTCCCTATATTTTAACACAAATATCTGCACTTTCTACTCCTTAGATTTTCAAAATAGGCTCGCTTCTTTAGTTTTAACACATTTGAATTACATTGGAATTACAATTATTTCAATTATTATTAATTTTGCATCATTGCACGCTGCCTTCCCAACATCGACAAGTGATTAAGTGATAGGACAATAATACATAGACAAGATGATTTCTTGGTTTCTCCATCAGCATGTAGCATGTCAGTTAGACAGACTTAATAAGACAAAAATGGAAAAAGGAAAAAGACGTAGCAAGACAAACAAACAAACAAGACAAAAACAACTTCAAAGATGTAACGACACAAAAAGACATAACAAGGTAAAAAGATGTAACAAGATGAAAAAGACATAACATGGCGAAAATTACATAACTAGACTTAAAAGACGTAACAAAACAAAAGAAACGTAACAAGACAAAAAAGACGTAACTAGACAAAAAATGACGTAAAGGATGTAAATAGATGTAACAAGACGAAAAAGCTGTAACATGACAAAAACCACACAGAACACATAGGCATAAAGATGAAAAACTAACAAGTTAAAAGACAACTAGCAACACTAAAAACGTACGTAAGGGTTGTAACAAGACGGGAAAGGGAGACTCGAGTGCAGAGAAAAGATGAGGTTCAGTTAGCTTTGCACATAAACAGCCAATAGAAATGTCCTTTAGACGATTACTTCATACTCTTTTTTTGTTTTGTTTTGTTTCCAAAGAAGCCTTTGCTCTAAATACAACTTTGTGCTGTATAAAGATCATCTTGCAGACATGTTGTTCAGACACACACACAGACACAGATTTCAGTTGAGAGAATCAGGCAGTGACTTACCTCACTCCATCCTTCAACACACTGATCTGTCCCAACAGAGCAGCAGGATGAGGGCAGCGTTCCATTCAGCACATCATACCAGTCTGTTTTGTTAGTCACCCCGCAGCATTTGAACTGGGAGAAGAAACATATAAAGAGTATATAGTGTTTCCATTCAACAACATGACGCATGTATACACTATAGACTGGTCAGTAGGACTGTAATGATCCATGTATTCATGCTGAACCATCAGAACTGGAGAGTATTTCTTCATTAAAAGAAGAGCAAAGAGCGACACTGAAGGCTTTTCTCCACTGAAAAGATGTTTTCACTTTTCTCCCAACCAGCTTTGGCAAGAGTTTGATTTGACTGGTTGAAGTTACCTGTGTTAAATGTGATAGACAGATGGTTCATCTAAACACCTGCCAAGTGTTTCTTTTTTAAGTGCCTGCCCTTTTCCAAACAGTTTCTAAGGACGACTTCCCAGATGGTTCTGTGCAACAAACCATGTGGCGTGTCAGGTTAGCTCAGCCTTGCTGCCAACTTTTTCTAGTGGCCACTCACTATTCCGGTGAAAATATACCCTCACAGCCCAAAAAGCAATTTCCCCCTACCCAAACATTATAAAAGACGTCTGTTGACAGGACACATCGGACTGCAAACAAGGTCAATTACGACTCTTTTGGTTAGGGATTTTTGATCCATGGAAGTTTCATATTTCGACGAAGCCGTCATGAAAATAAAAAGAAGTCATGCATTGTTTGCTAAGAGTGCTCACCATTTTCTGAACATTATCCCAGGATTTCTTCAGTCCAGGGTCAGAATTATAAACCTTTATACCGTCTTTTAATTCATCTTGTGCTTTGGAATCCAGCTACACACAGAGAAAGAAAGAAAGAAAAACAAGAAAGAAAAAACAAACATCATGGTTCGGGTTAAAAGAGACCATTCTGACAGAAAAGCTCCCCTGAAAGCTAACCTCTCCTATGTGCTCAGGAGGCAAAAAATAAACCAAACCCACCTCAACTTTGCAGCAAACTGTTACATTGCTTGGGAGATTCTGCAATGCTATTTTCCTGTGAAACTCCAGCAGAGTTTTGTGGGCTAAAAAACTAAAACCTAACCTTCAATCAGCATGAGGGTGTGTAGATAATGATTAGGTTTTCATTTTTGGGTGAACTATCCCTTTAATGTAATGAACAGTGCAGCCTGTAGTAGGTGTCTAGATTGTTGGTTTTCATTTCAAACTCAGTTTTCATAGTAACTTTGTTAATTATTCCTCATCCATTTGTGAGGTTATTGAGATGTTAAGCTCACCTTGTCGGGAAGATGTGTATAACCAGCGTTAGAGTCACTTCTGTCAGGACGAGGAGCAGAAGGATGATAAAGAACTGCAGGGCAGAGAAGAGGAGGTGGACATTGTGGTGCATACTGAGATGTTACTGCATTAAGAAGATCTGATCATGAAACACAGCGTGCCTACTTCATGTCTGCTATTGCATATAAAGGCAAAAAAAAAAAAAAAAGAATATCATGTGGACCTCTCACCATGAACAACAGGCAGCGCTGCTCTTTAAGTGCGCCAAGACAACCCAGGAAGCCCGTCACCATGGTAATGCCACCAGCAACTAGCAGCAGATTGGCAGCTGAGAGGGATGGAAAAGACAGAGGAAGAGAGGAGAACTCTGCCTGCGTGAAGGACAGCCAGACTCCGACACCGAACAGACCGCATCCTCCCAGCTGGTGGGGAAATATAATAAACCACTGTCAGAATGTAGCATTCATCACAATACGCTGTGCTAAAAGTCATGTTTCTGGCAGTGGGTGGGAAATCCCAAACTGTGAGTCAATGAATGCAGCATAAGGCTGGTTTTGCACAGTGAAACGTTCTCACAACTTGAATTGGTTGAATCTGAGCTGAAGTGGAGTTGCATGGTGTAAAATCCTCTGTGACACACTTGAAACAGCTGCAAAACTCTCAAGTTTGTAAAACTAGTTTCACTCAACAGCCCATCAAAATTCTTATAACATGTCAGATGAAGCTTCAAACAATCCACATTCCAAACATGCAAACAGATTTCAGCTGATTGACAGAGGTGGCAAAAGTACACACACTCTTTACTTGAGTAGAAGTACAGGTATTTGTGTGAATAAGTACTCTAGTAAAGTAGAAGTACTGATTCAACTTCTTTACTGCAGTAAGAGTTAAAAAGTACAGGCTCTGAAATGTACTCAAAGTATAAAACTTCTACTGACTGTTTTATGCAAAGCTTTTCTCTGCAGTTATTGTTTTCTTTTTCCATGTTTTTTCATACTGTTAAACCTCTTATGTCTTTTACATCTTTTTTGTCTTGTAATGTCCTTTACTGTGTTTTTGTCTTATGTCTTTTATGTCCTCCTACATCTTTATGTCTTGTTACATCTTTTTTGTCTTGTTAGGTCCTTTACTTTGTTTTTGTCTTGTGTCTTTTTTTGTCTTATTATGTATTTGACATCTTTTTCCTCTTGTTACTTTTTTTTCATCTTGTATCTTTTTTTTTTTTTTTTACCTTTTTTAAAAAAAAATAGTTACACCTTTTAAGGCTTTTTTTTTAAAAATCTCCTTACATCACAAGTATTATACACTGATAGATACACCAAAAAACATTCTTTTCCATGTGTTATTGGCCCATTAGGGTGAACAAAATTAATCAATAATTCCCCTCAAATGTATTTAAAAAGTAAGGAGTCTGTGTTGAAAATGTAAGGAGTATAAAGTACAGATATTTGTGTTCAAATGTAGGGAGTAAAAGTATAAAGTTGTCAGAAAAATAGATATTTAAATAAATAACAGATACCTGAGAAATCTACTCAAGTATAGTTAACTAAGCATTTGTACTTAGTTACTTCCCACCTCTGCTCTCTTCTTATTCTCATTCTCTGAGAATGAAACAAAGTAGCCAGCCAGAGCCAGAAGAAAAAGCAATAACATGTCCAAACTGATAAAATCCAGCAAGGAAATGCTACAAAATAAGATACAGACACACATGTAGTTACAATGACACTTCACACTTGATGTAATCTTACAAGAAAACGTTTATTAAAAAAACTACTGTTTAATTGTGTTGTGTGAGAATATGTTTTTAAATGCTTCATGTAACTGTCAAGTTGCATGGAAGTTATGTTTCATGTAATTTCCACCCAGCAAGCAGTTGCGTGAATGTTTCAGTGTGTGAAGTGAGCCTAAGGGATTGATTTGAAATGTGTGTGTGGAGCTCAGCGTTGAATCATTTCAGAGGCATGCAGGGAGCATATTCAAACTTAACTCTCCACAACTGTTTTTATTTGAGAAACACTTAACTGAACACAGATAAACCTCTGGTAAAATCATCAACATAAACCATAAACCTTTCTGTTGAGCGAACCTGAAGAAGCCAGGGGCGAAACGTGTTGTTCGCTCCTAATAAAATCACAGTGACTGAGTTCAGTGTGCGGTGGTTTATGCTGATGATTTTACCTGAGAGCGTTCCTGTGACCAACCAGCACCCGATCCCTGAGACTTGCTGTGCAGAGGGACTTCTGGTTTACAGATGAATCTCTATTCTAATTTCTTTTTTTTTTTTTTTGGAAAGTGGAAGTGACACCAACTTGGGTCTGATTTTGGGCAAATACTAACCCAGAAGATGAGGTTGAAGACGAACATCAAATATTTGACGCAGCACAAACACCTCCGAGACACTGACATCCTGCAAAACAACGAGGGAAACACAAGAGCAAGAGAGGAATGTTTAAACAACGCTTCATCATGTCACCAGTACATTATTTCATTTTGGCTGGAATGTGTGAGATAATCCACTATTGTGCTTCCATACATGGTTAAATAACTGACTGTGGAATGAATGTACAGTATCTTGTATGGCTTTGTTATCGTGTGGGTATCCTTGGAGAGGGGGACGGTGTGAGGGAAGAGGAGATGGAAACTGTGTACTGTAAAGCAGAATGATAAAACAAGGAAGGAAGTCAATTCAATCTCATGCGGGCCGCACAATTTCCCATAGACTGGAGACCGTTTGAGAAAGCTGTTGTCATGTCGTGATCTTCTTCATTATGTATCACTTTATTTTGAGGGCTAAGTTATCCTTAGAGCAGTGGTTCCCAACCTTTTTTCCTTAGAGCCCCACTATTTGTATCTAAGAAAAGCTGAGCGCCCCCCAGCCCGTATGCACACCAAGAGAATAACAATTCATTTGCGACCTTCGCTGTCATTTAGAACATTTACCTTTTCTAGTGCAAATTTAACATTTTTTCCCTTCAACAACCCAGCGTAGCTTATACACACTCATCAGGGCTCAACTAAAAGGATTGCTTGCTTGCCTGTGGCAAGTAAATGCCATGTAGGGCAAGTAAATCTAGTGACTCACTTTCCCAACTGGGTAAGTGGTCAAAAATTAAACTATTAAACTATTCTGACAATTGGTTAAAAGTTAAAATAATTTTTCTTGAAAATATGGGGCACTTTCCTCCTTTTTTTCCTGTTTATTATCATATTAAATGGAATATCTCTGGGTTTTGGTGTAATAAAACAAGACATTTAAAGACATCACCTTAGACTGTGAAAAACTGGAGTTTTTGACCAGCCAAGAGAAAACAAACAAACAAAACAAAAAACAAACAAAACAAACAAACAAACACACACACACACACACACACACACACAAAAACAAGACAATGAACCTTGCTCATCCTTATCAAAGGAATAATATTGATTCACAACTAAGCAGTCTATTATTTATGAGTGAGGACAAAAAAAAAATCTTTTGTTTTAAGTATTTTTGCATACAGACTTTTAAATAAATTGTGATTTGAATTTACATGATCAGATCTAATTTTGACGACCTCAGAGCAGACAAAGCCTTTAGGGACCCCTGTGATTTTTGCTGACCCCCGTCGGGTGTCAGGACCCCAGGTTGGGAACCAATGATTTAGAGGATGTCAGCTTAGGCTTTGATCAACATTTTATAGCCAAACAACTAATCGATTGATTAAGAAAATAATCAGCCTATTCATCAATAATGAAAATAATCGTTAGTTGCAGCCCTATAAACACTAAATAATTTCACCATATTTTATACTGAGGTAATCCAAAGGTAACAGAAAGTAATCAAGTTACATTACTTTAATATTGTGATACTTGGATTATGATGCTGACTACATTTTTAACAGATAAATACTAACTGTATCAAAATACATTTTTAAAGTTACCCTCCCAGCCCTCTGTATATGCGAGCATGTTCACAGTGGATGTCTCTGACCGAGCTGTCCTCACACTGGCTACTGACCCCACACAGGACGTCAAACTGCTGACAGGAAGGAAGGACCCTCCCCTCCTCAGTAGACCTAATTATACTGCTGAAGGCATTTCCTATGACCACAGCAAACTTGTGACACACAGGAGAGCAAGAACTAACCACTGACCACGTTTCAAAGCATAGTGAGTAGCAGGTGCTGAAATGATATTTATTTGTGTTGCAATGTAACTGTAATAAAACAGTGTACACAACAAACAGTAACAAAAAAGTGTTTTGTGTGTTTCAGCCAACATTAGTGATGATGCAGTTAGCATATTGTATCCAGCATGACTGCAAAATAACAATGTTATTCACGTGGCTTAAGATTTTAAGTGTGTTAAGCTTACTGTATTTTAAATATGAATGCAATAATAACTACATATAATACTAAGTACAATACAGAAGTATTGTATGGATGTTGGGAGGGTTACTTTAAAAATGTATTCTGATAATAAGTCAATTATTTTCTCAAACAATTGTTTCATTGTTTGGTCCATAAAATGTCTGAAAATGGTGAAAAATGTTGATCAAAGCTCAAGGTGACTTCCTCAAATGTCTTATTTTGTCCACAACTCAAAAATATTCAGTTTACTGTCATAGAGGAGTAAAGAAACCAGAAAATATTCATTTAAGAAGCTGAAATCAGAGAATTTCGACTTTTACAATTAAGAACAATTAAGAATTAATTTATTATCAAAATAGATGCAGATTAATTTAATAGTTGACTAATAATAGACTTATCATTTCAGCTCTAAGTGTTTTATGTTAGCTATTAGTTTGTCCAGCTGTTTCCTTCCTTTGTTGAGCACAATTTATTGATGCATTTTTTCACTAGAGGTCATGATAATAAATTGGCAGCTGTGTGTGTGCTGTGCATGGCAGTGTATTGTTCTGTATTTTAAAATTGTGATCTAATAATCCCCATTGTTTTGTCTTATTAGGGTAAAGTTATGTTTGCTCAGTGTTTAGTAAAAATATAGTTTTTGTCTGATTTCATACAAAGTACAGCTTGTTACATCTCGTTACGTGTTTGTTTTCTGTCTAATAAAGAACATATTATTTCTAGTTTTTCAAATTAGTGTACTGTAAAATAAAGTGGGATCACTATTATTTGAAACAAACATTTTCCAGTACAATCATCAAATGTAATAAAAAGTGGTACATGTTACCCCGCTCTCCCCTAGTGTTTTTAACGAATGAATTTGTCACCTCTGACCCACATACACTGTGCAGTGTTTTAGTCAGCCCTTCAGATATATTAGAGTGGGGGTGACATGCTACAACCAGCTTGGACCTCCTTTACTGGATTTATTACATTTGTATCATTATAAACATCGGTATTGAACTGATTTTTCAGATTATAAACCTTATTATCTTACTGTATTTTGAATGTTCACTCCTTACTACTTTATCTCCAGTTTTATTTTGTTTTTTAAAAAAAGGTTATTTTCCCCATTGGATTTCCCATCCCTTTCCACACACTGTTGTCATTCAGAAATCTGCTCAAAGTGTTTCCCGTGTTGTTTTTCCCGCCTTCCTGTTTTCCGACCCCTATCAACAGGATCACATCATTTGCTGTTCACCTTCCAAAACCTTTAAAAATAAAAAATAATTGATATAACCATGTTCTCATCTGATTGCGATGGAACATGTTTGTCTGGGTTGTTAGAGGTCCTCGTCAGGTGGCCCGTGTGAGCAGGTCGTGTGAGGCATTTGAACAACAGATGTTGTCACTTTTTCTTGTGAGGAAAACATACTGTACCTATTGACTTCCTGTTTCCAGTGCAGCTGTTACAAGGTGTAACAGAAACCCTGGTAGAACATAGAGACACACCTAATTACCGGGCTTTAGGAGTAACTGGATTACATAATCAGGACAAAAAAAGTATAACTAATAGTAGTTAGTAAAAAATGGGGATTATTTAGCAGGATAACAGAATTGTGAAATAGGTTTTAACATAAAGAACTGTGGAAGAAGATATTTTATTTCTTTTTAATTTATTCTTATCTTAGTATGTTTTATTTGATTAATTTAATTTGAGTGTGTCTGCCTCTGTGAATAAAATAATAAGGGGCCCAGCTGTCCCTCAAAATCACACCTACCTATCCCCGACCACTCTCCCCTTTTAGTCTGTGGCTTTACAAAATAAGTTGTGTCCCTCTTGATCACAACAACTCATTGCTTTCGTATTTACACAGAGTTTGACATTGGGTCTCTCAGATGCACTCCCACTCGTTTAGCACCTAGTTCACACTTGAGTTCAGGAAACTTGTTTCTTCCTTTCTGGTGGAATTTGATTCTGATCTTATTGTGATTTCCTACCGTGTATAACCTGACAAACAACCCTGACTCCAGCAGACAGTGTCGGGCCACCGCGTTGTGGGGCTGTCTCCGCTGCGCAGTGAATAAAGCTCATCTTGAACCAGCCAAAGATTTTGGACCTGAAAGAATCTTTTTCTTCAAGACTACCATGTACGCTGGGCTCACATTACAACACTTCACCGCTCTGGTGTCAGTGAAAGCAGTTTATCTTACTGTCAGGTCATTGTCATGTACTCAGGTGAAAAAATTCTTCATCTCTGGGTAGAATTTTACATTTTACATTTTGTCTTTAAATCAGAAAAAGAGGGTCAACATCACGGTACAGTGACAGTTCTGCCTTCATCCAACAACTCAACATCTGGCTTCACAAAACTTTTACAATTAAGACCAACTGCTAACATTTGCTACACAGATCGACCACTAACGTTAGCTACACAAAAATACAGTTATAGCTACCTGACCTGTCAGTACTACTTCTTATTCCAGTTTACTTTCAGTTTGAGTGTTATGTGTGAGTATCATAATTACAGGTATTTATTTCATCAGGAATTTCTGGACAAATGATTAATGAACCTAACAATGAACTTTAAACATTTAATTAAACAATGTCAATTCAAAAGTAATGGAAAGTAATCAAGTTACACTACTTTAATACTGTGATACTTGGATTAGTTTACTGTATCAGGATACATTTTTAAAGTAACCTGCCAACTCTGCTATTTACACTGTAAACTTCCATATTTCTGTGATGAGATGCAGTGCTTTAAAAGATTTAAAAATGAGCATTAACTGCTCTGAAACCAGATGATTACAGTAGAAGAGTTAGAAAAGGCTGATGGCAAAGTAGCTGTGTGTGATTATAAATGATGTGGTCCAGGTCTAAAAACAAGTCAAACTATCTTTTAAGTTTTTAGCCAAAGAATATAGAGTCAATCAAACCTTCAAACACTTAAACTATATATAGGTGGAATTTCTGATGTCTAACTTTAGTAACTGTGTAGTTAAAACTGTAATTCAAACAGGCTTTACCTGAAGGTGAGTGTCAGAACTTTCAGATCTGGTCTTTGTTACTCCTCTTCGTAGCTCCTGGCTCCTTCAGCCCCTGTTTTTTCCAGATCTCCTTTGATTGGTCCCTGAACCCGCCAGGCTTCTCAGCCAGCTTTCCTCTCTTCTCCTCCTCTGTATTGTCCTGCACGTCCGTCCTCTTTCTCCTAGTTAACCTGTCTTCTTCAACAGTTTTGAACTTTATTTTGAATTTTCGTTCATTTTGTTCCCTTCTGTTAACAGGACGGCGTCTCTCCTTCTGTCTGCCTCACCCCCCCTCTCTCTTTCTCTCTCCAAGTATTTCCAGATGTGTGTGTTGTTGCCCGTCCCTCTCTGTGTTCCTTCCTTTCTCATTTTTTTTTTCCTGTTACTTGTCCCTCCTCCCTCCTCTCAACTTCGGCCTTTCTCCCTTACCCCATGTTTTTTTTCTTTGTTTCATGAAGTTTGGGTCACTCTCCTGTTTCCTCTCTCTCACTGATTTCTCCAAATGTAGTTATATGAGCACACACTCACACGGCTGCACACACAATCGTGCCCACGTCCTGTCCTGACCACATGGTGGACTTACTTCACATGACTGCTGAACATTTACAAAGAATACTGTTGTGTTTTACAAGTAAATGCTTCAAGCCAGGCACTGATTTCTATTTCTGTCTCTACAATATGAATATCAACTTTCGGGCTTTATTGTAAAACCTTGATAATGTCTTCGTTAGTCATAATAATTAAAATAACAACAAAATAATAATTGTGTAAACTACTAGTCTTTTTGATAATATATTCTTTTGTTGGCAGCTCCCTCTGTCTCTTTCTCACTGATCAGACTTTTGGTCTTACTGTCAACTTTTCAGTCATGCTGCCTGCTCTCTCATTTTTGGTTTTGTTCGCAGATCTGACACAAACCGAGATCAGATTTGCATCAAAATAATCAAACAAAACTTCTTAAATATCAAACAAAAATAAGAATTTGAGAGATAATAGCAGCTACAAGAAAGTCATGAGTTTTTGTTTGTTGTTCTGACACAAACCTCTCACATGTGCAGTCTTTTTTCAGGCGTGCTTCCCCATTGGCTAGCATGTTTATGAGTGACAGCTCAGTGGCCCTGAAGTTGTTCAGCGCTGCAAGCACAAAAAACAATACGGACACCCTGAGAGTGTAACACGCACATTGAATTTTTTTACTGTATATACTGTAGTGTTTGTATCATGAAAAATGTCCTGTGAAGGGATGTAAACGTGTGATTTTATTAGTTTAACAGAAGGTTAAAAAGTGAGACAGAATAGTAGAGATGGGTGGATGATAATGAAACGCCTGTGAAGGCCACTGTTTCATTACTTTGTGTTGGAGTTTGTGTCGAATGGTGAATGGTCACATGACCAATGATGTCCAAAGCTCCAGACATCACTGGTGCTTCAGAAAGCGCTTCAATCAGCTTGAGAGGTTGGAAAGTTTAAAAGCTGAACTATGTGGCTGGCACATAGATCAGTCCCTCCAGAAAATTGTGATGTTGTGATCGCAATGATTCACACAAATTCAACCAATACCCATGAATTCTATGCAACACTGCAATTTTGTCTAAACTCTGCAACTTTTCTGTAAATTTGACCAATGATCGTAGCTTCCTGTGAGTTCCACTAATCAATTTTTGCATCTTTTTTTTTTTTTTTAATTATTTTGCCATTGGTGCTGAAATTAACAAATTAACTCTATAATTCTTATACAAATAGATGAGACTACAGACAAATGAATTTCCCCTTGGGGATCAATAAAGTATTTTGTATTCGTATTCGTATTCGTATTCGTATTCGTATTCGTACGTTATCAGTGCTCTGCAAACTTCTATTTTATAATTTTGTGCTGACTGAGTTTGAGCTCCAAAAAGATTTGTGAAATACACCCCAGTTACACTACATCATTTACAAGTAAAAAATATTTTGTTAGAATTTTTGCAATTCTGAGACTTTAATGTTCCTTAGAACACTCAGAACATAGTGTGATTTTTGTTCTCCTTGGAACAGGTTTAATGAATTATACAAAAAAAAATGCGACTTTCTATTGCAATTTTCTCTTGGTCCTGCAATTTCATTGCAAAAACTGCCTAAAAACATTGCAACATTCATCGCAATTTTTTTTTTTAAAGAAAAGCTGCCATGAAATCAGGCTTTTAGGCCACAACAATCCCAAGAAATCGCCTACGAAATCCAGGAGGAACTGATTAATGGATAAGAGGAGAGGGGAATAATTGAGAAATGTGTTGATGTAGGCTACATTAGAGAGAAATAACCATTAATATGAGAACATCTCCTTGTAATAATGTCATAAAAGTAATAGGCTAATTTAGTGAATATCACTCTCCAATCACATCACATTGCTACTCACATGAGATATCACACAAATATTAACCATTAAATTAAAAAAAAGCATGAAACTACACCAGTGCATTTATGTTTGGTGTCATCTGAAATATCTTATATCTAAGTGGCGTTTTGGACAATGCATATTTATTTTGCTGTAACATATACAATAACATCTATACTTAATCCAGCTGTTCTGATCAACAAAGGCCTACAGGTTTAATAACATGCACATCTCTTGGGCTTTTATTGCACACATATGAGACCAAAACTATTCGTATCAGTGAGGTGTGATGCTTTGGCCCCAGTCTTAAAGTGCTTCTATAGCCTCTGCAAACCAGCAGTCACTGTGTTTGCTGCCTGAGTGACTGAGTTTGAAGCCGCAAAGCTTTGAATCTTTTTTGGCACAAATAGAAAAAAAGCCTCAAAGCTTCATGAGGCTTCATCTGCTCATCACCACAGAATAGTTAGCATTTTGAGCAGCCCCCTTAAAACTAGCTTTCTTTTAATAGTGTGTCTCATTAATAAAAGAGGAAGTAGTTCTCACTACCCGAGCTGCAGTACACTGTGACTCTCCCAAACAGACTGCAAGTGGACTGTTAAACTTGGTTTGTCACAGAGTTCTGACTGTCTACTTTGTCAAGTAATTCAGATTAAGCTCTAGCAATCTGTTTTTTCTGACTTTACAGACTCAAACATTATTTTGATGCAAATATGATTTCAGTTTGTGTCAGAGCTGCAAACAAAACCTGGGTGACAAATGCAAATCAAAGCAGACAATGAGAGTTTAAGTTGATCATGAAAAAAATGAGGGAACTGTAAACAAAATGGATATATTATCAAAATGTGAAAAAAAACAATAGTTTCCACAATTACAGAAATAATTTGTTTGCAAGTTACAAGTTTTACTTTTGAGATGACTTTTTTTATTCGGTGTATTTTATTCTCTCTCAAATTCTTATTTTTGTATGATATTTAAGAAGCTTTGTTTGATTATACTGACACATAACTGATTCCATACAATTCCAGCATGGTGTGGAGTTCAAACAACTGTTGAACATCACTGCCCCCAAGTGGCTAAACTGAGTGGAGCAACAAGATTATCTTAAAGGTCACAACAACTAAATAATATGAACCTATCTAGGACACAGGTTATTTAATGTGTTTAACAATGATTTAGAACAGCGGTTCCTTAGCGCACAGAGAGATACAGAATCTTCATACCAACTGCATAGACTCTATATTCTATACAATGATGAGACTACAGACAAATGATTTCCCTTGGGATCAATAAAGTTTTTCGTATTCGTATTCGTATTCACCTGGTGGATCATTTCTGGTGGTTGTGAGATGGTTGTGGAGAATAACATTTAAAAAAGAACATTTTAAAACTATAATGCAGCACAAACATGACAATTACCAACATAAATCACAATGTTCTGACTAGACAAAAATACTAACAAAAAAGTAACATTTGCCTTTTGAGACATAAAATAGCAAACTACTCAGTCCAGCAAGCATTATTGGAAATGAGGCAGTATGAACCAGGCAGCACCAAAGAAAACCCCCCAAAACTGATGTGACACAAAGGTGACAAATCTTAGAATATACATATAAATCTGGTGCCAGCTGTCTCTGTTTACAAGTCTGTATTTTTCTTCACTATAAATTTATCGGTTGCTGATTATAACTGAAAATGACAACTATCCATTACCTGTTATTAGCAGAACTTAAATGATGTCTTATCAGTTATTTGATTCAATAATTTATTATATTTTTTCTCTAGCCCACAGTGCTATTTATCCGTCTGTACTATTTCGGTGTGAGTTGCAGAGTTTTGGAGATATCAGCTGTAGAGATGTCTGCCTTCTCTCCAATTTAATGGAACTAGATAGATTTCCAGAAATTGTGACCTGGTTACTCAAGATAATTTACACACCTTCTTGTGAGCAGTTTCATGTAGGAACTATTTTTCTTTCTTTCTTTCTTTCTTTCTTTCTTTCTTTCTTTCTTTCTTTCTTTCTGTTGACCCCATTCAGTCATGATATCATATCAAGAATTATTAAAAATTGTTGAACCAGTTGATGGCAGCAGGATTAGGAATTTTGTCTAGGGGTCACGCCTGGAGCAGTTTGAAACTGGGCCCCAGTTTAATTCCACATGTCCAATGTGCAGTCAGAGACATCACAATATCAAACCCACATCCTCATGGTTGCATTATGTCAGAGGCCTTACTTACTGTGATATTGAGGGAAATGTCATTCGTGGCTGAAAAATCATTGTTGAGACACCATGTCAAGTGAAAATCCTGTTGAAATGGTGTCTCTGAATTTTTGAAAAACCCTGCAATTAATTCACTTGAATCACACATGTATAATGAGAATTTCCATTAGTCAAAAAAAAACAAAAAACTTTTATTTAATTCCTTCAAAGTTACAGGTCAAATATAGTGGTAAGTTCCATATAAAATTCCTTCAAAGTCTTCACTACAGACATTATATGAGTCTGGACAGATCATGGATGTGAACTGTAACTTGACTGGTTGGTGGAGACATAAAACTGTGGAGCAGTAATTCTATTTTTGACTGCTCTGTTTTATACAGCAGCTGACTTTTGACTCCTCTTAACCGGCCTCTTGGGGCCACAAGTGATCAACAACTGCCTCAGTTTGAAATCTTGTTTCAGCTCAGCACAACGTATGTGGGGGTCATGTTAATGTTGGTAGAACTTTACAAATCTGCACCAGGTTGCATCTGACAGTGGTGGCAGCATTGCAGCTGGTGCTTCACTATTCTCGCATCGTCAGACGTCTCTCCACAACACTCAGCACTGGAGAAAGGTCTGACTCCACACATATTCATTCTGCTATAGGGGAAAAAATGCCCTCCTTAGCATTTCTTTAAACCTTTAGCTCACATTATTCTCAGGCTGAGACGAGACAAAGGAGCCAAATTTAAGAAGTATGAGAATATAGTCAAAGTCTCATATTGGTCTTAGTAATGAGACACCAGAAGCAGCTCATTTCTTGTTTACTTTTCAGATGACATTATACAAAATGGAGCTGTTTATGTGGTCCATATAGCTCCGCCTCCAAGCCAATCACTGACCCGTAACTGCCCTCTTGGTTATTTCAAGCAGGAATAGCAGGAAGCAGGTTTCCTGAGTTATCCAGCAACTGTTTCCTGTACTGTCTCCTTAATCTCCCATTGTTGCCTCCAAGTCCTCAACACACACACACACACACACACACACACACACACACACGCACACACTGAGGGATTCAAGGGAAATTGTCAACATTATTATCGTCTCGGCAGAGTTTTCCCACAGAGCCAAATAGTGCTAAACTAGACCACAATGGATTTTCTAATGCATATTTACCATCATCAATTATTAATCAGTAATCGTACATTCACTTTAATGACTGGAAGAAGGCGGTTATGTCTGAATATTTAAAGGACAGGATGATTGCGTGAAACTCATGAGGACACAACATTGTGTTTCTAAGTCACCAGTTCAAGGCATTCCTCAAGTCTCCAGGTCCTGAGTACTTCAAAGTCTTATGACAGGTCACTTTGTTGACCAGGTGTCCCACTTTATGTGGAACCGCACAGAAGTTTTATCCCCTGTCCCATTGCAGGGCTGTGTTTATGGTATGTGTTTATGTTTCCATGGGAGTTTTCACATGCCATTGTTGTGACCGTGTACATCCCTCCCTCTGCCAACCCGAAGTGGGCGTGTGACGTCATTCACTCCGCCATAGCCCGTCTCCAGACTCAACACCTGAGTGCATTCATCGCCATCTCGGGTGACTTCAATCACGTCACCATGGCAATGACACTTTGTTGTTTTTACACTAGTATGTTAACCACTGCTGTATATATTTGTACATATTGCTTTATATATAGTACATATTTTTAATATTTTATTTTTATTCCTTAAAGTTTTATCTCTACATCATATTTCTATCTTAATTTCTATATTTTATTTTTCTATAGTGGGTGCAACTGTAACACTAACAATTTCCCCCGGGGATCATTAAAGTATTTCTGATTCTAATTCTGATTCTGATTAATGTCAATCAAACTGCTCGTGTAGCCTGTCTGAGTCTTTGCTCCCTTGCACCCAATGGTGAAAACTGCAGGTCACCACAAAGTATGCAGATTTAGATTAAATATAACGGAAAATACTACAAAGAAAAGGAAATGCAGCTACAACAAAGACCGGGAAACTGAACTTGTCTATTGTGTACAACTGAATCACAGGAGGGCAATTAAAGCTTAGACATGTTATCGGGCAGTTTATTTTTTAATATCAAACTTTCTCAGCATTCGTAACATACATGTCCCACATTGTCCCACACAGACATTCTTGTTGTCCTACTTTTTTTTTTTTTTTTTTTTTTTTTGGGTGGGGGATCTGGGTGTGTCATGCTGTGTACAGGCCAGGCGTCGTGACTGTGCACTGGGAAGAGGTCAAAGGTCACGCATCAGGAGTCAGTGGATAGCTGGAGAAAGCTCATGGTCACATTTAACACCAGGGAAATCTGCGAAATTCAGGAAAAATGTGAAAGGCTGTAGCCAGTGTCTGCTTTGTCCATTCTGGGCTACTGTACAAATGTGGTGGCCTCCAAAGGAGAGTACCTGTCCCCTCTGTAGACATGAAGGGCTCATTCTAAGGTAACAAAACATATTTTCAGGTGATTATACACTAATAAAAACATACTTATGAATATTATATTCCATTTCTGCCATATTCTGACAATGACCCACCCCCCAAAATCTGGCACACTGGATCATTTAAAGGACCTTTGAGTTTATATCAAATTCTAACAAATTATGAAAACAAATTATGTTACATTTCCTTGAATTACTTGATATAAACCTGTGAGATCCAGAGTGCCACAGAAGGAAGAATGTGTTTTACTTGTAACTTCCTTGTGTTTAGGAAATGATTACAGCGTCCCTGAGAGAGGACCTCCTGCTCCAAGCCCAAACTGTCCGCTTTAATCTTCTCCATGCAGGGGCCTGAAGCTGACCTATCTGGCTGCACTAAACACAGCGGTGTTGATCTTGGATAACAGCTCTCACCAAACTGCTCACCAACATCATATTGCAACATTTTTTTCTGGTCGAGTCTCCTCTGTCTGTATTGTTACGTCTTGTCATGTCATTTTTGCTTTGATACATTGTTTTCATCTTGTTACAACTTTTAAGTCATTTTCACCCTGTTAGGTTTTGTTATGATGTTTTTGTTTTGTTATGTTGTTTTCGTTTTGTTACATCATTTTTGCCATATTACGTCTTTTACATAATTTTCATCTTATGTATTAGTACGTCACTTGTGTCTTGTTGGGTCATATTTGTCTTGTTATGCTATCTTTTGCCTTGTTACGTCTTTTTTGCATCATTTTCGTCTTGTTATGCATTGTTACGTCATTTTCGCTTTGTTACATCATCTGTGCCTTATTACATCTTTTCCATCATTTTTGTCTTGTTATGTCATTTTTGCTTTGTTACATCTTTACATCATTTTTATCTTATGTATTAGTACATCACTTGTGTCTTGTTACTGATTTTTATCTTGTTACATCATTTTGCTTTGTTACGTCTTTTATGTCATTTTCTTCTTGTTACGCATTGTTACGCCATTTTCGTTTTGTTAGGTCATCTGTGCGTTATTACGTCTTTTCCATCATTTTTGCCTTGTTATGTTATTTTTGCCTTGTTACGTCTTTTCCATCATTTTCGTCTTGTTATTTATTGTGACGCTGTTTTTGTTTTGTTACGTCATCTGTGCTTTATTACGTCTTTTCCACTGTTTTCATCTTGCTATGTATTGTTCCGTCATTTTTGTCTTATTATATCATCTTTTATATTATTTTCTTATTGTTACATCTTCTACGCCATGTCCTGTTATGTCCGTATTTATGCTAAAGTAACAAGCCTTATTGAAATGTAAGGACTACAAAGTGCAGATATTTGTGTTCAAATGTAGAGTAAAATGTTGGACTTTGCCTATTATTAACAGGCAGGAGTCTGTTCCAACATTTTCTATACACAATAGCCTCATAATAATAATGAGCTATAAAATCTTTTTATTACTGACACTTAGAGCTGTCTCGCTGCTGCAGTGCTCAAGCTTCAGAGGCAGACTGGGTTACTGATTAGACTGTCAACACTTGCTCTATTTACAGTATAACAGATTACAACGCAGATCAAAGTATCTACTGTCTTAGTGATGTCACTCTGTGTTCTGCTGTACTCTGTGAATGCAGTATTTTGCCCACACTGGGATCTTGTAGATGTTTTCCACACAGCTGACCGGTCAAGGTGCTCCTTTCACATGCTGTATGAGGCACTTAACCAATAGTCAGTTGATGGTGGTGAGTACAATCACAGAAGCTAAGCAATATACTGCTGTGGACAGGGTCAGCAACATAAGGGATTTTAGCCACTTAAAAAAGCTCCAGGTACGTGTACACTATATTTAGAATGCTTTCATCACTTTACTTTGCTGTCAGACAGCCTTTTCTGGCAGGAAAATGGCATTATATGAGCCAAATATGTGTCTCTCCACACCAATCGGACTCCATAGGCCAAATCAGTAATTTTACATCACAGGACACAGGAGCTGCTGTTCTACAGCTGCCTCGATCTGTGAGTTTGTTTGTGTTATTGTAGAACTTTGGTGTTTTAAAAGGATAGTTCAGATTCACAGAAGTCACACAATAGCACAAACAAACTAATAAATCCAGACTGCGGTGAACCAGCAACTCTCATGTTCTGTGAGGTAAAATTGCTGATTTCACTTGTGGAGTTTGGCTGGTTTGAAGAGAGTGATATTTGGCCTATATAATGGTGGTTTCCCATCAGAAAAGCCTGTCTGACAGTGAAGTAAAGTGGTGAAAACACTAAATATGGACTGATTTTGAATTTTTTAGGTGGAATCTTTTACGTGACGAAGACATATTCAGTTCATCAGTTTAGTTCATCGATTAGCTGCTGTGCTGGTGCTCCTCTCCAAACTGAGGATTTGCCGACTGCCAACTGTTACACTGACTATTGACAAGTACCTCATAGAATTCCACTTCAAGAATCCAAACTATCCCCTTAACAATCCATTAGTGTCATGCAAAAATCAGTAATTAATTATAGTAAAAAACAAAGAAACAAAAAAAAAAAAAAAACAACAGCAATGCACATATTCAAAAATACTCTCTGACTGGAATCGGGTGGTACCGTTTTCATCGTGTTACATCTTCACTTTGTCGTATTTGTCTTGTTTCATCTTTTTGTGTCTTTTTATGTCTTTTTATGTTGACTTACATCATTTTCATCTTGCAGTAAAACTTATGTAGCAAGCCTGTTTTGAAAGTGGAGGAAAAAGAAAGTACAGGTACTTGTGTTCAAATGTAGGGAGTAAAAGTAAATAGTGTCAGGAAAAGTAAGTAAGTACTTAGTAACTTACTTAGTAAAAGTAAGTAAGTTACTAAGTATTTGTAATTAGTTACTTCCCATTTGACTAATTGGATTGAGTCATTTTTTTAAAGAAAAGTTTCTGACCTTTAGTCTGATTTCAGCTTTTTTCCTGTTTTCTTTTCTCCTCTCTGAGAGTAAACTGAATATTTTTGGGATGTAGACAAAACGATACATTTTACACTCTACTTGGTTTGGCTCTATAGTTCTCCCAGTAGTGGCTGTACGCCCGCCCCCTACGCTGGGGAACCACGGGGGAGAGGCGGGCGGCTCGAGCCGCTGTATATGTGCTCGTGGGCGGGGCGGCAGGACGCACAGCTGATCCGGATCTGTGCTCAGTGTACACCGCTGCAGCGCAGGATGAATGACCCGGAGAAGGAGGGAGACGGCGGAGGTGGAAAAGCTGGAAGTACGAAAGAAAAGGATCAGGTATGTGTGCACAGCGATGATGAGTGTGTGGACAACAGAACTGTGGGTAAGCCTTGTAGGTCACGGATCCGCGGTTCGGTGGTGGAGGTGTGGGTACAGATTGTATCATGCAGCGAAGGGTTTCTGTGCTGACATTAAAATCAGATAATTTGGTTGTAAATGGGAAGGAAGGGAAGTTCCAGTGAAGACTTGTAGTGAGATGCCTCAGGCTGCTGTGCTGGTATGAAGTCTGAGGGGCTCTGACTGAGAGAAGACAGCTTTCTAAGTCTCTCACTCAAACAAACAAACAAACAAAAAATAGCCACACGCAAAAAATAAATGAATGAATAAATAAATAAATAAAATAAAATAAATGCATTAGATACACTAGAACAAAAATGACAGAAGTTAAGTCAAAATCAGTAGCTCAAAACACAGTATTGGAACCTGTCATTGTTCTCAACAGGTAAGGTAAGGTTATCAGTTTTTTTTTTAATGTCACGCGCCACTGGGCGTCAAGCCCGCATGTCCCTACAAGACATACAGTCAGATAGAAAACAAAACTGGAGCAATACCAGCATGCAATGAGAGCATAAAACAACAAAAGTACACTTCCTACATGACAAACAACTTCAAACCAAGTGTAACAAACTTGTAATGACTAAATCTGGCCTATTTTTCAGGGTGTTTCGTCACCTTTTTTTCATTCATGAATTCATTCAGCCTTTATTTAATCTTGTGAAATCACTGAGGGAGTGTCCTCATTTGAAATCACGTGGAAAGTACAAGTTGAACAGACAACAATACAATACAATACAATACAACAAGAAAACAAAACAATATATATAAATATATAATAAACAATTAATACAATTAAGAGACAATACAAACAAACACTACGGGCACTTTTAAGTCCCAGCAGGGAAATTTAGGATTTATGTAAAACATTTCTCATATGATTCATGATAAACTTATACACAGTGTTATTAAACATATTGACAAAAAATAAAAAAATGAAAAAGTAAATAATGCGATTTAATGACGTGTTTGATACACATCCTTACCAAACAGTTGTGTATTTGTGTGTGGTGTATATATACATAGCTACATTTTAAAAATGACTTGACTAAGGGGTACAATAATTTTGGTCACTGGTTCAGTATTACATTATCGCTGGATCGCAATGTAATCTAGCTAATGTGAACAGTGGCTTAAAGATCACATTATGGAGTGCCTAAGTCATGCCCCTTCCAGTGGACCACCATGGGATCTAACTTAAAAAAAATGTGAACTGTAGTCAAAGATGAGAGACATATTATTTTTTGATCCTGTTTGAATCATGCCATGAATCACACATATGATCTTTGTCAATCTAAAAGTTATTTTTTCAAGTTTAAACGGCAGTTGTAGTTGCAGTAGTTGTAACACCGTTGAAGTATCTGACTGTGAAGATACGTAATTAGAAAGACCACACACCCAGAAGTTGCTGTGTTCAGTTCAAACAGAATCAAAAAATAATTTGTCTCCCCCGTAGACTACGATTCTGGTTTTTTTTTCTGGATTTAGATCCCATGGGGCATGCTGGAAGAGGGCATGTCTTAGGACCTCTGTAACCAGTGTGTCACTACCAATACAAGTTGTCATTACTGCTTTATTTTAGTCACTAATATGATTTTTGTTTGCAAACTTTACTTAAACATTCAAGTAAAGATGATTTGCAGGTTAGAACTGCAATATCTGTCCTAAAAAGCAAAACATTTTCTTTTGTGTATGAACACACTTAGCATCTTGGATTACTGTCTCAATTTTCCACTGAGAAAATCATGAAATCCCATTTTTTAAAATTATTTCAGTATTTACAATGATGCACAAACTTTGATGAAAATGCATTCCTGTCTTAAAATTCTATAGAAGTGCATTTTTGCCCTTACCACATCATTATGTTTAAAAACCATGAACAAATAAACATATTCCAGATGGCCCATTTCAGAATAATATGTAATGTATTACTGTTTTATAATTAGTGATGTATTAATGTGTTAATGTTACAGCAGTTAAAGGTGGAGCTAATTTCAGCTACTTTATATACTGCTGGGTAGCAACCTTTCTTTAATAATAGGTCATGTTTTATTAGTTCATTTATATGTTGCATTAATAATCCACATTTGCAAGTAACAAGTGCCTAAAGTTATCAAATACATGTGGTAGAGTAAAAAGTAGCACACAATGGAAATACTCAAAGAAAATACAAGTACTTCAGAACATATTGTACATATTGTAAATACAGCACTCGAGTAAATGTAGTTACTTATTTTCCATCACTGGTAATGTTAACTGACACAGAGCAAAGCAAGCCTGCATCTTAATTGTTTGGGTACAACAAGTTAGAAATTAAATTCCCATCATGAAAGAGCCCTGCTGCATTTGTTATTATAGAAGGAGAAAGAGAAAGACTGGCTATGATTGTTTTCTCACACCCTATAAACCCATAGACAATTTAAACATTGTGTTAGAAACATGCAAAACAGAGGAACATTCAAAAAGGCAGGTAATAAATAGAATAATAAAAACATCAATAATGACAAACTAAAACCTGAACTGGGTAAAACTATATAGGACCATACATATCATACAAATAAGTCTACAGTAAGCAGAAATATTTGTTCGGAAGCCAGTAGACATAACAGGTCATGTATGGTTTCTTGGAGATGACCTTTAAGATTCCATGTGGTTTGTTGTATGTGTAGAGATTATTCATCTCAACTAGGTTTTACTTTAAACCTCTCTGTTTTCATAATAACAAATGGAACAGGGTGTGGAGCCTTCATGTTGCTGTATAATATTCTCCTCAAATATTCCAATGAAAAGTTAAATGAAGGAAAAGGGTAACAGATATTGCTTCACTTTAACCTTGTGCTCTTTAAAGGTCAGACACATTTTAACTGAGTGATGATCAACCACAGTTAATCTGGATTCGCCACACATTGTGTGTCTGCAGTAGCTCTTATTGCCACAAATGGCGGGCAAGATGGGACAGGCTGGTTGGGAAACCTGACAATAAAGAAAACAGGTGTAAGGCAAAAACTGGCAGGCAAGCAAACGTTAACATCAGGGAGGACAGGCAGGCAGACTTGCAAGACTACTGTGCTGGAAGCGTGGTGCGCAACCGTGTTTGACACACTGAACCAACTGGGACTAGCCTTTGGCACAGAGCATTTGTAGCTGAATGGTGATGGTTTGATTGTAGGCAGGTGAGTTGACTGAAGATGATGATTGGGTCCATGTCCATAAACACAGACAGAGAGAGAAGACAAGCAAACAAACAGAAAAAACCCAACCAACCACCAAAAGAATTCCTGGATAAGGGCAGGGCCCAGGATATTGCAACAGGATATCCAGCATCTCTTCTCCAGTCTGTATCCCTCTCAGTTGTCAGTTGATCAGGCATAACAGACCATGGTGGCGAGAGCCCATCAGATGATGGACAGTGAGGGTGAGGTGGTCATCTATGATGCAGGGAGGCAGATCAACCAGCAGACTAGAGGAGACAGGTGGGGTTGATGATATTCTCCATGGCCAAAGGTAATCTTGGAGACGGTTTTTACAACCTGTCTTTAAAGGAAGAGCTTGAGCTTGGACAGATGAAACTGGGGTGTCCCTTTCCTAGGCAGGAAAAGCAAAGGTTCATAACCATACAGTCAGTGGGATAATGACATACATATAGCAGTGAGAGGCAGGGTATTATGGGCATACACTACCCAAGGGAGTTGGGATGCCCAGGTGGATGGGCTGGGCTTGTGTGGGTTGTGAATAAAACCCAGAAGAAAGGCTGGTGGTGGCACCGATGGCAGAGCGGAAGGCAGAGGTGAATTGGGGACCATGATCAGAAACAATGTCACAGAGAAGACCGTGGACGCAGACCACTTCACTCACAAGCAGGTCTGTTGTTTACTTGGCAGATGGCAATTTGGAAGGCAGGAAATGGGCTAACTTACGGAAATGCTCAACAACAGTTAGGGTGACAGTCTTCCCATCTGAGGCAGGCAGACCAGAGACAAAGTCCAGAACCAAATGAGACCAAGGACAATGAGGGATGGGCAGAGGCTACAGGGGGCTGGGTCGCAGTCTTAATCTGGACTAGGACAGGACAAGCAGAAACATATGACTGACTATGTCTGTATTTTTCTCCATGGATGGCCTTTAAAACCGTTAATGGAGAAAGGCCAGAGTACGGGTTACATCAGGATGACAGGTTAGTTTAGAAGAGTGAGCCCAGTGAAGAACACGAGACTTAACAGTACCTGGGACAAACAGGTGACCTGGAGGGTCGTTACCTGGGTCAGGTTGATTCTGATACGTGGCTTTCACTTCACTCTCGATTTCGGCCATGATGACACATGAAGCTGGGACAATAGTGTCAGGGGAGGAGTGGGGCTCATCATAGATGATATGTGTTTCAGCAATAAGGTCAAAAAAACAGCAATAAGAAGAGGAAGTTTGAAGGAGCTACTGGCTGCAGCATCTACACAATGATTTGTAAATCAGGGGTGCAGGTCTTAGAGAAGAAATGAAGCACACTGGATAGGATGAGGAAAAAATGAATGAGCAAGTAGAATCCTATTAGGTGTGTGAATGTGGACTCTGGAGATGTGTGTGTATGGGGAAGAGAGACAGTTAAAAGCACTCCCTTTTGAATGCAAGTAACCCTATAGCTGCCAATAGGCAGACAGGTTGAACCAGTTTTCGATCAGTTAGTTAGCAAATTATCTTTAAACTCAAGCTGCTCTCTCTCTTCAGGGAGCGAAACCAGCAGTTTCACGTCATGCCTCAACTTGATTCTCTCATCACTCATTCCTGACATTTCTCTCCTGCTCTGCTCACGTTTCATCTCATGCTTGCTGCTCCAATACTTCACCTCATTTGCGGCCTTTTGTTCAAAACTTCCTTGCCTGCTTCCCTGTCCCATGTGTTGTTCTGTGTTTCCCGCCGCCTTAATCCTTTCTCATGATCTTAGAGTACATTCCTCTCTAAACACTTCCACATGGATGCACCGTAGTGCCCTCACATTCCCACACACAGCTTCTGATGAAATTCCAAGAAAAGAGTTCCAGATATTGATGTTCAAAAGTGTCCAAATAGCATCTTCCAAACACTAGGGCTGGTATCGAAGGTCAGATTTTTATGCCTCCGTGCAGGCAACGGCCATGGCCTGAGGCATTATGTTATGTGGTCGTCAGAGGTAGGAATTAACTACTTTCAGGTATCTGTACTTTACTTGAGCATTTAATTTTCAACTTTTTACTTTTACTCCCTATAAATATCTGGGCTTCTCACTGCTTGCTTTTTTAAAACAGGCTTGTTTGCATGCATTTGAAGTGAGTAATTGATTTTTTTTAAGCATCATTTTATGCTGCCTTCTCAACATTAAAACTGGTGTATCCATCAGTGTATATCACGCACAACAGATGTGACAAGCTGACATAAAAGACATGACAATAAGAAAAATGACACATGAAAGTAACAAAATGAAGAATGATGTTAAAGATGAACAAGATGTAACAAGACAGAAAACGATATAACAACGTAAAAAAAATGAAAATGTCATAAAAGACATAACCAGACAAAAACAATAAAAATGACCCAATGAGATCAAACAGATAGAGATTTGGCAGTGGAGAAAAGGTGAGGTTCGGTGAGCTTTGCCCAGAAACAACATGAACACAGCATATTTCTCACTGGAAATTATTTAATGGAATCACACATGTCAATGTAGTGAACTTACATTTAGCCAAAAAACATCCTTGACACCTTTTTAAAAATAAGATTCTATACAGACATGGATTCCAATTGCAGCTTGACTGGTTTGTGGAGGCATACAACCATGAGGCAGTAATGCGAGGTTTGTTTTGATAAAACACCCTCAGGCTTGTGTGTAGATTAAAAGAGTTGTCGGCCTTCCTCTTCATACCAGAAGTGTAGACGTCTTTTCCTATTGTGACGACACTGGAGGCAACGGAGGACAAAAATGACTCATTCTGTGCAAAGTTCACATGAGGCTAATATGAGGCAACTTTCACTGCAGCGTAAGTTAACTGGCCTCCTTTTGTTGCAGCTAAACGCATGATCTATAGATAAACTTAAAATATACAAAAGGAAAGATTCAAGCAAGCAGAGTCCAGTGTTCAACTGGACACATGACTATTGCTTTAAGACAGCTTATATTTCTAGTCTCCACCTCTTACCTCCTGGGTAACCAGGCGTTGTACACCTCCCTGTAATTGGCCACTGGCTAAACGCAAACAATCAGTATGTGTACAGATTCAGGGAATTCAGTTCTGGTTTTTCGTTGCTCTCAACACACAGTTCCAAGAACAATTATCAGGAAGATAGAAATAGACATAAAGCTAATATTAAAAAAAAAAAACCAAGACACTATAATGTACATACAGTAGTTGAAAAAAGCTGATAATTGATGTAAATGAAAAAGATTATATAGATGAAGTGGGTGGTTATCTACAGTATATGCATGTATACTGTACATGTAAAGTATATACAGTGTGCTTAGTTTAATCATAGTGACAATGTTTTCCACATGTCTTTGTTCTTCTGCTTCTACCAAACTGTCTTCCTGCTCACAGAGTTGGATTCCCAAGATCATCAAGAAGCGAGTGTGCACCACTTTTGTTGAAGACTCATTCAGGTAATGTCTCCTTCTCTGTCTTTTCTAAAACGCAAAGGAAACACTTTGCACGTCTGTTAAACAAGAGAAGCTGCAAAAGGATGCCCGCAGCTGCCATCATTTATTGTAATTGTGTGTAGTTCAGATAGGGCAAAATGAACTTTGATCATTGTTATTATAATGTATATTTTAATGAATGAATGATATCTTTTTGAAGATATGGGGTTTTTGTTTATCTAATATGTCTGTTTTTAACTTATAATATAAATATACCTCTATCAGCCTACAAAGGGAATCTGCAATATTTGCTGTAGAAATATTTATTTATTTATATTTCCCTTTTAGACATGTGGGGGTTACTCTAGACTGTTGTCACAGAGAACTTTGTTGTTTGCTGTTTCTGTTTGTTGTGTGTTTCAATAACCCTATGATAATTTTGCCAATTGGAATGGGATAGGTTGTGGAGAAATGACCACTCCCTATTTAAGATGGCTTCTCATGAACAAAAAAAACTGATCAAGGTCTACTACCGAAATGTAGCAAATAAATGATATATTGCAAGTTAGGCAGTGTGCGGGAGTCCTTTTGGATTCATGACAAAAGTCTGCCTGATTTTTCTGAACTTGAGTTCTACATTTGATTTAGTAGATAACTGTATCTCAATTTTTGTTAAAAGACATTTTGATTGCTGTCACTGCTCTTGAGTTGTTTATCTTTTACCCCTCAAACAAAAAGCTTACCATTACTTAGGGCTGGGTAATATGGCTTTTAAATAATATCTCTAAGGTTAATCCACAATATTCAATATAACTATAAATTGCAGCTGAAGCCTGATATGGAGTTATGGCTGTTTTACACTGCAGAACCCACAAAAACAATTCCATTCGTGTGCCCACCAACCACTGTGCAACAAATAGTAAAAGTAACGCTGGCTCAGCGCGTAATAGAGTTCTTTGTGGCTCTCCACCCTGTCCATTTCTCAACTGAATTAACTCAACTATGGCACCAACAATAGGGATGTGCTGTGAGGAGGGCGCAGTTGGTTGCTAGGGCGTTTGTGGGTGGTTGCTAGGTAGCGCGGGGAACAAGTTGAAGAGGGAATCCTAAAATCTTTGCTGAAAAAAGTCAATGATATCATGTACCCTATTTGGTGTACAACAGTAATATATTTTCAAATTCAACCAGTGCCTCCACAAAATAAGACAGGAAAGGTACATATTCATGCATTCATAGTATTTATTTTCGGCCAGGAAAAATACAGGAAACGCACATATGATTTTTAAAAAATCTGATGATGTGTTGGACATCATTTTAAAGCAGTTTTATATGTGTTTAAACATTATTTTGTGTGATGCAGCAAGCTTGCAGCATGCAACAAAAATACATGCAATCCAATGCCATTTTAATGAACGTATTTTGGCTGCTGTGGATGCAGTTGTGCTGCATGTGTGCTGCATGCAGTGTAAAATGTCACTTTCTGAGACACATGACAGGACAGCATCTTCTCAGAGGGAATGTTGCTTGTGGTAGCCCGCTGCGGCTTCAGGTGTAGTTCCCAGGTACACTGAGGTCAGACAGTATGAATGACATTAAAATGTTAGCTTAGTTGGTAGGGTATATACCCCATGTACTGAGACTATCAGTCCTCTACAGTGACCTTGGGTTCAGTTCATAACATAATGAGAGTTCTGATAAATAGTCAGTAATTAGTCATGTAAATATAATGACTAAGTGGGTAAAGGCAAATAATACAACAACGAGAACAGTCTGGTAAATTCAGAATATGACATCATTTTACTTTAATGCAGCCTTTAAAACCAGGAAAAGACAACATGTATGCCATATCACGATATAACAATATCCAAAATCTAAGACAATATCTAGTCTCGTATCAAGATATTGATATAATGTTGATATGTTGCTCAGCCCTACCATTACTCTAGATTTCACATGATCTACGTCCCTTCTGAATTGTGGAGTACCTCAGGGCTCTTTCCTATCCCTCTTCTCTTTTGTATCTGCTTCCACTTGGCCATGTAATTTGTATTCAGTAACTGATTACATTCTAACCTAATCTTTGCAGTTATACAGAACACAACAGATAAGAGAGCTCATGTAGTCCCAATTTTATCTTTACTGCATTGCCCTCTATTGTTTTTTGAATAGATTTTCAGGTTTTACTCATAATTTTTAAACCACTCCATAATATGACTCCATCAAATAATTATCAGCTGTATGACATCTGGTCAAAGTGATGCTGGAGTGAGCCCTAAAGATTTGGCAAATACATGATTTTGCATCTTATAATTCTCATATGCGTGAAATGTATCATTGTCTCAAATGGCTCGGGGCATTAAAGATTCTGTTGGTCACAGAACAACAGGTTTGATGATGTGTGTGTTGTGTTTCAGTAATGGAGCATTGTGTCAGTGTGGCGGCGTGCAGGACGTGCATGACTCAGTGGCGACAGGCGACTTCTTTGGAGCAGCTATTGTTACCCAGTGGGACAGCAGGCAGCACTCTTCAGAGGTTCCCACCGACGCCTTCGGAGAGCTGGAGTTTGCTGGCGCTGGACGTAGACACAGCCATGTGAGTGGCACTGCTAAACTCACACAAAACACTCAATCACAGACATACCAGCATATCATATGGTGGAGGGGTTAAACCTCAAGACTGATGAATAAGACAAACAATGAACAAAAATGAAAAAAATGAAATCAACAGTAGCCCACTAACTGCCATTTAGAGGGGTGTGTGCTGCTTTTTATTATGTACTTTGGTTGCGACATAGTACACACATCCACTTGGACGTGTTCCACTTGGGTTAGGGTTAGGGTTAGGGTTAGAAATCTGGGTGTCAGTGGTGTAGAAATCTGCATTGATTTCATTTTGAAGAGTTATGTTCTATGCAGTAGAATTCAGAAAGGCAACTATAAACCGCAGCTGAAGCCTGATATGGAGTTATGGCTGTTTTACACCGCATGCAGCACAGCAGCGATATGTGTGACTCCATTCAGAACCCACAAAAACAATTCCGTTCGTGTGCCCACCAACCATTGTGCAACAAGTAGTAGAAGTAACGCTGGCTCAGCGCGTAATAGAGTTCTTTGTGGTTCTCCACCCTGTCCATTTCTCAACTGAATTAACTCAACTATGGCACCAACAATAGGGATGTGCTGTGAGGAGGCGCAGTTGGTTGCTAGGGCGTTTGTGGGTGGTTGCTAAGTAGCACGGGGAACAAGTTGAAGAGGGAATCCTAAAATCTTTGCTGAAAAAAGTCAATGATATCACGCACCCTATTTGACCAAGTGTACAGGACAGCATCTTTTCAGAGGGAATGTTGCTTGTGGTAGCCCGCTGCAGTTTCAGGTTTAGTTCCCAGGTACACTAAGGTCAGACAGTATGAATGACGTTAAAATATCATGGTGTGTTGCATCTTTGTCTGCAGTATTGAAAAATAATCATTCCTTTTACTGTGAGACACTGCAATCCCGTCTTTGTCGTCGCTAGTTCCTGCGGCTGTCGTGTGACACATCGCCTCAGATCATCTACACCCTGATGACGGCTCACTGGGGCCTGCCGTCACCCAACTTGGTGGTGTCCGTGGTGGGTGGCGAAGGCCATGAGAAGGTCAAAACGTGGGTGCGAGATATCCTGAGAAACGGGCTGGTCAGGGCTGCACAGAGCACAGGTAAGAAGCCCGTCAATAGAAACCACTGAGCATGCAACATGAAGCCGGTTTGTTTTGTTTGTTTTTTATTACTAAAAGAGCATACTAAAATGTGTGAGGGGCATCTATTATACATCCCTCCATACATGAAATTTGACTGAAAAAACAAAATAAGCAGTCAACTTTGCCTTTTTGTGATTAGTGCTGTTAATGAATCTCAATGCTATCTGTAGATGTCTCACATTAAAAGCTAACCACGAAATGGAGGAACTGTGTCCTTTGTCATAAAGCTTTTAATTTGAAACATCTATGTAGAAAACGTTGGGTTTCGTCGGCATAAAAAAACCCAGCAAAGTAGAGGTGATTGGAATGGGGCTCAATATACAGTATGTGCTGATTACTTAAATGATATTTGATTCATGGTATGTACATCGGTTTTGGGGTTTGGGGTGGAATAGCCAACATGGCGATTTACACCCTTACATAGCCTAGCATGGCAGAGACAAGCTGCCTGAACTTAACTGAACTAAACTGTGACTGAAAAAACTGTAAATAATAGGTACCACTGACATGTAATCCTAGAAGAAAGGAAAAGTTCAAAATAAGATCTCATTTGTGTCTAGCCTGTGTCTCCTAGACATAAATGAGCTCAATTTAAGACCAATATGAGACTTTGACCATTTTCTTATGCTTCTTAAATTTGATTCCTGAGAAATACCCCGAGGAGAGGAAAAGTTCAAAATAAGTTTCGTCTTTAACCTTAGAAATAACCTTTGTTTTGTCTCAGCCCAAGACTAATTGAGCCTGAGTGAAGATCTTAAAATGTCTTTTAAGAATTTTTTTGTCTCACTGCACTGATCTTAAATTTGTCTTAGATAAACAGCTCTTGAGATAACAGTGAGATTTTTTTTTTAAATTTAAATTTGTCGTAAATTTGTCTCAGTGGTCAAATTTAAGTCTTGTTGCTCCATATGGGTGTGTTTTGCTTAAAACTTTTGAGACACCTATGAGCTCCTTTTTTCTCCTGAAGGGGGGTATAGGAGAAACAGATGAGACTTCAGTAAGCTCAAAAGAATTACTTTCTCATGAGGCCAAAAAAAAAAAAAAAAAAAAACAAGATTATGAGAAACAAATATTTCCTCTGGGATGTCACTGTACTGTCAAATACTGGCCTGCCATGGCAAGATTGAAACCCCGCTCTCCCACAGGAAAGCTTTTCCAAACCAAATAGTTACTTAATATTGTGCCTATTTGTACTCTGGTCCTTTTCAGCTCACCAGTTTCTCTTTCTATCAATCTTGTCTTTTTTGTGTCCTACTCACATCTTCTACCAAATGCCCCTCACTGCAGTGTGACACTTCTCTAATAGAATTTTCCCAGAAGCCATTTATCACTTTACATGACCAAAATATGTGACTGTGGTTTGCTATCTGCTCACTGCATCCTCGCCAACATTTCCTTTCTTTATACTTACTTTGAATTTGTGGTGTCTTAAAGTATCAAATTAAAACCTTCCATGAATATTCTTACCAAGAATTTGAGTTACTTGTTTCATGTTTATTTTTGCACATTTGTTTCCAATCAGCTGAAGATACATACATGAAAGTTCATTTTCCCATTTTCTTTTAACATTGACTCTAAGGGCCATTTCAAGAGGTGTATGTATGTTTGTAGGACACTAAGTTGTCCGCTAGGTGTCACCATTGTGCTTTAGGTCACATGTCTACTTCCATCAGGCGACAGGTGTCGCTAGATTGAGGAACACAAATAGTTTTTTAACTTGACTATAGCGGCTAAGCCTAAAACTTTAGTTGACGCACTTGCCGTGCACCGCTTCATTGTGTCTAGTGAAATAACAACGTCCCACTTCATCGTCATTGATTTTTATGGATAATTTATTGCTCACCGTACTAGTCTTCACTGTGTTACATGCAAGAGTCCAAAATCAGTGTCTATCAAGATCCATAAATCCAACATTCACAAATACAGCAACACAAGTTTCACCCGGCATGGCGGCATAGTGGTCAAAAAACTATTTGCGTTCCTCTGGCTAGCAACACCTGTCGCTGATGAAACGTTCCTACCGAAGTAGACATACGACCCAAAGCACAATGGTAACACCTCAGACAACTTAGTGTCCTACAAACGTGCATACATCTCTTAAAATGGCCCTCACATTGACATAAATTTGTTAGCCAGTGTTACTAACATTAGCTATCAGGTCTAACCAGCGAATTTAGTTAGTTTGTGTTTTTCTACAGAGCAAGACCCTAACCACCTATCGAGTGATATATTCTAGCTAGCTAGTTAGCAAGTGTTTTGATAACATTAGCTAACTTGACCACGTAGCTTTTACAGGTCCCCCAGCAAAGTCTTTGAGCCATCTTCAGAATTTAGTTTTCTTGTCCACATAAAGTCTAGCACACAGGAAGCAGGAAAGGAGATAGTTGACCGAGGTTCCAAAATTGTAAATTGTTTGGTTCACAGGATGTACCGAATCGTGAGCAAACACATACCGTGACACCCCTGGTATATACTGTACTGTATGCTGAGTTACTGAAAACATCACCTTGTGTGTCGTACCTCACTACTTGTCTTGCTCCTCTTGCCCAGGGGCCTGGATCCTGACTGGGGGTCTGAGGGAGGGCATATCCCGCTGTGTGGGCGAGGCGGTGAGGGACCACAGTGCCGCGGCTCCAGCTCTCTCCCAGAATAAAGTGATCGCTGTGGGACTTGCACCCTGGGGCCTGGTGCACAACAGGCAGCAGCTTGTCAATGCACAGGTACTCATTTTACAGTATGCATACCATGAGCTTGTCCCTATGTTTTCTGGGGTTGACCTCCTCCTGAGACTAGACACAAATACATAACCACCAAAATGTTGCGCCTTTGCTCATTGGATTATACATTTTGCATAAGAAATTCACTGATTGATTTTTTTCCAGCAACACACACCACTAAACCCAAAAGGTGCAATGTTCCTGACAGTCGTGATAGTTCTTAAAACTTAACAACTAGTCCTTAATTTTACTTTACTCCAGCTTAAATAAAACTGGAAATTCTAGAAAGATGTAGCATTTTAGAAATTTAGAAATGATGTATTAAGTATTTGATTTTAAAAGGACAATATCTTGTAAAAACCACAAAGAAAGAGTAACAAATCACAGTGTAGGTCTGAGACAGAACTGGCTCGGGACTGAGACAACAACCTGTAACACGCTCAGTAACATCTGGTACAGCTGTGTCCCATATGTTCAAAATGGTGCTGGAGTGAGCCCTGAAAATTAGGTAAATACATGATTCTGCATCTTTCCCTTGTCTGTGAAGCAAGGAGGTAACGTTAGTCACACCAGCATACTCTTATTATCAAATCAGAGGTTCAAATACTTCCTCAAAATGTGTTCAGTGCAGTTAAAGGGAAAATTTGGCACTTTCCAGGTGGATGTCAAGTGACTGTTTATGGTAAATGTTGGTAATTGTAGCAATGTTAAGAAAGGCAATCTCAGCTAGGATTTCTAGTCTCGTCCTGGGAAGCCACGCAGCGTGAGTGTTTTGTCATTTAACACCACCTTTTACAAAGTAATAGCTTTAGGCTAGGGTGGTGATTCTCAGTAACATGGGTGTGGGTGTGAAAAGCTTACGCGCAATGCATCATGGTACATGTAGGCACTGGTGCACAGCTCCTCGAGCATGTCAAGTGATGGATGTCAAGTGACTGTTTATGGTAAATGTTGGTAATTGTAGCAATGTTTGGAAAGGCAATCTCAGCTAGGATTTCTAGTCTCGTCCTGGGAAGCCACGCAGTGTGAGTGTTTTGTCATTTAACACCACCTTTTACAAAGTAATAGCTTTAGGCTAGGGTGGTGATTCTCAGTAACATGGGTGTGGGTGTGAAAAGCTTACACGCAATGCATCATGGTACATGTAGGCACTGGTGCACAGCTCCTCGAGCAGGAGGCCTCAGCACCAAGGGATTTATTGCTTCAATTGACAACCACATTCACATGAAAAGTGACAGAATTTCCCCTTAGCTTATGCTGGAGGAAACTCGGAGAAGTAAACAAATTACTTTAATTTTGACAATAATCTGAAATTTCAAGCAAAAGTCTTAAGTCTAACATTAATTTCGCAATTTTAAGAATATTGGTTAATGAATGAGAATTTATTCACAAAATGTTTGATATTTGTTTAAAAGGGAGACTTAAAAACTATTGTACTGTTACATTTCTTTGTTGGGTCGGTGTAAAAAATATTCTTAATGAGTGTGTGTAACTTGAAACTAGAAAGAACAAGGTGAATCACTGCGCTAGGAAAAAAGACAAATGAAACCGCAGTGGTCAGTATTTTAACCTGTTTGTTAAGGTAAGACTAAGGGCTCAAATTACAAAGCAGACTTGATATGATAGAGGTGTTTGCAGTGATGATGTGATAGGAGAGTAAGTGGATCATCACCTGTAAGCAAACACTGCAATGCCCCACCTGCTTCACACTGAAAGAACACAATGTCACCTGGCCAGTGTTATGCAAGTTCACACAAGTTCATACAAAAGTGCTGCTCAAATTTCAGTTCACAGTTGCAAACATACACTAGTTCATGTTAAGTTCTTCTTTCATTTTTTTTTTTTATGTTTTGTTTTTTTAATTTAATTTGAAATAGAAATTCCTCCTCCCAGGGACACTGGAGTCTACATAATGATGTTATATTAAATGATGTGTAACATTTATGTTTTTGTTTTTATTTTATTTAAAATTGCAGAATTACTTTTAACTCAAATCAAATAATTAAAATTGCACAGTCTTCTGCAAAAATAGATCTAGACTTTTGCTTTGAAGGCAGATGATGCCTGACATCTAAAAGAATTCAAAACACATACAAAATAACTGAAGAAGCATTATTAGATACAACAGCAGTAATGCGATTACTTTGAGGTGTGCTTATTTGAGACATTTAAAGTATTTTTAAGTGTTTCAACTGCCCCAACCACTGTAACGCTGCTCTTTAAACGTGTTCATGCACAACACTGAACCTAGTAAACATACCAAACGCTATGTTATAGAACATACTGTTGATTAGATGCTCCTTTGCTGAGGTCAGAACAGCAGAGAGGCAGCAGAGCAGATTTCATCCCCTCCCTGGAGATGAACTCTCCCACATTCACTCTTTTGTGTTGTGTGTGTGTGTGTGTGTGTGTGTGTGTGTGTGTGTGTGTGTCTGAAGGGGAGTTTCCCTGCTCGTTACTACGTCCAGAACACATCACGTGACTCCTGCTGCCTGGACAACAACTGCCAGGCTTTCCTCCTGGTGGATGATGGGAGTGTTGGCCGCCGGGGGGGAGAGACGAGCTTTCGTTCTAGTCTGGAGGACTACATTTCCCATCAGCGCACTGGCATTTGGGGTGAGACAGAGATGTACACAATGTAAACATGGAATCTGTATTATTGCTGGTTTTTCCAACTGTTGAAATAATGTCTTTTGCATTAATAAGTTCAATATTCAGTTAGTTCATGCATGTCAGAACATTACAGGTAGAGCCACAGTATTTGCACAATTGTTATCTGGCTCCAAGGGACACCACATTGGCCTTTGGATAGTACGTCAACATTGCTGCCATATTGGAAGGGGCAAGACTGACCTATGAACAAATACAAACTAACCGTGGAGCTGTAGTTTTTATGGTCACAGATTGCCTCAGCCATGAATTAAAAATATCATTTACATTATTTTCACTCTTAGAAAATAAATTGCTAACTAGAAATATAAAGGGTTCTTTGGCTTGTTCCCATAATGTTTTTAAATTGGGTTCTAGGTAGAACTCTCTGAATCTTTGTGTACCTAGAACCATCTGTGAAATATTTCACCCAAAACCACCTTTGAGCGGTTCTATAGAGAACCCTTCTGTGGTATAATGCTGCCCCCCAAAACCCTGGGGGTTCTATCCAGAACCTTTTACCTATAACTCGTCCTTCTATATTATGTGACAAAGACTTGATGAACCCTTGACAAACAAGTTTCAAAGGGTTCCTGGTTGAAAAGGATTCTTAATAGAACCCCTAGTCTTGCAAAGAACCCTTGACATTCAAAACTGTTTTTTCAAAAGCAAATGGTAGTGGGTAGCTGAGGGTAACCTCAGCCCTTCAGGAAGAACTCTTTTGGAACTCTTATTTCTAAGAGTGTAGGAGAAGACTCACTCTTGCCTCAATATAAATAAATAATTGATTAATCATTATTTTGAAAAAAACTTAAAGATTTCACTAATACCAAACGATACTAAATGTGTTTATCTCCCTCAATCAAAGCTTTATTTCTGCAGCAACATATTACACATTCTCTGACAGCATTATGAAACATATAAAGGCATAAAGGTCTACATATTAGACACATATATTTCTATATCAGATAACACGCAGAGCATGCTCATAGAAATAATCTGTTGTATTTCAGATCTTTATTTGATAGTAGATAGATTAGATTTTACTTGATTTATCAAATTCTTAATGGCCAATTAATCGATGATCAATTAATTGGTATCATCCTTCCTGAATTATATATTAGACAGCAGATGGCTCTATATGTTACTCAGTTTCAGTAATAGTTGAGACACAACAAGTAATAAAGTGATGCACTTTGCTGGATTGTTCTCGCTGGACTCAGGATCTGTTTCAAACATGACATCTTGATTTGCCAGAAAGATTACAGAGTGAGGTGCATGTCCGAAAGAGAATAATGAGAAAAATGTGTTTCCATGCCCATAGTTTAAGATGCACTTTTTAATATGCACTTTGAACTTAGAGATATGTCTCATATGCCATCAAATCACAAAACCCCCTGACACTCTGAAACTCAGCATGTGATACATTATGGTTACTGTTAATGAGTGTAGGGGCCATCAGAGCTATGGTATGTAGAGGCTGAGTGTGTTAATATTTGCCTGCCCTCCAGTGGTGAAAGCAGAGCATGCCACACTGTACGTCAAACCAAGTTTCAGTTTGCCTTACAAATAAATTATTGTTAGATATCATACATTGTTCACTACAGTAATATATGACACCAAAAGAAACCAGAGGAAAATTTTGTCTCTCACAGTCATCTTTTCTTTATCTTATGAGAAATAAATAAGATTCCTAATCACCCTCTTTGGAGAAAAAAGGAGCAAAACAAAAGAAAAGCAGCAGACCTTTGCTGTGTCTCAGAGGTTTCTCCTTGATGACTGTATGGAGCAAAAAGACTTTGACCACTGACACAAATTTAAGATCTCATTAAAGACCAGTGAGTTTTCTTTTAGCTCTCACAGTTATCTCAAGAGCTGAACTATTTAAGAAAAACTTAAGATCATTTTAATCAGAACATTTTAATATCAATTCAACTGAGATCACTTAGTCTCTGGCTGAGACGAAACAAAGGTTATTTCTCAGGCTAAAGACGAGAACCTATTTTAAACTTTTCCTTTTCTCTGGGTATTTCTCAGGAGTCAAATTTAAGAAGTATGAGAAAGTGGTCAAAGTGTCATATGGTCTTAAACTGAGCTCATTTATGTTTGGCAGACACAGGCTAGACACAGATGAGATCTTATTTTTGACATTTTCCTGTCTTCTAGGCTTCCACTATACAAGCTAATAAGATTTTTAAAAACAAAACACAGAACGGGAATGCTGGGAAGTTGAAGACAATCTGAAAGGAAGCTGAGAGGTTTCAAATACCTGCTACTATCAGTTCAGTTCATGAGAATAGATATAGCAATCTTTTGGATAAGCTGTGGGATATCATTAGAAAGTATTTCTGATTTTTTTTTTTTTTTTCTCTTGGATTAGTGCAGTGTTTCAGCAGAGAAGCTGTCTTTATTTTCTAACTTCTTATCTTGGGCCAACAACAGGTAGTGGCAGTATTGAAATCCCAGTGCTGTGCATGCTGATCTCCGGAGATGCCAATATGCTGGAGGTAAGGAAACTGTCAAATACATTCTCACTGTGCATGCACCATAATAGATTTTTTGATTTTATCTATTTCATATTGTCATACTACAGGTGTGTTTCCTGTCGTCCTGGGGATAGTAAACTGACATTAACATGACATGCTAGATGGTTTGTTACACATCTGGGAAGTTGTCCTGAGAAACTGTTTGGAAAAGGGCAGGCACTTAACAAAAAAGCACTTGGCAGGTGATTGGATGAACCATCTGTCTATCACATCTAACGGGCTAACTTCAACCAGTCAGATAAAACTCTTCATCTTTTCCATGGAGAAAAGCTTATACACTGACTGTCAGTCTATCTTTTCGTCAACGGATTTTCCTTTTAGAAATGGGTATTAAAAAAAAAAAAAAAAAAAGAGTGGTTATTTGATTTTTGTTAAAATACAAAAATTAAAATTGAAATACAAGGTGTTTTTCTTGTTTGTCGTCTAAAAGGATGAACTAAATGTAGAAAAGTTTGATTTTCATTTTAAAAGTCACTAGAAAACAAAGGGAAAAAAAATGCCTTTTTTCATATTCTGAGAATGAATGTGGTCATTTACAATAGTGGTCGATCGATATGGGTTTCTCAGTGATTGATGCTGATGCCAGTATTTAAAGAGCAGGGCTACTGATGGCTGATAAATAATGCAGATATCAAAACAAAGGACAGTTATGTGTGATTCCACGCAATTACTTGCTAATATATATGATATATGTCCAGTATAGCCTCTAATAAGTTGTTTTTTAATTCATGAAATAGAAAAATACATTGGGTTATGCTGTAGATTTCTGAACATGACTGATATTTAAGGGAAAGTGGGGTACAGTATGTCAGAAACAGTGTCACTGAAGTGCATTTTTCTATACATTATAACATAATATATATTTAACGCTTGCCAATAGCAGTTTTAGATTAGATTTGCTGTCATTTAGGATGGACAAAACATGTTAACATATACAGCAGGCTGCAGTAGTACAGACACATAACTAACTTTTTCACCACTTTTCCAAAACTCACAAGGCCCGTCATTCCACAGCAGCCACCCTGACAGATGTGTCTGAAGACATTATTGGTTTTTTTTTATTGGCCTTGTGAGCGCTACTATTTTAGGCATTGTAAAACAAAGCCTGTCATCTGCAGAAATCTCACTGTGCTGTTTTCTAGTGATTTTATTTTTATTATACAAAATAGAAAATTAATCATGTTTTTGATTTCCATTTATAAAAGGAAAATCCAGTGACCAAAAGATACACTCTAGTCTAGTGGCATGCTATACATGTTATAGAGTTAAGGCCAGGTTAAAAACTGAGATCAATGTCAAATTTCAGCTAAAAGATATTCTGAAATTAAAAAGTTAGTACTGTGCATATCCAAATACAAAAGTCATTAATACTGATTTTTGCTTGTCCATGGAGGTATCTTTTTTTCCAACCAGCCCCCCAAACTGTACACTGATCATATTATAATGCCTTATATTTCATGCCATATGGTATTTGTATTTTTAGATGAAGTAGTTAAGTTTCTGACTGTGTGACCCAGTTGTGTGTTTTATCATGTCCATCTCACTGAAACCTTTTTGTCTCCATATAATTCCCGGCTCAGAGATTAGACGCCTCCCTGAAGAAAGCTACGCCCTGGCTGGTTCTTGCTGGTTCTGGTCCAGCTGCAGACTTCATTACTGAACTGCTGGTCAGTCTCCCCACTGTGCCCCTCAGTCCCACTTCTCCTCCAGCAGAGGGCGATGCTGCTGATGGTCTCAACGCGGAGCTCCGCGACTGGGTCCGTGAGAGGGTCCGGAGACACTTCTCAGCTGAAGCTGAGCTGGAGAAGCTGGTGGATAGTGTGAGTCAGACAGCACATATTTGAGTCTGTGTGTGTGTTAATGTGCGTGTTTCTTTCCTTGTAGAGTAGCAAAGTGAGTGGTGTTGCAGTTGCTGTCTGGGTCACATGGGGTGCATGCAAGGTAACAGGGATCGACCCAAATGCAGATGACAAGGGCAGATTCAGTGACTCAATCTAAAGGTGGAAGCACATGAGCTTACAAGATCATGGGGCAGGAAAGAGTCAAAAGCAGAAGGCAGCAGTCCAACACAGGCAAACAAATCCACAGGATGCAGTGCAACCAGGGTCAAACAATCAGGCTGAACTTAACTCCTGCTGTCCTTCACCACTGCCCTGGGGAAAAAATTTGTTTCTCACAATCTTCTTTTCTTTGTCTTAGGATAAATAAACGAGATTCTTATTTTGAGCTTACTGAAGTCACACAGGACTTAAATTTGACCACCGAGACAAATTTAAGATCTCATGCAAGACCACCAAGTGTTCTTTTAGATCTCACTGTTATCTCAAGAGCTGATTATTTAAGACAAACCTAAGATCAGCGCAGTGAGACAAAAAAAAAGAATATTTTAAGATCTCCAATTGGGCTCAAATCAGTCTGAGACAAGACAAAGGCTATTTCTCAGGTGCCGAATTTAATAAGTATGAGAAAATGGTCATACTGGTCTTAAATTGAGTTCATTTATGTCTAGGAGTCACAGGCTAGACAAATATGAGATCTTATTTTGAACTTTTTACTTTCCTTTGGGTATTTCTGAGGAGCCGAATTTAAGAAGCAAGAGAAGAAGAAGTCTCATAATGGTCTTAAATTGAGCTCATTTATGGAGACTGTTAATTAATTAATTGATAAGATGAAACCTCACAGCCTGATCCAACCCCACGCAGATTGCTAATCTACATATCCGTCAGCACTGATGAGTGTGTGTAATTATGTAAATGTTTGTGATGTATGAAATGAAACTTATTCCAGCATTGATTTGCTTTCTCTACCTCCGTGTGCCTATAGGCTTTGAGTACTTATCAGAACAGAGAGCTCATCACTGTTTTCCACGGGGAACAGGAGGGTTCTGATGATTTTGATACAGTTCTCCTCAAAGCCCTTGTAAGAGGTAAGTTTATTTGTATAGCACCATTAAAGAGCAGAACATCACAAAGTGCTTTACAGTAAGAAAACAATGCAGACACACAACTCATATAAAATACAATATAAAGTTACACAATGGCATGTCTGAATAAGTGTTCCAATTTTACTTCAAAGGCATAGTTACCTTTAGATTTACACCTGGAGTGAAGAATAACCAACAAACTCTGATCAGAGGCTCTGAGAGACCTGCTGCTGACATGCATCTGCAATAGATCTCTAGTGTAGACAGCTGCTTGACCCTGCGGAGCTCTTTAAGGAATTACAAGAATCTTGAACTAAAGTCTGAATTTGATGGAGCCAGCGTGGAGATATTAAGTTCTTTTTGACCACTTTTAAATGATACAAGGAGTTTTGCTAACACAGGTAAGGAGGGAGTTACAGTAGTTGAGAAGAGACAAAATAATGTGTGAATAATCATCTACATTTCAACTTGAGACACAATGGGCCTATATTTCACAGTGTTTCTCAGCTGGAGAAAAACAGGAACAAATTAAACCCTTAAAGGAATAGAAAATTCAGTCATTATCGACTCACTCTCATCCCGATTGATGGTCGGGTTTTGTTTTTTAGTCCACAAAAACACTGCTGGATTTTCACAGGAAAAAAGAGTTGCAGAATCTCCCAAACAATGGAAGTGAATGGTGACCAGTTTTCAAACGTAAAAAAAACAACATAAAATGGCTCCATACTGCTCATCTGGTGTAATCCAAGTCTCCTAAAGCCCTGACATGCCAAGCTGACTTGAAAGATGTCATTTACACCAAGTTTTTGGCCTAAATCTTCACAGTAGATCCTTGGCTTGGAGCCATGTTCAGGTTCATGTTGTGTGATGGTGTGTGCGTGCAAGTGAACGCCATGTTGAGCGTTATTTATCCAGTGCCCATTGTTGTACTATACATATAAATCTTGCTTTCTGTGTGTGTGTGTGTGTGTGGTTAAGCAAGCAAACGTGTGTCCAGTGAAGCCAGTGAGTACACTGAGGAGCTGAAACTGGCCGTGGCCTGGAACCGAGTGGACATCGCCAAAGCTGAGCTCTTCAATGGAGACATACAGTGGAAGGTCAGAGTCAGCGACAACTTTAACTAAAATTCTAAAGCCTCACCAGTCTGAAGACATCCAGTGCAGTGACCTAATCTTGTTATTTCACTCAGTGGCATGCAAAAGTACAGACAGTGATTACAAATGTATGCTGATGTGATCCTATTTTCAGTATGAGGACCTTGAAGACTCCATGACAGATGCACTGATCAACAATAAGCCCCAGTTTGTGCGTCTCTTCTGCGAGAATGGTCTGAACATCCTGGACTACCTGACATACCACCGCTTGGAAAGCTTGTACCACTCGCTGTCAGACAGCTCGCTGGTCTACACTCTGCTCCAGAGGCGACTAAGCGACAGGCAGGGCGTGGCTGGATCCCTCCCAAACCTGGATGTAGCTGTGTCAGTACCTCTAAAGTGTCCCCAGAGTGCGCTAACTGGATCTGCATCAGCAATGGAGCTCAACCTGTATGAGGTGAGGAGGAACAGGGGAGGATGGGCAAAAGGATAGCAAGAGGGAACCTTTAATGTCTGTAAGACAGGATTGTATTCTGACCAGTTGTTAAATATTGTTAGAAGCAACAGAGAAATAAATCTGGGAGCCATCTGCATAAAAGTGGAAAGTGTGTTGTACTTAGTAACATATAAATTGAGAATGATAAAAGGGCCGAAGACTGAGCCTTGAGGAACTCCACAGTAGGTGGTGCATGAAATACGGTGTAACGCATGCCAAGAATGAAATGAAATGCCATTTTTGCCAGAAAAAGCTGGAAGGCAAGCAATAAGGTACAGCAGGTGGAGACAAGAAATCTTAGTTCTTTAACGCCAATGCCACCAACACCACCAGCACTGTGACATCACTGGATACAGGAATTAGACCAGATTTTGCTGCAGAAGAACTCAGCTTTTTCTGTCAATAGCAGCACTGAGAATTTATTGCTTCAATTGACTACATTTAGCATTAACACTGACTGGATGAACACATAAAAAGTGGCAAATTTTCCCTGTAATTGGTTTTGTTTGCCTGCTTTATATTGAGTGTTACTATGTGAAAGCATCCTTGCTCTTCATATAGTAGTCGTGATGTATGTGGTGATGCTGCAGGTATCCCGCCTGCTGTGGGACCTGTTAGGTGATGTCTGTCAGCCGTTCTACTATGGACCTCTGGGCCTGGACCCCGGCACCAGCACCAGAAAGGCTATCAAGGTCAGTGAGCAGGGAACGTCAAAGTTTATTTGCACGTCTTTGTATAAAGTTGCATAAAGCCTTATTTAGTGTGAAAATTAAAAAAATCTAGGGGTGTCCTGTGTTTAACCCATTCATCTTTCATGTCTTCCTATCCATGTGGACTTTGTCGCTCTTTTTACTATGTGACATGACTTCCTAAAGCCTGTCTTCTAGAAAGCTTTCTGTTGCTTTTGTCAGAAAACTCTCTGGCAGGAAGGTCTGAAGACAAAATTCTCCCCATACTGCAAGCTGACAACTTTAGAACAGCCAACGCTCTCATTTTGACAGTTTTCAAATTTATACATGCAATAACTTTGTTGAATTAAAAAATACAGTGTCTGTATTTTCATTAAAAAGTACTAATGTTTCCAACTTTTGGGGGGTTTTATTTTTGTACGCATTTCCAGCCCTTTCCCATAGGCTTCTGGCACAGTTTAAAATAGGTCTAGTAATGGATGGTTGGTTGATGTTTGTCATCAGTATGTTCAGAACCTGACTGCCTCTGCAGTGACTCTTGTGTCTTGTCTTACCTTCAGCAAATCAATAAGATGCTGCTGGGGGACTGTATGTACCGGAGCCAGCGCTGCCTCTCACCATGGGCAGCCCTCTTCATCTGGGCCGTCCTGCAGAACCGCAGTGAAATGGCTGTTTACTTCTGGGAGATGGTGAGACTCTTTCAGAGATAAACTGATAAACTGTGCATTAAGAAACAGGTTGACCAGTATGTGCATACTTCAGAAAACGTCATTGAGGTCACGAAGCTCCCATTTTTCCAAAGCTGTCATCAAATTTGGTTTCATTTGAGCTGATTTTTATTCATTTTTATTTCACTTTTCAGGCAGAGATTAAGATCTTCTGCAAGACAGGCCTAAGAACACAAACAGAACAAAACAACTACACAATAACAAGGAATTAATTAAAACAGTTACAATCACAGAATCACAAAAAACATCAGATAATAAACCTTTAAAATCTCCAAGAGGAATGTTTGACTCTAGTTTGAGTTCAGTTTGCCATTCATTGCATTTGCAAGGTGCATAATACCTGAAACCACTTCTGCCAACAATAGTGCATACATGAGGGATGTGTCAGGTTAGGTAATTACTGGATCATGTACTGTAGTTAATATTTTTAAGAAGAAGGAGAGATGTGAGTTAATTTAGAAGCTTCAACAGCAGAGCTTTGTAAATAAATATCATGTTATTTCTTCTTACCTTTCATGGCAGCTAGATTCATGAGATCACGTGAGAATCCATCTTGCCAGGCTTCAAGTTACAATCCATTCACCTAAATGATGACTTAAATTGCTTAGCTAAACTTTGAGTGACACGCCATAAAAAGAGAGGTGTCACAAGTAACACAGATGAAATTTATTTAATTTTTTTAAAGGTTTGAATAGTGGTAACCAATCAAAAATACTGCTAAAAATTCTGTGTTAGAAAAAGTTTAAATTACAAGCATAACTGAGTCATGTTGTGGCCTGTGTATTCCTTCCTTTAGGTGAGTAGAATATATGTTTCACAGTTTAAGCATTATGTTTTTTCAATGACTTGGTTAAGCAAAGTGTATGCATTAACAGGGATTAATACAGTAAAGCAGTTTAGTTGTTTAAGAGAAGGGAAAAAAAAGAAAAATCTGCATTGCGATTCAGCTTTAGTTGAAACCGTAGCCTATAGTCCAAGATGCACTAAAAGCTTCAATATACGTGCACCAGTACCACAGAACCATCAATATTTTAGGAAAAGGATGCTATTCATATGTATTTATTTATTACTTCACAATTATTATTGTTAATAGTAGTTTCTTTAATAAAATGTTCTTCTCCGAAGGTAAAAATACTCACCTTTTTTCAGCTCAGTCTATATAATGACTGAATGGTGCGCAGTATTCATGTTTTGGTATCAAGGCAGCAGGATCATTTACTTCAGTTTCACTCAGTTTACATCAGTGAGGATGTTTTATACCACAAACTGAACATGGACGCACACACTTGGGCACATGTCAGACCCGTGGTGTGAGTGGCACCTGAGCGAAATTGGAGCGTGACGGAGCGGGAGAGAAGGCGATGCTCCATCCTTTTATAAAAGCCGCTGCACGCTCCATCCAACCCTTCCACGCTCGTGCTCCCTGCTTGCTCCACTCCGCTCTGCTTGCATACTCAAGGTTGCAGTATCATTATTGGTATCCAACATCCATGAGCCATCCCTAAGCATGACGATACAGAATATCTGCATAGTTGAGGACAGACATGAAGGTTTAATGCCAGGACAGTCAGACTCACTGGTGGAAAGAGAGAATAACACATTCTTTGTCTTTTCTGCATTAACACTGGTCTGTGCTTGGAAGACATTTAAAGCAGATTGAAGACGTGTCAGGGCCTGGGCTGGGACAGCACCTGGGGCATATAAAATTGTATCATCAGCAAAAAGATTAATAAAAGATTTATCTGCACCGTGTTTGTGTGTTCCCTTGTCAGGCAGGGGAGTCGGTGCTGAGCGCTCTGGGTGGATGCAAGTTGCTGCGGGAGCTTTCCAAGCTCGAGAGTGAGACTGAGACCAAACTTGCCATGAAGGAACTGGCACAGAAGTTTGAGAACCTGGCACAGGGTAAGCCAGACCACAAGCTGCTCTGCTGTCCACATGAGAGGACTCCTCCTTTAATTAGACCTTTAAAGGGATAGTTCATCCAAAAATGAAAATTCAGTCATTATCTGGAGAAAAAGAAAAAATACTAACATTACTCTGTGTGTTCTGTGTTGTTTGTGTGTTAAGACGTATTCGGCTCGTGTTATCAGAACAGTGAGAGCCGCTCCTTCACTCTCCTTATAAGGAAGTCTCCAGTGTGGGGTGGAGCTACGTGCCTGCAGATGGCCACAGCGGCTGACGCCCGACTGTTCTTCAGTCACGATGGAGTTCAGGTAGACATGCTGCCCTCCTACCAATTGTAGGGTTTAACAGATTGTTAAAATGTCAGAATCAAACAAACTCAGAAAATCTAAAGTTTTGGGTGTGATGAAATGATACTGATGCAGCGAGTGTAGATGAATGTCCTCAGTGAGTGTGATGTTGTTTGGGAGCTGTGGTGGTGACGGTGCTGCTCTCTGCTGTAGTCTCTGCTGTCTCAGATCTGGTGGGGTGACATGGAGAGCAGTACTGAGGTTTGGAAACTGATTCTCACCTTCTTCGTGCCGCCCGTCCTCTACACAGACCTTATCAGCTTCAGGTGAGTGATGTCTTATTATTGTCTTTTGCTGTGTGATTATGCTGGTTTGATTATGCTCATTTGTGGTGTGTGTGTGTGTGTGTGTATTGAAAAAGTGCAAATCAGAATTTGAACAAGCGGAGCCAGTTGGCTTCCAACGCATTTTTGAGAATCTCTTTTGTGTTGTACCTGGATCCATTTATTGACAGGAGCTGAGATTAACACGTACAGTACTGCATCATCACAACAGAGAAAACAAACAATTTAAAGTCAAGAACATTTTTTCCTTTGAATTCATATTTTTTTAACATGGCAGGTTGTGTGTGTTTATGTTTCAGGGAACAAGAGGAGGAGGTGAAGTCTTTGGAGGTGCACCACGGCAGAGACACTGAAAGTCTGGATGGGAATGATGCCACCGTCTTCTCCCTTGGTGACATTGTACAAAAGTAAATCCAAAAATATAATATAAAATTATAGCTGCTGCGCAGCAATGGTCGGGGCCGGGCAATTTTAGGCAAGGGATAACAGGGAAAAGTGTTGTTTGCGTAAAGTGTATTTTAACCTTAGTAGTCTCTAATCCACATAGCATGATGCCTGAACGTAGGTCTTTAACATTAGAAAGTCCGTCCTGCTTTAGCTGAGGCTCAAACTCATGACTTCTGAGACTGAGGTCCGTCTTTTATCTCACTGAGCTAATTGGCAAGTGACAGTTCATGTGTGGCTTCACAAATTGACTAAGCCAAGGATCAGGGTGCCAGCAGCAGCCATCCATGCCATGGAAAAGCAAATTTCAAAGTGAAAGTTCCAAAGCTGTAGCACATATGGTTGATTTGTTGTGAATTTTCAAAGTTTTGAAATTTAGAGGCTTGCTGTAGCGCCACCATCAGGACTATTGTCTTGTGTTTCCAGTTGAGGACATCTGGCATGGGACTGGACCTTTGTGAAAAGTTTGGGTAGATTTCTCATATGGAAATGTTGCACAGCTGAGGACTTGAACTCACAACCTTCAACACCAACAACCATTCTGTGTGCAAGACAGCAGCTGTTAGCGTGTAAAGGCAGATTTCAAACGGCTGTCAAAAATTCAGTTATTGAGACAAAAATCCGAAAATACACAAATTGCATCTAGACAGCATGGAGATGTTGGTAATTTGTTTTTCACAATGATTTATTGGCTCCAAAAGTGAAAAACTGATGTTTAAAAATGACATTTTTGCATTGACTCCAATTGTTCGCATGAGAGCGAAATTCAAAATGCTGTAAAAAATTCAGTTTTTGAGATAAAATTCTGATATTTGGCAAACTTCATCAACCATGACTCCAAAATTTTGTCATTTTTTTTAATGAACATTGAAAATGTATTTAGCAAAAATTTGCAAGTATATGTTTTATAATACCGTTTACAGTCAAACATTTTGATGCACTGTAGGCTCAATTTTCATAAATCAAAAATCTGTGTGGATTGTTTGTGTAGGACAGTCTGAAGATGCTCTGTAGCAAGTTTAGTGTCAACTGAGCAAAAATTGTGGGAGGAGATAGGTTTAATAAGTTTTACAGTTTTTGAAAAAAACAGAGTGATGGACTTCATAATTTGCAATAAGTTTAAATGTACAAAAGTTTCTTCAGTATTGGGGCTACACTTTGGTGAAAGTTGCAAATCTGTAGCACATATGGTTGATTTGTTGTGAATTTTCAAAATTTTGAACTTTAGAGGCTTGCTGTAGTGCCACCATCAGGACTATTGGCCTGTTTTTGCAGCTGAGGCAATCTGACATGGGACTGGATCTTTGTGCAAAGTTTGGTCATTTTTCGTGCATGGGAAGTAGGATTTCCTCGGAAGAAGAAGAAGAAAGAAAAGAAAGAAAGAAAGAAGAACATGCAGGATTACAATAGGGTCCTGGCAGCTTAGGCTGCCTGGCCCCTAATTATGAATATCAATATGTATATCAGATTAAGGTTGTATGATAGCTTTCTTTCTCAGTTTTAAACAAACAAACATTCCTGATTCTTCATTTGCAGTGAAGAAGATGCTGAAGAGTTGAGGGCTCTAAAAGAAAACTTGAAAGGTGGGTTTGGATTGTTGTTCTGCTATTGGTACTTGAACTCAGTGATTCAACTCTTAGGTACCACTGGCTTGAAGAAACTACACCCCTTATTCTGAAAAAATGTATGAATGTATATATAAATGTAAATAAAAACAGTACCATGACAAGATATTGAGGATTTTCTGAAGTGTTCCCGAGCCCATGTAGTAATGTAATTTATACAGTCATGCCCCTTTAAATGCAGTGCCACCTTAGGGATCAAAAGTCCAGGTCATTCAGTGTTTTCCTGGTGATAAATTCATTAAAATTGTCTGCTGAGCAATGTCCTCAAACTGTTGGAACATTTGCAGTTCCAAGCAGAGAACCTCACCCCCATCCTTGCTTGTGAACGACTGAGGATGCCCCTTTAATACCAATCACGTCACTGTCACCTGCTACCAATGAATCTGTTTACCTGTGAAATGTTCCAAACAGGTGCTCTTGAGCACTCCACACAACTTTCCCGTTCTTTTGTTGCACCTGAACCAACTTTTTAAAAACGTTTTGCAGGCATCAAATAAAATTGATCAGTTTGAACATTAAATATCTGGAACCTTACCCTGTACTGTGTTCAATTGAATATAGGTTGAAAAGGATTTGCAAATCATTGCAGTCTAATTTTATTTTGTTTTACACTGTCCCAACTTTTTTGGAATCGGGGTTGTAAGAGTTCCCAGCAAAATAAAGTTAAGAAGATGTTATAAACATATTCCTTCAGTGCAGTTCCCATGTAACTATTATGTTCTTAAATAAAGTTAATAGACTACATGTGAACCTATGATAAAATTTCAGCCATGTGATGTTAGTGTGCATTTTATCTCCACCTGGTCTCACTGATAAGTAGAGTGCTAGTCATGCTACTCTATTCTGCCCTAACTGGAGCTTTTCCAGCTCTTTTGGCAGCACTTGACCAGGTTAATGAGCAGTAATCAGTTTTGTTGATTGTTGATGCCTGGGTGAGCCCCAAAAAGTTTAGCCCCACTGACCTTCTACAGGGAGTTCGTCTTGATCTTTGCTGTCAGGACTGGAATGTAGTATATTTTTTCTGCTTGGGGCATCTCGTGTGGGGTGCTTAAGGAGAATGCAGTGCTGGGGCCGTTGCAATTCATCATCTGGTGCTTGTATAACCAGAGAGTAAGAGCTGTGTCTGTTTTCTGACAAAAAGCCAAGCGCACTCCCCATTGCCATTTGGGCTCCACCAGACCTCAGGACTGGACCTCTGCTGTTTTGCAGATTATGTGACTCCAGCAGACCATGACATTTTGTTTGCTGCCGAGTTAGAATCATTATTTCCAAGTCTAAGGCCATGGTACTTAAACTGTGGATTGTCCCCATCAGGTTGAATGTGAGTTTCTGCCCCAAGTGAAGGAGTCAAAATGTCTCAGAGTTTTACTCTGGGATACTCATTTTTATCAGATTTGTTTGCAGGGTGCCACCCTTAGGAACAGTTTAAGGAGCCTGGACATGCAGAAGGAAATTGAAGTAGCCACTGCTCATTTTCCAGGCACATACACCCTTAATTAGTCCACTGCCACTAAAACATGGATGGATGGATGGATGGATGGATGGATGGATAGATGGATAGATGGATGGATGGATGGATGGATGGATGGCATTGTTTTCTGTTAAACAAACACCACTACACAAAATTGTAAGACAGCTTTTTCTAAGATGCTCAGAGTGTCACCAGCAGTGACATATAATCAGGCTGAGTGTTCCCTTTAGAGCAGAAGTGAATGTTTGCACGTTCTTTATCAAGCAAATGCACCTAAAAAGTGGCCACTGAGTATAGATTTTTAATATATTTTGTATGACAGTTTGTTGACATCTTTGAATCATTCCTATTTTCACTCTTTTACTTCTCTTCACTTCAGACTCTTCACTCTCCAGCTCCAAGAGACCATTTATTGTGTCACGGTGGAGACAGTTCTGGTTTGCCCCTGTCACCTCATTCCTTGGCAATGTGCTGATGTACTTCCTGTTCCTCTGCCTGTTTGCCTATATCCTTCTGGTGGACTTCAAGGGCCCGCCCCCTGATGGCCCCACCACGCTGGAGTTTGTTCTTTACTTTTGGGTTTTCACATTAGTATGTGAAGAGCTTCGGCAGGTTGGTTGTTAAGACACTAGCATGCACATATGTTAATTTTTCATCGATGTAAACTAAATACTATTTTAAAAAATAGCTGTGTAACCATGTGATGACTGATAAACCTTCAAGCCCATTGATCTATCACTCTAATTTGTATGCCACATTCTCTGTGGTACCTCAGGCAACACTCCTCACCAGTACTTTTTTTAGCCTGATTGCTAGTTGTTTGCCACATCACCTAAACGGCACTTTTCCCCCAGTGACACAGACAGTGTTCACTGTATGCTGCGCAGATCCATCCACATACAGTACTGACTCTTCTCTCTCTGGTTGACAGACCTTCTTTGTGGGCAGCACTTTCGTCCTCCAGAGGATGAGGAACTACATCCAGGATGTGTGGAACAAATGTGACCTCACAGCCATTGCTCTCTTCACTTTGGCTGTGTGCTGCAGGTGACTCCTCTGACACACTGACCACAGCACCAGAGGTTACCAAGGCAACTCTGGGGCCAGTATTTTGCTCCATTAGGCTCAAAAGCTATTAAATATTCTCTCTTCTTTCTTCTTGTATTTTACTTTCTTATGTTCATGATGTAGATGAACATATTACGTGACTGGTGAGTGGTTGTACTGTTTTGTTTTACAGGATGTTTCCCTGGTCATATGAGTTTGGCCGAGCTGTGATGGCCATAGATTTCATGGTCTTCACGCTACGTCTGATCCACATCTTTGCCATCCACAAGCAGCTTGGGCCCAAGATCATCATTCTTGGCAAAATGGTGAGTGGTTTCTTTACTTCTCAATAACAGTAAACTGAATATCTGTAGGTTGTGGGCAGAAGAAGACATTTGAGGATGTCATCTTACATTTAGTGAAACACTGAACAACATTTTTCACAATTTTCTGACATTTTATGGACCAAACAACTAATTTATTAATCGAGAAATTAATCGGCTGATTACTGACTCAGGTACATATATACATATTGATACATATATTTCAATCAGGAGAGACTTCATAGTGTGCAAAATATATTTAATTGACATGTGCACAATTGAGATGATTAGACTCCATCGTGACATCATCATGTATAAAGAGGGTAATGAAGCTGTGATTAGTACATTTGAAGTAGAAAAGGCAGATATAATAATAATCATTCCACATCATCCATCTGTGGTCTCTTTCTTTCCCCCAGGTGAAGGACGTTTTCTTCTTCCTTTTTTTTCTGGCTGTGTGGCTTATGGCCTATGGAGTGGCCAATCAGGCACTCCTCTACTCGTACGACCCCCGCCCTAATTGGATATTCCGTCGAGTGTTCTACAGACCATACCTGCACATTTTTGGACAAATAAACATAAACGAAATGGATGGTGAGTCTTTTGGTTCCCCCACTCTGCTCCATGTTTGAAGCAGACAAAACTAATTTTATTTAAAGTCATTTCAAAATTAGAACCTCAGAAGTGAAAAAAATTGTAATTTTACTTTTTATGAGTTTTCAGTTATCATCTTAGTTGATTGAAGATGAGCCTGTACATTTGATGATATAAGATAAAATGGTGCCTAAAATGGTGCATAAAATGGCACAGAATTAAATTTATGCATATTTATTGTCTAAAATTTCCCTGCTTGAATGTATAATTGACATAGTTTACAAATGTTAGCAGTACACAATGTATTTTTTACAGATACAGCCAGAATGGATAGCTGTAATCATAATAGTACTCACTCACTCAGTTACCAGATATAACTATAACTATTTGGTTAAATAAACAGTGGATAATTACAAACCAGTGCAATACAATAAGCCTGTATTGTGTATTTTCAGTGCAATCCACAGGGCAGCCATGTTGGAGGTACATGGAACATAAACCATGCAACCAAACTTGTACCTTTTCCTGATTATTGTTGCTCAAAATGGTCAATTTTGGTCAACCAAATATAAGCTTATAAGATTAGCAAACTATTTTCTCATCGATTTACTTTGCTATTAAATTGATTGAAGATGGACATTTTAATTGTTTAATTGGGGTTTTTACAGATCTGCATTTTGATCTAAAATGTACTAGTAGACTATTACATTTGAAATTCTAAAAAGCTTACATATTCAAATGGCCGATTTGTACCTTGGGTTTCAGACTGTCATTAATGAGCTAATACTGAGCCTCTCTCACCATCCACGCACCATGAAACTTTTGCAACATTTAAAAACAAAACAAAACAGGTAGGTCACTGTGTCAGGGTAGGAAATGACCTCAGTTTTTCAAAAAGTCGCACCCTTTCCTGCTGACCAAGTCCTTCTCTGTAAGTTTTAGGAGCATCCATGCATTTTACTGTATTTTTCTGTGGTTTAGAAATCCTAAAATCATCTTAAATTCAATATCCAGCATGTAATCTATCCTGTTGGTTACATTCCAGTATCTCCAATATGACCTTGCATCTGGTAACTGACTAACTGTTACATTAGTCCAGACACTCCATTGCCTAGAATGTCTAACTGTGGTATGAGGACCATGGGTGGGATGCAAGCTCCCTCTAGTGGTACATGGAGGAATATCAGAGATATTCTTTTTAATGAAATAAATAAATTTAACAACATATAACACTAGCAGGTGTCCGCAGCTCCAAATAATACCAAATAGTAAGGAGATATGACTCAAGTTACCTCAAATTTGGATTTATTTGGAGCAGGAAAAAACCTGCTTTCTGAAGGAACGGTCCATTCATTTTGTCAACCATAATGGTGGTACTCGTAGAGCTAAATGTTTTGCGCGATGGTATGCAGTGTAAATAGTTTGAGAAACACTGCTCTATTGCATTAAATGCAAAAGTGTGACTAACATTTGCCCACTGCTGAGCAAAATATCAGAAATACATTTCAGTATGATTTAGTACTGCAACAGCACCATAAACAACGGATGTAAAATGACCACAGAATTGGATTAACGCAAAAGCACACTGTAGCAGTGGTGGATCATATGTTTAATTTGGTTCAATTCACTGGCAACTCGTTGTATAAGAGCAGCTATTGGTGTCTTTCCAAGTTAAAAATGGATGTTATTGTTTAAGGTGATTCTCACAAGTTGTTTCTTATATCTAGCTGATAAATTGGAGTGGGGTAACTGCACAAACGATGCCGCACGGATTGAAGCAGGAGAGGAGCCCTGTCTGAACACCTACGCCAACTGGCTGGTCGTTATCCTCCTTGTCATCTACCTGCTCTTTACCAACATAGTACTGGTCAACCTACTCATTGCTATGTTCAGGTACACGTTTAGGGATTGAGAATGATTTGTTCAGTTCTAACGCTGTTTTACTTACTAAACAGAAGAAATTGCATGTTCTATGAACATACACCGATGAGCCACAACATTGAAACAACCTGTCTTATATTGTAATGTTGAATAGGTCCCCCTCGTGCCATCAAAACAGCTCTGAACTGCTGAGGCATGGACATCACAGACCTTTTAAGGTGTCCTGTGGTATCTGGTACCTGGATGGTAGCAGCAGATCCTTTAAGTCCTGTAAGCTGTGAGGTTGGGCCTCCATGAATCAGACATCCGTTGGTCATTTTGAAATCTGAGAAATTTGGAGGCCATGTCGATACTAGGCCACGTCCATGGCTCAGTTCTGATGATCAGGTGTCCATAGTAACTGCTTTCAGTCATGGACACAGCCCCATAATGCATTGTATGTTCTCACACCTTTCTATCATAGCCAGCATTCATTTTTCAGCAGTTTGTGCTGACCTAGCTCCTCTGTTGAATTGGACCTTCGCTCCTTAAGGCCACCAGTGAGCCTTGACCCTGTCACCCGTTCCCAGCTTGTCCTTCCTGGGACCAATTTTTGTAGGTACACCCATTACATACTGGTAACACCCCAGCAGACCTGCTATTTCTGCTCTGACCCAGTTGTCTAGCCATCACAATCTGGCCCTCATCAAAGTCACTCAGATCTACACTGCCCATTTTACGTTCTTCAAACACATTAACTTGAAGAACTGACTGTTCACTTGCTGCTTAATGTATCCCACCCTTGGACAGATGCCATTCTAACTAGATGATAAGTGCTATTCACTTTACCTTGGAGTGGTTTTAATGTTGTGGCTGAGGAGTGTGTAGGAGAGCACAGCTGTCTACACACATAATAACATTTAAATCTACTGTCCACAGCTACACCTTCTCAAAAGTACAGGAGCACAGTGACACCTACTGGAAGTTTCAGCGTTACAACCTGATTGTGGAGTACCACTCAAGACCCTGCCTGGCACCGCCGTTCATTATCATCTCACACCTCAACCTTTTCATCAAGAGATACATCCGTCAAATCCCCTCAGCCAAGAGCAAGCACTTTGGTAAGAAGTTGCAAGCGGAGCATGAAGACAGGATATGAGTGAGAGGAGGACTAATATTTAGCAGGGGAAGGAGGGAGCAGTAAATAAAAACTATGGTAAAAGGGTAACAGACAATGACACAAGTATGGGCTAAGTGATGAAATCACATTGTGGGAAAAACTTGTCAGTGTAGGTATTGTGGCCTTCTAAATTTTAGCCCAGGTCTTGTTGGACGATTGTAAAGTTGATGTTGAAAACACTTATCAGTCAGTCAGTATCACTGTGAACCACTGTAGTTAGCAGACTGATGGCAAGACACGATTTGCCAGTTGTTCTGCGTTCCAGCTCTCACCCACAGTCAAAAGCTTTGGGTAACCACCAAAGACTGTTGATAGCAGTTGAAATTAGTTTCTTTTGCAGGGTGTTTGTGTTTACCTTTAGGCAAGGGTCCCACTCAAAAACACTTCACATCGCTTACATGACATCTATTTTGATGTTAAAACAGTGTGCACACTGAAACCAATAACAAAGGGCAAAGATGAACAAAAATGTTCAGTGTGTCAGATTTAGGAGGATTTATTAGCAGAGTATGGCAGAAATTGAATATAATATTCATAAGTATGTTTTCATAACGGCATATTCACCTGAAAATAAGAATTGTTGTATTTTTGTTACCTTGGAATGAGCCTTGATATCCGTGGATCCATGGATTCTGCTATGTTCTACTGCAGCCACTTTAGGTTTTCCTACATTGTAGGAAGGGGAGGGTGAGACAAGGTGTGTGCAATCTGCAAGATCACTGGTAGATGCCACTAAATCATAATGGTCATTTAAGGCCTTTGCTCAGATGCATCCCAGATTGGGTTACAAGCCCAGGAACAGCGATGTTTTTTTTTTTTTTGTGGGACTCTTAGACTGGGAACTAGTCCTGGAGGAGCTCAGACAACTAGCAGGACCTCAGCATTCTCATTCATGTTGAAAGGATCCAGTGGAGGTGGTTTGGACATCTCTCCAGAATGCCTAACAGACTTACCTGCAGTACCTCCACTGATAGAAGTCTGTGTTTTTATTCTGGGCACCATTCTCCAACTGGTCGATCTCTAAGGATACTTGTGCACATGCAATCATGTGCGATCATGTGCACTACTCTTCCTTTTCAGTCTCTTTATTGATCATCTCTGTCCTCAGTTTTGGAGCTGCGGGGCAGAGAGGCCAGCCGTCTTAACACATGGGAGGCTATCCAGAAAGAAAACCTCCTCTCAGCTCAGAATAAGCGACAGAGGGAGAGTGACACAGTGCGACTCAAATGTACATCTATCAAGTAAGTTGCCTCTGCTGTTGTTCTGCCTTTATATAATGTGAAAAGACATATATGTGCAAGAGCCATTTCTTTTTCACGGCCAATTAAATTTTACTGACAAAAAGAAATGTGGAATATACAGCCCAGCCAAAACACCAGCATAAAATTACATATTTTTGGATTTTGGTATCAGTAACAAGATAATGTAGTACAGAAATTACATCAGTGTTGGGGAATGTTACTTTTAAAAGTACCTACATGACAAGATTACTACCATTAAAAAGTAACTTGTTAGAATTCTTTAGTGTTACCAAAAATGAAAAACACTTCATGATTCCTTGTGCATGTTGGTTTGGTTGGTGAACTGGGCAGAGGCATATTACACATATATCCTACACTATAACATGCTTCAACATGTAGCTAAAGAACCATTTAGCTCCTCAAAACACATGTCTACATACAAACTACAAAAGTGCACAGGCTTTTCAAATCACGTAGACTCACCCAGCCGATGTTCTCTGTAGTTTACTCTTTTATAATGCAGGGGAAGTTTTTCGAAATGTGTCTTGCATAGTCAGTTCCTGATGGAACCTCTAAGGCTCTCTCCACATGCGCACAAATCTGTATGGAGTTGGAGTAATAACTCGAAAAAAGATTTGATCATGAGGAATTTGTTCAATATATCCATCTTGAGACCTGTCTCGAGAAACTGAGTAGCTGCGTTTCCACCACAGGAATTTTCCCCAGGAACTAGGAGGAACTCAGTGCAATTCCACCGCTGTGACCAGGGTCTAAATTAAGTTTAGGGACATTATTTTAGCCTCCAAAAAACTCACTGCTTGGGGGATAGTACTTTCCAGAAGTAGAGTTACTTTGGATGTTGGGCTAATAGTGCTGAACATTTCAAAAGCAAACATTAGCTACATACTACTGGCAACTGCTAACCACTTTATATAGAGTCATTGCTGCTGTATAGTCACATGCAAAAATGACGTGTGAAAACAGCCATTACTTTTTCATACATCAATGGACTAACTTGCCTTCTTTGCAAGTCTTCAGACAGTGATGGAACCGCAGACAGCAACAGGCTGAAGGAACCTTTAGTCCCTTGAAATGTAGTTCCTGGGACTAAAAGTTCCAAGTACTTTGGATGTAAACGTGGATAGTGATTTCAGTATCTACTAAGACTGTAGACTCTCCCTGTCCTCTGTCTCAAATGACAAAAGTCACCCTCAGAGTCTGCTCCTGTGACAGGTCCAAGCAGCGGTACTTCCTGCAGAAGTGAAAATGCAGTAAAATTAGCAGACTACTTATTTGAAAATGTAACTAATACGTACTGCAAAACTAACATGTTACATTGTTCATTATACCAAAAAAGTAATCTGAGTACTGTAAGATATTAATGCTGAATGACATGTGCTGTATGTTTGAGATACAGTGTTCCTTACATAGTCCACTGACAGTGACAAGTTTATTTTCTACATGCAATATTTTGTCCACAATTGTTTTTAGTGAAATATTTGTATTAAATCTTAGTACGTTTCAGTTCAACTTTTACATTTGTTTCTCTTTCATTTAGAGAAGTTTCCAAAGTCCTGAAGTCTACTGGAGCTTGTTGAACTGAGCTGAACTCAGACTGACATTCTAGCTGAGGTTTGCAGCTGGTTTATTTATGTGTGTTTGTTTCTGCAGGGTGGACAGTGTGCTGAAGCAGATGGCAGAGATCCGTGACCATGACCGAAGGTTGCGGCTGCTGGAGACAGAGGTCAGTGGTGCCTTAAAGCTGCGGTAGGCAGTTTATTTTTGGTGTCATTAGTAGGGCTGCAACTAACGATTATTTTTTTAGTCGAATTAATTGGTAGTTTATGTTCTGGATTAATCGATTAACAGTTGTTTGTTTTAAAATGTCAGAAAAATGTTGATTAGAGATATTCAGTTTGCCATCATAGAGAAGTAAAGAAACCAGAAAATATTGAGCTGAAATCCCTTATCATAAGGCAAAAGTTCCCTCAAGCATAATGTAATTCAAGTGGTCTGAGAGAAAACTAGTGCTCTGCTCCTCCTCTTGGATTTTAGAAAATCTAGCCCGTGACAGGAGACTTTGGCCAATTAGACGTAAGTAAGATTGTTAGATAGCTGATTGTTGAATCTCACTCTCTCACTGTCATGGGAGTGAGACCATCCTTTTCCAGATTTGCTCATTGCACCTTTAATGCACATGCAAGATCTAATGGCCTAAGCTGTACTAGTCATTATTAGTCATATTGCAGCCTGGAACCACAATTCAGGCTCTATTCAAGTCCAGAAAATGTGTTGTTGTTTTACCAATGAAATCTTTATGCATAGTCCTCTTAATTTTCCTTTACAATGAAGCATCTATCCCAGCAAGAGGCTTTTGGTGCTTCTTCACCCTAGTGGCACAAATTCAACTCAACTCATCATTGCCTCTGACTTTGACCAGCTATAAATGGCATTTTCCTGGTCAACTAACGTAAAAATAAAACTAGAGCCTCCATATTTTGACAAAATACCATAGGTGTCGCTCAGTTTCATTGTGTCCAATTGATGCAGACATGGGTAAACTGATATTGGTCTGTGGTATCTGGTATCTGTGTGTAGAGTGTGTCTGGTTTCTCTGCAGCTGTTGGTTCTGCCTGCTCAGCACTCATCCATCTCTGTCTGTGTACCTCTCTCTCAGATGGAGTACTGTTGTAGCGCCCTCTCCTGGATGACAGAAGCTCTGTCTCAGAGTAATCTGATAAAGGCCAGCCGCCCCCCTCCACTCCTCAGAGGTAAAGTCAATGGAGATCTAAACACACAGTAACAGGTTGCAGACAATTATTGAAGTTTTTAATATCATCAAATTTTTCATTTGATGATATTAAAAACTTCAATACACTACATTATAACAAATTGTTGCATAATTAAATTGTCAGGCTGATAATAAGGTGGGTAGATGGCTTGATATCACTTCTTCATGCCTGATACAATACAACAGCCTTGAGTATCTGCTGATACAATACCCACCGATACTGTCTTTGTCCCTCTCTTATTGAGCGAAGTTGTTAATAATACATTTGTATGGATGCGTTTTGCATCTAGACATCCGACACCATTTTTTGCCTTCCAATATTGATTCAGATACCTAAACTTTCTGCACGCTCTCACTTTTGTACCACATAACCTTAGTAAAATGTAGAGCTTGCGCACCTGTAGGGCCAGGGGCGCTCACTGTTCAGAGATCAGAGAACCTGTTTGGCCATCCTGGCCAAGTTTAGATGAAGCAACGCCCACTTCATTATGATGACAGCCTCAAAAGCTTACAGCTTAACCTGACACGCCAGATGGTTTGTTGCACAGAACCATCTGGGAAATCGTCCTTAGAAAGAGAAGGGCAGGCACTTTCCAAAAACACTTGATTGGATGAACCATCTGACGATCACATCTAACACGGGCTAACTTCAACCAATCAGATCAAAGTCTTGCCAAAGCTGGTTTGGGAGAAGACCAAAAATCTCTTGCCTTCAGAAAAGCCTTCAGTGCCATTCTGTGCTCTTCTTTCAATGAAGAAATGCTCTCCAGTTCTGATATAACCAATGCTATCACAGTGGCTATGCTAACCTCTTCAGGAGCTGCCATTGTTTGAGACGAGTCACTTCCATGGACGTTTCTTGTCACACCTAAAACCACGCCTGTATCTGCCAGTAGTCCCTCCTACGATACTGATTGGCTGCACCACTTTTGATGTTGATACAAACGGATAACTTGAAGCCTAGCAAGATGGATTCTTGTGCAATCTTATAATCTCACGAATCCAGCTGCCTTTCAAGGTAACATTCTTAGTGCCTGGGGCTTATAAATTACCTGGTAAAAACAACCTGTTCAAACTGTGAAACATATATTCTACTCCTAAGAAGGAAGAAATACACAACTTACAACATAATTCAGTCCTGCATAAATTCTTGGCTGTTTTGCTTTTCTCTAATTAGGTGTAGATACCTTCATATTAATCTTCCAGCGGTGCAGTGTCTGTAGTATCTGGAGATGCCTGTAGGCCTATTGTTTTTTGTTTTTGCTGCCATATTGAATTTTTTGTCTCACTGAAGGATCCTATTTTGGATTAAGAATTATTTTTTCTTCTGTTACAGATACAAGTCCACTGTCTCCAGGCTGACTCTGAACTACAGGATCATACGCACATATGCACTCACTCACACACACACACAGACACACACACACACACACACACACACACACACACACACACACAGAGAGAGAGAGACTTGTGCTACTATATTTGTGGGGCCCCATCATTGGCATGATGCATTCCTTAGCACCTTAACCTAACTCTGCCCATTACAACTAAGTGCCTAACCCTAACCCTAAAACCCCTCAAACAGCCTTTTAAACTTGTGGGGTTAACATTTTGGCCCCACAAAGCTGGTTGGACCCCACAAGTAAAATAGTTAAATAAGCTCAGACACACACACACACACACACACACACACACACACACACACACACACAGAGAGAGAGAGAGAGTTTACTTAGGGCCTTTGTGTGTAGCTTGTTTGGTATTCTGCCAACATTTCATTTATTTTATTTTACTAGGTTACTAGATTGTTTAATTAAGAGAATATTATGTTGAGTTAAAATTCACTCATTTTTTCTAGTAGTGCCGGCATATATTGCAGTCTGCTTCTTTTGATCCCAAATGGGGTCCCCAATGGTCTGAGAATTACACAGAGTTTTAACCTTCATGTGACCAAGATGTCTTGTTAATATGTTTGTTAAGATGATTAAAGGTCTGGTGTGTAAGATTTACAGGGATGTATTGGCAGAATATGGCAGAAATGGAGTAGAATATTCAAAAGCATGTTTTCATCAGTGTATAATCACTTTAAACAAGTTATATGTTGTGTTTTCGTTACCTTAGATGAGCCTTTTACAGTATACCTACATGTTTCTATAGTAGCCCAGAACAGACAAACACTGGCTCTAGATACAGTCTTTTCATGTTTTGTACAAGTAGGTTTTCCAACAGTCTTGGAAGAGTAGAATGAGACAAGGTGTTTGCAATCTGCAAGTTTATCGCTAGATGTCATTAAATCCTACACAATGGTCCTTTAAGTAAGCCAGTGATCACCTGTTTATGAGATAAAATGCTATTGAATGCTGAGAACCTTATGTGAGGAGTGCAACCTGCACTCATTAACTACTGCACTAATCAATATTTTTCTATCAATGATGGATCAAGTTACTATAATGTGAAAGGAGCCACTCATAATGACAACTCCACATTACATTACATTGGCAGTGCCTTAACAGTACCTTAAAATAATGCCAGCTACAATGGTATCTACAACAAAAAAACACAGAAAGCAGTGCTGGCCACTGCATGGATGGACACACAAGACTGTACGCAACTCCTTGTTGTACAGTTGGCTCATTGTGTGTGCAACAGCTCAGAAGGAATGCACAGCATCAGCCATGTATGCATTCACATGGAATAACAAACAAACAAACAAACAAAAAAACTACTAAAGCACTGGTACTGGTGCTGTGGTGGAGGTAGTGGGTGGTGGGGTGGGGGTGGGGTTATCTTGTGGAAAACTGACATCAATGCATTTTCTGAGATGTGATATTTTCATATTATAATATTGTATGTACCTCTGTTTTTTTACGCAATGATTCAATCTATACAGATACTTTGTGTATGTTTCAAAATAAACACTGTAGAGCAGTCTGATTTATTTCAAAGTCTTCAAAGTCTTAATAAACAGAGACTTTTGTCTACATTTTAACAGTGAGATCATTCTGTTTTTCAACATTAATATACTTATTTCATCTGTCTGTCTGTTTGTCTGTCTGTCTGTCTGTCTGTCTATCACCATACTTTGGTTTTGTAGAGCCTTGCATTTTTGAGTTAGGGTTAAAGCGATATTCCACTCCTAGATGATAATCCACTCAATATGTACTCACCCCTATGCCGATGTGAAGATGGGTGAAGATCTTCAGTTCACAGGGTCCCAGGTAGCATGTAAACACGGCGTCAATGTATCGCGAGACTTCGTATATATCTCTTAATGGATGCACGTGTGAAAGAGATCAACACTGTGTTTACATGCCACCTGCTACATTTGGTCTCCAATCACTGCCGTTAGCTGCAACCCTGTTTTCTGCTGAAACCTCAGGATTGTTTTGTGAACTGAAGATCTTCACTCATCTTCACATCAGCATAGGGGTGAGTACATATTGAGTGGATGATCATCTAGGAGTGGAATATTGCTGTAAATTCAAAAAGTGGATAAGAGTGGTTAAAATCTAAAAGTGGTTAAAATGCACTTGCTTGTGATGTAGCAACCTCTCTCTGTGTATCTGAGGTCAACACCATAGTAATGGTAAAAATATATGGTATTAATAATAACAATAATAATAATAATAGTAACAGTATACTACAATACAGTATAGTATTAATATACTCTAAAGCTTTGTAGTATGGTATAATACATATACTAGATAACTTAGCAATATTCAGTGTAGTAACAATAAAAATCTCAGATTAGACTTATTCTTTTTTCAAAACAGTCTTAACATTCTCTAAATCAGTCAATAAGTCAGTAAATTGGCCAGTGCCACCTGGAAGTTGTTCTTATATACAAATCTCTGATTTGTTCTATGATTCTGTTGACACTGACTGCGCTCTGTAGGAATGGCATTTTTGTAAACAAGGTCAATTATGACTTTGTATGATACATTTACCAAATGGGCCAAAAATAAGTCCTTCTTATCATTCCTGTTCTTTGTGCCTGATGGCGCAACTATGTCCCAGTCTGCTCACGGTTGATCACTGCAATGGCTTTTGTAGTCTGTCCTCTTGCCCTAAGTCTAGCATTTTGGGCATTTTGAATCAGCTTTGCTACTGGTCTCTTTTCCAGTTTTGAGTCAATGATCTCATTTGCAAAGCAAGAAAGCACAGCAACAGCAGCACAACTTGGATCTCCATGCTAACAGGCTAAAGCTGAACCTACGTCGTGGCCAGATATGCACCTCCCCAGAAACGTAACTGCACATTGCAGCGCCACAGACTGCAACAGCTGTGATTTGTCTGCTTGGTCACTACGCATTCCATCCTATGCATATCTGGCTGCTGCTTGAACAACATGGAGCAAATCAAGGAGAGGTTAACTGAAGAAGATCTGCGGACTTCTTCACCTCAACAAAGACTGCCAAATGGCAGCAAATTTGGGGAAAGATATTTTCACGAACATCGGTATGGACACTGTGGAGTTTGTATAATCTTTATGGGTCATTAGGCTACAGTGGAAACACAAACAACAATGGGCCACAGGAACCTTTTAGTTCCTTGAAATTAAAGCCTCAAGGACTAAAAGTTCCAGGTACTTTTGGTGGAAATGGACCTCAAGAGTGATTCAAAGACCCCTATGAATCAGCCAGAGCAAAGCAGCCAAACCTCACCCAGGATAAGTACACTGGGGCCCATCCTGGAGCTAGACTTGGGAGGGGATCTCACCGTCAGGCGTCTGGTGGCCAAGTCTTGCCTGAAACAGCTACATGGAGCTGCCACCCTGTGGGTTCACCACCCGCAAGGTCAGGCAATGGGGTCATGTGCCTTGCAGGCCGGCTTGCTGACACTTGGCATTGCAGACTGGTTGTAGGGATGTGGAATGTGACCTCTCTGGCAGGGAAGGAACTGGAGCTGGTGCAGGAGGTGGAGCAATACCAACTAGATGTAATTGGGCTCATCTCTATGCACAGCACTGATTATAGGGGGGCAAGGGATCACAGTCGGGATTGGGCCATCTAAGGAGCAATTAACCTGGAATCACTATAGCTTGTTACCTATCTGTCCCACACAGACACTCAACCTTCAAGCAACTGGCTGACCGGAGTTCTCCCTGGAGAACGAAAGGGTCACTTCTATCCAAATCCAAGCTGATGGGTGGAAGGCTCTGACTGTTGTGTTTCCTTATGCCCCAAACAGCTCAGAGTAGTTCAAAGTATGTGGCCCACTTGGAGTCTCTGGGTGGCGTCCTGGAAAGGGTGCTGTTTCGTGGCTCTATAGCTCTGCTGGAGGTACGGCCTACCTGATTGGAGCTAGTGGGGCATCTTTTTGTTGGACCTCTGTGATAGTCAAGGATTGCCCATAACAAACAAGCTTAAGGTTGTTCATAACCATACTTAACACGTGATAACTACCTGCTGGTGAGCTGGATCAGATGGTAGGGGAGGCTGCTGGACAGACCAGCTAAACCCAAACATGTAGTCAGGGTGAACTGGGGGGTGGCGGAGTCTGCATGTTGAAATATCCTTGGGCCAAATACTGAACCCCAAATTTCTCCCAAAGGCATAGCCATCAGTGTTTTTATGAGTGTAGATGAGTATTAGTTAGTTTCTGATGAGCACTTGGCACCTTGCATGGCAGCCTCTGCCATCAATGTATGAATTTTCTGTGTGAATGGGTGAATGTGACATGTAGTGTAAAGCGCTTTTAGTGGTTTAGTGGTAGAAAACCACTATATAATCCATCCACAACTGGGAACATCTTGTGGAGGACCCTGTCTGTGAGGTCTTCAACTCAAGGTTCTTGAAGAATTTCTTGTGCATCCTGGGGGTAGCTGGAAGCATAGAATCTGAGTAGGCCATGTTCAGAGCCTCCACTGTAGAGATTTTGGTTGGTTGGATCTGTGGTCAGAAAGTCATAGGTGCCTGTCGCAATGGCAACCTAAGAGGAAGGAAGCCAGCAAGCTGAAGAAGGATGCCTTTTTGGGCTTCACTGGCCCAGGGGTCTCGTGAATCAGCAAACAAGTACCAGGAGGCCAAACAGGCTTCAGTTTTGGCAGTCAGTGAAGCAAAAACTCAATTGTGGGAGGCTATGAAGTAGGGCTTTTGGTTAGCCTTAAGGAAGTTCTGGCAAACCGCTTGATGACTAGGGAAAGGGAAAGCAGGGCTGTGTTCAGCTAGGGAGGGGAACTGCTGACCCATACAGGGTATATTGTTTGAGTGGAGGAAAAGGCACTTTGAGGAACTCCTGAACCCATTCTTTGGGACAATGGGAATTTGGAAGATACACTGCCTGGCCAAAAAAAAAGTCAAACCAAAAAAGGTCATACACTCAATATTTTGTTGGACCGCCTTTAGCTTTGATTACGGCACGCATTCGCTGTGGCATTGTTTCGATAAGCTTCTGCAATGTCACAAGATTTATTTCCATCCAGTGTTGCATTAATTTTTCACCAAGATCTTGCATTGATGATGGTAGAGTCTGACCGCTGCGCAAAGCCTTCTCCAGCACATCCTAAAGATTCTCAGTGGGGTTAAGGTCTGGACTCTGTGGTGGCCAATCCATGTGTGAAAATGATGTCTCATGCTCCCTGAACCAGTCTTTCACAATTTGAGCCCGATGAATCCTGGCATTGTCATCTTGGAATACGCCGTGCCATCAGGGAAGAAAAAATCCATTGATGGAATAACCTGGTCATTCAGTATATTCAGGTAGTCAGCTGACCTCATTCTTTGAGCACATACTGTTGCTGAACCTAGACCTGACCAACTGCAGCAACCCCAGATCATAGCACTGCCCCCACAGGCTTGTACAGTAGGCACTAGGCATGATGGGTGCATCACTTCATCTGCCTCTCTTCTTACCCTGATGCGCCCATCACTCTGGAACAGGGTAAATCTGGACTCATCAGACCACATGACCTTCTTCCATTGCTCCAGAGTCCAATCTTTATGCTCCATAGCAAATTGAAGCCTTTTTTTCCGGTTAGCCTCACTGATTAGTGGTTTTCTTAAGGCTACACAGCTGTTCAGTTCCAATCCCTTGAGTTCCCTTCGCATTGTGCGTGTGGAAATGCTCTTACTTTCACTATTAAACATAGCCCTGAGTTCTGCTGTTGTTTTTCTTCGATTTGATCTCACCAAACATTTAAGTGATCGCCAATCACGATCATTCAGGATTTTTTTCCGGCCACATTTCTTCCTCGAAGACGATGGGTCCCCACTATCCTTCCAGTTTTTAATCATGCGTTGGACAGTTCTTAACCCAATTTTAGTAGTTTCTGCAATCTCCTTAGATGTTTTCTCTGCTTGATGCATGCCAATGATTTGACCCTTCTCAAACAGACTAACATCTTTTCCATGACCACGGGATGTGTCTTTCGACATGGTTGTTTAGGAAATGAGAAGCAACTCATTGCACCAGTTGGGGTTAAATAACTTGTTGCCAGCTGAAAGATAATCACCCATGCAGTAATTATTCAATAGGAGGCTCATACCTATTTGCTTAGTTAAATCCAGGTGGCGACTTTTTTTTTGGCTGGGCAGTGTATGTATCAGTGCTTTAATTTGAATGGCTGCAGTTAGTTTGGTAACAAACTAAAAGCAGAGAGCTTTTGTAAGGATTGGATTTTACAGTCTGATCATATAGCTGTAGGCCTACATACCAGTACAGACCATGTACAAAATGAACACACAAAAGTATTAATAGAAAAGAATAATTTGATCATTTTCAGCCAGCACTACATTAGAGCTTTAATTCAATCTTCCATCCCCCTTACACACACACACACACACATGCACACACACCATTCCCCTTAGGTAACTTTATCGTGGAAAGTGATTTCCTACTTTAGACTGCCCTTACATGGAAAGAGCTTGGGTTGGATGTGGCACTGGATCAGATTCAGGGAGGCAAATGAATCCTGCTGGGGAATGTCAGATCTGGTTGATGAATGGGCTGATGCAGTGCATTTGCTGTCATCTCTTCACCTCACAACACCCTGTCCAACACCTTAAATAACACATATTCTTTTTCTTTTAACCCCAACAAGTTAGAGTTAAATGAGGTCCTGTTTGTGTCTTTGCACGGGTGCCAACAACTTCCCCAAGTTAAAGCAAAGCAAAGTGTCACATATGCATCAGCTATTATTCCAAGATGATGATAATTATCAGGTTTTCTTGGGACTGTATGGGGAGAAGGAATTAAACAGTGGCAATAGTTAACTAAATGGGTCAAGTGGGTCAGTGCAGGCAGAGTCAGTGGTCCAAACTAAGAGAGAAGAAATGTCTTTGGCATGTCTGAGCTCATCTCCACTTTCAGCCACTTTGCAGTCTTCATCTCGATCTGATCTCCTCTCTCATTCTGTCCTTTCCTTTTTCTAACTCAGCTGTTTCTGACTGCCACTAGTCTGTCACCATCAGAAACTTCATTACGACTTGCTCTCAAACCTATGCTGTAGTATCAAAGATGATGTGCTCTCTAAAGCTTTAAATAGTGACTGATAATGGTGATGATGTAAATCTTAATATGCTAGTACAAGACTTAAGTCTCCTTTATGTTAAATGTGCTGGGCTTGGATTTGTTGGCAGTTTTATTTGATTTAGGGACTACATATGGCTATATTGTAGCCAGTCCAGTTTTACTTGGCTATAATATGTGCAAAGATTATGGATCCTCAACCAGGGCTGTTTTTTTCAGTATCATCACTGAGACTTTTATCAATACTTGACTCAACTGACCAAACAATCAAATGTAAGCTTAAACCCATGAAAAACTAAGACAAAAAGTAAAATCAACACTAAATCACCAGCATTTCTATTGGGCCTGAATAAATAGAAATACAGGTTTTAAATAGCATTTTGTGTTTTCTTTGTCTTTTGCATGTGTACAAAATGGGGTTAATGGAGTGAGGACACTCTCACTGACGTCACAGCAGTGTGCAAAACAAGTACATGTATTTATTGATTTATGTCAAGTTTGGTTTATGATGTGTTTCAGAGGCTGCTGTCATTGACCTCTTTCTTCGTGCATGTGTAGGTGAGAATTGACAGCGACTGTCGGATACTGTGCTGGTCCCACACAGACAGAGCCAAGGAAGCTCACATTACACTGACTCCGACAGTGTGGAGTTTTAAATAGAGTGGTTGTCAACTCCTCATTGCACAAATCCGTCTATTTTTGGCACAGTGTGTAGGGGGAGGGACAAACAAGTAGATGGGCTAGAGATCAGTGTCTGGGTTTGGCCCACACCCCTGGTTGTGCATACACTCTGGCTGCATCAGCAGGGGGATATACTGGGGATACAAGCAAGAATTTCTAAAAAGATGGTTTGAAAATGGTCCCGTAATTCAGATATGATTATGGAGACCAACAGTCTGCCCCCTACATGCTGCAAAGTCCATTACATCTCACAGTATGATATTGTTGGACAGAATGCACAATGAAATAATAATTTAGATAAAAATGTTTGTCTTGACAGTGGCGAAAGGTCCTAGGGTTTTTGAAATCTACAGGATATACCTCCTTAAGACCATTAATGTGCACAGGAAATTTCATGGCAATCTACTCAAAGGATCTTGGGATATTTTAGGTCAGTGTCTCTAGGAATTAGGTTCCATTTGGATGGTTGTGCAGAGCACCACCGATGTTCAATTCCAATGTTAAGTGCCAAGGGTATGCTTTAGCAAAGTTAACAGTATTGGGGTCAGTACGCCATAAACAGAGTCCATTTTATATTGTCTAACAATAGAAAAAAGACTGTAAAGAGGACCAGCACAAGAAAGCCCAGGCTTGGGTCCATCAATTTGTATGACTTTCTGAAAGTGACAGTCTGACATTCCAGGTTTGTGAAAGAGGGAAAAAGAGCTCCTCCAAGATCTCTTTTTTTCAATCTTTACCCAACTACTTGTCACTTTCCATGGCATGTACAAGCGACTGTGATGTCACAAATGTCTTTGAGGAGTGACTGACTGAAATGAAATATTATCCTCCTTTGAACAATAATTATGTTTTGCCCCTCACTCTGACAGCTAGCTTTTCACCCCGCCTTTGACCAAGGCTGTTTGGGACAGCTATAAATACTTTTGCCTTTCGGCGTGATTGGACGACACTTTGTACGAAGTAGTTTGTTTTAAGCATACCCCAGTGTTGAGGTCAGGGTCATTGATGGGCATGTAGGATCTCCAACTTTAATGCCAGTGTCTGGAGTTTGCATCCCTTTACAGATGAGTGATTGGTGTTGATTTTTCGTACCTTTGACTTGTAACAATGTCTTATCCCTGGTGTTCTGGTTGTCTACACTAAACATACCTTGGCCATAGGCATGATGATGAGGCTCTTTCCCAAAAAGTAAGAGTGTTGTAGTTGCCATGCATGGATATTTTGAAATTTGAAAAAATCTAAAATTTTGGCATTTGCAATCTTTAAGAATCTTCTGATATCAATGCCCTGTCTGATAATATTATAAAGCTAGATGTCCATTTTTACCCGGGGGTGGCAGTGCAAGAAAGCTTCCAAAATGGAAAGATGTACGTCCTCTAATGTGACAGTGCAAGAATTCAACCATTTATACCCAACAAACAAATCATAGAAATCCAAAGATGTGTCAAGATACATTATCCTGGATTGGAGGGTTGGTCTAAGAGTAATGTTGGGTTCATGGTACTCTCGAGGAAAAGGTCAGGGAGTCACTTAAATAATTAAGAATCACCCTCTGAGAGTATTAATATTCATACCAAATGTCAGAGAACTCTGGCCAGTTCATATTGAGATACCTTACTCTGGACCAAAGCATTGGATGGACGGACAGTCTAACCGCCCAAATGATCTACCGATATCGTTATCACTGCTGCTAGTGGCCTGAAATGCTCAACCTCCTACTCCGAAAGGAAGATGTTGTAACAAATAATCAGTCTGCACTGTGTACGACTGACCCTCCTGTCTCTCACAGTATATGGTCATAATTGCCTGGGTCTACTCCTGCTGCGGCCCTCTGTGAAGTTAAGCTTGGACCCTTGTTCTAAAGTTAAACTTGAACATTTGATGACGATGAAAAAGCAAGTATGCTCCACTCGTTCCTTATACCCCCTCCAATCACTCCCTTCTACTCTGACTAGCTTAACTTATGGATTGCGCAGGCCTGCCCACCAGCATGTGCCCCTGTCAGTCAGCCTGAGTGCCCCCCCTTCTTCTTAGCTTACCCCATAGGTTGGTCAAACTCTTTTTCTGTCGCTCTCACATTAGTCCTGTCTGTGTCTCCAACGTTGACCAGTTACTGAGGGCTCTCGTCTCAGCTTCTTATTGCAGTCTTAACTGATCGCACAGGTGCTGCACTGGACTAAAAGACACACTGTCTTCTTGTGGTCCCATATTCAAAGGGAGGGCTGCCTACTTTTCTAAGGATAATTTTTGCCCGGACTTGGGAACAAGTGTCTGGATTTCAGCTTGGAATATCTTCACTGCGCTGGACCTTGTCTACTGGATGCCATTATAACTGGTGTCCATTTCCTACTGTAGCAGTCTGTCTGAGTGTGTTCCTCTGAGTGGGTTTGAACTTGTGAGGCTGCGTGTGTGTGTGGGACAGATAGGCAACGAGCTGCAGTGCTGGACTCCTGCAGTGATTCCAGGTTAATTGCAAATTAGTTGGCCCGGTCCTGACTGTGATCATGGCATCGTTGAGAAGTTTGATTCTTGCGCTGCTGCTGGCGCTGCTCTGCTCCTTCCACACCCCACTGGCTCCCACTGCCAAGGCACAGGATCTGCCATTCCGCTCCGAGCAAGGTCTGATGGCTGATGATGATGATGATGATGACGACGATGATGATGATGACGATGATGACGATGATGATGACGACGATGATGATGATGACGACGACGATGATGATGATGACGACGATGATGACGACGACGATGATGATGACGACGATGATGATGACGATGATGATGACGACGATGATGACGACGACGATGACGATGATGATGACGATGATGATGATGACGATGATGATGACGACGACGATGATGATGACGATGATGATGACGATGACGACGATGATGACGACGACGATGATGGACGACGAACGACGATGATGATGACGACGACGACGATGATGACGATGACGACGATGATGATGATGACGACGACGACGACGACGATGACGATGACGACGACGATGACGACGACGATGACGACGACGATGACGACGACGATGATGATGACGACGATGATGATGATCATGAAGGTCAGTCACTTTAAATGTTACATGTTCTCATATCCCTTCGTCTCTTCTTGTGTTAGCATAGACATCTACACCTGAAGAACATTTCAAATTGCGTCCTGTCAAAGCTTCAGCTGTCATGAATTTTTGTTTGTTTGTTTGTTCCACATCAGGCTTGATTGGCTATTCAAATTGCCAAAACACAGCTTAACATATAAACTCAGGTATCAGTGAAGGCTGATGCTGTGACATGCAGCTGGTGATGTGCTTCAGGTACAAATGTGTGCATGTACATTAGAGGACAGTATGCGAAAGGGGAGGAGCTAAGCCAAACATTAGCCACTCCCCTCTCGTTGACATTCTTACAACCTCATCATCTCTTTGTCAGTTCTTATTTGAATGTCTCAGAGTTCGTAGGTAATCAAAGTCCCTCCTCCACCCCTTTCCAGCTGTCCATTTTCCCTTGCTGTCTCTGACACTCTGTTCTTTTCCCTGCTTAACTAGAGTTATGAGCACTCTGGGGAAATTGAACTGGCCCATCTGAAGTCCAACTGTCCGAAGTCCTTCGTACAGTACACTAGATATGAACTTGGGGACTGCAGAAGTGTTGATTTGAGAGAGAGAAAGAACAAAAAACCAATTTCACACAAACCAAGCCTGACTTGGAAATCGGTCATTGGGGTCACTAGTCTGAGATCGTTTGATTTTTGTTTCGTTTGAAAGAATGGTTCCTCCACTAGGATCTTCCTTTCTCATTTGTTTTGGATCAGATTGACCTGCATTTGTGTCTTTATGTGAACCTACAGAGAAAGAAAGAGAGACAGTGATATTGGGGGTGGGTTAGGGGATCAGGGTGCCAAGGAAACAAATAGAGGGAGAAAAAAGCGCGAGGGCGGGGTGCAGGAGGGCCACTACCTAAATTCATTCATTTCAAAGCCTAGAGAACCAACAGATGTAAAGTTTCTCTCTTTCTCCATATCTTTTAATCTCTTTCTTTCTCTGTGGAGCATTTATGCCGCTATCTGCTGAAGAAGCGTGTAATGCACAGAATGTATTTTTCAAGTCTGCAGTGTGCACTTGTAAAATTGCTACAGATAAGATACTAGAATAACTTTCAATGTTTCTATGAACAGTGTAATATCATACCTCTTTTTATTTTCTAAAACGCTGATGTTCTAAACCATTAGATACAATAATAACTTTTGATGCACATGTCAGTAGCTTACATTAATGATGAACATGTTTTGGGTTTTATGCAATATTCCCCTTACTGTGCAGTGCTTATTTGGCACTGATATAATTGAATATAAATATTTAAGTCATTTGTGAGACTAAACTGAACAAATGTATACCTCCTCATTTGTTTTGAAATGTTACAACAGTGGATTTGCTGATGATATTTCAGACCTTTGGGGAGAAAGTGTTTGGGAAAAGAGAGAAACATCTTTTCTATAGAGGAAGTAAAAGAGTTAAATTGTCAAGAGATGAAATGGTTGTCTGCTTTTTCTCCTCTTGTTTGGAAAAATGTGAATTTGTGATGACTGTAAACATTCATGTGTGGAAAATATGACAATCACCTCTGTCCATATGTCTTTAACCCTACTTTCATTCATTAAATAAATCAAATGATCATTAAGTGCCTAAATGCAAATCTGTTACGGAAGGCAGAGGACTTGTATTAGAGCTGTAAACATGCATGGAGAACATTGCTTTTATCAGAAGCCTGTGAAATGTATATGGCCATGTTACCTGTATGAGGACCTGAATGCTGAACTACACACATTTGACACTTGTGAGTATTTGTTCTGACTAGAACATTTTCTTCTGAACTGTGTTTTTAAAAATGCTTGTCTGGGAGATTACAGTAGTCGGGGGGGATACAACATGTAATATGCAACAGTCTTAATTAAAGTTAAAGGTTTGATACAGATTTTAACATCTGGTGAAACATTTTCTTTGGTGATTTTGAAACCCAAGATGAACACTTTGAAACCACTGCAGTAACCTGTGCAAAAATAAAAACTCACACAGGTGTGGAATCAAATCACATGGCACATGGCATGAGTGACAAATCTGATGACTTGACTTGACAAATAATAAAAGACTTGGACTATAACACCAGTGACTTGTGACTTCACTTGGACCACTTAGAAGTGTCAGTTCCATAACTACTAAAACAGCCATAAGCGCCATTTTGACCTTTGACCTGACCAAACTCTATTATCTTTCATGATAAATGCCAGACTAAGAGATTAATGTATTTATTCTGTTACTTTGATGAAATAACACAAAAATATGAATTTAGTAAAATTTATTTATCAATATGCATGCCATGCATGTGTATGTAGTAAACTGCGATGAGTCTAATTAATGAATTCATTGTATTTTAATTGGAAATCGAGATATTGACAGAGACAATTGATGGTTGCTAAGCAACTAAGATGCATCTCTAACTGTGTACAAAATACCAATATAACAGTGGCAATTTCCGAGTGGCCAATATGACCACCTATGGCCGCAGTAGGTAAAAATGATCACAGTTTCTTTGCATTTTGTGTAATTTATATAAAAAAACATTTTACATGAAAATACAGACACTTTTAGGAAAAGTCAGGTACAAGCAGCATTGTATTTTTTTTAATTCAACAAAGTTACTGCACATATAAATATGCACATATAAATTATTCATTCCCAGCAAGTCAACACACAGCTTCCAAACAAGTTGCAGGAGAGAACCATGAAGAACTAACATTACATTACGGAGCTCCAGTTGGAAAAAATTCTACCAAAGATCATGTAACACATGAAAACATCTGCACGACCAACTTGCTAATGGGCCTGGCCCTTTTAACTGAATGGATATTGCACCCGAGTTTGCTACAAGAGGTCACAGGTTTGATTCCCAGTCTACACATCCCTTGAGGTTTCAACCCTTGTCTCTTCGGGATGGACCTTAACCAAGGTTGGACATTTCAATCACTTTGTTGATGTAGAAAACAAAAAAAGTGCAAAATCAACAAACAATAAATTGTAGTTTGCAAAATGTGTGGGTTGAAATTTACAGACTGAGACGCAACAACTTCAAACTTTGTTCAACATTTGCATCTGTACAAAGAATGGCAGTCGAGCTTGTGTTTTTGGTGCTGGACTTGTCACTCTTGACTTGGGACACAACTTGGGACTTGCAGGTCTTGACTTTGGACTTGATTGCAAAGACTTTACACTTATATTTCACTTGTGAAACAATGACTTTGTCTCATCTCTGAAAACTGAATGGGCAAAGATTACTTTACATTTAAAAAAGTATCATTGGTGAGATTACAAAGGTAATAACATTCTTATTGTGTTAATGTATCACAGTAGTTGAATGTACTGTAACTGAATGCATTTACTCAAATACTGTATAATTATGAGGTACTTGTACTGTAGTATCTCCCTCTTTTGTTACGTAACATTCCACTACATTTATCTAACAGGTGTATTTAGTGGTCACTTTTTACAAATTATATCCAAGCAATATTGTCAAGTTATATAAATTATGATATATTATTATAGATTCATCTACCCAGTAATTTGTAAAATAGTTAAAATTATCTCACTACCCAGAACATTAAAATGCTGATTAAAGGTTAATGCATAAAATAATATTCCACGCTATTCTGCTGCATACTTTCACTTTGATACTTTAAAGGTCCAGCATGTAACATTTAGGGGCATCTATTGTCAGAAAATTGTAGAAATGCAATATAATATTCATGAGTTTTCATTAATGTATAGTCACCTGAAAATAGGAATTTTCATGAGTTTTCATTAGTCTGGAATTAGGGCTGCCCCTGGATAAAAATTTTCCTCATCAACCAGTAGTCATCATTTCAAGTCGACTAGTCTTTGCACATTTATGATATTAATGTAATTATTTAAATATATATATTCTTGAAAATGATGTGATTTGCCTGTTAAATGTTATGGCAAAAGCAGTAACATTAAAGCAATGTTAACAGTAACAGTAAACTGGTTTTGCCCCTTTCCAGATGCTCCCTTTGTATTTCTTTCATCATATTTTCTCTATTGGAACGGCACTCTAGAGTGCATGTTGTGTCACATTGTCTTAGACTGGGCCATCCAAGAGGGCAGTCTTGCGTGATTTTTTTCGAGCATGGTGGCACCAGGGGGAGGCAATTGTCCCCCCTGCCCTCCCACTGAGTTCACTAGTACTCCTCAACCACTTCATGCCTCCTGTGCCTGCCTGAACTCACCTTGTCTTCATTGCCCCCGGAGTCAGAGTCCTGGTCAGAGCTTGTAAACCACCTCAGTACTGTATTCCCTGCCATGAAACTGGCCTCTGTTAGTCTTGGAGACTATGTCACAGTGTAATAACCTTTTCAGACAGTGACTAGCCAGGCTGACATGCTTTGGAAGTAAACGCCAGGCAATCTATGAGTCATAACCAGGGAAACGCCTTGCACTACTGTCTCCAATAGCCACTGCTACTCATACCAGATATATCCGGTCTTCAAAAAGCCCTCCCATCTTATGTCCCTACAACTATGTAAAAAACAGTTCTAAATATCAGGAAACTCACAGACAGAGAGGATCAACTTCAGGAAAGGGGCATGTGCGTAAGACGAGCACAACTGCGACACTTTCCCGTATATCACTCCATCTGTGTGATTGCCTGCGCCTCCCTACCTGGTCGCTCACCAAAATGAATTATGAGGTGCGTCACCATGGAAAATGTGTCCTGTAGTATAAGAGAAACAGGGCTATTCTTAATATGTGAAATTAATGTCATAATTCTGAGGAAAATGAGTGGAGAATGTAGTAGCAGTATGTACACTGAAATTAATAAGGTTTTCAGTCACTCTGCATGATCCCAGTCCACTAAGTGTAGTCTAAGAGTTATTCCAAAATTACTGTTACTTATGATTGGTGGGCAAACCACTATCACTTTATGTCCACACATTATCAGTTACGATGTATTTAAATGTTTCATTTCAGAGTTTTCTGTTCAAGTATTTTAGTTTAAAAGTCACATCAACAATATTATGTGCAGATGATGATGATGATGACGACGACGACGATGATGATGACGACGACGACGACGATGACGATGATGATGACGACGATGATGACTATCACAAGGGCTCTGTGTGCGCATATTGTGAATTCTGTGAGGTACGTTTGCAATGAATTAAGAGAAATTAAACACAGCCAAAGATTAAACAGCTGGGATTTGTTCCATTATGTATTGAAATGAAAGTACACCTGATCCTGCACTCTGCATGTGTCCTCTCTGTAGGTTCTGTTATGTATAACCCTTTCTAACTCTGATCTGCTTTCTAGATCTCTTTTTAACTAAATGTGTTTTCTTCCAGCACTGTGACAGCTGTGACAAATGTCCTTGTAAAGAGGGTGACAAGTCAGAACACTGTGAACATTGCAAGGTGAGAAAATCCACAAATCCACGTCCATCTTGAACCCCCAAAGCATTTAAAAATCTTAATCAGCTTTAATTTTTTTTTAATACATACACACATTATGGACTATCATTACTAAATGTCAAAGTAAAAGAGCTAGCAACAACTACATTTGTGTGAAACTTAATGGTCCTGGACTTATGCCTGGTCTTAAATTAAGTTGGTCTTAACTTGGCATTTTAAATCCAACTTATTACTTCTGACGGTTGCGCCATCTAGGCATAAGTCTTTTTCTTGCTAAGACCGGGTGAGAATCTTACACCTAGTCAGAAGCAGGTGTAAAGTCAAAATCTTGGCTGATTTATACAGACATAGCCTCTAGTCACAGATACCCTCTGTTTTGTGCCATGAATGCTCAAAGAGATGAGTTACTGAACAAAAACTGGTGGGAAATGAATATATTCAGACAAATAATTAAGAATTTACCAAGTAGGTATTGTAACACATAGTTTATTATGTTTCTCCTCACCCAAAAACTTTCAAAACTGCACAATTTTAAGAGATTCTGGGGATATTGCAGTTTCTAGTTGAATGGCGAAATCAGATGAAACAGTGTTCTCACTAACACCTGTCCATCTGTCCATCTGGACACTTGGGACCGCTCAGCAGTCAGTCTTTTCTTGTTCTAGCTGTACAGCTCCAGTAATTTTCTTTCGTCAATGCAAGATGGAACAGCCTTTTCTTTATCTTTTATCCTCCGTAATGTGGCAGCAAATTAGAAATAACAAGCCACAAAACAGCAAGACAGTTCAATATTATAAGACTGACTTAGAAACTAGGGCCAGTCTTAGTAAAGATCAGTTGGTGTAACCCACTCCTGGTCTCCAGTGGATGATTGTAGGAGACCTCTTGACCTTGATTGTAGCACCACCAGTCAGGTCAAAATTATTTTGATGTTGATTTGGGTTAAAACAAGTATGTTATGTTATGTTTCATAAGGGACATGAACCCTGGCCTCCTGGCTTTTTTTTTTTTTTTTTTTTTGTTAAACGTTATTTTTTTGGCATTTTTGCCTTTATTGGACAGGACAGCCAGAGAGTAGACAGGAAACGGGGCAGAGAGAGAGGGGATGACACGCAGCAAAGGGCCGAACCAGCGGCCGCTGCAGAGGACTAATAGCCTCCATACATGGGTCGGACGCTCTACCAACTGAGCTAAACGTCCGCTCAAGCTCTGTATTCGTTCAACTCATCCATCCACCCCACATCCTCCATATGTTTATTTTCTCATCTACATGACCTGACATGGATGGGTTTACACTGAAGTTACTTAAAAAACAGTGCATCTCATACAGATGCTAGGCTACCTTGTGCGTCTATATTAGATACAGAGGGGTGTGACAGTGCAGTCTCACTTCATACAGGAAGCAGGTTGGGAACGGACAACTTTGGGGTCAAACAAAGGGATTAGGCTTCTTGTGATAGGTAGGCTACTATGTTTACATCAATAACTCTACTTTTCTGTATTAATTACTTTTTGTTTTGTTCACAGATGTGCAATTTCTGCTATGTGTGTCCTGTATGCGAAAATCTTTGCAAGCCTGGTGAGTGAGAAAAACACACTTTTATAGTATCACGTTAGAAAAGGAAAGTTTCCTTGTTGCTCATTTTAACTGGTCACCATTATGTAACATCTAAAGAGAACAGGATCTCCAAAATTACACTGATGGCTGAAGGGTAGGCAAGATAATCAAAGATGACTCAACAGAACCTTCTCTGGGGAATAATACAAAATCCTATGAATTAGACCACAGACACCTTTCAGGTCTATTTATCCCACTTTGAAGGTGCTTTCTACACATGTGCAGTAGCTCAACATCTGTAGTGGCCACATGGACAAGTCTGTGGACAAGCCCGCACGGCCACAACAAATTGGAAATATGACCACCTCATCAATACAGTTACTGATGATTTCAACCAGAAAGTTTGCTCGTGCCCTGGGCCCTTTAGAGGTTCTGGGCCCCTGGGCAATTGCCCCATTGCCCTAATGGTTAATCCAGCCCAGGTCCAGGGTAACCTCATGCAGTTCCTGTGGGGATTTTTTTGAGCTTGCATCTGAAAGAATTTAAACAGCAGCAACAAACTAAGATGACATCGCTGGTATCTTAACATTAAAAACTCAACATTAGGGAAACTGTCCAACAACTTTGAGCACCAAGCATTAATGATGTATACACAGAGTCCACCTCCCGTCTTAACATAGTCTTGTGTTCTGTTGGCGAGGAAGATGGTCCGCCCATTGGGTGCAGTAGCTTGATCTAAAGATTCTGTCTCCTATGAGAAATGTGGGACTTTGCTGTTTGTTGACAGAGGCTCCAGCTCATCCTTACTTTGTCTTTTCTCTACAGGAGGATTTGTCGATGAAGTGACTGGTTCAATCTACAAGTAAGTCATATTTACACTGAACTGAAACCTGTTCAAACATTTATGAACTGCAGTCTAAAATCTCTCCTTTGCTCTCCATCCACAGGACTGTAGCCGACGTCTTTGAGGATGATGATGACAACTGAACCCAACCATATGTTGCCACCATGTGGCCAAACTAATGTTTCACCTTCACTTCTGATTTTCATTGTTATTTTTGTCTTTTCCTTGAGAACATTAAGTGTTTGCTCACCAATGACTGAATAGAAATTGTTTAAAGAATAACTTAATATATTTGTGTACTGTTATCTGACAAGTCTAAGCCATACTTGAAAAATGAAAATGAAATATTTGAAGTCATATTTGGGATATGTTGAATAAAAAAGAGGGGACATTTTCACTGATTGATTTGTTGATTTTAAAATGCTCCCTGAACTGAATGTCTGAAGTACTATATTTCATGAAAGGTGATGAAAAGAACATTTCTTGTTAATAGAACAGCTGCCTGAAGTCAGTAAACAGGGCATTTGAGCAGTATAGTAATAGACAGAGACATCCAGTCATGTGAGAAAGACATGAGTTATGGATTTAATGATGACTTTAGACTAAATTTGACTTTCAATTTTTTGAAAATGACTTTTCAAAGGGTTCAAATATTTAAATATTGATGTTTATGGTCAAAACATACCCATCATTTAAACCCACTTGGGGCTCTGGGGCCTAAACCCAGCTACCCAGGAGCAGCTCAGAAAACAAAGATGAGAGATTGTCATGTCAAAAAGCCTCAGATGATGGGCCAGTAAGGTCCGAGCTTGATGCCACAACACCTTGTCAACCTTATTAAAAAAACCTCATTTATTGCCCTTATTTCGAAGTTTGCATCACAGAAGGAAAAATCACTGTCATAAAAGGAAAAGTCACTGAAGGAGTAGCAAGTTCAGCCATACAAAGTTTACTGACTTCTCTGATATAGAAAAATCAACAAGCCTGAGTCAAACCTGGGGTTAGACTGAAGAAAAGAACTCCATGCACCTGTTTATATACTATTTGGAGGCTCTGAAGAGTCTCCTCCTCTCTTGAACATTTTGGATCACACTCGAATATAATCGCATATTGCTTTTTCTTGTTTCTGAGTTTTCCATAATTCGCAACACAGCAAGAGTCTACCTCCCTTCAATCGCGTGGCTTCATGTGTTCTTTTTTAAAAACAATGTAACTCATCATTATCAGTTGACCCTTGGTGTGCCACCTGGTGTTTTCCAGAAATGATACAAAATATTTTCCCCATCAGCTGAGCTTGGGTGTATCACTTGCTCAGTCATGTGCTGCAGGCCAGATCTACCCAGGAAGGATTCCCCATGCATGTGAACCAAGGACAGTACCTGCAGTGAATTCTGCCACTACAAGATTTGAAAATGAGTAACATTGATGTGTTTATTCATTATTTAACTGGCTCTACAGATTGATCTAAAAACCTAAATAATGAACCTTCAGAAGCAGCCACATAATTAGTCCAAGCATTCTGCCCTAGTTTGGGTCAGCCTCTACAAATTGCAATATAATCAAACTCAGTGTATTTTGTGTGCTCAGAGTGTTATGAATGTAAAAGTCTTAAGGAATCATATGAAGTGAGAGTTTTGAAAATCGCCTAAATATGATCCTACCAAAAATGCCTTTTTTAGAACAGGAATTTTGTGAGAAAAAAAGGGCTGAACCTCATACAAATCACAACAACAAATCTGACAAATGTTTATTACTTATAAAAACTTCTCACAAACAAAGATTCAACAAGGTGTTTTTTTTGTTTTTTTTTTACCATATTCTCGTACCACTTTTATTCCTAAAATAATAATTTAACCCAACATCACTATATTAGCATACAAGCTTACTAGCTTATATATATTGGCACTAATCCATATAAATATTGGCAGTGATTAACTTAAATTTAAAACAAAATCATTTCAATATCACTTAAAGCAACACTTTTATATCACTTTCAAAATATTCCTGACTGCCATATTGATACTAATCAACATAAATATTGAAAATGATGACAGTAAACATGTTAACTTTTCAGAAAACGTGATCGAAACTTGAAGATATTGCAAGAAGATGAGCTCACAAGATCATTTTGACCCACTTCTGTATCTAAGGGTTAAGAATTTCCTTTTGCACATACCAAGTACTGCAAACAACTTCATGTCATGTAAATCACAATATCTGGCTGATTGTGGAGAGCACTGAACCCGACAGGAATAAATCAGTTTTTTAACATGGGTAGCAATGGAAAATTGTGGCATTAACAATTTCAATATTTTCCCCACTTGGATTTCTTAATACTTTTGATATGTTATAAATGACATATTTATGAGACTAGAACAGTCGAAGGAAACATGAATGTGGCTCCAAGCTAAGGATCTACAGTGAAGATTCAGGCTAAAAACATGGTGTGAATGACATCTTTCAACTCAACTTGGCATGTCAGGGCTTTATGACACTTGGATTACACCAAACAAGCAGTATGGAGGCACTTTACACATTTTTGGGGGTTATTTTGTATGTTTGAAAACTGGTCACCACTCACCAAAACTGTTTTCCTATGAAACTCCAGCAGTGTTTTGGGGACTGAAAAACTAAGCCTGATATTCAATCAGCATGAGGGTGAGTAGGTAATGACTGAATTTTCATTTTTGGTTAGTCGAGCGAAAACCTGCTAGTAGCCTCTAGGGTAATTTGTTCAATATAAAATGCCATAAGCTTAAACTAAAAGACAAACAAGCAATGAAAAACTTTGACAGCTGTTGAGCCAAATTTCATACTTTTGTCAGACTTGTTGTTAAGCTGTGTGTGCAAGTGCAGTCGGTTTAAAGCAAACTTTACAGGATTTGCAATTACTGTATTAGTGTCTTCTTTTTTTCTTTTATGGCCAAAAGCAGAAAAGAAGGAAGTGCAATTTCTTCCTTGTCCTCATGAGTCACTTCTTCATCAGAGGAGGAGAAGAGGAACACGGACAACAAGAAGAAGAGCAACAACGACCTCAGACAAGACTTAGAAATAAAAAACAGTTTGATAGAAACAGCAGAATAAAAATCTTTTATATCCCACCACACGTGACTTGTTGTTTATGTGTAAGAGTAAGAACAGGAGAACAGTTATATAGAACAGAATAGTTCAATGTTACAGTGTGATAACAGACTAGAATAGTAGAAGAGTGGATACTGTATAATACAGCCTGCAACCTTAATACTAACATGTAATTACAGGGTAACAAGTGGAGAATAGTCAACAGAATAGTCAGTAAGGTATATTTAAAATATATTTATGCCTTTAATTAGTGGAAAGTTGTTTTAAATATGAGTTTCCATCATATTAGTTGAGTACAGATCCATTATATTCAGTTGAGTATATTTATACATTTAATTAGTAGAGAGTTGCTTTGAGTAAGTTTCCACTATATTAGTTGAGTACAGATTTGTATCTTGTGCTTCTTGCAGTCATCCAGCAGGTGGTACTGTTTGGCTTATTAGGCATTCATAGGCTACGCCCCGCCCATCAGACGCACAGCCCCGCCCATACAAAAACCATCCCCGTTCTACGTCCCGCAGTGAGGCAGCGAGGGGTACATTTGGATACGTCCCAAGCCTCTTGCCATGTCTTGTATTCCTTCACCTCACTTGCGTCCTTTCCTTGCGTCTTAGTTCCTCCCACCGAGGATTAATAAATCATCCACTTTTTACCACCTGAACCATTTGTTTTCTCAGATTTCAGAACAGAGTCTCCAGGTGATTTCTTTATAGTAAAGTGCATTTAAGTCTGAGTGTTCTCTTTAACAATTTACTTCAATGATTAGACACGCTGCCACAGACGTTTCTCTGCGCGCGCTCCTGTGCTAAGTGCGCAATCATGCACCGTTTCTCTCCTGGGGGAAGAGACGCTTCCACTAATAATCATAAAGTTATTTTATTTAATTTATTTTTTTTAACTGACCACCAGATCCGCAGATAAACTGAAATCTGAACGACACAGACCTACAATTAACACATAGTTTAACTGGATGGTGAATCAGAAAACAAATAAAATATGAAACTTGGGAGTGATATTTTAATCTGTTATTTGCCTTCACTCCATTGTGAACTCCTGGGAATTTACTGTATATTTTAAATTTTGTTAATGAAAAAAAAAATAAAGAAAAGAAAAGAAAAGAGTGTGAGAAACCGGACATTGTAGGGGTTAACTTCGCCCAGGGGTGGCAGTAATGCGATATTAACAATGCAAGTTGCCCAAAGACGAAGAAGAAAAAGAAGAGGGGGCAGGAGGGAGAAGAAGAAGAAACAGCAGCCTCTCGCTCCGGCTGCTCAGTGGTCCGGTTATAAAACCAAAGCTGAGCTCCTCAAACACAACCAGGACTTCCATTGCGTAACGGCGAATGGGGTTCGACAAGTTCTGCAGTGTGGACAGTTCCGACCCGTTCTGGGTGAGTTTGTCTTCACCGGCGTCATGTTTTTGTCCTTATCTCAAAGTCTGTCCAGTTGTTGTTATTAGCTGCCGGCACATGCTAACAGAGCTGAGCGCAGGTAACCTAAGTTACGTTTTGCTGCCGAGGCCAAACACACAACAACAGAAGCGTCGGGCTGTTTTCACCAAACATCAGGCTTAAACACCGGCCAGAGTCCGCACGTTGTCCTCATACTGGACACTGTGGGGTCTGAGTCAATCAGTGTTTGCCTTGTTTTAGAATGCAAACATTTTATATTCATATTATTACTGCTTACAAACTTCAGCAGTAATATGATTACTGTGAAGTGTGCTTTTATTTGAGATACAATGTAATGAAATGACTTTTTAAAGTGTTCCAGTTTGTTCTGACCTCTGTATTAAACTTAATATTATAGTCCTTACTAGTGAATTACTCAGCGGTATTAATTGATTAGTGCACATATTGTGTATATGATTCTTACAGCAAAAGATGATTTGTGCATTTCAATTAGTCTGTCAGTTATGGAGGAAAATCTTCAAAAATGTTACACTTGCCCCCGGTGTCCCCCTTTTTATTGTAACTTGCAGGGGTGCATGATAAATATCGGGCTGATAAGTTATCGGTCGATATTGGCCTATCACAGCATATCGGTCCATGGGTCAGTGACAAATGAGGGTTGGCAAGATGAGCAGTTCAAAAATCTTTTAAAAACTCGTTTTAACAGCATGCATTAGGTTTGTTAAAACGTTCATTTTATATTTATTTTGATTTCATGCAATTTGAAATGGTATCCCCCCCTTTTTTTTTCCCCCCAAAAGTAAGACTGACTGAATTTACCTGGAAATGTCAGTTGTTTCATTTTCATTTTAACATATTACATGAAAATAGATTTTATTAGGAGTTTCATTAAATTCAAACTTTATGCATTTTTGCAATATTGAGTAGAGGACGTATGCTTTGCAAATTATGTCATAATCTTCTGACAGAAGAAAGCATAACGTGCATGGGCCAACTGACTATATAACAATATATAGTTATATATAACAATATAACTGACAATATATTACATTGTCACACTGTGACATGTAAAAGACATGTAAAAACAGCAGTATGATTTGCCAGATCATTGCTGGTCTTTAGATTACAATGGAAACAGACAACAACGGATGGAACCTTTTAGTTCTTCGAAAAAGAGTTCCTGGGAGAATGGGACCAAAAATTCCAGGTACTTTTAGTTGAAACACAGCTAAGGTGTTATTTGGAATTAACACTTAAATCCTAGTATACACTTCATGTCAGGTTTGGGCATTATAGCGAAAGAGTTTCATTGCTAATGTAAATGTCGATTTGGGCTGCAACTAACGACTGTTTTCACCATCGAATAATCTGTCAATTATTTTCAGATTGATCTATTATTAGTTGGTTGATAAAATGCCAGAATATGGTGAAAAATGGTGATCAGTGTTTCCCAAAGTCCAATATGATGCACTCCCATGTCGTGTTTTGCCCACAACCCATAGATATTCAGTTTACTGTCAGAGAGGAGTAAAAAAAAAAAAAAAACAGAAAATATTCACATTTAATGAGCTGGAATCAGAGATTTTTGATTAATGATCGAATGCTGAATCAGAGTCTGTCCCTGAACACTGCCTCTTGCTTGTTCTTTGGAGGCAGACCATTAAATTAGAATAAAAAAATGACAAAAATAGCATGGAATGAAAGCCAAACAAACTGCAACTGACTGAGCTAAGGGCCGGTGTATTTGTCAAATCATGTTACACTTTGTGTAATGTAAAAGGTCATAGTGTTAAAGTCAGTAATAATCAACTGCTTTACAATTATTTTCAGCTTCTTTTAGCTTATTGCTTTGGTTTTCCACACTGAACATGTCTTGTATGTTCCTGCCATGTCACCAGCCCTAATAAGTGTGTAATATGATTGTTGTGTAACTATCAATGTTTTGGTGTTGCTCTGCCCCTAGTGGCTAAAGTAGATCATTGCAGTTTCAAAGTTAACATACTGAAGCACATTGATTCCTATTCAGGTTAAAGAGTTCCTGTGTGGTCAGAAATGGGCATTTTTGGCTTCAGCCTCTTCTTTCTTCTTGTGTCTACCAGGACTGGAACCACACATGGTACACTGCTAATCCAGACCTCACCCAGTGCTTCCAGAACACTGTCCTGGTGTGGGTGCCATGCCTCTACCTCTGGGTGTGTGCCCCCATCTACCTCATCTACCTCCGCAGCCACAACCGTGGTTACATATGTATGAGTCACCTTAACAAAGCTAAAACAGTAAGTGATCCTTGATTATTTTCACTCATCTTCCTAATTGTGTAGTTGTTACATAAGCTAAGTCATGCTGCAGGCAAATGAGGCCCAAATCAGATTTTTTTGCCCCTATGTGACCCAGATCCTTTTTTTTTTTTCATTACAAAGGGTTCTTAAGGATGCTGGAAATCCCTGAAAATGGCTGAATTTTAATGTTGTGTTTTCAAGGTTTGAAAAGTGGAAAAGGATTTGGGATAAAGTGCCTGAAACTACTTGAAATTTAATTCGATTACCTTCACAGTAGCTGAAACCAAAGAATTTTCACTTTGTTTTTTCTTCTTCTTCTTCAAAAAAAAAGATGATTAATTGATTAATTAATTCTGTCACAATCTAAACAGTATATTGTTATGACAAGTGAGCTTTCTTGTTATAACATAAGTTTGTATGTTATAACGTGAAAAACATCTTGTTAAGACATTAAACTTTTCATGTTATAACCTGATACTGATCCGTATTTTCTGGTGTTGCAGCAGTTTGCTTCCACTGGGTACAACAGTAACACGGTCACACATGTGAACCATGACTCTGTATTGCCGTTTTTCTTACAGGGCTCTTACGGGTGCAGGAAAACCTTAAAAATGCTTGAATTTTAATGTTGTGTTTTCAAGGTTTGAAAGGTGCTTTGATTTTTGATAAACTGCTTGAAATTGTACTTGCATTACTTTAGCAATAAATAGCTGTCTGACTAAATAGTTTGCTTTTTAGATAAAGAAATAAAATAAGTCGGACAGAGCCTAATTTAGTAAAGAAACCAGAAAGTATTCACATTTAAGAAGTTGAAATTAAAGAATTTGGACTAAACAATTAATCAATTGATTAATCCTGTCACAATCTTGTCACTTTTTTCTAGTCTATCCTGTAATGATTATTTTTCATTATCGATTATCTGTTGATCAGTTTCTCCACTGATCGATTAGTCGTTGTCAGAAAAAGGTGAAGTATGTCGGCCAGTGTTTCCCAAAGCTCAAGATGACGTCCTCAAAAACATGTTGTTTTGTCCACAACTCAAAAATATTCAGTTTACTGTCAGAGAGGAGTGAAGAAACCAGAAAATATTCACATTTAAGAAGCTGAAATCAGAGAATTTGGACTCTTATGTTTTTGAAAAATAACTCAAATCGATTAATCAGTTATCAAAATAGTTGGAGATTAATTTACTAATCGATTAATTGTTGCAGCTCTGATAGGAAACCTGCCTAATAGGATACCTGTCTGCTTACAGACAGGCGAGACTTTTTGAAACATGAAACTTTAATTTCTCTTCCTTCAGTAGAATTCTGAAACATAATTTTGGTTCTTTATAGTACAATAACATCTGTAAGGAGCTGGAAAACCTTGAAAATGCTTGAAAAGTTCTTGAAAAGGTGTAGGAACCTTGCTCTTATTGTCTAACTTGGCAAAGTGGGAAAAGATCACTCAGTGTAACGATAATGTATGGACTGTGTTGTGTTAGTAAATGTTCCAGGTGTGAGATCAAACAGATGTGAGCTCTTCTTCTCCCCACAGGCTGTTGGCCTTCTATTGTGGATTATCTGCTGGTCAGATGTTTTCTATTCTTTCTGGGAAAGAAGTCATGGCAGCAGTGTCCCTGCACCCGTCCTCCTCGTCAGCCCGACCTTACTGGGCCTCACCATGGTGAGAGTTTGTGTCTCATTGATCAACGTACCATCAAGTAGGGCAAAACTTAGTCTGGATTTATTTTAATGTTTAATTTTTTATAGTGTTTTGGATCTTAGATGTTCTGAGGTAAAGTCATTATTCAGTCATTATCTACTCACCCTTACACTGATTGAAGGTTGGATTCTGTTTAGCCCACAAAACACTGCTGGAGTTTCACAGGAAAAATGTGTTACAGAATCTCCCAAATACTTTAAATGAATGGTGACCAGTTTTCAAACGTAAAATGCCTCCATACTGCTCGTCTGGTGTAATCCAGGTTTCCTAAAGCCCCGACATGCCAAGTTGACTTGTAAGATGCAGTTGACGCCATGTTTTTAGTCTGAATCTTCACTGTAGATTCTTATCTTGGAGCCACGTTCACATGCACTTGCATACCATCTGAACTGGGTGTGTGTGGTATGAAGAGAATCACTAAAAACATTTAGAGCTTGTGAAGAAAGTGGCAGAGCCTCAAACCAAACTGAAACAAGTCAGGCAGAGAAATAGTTTTCAGACTGTATTTGAGACTAAGGTGAATGTTGTTTATAATAGGAATTGAGTTGTTTTTTTTTTTTTTCTCCAAGTAATATTTGTATGTTTTGTCAAGTATGATATTGAAGTGGTGTTTGTTGTGTGTTTGTTTGTTTGTTTGTTTTCACTTTAGTTGCTGGCCACCCTGCTAATCCAGTATGAACGGATGAAAGGGGTTCAGTCGTCAGGAGTGATGCTGATCTTCTGGCTGCTGGCTCTGGTGTGTGCCACAGTCACCTTCAGGTCCAAGATCCTCCAGGCCCTGGACCAGGTCAGTCCTGAACAAGCAGCGCTCAAGTAAATCTGGATGAATAAAGTTGTAACAAAGCTCATCACATGCAACGAATAATTCCAGGTTTACCTTGAGAAGCAGGGTTGGGAGGGTTACTTAAAAAATGCATTCTGATACATTTTGTAATTACCTGTTAAAAAATGTAGTCAGTAACATAATCCAAGTATCACAATATTAAAGTAAAGTAACTTGATTACCTTCTGTTACTTTTGGATTACCTCACAATAAAATATGGTGAAATTGTTTTGCCTGATGTTTTGTTTTTAGGGCTGCAGCTAATGATTATTTTCATCTTTGATTAACTGGTTGATTATTTTCTCAATTAATCTATTTGTTGTTTGTTTCATAAAATGTCAGAAAATGGTGAAAAATGTTGATCGAAAGTCCAAAATGTCTTGTTTTGTCCACAACTCAAAAATATTCATTATAGTGTCAGAGAGCAGTAAAGAAACCAGAAAATATTCACATTTGAGAAGCTGAAATCAGAGAATTTGAATATTTTTTAAATAAAAAATGACTCAAAACAGTTAATCAATTATCAAAATAGATGTCATTAAATTAATCGTTAATTCGATTAATCGGTGCAGCTCTAAGTGTTTTATGTTCATTGTTAGGTTTATTAGTTTATCCAGCTGTTCCTTCCTTTGTTGTGCACATTTAATTTATTGACTGATTGATTTAAAGGCAAAAAATGTTGAAATTTCCACCCAGTGAAGCATTTTTTCACTAGAGGCCATGATAATGAATTGGCAGCTGTGTGTGCACTGTGCATGGTAGTATATTGTTCTTCATTTTAAAATTATAATCTACTAATAATCCCCATTTTTACTAAAAGTATCTGTAATCTCATTGCGTCTTTTTGTCTGCAACTGTAATGCAGTAGTTACTTTTTTTGTATCCAGATCACATAATTCTGTTACATGTAATCACTTACTCCCCAAACCCATTCACGTGCACCACTAACAAAATAATATCTTACACCAGCGAGTTCCATGGGTTCTGAGGTTTGTCTGTGTCTTTTACTTGAAGGTATCGACAGTGTGTGTGTGGAGGTACACCACCTTCTACATCTACTATGCTCTGCTGCTGGTTGCTCTGTTCCTGTCCTGCCTGACAGACCAGCCGCCTCTCTTCTCCCAGGCTGTGAAGGACACGGTGAGACTCTGTAAATCTTTAACCCCTTTCAGACGTGCACTGCAACTCTGCAGTCATCTAGAAACAACCCAGAGGAGATGTATGTGTGAATACAAATGTTCGCATTTTTTGGCCCGGACTGAACTCGCTTGTATCATTTCATTTTCATACAGACACTTTTAGTGCCTTTCCTCATCATTTGTGATGTGAAAACATTTGATTACAAGACAGAAAAGTAAAAAGTGTGCGTCCTGCAAATTGCAGCGCACCAGGAGTGTCTCTCTTGTAGGCAGGCAGACTGGAGTCAGCTGATGTTCGCGTCTCCTCTTCCTTCACAGATTGTTAATTTTGAGACACAGCTTGTATTGATATCAATGCAAAACAGTCATCCAGGGTTTCTGCAGGTCCTTAAAAAGTCTAAAATGCGATAACCTGAATTTTAGCCTTAAGTCTTAAAATTGATTGAACTATGAAGTTAGCATTACTTTTATAAAGCTGCATTCATTTCAGTCTTGCTTTAAAATGATTTTTTGAGGGAGATCATGCTGTTAATAAATGCATAACAAAACCAACACTGAACCAGTAAACACTGATGCAGACTGTGCTTTTACTTTTTTGCCAGCATGGACGTGAAATAAGTCTTAAATTGCATTTGTAATGATCTTAAAAATGTCCTAAAAAGTCTGAAACCTGCAGAAATCCACTCATCATCACAGATGGGTCCTTCTCTTCTTCCTGCATGCTCTGCAGCCACTCTAAACATGCCTGACTCGGACAGTTTTGATGATGATGTCTGATTCTCGGGGTATACTGTAGTTGTGAAGTGGTTATGTGAAAACAGCTCTTGTCTTTCTCTCCATGCTCCTCTGTTTGAGGTTTCTCACCCTGCACTTGTTTATATTGAGAGGTGGAAACTTTTACACTTAATGTTTACTTGTTAGTTGTTGTTGGCACTGCTCCAGCACAAAATGACAGTCGTCAAACTTGAGTTCACAGTTCTGTTGCATTAAGCCAAGCTTGATATTTATGTCTTGTCATTCAAGTTTTATGAACAGAGGTGGAGTCCTCTAATGTTTACCTCACATACTGGGAATCGCAAACTGGCTTCACTTGAGAACTAGTTTCAAATTTTCCGATCCATCAGTGTGTCCAGTGCTGGCGGTCATGGTCATGGCAATCGTAGCAGAGAGGAAGAAATGGTACAAATCGGCTACATTTCACTCAGAAAGATGACAGCAGTGCTTGTTATAAAATGATCATTTCAGCTAAGTGGAGCGCCACTGCTTCCTAACTCAGCCGCATGCTGTTACCAAGGTTAAATATCCTGTTATGATGAGATTAGTGCCACACAGGCAGGCTTAGCAGACTTTTTCCTTGACTAAGAAAACCCTAAATAAAAACGAATGCTGTACAAACCTTGCTCCCTTCAGTCCGTTAAATGATGACAGACTGTTGCTACAGCTAGCTCAACTCATGCATCAGAGTCACATAGATGACTTTTTCCTGCTCCATTCAGACTCAGATACAGCTGTGTTGATGCTGAAAACCTGTGTAGGTTAACTTCTTTTCCACAGAAAAAAAACTGATGAAGAATTGGACCAATATGCAGAATTGATTATGTCATTGGCATCAATAAAATCTTATCAATTCCCATCCTTACCAAACCTGACACACCAGATGGTCTTTTACACAGACACATCTGGGAAATCGTCCAGTATTTCAAAACTTTTAATCAAGATGAGAATTTTTCAGGATAGGATTAAATCTCAAATTCGGGTTTTTCAAAATCAGGAGACGTGATCCTGATCACACAAAATTGAGATATGGATTTGAGAATCCAGTCCTACCCAGAGTCCAGATCACATGTTACTTTTGGGTATTTCAAAACTTTAAGGTGGAAATTAGGATTAGGGTTTTTGATTCTTTTATTAATTTCTTGCATATTAAAGTAACACAGATCATGCCAAAACAATATTCATTCTAAATTAAACAATTAACCAATAAACTAATACTTTCAATTAGAACACCAAAGAAACTTCAAGTTGTTGTGTAAAAAACGGGTCATTGCAAAAACAAGAATTTTACATTCCTTCCTCTGAAAGTGCAACGTAATTCTCACCTGCACCACGCTTCGTTATATTGCTTAAGGCAGCAGAGTTCCTGACTGTGGTGGGAGCTCCAAGTAGATGACCTCAACCTACCACTGGCAGCACTGCAACTGAAATTAAATTTAACTTTGACAAACAGATAGAGGCCGATCCAAAGACTGCAAATCCAGATTCTGCAAACCTGATCTTGTGGTATCTGGATCAGAATGATTCTATTTGAAAATTCTTCAAAAAAAAAAAAGGGACAAAATCTATCCGTTTTATCCGGGTGAGCAAAAAAGATGGGATTACAAAATCTGGATCATTCTGATCTAGATTAGAAGTTTTGAAAAAACTAGCCCCTGGCTATTGCGTGTAACATGGGCTAATTTCAACCAATCAGATCAACCAGCAGAGCCAGTTGGTAAATCATACTCTTGCCATGACAGGTCGGGAGAAGAGAGAGAAAATTCTTTTCAGTTTCTTTTAGCTTATTGCTTTGGTTTTCCACACTGAACATGTCTTGTATGTTCCTGCCATGTCACCAGCCCTAATAAGTGTGTAATATGATTAGGTGCGTTCGAGATGAACTGCGCCTCGCCTGGCGAGTAGACGAGATCAGGCAGCTGCAGCAGGAGGTGGAGACAAAAAGCTGCATTCAAGTCAGACAGTTTCCAGCAGACTTAAGAGAACATGCAGGAAGAGACACTGACATCCTGTTAGATCACCTGTATGTTACCTGTAGTTTGCAGACCAGCTCATAGCAGAAGAGATAAAGTGTGTTGTCGACCGGTGATTGAAGTTAAAATAAAAGTGATCCCCCTTCTGTTACATGGAACATCTGTTCTTTTATCTGCCTTGTAAAGCACTTTGTAACTGTTCGTTTGATAAGTCATATATAACCTTTATTATTATTATCAGACACTAAATATCTGCTTGTTGACAGATTAAAACTTCATCGCACAACATAAGACTAATATATCAAGCGTTAAATATTATGATTACACAGATAATTAGTATTTTATACAACATGTGGTGTTTGTTGTCAAAACTAAGAGCCAATCAGAACCTGTCAGTTCATCGATCAGGTGACAGCCAGGCGCCTGCAGTCTTTGGAGAGCAACTGTGGCGCCTGGCTCTGAAAACTGCAGCCGCCTCGATCTCGTGAGGTTATCGTTGCCCACGTGTGCATGACGTCAGAGCAAGTCGGGATCAAGTCGGACACAAATCTAACCTGCATGCATTGTGCGGCGATCGCCGGTGATCGATTCTGCGCAGGCCTGGCTCATCTCGAACGCATCTAGTGTTGTGTAACTGTCAATGTTTTGGTGTTGCGCTGCCCCCTAGTGGCTAAAGTAGATCATTGCAGTTTCAAAGTTAACTCAAACTGAAGCACATCTTTTGCTCTTCTTTCAATGAAGAAATACTCTCCAGTTCTGATATAACTGATCAGGCTCATTCTAGATTCATAAGGAATGTCTTTTTTCTGTAATTTCTATTTCTTTAAATTGTTTCTTTTTCTAATATGGATCATGTCTGTGTGTTCCAGTTTGGCTGAGTTATAAAAGTTATGAGAGGAAGTGTTTTGAGGCAAACTGTGGCAATCAGGTGTTAAGTGTCTCAAAGTAACTTAATCAGCTTAATGAGCTGTTTTTCACAGCTGCTGCAGCTCTAACTGCTGACCGTGTTGGTAAGTGAGCGGTCAAATCAGCAGCCAAACTACAACAATTAACGTCCTGTACCTGCATGCACGTCTCTTTCACCTCACAGTGTGATCACAGTGATTCCATCTAAACACTAATTAGCCGATCGTACTCTTGTGTTGTTGTCTTCAGAATCCCTGCCCTGAGCCTGGAGCCTCATTTCTCTCCAGGATAACCTTCTGGTGGATCACCAGGTAACCAGTGGTGTGGATATTTGGTATAATGAAGACGTTAGGCACGACAATGTTTAACTCTTTACTTGCTGTTTCCATTCTCCAGCTGTCTTTGTCTCATTGAAGATTTTAGAAAGATTAAAAGAAGTTCACAAATTATACGTGTGCCATTTTGGATGTGCCAAGTTAAATTTTTTAGTATGAAATTCATTCTTTGTGATGCTATTCCTCCACTGCAGCTCAGCAAGGAAATACTGTCCAGAAAAACACAAAGAAGAGCTCAACACTCCGTAACTTTTGGAGCTCTCCAATTGATTTGAAACTTGAAATTGACTTTAGATAAACTTTGGAATATTTTTTGTGGATTTTGTCCATCTGTTGGGAGCATGTCAATCTTTTAATGGCCAGTGTGAACACAGTGTGAACACAGTGTGATAAGCAAAACCTATTTCAATGTACATATAATGTAATGTTAACTCTACTATTGAAATAGACCCAACATATCTCGATAACCCATCAAATCTTGCTTCATAATACACCCCTCAGGTGAGCGGTCTGAGTGTACGTACATGCCTCTATATGGCATTAAAGCATAACTTGCAGGTTGGAGCCCCAGTGAATCGATGTTTAGCGAAATGATGTAGAAACTTGGTTTTCAAAAGAACTATATACATATATACACACTACAGTGACTTCTGGAGCCGTTTTGTGAGAGAATTTTACTTCCACTACTAAAAACGACAAACTGGAAGTGACATAGATTGAGGCAGACGGGCTGAATTAGATCAGAATCAACATTAATAAATATGGATCCCAGTCACTAGTTTTGACTATGAAAACGTTGAAATTGTATATTCATATGAATATGATGGACCACAAACTCATGATTATGAGCCTACCAGGCGTCAAAGAGACCAGGAACAGAACAGGATCAAGAAAAATAATGGTTGCAGGAGAGACGTTGAGTTGTGATGTGCGGAGACTCAGTGGAGAAGCGGGCAGGTATCTCTGTGAGTGAACTGTGTTATCTAACAGCTAATCCTGTGTTCAGCTCATGTTCGTGGTATCAGCTTATATCAGTCCTGTCTCACATTGTCTTGCCTCCTGTAAATCCACACACAGCACCGCAGTAACAAGAAAGAGAGGGTGAGGGAGAGAGTGACAGAGGGACGGAGACTGAGAGAGAGGGAAAAGATGCTTGGAGGGGGTGCTTGTGTGTCAGTGTCAGCCGGCAGTCAGACCGCCGTTTTAGTTACGGAGGCGGCAGTGAAATCCCTTCTCTTCACCTGCACAAAACACACCAAGGAGTGAGAGCTAGCGCCCGCTCTTTTCCTGTCAGGGAAACCGTGGACTCCTGACAGGCAGGAGTTTGTGCACCTGTCGCATACACGTTGATTAGGCATGGTCACCAGAAGTGAAACGCACTGCAAAACTAGCGAAAAAAACACAAACTTACTGAAATACAGCTGCTTGGGCTCTATACCATCCACTTCTGCACATTGGTCAGAGGCAGAGTTAGGGTATGTACTTGTAATATGACCCAACATTGAAAAAAAAAAGGTGTTTTTAAGAGCCACGCTCAAACAAACCACCTTTTCCTCTGATTTCTTTTTGTTCTTATGTCCAAAAAATGTTAAATAACTGTCTCAGATTGCTCTTGTTTGTGGTGTATCACTGGACTTCAGTGCTTCTCTCCTCCTCCTCCTCCTCCTCTGTCGTCTCTACCAGGATGATGGTGACGGGCTTTAAGCGCCCACTGGAGGAGAAGGACCTGTGGTCTCTGAACCCTGAGGACCGCTCCCAGAGAGTGGTTCCACAGCTGGTGTGTCGCTGGAACAGAGAGTGCCAGAAGGTCAAAAGGTCAGTAGCTCAGTACAGCAGGGAATGCCTACTGCAATGAAATGAACATAAAATGTTCAACATTGTTTCCTTACATGTAATCTTTTTGAGGACAGCAAGTTATTTCTGACTCTTCTCTCAACAAACTCAACTCAAAATCCTTTTTTTCCTTCCATTCTCTCTTCCCAGGACGGAGCAGAAGACTTTGTACTCCCCCAAGCGTGCCCTGCACAGTGAGGCCAAAGAGGACCGAGCTGTGGAAGAGTCTGAAATCTTGATTGTGAAAAACCCCCAGAAAACGAAGGAGCCATCACTTTTCTGGGCACTGTGCCTGACATTCGGGCCCTACTTCCTCATATCCTGCCTCTACAAGATCATACAGGACATCCTCATGTTCGTCGGGCCTGAGATCCTCCGGTGAGAAACCTTCGTTTTTCTCTGATATATACAAGTGCTGCTGGGAAGTATGTGAAGCCTTTAGAATTTAATGCAGTAGCAAAAATGTGATCAGACCTTCATTCCAGTCCTAAAGCTAGATTTTGGTAACTGCATAGCTGCCAGCATGCTGAATGGCTGCACCACTTTTGGTGCGAACACAAACGGATAACTTGGATCCAGCTGCCTCGCATGGTAAACAGACAGCAGCAGCAACATTTTCCCTGAAATAGTTTCGAAAAACAGATGATTGGCGATTTAATTCTGTCTTGTTGTAAACTCTTAACTTGATCCCCTCCAGGCTGCTGATCCAGTTTGTCAACAACTCCAGCGCCCCCTCCTGGCAGGGCTACTTCTACACCGCTCTGCTCTTCATATGTACCTGTGTGCAGTCCCTCATCCTCCAGAGGTACTTTCACGTCTGCTTTGTGTCAGGCATGCGTCTGCGCACTGCCATCATCGGAGCCGTCTACAGGAAGGTACGGGCACGTTTAAAAGTGATTTTGGAATTTCTCTTTTTCCGCTTATTGCAAAGACTATGGAAAACAGAAAAGAATACCAGAGAACATACAAAAGCACAGACTCGATAACAACAAAAAGTGGATGAGTGATGATTAAAAACAGGTACTGTTCACTTCTTCCTGTTTTCAGCCTGAAGAGGTCATTACTTGATTAGTTTAGCCGTCATGATTTTTGAAGTGAAATAATTGAAAGTTTGTTAAAACTAGAGTAACATTAATCCATGGTTTGATTATACTCAGGGTCAGTTGTGTGCCTGCATTGGCTGTCACTCTTCAGTTGGACTCTGCTCTTTCAGGCCTTGGTTATAAGCAGCGCAGCACGCCGCACCTCCACAGTGGGAGAGATCGTCAACCTGATGTCAGTGGACGCTCAGCGCTTCATGGACCTCATCACTTACATCAACATGATATGGTCGGCCCCTCTGCAGGTGGTGCTGGCCCTCTACTTTCTCTGGCAGGTAGGATTACAGAGCAGCCATGGGTGGCTCCAAGTTCCCCATCGGAACCAACAGCGTCTCCATTCCAGGGTGGTCTCATGTGAGCATGTTTGAGACTGTCAGCGTAAACACTTGTAACTGAAACCTGCAGTGATCGATGTTGTGCAAGTTCACACTTAAAAAGTTCACAGAGATAAAATGAACTAGTTCACATTCATGGTTCACATTTTGAAGTTCTGAATCAGTTCACAGTCCCAAAAATGAACTGATTCACACTCATTTCTTGTTTTGTTTTTGAATTACCTCAGTATAAAATATGGTGGGTTTTTTTTGCCTAATATAGTGTTTTGAGGGCTGCAACTAACAATTATGTCCATTATCAATTAATCAACGATTTTCTGAATTAATCGATTAGTTGTTTGGCCCATTAAATGGTGAAAAATGTTGATCAAAGCTCAAGATGACGTCCTCAAATGTTTTGTTTTGTCCATAACTCAAAGTTATACAGTTTACTGTCAGAGAGGAGTAAAGAAACCAGAAGATTTTCACGTTTAACAAGCAGGAATCAGAATTTTTTTTTTCTTAATTAAAAAAAAAGAAAGACTCAAAGCGATGAATCGATTGTCAAAATAGATACGATTAATTAAATATTCAATTCACTATTGCCTCTGAGTGTTTTATGTTCATTGTTTATTAGTTTGTTAGTTGTTATTATTAGTTTCTCCAACTGTTCCTTCCTTTATTGTGGGCAATTTATTGATTGTTTGATGTAAAGACAAAATTTTGAAATTTCTACCCAGTGAAGCATTTTTAGAACACAATATCTGATCAGAAGATATGAATTCATTCTTTCAGTTCTTGATAGTTTGTGATACTTGATGCCTTGGACACAGCTTGCCCACAGTTTAATGATTGCTTCATGTGCTGTTCTTTTCATCTGTTGTTGTGTAGAATCTGGGTCCATCCGTGTTGGCTGGAGTGGCTGTGATGGTTCTCATGGTCCCTGTTAATGCCGTCATCGCCATGAAAACCAAAACCTACCAGGTGGGACAGCTACACAGACAGACTGTGCAAAACATTCTTGGCCTTTCCACTTTACCACTTTGCAACATGATTACTTCTAGGGAATGCACTTTGCATGTTGATTATCTTTAGTTAAGCTTTTTTTTAATTTAGCACAATTATTTTACTTTTTTGCATCTACTTGATAGCTGCCTAATATTGTTGCCTGTATCTGTTGTTATCTTAATAAGGACATGTAGCCAACTAAACCACTTGCTTTGTTATGAAGAACGCTGCATATAATTTGACTTCTCCAATAGCACAGGCACCCAATACCCAATAAATGAGAATTCATTCATCAGTTTAAAGAATTATTGTGGCAATAACATGAGACTAACTTTAGTCACTGCTCCTGTGCCAATAACTCTTAACTGTTGAATGTTGAATGAAGTAGGATTAGCCTATCATATAGCGAGAGTGTGCTTGGTGGACTAAAAAAACTTAACCAGGGATGAGTGACTGAATTTTTGATTTTGGATGAACTCTTAGATTAACGACTAGCTGCAATGAACATGTACAAGGAAAATGTGGCAAAGTTCCTGCGCACACAAAAATACTGGATTAAAAAGTGAAAGTATAGTTTTAAAAAGGAATGTGAAAAGTTAGCGTTCGTAAAGTGCATTTGATGAGTGCATATCCAACGGAGCACTTTATATTTTCATTCATACACAGATGGAACACAAAGGTCCCACTCAGCCTTGACCAAAGTGCGAGCGCTGAGGATCCACACTTCACCTTGTGTCAGCGCGTAGCTTTGTGTGTTTTGTATTTGGCTTGATGAATCTTTTGTGCGCGTGTGTGTGTCGAGCAGGTGGCTCAGATGAAGAGCAAGGACAATCGCATCAAGCTGATGAATGAGATGCTGAATGGCATCAAGGTGCTGAAGCTGTATGCCTGGGAGCTGGCCTTCAAGGACAAAGTGTCAGAGATCCGCGAGAGTGAGCTGAAGGTCCTGAAGAAGGCCGCCTACCTGGGCGCAATGTCCACCTTCACCTGGGTCTGTGCACCTTTCTTGGTGAGTCCAGCACAACGGGACAGATGCGGACCACAGTGTACAGATGAAATGACACAGGATCTCATCATTCAGCAAGTGCAGTTCACTGTTAACAGACTCCAGCCTGCAGTGTAGTTCATACACCTTGCTGATACACCACAGAATTATAGAGAAACATGAGGCTTCATTCAGTCAAAACCTAAAGAGTCTTAATTTACTGTAATAAATTACAAAGAAAAGCAGCAAATCCTCACATTTAGGAAGATGAAATTTTATTTTTAAAAAATATATTAAAAATATTTTTTTTTCTATTGAATAAATGAATTAATTGATTAGCTGCTCTAATAATTGTCCTTGTCTCCTTGTCGTCTCTCTCCACCCTGCTGGCTCACTGTACAGGTTGCCTTGTCCACCTTCAGTGTGTATGTGCTGATTGACGAACATAACGTGCTCGATGCCCAGAAGGCCTTTGTGTCACTGGCGCTTTTCAACATCCTCCGATTTCCTCTCAACATGCTGCCGATGGTCATCAGCAGTATGGTGCAGGTTAGTGTGTCTCTATTCACATGCTGAGCACACACTCAGTCTCATCAGTTGTCTCCATTGTTCCACTGGACAGCAGCGCCTGTCCTGTTTGATTTTCACAAGGTAAGAAGAAGCCCATTACTTGACTTGGTTCATAGAACTCAGCCTTCGCCTCGCTTAAAATGAGAGCATTCAAATCTGAGCAGCAACAGGAGAGCAGTCCTGAATTCAGGGCAGAACTCAGAATGTATTAAAGGGCCAGTTCACGTAATTTACAAAAGAAAAAACAACTTGCTTCCCTCTGGTGGTGTCTCACCATGCTAATAGTTTTGAGATTTCTGCAATACAGTGGAAGTGACTGGTCACTCTAAGAAAGAGTAGAATAGACCTTCCTCCTACCAAGGACACTGGAGGCTACATAATGACGTGATACTAAATGGTGCACAATATTCATGTCTTTGTAGTTATTTTATTTATAAATGTAATTTACTTTCAAGTCAATTTAGGTAATTAAATTCTTAGAATAGTAACCTAAAAACTTGGGGGCACATTCACCTGAGTCTGTGCACCTTTCTTTTTGAGTTCAGCACACTGGGCAGATGTGGACCACAATGTGCAAATGAAATGACACAGGACCTCATCATTCAGCTAGTACAGATGCCAATGATAGCACCAGCATCTGTACAGACTGGACAAGGTAACGTAAGGACAAGATCACAAGTGTCACAGTGTCCAAAATTCAAAACAAGCTGCACTTAATTTGTAGGGGAACTTCATTTTCTTATCTCAATTTGTACAAATTAGGAAGATTATTTTCTTAAACAATTAATCCTCTGACAATGTTCATAGTTAGTTTTGAACCAAGTTCACAGTCCCAAAGTTTTTTTCTATTAAATTTGAACTAGAACTTCCTCCTACCAGGTACACTGGAGTCTGCATAATAACTTTATTGTAAATAGTGCACAATATTCGTGTTTTTGTGTGTATTTTATTATTTGTAAATGTAAAATTACTTTTAACTCAGTTCAAATAATTTAAATATTAGTAGCCTAAAAAGTTACATAGCATTATTAGATACTATAGCAGTAATGTGACTACTAATTTGAGACACAGTGGGTTAATATGACTTATTTTTTACTGTTTCGACTGCCCTCAACCACTGTAACAATTCCCCCACCAAGGGGGCAGGGATCGGATTATATTTGTATTATTAATTATTGCACATACATGTTTCTCATATCAAAAGATGACTAGTGTATTTCAAGTGGTCTGCCAGGCTTTTCTCTGATTCCCAGCTCATTATTTAAAGAGTGAATGCAAACAGGCTTCCAACATAAATAGAGTGAACTGTTGAACTGTCAGTACATGTCAACTTATGACTGATTAAAGACACGTCTCCACTTACTCCCACTGTACAAATCTGAAGCCAAAATATCACAGATATGAGTGCTACTAAATGTTTGTCAATCATGGCATAAAACTCTGTTTTTATAACATTAAATAACTAATTAAAAATAAACTAATCAGGAAAATGAATACTTGAACACACTGAAAGTGTATTTGACGTGTAATTTGATGTTTTAGTTTGGCCCATGCCCTATCTATTAACATGGGGAGGCAGGGTTTATGAACTGCACTGCCATCAGAGTGCAACCAAGATGCTTTGGCTTCACTTTTGAGGTGTTGTGAACCTGTCTATCTCTAATATATGTCATTGATGTCAACCTCCCACTCCTTGTGGGTTTTGCTCCCTCTGTCCTGTCTGCAGGCCAGTGTGTCCTTGAAGCGACTCAGAGTGTTTCTGTCACACGAGGAGCTGCAGGAAGACAGTGTGGAGCACAAAGCAGTAGCAAACTGTGAGTGTCTCTTATCTTCTTTTGCTTCTCCTTCTGTTGCTCTGTCTGATGTGCCCTCCGTCTTCTCTCAGTTGTGTGTACATCCTCTTTGTGCGTTTTCTCTATATGTATATGGATGTATTTCACACACAGCACAATAATACATAGTTTCTTCCTCCCTCCCAGCCCCTCACAGTATCTCCATAGTGGATGGAGTTTTCAGCTGGTCCAGAACTGAAGCACCAACACTCAAGAAGTATGTGTCATCTTTTCTCAGCATGCTTCAGTGTATTCACATCAAATAAATGCTGAAATCAGTATATCAGAGCTGCAACGATTAATCGATTATTAATTGATTATTCAATTTATCGCCAATTATTTTGATAAGTCATTAATCAGATTGAGTAATTTTTTAAGAAAATATGTCAAAATATTCTGATTTCAGCTTCTTAAATGTGAATATTTTTTGGTTTCTTTACTCCTTTAACTCTAACTAAATATCTTTGGGTTGTGGACAAAACAAGACATTTGAGGACGTCATCCTGTGCTTTTTCCCTGTTTTTCTCCAGTCTGAACGTTCGTATCCCAGAAGGCTCTCTGGTGGCTGTGGTTGGGCACGTGGGTTCAGGAAAGTCCTCGCTGCTCTCGGCCCTGCTTGGAGAGATGGACAAAATGGAAGGGACTGTGGCTGTCAAGGTGGCTAAGTCACTTGCACAAATGCACTGACACAGTCACACACTCACTCACAAGGGTGCACTGAAACCTCCCTCTGTGGCCATGAGCACAAGTTCTTGAGTTATGGCCAAAAGTGTGTTTAGTGAGGTCACAGTGACCTTGACCTTCGACCACTAAAATCTAATCAGTTCATCTGTGACTCCAAGCGAACATTTGTGCCAAGCAGGGATGTGACTCATGCATCTGATGCATCGGGCTTTAATGTGTAAGACGTGAGTGCATCAATTCAGATGGCCTGTATCGGTAAAAAGCTGAATGTGAATCGGGAAAAAAATCGATGCAGCACTAGCGTATTTAATTCATCTTATTAGGACACGCATATGTGTCATTTTTGGCATCAAGGAACCGCTGCTGTAACTTTCCTCCAATTTCTCTCTCCTCCTGCCTCTGCCTGCACCGCTCTCACTGGCTGCCTGCTGCCTCGCTCACACAAAACAAGCGCTCCCACTCTCCTGTCTCTCCTCTTCATTTCCTCAGTGTAGACAGCGAAAGAACAGATGTTGCATCCGGGTCGCACCACAAAACCTTCATAAGTGTAGAATAAGTTTTGGGTTTTATAAGAAAGATGAGAAACACTGCTGCAAATCATTTTTGCAAAATGTGCCTGACAGCAGAGCACAGAGCCACGAGTCTGATCCGCAGAGACGTCATGTCACTGAGAGAGCGCGGAACACGTAGTGCACTGTTTCTCCACAAGCCACTTAAATCAAAACCACAGCACTCTTCATATGAAACAAAGCAGCAAATCATTTTATTGCAAAAATGCATTTCAAACAGTTTTAAAGTTTGTTCACAGATTCTCATTTAGGCTACAGTATCTCATTAACAAATGAGATTGCTAGTGAGCTGTTAATACCACTGTAACGCCTCCTTCTCTCTGTCTCGGCTGTTACTGGATTTATTAAAACTATCAGGATTTCTTCTTGCAGCTAATCGTACCCCACAGATACAGCATTAATGGAATCAGAATTTAAAGATTCACACATTGCCTTGTTGAATCGTGTTGTACCGAATCATTTGCTTTTCGAAAAATTTCTAAGATGCAGTGTATTGTTGAACATGTATCAAGATGCATCTTGAATCTTCTCAGTCAGTGAGATGCACACCCCTAGTGCAAAGTCTAAATAAATCCCCTCTTGAGATATTATGTTCACAAGAATGGGATGACATGAAAACAAAATGCCTGTGGCCATAAAACCGTAAAGGTATGAAAGTCATAAATAAAGTTTTCAAGGTTTTTCCAAAAATTGTGCATCACAGAGATCCTTCAGCATACAGTCATGAATGTGCACAAAAAAATTAGGCTGCAGACAACCTGTAGGTCCAGTGATCACACACACACACACACACACACACAGTCACTCACTCACTCACACACACACACACACAAAGGCGATAACACCTGGAGAGGATAATCAGGCAAGAAAATTTACACAGATTTTACACACATACCAACATACAGAGGAAACACTAAGCAGTGTTAATGTAACACCTGATTTTGACGCTCATTTTAGTCTTGTGTCCAACGAAAACCACTTATCTCCAAAATGTCAACTTTTCAGAAGAGAAGATGAAAAACAGCCATTTTGTCAGCTTAATGGCAACACATTTTTCAGATGATTGTTTGGCATAAAAAATAGGAGAATTATCTCAACTTATAAAGGAGGACTCCCTCTTTCAGTTTGTTCAAAAAATTTAAAATCACCAAATTTGGAGATTAGCAGTTTTTGCAGGACAGCGACGATACCGCACAGCAGGATAGAGGGAACAGGACTGTTCTTCATCACACACATGACATTTACAACCTTTGTGTTGCTCTGCAGGGTTGGGTGGCTTACGTTCCACAGCAGGCCTGGATCCAGAACTCCACGCTGAAAAACAACATCATATTTGGTCAGGAGAGGAGAGAGAGCTGGTATCAGCGTGTGGTGGAAGCGTGTGCCCTCCAGCCTGACCTGGAGATCCTTCCTGCTGGAGATGAGACTGAGATTGGAGAAAAGGTATCATCTCATGATCATATGGTCTGTTTATCTGCAGAGGGGTACAAACGTGTGGCATGCTTTTCTTGAATTAAGAGGTAGAAAGATTCACAGCTGGTTGCAACTGCAAACTCCTCAACTGTGAGTTTATTGCATTTTGTTCTTATGACACCTGATATCATGTTTATTGTTTTGATTGTTTAGTTTGGCCTTAAAGGGACAGTTCACCCCAAAATAAAAATTGCATTGCCTGACTTCAGAGACAATTTTGTAAAATGTTGAGGTTATACAGTTTTGAAACATATGCAGACAAAGCGCAGCAGTTTCAAAGTGATGAAGTAGCTTTGGCTTGTTTCTACCTCTGTCTTTATCTGTGTGTGTCTCTGTGCAGGGAGTGAATCTGTCTGGAGGTCAGAAGCAGAGGGTGAGCCTGGCCAGGGCAGTCTACTGCGACCGTGCTGTGTACCTGCTGGATGACCCGCTGTCTGCCGTAGACGCGCATGTAGGAAAACACATCTTTGATCAAGTCATTGGCCCACAGGGACTGCTGAAGGACAAGGTGAGTGTGATCACAAGCCTAACCAGCCTAAAGCACCACATATAGCTTCATTGTATGGTAGCATCTCAACAGGCAGGTACAGTGTGATCTTAGGCAGATGAAACAACAAAAGGTGTGATTAAGTTTGCCAAACGTGTGCAGACTCGTGTGCTGGTGACCCACGGGCTGAGCTACCTGCCCCAAGCTGACCTGATCCTGGTCATGGTGGATGGAGAGATAACAGAGATGGGCTCCTACCAGCAGCTCATGGCCACAGAGGGAGCCTTCGCTGAGTTTCTGAGAACGTACAGTGCTGTCGAGTCCACTGACAACGATGGTGAGACACACTGCACACGCACTACACTTTACACAGACACCATGACTGTATGCCTTGGCTTTCAGGTGGAAATTTAAATATAAAATATGAGCTGTTTTGGATCTTGCTGTAGTGGTTGCACATCATATTTAGGGATCAATATTTTGTCATAAAATCATTGTTTTTTTTTTCCTTTAGAACCTGTACCAAAGAGTGGAACTCAAGGACTAGAGAACGGCACTGTGGCTGCTCTTGTTGGGTGAGTGAAACTGAACAACAGTGGATCTGTAGCACAGAGAAATAAGATACAGCAAGCCTGGCTTTGAGTACACAGACAATACATGCTAGAAAGTTTCTCTTGTTTATTGTTGGTTTGGCTCTGCAACCGTCGTCACCATCACACTTGAATCCCTGAGGGCCAAAATGTATTTTTTAATTCAACAAAGTTATTGCACATATAAATTTGAAAACAGTCAAATGACCGCCTTGGCTGCTCTAGTTTTAAATGGTTATTTTACCATGATCTATACTAGCTGTTCATCTCCTGTGTGTTTCTTTGTATTGCTCCATTGTGTAAATTGCAGTCCGGGTGTTGGCAGTGTGTCCAAACTGTCACAGACAGGCAAGGAGGACAAGGTGGAGAGCAAGAAGGTGAAGAACCCCGAGGTGGGCAAGCTGACAGAGGCTGACAAGGCCAGCACTGGACGGGTGAGTAGAGGCTCGACATGATCAGCCACATCAGAGCGAAGAATTGTCCATGAATTATCCATGTGCAGTGTGTGATGGTGGTCTCCTGGACCCCTCCCCTCAGGTCAAGCTGTCTGTGTTCTGGGCCTATATGAAGGCCATCGGAGTGCTTCTGTCCTGCATCAGTCTGCTGCTCTTCCTCACCCATCACCTGCTCTCCCTCTTCTCCAACTACTGGCTGAGCTTGTGGACCGATGACCCCGTGGTGAACGGCACTCAGCCCAACAGACTGATGAGACTCGGGGTGTACGGTGGCCTCGGCCTGTCCCAGGGTGAGGAGGGGTTAGGGAGGGAGGAGCAGATACACAATATGGAAATAAAGCGTTTTTTTGTTTGTTTGTTTTTTTTGTTGTTGTTTCTTCCGTTTTAAAACTGGTCACCATTCACCTCACTTGTTAGGGAGATTCTGCAACGCTGTTTTTCTCTGAAACTCCAGCAGTGTTTTATGGACTTAAAAAACCTTGAATTGGCATGAGGATGAGTAGATAATGATTGAATTTTCATTTTTGGGTGAACTATCCCTTTAGTACCACGGAAAAATAACATGCTTTGTGTGCGGGAGAGGCGAGGACGCAGAATCAATGTAATTCTATTCTTGTGTGGGAATGAATGCGCAGAATGTTTGCAGCAGTGGGCAGTAGTGGTCAGAAATCCAGCCGGAGCGGGATTAAGAAAACAGTCCTTTGCAGTGCTCTATGGTGGCGTCAATCTAGTGATAGTAGACTCCACTTTAATTAAAGAAAAGACCTGCAGCTCAGCTTCAACAACAGTGACTCGTAGCTACACTTGGACTTTATCTTGAATGCAAATGACTTAATATCCTCTTTAAACCAAAAGATTACATATGTTGTTATAAAAAGGAGGTGGGGACAGTCAACCTTTTATTTTCCTGACAACTGATATACTTTGAACCCTACTGCTCTCTTGTAGGTGTGGCAGTCTTTGGTTACTCCCTCTCCATGTCCATCGGGGGCATCCTGGCATCCCGCTTCCTCCACCAGTCCATGCTGTAGATGTCCTGCGCTCACCCATGTCCTTCTTTGAGCGAACCCCCAGCGGCAACCTGGTCAACCGCTTTGCCAAGGAGATGGACACCATCGACTCAGTGATCCCCAGCATTATTAAGATGTTCATGGGCTCTATGTTCAATGTGGTGGGTTCCTGTGTCATCATCCTGATCGCCACCCCGCTGGTAGCCATCATCATCCCTGTTCTCGGCCTGCTCTACTTCTTTGTGCAGGTCAGTTGGAAATTTTTAGAAGGGGAAACAGCTACTTCTTTCCTTTTTTTCCTGTGTAGGAAATTCACGTGTTCATCTGATGTAGTTGTAAGAAGAAAAAAAAAGTGTTACTGTTGTCCGACATCTTTGTCTTTCCTCTGTCCAGAGGTTTTATGTGGCGTCGTCTCGCCAGCTGAAGCGTCTGGAGTCTGTCAGCCGTTCACCGATCTACACTCACTTCAATGAAACACTGCTGGGCACCTCTGTCATCCGTGCCTTCGGTGAACAGGAGCGCTTCATTCGTGAGAGTGACCAGCGGGTGGATCACAATCAGAAGGCTTACTACCCCAGCATAGTAGCAAACAGGTCAGGGACACTACTATTACTATGCTTACTACCTGCTGCAGCAGTATGAATTGTGCACAGATTTTTAGATCTTTAGTTGCTCTGAATGTCCCACTTAGTTCCTCCAACAGTCTTCTCTCCTCACTGTGTTGATGGATCTGTGTTTGTGTAGGTGGCTGGCAATTCGTCTGGAGTTTGTAGGAAACGTTATCGTGTCCTGTGCCGCTTTGTTTGCGGTCATAGCCAGAGAGAGCCTCAGTCCAGGCATCATGGGGCTGTCTATCTCCTACGCCCTCCAGGTGAACACTCAGTCACACATGTGTTAAACTGTTCCAGCTCACATCTTCATCAGGTGCAGAGAGAGGGACGGTTTGTGCATGGTTTGACCTTTTATCAGATCAGCGCCTTCTACTTCATGTCTTCACTGAGACAGGCTGAGCTACTTACTTTATGTTGTGACATAAATGAAAACAATTTTTATGACAAAACGTAATTGGATCATAGTAGTCAGCATCTCAAAGCACTAATAAGTCTGGCAAAGTGCTTTATTTTCACCAGTGGTCTGTGGACACTTGTATTCAAACTTAAAGTAAGACTGATGTATCATTCCCAATTAAGATGAGCGCCTTGTGGAATAAAGCAAAAACACAACACAAAACACAAAAGGCACACACCGTCCCGCAGTGTCTGTCAAGGTAAATATAACATAAGTTGATTAATTCGATAATGTATGTTAATTCCCTTTTAGAACTAAAAGTAGGCTAATGTTAGTGTAGCTCAAGTTCTGTGTGGATTCAGGGTGCTCCGTTAACATACTGTTTAACAGAGCTGAACTCACAGTAAAACATCTTCTAAAAGATAACCTACGATTTCTTACGACTCATTAACAGACACTAACTCATTCAATGCACATTTAACATAATTCAGAACATGATGTTTCCCAGATACTGCTTGTCTGCCTGAACAACACAGTTTACACATTTTTACTACTGAGTGAAACATGACGCTGAGTTTAGCAGAAGACTTAAGTAAGATATATAATAAAGTCTGTTAGACCAGGTTGTAAACATGATCATGTCTGATAACCAATAATGAGGCATCAGTAATGACTTATGCATTCATTCTTATATGATAGGGGAGACCTGGGATGGTAGTAACAATTTTTGTTTGAGCATCAGTAGCTCAGTAGTTGTTTGTGCGAGATCTCTCAAATTTTGAAACACAGTACCCATGTTTGTCTACTACAAAAACTCTATTGGACGTCTGCTACACAATCACAGATTATGTGAATTAATGTCATATACAAGGAGTTACATTGTTACAGCCTACCCCACTACTGGGGTGGGTTGTAAATATTAGCTGGGGATAGATATATGTAACAATGAGAGGTAATTTGGTGATTTAAAGATTCACGCTATACAGTTTATGAAAGAACTTTATTTAGGGATATAGAATAAACAGGTTTGAATAATGCAAACAATTTAAAGTGATCAAAAAAGAAAGATTATGACTAAAACCTGACTAAAATTACAGACTGAGCATTGACTAAAATTATGACGAAAACTAAAACTCCACTTCCACTGACTAAAACTCACTTCAGTTTTAAGTAAGTGACTAAAACTAAATGAAAAATTCTTGGCAAAATTAACACCGCAAGGAGTTTAGACTTGCTGCCTAATCAGTAACTGTGTTCTTTTTAGCATTTATTATGTGTTCTGATATTTATCAAAAACTCATATGATTTCAGTTTAGAAAAATCAAGGTTGTATCTGAATTAAATTGAGAGTATTGCCAGTAGTATTTCACATACATGAAATCATGGAAAACTGTTAATTGAAATGTGTTGATTATCTGAAGGGAGTAGGATTTATTTTTTTTTAGAAAGGCTCACAGCTTTTGAGTTGAAGTAGTATTTTAATGCTGAGGCAGAAATTTGATACAGGCATCTCAAAACCCGGACAAATAAACACAAAACTAAGAGCATGGATAGGTGAAACTTTTTCGAACTTAATCTTACTTAATCCTCACATTGTGTTCCTCTGTCCCATGTGCAGCTGACTGCGTCTCTGACCTGGCTGGTGAGGATGTCCTCTGACGTGGAGACCAACATTGTGGCTGTGGAGAAAGTGAAAGAGTACTGCGACACAGAGAAAGAGGTACAAAGAAACAAAAATTCCTTGATGTTGATCGGTTGACGGGTGTATTTTGGTAGAAGATAATAGTTCCTTCATGAAACTGCTCACAAAAAGGTGTGTGGATTATCTTAAGTTACTGGGTCATGGCATTGCTGTTGAATTTTTCAAATGTATTAAGTGCCATCTGTACTGTATGTCACTGTAGCTCTCTCAGTAGTGGTATCTAACCTAGGTAATCAAGGATAATTTTGAGGTACTTGTACTTGACTTGAGTATTTTCATTTTCTGACACATTTCAGAGGAAAGTACTGTACTTTTTACGACACATTTATTTTAAGTAAGTAAGATCTTTCAAGCAAAACATGATCACCTAAAACATTAAACTGATCACCTAAAACATTAAACTACTTCCTAATCATTAATGCATCAGTAATAATAACCCTATATGTTCATGTTCTTATTTAAAAGTGTGCCTATCTTCTGACCACCAGGCAGAGTGGAAACACGACCCGTCCGGCCTACCCCCAGCATGGCCCACTGATGGCTGCATAGAGTTCAGAGGCTTCAGCCTGCGCTACCGCCACGACCTGGACCCGGCCATTCGCAACATCAGCATCAAGATAAACGGAGGAGAGAAGGTCTGTTTTTACACCACTGCGCTGAAGCCAGGGGTCTACACTTTGATTGTGGATGAACTGATGAGGGGTTGTGTGTACTGTGTGTGACTGTGCATCTATATTACATCCAAGTCAATGTATGTATGTGCACAGTATGTCTATGGCCCGTAACAGTTGCTGCTACATCTCTCCATAAGGTGGGGATTGTGGGGCGCACTGGAGCAGGGAAGTCATCCCTGACGCTAGGCCTGTTCCGGATCATCGAGGCAGCTGAAGGCCACATCCTCATTGATGGAGTGGACATCGCACAGCTGGGCCTCCACCAGCTCCGCTCCAGAATCACCATCATACCACAGGTCAGTGCAGAAAGGAGTTCAATGACAGCTGAATGGTCTGTTAGATAATCTGCTGGACACTGCACCAGCTATTCAGCCTGTTACATATTTCCAAGCTAAACAAACAACAGCTTGTGTCCCAAAAGAAAGGTGACATTGCATTTGTAGACTCTGGCTAGGGAGGTCAATTAATCGATTGAGGTGTTTGGTCCATGAAATGTTATAAAATGGTAAAAAATGTTGATCAAAGTCCAAGATGACGTCCTCAAATGTCTTGTTTTGTCCACAACTCAAAAATATTGTTTACTGTCAGAGAGGAGCAAAGAAACCAGAAAATATTCTAATTTATGAAGCAAAATTCAGAAAAATTGAACTTTTTTTCCTAAATAAAAAATGACTCAAAACAATCAATCAATTATGAAAACAGATGCAGATGCAGGTTTTATGTTTGTCATTACTCTCTGTGTCACTCTCATGAAGTTTTAGCTGATGATTAATTATTGTACAAATAATTGGGATTAAGGATTTTATTCCACACATTGTTGCTGTTGTGTTTGGTCTGTGCAACCAGGCATAAATCCATGCTCCTTTCAATGGCTGTTCATTGAAATGACACGCTTGACGTTAAAGGAGTATCGGTTAACCTTTAAATAGTTTGCTCAGAGTTTCTGTGACAAATATGCAGCAGAGCAGCTTCAGTCCTTCTGAGTGGCTTGTAGGCGGGACCATTCTAAGAAAGAGAGTCAGAAATGGGGCACAGCTAACTTATCTGAGAAGTACAGATGACAAAGCCTTTGGTCCCATGATGTGATCTAATGACCCTCTCCCCGCTCCTCAGGACCCGGTGCTGTTTTCAGGCTCTCTGAGGATGAACCTGGATCCTTTTGATAGCTACTCTGATGAGGAGATCTGGAGGGCTCTGGAGTATTCCCACCTCAAGAGCTTTGTGTCCGGCCTGCCGGACAAACTCAGCCATGAGTGTAGTGAAGGAGGAGAGAACCTCAGGTACAACTGCTTTATACAACTGGTCACCATTCAATTAAAGTGAATGGTGACCAGGTTTCAAATGGAAAAAAATAACAGAAAAAAAAACATAAAATCCCTTCATACTGCTCGTCTGCTGTAATCCAAGTCTCCTGAAGCCCCAACATGCCAAGTTGACTTGAAAGATGTCATTGACACCATGTTTTTAGCCTGAATCTTCACTGTAGATCCTTAACCTGGAGCCACGTTCATGTGTGCGTGCACACCATCTGAACTGGGCGTGTGTGGTTTGACCGTGCATGGTTGAAAGTGAATGGCAAGTTAGGGCTTCAGTAGTCTTGGATTACACCAGAGCTGTATGGAGGCTTTTTTCTTTTTTTGTAAACATTCGTGAGCAGGTGGACAGCCGAGTGTTTTAGGTTTGAAAAAAATGAACCAGAGCCTCTCTGATGTAACCTGACCCTCAAATGGGGGCCCATCCATTCAAAAACCTGGTCCTTAGCCCAAACACGCCGTCAGGAAGAAATGTGGCTCTGTTGGCTGATGCTCCCTCTTTTCAGAGTGTCTCTGTGCTCTCCCTCCAGTGTGGGTCAGAGGCAGCTGCTGTGCCTGGCCCGAGCCCTGCTGAGGAAGACCAAGATCCTGGTTCTGGATGAGGCCACAGCAGCTGTGGACATGGAGACAGACAACTTGATCCAGTCCACTATCCGTTCTCAGTTTGAGGACTGCACTGTCCTGACAATTGCTCATCGCCTTAACACCATCATGGACTATACAAGGTACCGTACACTACACATTATTTATTTATAATTAGTTATTGTATAAGAAGTAGCTGTGGTACATGTACTTCTCTGTACTACTGAAAGAATATCATCAGTATTCTCCGGCCTCTCTAGGGTCCTGGTGTTGGACAAGGGAGAGACGAAAGAGTTTGACTCCCCCTCCACTCTCATCGCTCAAAGAGGAGCCTTCTACAAGATGGCCAAGGACGCCGGGCTGGTCTGAGAGCAGGGCATGATTTACTTTGTCCAGCTGCTCCTCTCAGCTCCTCCGGCTCTCTGCTGTGGCGCTCCTCAGTCAGAGGGAGATCAAGAAGAGGGGGTTTTAAGGTTTAGAGTGTTCGACTATAAGAATGTTGATGAGGAGGGTTCGGTCTGACCTGCTTCACCCTACACTTCCGTCCTCATTTAACTAGACAATATTATGCTGCCTGTCTTCCTCCCTGTAAGCCCACACCTGGTCTCTATCCCTCTGTTTCCTCCCTTCTTTTCATGTTCTTTCACTGCCGTTTCTGCCATGGAATAGGGGGTGGCAAGTTTGAGCACGGGACGTACTTTGTATGTCTTTTATTTTGACAGAACATTGTTCTCGTGCTGAGCAAGGAAGGGGAGTTTAACTTCTCTACAGACAAAATAAATTCCACGCAGAGTGTATCATCAATAGTTCAGTCCTGGTTGTGGTAACCAGTGCTGAGGTCAGTGGAGGAAGAAAGTACCAAATTATATAGTGCCAAATACTGCGCTCAAATATAGCAGTTATTTTGGAATGCAGATGTTAAACATCAGCTTTAATGTTGGGATGCGGGACACCAAGTACTACAGACAGCACATTACAAGGGCTTTTAACTCCCCCCATTGTGCTGGCAAACAGAGTAGCAAAGGTTAAGTGAGGAATTTCCTCCTCACAGTTGCTTTGTCCCAAGTCCATACTACATGCTAATTGTATGCAGTATGATCTATATACTAGGGATGTCACAGGAACCTATCCCTCAGTACCAGGTAGATCCCAAAATTTTGTGTGATAGTACTCCCCATAAACGCTTACCAGTGCTGTAGTGTGCTCTTAAATGCCAGAGGAAGGAGAAGAACACCTACTAGCACTGAAAAACAACAACTACACGTTTAAGACAGCAACATGTGCAGCTGCAGCAATTTGTCTAAAAGAAAAAGTAGTGATGCTCGGACTGACCCAGGTAACCCACGGGGCAGGTGGGATCGGATTTTTCTAAAAAAATACCACGGGTTATGATGGCAGGTCAAGTGACAAAGCAGTGGTCGGAGTAAGTATTAATGACTTCCAGAAAGACTGCGTGCAATAGTCCTCCTTCTTACTTCCTCTCCCCACTCTCTGTCTCCCTGTCAGTCAAACACACACACACCCACACACTCTGGCACAAGCTCTGTCAGTTCAGCTGATCGGCGCTCAAAGCATGACAAAATAGGCTAAATCTCAAAACTGTGGGCTCTGCTCAGCCGACCACCAGGCTAAAAAAAAAACAAAAAAAACATTATAGACCTACAGAAGTGAACTACTATTCTGTTAAAATTAACTGCTAAAATATGAAGGGAGAAAGAGGGAGAGAATGACAGAGAAATAGCAACAGACATGACAACATGCTCTCCTTACAGTGATTTGTGGCAGGCTCAGTCAGTCACCTCCTCAGTCTTTTGTCCTAGAAGCTCAGAAGAGTTTTTATTTCAGGCGGCAAAGAAAAACTGACTGATTTTTATCCTTTTTTTGTTTTGTTTTTTCTGCTGTATCAAATTAGGTCGAGATCGAGAATCATGGAAATTCACCAGTATTGGTATCAACTACTAAATTTCTGGTATTGTGACATCCCTACTATATACTCATCTTTGTAGTATCTTTACAGTTAGCATTTAAGAAATCAACATACTGTATGTTACAGGTTTATACTAACACAGACTGATACAATCTGCATCCTTGACTCAATCTAAAAGATGACAATGATACAATTGTATATTTTCATATTCTAAGAAAAATCTAAAGAATGAGTGAACAGGATGGTGCTGGGACACAACTGATGTTTTCACTGTTGACTGTGTGTATATATGTATATCGACTCCCCAAAAGTGAAGCCAAAACATCTGGATGGCCCCCTGGTGGCAGGCTGCAGTATAGGTCATAAATCCCACCCCCTGCACATTAGCAGATGAGACATGGGAAAACTAAAAAAAAAAATCAAAGAACACAAAAACAAATGTTTGTCAAGGATGGTTTTTGTCATTTTAGGCAGTTCTTATCATGCTGATGATCATCAGTTTGGTTTTAATTAGTTATGTGATGCTATGAAATGGGGGTTTCACATCCTCACAGACTCTGGCTCCACATGTTGTCACCGGTGCTTGTATCCAGGATATTTTGGCTTCATTTTTGTACAGTGGGAGGAAGAGGAGGCATGGTGTCCATCTTTATTTATAATCTGTGGTTCTGACCTTGTAGCTAGCAAAGCTAGCGGATACAGGTGCCCTTTGTTGAGCTTGATGTAAGAAGTGATTCTTCTGAGACAGGAGTGTTTGCTGTTTACCACTTTTCTTTCATCATTGGGAAGACATAGAGGTGTTAACGGCAACAGCAGGTGTGCCTGCTGATTGGTCAGAAGGGGATACGCTGGTGATGTCAGAGACCCAGGCAGTTGTGGTCTGTAACATTGAACATCAACACATACAAATCTACAAACGCACAAACTCACAGAATCTGTGGGATCGATTGTTGACTTGACTGTTACTTTTCATGCAGCACTGATTGTTTATTTATTGTCTTTGTGTTCTTTGTGTTCTTTCAGCTTTAAATTGTTGTGTTCATGCAAGCTGCTGGTTTGGTTAGAGGCTTTACTCTGTAATAACTGCTGTGGAGTTGAAGTATTTTGATTATGTGAAAAAAAACATTGCTGTTCCAATGACTGCAGCTTACGTATTTTAGAGTCTTAGAAGGAAACTTTTAGACTTTCAGGGTAAACTCAGTTCTGTTCTTTGCTGGTCCTCCACCTTGGTATGAGCCCTTGGATGGCTGCAGTAGAACAAAACCGAGTTTCAAAAAATGAACCACTAAAGATCATAATGACCACTTTGTACTTATGACCTTATTAGAGATTATCTAAAATATAAAATGTACATGTTACATATCTTTGAATTGTTTACAGCTAATAAGTCATGCTTCACGCAACAAATGGACGCATGCCAGCAAGTTAAAAAATGTCATGTTATCAAAGTCTCCTTCAGCTCTGCCAGCATATTACAAACTGACACACATTGTTCTATTTCTTTGCATTGCTCTACCTGTGTTAGTGAGTAAATGTCATGTTTTTAGTAAATAAAGAGATATTCAATTGAATGGGCGTTTTGATAAGCCACTGAATACATGGAGCTCCTGAAAATACGTGCAGGAGGAAATCCCACAGTTTCCATTGAGCAATTAAAGTCCTGTTTTTTTTCTTTTTCTTTTTTTTTTTTTGCTAAATAAGTGCAAATACCTAAATGATCCTGATTCATGAATTTAGCCCCCGCCCTCTCCACACACCCCACAAGTGCACATTGTTTCTTTCTTTTTTTGTAATTTTCTTTTTTGCTGATTTTTCAGCAGAAAAAAAACATACATACATGCCAAACTAATAAAATCACAAATCAAAACTACACAGTATTACATATATGCGTGTGTGCATACATACACACATTTATATGTATGTATATAAGGTAACTTACCTCAATAATATCTAGACCCTCAATAAAATATGGTGAAATTGTTCAGCCAAATCTATTGTTTTTAGGGCTGCAACTAATGATTGTTTTCATCATCAGTTAATCAGTTGATGATTTTCTCATTAATTGATTAGTTGTTTGGTCCGTGAAATGTCAGAAAATGGTGAAAAATGTTGATCAAAGCTCAAAATGACGTCCTCAAATGTCTTGTTTTGTCCACAAGTCAAAAATATTCAGTTTACTGTCAGAGAGGAGTAAAGAAACCAGAAAATATTCACATTTTAGAAGCTTAGAATCTGGACATTTTTGTTAAAAAGTGAGTCAAGGTTATTAACTGACTATCAAAATAGATGGAGAGTAATTTAATAGTTAATTAATAATAGATTAATCGTTGCAGGACTAAGTGTTTTCTGTTCATTTTTTTTAGTTTGTCCAGCTGTTCCTTCCTTTTTCCCATTCCAGTCTGTACTGTATTTTATTTCTGGATCTTACCTGCAGTTGTCACACTTGTGTTAAAATACAACTCTGTCGCAGCACGTACTTCCAAAAATCACTATTTACCCCAATATAAGTAACTCCCAATTTCACCCATCCAGCCAAGTTTTTTTCTTTCTATTTTTTTTTTTTTTTTTTTTTTGGTTACATTTTTCAAGGGTTGTTTTATTCCAATATGATGTTTTATTTGGAAAATTGGGATTTGAGCCCACAATCTTGTGTGAGGTTCTCTGGCTTTGTGGTATTTCTTTTGTGCATATAACTTCAGGAGCTCTGCAGAAATTGTATCATATTTATTCAAAGTGGAATGAATTTTCCAATGCTGTACAAGGTGTTAGTAATGTGGAAAGCAGACAGATTTGTTCAGTCATCATCAGTATCACACAAGGTGAATGTTTTTCTTTTCATTCTTTTCTTTTTTTTTTCTTGAGTGGATTTTTTTTTTTATACAAAAGATAAGAGCCAAATGGGGAAAAAACTTATGTGAGTGGAGAATTCTGCAAAACGCCAGCATTTTTAGATGAATTGGTAGGTTAATTGAAGTTGCATTCAGTGGAAAAACAAAGTTTTAGTGGTAATTTGACAGTGTGCACAGATGGTGTCAGGTAGCGTGTGTGATTTCATCGCCATCTTTTCCTTTCGGGGCGGGGACAGTACAGAACGTCTCCTTTAAGATTCCTTGTGTCACTGCTGGTCAGACTGGTTGGTTAGTGTGAGAGTGCTGGGTAGTACTGGATGGTAGGACCTGTGTATGCCCGTAGGTGGTGAGATGTAACTGTGGGATGTTTGGGCCAAATAAAGGCTCCCTGCCCTGTTAAAAAGCTGACAGTAGCTTCTGCCAAACTTCTTTGGCAACGTGATTGTCTTCGCTGTAAAAGTTCTGCTTTTGTTGATTGTGTACAAATTAGTGAAAAAGGCTTTGGTTGTGTTTTAGTGCGATCTTCAGATTGAATAAAGTATACTTGTGACATATTTATGAATATTTGATGTTTTATATATGCACAACTTGGTTTGTGTAATCAATTTTTTAAATAAACAATTTGTGTCGAAAAACAATCTTATGTTTTGTTAACATTTCTATTGCAATAAATTAGTAAATAAAGTTGTGTTTTAAAAAATGGAAATGTTGACCCACCAGGGTAAATGATGGCAAAAGTAAATTAAATTTACATAACTAGATATAACCAATTAGTAGGTCTACTTGATATTGCAAGTTCCTTGTTTATGTTTTGGCTCACTTCCTCCACATGGTAAGAGAGCTGTCTTTAAGCTAAGATAATCCTTTATTGGTCCCACAATCACATTTGCAGTGTTACAGCAGCAAAGTTGATAGAAAAAGATAGAAAAAGTACCATTAAATAATAATGAAACTATATTACAAATAATGAACAATTTAAAAAGGAGAAAATAGAAAAATATGGACAATTTAAACAAGAGGAAATATAAAAAATAGGAACAATACAAACTGGGAGAAATATTAAAAATGGGAACAATATATACAATATAAGACTCTGCAGTTGAATTTACACAGTTGCACAAAGGGAATATTGATATTGCACTGCGGAATGATAATAAGTATTGCACAGCATAAGTATTGCACAGCATGAATTCAAATTACACTTGAGAAAGTGAAATTTAAATTACGTCAGTACGATCAATATTTTCCTGAAAAACCTGTTGTATCAATCTGAGACATGTCTTCTGTCCTCTGGTGGATTATCTGTGCACTGCAGGCAGCAGCCTGCGTCTGAGAGCAAAATCCAACATGGCTGCCGTCATATAGTGAGTTTTACATTTTTGTCAGGGAAATCTCTGCTAGTTTTGAAAAGGTAACTGAAAGAATAACAGTTATATTATTACTAATATTTCACTATGAATATTTGCTTTAGTGAAACAACCTATAATTATTAAATATTTTGAACCTTAATTTACTGTAAAATCATGTTGTGTATCAAATATGATACAGCCAGTACATAAAATCATTTATTTGTGAATCCCTCAGTCACTATTCTATTGAATTTCATGATGCAATCTGCATTATTCCACCACGATCACAAGTACACTCCAAAACAGAACAAACTAATTTAAGAATGAAAAGTCAACTTAAGAGTAATTTAGAGTGGAAATTTACATATTTCTGTGTTTTTACATATGCAGCCAACTCTCATTATAATCGCTTGTGTTGCAGACAGTTGCACTTGCTAATAATTAGGGGGCCAAGCCCGCGGGGCCTGGGGAACGCGTATGCAAGCATACGCGTTTCCCAGGACCAGCGGTGCTGGGAACCCTATTGTTTTTGTTCGGATTTTTAGGGGGCCAAGCCCGCGGGGGCTGGGGACCGCGTATGCAAGCATACGCGGTTCCCAGGACCAGCGGTGCTGGGAACCCTATTGTTTTTGTTCAGATTTTTATTATTCCTATTATTATTTTTATTCTTCCACGGGTAAAAGTGGTGCTGCAGGCTAAACCGTGCAAGGGAGGGCGGTGCAATTTGGAGGATTGGTCCATACCCCTGCAGGGACCTCAGACGCAAAAATTCAGATATGTCTGCCAGCAGGGGGCGCTACAACAAGGGAAACGCGTTTTGGCCTATAACTCCCAAACCGTTTGTCGCACATTCAAAAGCCTCATACCCATAGATTCCCTGAATTGCCCTGAATCACCTGGGCTAGGCCACGCCCATTTCCGCCTAGATTTTTTTCCCCAAAAAATCGCAAAAACTGGAAAACCTACTTTTTCGTACTCATTCTTGGGGTTTTGTCCAATCAGTGTGAAATTTGGCACGTATCGTCTTCAGAGGGATCTGATCTCAAGATATCAAAATAATTTCGTTCTGTCAAAGTATGCGCAAATTATTAACGAATAAAATTTTCTAGCTAGCTATAAAAACGCGAACAGTTGCATATCTTGGTCAAAATAAATGCTAATGACACCAAATCTGAGAACCTTCGTTGGCATGGTACTGTGGGGCTATGAGCCAAATTTGGCTGATTTTGGCCACTAGGGGGCGCTGCAAATATGGCAAGGTTATATCTCTTAAACGGCAACACCGAATTATACCAAACTTGGAGGGCATGATGTTGGGTGACTCCCGAGGCCATATCTTGAAGGTAATCCCGACTGGTCAAAGTGGGCGTGGCTTGTTACGAGATAAACAATAAACATTTGTTTTAGCTCAAGTATTACGCTGAGGGCTGTGAAATTTACAGTGTATATATAGAATAGGACACAGACCACCCATACCAAAAATTGTGCGTATACACCACTAGGTGGCGCTGTAATGGACGCAAACGCATTTTGGCCTGTAACTTCCACATTTTTAATTACATCTTCATAAACTTTATATCCACGTGTTCCCAGAATAGAGCCGCATCTTTTGACATAGGCCACGCCCACTCCCACAGAACATTTCTCTTTGTAAGTCGCTACACATCAAAAACCTACTTTTTTGAACTCCTCCTAGGATTTACACTCCATCTGCACGAAACTTTGCACACACAATCTCCGGACTTGCCTCATCAAAAGTTATCAAAAGAATTTTGCTACTCCAAAAAATGCGATACTTATTAATAAACAATTTTTTCTGCTAGCTAAAAAACACATACCATTGCATATTTTTGTCAAAGTAAAAGCTATCAACATCAAACTCAAATCACATGTTTCAGAGGTCAGCCAGAGGCTCTGTACCAAATTTAGTGCAAATTGGCCAACAGGGGGCGCTGTAAACTGAGAAAAATCAAGCGACACAAAAGTTGCTCCGATTCAAACGAAATTCGGCGCGTGCCATGTGGACTCGCTCCCGAGGCCGTCTGTAAAGTTTAGTGATGTTTGGTCAAAGTGGGCGTGACTTCTTACAACAAACATATTCAGCCTTTCACACTGCTCTTCCCATTGCAATAAGAGCAATGGGGAGAGAGGGCAGCCTTGTTCGACCCAGCGTTCAATAGCAGATCTTGATGGTGTGCCTCCCGGTGACGAAACAGAGCCGTTTGCGTTGCATGGGGTCCGCGACGCGCGGGGGCCGAGTCGCGCGGGAGGCTTGGCCCCCGTTGATAACTGCTTGCAGTTCTAGTTATTATTTTTATTTTTCCACCGCTAAAAGTGGTGCTGCAGCCTAAACCGTGCAAGGGAGGGCGGTGCAATTTGGAGGGTTGGTCCAGACCCCTGCACGTACCTCAGGCGCAAAAATTGACATATGTCCGCCAGCAGGGGGCGCTATAACCAAGTAAAACACCTTTTGCCGTATAACTCCCACACCGTATGTCGCACATTCAAAAGTGTCATATCCACACATTCCCTGACTAGACCTGAATCATCTGGGCTAGGCCACGCCCATTTCCGCCTAGAATTTTTTTACAGGAATTCGCAAAAACTCCAAAACCTACTTTTTCGAACTCCTCCTTAGGGTTTGGTCCCATCTGTGTGAAATTTGGCACGTATGTTCATCAGCTGGACCTGATCTAAAGTTATCAAAAGAATTTTGGTCCGTCAAAATATGCGCAAATTATTAACGAATAAAATCTTCTAGTTAGCTATAAAAATGCGAACAGTTGCATATCTCGGTCAAAATAAATGCTAACGACACAAAGTCTGAGATCCTTGGTTGGCATGTGACTGTGGGGCAATGAGCCAAATTTGGCTCATTTTGGCCACTAGAGGGCGCTGTAAATCTGGCAAAGTTATATCTCTTAAACGGCAAGACCGATTTTTACCAAATTTGGTGGGTATGATGCTGGGTCACTCCTGAGGCCATATCTTGAAGGTAATCCCGACTGGTCAAAGTGGGCGTGGCTTATTACGAGATAAACAACAAACCTTTATTTCAGCTCAAGTATTATGCTGAGTGCTGTGAAATTTACCAGATTTATATAGAATAGGACACAGACCGCCCATACCAAAAATTGTGCCTCTACTCCACTAGGTGGCGCTGTAACGGACGCAAACGCGTTTTGGCCTGTAACTTCCACATTTTTAATCACATCTTCATAAACTTTATATCCACCTGTTCCCTGAATAGATCCGCATCTTCTGACATAGGTCACGCCCACTCCCACAGCATATTTCTCTTTGTAAGTTGCTACACGTCAAAAACCTACTTTTTGAACTCCTCCTAGGGTTTACACTCCATCTGCACGAAACCTTGCACACATAATCTCCAGACGTGCCTGATCAAAAGTTATCAAAAGAATTTTGCTACTCCAAAAAACCGCGGTACTTATAAATAAGCAAGTTTTTCTGCTAGCTAAAAAACACATACTGTTGCATATTTTTGTCATAATAAAAGCTATCAACATGAAACTCAACTCACTTGTTTCCGAGGTCAAACAGAGGCTCTGTACCAAATTTGGTGCAAATTGGCCAACGGGGGGCGCTATAAACACGGTAATATGAAGTGACACAAAAGTTGCTCGGATCCGCACGAAATTCGGGGAGCGTGATCTGCAGTCGCTCCCGAGCCCAGCCGTAAAGTTTTGTTACCTTTGGTCCAAGTGGGCGTGACTTATTACAACAAACATATTCAGCATTTGACACTTGCAGTGCTCTTCCCATTACAATAAGAGGAAGGGAGAGACAGGGCAGCCTTGTTTTACCCAACGTTTAACAGCAAACCTCGGCAACATGCCTCCCGGTGACGAAACAGAGCCGTTTGCATTGCGTGGGCTCCGCTACGCTTGGGGGCCGAGTTGCGCGGGAGGCTTGGCCCCCGTTCATAACTGCTTGCAGTTCTAGTTCTCTTTGTAATTGATTTTCACTAAAACAATTCCTGGGCTATCATCATGTTATATTGACCAATTCAGTTTATACTGACCGAGCTGTTTTTGTCGACCAAAATGTGAAATAAGAAGGTTCCTTTTGAAAAAAAAAAAAAAAAAAGAACCAAACTAAGTGTGCCAGTTTTTCCAAATCAATGAACAATATATGTTATTGTTTCTAAAATAAAAACTATTGTCATCAGTGAATTTTCAGAAACGACTGAAGTATCAAATATGATACAAACAAATTATCATGTATTTAAATGATATGGAATTTCTATTAGATTTTTTCAAAAGGTCCAATAAGCCAGTTATTTCATATGTCAGGCTTTACAGGGTTAAATACAAATTTGATGTACTTTGCTTAAGTATTTACATTTTATGCTATTTTCTACTTCTCTTCCAAAAAGTCTATTATAGGTAATATAATACATATGAATCTTAAATGGAGCAATCTGCATGAGTACTTATAACTTTTCGTTTTGACGGATTTTGAGTAATTATTGAGCTGGACAACAAACCAATCTGGGAACTTCAAAGGAAGACACGGAGCAGTGATGACTGCGCACAAAACTATGTTTCCCATCATCCTTTGTCGTCCGGTTTGAGGGGAAGGAAGATGGCGGCGATTGATGGAAAGGGACTGCTGTTGCGGTTTTAAAATGGCAAAAAGCAGTCGATGGTGTATTTTAACGTTTTCTTTAATGCGGTAAAAAACAGAAAGCAGTAAATGAAAAACGGAGGCTTTGACGTGAGAGTGCACATCAGCGGACTGAAGGTAACTCATCAGCCGACATATACTCCTGCTGCCTTTAGCCAACAGCTAGCTAGCGAGCTACTGTAAGCTAAATTAGCTAGCTAGCCAGTTGCCTGCTGCCGACACATCTTTACAGAGGGTGTCCGTCTTTTAATAAATCGAGTGTAATTCATGAACTGTGACAAAACCGGATTAAAACACTGCAAGTAACGTATTAGCAACTGTTAGCCATAGAGATGTCCAGTTAGAGAGCCAGCGGCGTTACATTAGGCTGAAGTGAGGCTGACACTGGTAGCAGTGAGCTCAAATAACCGACAGCTCTGTCTCACACGAACACAAAACGAGCTTCATTCCATCAGCGAGAGTCAGAAAAAAACTGAGTCAACAAACAGCACAGAAAAATGAGCAGTCATCGGCAAAACAACATTGATAAACAATGAGATGTAGATACTTAAAGGGACAATGCACCCCAAAATCAAGACTTTTTTTTCTCTTACCTGTAGTGCTTTTTGTTTTGATCAGTTATTTGTTGTTTATGTAATAGGTGGGAGAGACAACAGTACAGTCACACAGTGACACAGTGCGAGACAGGATAAAATGTAACAATAGTGTCTTTGCCTCCCCATTACTTTAGTTTCCTTTCCCCCAACCCACCCCCCCCCCCACCCCACCCTCTGACCCTGGCATAGCGAACCAAAGCAGTGGAGCTGCCAGTGTTAGTTACTTACTGTAAGTGAACAGTTGGTTAGGAAAAGATGCAACCGCCTTGACAACTGATCAATCAAAGATTTTCCAAACAGAGATGTTAAGCATCTGCTAGCTTCACCTTCTTAAGTGTGGGGACTTGCTGCCCTTCCTTGACATCTGTGATAACAAATGAAGAGAAAATGAAGAGCGACCTTTAGACTGCCACCTAGACAAAAGAAGCAAATCAAAGGCATCACGTTAGACTCAAGGAAATTGTGAATAACACTTTTTGCCATGCTTTGCATTTTATAGACTGAACAGTTGATCAGCCAATCATGAAAATAATCAGCACATCCGTCAGTAAAAAAAAACAACAAAAAAACTATACTACTACTATTACTACTGCTACTTAGTTCCATTATGTTATAGAGAAGACAGACACCTCTATGGCTGATAACTCTAAAACTGCAACTCACACCAAAACTATCTAGATGGATAAATGGCACCACAGGTCATTGATCATTGGATTCCTTGGTTATTGTTGTTATTACTTTATTTATTTATTTATTTTGTGTTATCATCATTATTTTCTTCCTTTTTTGTGTGTTGTTTGTTTGTGTGTTTGCTCTTGTCCATGTACATTGTCTTGTAGAGCAGCAATCAATAATACTACTACTACTACTAATAAAAATACTATTACTACTACTACTACTACTACTACTAGTAATTCTTCTTCTTCTTCTTATTATTATTATTATTATTATTATTAGTAGTAGTAGTAGTAGTAGTAGTAGCATTTGGCTTGTTGTGCTCAAAGCATCAAAAAATACATTAAATACAAGAAATTATAACAGGGTTACTCAAGATAATCCATACACCTTTTGTGAACAGTTTCATGTAGGAAATGTTTTCTTTCTACTGAATCACTGTGTAGAATCAAGCATGCATCTACTCATGGATGAGAGATTACAGCTCAGCAGAGGAGGGCGCCATTAGGTCCTGTATCCAGATAGCGTTTTTTTCCTCAATGCCAGCATATTTTTTTCGATTTGTTCCCGATGAGGAGACTGTGTCTGCAGCGGCATGCAGGTGCCTAGAGAAAAGGCGCTGTGCCCAGCATCTCTTTTTTTCAGAACTCTCCGTCCTTTTTGTGCAGCCGTTTCATATTCTAGTTAAAAATTTCTGAACTTTTAGAAAAGTGCTGGTGTTGTAAAGTTGCTTTTTTTTTAATTTTTTTTTTTTATTTCAAGCAACCAGTGATATATTAGCAGATGGGGACTTGTCATCCTGGTAGTAGTTTGTAGCTTCCAACTGAATCGCTGTGGTTTGTGGTTTAGTTTCTCTTCTGTGTATTTTTAGGTATTTGCCTTAATTTACTAGTAGTGTCACTTTTAGCTGGATAGGAGTCATGTTAAGTTACTGCTAACCAAACATTTCCTGATTTCGCTTCTTCATAAGCTTTTAGATAACAATATCGAGAGGGCTTTTATTGTGAAGAATTTATCGGAAATGAAATGTGGTTAACCAGCGAATTGTTTGCCGCTCAGTTCAAGACAAGCATGTATCAAGACACACCTTCAAGCAGGTGGCCCAGATGCAAATCCCTGCCACACTGGGCTGATGAGCTGAGTCAAACCAGGCCAGCACATATGTATTAAAAAAGGCCGTATGAGAACAAGCACCTACAATTGATACAAATAGATAATAAAAACAAAAGGAGTGACACAAGACTGCAGTAACAGCTGTTTCAACATATTGTTGTCATAGAGACAAACCCATTCCCCTGCCAGGTTAAAAAAAAAAAAACCCTATGTATACACAGGCCCTTAATGCGCTGTCACAGGCATGAGCCTCTTGCCCATGAGTAGATGCACACTTCTGCACAGTGATACTGTTGGCGTTCTCCACACATGCTAGCTGTGATGGGGAAAAAAATGCTAATAATTATGTATTCATAATACAGTTTGCATAAATTACACTTGATACACAGCAGCTGGCTGGCATGAATCGTACATTGCAGTCATGAGTTGGTAAACATTTTCAGATGTACTATCTACACCTTTTCTTTTCATCTTGAAACTGGGCCGCTGACTCAAACATTATGTGGTATTGATAGTATGGTTGCAAACTATATGAATTTTCCTTAACTGACAGTTGAACAACAGTCAATAATCCATTAATCATTAATAATTGATAAGATACAAAATGTATGTTTTTTCCTAAGTCTGTTTTGTGTTGTTTTAATTCTAGCAGCACATTTGTAATGTGAAACATTAATTCATGAAGCACAAACAAATAAAAACATAATACTTGTATAAAATAAGTAATACTTTAAACACATTCAAAATATTAAGGCTCTTGCTCAAAACAGCTGCTCTTGTCCACCTGTCCTTATTCAATAAATGACTCTGCCAAACAAAACAATGTCAAATGTGGTGCAGTTCCTGACTAACAAGGCAGACCAAACCAAATCATGAGAAAACCCGTGAGCTCCGGAGAAAACACAAAACACACATTATTGGTTAATCTAGTTTTAATTGGTTAAATTCTTAACAGCGATTAATCAGTCAATGATTAATTCTTAACAACCGTAGCCATTGATTTTGTAGCTTTTGTTTTTTTCCCCTTTCTCAAGTCCACTTTCATGTAAGTGAGACCTCATTTTGTAAACTAATAGCAAGTGTAGTTCTGGACTATATCATGGCCAATACTGGATTAAATTGAACTGAAATCAATTCAGATAGAAATAAGATTGACTTCACAATTGATTGTCACTAAGATATGTACTGAGAAGTAGAGCTACAACAATAAATTGATGAATTGATAAATTGATTATTAAGCACTTATTAAATTCATCGCCAACTATTTTGATAATTGAATAATTGTTTTTAAAGAATGAAATTCTAAACTCTGATTTCAGCATCTTAAATTTTTTTTTACTCCTCTCTGGCAGTAAACTGAATGGCTTTGGGTTGTGTGCAAAATAAGATGCTTGAGGACGTCATCTTTGGTTTTGGGAAACTGACAATTTTCACCACTTTCTGACATCTTAAAACAAATTATTAATCAACAAATTGAGAAATTAATCAACCAATTAATTGACTATGAAAGTAATGATTGTTTGCAGCTCTACTGAGAAAAACATTTTAAATTCTTGAAAAAATAAACTGACAGATTTATTGACAATGATAATAATGTAGCCCTAGATAAGATTGTGGATCACGATCATGCCTGAAAGAAATTTGAATATGATATTTCAACCCACCTCTAATCGCACTCATTATGAATTAAAAAAAAACATTATATATTATAAAAAACCCACTGCAAATCTCAGTCAGGCTCTATTTTCCCCACTCGGACTAACAGAAATTTTAGTGACGAGGATGAAGAGGAAAGTTGCAGTAGTGAAATTTGGTGCAACCACTTTAACAGACCTATAGGGTCCTGACATGGACATCCATAGAATCATGTGCTAAATGTGGGCAGCTTATTTTATGATCAGTAGGTGCTCTCTGACAAAGAGCAGAAGAATGATAATATGGACTTTGTTGCTTTAACCTTGCAAATAAATTGTAATTGATCCAAACTAACCAGCTTGTATCCTTGCAAAATCATTCTCACTCATAAAGAATACATATATCCTGTTCTTTCTTCTAGATTTATTCCTGGATTCCATTTTTCCAGTGTGGCCTTGCCAGTTGCTACCAACCTCCAGGTCCCACTGTCTGACATCTGCATCACCAGTTTTCCTGGCTCATGGACTTGACTCCAGCATCAGGCTTCAAAAGGAGGCCTGCTGCCTCCTCTTCCCCAACTGGTGTTAGAGAGATCGCCAGGAGCCCTCCTCCCTGCTCACCCTCCTTGTCTGTGTCATCTCCTTCGTCAGAGCCATCTTCACCGTTGTCGACATCCTCCTCTGTCTGTGCCAACTATCAGAACCATGTAAAAGGACAGACCCAGGGAACAGAGGTGGCCAGGGTATCCTCCACTTCTGCCTCTCTGGCAACGCAGTCTCTTTCCACACCTACACCGAACACCACCTCATCGGTTTCCTTGCCAGACACTTCAGTGCAGCCAAGTGTTGATTGTGAAGAAGAGGGAAGGGAAAGGGAGATGTATGATCCTTTCCATCCAACTGAGGGAGTGAAGGGGGAAGAGGGGGAAGGTGAGAAATATGACCCCTTTGACCCCACTGGTTCTCCAGCATCAGATGCTGATGACAGGAGTGGCAAAGTGAGGGCTGTGAAGAGAAACACTGAGCAGGGAGATGAGGAGGAGAAAGAGGAAGAACCTCCCGATTCCACTGACACCTTGACTGACCTGCCCAGCCCCTGTCTGGCCACCCAGCTCCCTCTTAGGAGGAGAGTGGACTGTAGTACTGCCAAAACCATAGAGCAGAGGGATAGTGCTGACTCTGATCACTCTGAGATAGAGGAGGGCGAGATTGTTGGGGCTGCTGACAGAGATGGAAGCAATAAGAGACCAGCAGGAGAAATCCTCCCTCTTAATTCTCCCAGCGTCTCATTCTTTGGTTCCAAGCCAGAGCGCATCCTCCGGGTACTGGACGGGGACGGATTTGTGTCTGTGCGTACAGAGGGCAGCTGGGAGGTGGACAGGGACCCTGAGGATGAGCCTGTAGTAGGAGTGGAAGATCTCAGAAGGAAGCTGGTCAGCAGGCGTAAGGAGAGGTACCTCTCCTTTCCTGCTTCCTCTCCCCTCTCTCCTCAGCCACCGCCTCCTCCCTCCCTTCCTCCAGCTTCTGCACCCTCTTCCCCTCTCACACCTCCAGTAGAGCAAGGCAGTAAGAACCGCAAGTCCTCCAAGAGTTCCAAGGACCGCGACAGACAGAAAAGCAAGGATAGAAAGACTGGGGAAAAGGAGGAGAGAAGAAAAAAGAGAAGGAAGGACAAAGAGGGAGGTAGGGAGAGGAGCAAAGAAAAAGAGCGAGGGCACAAGGATGTTAAAGGAACAAGGAGCAGCAGGAGCAGTAGCCGGAAGATGAAGAAAAGACGTCACAGCAGCCCAGAGGCCTCACGATCCTGTAACTCTTCAGGAAGAGGGGGCCATACTAGACACTCCTTTTCAAGCCTATCTGAAGAAAGACACAGAGAGAGGGAAAGAGATAAAGACAGGGACAGAATTAGAGATAGAGACAGGAATAGAGACAGAGAGAGGGATAGAGACAGAGGAAGGGAGCGAGATAGGGACAGAGACAGAGACCGAAATCGTACCAGTAGCCGTAGAAGGGATGAACGAGATCGGGATTCTAGCTCTCAAAAGAAGGAAAGGGAAAGGAAGGGAAGACAGCTTTCAAGCAGCAGAGAGCGTGGTCTTTCAAAGAGGTCCAAAAGAAGCAGAGAAAAGAGGGAGGATGATAGAGATAGAGACAGGCAGCGTGAGAGGGAACGGCGGCGGGATGGGCGTCCTGTTGTCCCGCCATCTATCCAAGACCTCAATGGGTCTGACCTCTTTGCCATCAAGCGAACCATCACAGTCACCACCACCACAACCACCACTACCGTACCCGGCTCCCCAAGACTCGCCCCACCCTCTCCCTGTCGGCCCACGCAGGAATCTGACAAGCCCCACAAGAGAAAGAAGAAGAGGAAATGGCACTCAGCTGGAGAGGTGGAGGATCGAGGAAGTTGTCACAGCAGATCCCAGTCACTCTCACCACCGAGGTATCACAGCTACGAATCAGATCACTATTCAGACAAATTGGAGATTGACGTGTTGTCTTTGGATGGTGAAGCTTTGGACTCGGACTACCCATCTTTGGAGGATACACCACCTGCTGCCCTTCCCCCTGAGCCTCCTGTGCCAAGCCCCAAAACTAAAACTACACCTAAGACTGGACGACATCACCCCAAAAAGAAATCTCGCGCATTAAAGAAAGTTGGCCAGTCTGAGTCCTCCTCCTCCTCTTCCAATAGAACTAAAAGTAAATGCCTCTCCTCACTCACGGTCACTTCAGGCTCTGCTTCTGTTTCCTCTGGCCTGCCCTCAGCAAAGCGAGCCAGGAAGATGGGAAAGGACAAAGACAGGGACAAAAGCAGCAGAAAGGATTTGGGTCGCTCTGGCAAATCCAAGAAAGAGAGCGGTGGCAGCCGGAAAGGCAAGCTGCAGTCCAAAGTATCTGTGCTGGTCCGAGAGGGTGTGAGCAGCACTACGGGGGCTTCAGTTGGCTCTGGAAAGCTGGGCATGGACCTCTTAGGGCCAGGCGGTACAGGGGGAGGTTCTGGGGGCTCTGTGGTTGGAGGCTCAATTGCAGTGGTCTTCTGCAGGGACAATGAGAGCAGGTCTCCATTCCTCAAACCTTGCTCAGAGCCGCTGTCACTGGGCAGCCGCAGCAAGGATTTGTCTAGTATGGGAAAGCGAAGCAGCCTCGCTGCACCACCATCCTCCTTAACCAGTCCTGCAGGACTGAAATCCAAGAAAACAAAACCAAGCTCCATCACATCCACCTCCTCCTCTGCCTCGTCCCCCTCATCATCTCTGGCAACCAAGCGCCGCCGTCGCCTGGCCAAGAAGACAAGAGAAAAAGGTGGAGCTGCAGGGTTGACGTCTGGAGACAGCAGCCAAACAAAAACCACATCTGAGGGCTGGGGTGGAGCCTCCTTAGATGTTCAGTCAGCTGGTGGAGATGGGAGCAAGTCAGTCAGTCCCCATACCGGCCAAGCTGGCCCTGCACCCTGCTCTTCCTCTTCTTCCTCCTCCTCAACCTCCTCTACCAGCGTTCTCCCACCTTCCTCCTCCCCGCCCCACACGCCTCCACCCTCTGTGGCTCCTTTGCGAGACACCAGAGAGTCTTCTCCAGACTCTCAGACTGTTGACAGCAGCTGTAAGACTCCAGACCCTTCATTCCTTGCTGAGGACTGTCCAACTCAGACCAGCCCCACACTCCCAGCATCCAGTCCGTCCAGCCTGTCCACCCCTCAGGGAGCTGGCCTTGGCATCACCTTGTCCACACCCACTGCCAAGCCCCCTCCTCCAGATGATGCACCCAAATCTCCTCCCTGCTCATCCTCTTCGGCAGGCTGTGGTCTAACTTCCCTCTCGCTCCCTCTGTCTTCATCGGACCCCTCCTCCTCCTCCTCTGTGTCCTCTTCGTCTGCTAGCAAGCCTCCTCCTCCACCTCCCCCTCCAGCAGCACCCGCCCTCCCCTGGAGCCTGCAGACTGGGGTTGACTGCACAACAGGAGGAGTCCTAGCATGTGAGTCTATTTTATCACGAAACAGTCACACCATGAAGATGCATACAAAGACCTACACTATTAAGTAAAGTACACTTGATTTTACAGACACCTACTAATTTTATTAACTTTTAGAAACACGAAACATTAGATTCCAACCTTGCTTGTGACAGGAACTCCATCACTCAACATCTTGTTGACTATGATGGAGTATCTCTGTGATAAAGTAATGCAGTCATGCACGGAAGTGACAAAAGTACACACATTCTATACTCAAGTAGAAGTAGAAATTATTGTGTGTAAAGAGACTGGTAAAAGTAGAAGTACTGATTGAACTTTACTCAAGTTAAAGTGAAAAAAAAAATTCTACCAGCTGTTTGTGTGCAAAGCTAAGTGAATCTAATCTTTCTTCTGCGATCGAGTCTTCGTCTTGTCTGTTTCACGTCATTTTTGTCTCATTACTCCAGTTACGTCTTTTATCTTGTATTCGTCTTTTACGTCGTTTTCTTCTTGTTGCATCTTTTACATCATTTTTGTCTTGTTACGTCTTGTTACGTCTGTTTTGTCTTGTTACATCTTTTGTCATATTTGTCTTGTTGCATTATTTTTGTTTTGTTAAGTATTGTTACATTGTTTTGCTGTATTATGTCATTTTCATCTTATGTCTTTTACGTAATTTTTGTCTTGTTATGTATTGTTACGTTATATATTGTAATGTCTTTCTCTTGTTTCCATCTTGTTATGCCGTTTTCATATTGTTAAGTCATTGCCATCTTTTTACGTTGTTTTAAGGAGTAGAAAGTACAGATATTTGTAGGGAGTAAAAGTAAAAAGTTGTCAGAAAAATAACTTCTCAAGTAAAGTACAGATACCTGAAAAATCTGCTGAAGGACAGTAACAAAGTATTTGTACTTGGTTACTTTCCATCTCTAATCACACATAACTGTAGCTTAATTTTATATATAATCAAAGAAGACATCATGGTTTGACTAATAAAGCAAGATTTTAAGTGTCTACAAGGTGTACAGTGAAATGAGTCAAAACCAGTGAGTGGCTGGTATGAAGGAAAACAATTCAGAAAAAGCACTACAGCATGCTTTTTAAACTCTTTGACAGTAATGCGACAGCAATGATTTAGTAAATTACAGTCACTTTTCTACAATACCAGCTGATTCCTAATAGCAGTCTGTAGTGTTCATTCTTCCTGAACATCACAGATGGTGAAAATCCAGATATTACATGTCATCTCAGGGGTCACCTATAATTCATTGAACTATAGATACATGCATAGGCACATACAACTCGTTTGAAGTCATGTAATCAAATTAAAACAAACTTTTGATAAAAACGCTTACATACATATTACATGTTGCATTGTCATGTGTATTATGTTAATGTATAACCCTTAGAAGTACATTTCCTGAAATTTTCTCTGAAATAATGTCTCTATCATTCTTCCTTGTAGTGACTGCTCTACTCTTCAAAATGGAGGAGGCCAATATCGCCAGCAGAGCGAAAGCACAAGAGTTCATTCAAGCAACCAGTCAGGTAAGACAACGATGGTGACTCACTGACTCTTCGTCTTACACCTGGCCCACACTGCCTACCTCTACTGTGTGTGACAGCTAACTTGCTGAACTGCTGTGGCTCGTACACTCATGGTGTCCACACAGACAGCATTGCTGCTGCAGCACTGCAGCTGCCAGTCCAGTCTTTCTACACTGAATCTGCAGATGAAAGTAATGTAACTTTAACTTCAAAGCTCAAGATGACATCCTCAAGTGTCTTGTTTTGTCCACAACTCAAAAATATTCAGTTTACTGTCAGAGAGGAGTAAAGAAACCAGGAAATATTCATATTTAAGAAGCTGGAATTAGAGAATAGATGCAGATTAATTTGATAGTTGATTACTAATAGATTGTTTGTTGCAGCTCTTAGGTGTTTTATGTTCTTTGTCAGGTTTATTAGTTTGTCCAGCTGTTCCTTCCTTTGTAATGGGCGATTTATTTGTTGATTGATTGATTTAAATGGTGAAATTTCCACCCAGCAAAGCATTTTTTCAAGAGAGACTGTGATAATGAACTGTGTGTGCACTGCGCATGATAGTGTACTGTTCTTTATTTTAAAATTGTATCATGTAATCCTATTACTCTATAAGCCTGCTGGTAGGATGTCAACATGGCCATCAACACATCATTTTCACTATTTTTGCTGAGAACTGTGTGCATCATGGAAAAATAAGAATCTGTAAATGATGTGCCACTGCAACCACACATGGGCCGCTCTCACAGGCTGTGTGGCTGCTCTTTTTACATTAAAAGCAGGATGTTCTGCAACATACATGTGCTGCCCAGGTAGGCAGTGCGTCATTCTCCTCAGTCTTTGTTTTGAAGCGTCTACATAATATTTTTCACACTAATCTTAGGTCTCATTCTGCAGTCATACCAAAACGTACTTGTGTGGCATGGCTACGTGGAAGGGCCTGATGATTTTTTATGTCAAAGTTCAGTCAGTTTGAAGGAGATGCATCAGACTGAGACCGCAAGCAAATGTATCTGACCTTGTTACACAGAGAAATGAAATCCGGTCTGACCGAACCGTTGCTTTGTTTCATGTCTCTGATGCAGATCCTGTCACAAGCCAATCAGAACCAGTCCCAGCAGCACGCTCCTCCCTCCTCAGCCTCCTCCTCCTCCTCACAGATCCCTCCCCCTCCTGCTCTCCCTCCACCTCCTGGTCTGAGCCCAGCACAGTTCATCCTCCACAGCTCCCTCCCATTAGTTGGCTGCACCAAAACTCCACCGTCCCTCTTGCACCCTTCCATAGGTGGTGGATGTGCACAGACCCCACCCTCCATCATGCCTGTGGTGCTGTCAGGAGTGACTGGGAGCTCTGGTGACTCTGGCTGGGACAATGAGAGCAAAGACCCTGATAAGGTAAAGCTGAGGTTCATGAACAGATAAGGTCAATTTGTTCTCCTTTATATAATATTATATGTGCTGCATGACAGTTTATCAGCTTCAGCCCAAAGGGCTACAACTATCTCAGTCTACAATCTGATCCTGTTAATCAGTTGGATAAAACTGAAATATTCGTACAGTTTTAAAACATGCATTCTTTACAGGAGGTGTAACGAAATCTATTCTATTTGAATAAGAATTAAAAGTAAACATGGGACAAATAAAGTTGAACAACAGCACAGAACGACAACCCCGAAAATTAGCATGCCTGGTTACAAAGCTGTCACCTGAACTAAGGGAAATGGGCTAGCCACTCCTGTACTAGACTGTTAATTCAAGTGACCTTATCCATACTTTTATTAAGAAATACTGTTTCCTGGCAGAGAACCATGGCCTGACACTTGAAATGCTGACTCATAGAATAAAATAAAACATTAAAATAAAATACAACAATATATAAAGTTATTTACAAATATACATGTACTTATTACCTTGTGAGGCAGCTGGATTCACAAGATCACAAAAGAATCTTGCCAAGCTTCAAGTTATCCGTTTGTGTCCGCACCAAAACTGGTGCAGCCAATCAGCATCCTAGGAGGGACTACTGGCAGCTACAGGCGTGGTTTTTGGTGGGAGGACAGTGAGAAGCGTCCATGGAAGCGACTCATCTTGCAGAAACAATGGCGGCTCCTGAAGAGTTTAGTGTAGATACTGTGACAGCATCAGTTATATCAGAACTGGAGAGTATTTCTTGCTCTGTGCTCTTTGATCCAAACCCCAACACTTCATTTTTTAGTGCCTACATGTGCATTTCTGTCATCTGATAAAGGGGTGTAAGAAAATATTGAAAATACTGAGTATTGTAAGAAAATATTTTGTGATACTGTATCAATTCTCAAAACACTGTATATCACCTTGCTTATAGTATCACAATAGATCGAATTTTAACCCCTATACGTGATACTTAAGTGTTTCAACAATAAAGCCAAAAAAATAACAGATTGAAGGAGAAAAGTAGTGAAGTTTGAAGGAGCCACCAGCCGCAGCATCTGTGTCTGCCAGACTCACACGGTTAAGTGCTCATCAAGTAACAATTAGTGAAGGAAAACCATATTTTTGTCGAAGAACTCAAAGCGGCAAAGTGATGGAATTAGTGCTCTGAAAATGTACATTGTGCTAAATTTATCAAGACAACAAGTAAATGGGGCACGTGTTGAGTTTGCATTAACTGGGGAACGTTAGTATTACTATTGTTATTATTAGTATCATTATTACTATTATTACATCATTAATTGAACATGTCTTGTTATCTGAACTGCCCAGTACCTGAAGAAGCTGCACACCCAGGAGCGGGCAGTGGAGGAGGTGAAGCTCGCTATCAAACCCTACTATCAGCGCAAGGACATCAACAAGGACGAATACAAAGACATCCTCAGGAAAGCTGTGCATAAGGTCAGCCTCAGCTAACTGTTGAGTTGAATCAGTGTGAACCTCAATACACATCACAATAATTTAGTGTTACTGTGTGGAGTATGTTAAAAAACAAGTCAATCTATCTGATTAAGCAGCAGTATTTTTTACTTTTTTAAATGTATTTTATTTATTTGTTTATTCCTACAATGAAAGCACATGGACAAGAAGTAAACTAATGTCCTTGTATAGAAACAGGCTATCTAATCATACTGTGTCATTGTTTCAGATCTGCCACAGCCGCACTGGAGAAATCAACCCCGTCAAAGTCAGCAACCTCGTGAAGCTGTACGTCCAGCGCTACAAATACTTCCGGAAACATGGACGCAAAATGGATGAGGAAGAGAGGGATGACAGAGAGCCAGGAGCGCTGCATTCCTCTGCTTGATAGGAGACTTTTTAAAAATGTTTGCCCACGCCGCATTCTGCTCAAGATCTGGGCCATCCACCGATTGTTTTTGTCTAATCTTTTTATCGTTTTCATAGCCCACCTTGACTATGCTTTTATGTGATCTTATGGAAGTCTCTCCCCTTATCTCCGTGATTTCACTCTAAATATGTCTCACATAGAAAATGTATCATATATACAATGTTCAGGAAGCGTGTGCTATCATGCACAGCTGTGTGAAGTCCAGTACACCATCCCTGCAATAAATACCAACGTTGTGAAGCTGATAGTTTTTAGTTTTTGTTTACGTGTCCATTAGTAGCTTCACAATGGTGGTACTAATTGCAAGGCTATTTTTTCAATAGTATCGGATTAGGTGTTCATGCTACTTTGTCTACCACATACCCATGTATATCATAATCCAAGCAGAGGAGAGATGTAATATCCAGTTGCATACACCAAAATGTGTTGTACTATACTGTAAGGACACTACGCCACATTTCCCCTCTCCCGTCTGTCTCTGTGTCTTTGCAGACAGTATGCAAGCTGGAGCTGTCAGTGACTTGGACAGCTGAATGATGACGGTTCAAATACACTGACACTTGACCTCTGAGTTCTTTGATTCTGCTGTCTGTGTTTTGTGTGCATGTGTTACTGAGGTTGAGAAAGTTGCTAAATATCTTTATAAAATGACTAGACCAACAAAATATAAATGTTGCTTGAAAACCTGTACACAGTAGAATGGACCTATTATTTAGCCTCTTTCTGTATTTGCATAACTTTTTCTCCAGTGCTTTCTGGATAAAACCTGTATGCTTGGTAAATAATCGTCACTGGTAGAGCAAGCAAAGGTTTGGCCTTTGTTGCTGACACTCAGTGATGGAAAGACTAGTAAAAATCTGTACCCAGACAGAAGTACTGTTAGATTACTGAAAGAGTACTTGACTCCAAGCAAAATTACTGCTGTTTAAAAAAAATACTCAAGTAAAGGCACAAAGTATTCTTCTCTAAACTACTCAGAGTAGTAGTTAGTTTATAACCATTGATGGTTAATGCATTATCAATGGCAGCATTCAATTTCAAGCGTTTTTGTTTCCTCGATTTTAAGTCTAAATGACTCGCAACTCATGTTCTGCTCACCTCTCCAAACCTGCTGCTCAGTTTCTTTGTATGTCATGGTGTTCATTGGCCCATTTAGCCATATTGGCTACAGAATGCAGATGAAAGGTTTGGATATTAACCCAAAGTGTAGACCTACTCATAGTGAATTATGATTTTAAAAGTGACTTAGTTCAGTACAAGTAAAATTAGAGAATTAAGAAGTACTCATAAAAGTACAAATACCCAAAAAATGATTTAATTACAGTAATGTGTTACTTTCAGCCTTGATGACACTAAGCATAAAGCGGCACTTGCAGTTAGACTTAATTATCTGTAGTAATCTGAAAAGATCAACAAAAGTTGGGTTCACTGGACTATTTAAACAGAATATATTGCAAATTAAAACAAGCTAATAAAATAATTTTCAGGTATGCCTGCAGCCTCATAGTTAAAATGATCTTTTTCACCATTTACTCAGTTTGCTCGTTTTAGTATTAAAAGGAATGGAACTGGCAAAAAGATCTTAGGTGCAGGTTTCTGAAGGATAATTTTTGAACAATATTGTAAAATCGTTAAGGACAATAACACAATACAAAGGAAAATACAATTCATTGTATTTTTTTTTTTCTGTTTCAGAATGTCGACACTGAAAAAAAACTTAAGCATTATACAGACAACAAAGACAATAAAACCAACAAATCTAACGAAGTAAATAAAATAAAGATGAAATTAAAATACAGAAATAAAATAAATAAGTAAAATAAGTGAAAATGCGAGAATGTGACGAATTTCACTTAAAGACATCGAAATGACAACAAACATTGCAAATATTACAAGTTTTGATAGCTTTTTGTTTTCCCGAGGACTCAATTGGTGGCGCGCATGCGTGTTTGATTGATTCGCACCCCGGTGCGGTTTACGTCAGGCGTCTTCGATTTACGGCATCCCGCCATTTTATTTTTTTGAGAACCGCAGCAGCTCGTACACATTGAACTATTGTCGCCACACGGTCTGAGTACCTGCGTGGTCCGCTTTTATTCCAAGTCGCTGGTTGTACACTTTCGCCAGAGTAATTAGGTCCAGGAGACGTGGACATATCACACGCCTGTACCTGTGGTCCATGGTCTGACACTGGTCAAGACATTGGAGGAGAGACGGTAAGAGTCGTGCTCGAGGTTCCTTGTTAGCATAATGTTAGTTAGCATGATGGCTAGCGTGAATGCAGGGGGCTTCACTTAAGTATCTGCGGGAAGCTAATGTGCTGTTGAGAGCAAAGTCTGAGCGACTCATACCTTGTATCTACAATGTCCACGCTGTTTGTATATGAATGTTAATACGTGTCCAGTGGGCAAGTCTTCAGTAAGGTCCGCAGTTAGCCCAGGCTAATGTTAGCACGTCGAGCTGTGCGTGAGCCTGATGTTGGCCTGCTCTCCGTCGCTGGACTTCAGCAGTGTGTCAGATTGTAGTCATTGTAATAACGATACGTGTTTTTTAGGTGAAAGATGACGCAGTTTTTACCCCCGAACCTGCTGGCCCTCTTTGCTCCGCGGGACCCCATACCCTTCCTGCCCCAGCTGGAGAAGCTGCCCCATGAGAAACATCACAACCAGCCTTACAGCGGCATTGCACCGTTCATCAGGCACTTCGAGGTGAATATTTACTCACCTGTTGTATTCATGTGCTTTGATCTATGCACACCTTCCTCAGTGACATATTTCTGATGTATTTATCTTCTCTTTGTGATCAGGACCCAAGAGATGCCCCTCCACCAACAAGGGCGGAGACCCGTGAGGAGCGGTTGGAGAGAAAGGTGATTTATGAAATGATGTTTCCACTGGTTCTGATGCTACACAAATATGTGTAGGAGTATGACACATGATTGACTGGTTATCTATAACGGTGTTTCTTAATCTGGGGATCACAACCTAATTTCTGTTGTTTGCCAGATGTTTGGGGAGAACAGCAGCTTGATTTTTCAGGTGGTGTCACAACCGCAGAAGGTTGAGAACCACTGGTTTGTGCTTGCAATCATTAACTTATGTTGACGTTAAGGTTAGTCTGTAATAGTAGAGTAGAGTAGAGTTGAGTGTTCTCTTGTATTGGTCAATGTTACATTTGGTTGGATGACACTGATCCTCAGTTAATAATTAAATGTGACTTTTGCCAGGAGTTTTATTGCATTCTTAATTATATTGCAGGGGAGAACATGTTAAGATTACTTTTACATTTTAAATAATCTTGGCCAGAAAATACTAATTTTGATCAAATAATGAAGTGTTAATGATTTTGGTATATACTATTTGGTCTATACGCGGTCATCCTTAGAACTCAGTTTTGTCCGTTTTTCTCCTCTGTTTTTGTATAAGATCTAGCTTATGTATGCATTACCTTGTGACCAGCATCAAAGTAATCCTAATAGTAACCAAAAATAAGCATTTAGTAGCTTTTTTCTTTTTTCTTTTTTTTTTTAAAGCACCCCTGCCCCTAGCTGGTCTGTGTTATTATCTGCCTACACAGCCTTTTTTCCTTCTTAAACCCTTGACCAGTTTTCATGCCCTCTATTTAGTCAAGGCACAAGAGGCTGCAGTTTTCAGACTGATTCCAAGCCAGCACTTGCTCTTTATGAGCATTACCATTCACAAAGAGCTCTTCCTGAGTGACTGTTGAACATTCACCATTTCTTTCAAATTTTTTGCTTTTACAGAGGCGAGAGAAGATTGAGAGGAGACAGGCAGTGGTGGAGACAGAACTCAAGCTGTGTAAGTTGTCACAGTAATATTCAGCTCAAGCTCTTCTCACTGTGTGGTTTCTTGGCTTAAACTAATTCTGCTTTCCTATCTGCATATTTCAGGGGATCCACATAATGACCCCAACGCACAGGGGGATGCCTTCAAGACATTGTTTGTTGCACGAGTGGTGAGTATGTTAGAATCAAACATTTGCCAGGTCTGTGGATGAAGCAAATATGATTATTTTCTTATAATGTGAACGTCTAATCATTTTCTGTCTCTTCTGTAGAACTATGACACTACAGAGTCAAAGCTTCGCCGTGAGTTTGAGGTCTACGGCCCCATCAAACGGGTACGTTAAGTAGCTGTTTCTCACTTGTCTAGACCTGTACACAAGTGTACAAACTACATTTTAATTACACCCACTGTAACTTCTAAATCTGTTACAGGGTTTGTTGGATAAAAAGGCTGTCACGGCAGTTTTGATATTTTCAAAACTTGACCTGAAGCTCCAAGAACAGATATGAAACAATTGTCTTTCATTCCTCATCTTAAATAGAATTTTGTTGTGCCATGTCAGTGTAATTGAAATTCTACATTGTTATTGTTGTAGCAATTGAAATTACAAGTGTGTATACAGTATATTTATAAACTAGTATACAATCTGAGCAAACTCAGGGATGAATGGGGGAAAAATAATGCAAGAAATATGCTTAGTCACTGGGGGAAAAATGGAACAGTGTAACTCTAAATGCATTGAGTGATTTGTGAAATGATGAATCCCACAAACAACTATTATCTCCATGTGTGTTTGTTTCAGATTTACATAGTCTACAACAAGAGGACGGGGAAGCCTCGGGGCTATGCTTTCATTGAATATGAGCATGAACGAGACATGCACTGTGAGTACCAAAAAGCTCTGAGCCAAAACCTTTTTTTTAGATGATCACATGCTCATGAAGACTGATCTTTGTGACATGCATGGCGGTTCTTCAGTTGAACCCCCTTTCCTTTAGTCTGTGTGGATATTTTTGTAATGATACTGGGGTGGCAGCTGTCTCTAACACCTAGGGAAGGTGACCACTACCTAATGAGAAAATTGATGGTTATGGCATCAAAGGAATCAGAGTACTTCTTACAGGCGTATGCTCTACAGTTTGCATGTTGAAATCTAAGTCTGGTGGTGTGTGTGTGTCTGTGTTTGATGCGTGTCATCAGTTGACTAATAGTCTGGTTGAGGATGGGAACTGTACCATAGAAAAGTGGGAGGACCGAGAGGTAGAAGTTTGTCTTTCATCTGTGAACTTGAACATCTTTGCCTGTCAAAGGGCACATTGTCTTTTAACTGTTAGGCATGGTAGCTCTGTGGAAGAGCAGCTCTCCTGGTTGGACTCTAATGGTAAGCACAAGGTCAGACTGGTCACCAAGCAGTGAATGTTTTCTTTTTATTTATTTTTTAAACCTCAAATGTGTCAAGGACTGTATGGAAACCCATCTTTTGTATGACTAGGTATTGAGTTTAAAGGTTTTATTGGTGGTCTTCAACCCTGGTCATGGTGAGATCAGTTAAACTTCACCAAACTAGTAAGATTTGTAGCTGGTGGTGATGCCTTAGTCAATAACAGAGTACTGTCTCATTAGACAAGTGAATGGTGCCATCTAACACAATGACACCATTCAAGGATTTTGGTGTGAACAGCTCTTCAAGACCAGAGTTGCTGAATCACAGCAAGCATGTAGTCACAGCAGGGGGTGAACTGATGGGGGATGTGGGGCTAAACAGTATATTAACTGTGTGTTGTTCTCATTGCCACTGCAGCCGCCAATCTGTGATGGCTATTGGCCAGAGCTGGCTGGCAGATGATGATGGTTATGATACATCTACACCCTACTACCACAGCTCAGTATATGGTTGGTATAATGGGTTTGTATGATGGGTAAGATTTCTTTCCACCCTCCATCTCCTACATAGGGAAGAGGAGCTACGTTCAATGGGTAAAGCATCTTTCTTTGCAAGCCCCAAAGAGCTTTCAGTGCAATTACTACTACTACTTAGATCTTGGGCTTTGACCATTGAACGCATCCCTGACTACTAGTTTATTTATTGTTGCCCAATGATTCTGCCCTTTATGTGAAAGCCACCTCAGGTCACTGAGGGCAATGACTCCATCTGTATTGAGGGTCATGAAGTCAGTAAGCAAGTGTGTTGTTGCACAGCTGTCAGTCCCATCAGCTTCTTGTGGAGTTTGTGAATAATGCTATGCAGATTAACTGAATTTATTGCATTTTGTCAGTGATTCAATTTTCAAGCTTAGTTGTTCCATAGAAATTAATAACATTAATAAAATATAAATATAGCTCTGCAGGGACAGAACTTGAATTCAGCAATTATCAGAATAAATACTTAATTATTTTCAATACAAGTGGAAATAATGCTCATGGGTTGCTAGTTTATTGGTAAATTCAGAAACAAATGTGGTAGGTTCATTAGTATTGTGTAACGGTCTGTAGCCTCTAGTCTGTGCAGGTAACATACCTTCACTCTGTCACTGGTAAAGTTGGAAAATTATAACACTCTGTCATGTCTGTTTGGCTCAAGCATTCTGATAAATACCAGCGCTAATTAAAAAGGCATGGCAAGATGTATATAATGGAAGCTGGACGTTAAAGGTCCAGTGTGTGAGATTTAGGAGGATTTATTGTGTTAAGTATTTTCATTAGTGTATGATCACCTGAAAATAAGAATAGTTTTTGTTACCTTAGAATGAGCCCTGTATATGTTGCACTGCCATGTTTCTACAGTGGCTCAGCTTGCTTATGGTAGTCCGTCATATCTGATGATGATTTTTTTTTTTCTTCCGTTTAATTTGGTGAGTTTTGGTTTGACTGAAGTCCAGAAGAAGCCCAGAACAGATACATGAAACACAAGTTTGTTAAAGTTTCATCGCCACCGTAGTTTCTTCTAGTCACTTGGAAGCAATGAGGTGTTAGCAACCTGCAAACCTGCTGCTAGATGCTACTAGGCCTAAATCCTACACATTGGTCCTTTAACTCAGCTGTTTCGCTCAGCAGCCTGTGCATGTCAGCCCATGCTGTTAACACTATTAATACAGTTTTCTGCGTCCACATTCCTTTAACTACTAATTATCTCAGCAAAACCTTCTTTGACCGGCTGGTCATACAGCCTCATTAGCTAAATATAGTTCACAACCCTGTTTTAAAGAGAAAACACTCTCGCCTGTGAGATTGATGCATCATGTTATTCAAACTAATTAGTCTGAGCTGGCTTTGATAGAAAAGGCAGATGAGGGGAATGTTCTTGATAATTCTGCTAAATGGGCTATTCATACATTATTTATTCACTACATAACTAAAGGTAGATACTAATTATTGTAGCATTACAGATTAATTCATACCAATATGGCCAAGCTTTTCAAAGTAATGGTTCCTGCAGTTTCAGCACATGACATGCAAAAAATTTAGACACTGGATGCCCTGAACCAGTGTGATATTTCAGGTCACTTTAGATCCAAGACTTGTCAGTGTTAGGAACATAACTTCATTTAAATTTTAGTAAATTTAAAGTTTCTTTTTCATTAGTTGGTTGGGGTTGTGATAAGGCAACTCCTGCAAGGAAGGTAGCCCCGTTTTTTGTTTTTGTTTGTTTTTTGTTTTCTTCTTTCAGTTGGTCAGTTTTGGTAGGACTGGTGGGGGTTTGGTAAGGCCCTGTCATTGGATGGGATGTTGTCATCCTTAGTGAACACAGGAAGTGGAGGGGTTCTGGTAAGGCCCCTGATAGAGTTGTTGTGACAGTATGTGTACTCTGGTGCTGAGGGATTTTGGTAAGGCCCTAAGACTGGGGCGGAGACTTTCACGAGGCCCATGAGTGAGGGATAATGATAAGGCCATGAACTGTAGTATGAGTGAGGGAGTTTGGTAAGGCTCTCAGAAGGTATATGTGAGGTTTTGGTAAGGCCCTCAGACTGTATGCTGTAACTGATGGGTTTTGGTAAGGCCCTCTTTTTGGACGTGAGTTATACCCTCAGAGATCATCACATCAGACCAGTGTGGCAGCCAGGATGAGCCGCCTGGATTTCACCATCCATCATACAGGATGGATTGGAAGACTGTTGTGTGGTATAAATGGGATGAGATGTCTGAATGTACATCAAATATGCCAAATGGAGACTTTTTGTTGATGAAATGTTCTTAATCTTGGTTGCTTCCATCATGTTGCTCTGTTGTAAAGCTTGTAAAGGGTTTCAGCAGCAGTCTACTGCCTTATATTTTCTTCAAAATCATGTACTGTCAATAGTGCAATATGCCTTAGCAGTGATGTGCTGCTGTATCTGTACAATCACTGATCTATTCCCAAATATTTGTAGGATATTAAAGGTCAAAGTGTTACAGCATTGTACAAACGGTAGATTTCAGTCATTCACAAACCTGAATCAGACCACATCACACTGTGTGCGTTACTGCCATGATAGAATGATTGTTAGTTTCTGAGACCTCTTAGCAAAATGGAAAATCAGAGATTTATCATAAGCATGTAGTGAATACACTACATACAATTCTGATAACGTATAGTATTTTGAATACTATATTTTGTATGAGTATTTTGTTTAATTGTACATTAACTGTTAACTTGGCAGGTTGGGTTAAATTTAGCAAATGAACTGTAACAATTGCAGAATGACAACCTGTTTTAAGACAATGTGTCAGTAACTGAGGTATTAAGTGTTCTAGTTTGCCACAGTCAAACCTGAGAGGTTCAGAATTTATTAAAATATGAGGAATTGCTTGTCTTTGATTGTTGAGTAGTAATGTAGTTAAAGGGGCAGTATCTCAAAAAAGGAAAGTAACGCCACACGATTATCCTTAAGACAACCTGAACATCTTAAAATGACCATATACACTTTTCAACACCACTGTTACTTAATGTAGACAGTGAAAGAACTGAATGCTGGGTAGCTAAATGATGCAGTTAAAAGTGAAACATATCAATCACTCATCGGGTGGAAGGAAGTCTACTCCCATTATCCTTCGGCTTTTGCCCAGAGAGCAGCCATCTCGGCCTCGCCTGCTCCTGGTCAGTATAATGATGCACTGTTTGTTTGTTTCCTTGGCCACATTGATGCAGTCGTATTCCTATCTCACCTGCAACTTTCCTCTCCCCATTCCTCCTCTCCAGCTGCCTACAAGCATGCAGATGGGAAGAAGATTGATGGTAGAAGGGTGTTGGTGGACGTGGAACGAGGACGCACTGTCAAAGGATGGCATCCTCGCAGGCTAGGTCAGCTTCCTTTTTTCATACTGGGCTTGAAAAATCAGAAAATAATTTCCGGACTTGATAACTCATGTCATCAAGTCTTAGGATCCTTACCTAACACATATTTGACTTTCTCTTATGTTTGGCTTGTTTTTCTTAACTAGGTGGTGGACTGGGTGGCACTAGGAGAGGTGGAGCTGATGTCAACATCAAGCACTCTGGCCGTGACGATGCGTCACGCTATGATGATCGCCCCCTGGGAGGGTGAGTGCTATCAGGGAAGACCTGTCATTTGGCATAAAATAATGTACTGCTGTGTATAACAGTCTTTGCTTTGTCCCGACTGCTCATAGTGATCGAGACCGTGGAGACCGGAGGGAGCGTAGCCGGGAGCGTGACAGGGACAAGGACAGAGACCGCCGGAGGTCCCGATCTCGCGAACGACGCAGACGCACCCGTTCAAGGGAGCGAGAGAGGGAGAGAGACAGGCCGATCGGAGGAGACGAAGGCAGCGGCAGTAGCCGGCGTCGAGAGCGAGACAGGGATCGCGGGGGGGCAGTGGGAGGAGACAGCAGGAGCAGGGAGAGGAGTAGGGAACGGAAGAGAAGGAGCAGGAGCCGGGATCGCAAGAGAGACAGGGAGAGAGGCAAGGGGCTGGATGGAGAGGAGGTTGCCCCTGGAGACGGAGCGCCAGAGGGCGGCGATCGGATGCTGGAGGAACATGAAGGAGAAATGGGTGAGGGCATGGAGGAGCGGAGAGACAGGGACAGAGAGAGGGACAGAGACCGCAGGCGCAGCCACAGGGACAGAGACAGGCGCAGGGGAGACCGGGACAGAGACAGGGAGCACAAGAGGGACCGGGGAGAGAGAGACAGGGGGGACCGCAGAGAAGACCGCCACAGCTCCCTACGAGATGACATGGGATCCCAAGATGACATGGGCAACGAGGATGAGGGAGGAGCACCACCTCACATGGAAGAGTACAGTCAGGACGGGATGATGATGGACCAGCAGTCAGTGCCATCGGCTGACGGCTACGGCTCCAGTGAGAACGGCTACAAGATGGAGGCACCGGGAGACGAGTACTGAGGTGGTCCCTCTCCCACCAAATAAGTCGTTTTCATATTTTACTTTAACATGGCCCATAACTGTCTGGCAAGCCACAGGACACCTTCCTCAGTACCACACACCCAGCTAGCTTTCGCTTCTCTGTCAAGAATCCGTTGAAAGATTACACTTTCTCTTTGCACGCACAGTTGATGCATAAAACTGATTTTTGATCTTACTGAAGTTGCAGTTTTCCTGCATTGCCCGACTAATCCGTGCCACTAAATGTTATCAGATTACTTTAGTGATTCAAGCTAAGTATGGTTTTTTTTTTTTTGTTTTTTTTTTTTGTTTGTTTTTTTGTTTGTTTTATAAATTTCACTTGGCTTGGGATGAACTGTATAAACACGAGCTCTATTCGTTTTTTTTTTTTTTAGATGAGTAGATTGTGTTGACTTTTATTTCCGGGTTCTTAAAACAGGTAGATTGTATCCTCATTTGGACCCAGTGACCAATTTCTGCTCAGTGTATGTGAAATTGAACGAAAATGTAGTATTGTGAGAATTGAGGGCTGTTCTGTTTATTCATTCTGGAATAAAACATTTTTAAATAAATTCTGTCCACTCTTTGCGTGTTAGATTTGCATGGTAAACTTAATCAATCAGTCTCAGCATACAAACTGTAACAGAGTGGGTGTGAATACACTATTCATATTAATTTAACCATTGTTTTTAAGTTTGTTTTTGACAGATTTACATCATTGGTCTGTCACTTGCCAATACATGCTCCCAGTTTTGTGTTTTGGATTAAATTCGGTTATAGTCTATATACATCAACATTCTGCTTAAAGTAACACAGACAAGTATAGTTATTGTTTATTGGTTAAGTTTTGGGTTTCATTAGTCATTTTCTTTCTTCATACTCACTTTACTTACCATGTGCTCAGACACTAAAGGAGGAAGTGCCTAATCACTTCCTGTATTTTTTTTTTTTTTTTTTTTTTTTTGCAACTTTTTAAAAACTCTTCATTGACAAACATTAAGTATACATAGGGACAGTATAGAAAAACAAAAGAGAAGCACCAGGGATACGATAAAATAATTACATAAAATATTAAGACATAACTAAATTGTTTTAATAGCCTTTTTGTTCAAAGAAAAAAGTTTTACATATCTTTCTGTTTCATTCAAGATTTTTTTTGTTTGTTTTGTTTGTGAATTTACTTTTGTGAATAAAAAGTTGCTAATATTATTAAAAGATTTTAAGTGAAAAAATATTTGCCATCTTTTTGGGGTGAAACTAAACACAATGTTTTAATGTTTTAATAGCCTTACACAAAAAAATAATCTCCAAAGCCAAATTTTTCTTTGGAGTGAAAGATCAAGTAATGTTCCATAGTATCAAAGGCCTTGTGGAAATCTAGAAAGAGGATATTACTATGTTCGGATATCAAATTGGAGTAATCTAGTATGTCCAAGACAAGTCTGATATTAGAAATATCTCTATTTCTCATAACGCTTGACTGTGTCTCAGCGATAATTTTGTCTTAAGACCACAATTCTTTTTGCAAGTATGAGAGCGCTAATTTTATAATCATTGAGCAGAGAAATAGGTCTCCAATTATCAATGAGAAACATGTCTTTTATGGGCCTGGAAATCAAAGTAATCAGGCCCTGAGTGAGGCTAGAGGGAAGAGTGTTGTTTTCTATGCTCTCTGAAAAAAACTAGCAAAAAAGGGGCTAGTAAAACTGCCTTTAATGTCCTTTTATATATTTTTAAGAACCATGTCGATATTACCTTCATTTTGATAATCAGCCGTATATAATTCCTGATAGAGGTTAGCTAACATCGTGAGATGTTTTTTTCATCTTCAGATATTTGATCATTCATTTTAAGTTTACAGGGGAGATTGCTCATAGGTTCTCAGTACAGTTACTCAGTACAAATACTGTAATTTTTTGTACTTGTACTTTATGTGCAGATTTTCAAGGTTTACTCAAACTTAAGTGTGCATTATACTATGTAATGTACTTAGTTACTTTAAAATTATAATTGAGTACTGAGTACAATTTGAATTAAACCTTTTGTTTCCATTTTTGTAGCCAAAAAGGTAATCACATATATTGAAAACAACGACATGGATGAAAAACAAAACAGTGCAGCAGCACAGGTTTGGAGGAAGGATGTCAATGATTAATCATTAATTGATTAATTACCATTAAGAATTTAAGCAATTACAAATGTATTGATCAAATGGCAGTAATTGCACATTATTGAACACTGTTTTGAGCAGGAAGCACTTACGAACAGAAGGTCTCTCGTCTCCTCTTAAAAGCTCTCTTCACCTCCACACTCAGTGATCATCTATCAGATTTGTGTGAATGAAGCATTACAAACATTGACTTGACCTTAAAATAAATATCTTAAAATATGTTTAGGGACACAAAATAGTTGGTTAGGGTTAGGGAAAGCTCATGTTTTAGATTGAAATGATCACTCTTGTGACATTTTTCACGGGTCTATGGTTCCCTTCTAGACATTTGCACAGAGTGTTCCGCAAAACTGTGCCAAAAGGAAACTCATGCTAGATAGAAAGTTCCACATTACCACTTGTCAGCAGACTATATTCAACATACTTTGAATATCATTTTCAGCCTCTGCAAGGAGAACTATATCATCTGCATACACCAAAGTGTCAACTGTCAGATCACCCAACCTAACACCAAAAGCTGCTTGCTTAATTTCCAGTATTAGATCATTTATATAAAAGGCAAAAAGCATAGGAGAGAGGACATCTTCCCGTTAAACACCAAATGGGGTTGGAAACCAACCTGTTCTATAATCATTAACCTGCACACATGATTTTACGGCATCATAAAGTTTACCATTTATTCCAGGTTTTAGCCATTTAAAACTGAGGTCATGATTTATATAATCAGAGGTTGAAAAACAACAAAACAACAGCTAATTCATCTGCTAATAGACCAAATGTTTCCAAATAACAACACAGTCACTCATTTAAAATACCAAAATACTAATAAATACTTTTTTCAAGGTTTGTAAAGTGCCTGGATTTTGGATAAAGTGCTTGAAAGTGTAATCACATTAACTTTCATAATAAACTGCTGCCTGACTGAATTAGTTAGTTAACTTTTTAGATAAAGAAATATAATAAGTCAGATATTTGCTGAGCCACATTGTACAAGACATTGTCAATGATTAATCATCAATCAATTAATTGTCAATAACAATTTAACCAATTAAACATGTATTAATCGATAATTAATCAGTAGTCTAGAAATGGCATTAAATGCACCTCATTTGACATTGTTACATCTGAAGTTACCATTCACTGGACAAAGAAACTTAAAATTAAATTTAAAATAAGGAAAAAAGACAAAAATACAAGAAAAAAATTAAAAAAGAGAAAAAAGTGTGTTTTATATCTTATTAATTATCAGTTGTCAGCATTTTCAACTACTGGTTACAAAAAATGCACAAAATGCATAACCCTTAAAGGAAGTCAAGTGTACTTACACACAGGTGACACATTTTGAAACATGAAACTTTGTTTTCCTTGAATTAATCACCCGTCAGCTATGTCACAAAAGATCATTTTGGGTGATAATATCACAGTAACATCTGATTTAATGTGATGAAGAGGTGAATTGATAATTTTGTATATAAATATGTCATTTAGCTGCTGTAAGGTGCTGGAAAAGCTTGAAAAAGCACCTTGAAAATGCTTGAAAGGTGCTTGACTTTGACTTTGGAAAAGGTGTACAAACCTTGAAATTGTGATTTTGGTTGACATGCAAATCTGATTGTGAGGACCTCAGAACAGACGTAGTCTTGGGGACCTGTGTGATTTCTGGCACACCCCTGATGGGGGCCCTGGACCTCAGGTTGTGAACCAGTGTTATAAAGTATTAATGATTAATCGATTGTTCGTGTTTTCAAATATTGGTGAAGGAAAATGCAAAAAATTTGCAACCCGAGTTTGGAGAGGTGACTGTGACCACTGAGCAGAACAGAGCAGGAGTTTGGACTAATTTACACTGAAGATTTGGAGAAACAGAAACCCCAACTGATAATGGTTAAAAAGTAACTACTTTTAACTACTTTAGAAGCCACTGTTGGCTCGTTCAGTCTACAGCAATGCATCATGGTCTATAAGACCATCAAACGTCTGTAGCATCACTGTCCTGTGAGAACCATGTATCTCTAACAAGTCAGAAGAAAACAGCCTTTTTTCAACTAATGCAAGTAATGAATGGATCGACAGTGATTGGTGATTGATTAAATATTGAATTTAAAATCAATTAACTTACTAATTACCAGGCAGCAGAAAAAAGCTCAGTTTTATGTTTTAAGATTTTCAAAGTCTTATTTATGTTAATGTCAATATTCAGTATTCACTTTTCTTAACCCCTATGTGGTGTTCGGGTCAAATTGACCCGTTTCAAATTTTTACAAAAAGAAAAATGATACAAAGATATGACATTTCGACCTGAAACTCCATCGCCTTGGCTTATTTTATGTGAAGAACACATGAAAGAAAAAAAAATTGACTTGACATGATACAATAACCCCACACATTTATGTCCTTCATAGGATGTTCGGGTCAATTTGACCCGCATGCATACAACGCCTGACAGACAGACAGACACACACACTAACACACACACACACAAACACCACACACACACACACCTTTACACACACACTTAGACGCCCCCCCCACACCCCACCCCGCGCACACACACACACACACACACACACACAATACAAGCTTTCCAGCTCTTTTTCAGACAGACAGACAGACACACACACACCACACACACACACACACACACACATACAGGTTTCAATTCATTCAGTCATTCATGTAACAGTCAGAGTTTGGTTCGTGTTCCCTTTGTTGTTATTCACCTGTTTTTGCTCTCCGGCTTTGGTTATAATAAGATAAAGATGAAAATCAGTTGAGAATATAAATTTAAAATAAAAAACATCATGAAAACATTGTTTCATTTCATTTTTTCATAGATAAGCATAAATACCACCCAAGGCTTTATTATAGTGGATTTTTTTTTACATACATTATAACTTTATCACAAAAAAACCAATGACACTTCCATTGTTAAATGTTATCTAGCAGAGATTAATTGAAAACATTTATCATGTATGTTATCTATATTGCTTGGAATTGAGATAAAGACAATATATGTTGGAGTTTTTTATGTTAATTTTTATTTTTGTATTTCTTTTAAAACCAACAATAATGTCCCGGGTCAATTTGACCCGAACAGTACCAAAGGGTCCAAAAAGTGAACATAACACAATTAAGATTCTACACAAAATATTATATTTGATAAATATTGTTTATCTGGACCTCATTCTGTTCTGTATAGATCTACTTATTCTTTGACTGACAGATGGAGCAAACTGTTTTAAAGGAGGGAGGATTGTAGTGGGAGCACTGGACTGTCAGGTGTGACTGTGTGGCAGATGGTTTACATGGCTCTCTGGTCAGTTAGGGGGGGCCCTCAGCAGAATTTTTGCTTAGGGCCGCGTGAAGGTGAGGACCGGTTCTGCTGAACAATATACGGTAAATAAACACTCAAATAATTGTTAATGACACATTTCTGTGGTGTGACAAACTCAGAACACACATTTATTGTTGCTTTACAGTATCTTTAAGCGGTGCTTTGTGGCTGTTAAATAAAGAAGACATCAGTGTGTAGCTGTGTGCCACCGGATGTAGGTTAACTTGATTGTGTTGAGCATGCAGTGAAGATTTTGTGTTGAATTTGGAGGCCAAGTCAAAATCATGTCAACACCAGACCACCATTGCTCCATTGTCCAGTTCTAACTAGGGCGACCAGGTGTCCCACTTTATGTGGGACTGCACAGCATTTTAATCCTTTTCCCACAACCTACATATTGTGACCACGTCTCACCTTTTGATTGCCTCTATTTTTTACAAAAGTCAAGTCACTGCAGGACAGACAGTTTTCTAACATCTGGCTTTTATCCAGCGGTTGTGAAGATAGAGGGGAAAGCACTGAAAGCATTGTAAATAGAATTGACTCTTGCTCTTCTTCGCACGATGGCTGTGTTTTGGGGAAACTTCAGGACGGACCCCCTCAGGACCTAGAGACAGGTCGGGGGGTGGGGTGGGTGTTTATGCCGGAGGAGGCGTGGTTGAGGTGTGGTTCTGCTCCTGAAACTCTGTAGATAGCTTCAATCAGTGTTGTTCACTTTAAGGGGCATTTATATGGAGCTAAATTAGGGTCAAAAGTTTTGAACTTGAAAAAATAAAATTTGAAACTGAAAATTCAAGTTTTGATCTTGAATTTTGAAAAATACATCAGTGTATTCAAAATAAAAAATAAGTGTGCAAAAAAAATTTCAGTTTAAATATAATTATGATTCACTGTGGTAATTCTTTTGAATAAATTATTTATTTTCATTTTTCACTTTCATATATTTTGATATTCGAGATTGCATTTTTTTCAGTTGCACCTTTTTTTTTTCAGAATTTCAGATCTCAGATCTTTTTTTCAGGTTCAAATCTTTTTTTTTTCAGGTTCTTTTTTTTATTCAGATCTTTTTTTTTCAGGTCAAATCTTTTTTCAGTTTCAGACTTTTGACCCTGATTTCGCGTGGTGGGCGTGGCATCAACTGAGAGGGGTGGGGAATCATGACAGACAGCTTAACAAAAAAGGCTAGGGACCTTCCCCTATCACGTTGCCTTCAGAGAACGTAGGAACTAAAACAATTCAACTCAACACTTTATGTAGGCTACGACATGTGATTGGCAGTGAAAAAACTGATGTCAATGACAAACTTCCATTTGCACGACATGCACGAATATCCTGCACGGCTAAATCTGTTTTAATTTCCACTGTTAGGTTAAGGCTGTTAATATGTCACTTCATTAAGTTTTAATATTATTCAATACATGGTAATTTATCCAAATATCGCCTTTTTTGAAAAAAATGACATAATAAGATGTAATATGAAAACAATGTAACAGGATATAACAACACAAAAAAGATGTAAAAGACGTAACAGGACAACAATGACATAAAAGATGTCACAACAAAAATAAGATGTAACAGGATGCAACAAGACGAAAACAACGTAAGACAACAAGATGAAAATGAAGATGCATCAAGACAAAAATTTGTTACGCCGTTTTCATCTTGTTACGTCATTTTCAGCTGGTGCATCATTTTCCTCATGTTACATCCTTTACATTGTTAGTTCATCATTTTTGTTTTATTACATCTTTTTCATCATTTTCATCTTGTTATGACGTTTTTATCGTCTTCATCTTCTATGTCATTTTTGTCTTGTTATGTATTATTCTTGTCTTGTTGCAACTTTTACGTCATATCTGTGTTATTACACTTAAAATAGTTTTTGCCGTGTCTTTTAGTCTTAATCGTCTGATTTACGCCGTTTTCGTCTTGTCGCGTCTTTTATGCCATTTTTGTCATGACGTCTTTTTACGTTGTTTACGTCTTGCATTAAAACTAAAGTAATAAGCCTATTTTAAAAATGTAAGGGGCAGATATCCGTGTTAAAATGTAGGAAATAAAAGTGAAAAGCTGTCAGAAAAAGAAATACTCAAATTAAAGTGCAGATAGCTGCAAAATGTAACAGGGTATTTGTACTTAGTTACTTCTTATCTGTGGTTTACTTTGAGTGTGATTCAGTTACTGTGCGCAGTAGGAGGACGTTAAACAGACGTAGTGGATGCTCATGATACAGTCACGCACTGAAGCTGCTCCTGCGCCTGGTTGAACTGATCCTGGCGATCCTGGTCCTGGTCCTCAGCGGAGCATCTCGGCCTCGACTCGGTCCTCTGCTCATCCTCAGTCCGCTCACCGTGTCCTCCTCTAAACATGGACCCCGCATCGCTGTGAACCGGCCTGTGCGCTCATCTAACGCAGTGTTCATTTAAGGGGGGGTCCGCCTGGACGCGGAGGAGCTCACAATGATGTCCTCGTACTACCACCCTGCCAAGGAGGCAGACATGGCGGCTATGACCGAGCCGCTGTGCCTGGAGAGAGGTAACGCACCAGCCGCACCATTCACCATCACCCACCGTTTCATATGTAGGGAACCGTGACGCTGCGTGTTAAAGGCTGGCACTTAATGCACAGTTAGATCTTAATTTACTCAATCATACTGATGAGAGCGATCGCAGATGACGGTAGAATGATATTTGTCATTAGTATCATTAATTAACATCAGTGTGTGTCGCAGTTATTGGTTGTGTTACTCACACTGCTCCAGTTCATACATGCTTTTGCAAATCACGGTCCTGCTCACTGTCTGTTCACTGAATTACAGGCCCCGCTATTATCATACATGCCTTTGATAACGCGCGTATTATCATGAAGGTGTGTGTAATTTCGCTGGGTCTGATGTCGAAACGATCGGAGCTGTACCGCGCGCTGCAGCGCGACCAAATGTGATTAGAGCCCGTGACGCGGACGCGGCAGAGTGCGATAAAGGTGCGGTCAGGCCGGACGATGTTCGCTTGGATGAAGGAGGAGCGGAATGCGTTCATGTCACACTGTGATATAAGACTTGGAGAGATCTGCTTATGTAGCTCGGCTTTCCCTACAGGAGGGTTACTTCAAAAAAATGTATCCTGATACAGTTACTAATTACCAGTTAAAATGTAGTCAGTAACGTAATCTATATGTTAAAGTAATGTGATTAATTTCCGTTCCATTTGGATTACCTAAATATATGGTGAAATTGTTTAGCCAAAATAGGGCTGCAACTAACATTATTTACATCATCGATTAATCGGTCGATTATTTTCTAAATTAATCAGTTAGTTGTTTGGTCCATGAAATGTCCGAAAATGGTGATCAAAGTCCAAGATGACGTCCTCAAATGTCTCGTTTTGTCCACAACTCAAACATAAATATATACACAAAAAATATTCACATTTAAGAAGCTGAAATCAGAGAACTTAGACTTCATGTGATTAGAAAATGACTCAAAATGACTTATTGATTGAGGAATTGTGTCATAATCTTGTCGAGCCTACGTCCAGAAAATATTCACTTTAAGAAGCTGAAATCAGAGAATTTTCTTCAAAAAATGGGTCAAAATGCCTGTTAATCATAAAGGTGACACTACTCTACAGAGCAGTCCTAGGCTGTAGTATAGTATACGTAGTATTTTGTGAACTTTAGAGAATGATATGGATCCTAGATGAAACTGACAGAAGGAAGAAAAGGGGAGAAAAGAAGTCACAATTACAAATCTGTCTGCTACTTCAGCACCATGGACAGAGCCATTTATCAACACAGCACAGTTGTGTACATCTCCACAGCGTCCATCATTTCATTGTCTATGTAAGCAGCCATGCAATGCATTCTGGTAGCACCACACTGTGGTGAGGTGGGGCATCATCACCAGGCTCGGGGAGTAACAGATTACATGGAACTGAATTACATAATCTGGATACAAAAAGAAATGTAACTGTCTTGTATTTGGACCTATTTCTCCACTGAAAAGATTTTGACAGGATTAATTAATCAATTAATCATTATGAGTCATTTTTTAATTAAAAAAGTCAAAATTCTCTGATTTCAGCTTCTTAAATGTGAGTATTTTCTGGTTTCTTTACTCCTCTCTGACAGCAAACTGAATATCTTTGAGTTGTGGACAAAACAAGACATTTGAGGACGTCATCTTACACTTTTATAGACTTTTTTTTTTTTTTTTTTTTACCATTTTCTGCTACAGTACTACATTAGCAGATGGCATAGCGCACTGACACTCACATCATGCAATAGCAAATTGGCAAATATTAATCACATAGTATCTTAGAGTTTGTGTTATTAAAGTCATAACGTAGTTGACAGCATACACTTAAAAAACTCCACTTAAATTCCCAAAAAAATTATATTCATGCTTCAGGATGTCCTAATGCATAGTTTCCGCCTTGGAAAATACTCTGAGGTTCTTGGCTGTGTGTAGGTTTTTGTGTGTTCAGTTCAATTTTATTTGTATAGTGCCAAATCATAACAGTTATTTCAGGTCACTTCTCATATGAAGCAGGTCTAGACCATACTCTATAAACCAACCAACTGTGGTTTAAATGCATTTTCCATACTTTTTAATGTATTTGTGCCCATCTCTGATTACTAGTAACTACGTAACATACTGTAGTAATGGTATTTGCCACATAGTAAACCTGTGGGGCCCTCTGAGGCTTTGGGCCCTTCGGGGGTAGTTGCATGCTTTGACTTGATGATAATCCAGCCTTGTTTGTGTCCTCGTGTGTGTGTGTTGTGTGTGTTAGATGTGTGCAGGGTGATTGAACTGTTGGACCGGTTGCAGCGTAGTGGTGAGCTGCCTCCTCCCAAACTACAGGCCCTGCAGAGAGTCCTCCAGAGCAAATTCTGTGCCGCCATCAGAGAGGTACAGTCCCACGCCGAGAGTCAGGGGAAGTCTGGGCTGTTTGTTTACACACCCTAATAATATTTCTCCCTAATGTGTTGAGGGTATGCTCATAGTGTCACCACCAGGCTTGGGGAGTAACGGATTACATGTAACTGGGCTTACATAATCTGGATCTTCCATGTAATCTTCCATTAGAGTTACATAAACTTTTGAGTAACTAAGTCAGAACTCTACATACATCTGTGATCAGGCTTGGGGAGTAACCAATTGCACGTAACAGGCTTAAGTAATCTGGATACAAAAAAAGGTAACTGTCCATTACAGTTACAGACAAAAAAGATACATTTACTAAAATGGGGATTATTAGCAGGATTACAGTTTTAAAATAAAGAATGATATTCTACCATGCACAGTGCACACAGCTGCCAATTCATTATCATGACCTCTAGTGAAAAAATGCTTCACTGGGTGGAAATTTCAACATTTTTTGTTTTTAAATCAATCAATTAATCAATTAATTGAGCACAACAAAGGAAGAAACAGCTGGACAAACTAATAAACCTAACAACAAACATAAAACACTATTTCTATTATTATAATTACTATTATTACTACTGTCATTAATTTGCATCTATTTTGATAATTGATTAATTGGTTGGGTCATTTTCTAATTACATAATGTCAAAATTCTCTGCTTTCAGCTTCTTAACTGTGAATATTTTCTGGTTTCTTTACTCCTCTCTGATAGTAAACTGAATATCTTGGACTTGTGGACAAAGCAAAAGACATTTGAGGACGACACCTTGGACTTTTTCCATCATTTTCTCAAACGATTGACAGATTAATCAAGAATGAAAATAATCCTTACAGACGACTTCACATTTGGACCTATTTTTCAAGTCCTGTTTCCTGTAATGATTATTTTCATTATAAATTAATCTGTTGACCATTTTCTCCATTGATCAATTAATTGTTTGTTCCATAAAATGCCAGAAAATGGTGAAAAACACTGATTAAAGTCCAAGATGATGTCCTCAAATGTCTTGTTTTGTCCACAATTCCAAAATATTCAGTTTACTGTCAGAGAGGAGTAAAGAAACCAAGAAAATATTCACATTAAATCAGAGAAATTTTAGATTTTTTAAATCTGTAACTGTAATGGAATACAGTTACCTTTTTTGTATCCAGATTACATAGTCCTGTTACATGTAATCTGTTACTCCCCAAGCCTGATCATGGATGTGTGTAGAGTCATGATTCAGTAACTCATCTGTTTTGTTTTGGATGTCTGTAATGTTTTCCATCATGTGTGTATCCAGTGTGTATCACTTCACTACACTCATATGTGCTCTGACTGACTCTCTGTGCTCTGCAGGTGTATGAGCAGCTATACGACACTCTGGACATTGTTGGAGGACCAGAGGTGCGAGCACAGGCAACAGCCAAGGTATTACTGCACATGCACACTAATAACTGGAGAGTACTTCAGTATTGTGCAGGAGGAATTATTTTAGAGGGACTGCGTGGGTGTCTCCAACAATGAGTCAACAAATGGAAAGACGCTTACAGGAAAGCATGTTGAGAGCACCACAAATCTGCAGACAAAAGCATATCGTGTGGGGTTTTACTCTTAATTACTACTATAATGATATCAGTAAAAAAATAAGTGAAGCCCCTTAAATGATTGTGTCAACATGACCTATATCATGTCATAATTCTGCATGACAGTGGCAGTGCATTTCAAGAATGAAAAATAAAACATGAAATGTCGCAAAGAAAGAACGCTGAGTAACAACTGACCAGTCTGGTGCTTCAAAGTGCGTGCGCTGCACTTTTCAAATCAGAAAAGCAGATTTTTTAACATATCAGTCCTGCTGGCTTTAGACCCTGCAGGGCCTTAAAGGGATAGTTCACAGAAAAATGCAAATCGGTCATTATCTAATTCATCTTCATACTGATTGAAAGCTGGATATAATTCTGCTGCAGTTTCACAGAATCTCCCAATTTACGTAAAAAACAAAACAAACAAAAAAAACAAGCATAAAATGAACTATCCCTTTAAAAGCACCTGAATGCCTCTTTTATGTGGAATAGATGATTTTGCTCTAATCATATGGTCACCCTCCTGACCAGGCCACAGTGGCAGCCTTTGCAGCCAGCGAGGGCCATGCCCACCCAAGGGTAGTGGAGCTGCCCAAGACAGATGAGGGTCTGGGTTTTAACATCATGGGTGGCAAAGAGCAGAACTCCCCCATCTACATCTCCAGAGTGATCCCCGGGGGAGTGGCTGACCGCCAGGGAGGGCTGAAGAGAGGAGACCAGCTGCTGTCTGTCAACGGAGTGGTAAGAAGCTCAGTCGGGCCCAACGAGAGGAGCTACACACACATTACTGCCATTAATGTCAAGTTTAAAAAACATTTAGACTATAAACTAACATATTTTCAGGATTGGGAGGTTTACTTTAAAAATGCATTCCAACACAATTACAAATGACCTGTAATGATTATTTTCATTATTGATTAATCTGTCAACCATTTCTTCTGTCAATTGATTAGTTGTTTGGTCCATAAAATGTCAGAAAACGGTAAGAAATGTTGATCAAAGCTCAAGATGACGTCCTCAAATGTCTTGTTTTGTCCACAACTCAAAAATATTCACTTTACTGTCAAAGAGGAGCAAAGAAACCAAAAAATATTCACATTTAAGAAGCTGAAATCAGAGAATTTTAACTCCTTTTGAATTAAAAAATGATTCAAAATGATGAATTGATTATCAAAATAGTTTGAGATAATTTAATAGACGATTAATAATAATCTTATGTTTTTTTTTAACGTTATTTTCATCTTGTTACGTCATTTATGCCATTTTTGTCATTATGTCCTTTAATGTCCTTTTATATCTTGTTATGTCCTGTTACATCTTTTATCTTAAAATAAGATATGTTTATTAGTCCCCCAACGGGGAATTTTACAGTGTTTCAGTGTTGTTGTTGGATAGCAAAAATACACATGAAGAAGCATCAATAAAATATATCAAAAATAAAAATATGAAAATATAAGCAAGAGGAAATACAAGGAAATACAGACAATTCAAACACAGGAAATATGCTGTATTGTTAAGTCTTGTTATGTAATTTTCATCTTGTTTCATCTTTTATTTTATTTTTGTCTTGTTATGTCGTTTTTGTCTTGTTATGTCTTTTACATAATTTTCATCTTATTATGCCATATTTGTCTTATTACACCTTTTACATCGTTTCCACCTCGTTGCCTCTTTTATGTTGTTGTTGTCATTATGTCTTGTTCTCATCTTGCATTGAATCTAAAGTAATGAGTCAGTTTTAAAAATATAAGGAGTAAAAAGTACAGATATTTGTGTTAAAATGTAGGAAGTAAAAATAAGAAGCTGATGGAAAAAGAAATAAAGTACAGATACCTGAAAATTTTACTCAAGTGCAGTAACAAAGTATTTGTACTTAGTTACTTCCCATCTCTGGACATGAGACAAATGAGCAATAAGAACTTTATATATACTGTAGTAAACATACATATCAACATGTAAGTGAGAATATTTTTTTAGTAATTTGAGTGACCTGAGCCTTAAATACCATCTTTTTCAGAAATCTAAAGTACATCTGGTGGCTTTAAACTGATTATTTTTGGGTTTTTTTGCTATATCTTGACAGGCGCACTAGTAGTTACATCATGTTGAGTATTGAGGGTGTCAGGACAGAACAGCTGTAGATATGGTGTGCTGGTGTTCCTGCAGAGCGTTGAGGGGGAGCACCATGAGAAGGCCGTGGAGCTGCTGAAGGCCGCGCAGGGTTCAGTCAAGCTGGTGGTCCGCTACACCCCGAAGGTCCTGGAGGAAATGGAGGCTCGCTTTGAGAAGATGAGGAGCGCCCGGAGACGACAGCAGCACACCAGCTACTCGTGAGGCCCCTCGTTAGTCTGCAGCCTCCCACCACTGTCAGCATGTGTCAGGGTGTCCCAGATCCATACTGCATATTCATTCTATACAGCACACACTACATACTAGTCATCACACACTCTGAGAGATAACAGTGCTAACTAGAACCATTTAGGGTTCTTTGGCTTGTCCCCTCAGGAGAACCCTTTTTGGTTCCTGGTAGAACCTTTCACAAAAGTTCCACTTGGAACCCTTTGAGAAAATTCTACCAAGAACCCACCTTTCAGGGTTATACCTAGAACATCTGTGAAAGGTAATGGTTCCACCCAGCACCTTCTCTTGGGGTTCCATCCGGAACTGTTCAACCTTCTAAGGGTGCTAACAAGAACCCACCCAAGGGGTTCTACCATGAAGCTTTTTATGTACCAGAGGATATATCTGGACCACATTCAGGGGAGCCTTTTTAGGTTCCAAGGGTTTTATCTTGAACCCACTCAGAAGGTTCTACAGAGAACCTTTTCATAATCCATGTGTTTTATCTAGAACAGTCAGGGGATTCTACAGAGAACCTTCTTAGATTCCAGAGGTTTTATCTAGATCTCACCCAGAGGGTTCCCTTCTATATACCAAGGGTTCTATCTGGAACACAGTCAGGGGATTCTACCGTGAGGCTTTGTAGATTCCAAAGATGTTCTCAAACCCACTGAGTGGGCTTTACTGAGAACCTTTTTATATTCCAAATGTTTCATCTAGAGGACCAGGAACTTTTTTATTTTCCAAGGGTTTTAGCGAGAACCCACTCAGGGGCTTGTACAGAGAACCCTTTTATGGTACAAAGAACCCTTGACAAAGGGTGTTTCAACAATCCTTGAAGAACTTTTTTTTTTTTCCAGAGGGTTCTCTGGATGAAAAATGTTCTTAATGCAGCCCTTAGACTTACAAACAACACTTGACAAAGCCTTTCCTCAAAAAGGTTTCTTCACAAGCAAGTGGTTTGGGGTAGACCCTCAGCCTTTCAGGAAGACCCCTTTTGGAACCTTTATTTCTAAAAGAGAAGCCACTTTGGAACCAATTAAATTTAAAGGGACAGTTCACCCAAAACTAAATTGCTTGCATTACATTCCTAATTCCTGAACTACCATTGCCTCGATCTGTTAGCTTGTTTGTTTACTCCTGCTGCTTTTACTGTAGCTAATACAGTCACTATGGATACGTACCTCATACAACCTCATTTCAAATATTAAAACTAACCCTTTAAGCTCATTTTTAGTGATGATTATTGTGGCCGTATGTCTTGGCAGGTTTTGTAGTGCATTTCAGCAGCACAGTCCTCTGTCTCTCTGTCCTGCAGATCTCTGGAGTCCAGGGGCTAGCCAGTCCAACGCCTCCATCCACCTCATCGTCCAACCCTCCTCACTCTTCTGTTCCAGTGGGAGGCGAGACCATAGACGAGAAGCAAAAAACCAAAGTAGCCTACCAACACCTGTTACCTGAACTTCTTCATGAAGCCAACGCTGCAGTTTAGGATTTTCTCCCCCCCTCCCTCTGTCCCTGTTTCTTAGAGAAAAGCAGAGTAAGCTTGTTGTCAGACCATGCCTGTAATCTCACCTGCCTGGTGTGAAATCCTCCTCAACATCCTGTTACATAAGGGCAACACATTCTCTTCAGTGTGGCTTAAATAGAATTCATATCCTCATGTTGATTTACTTTTGTATAGTCATATAGTGCACTGCGCTCCTCAGCAGTGTCCACTGTGTGTAGTTAGACCTCAGTAGCAGAGGAAACGTCAGTCTTCGCCGCCATGTCTCCATTCAGAGGGCTAACCATTAGCATTATGAAGAACTACACTTAAATCAGTGGCTGGCAAGTGTCATCTTAGTCAAAGGTTTGAGATTTTTTTCTATTGATTTATTTGTGTATTCATTTAATTGCATAATTATTTGTGAAATAAAGTCTAAATGTGTAAACTGAATGATGTCTTTCTCAGAAGTAAGAGGACGTTTCAGGGAAAATATTTCTTGGCTGGCTGTTAACATTTTCAATCACATGTGATAGACAAAAAAGAGACAGCTGACCGCAGTAATTTTTGTATTCTTGCATCTTCATCCTATGTATTGTTATGATGTTGTCATCTCGTTACATCACTTTCGTTTTGTTATGTCATATTCGTCTTATTGCACCTTTTACATCGTTTATGTCTTAAAATGCCACGAAATAGAAAGAGCTTATGGCCAAGAAATTTGTGGCGTACGAACGCCACAAATTTCTTGGCCATAAGCTCTTTCTATTTCGTGGCATTTTCTAACTATCTTATCCACAACAGCAACCGCCATTTCTTCTGCTTTTTCTTCTTCATGTGCATTTCTTCTTCTAACACTGTTCAATTGTTTTGTTTACTGAGCCAGTATCCAATGGAAAGCTTGCCATAATAATGAGCAACGAATGGGAAGCCTCGCATGAGCAACGTCTTGCACAACAATTCTGACTAGTCATAATTACATTTGAGATATCTTTAATTTTCATCCCGCCTGGTCAAAACTGAATTACAGATATCTGTAATTGTCATTTAGGATGCGTGACGAGTCGAGTGTCGGTTTAAGTGACGTCACTTCGGATATCTGCAATTCTGTTTTGACTAGTCAAAATTGAATTACAGATATCTCTAATTGTACTTTTGACTAGTCATAATGAAGTTATAGATATCTTTAATGAAAATTCTTACTAGTCATAATATAATTACAACTAGTCAAAATGAAATTATTGATATCTATAATGTTAATTCTGGATAGATAGTCAAATTTAGCTATTAAATGTTAAAACGGCTTGCCATAATTCTGGCTAGGTAAAACTCATTTTAAGATATCTCAAAAAACAAAGCAGATATCTTGAATTAAGAGCATTTGGAGATATCTTGAGCTGGAATTAGGGATATCCGTAATTCAGATGTAGATATCTTTAAATGGAATTAGGGATATCTACATCTGAATTACGGATATCCCTAATTCCAGTCCAGGATATCTACATCTGAATTACGGATATCCCTAATTCCATTTAAAGATATCTTGAACTGGAATTAGAGATATCTGTAATTCAGATGTAAATATCCACAACTCACATTTGCAGATATCTACATCTGAATTACAGATATCTGTAATGACAAACCCCATACACATGAATGAGAAAAGTGGGGTCATTTGTCCTAGTAAGAATGACATTGTGGATATCTGAAATGTTATTTTTGAATAGGAAGAACTGAATTACGGATATCTGCAATACATATCCAGCCTAGCCATTAAATGTTAAAACGGCTTGCCATGTTTATTTTTTACACCCTTTTGGTCACGTCACGTCTTTTATGCCCTCTTTGTCATTACATCTTTTTGTGTTGTTTTTGTGTTGCATGAAAACTAAAGTAAAAAGCTCTCTTTCTCATTTAAAAGTTAAAATGTGACCTGAAGTAAATAAAGCAGAGGTTACATTAGCCGCTGCAGTGGGTGGCGCTATGCACCGCTACACGTGGGTTTGCGATCTGCCATTGAAACCAGAGAAGAAGAGAATGAGCGAAAGGAAGAAGAAGAAGAAGAAGAACAGGAAGAAAAAGAAGAAAAAGAAGACTTGAGGAGGGAAATTTAAATGTAAAGGTATTACAAGAGAAATGAATGATGAAATCAAAGCTTTTTAAGGATGTTCGTACAGAGGATCGTTTCTGAGCGGAGAGCATCAGGTAACACACACAGACGTGTTGATGACGTGTTAGCGTTAGCGGCTAACTGTAGCTAACGTTACTTAGAGAAACAACCTCATTAAAACCAAACACACACACAAACTACTTTGCCAACAGTTACTGAGTTCACACTGGGTGTGTTAGTTAGTCGTCACTAGAAACTATTAGCAGCTGAAAACTAGCACAGCGTTCCCGCTCCGTGTCGTTACCAGGGTAACCAGCTCTTTCTTGTGCGACAGAAGGCTGGCCTGTGTGAAATTCAGCTAAGTTTAAAATGTCACATGAGTTTAAGTTTGGTTGCCGAGTTGCATGCTGGGCAAGTTGTGTAATTAGCATAATTAGCTAATTGGCAGTAGCTATGATTTGGCTTCTTATTAATTCACAAAGGTGATAAAAGAGTCTAAGTCCATGTCTGTGATATCCAGAAACATCAGTCCTCTCTGTTCTACCACTGGCATCATTTGCTGGGCTTGTGCTTCTAAAAGTGGCCCGGGGACATCCAGGGGTCCATGAAATGTTTTCACATTCATCCATTTACATTATTCATTTAATTATTTTTACTAAATACTGACTATTTCCTTTCCACAAACTATTTATAGGCCTGTTATTTTAGACTATGCCTATTGTTGATCTTTCTATGTTTTTTATTTTTTCCTATTATTTATATTTTATTAATAGGTCATATTTTTTATTGTCAGAATCAGAATTTAATGTTATGTATGCACTAAGTAAAACATACTCTAGATGTGTGCATGGGTAGGTACTGTATATAATAAGTATTCTGTGTTGACATGGTGCAAATATTGTTACTATATGTCTAATATCTTTCTAATACATTTTTATTATTTGTTCACATTACTAAGTAGAAGTATAAAAAAATGCTATGTCAAATTATTCGAGGGACACATGAGAGGGTCCCTGGTATATTTGTAACGGGTTCTTGGTTGTGAAAAAAATGCAGAACCTCTGTGCTAGGCTGCTCTCCACTTGAATCCTCCATAATAAATGATTATACCTCCAAAAATATGTAACATTCAATGGTAGAAATGTGTTCCATTGCGTCTGTGATATTATCAACACTTCATTGGTATTGGCAGATAAAGACTTTCAAAATGAAATGTCATATTAGCCTGAAATGAATATTTCTGCTTAAAGTGTCAGAAACAGATATCAAAGTTGCTGTTGCAATGATTGCTCTGTCAGTCATGTGAGGAGGAGCCAATCACATTCCTTCAGCACTACAAATTTAGCTGTCAATTTTGTCTAGTGAATATTTACTTTGCAAGGCTTCAAGTGGTGCAGCCAATCAGTGTCCAGGGAGGGTCTACTGGCAGCTATGGGTGTGGGTGTGACAACAGTGAGCATTCATGGAATCTGATTAGTTAGTCTGTGTTAGATGTGATAGACAGATGGTTCATCCAATCACCTGCCAAGTGTTTTTTTGAAAGTGCCTGCCCTTTTCCGAACCATTTCTAAGGACGACTTCCCAGATAGTTCTGTGTAACAAATAATCTGGCGTGTAAGGTTAGTGCTATACTGCACGTGTTATGCTTGAAACATTGATAAAGGATGTTTTATTATTTCTGAGGCTGTGACGATGTTTACAGCACAAACCTGTAAAACCTTCAAAGGACTGTTCCCCTGAAAATCACAAACATGTCTCACCCTGTTGTTTCCTACCAGGATGAAGAGCTCCTCCTCCCTCCTCTCTCCTCCCCCTTCTCCTCACCCCGCCCCCCTCCCCCTCGCCTCTTCCTCCTCTCTGACTTGCTGCCCTGAGCTCGACCTGTCCGTCACACTCAGCCCAGCCCCCAAGCCTGGCCGCACACATGTGAAGCCCCGCCTCCTGAAGAACAGCCAGCACGGTGACAAATCAGAGCTGAAGCCCCGCCCCCAAGGACAGACAGGAAGAAAGGGGGGCACAAAGGTGATGACAGTTTGGTTAATTTTTTAAGAAAAAAATCAAAATGATATGATTTCAGCTTCTTAACTGTGATTATTTTCCGGTTTCTTTACTCCTCTCTGACAGTAAACTGTTTTTGGACTGTGGACAAAAGACATTTGAGGCTGTCATTTTGGGCTTTAGGGAACACTAATCAGCATTTTTTTGCTGGAACAAATTTCTTATCATGTGAAGGCCCCATAAGGTATATATTTTTTTTACTCAGTAACAATCAAAAGTTCTCATCAGAAAGTTCTTAAATATAACCAGTAAATGGTTAATTAATGTAGGCGGGACCAATGTTGGAGCAGGTGAAATAGCAGAGTAACAGTGAGGCTGTTTACAAATGAGCTGCAATCTGATTGGACTAAACCTCCTTGACTACAGAAACAATGTGACTGCATGCTTGGAGGGATAGCGGGAGTCTGTCTTTCTCTAAATACCTTAAATTCTGTTTCTTTAACATGGCTGACCACAGATGAATGACTACCCCCTACTGAAAACCCCCTACTCTCCAGATGAAGCGCTGTTCATCTCCAACCAGCCTATTGTTCTGTGTCTGGTCTCCCGCAGGTGTGTTCTGAAGTGGTTGCCACGGTAACACCGGAGCCTCATATCACACTGAACAGAGTCACCGGTCCTCAGCAGCCAATCACAGTTCAGAGGAGGAGCAAAGGGTGTCACCATGGTAACCAGAGTTTACACAGACTGTCTTAATACATAAGAAAAAAAAATCAGGACTCAGCAACAAGGATTGTCCGAGACAAGTAAAAAGTCATGTTGGGCAAGTAAATCTGGCAACTCACTTGTCCGACCAGGCAAGTGATGAAGAAGAATTGTACTGTTTTGATAATAGATGAAGCCTTGAAGTAATTTTTCATGCAAAATGGCAGAAATGCAGTCTTCAAATATGTAGATTCCCCACTTTTCTTTGGTTATTTTCACATTAAACTAAATCTTTTTGTGTTTCAGACTGGCAAACTTGGATATTTTCCCTATTTTCTGACATTTTATAAATATTGCAGCCCTAAATTAAACATTACAAATAACTTAAGTCTTAAAGCGATATTCCACCCCAGAACGATAATCCACTCAATATGTACTCACCCCTATGCTGATGTGAGGGTGGGTGAAGATCTTCAATTCACAAAACAATCCCGGAGTTTCAGCAGAAAACAGCGTTGCAGCAAATCCAGTGCAATTGCAGTGAATGGAGACCACGTATAAAATGTAGCATGTAGCATGGGTAGGTAGCATGTAAACATGGCGCAGATGTATCGCGAGACTTCGTATATCTCTTAAAGGCATAGTAGCATTATTTTTAAGTGGGGTTGTATGAGCTACAAATAGCCCCTAAGTACCGTGATTGCAGTAGAAGACTCTTCACACTCCTCCCGTTAGCAACGCCAGCCCATAGTCCTGCTCAGAGATTTCCAGCATACAGTGTTGTGAACGGTCCCAAAAAAACGGCCTATTTTCGCGGCCTAAAAGAGGTTTTACCGGAAAAAAATACACAGTTCCATTGTTTGCTATAATAAAACTATGCTCAGCCCCTCAAAGTGCAGGAAAAACGCAGTTTTTATTTGGACCTAACCAACTCACGTATCCCTCCGCCCAGGGTTAGCGCCCGCTGATCAGCCTACTACACAGTGTACTACGCAGAGCGCTGTAGTGCTCCGCCGATCAGCTGTTTTGAGTCATTGTTGATTGCGATTTCGAGGACGGAAGATGGTGAAACCTCTTCAAACATTTTGAAAATGGTTTGTGTGTGTTGCTATCCAGGATGCAATAACAAAGCTGTGTCCCATAGCCCTTACAGCTTTCACCGCATTCCTTTGCGTGGTATTGGCTTTCGGCAGCTAGTTCCTCTAAACTTGGATGTCAACATGCCACCGGCATCACTAAAGGATCTCCGTGTTTGCAGTCACCATTTCGCTGAAGAGGATTTTGTGAGAACACTTTCACGTCTACTTGAAAAGCACTGCTGTGCCCATCCATCTGGTAAGACAAGTGAAACACCTGTGAAAGAGTGTAATGTAGCCTATCACTGCAGTGCAAATTTATCACATAGGTGAAAACGGAGATGTAGTGCTGTAACATGAAAATGAATTTGGCTGATTCTTGAATTACCTTACACCGATGTTTCCCCTCTCTCTCTCTCTCGGCCCGTTCAGTTTCCATCTGCAACAGCTCTTCTTCAGTGTACTCCGGTTCATACAGATATCCGCTTGCTTCCAAAGTGAATGGCACTTCATTCTCGCTGTCACTGTCAAAATCACTCATTTTTAAAAAGTATATTATATCTCTACTCTTCCTCAAAAAGCCAAGACACTGACCAAAACAGCTGATCGGCGGAGCACTACAGCGCTCTGCGTAGTAGCTACACTGTGTAGTACACTGATCAGCGGGCGCTAACCCTGCACTTTGAGGGGCTGAGAATAATTTTATTATAGCGAACAATGGAACTGTGTATTTTTTTCCGGTAAAACCTCTTTTAGGCCGCGAAAATAGGCCGTTTTTTTGGGGCCGTTCACAACACTGTATGTTGGAAATCTCTGAGCAGGACTATGGGCTGGCGTTGCTAACGGGAGGAGTGTGAAGAGTCTTCTACTGCAATCACGGTACTTAGGGGCTATTTGTAGCTCATACAACCCCACTTAAAAATAATGCTACTATCCCTTTAATGGATGCACGTGTGAAAATATCGCGAGATCTCTTGTGCATCTGGCTCGAGTCTGAAATGCTACAGTTGACATTTCGGCTAAAAACATGGTGTAAATTACGTCTTTTGTGGTTAAATTTTAATGTTGCGGCTCATGGACACTTGGATTACACCACACGAGCAGGATGGAGACATTTTGTGTTTGTTTTGTGTTCTTTTTTTTTTTTTTTACATTTTATCTGTGGTCACCATTCACTGCAATTGTACTGGATTTGGCTGCAGCCCTGTTTTCTGCTGAAACTCCAGGATTGTTTTGTGAACTGAAGATCTTCACCCATCCTCACATCGGCATAGGGGTGAGTACATACTGAGTGAATTATCGTTCTGGGGTGGAATATCGCTTTAAGACTTTTTAATTTAAGATTAACTTAAGTCAAGTAAATCTTGACTTCTGGTAGTAGTTTTCTGACCCACTTGCCTGACTGGGCAAGTGAAAAAAAAACATAAATGTTGTACCCTGATAATAGATAAATCAAAATATTGGCATTTTTCCTTTATCCAGACTTGTTAAACATGTAATAAAATATCCTCTGTCCATGCAAAGTTTAAAACAACCTCCCAAGAACACATCCATGTTGGAGATTTGTTTATTTTGTTTGCTTTATGTAAAGAATCTCACTCCTAAGCTCACTCATTCTTTGGTTGTCTTTGTTGTCTCCTGTGAAGTTTATTTTATTTGTTCTATTTTCTTCTTATCAGTTCAGATGCCTCTGTTGTTGCTGATCAGTACACTGATCAAAGCTGTTTTTTTTAAATTCCACTCCACTGCTAGGAGGAGCCTCCAGGCAGTATGCGGAGCCTCCTGCTGCAGCATCCAATCAAGATCCGGGCTGTCTGGAGAGGGTGGAGCTAAACACCACTCTGGCTCTGAAGGCGGAGCTTCAGACACTGCAGGTTCACACTGTTTTTTGTTTTGTTTTTTTCAGTTGGTTATTACCAGTGGGTCATCATTGGGCTGATGAAGTTGGTTACCATGGTAACCTGTGTCTGTTGTCCTGTAGGAGGCGGAGTTTAACTCCCAGAAGGCCGTTCAGGAAACTCTACGGACGTCGGAGAGGACGAAAAACCTGATTAACACCAGAGCTACTGAAGGTAACACACACACAACTAAGATACTAAGATGGTGACTGTATATACAAGAAGCAGTCACAGGGAGGGCCTGGAGCTCGAAAACATCATGCACATGAATACTTTAAACGGAAGCTTCTGGTGTGCAGATCTTTCCTTCTCTGTTGAAATATGACAAACTTATCAGCTCAAAGTACAACTGACATTTTTCCACATAAAATGTGTCCACAGTTTGACTTTACAGAAGATCAGTCTCCATTGTTGCACACTGTCAAGGTTGCATAAATGTAAATCAGAGAAGGATGTGAAAATGAGCAGTTTAGCGGTCAGCTCAGGCTGCTGTATTTTAGTTAGCGTTTACCTCAAGTCACCTTTAACTACAGCAGGTCAGTTTGCGTTTTCATTTAGTTTTTATCTCACGGCTGTCTCTCTCTCTCTCCCTCTGCGCTGTGTCTGCAGTCGTGAATGTCTCTCGCTCTCAGCTTCTCTTCACCTCATTGGTCAGCGTCGACGTTCAGGAGGATCAGCTGATCAACCAGGCGCTGCGGGATAAGCTACTACTGGCCCCACCCATCCGCTGTCACAGCAACAAGGCAGCAGATGGCCCCTCCCTCCTCCCTTTCATGACCTCTGACCTCCTCAGACAGAAGCCCCTCCCAAAGGAGGAGGATCCGGTGAACATGAAGGTCCGCCCCTCAACACACCACGCCCACTCGACCTTTGACCTCTACAGACGACAGAGACGCTGTGAGGCCACGCCCTGACACACACAGGATAGTTTTGATTGTCTGGAGTTACTGAGGCTCTTATTGGTCGGAATGTGTGATGTCATTGAATAGTAATCATTGAATCAATTTTTAATTTATAAATGTGAACTGCATTTTGTTTTTGTTTTTTATTATGTAAAGAGCTAATTAAAATCTTTTCAAACACGTTCACTCTGATGATGTCATCACTGATGCCTTGCTACAGCTCATCCAATCAGAACGAAACATCAAAGTGTAACTCAGCTGCAGTGGACAAACACACAAACCTGTCGTTTAAAGAATAAAAACAAAATGCATATAGCTAACCCTGACCACAATTTAACTGGGACACTTTTCAATCTGAAAATGTGCACAGTTTTGCTATGGTTTTCAGATTGAATAGCACGTTTCCTCAAAATGGTGCGTAACGGTCTTTAAGATATGTTTTCTCGTTTTTGTTGGATGTGCCACAGGTGTTACCCAGTCAGCAACAGTACACGTAAGCACCACTGTATAAAAAAGGTATTGCCGTGCACTTGCGTACACAACAGGGTGTTCAATGGAGCACTGTTTCTGTTTAAATAAATGTTTTGCTAAGTTTTGTCAGGACTGAACGTGGCCCAGGTGACCCTTGGAAGGGGCCTGACCCCTGGACTGAGAATCACTGTTGAATTAACTTCTTGACTCTTGTCTCCACTCCTGTTTTTTTTATGATAAATGTCATGGTCCACATCGGCACTCATTCACATTTTACCTCCACCGGATTAAAATGATGGTTCTGCCTTTTATTTACCTGTTACCATGGTGAATCATAATATCGAAGCACCTCTGATGATGGCTTTCATGTACGCCCTTCGCTCAGAGTGAACATAACTCAGAGTTTATTGAACTTATTCTGATCAGCAGTTCTGGTACTGAAAACTCAGAGGTTCCCATCTTAGGCTGAGTCAACTCAGAGTTCAGGATTAGACTCAAGAGTTTGTTCAGCTGCTCTCTGAAACAGGCCCCTGGTGTTTAGAGAGGAGCTGAAAAACTCACCTGAAAGAAAGCATGAATTCTTTTAGCTGGCCTCTTGTGGTCAAAATAAGTACAACATGACAGTCCTGACAAAAACGGTTCCTTTTCCACCTGCCAGAACTTTTTTTTCCCACCTGTTCCACACATGAAAAAAAAAAAGAAAAATAATAAAGCTTCACAAGATTTCTGTACTAATTCAACATCTCCCTCACAAGTAAATCAGTTGAGTTTTAAATCATCTGGGGCCAGTATTTCAACATTTTAAATGGATTTTGTAATCCCTTTTTTTGCTATCCCAGATGAAACTGATCTTGTAGATTTTGTCCTGGTTTTTGTGTCCTACATGTCTGGATTCAGCATGGATTCAAGATGAATAATAATGATAATATTTAGCATCAAAACTATCCTAACCTCCATCTTGGAGTTTTGAAATACCCCAAAACATTTGATCTGGAATCTATATCCCACTTTTGTCTGATCAGGATCACATTTCCTGGTTTTCAGATACCCAATTTTGAGATTTAATCATATCCAGATAATTCTAATCTAGATTAAAACTTTTGAAATACTGACCCCTGGTAATGCTAAGACAGCTGGCAACAAAAAGAGAACTTTGATGATGTTGTCATCAGGCTGTGTTGTGTTGTATTGCATTAGTTTTCTGTATTTCATTGTTAAATAAAACACCCACCACTTCTCTGTTCCATGTTTATTTGGCATCCAACAAAATCCATTAAAAGCTTTAAGAATTAACATTTTGCACCATCACCAAAAACATAACTTCTCCCACTAAAAATGTAAAACTAGAAGGTCAAGATTTATAAAATGCAAGCGTGAGGGCTGGGGAGTGATTACGTCTGAGGCAAGCAACAGCTTCTGACAGGCAAGTCAAAAAAGGCAGAAATCTACTTCTACAGTTCTGTCTAAAGAAGGACTGAAGATAGGTACAAAGCACAACACAGACTAAAGATGCACACCGAAGAAAAAGAATCAGACAGAGGCTCTCTCCTTGTCTTAGCGACTTCACCTTTACGTGTCCCATCTAAGCTCACAAAAAGCCATCCAAACTATTCCACATGGCAGGATGTTTAGTTTGATCCACAGAAGCACAAAGAACCTTCCTGAGAAAACAGCTCAGTGTAACCTTTTATTCTGACAACACCTCGGACACGTGTCCAAGTCTTAACTGCCGATCAATCAAAGTACAGTTTGATTATTGTTTCCACTTTTACTTCTTTTCATTTCAGGTTTCAGGTGGGTGTCCATGTAGCCGCAAGAATCCTGGTGAACCTTCGTTCTTGTCATTCTTGCCCGACCGTGTAACCCAGTGGCCAAACAGAATCACAACACCACTGAGGAAAAGATTAGAGAAATGTAAATGCCCCATCATCTGAGCTTCAGCCCGGTGAAGTTCCACCCACAGCTTGTCCGCTGGGTGCTTCAGAGGGAGACCGCTCACCTCCTGCTTCATCCCGCCCTCAGCTGGACTGTGATTGGCTCAACAGGATGAAGTGATGTTTATGGGTACAACTTGATAGTGAGCTATGCAGGTCCCCCATTCGGCGCTGCTTTGCCTGGTCAAACCCCAGGCAGGAAGGCGGGGCCGCAGGCCCACTAAGCGTTGTGTTAGCCCGATCGCCGATGGTTGGGGGAGTGTGGTAGCAGCGGTGCTACGAGGTCACTGCCCCAGTTTGGGTGCCCAGGAGTTTGGGAGGGCGGACTAAGCGTCCGCTTCCCATTTCCTCCCCCCAGTGTGGCCTGGTGCTGCTGTTCCGACACCCCAGACCTGCTGGACTCTGGTGGATCTCCAAGCCTTCGCTGGACCAAAGACATGAAGCAGTGTAGCACTCACACCCAGGCAGTCCAGCCCTCGTATAGCTGGGCCAGGTTGTCCATGTTGGTGGCCTCCTTGATGACAAAGTCCACCTGCAACCAAACAGCAGGACACCAGGTCAGGACATGTGATGATCTGCTCTCCTGCATGGCTGCTCACTGCTACAGGGCAGCATCCCGCCGCAGGAGTGTGTGAAAACCAGACTGTGTAAATGTGATCAATTATTTGGGTGATCAGGCTTGTGTGTGTCAGGTGTTACCTGCTCTGTGACGCTCATCCTCCTGTTGGGATCGATGTCTCTGCCCTCCAGCTTGGCTTTCACTCTCTTCCACACACTCACAGCATACGAGTTCCTCTCCTGGACAGCTGCAACACAGCGAGCAGGATTGGGATTTCACCACCATCAGTATTACGCCTTCATTCTGCTTTTATTCACTCACAAGCTTCAAATAAATGGAACTAGCCTGAGTTACAGGCAAAGTAACACACAGAGACACCAAAGTCTTGCTCCTCCCCAACCGTCTCTAAACCTGACCTTTCTGCTCAGGAGTGTAAGCTGAGCATTTTTAACCTCCTGAGAAACAGAGGGCAAACAAAAGCAAATAAAATGAAAAGGAAGTTCACATTAAATGAAGTGAGATTGAACACTGCTTCAGTTCACCTACAACGCATACATTTGTGAGTGTATGTATGTACATAAAAAAGGGAAATGTCTTTAATAATTAAAAAAAAAACAAATTTTTAATTCATAACCTGTTATCACTTTAATCAGCACCTTTACCTCTGTTATCAATGCACTCCTGTCATTCCAATTTTGCCTATTAGGATGCTGCCAAAATTCCCTTTTTTGTGATATGAAAATATGAATATACATATTTACACATAAGCTCCAATTGTTATGTATGTAAATGATAATTTAGTAGTATTACATAGTACTACATAACAGTGTACAAATGGAAGTATCCAAATTGAGTCTCAGCAACTTTGGACGTGTTTGAAATATTTAACTAATGGCCTGTACTGCCTGTTCATCAGCAGGAAATGTCAATTAAACATTTTACTCCGGGTCGTATTTTTTTTACATATAATTTTAGGCCATGTGATGTTTAAAGTCACTCATAGGTATATTCGGAGGTTGGTATACATGTACAGTAGAGGTAAAATAACAGGATTGCAACCACACACAAGTGAAGAGAGTGAAGAGCAGTACCTCGTCCTGTTTTGGGGTCTCGTACGGCCCTCTTGGGGCTGGGATTGAGGCCTTTGCTGTTCATCAGCAGAGTGCTGGGTGGAGTATCGGTGGGGGTTCCCAGATTACGTGGCAGAGCCTTGCGTGCATTCTGGGACATGGAGTCGGGCTGGGTCTTCACCCCACTGCATCTAACAGCTGAAATCAAACCGCATATGACAGGATGGAAGAGAAAACAGTCAGCAAACACTTTCATTGGGATTAAACACATGAAATATAGTTGAGATGCTTTTCTTTTACATCCTTCACACTAGGAGCGTAGATGTAAAGTTTGTAGTTTCCTCCTTGGTAGAGAAACTAGAGCAGTCGTTCCCAGAAATTGGGTCACAGAGGATTTCATCTGGGTCACCAAATAAACAAGACTGGACGAGATTCTGCAAATTTAAGATTTATATCTGCAGTACACTTATTATGAAACATTGTTGAGAGGACAGAGACTGATAATTCCACCTAAATGCACTAATTTTGTCTCAACTTACTCCCAATAGATTTATGAGTTTTGAACCCAACTCAAAATCTTAAGTTTTTAAGTCTTACCAATTAAAAGTTTTGTTGAGATGACTGACTTTTCCTCTTTAGATAAACTTGAATCTTTGAGTTTGAGAAACCTCCAAGCAATTGTATTTTAAACATTTTAAACTCGCAGTGAAAGTGAATAATGGTTAAAATGTAATATTTTCAATTAAAACCATTTAATTTTCAAACACCCAAATGATGACAAATCAGGTTCACAGCATCATAGCTAGAGAAGTGGGAACTCGCTGTCTCACAGCGACATCAAATGAATGATTTGTAGTTGGATGTTATTCTTTAGTTTACATAGCTTGCATACATTATTTGAGGTTCCAAAATTTTGCCATCTGAGCAAAGTCTAAGGTATTTACTAGTACTACCATAGTGTATATAATCCGCAATCCTTCCCAAAATTTAGCCTGTGAATTCACTAATGGCCAACTTTAGAGTAACATTAGCCGAAGTCAAAAGTTCCCCTCTAACTTTTTTTAATCTAAAAAGCACACTTCAGTCAGATGGTGATTTTTTATGAAAGCAATGCTATTACAATTTCAAGCAGCTTAAAGCACTTTATCCAAAATCCAAGCACTGATCAGACCTTGAAAAATTAAAATTCAAACATTTTCAAAGCTTTAGCAGCACCTGAGCAAATCCTGACACGGTGCTAAAACACTTGTCTGGACACAGATGATTTTCATTGTGAAAACTGCTCACCACTGGAGTCCTCCTCCTTCTAACTGAAGACAGCTACTGTTCTAAGCTGAGAAGGAAGCTGCAGTGTTTTGACAGCCACCTTCAACTGCACAAGGCTGGTGGGTTGTGTGTGTATATTCCTGTCAGTGTTTACCTGCTGCAAAGCTCGTCTGCGCTGCAGAAACAGGACTGGCGCATTCACTGTCTCTGTCTGTCACCAGCGGGGAGGCGAAGCCCACCAGGCCATTATACACACTGTAGTGATACACACAATTTTAAGACAGCATTCATACAGGCAAATGAAATGTGTGTATGAGAGTGCAGGTTTCCGTGAGTGAGAGTACCTCTGGCTCTGAGAGTGCAGCTCCTTCAGGGTAGCAGGAATCTCCTCCAGTAGTTCCAGCTGCTCCTGGTTGCGAGGCTGCCCGCTGGCCTGGACTACAGTGAACAAGACCAGCTGGATGTTGTCCTGCCACGCTTTGTACTCCAGCAGGAAGTGACGCACACTGCCCTCGTAGGCCACCTCTTCACCCTCCGCCAACGCCGCCTCCTCATCCTGCATGACGGAAACAACACAGAGGACGACTGCTGGGTCACAACTGAAACACACTCACGAGTTAGGGTGGAACTGAACTTTGTAACACAATCTGGACTCAAACCAACAAACGCTAACTCCTACAACTGATCTGCGAGGTAAAAAGACTGTTTCCACCACATCTGGTGGATGTAAAGAGCGCAGAGACAGCGGCTTCAGTTCCCCATCAGAAAATGCTGTCTGACGACGAAGTAAAGCAGCAAACATGTTCTAAATATAGGGTACACAACCCGTATTATTTTTTTTAGAAGGTTCTGTGTGTCAGTGTTAAAATGTGTTTTCCTGCTCCCTGCATCTACAGATGTCCACAACAGGACATGATTTAGCTGTCTTCGGAGTCCCAACATAGAAGCTGTCAATCAAAGAGGATCTCACACGGCCACACAGTCTTGATAAATGATCTAAACGGCAAAATGAGCTGTTTGTGAACCAGGTTTTCTAAAAGTTATGAACATTTATTTTCATTTAGATCTCTATAGATGCTTAATGAGAAACTAAACTTTGATATCAACCCAGGTTTCCAGAGGCTTTAATCTGTACTAGTTGAACCAGGACACTTAAGTAGCTTTCTTGAACAAGGCTTAAATTTGACATGGTTGGTCAGAGACTGTGGAGTTCTGGAATACTCCAAGTAACTAATGGTGCTCACAAAAAAACAGCATGGAATAAAAAACACCAGGACTGGTGTGAACCTAGAGACAGAACAACGGCAGAAAACTAGTGAGTGTGAAAAAACTACTGAAACAAATGGAATGCATGCTGGTCTTCAGTTAGATCACTGGTGCCCAAAGTTGGCCTATTAGGTTCAACTTGGGCTGCCAGGTATTGCTAGGTAAAAAAAAAAAAATCAGTAAAAAAAATCAATTCATTTATAAATGATAATATCAATTGTTATTTCTGTTGTGTTCGATTTGTGACATAAAAATGTTCTTTAAAGTGTTGTGCTGAGTGTACCTTTGCCATGGCTCTCAGCAAGTGTTTGACATCAGCCAGCTGGCGGTTGTGGTTGGACAGAATGGTCTTGATGGAGTCGACCAGGAGCTGCAGTGTCTCTCCACAGGACTCCAGCTGCTGTTCTCGCTCCTCCTGAGTCCTCCGCTCTACACTCAGCTCCTCCTCCAGCTGCCTCTGGGCACAGCTCAGCCAATCAGGAGTGCCGATGGGCAGGTCCAGCACTGGACTCTGTTGTGATCAACAAAGAGCTTTAAGGGAACCTGTGGACTTTTTGACCCCCTAGGGCTATAGAGTAGTTCTTTAATGATGGGGTTTAGGTTACATTCCTGCCAACTGTTTCACACTATTCCACTGACCTACAGGTGGCAGTAACATGCAAAGATATGATGCAATACGGCAGGGCGGAAGAAGAGTGCATGCTAATAATCGTGGATATAAACAATACAAGATTAAAATACTCTGCTCTGACAATGTCTTACCATGGAAGAAAGTAAATGTCCACAGATGAAATGTACAGCTGTTTTTCTCTTCCCCACAAGTGTGGGGAACAAAAATAGTGTTTGTATTCTGAATGAATTTGCTTAATTAAAAATTCAATAACAAGCAACAAGGCTGCTTTAAAACATTTAATTTATAATTTATTTATTTTAATTTATACTGCATGCAGTTGATAGGTAAAGCATCAAACCCACCAGTCTGTGCAACAGTTGGAGCTCGAGTGGAGACACAGTGCTGCTGAACTGGGCAGCATAGGAACAGGTCTGCTGGCAGCGCTTCAGCAGCTCAAACAGTGCTGCATCCATGTTGAGGGCCTCGGGGGATCGGGTCCGAAGGCCTTCAAAGTTCAGGATGGTGGAGCACAGGAAGGTGACCTGCGAGAGAGACAGCAAGGAGACTTGGCATTTTTCTGCTAGCTAAGAAAAGAGAAGAGTCTAGTCACTTTGATCAGGATGAGGGCAGTGTTGTTACCTGGCTGGTGCGCTGGTTCTCTCTGGCCACCATGGCCCGTCTCTCCCTGATGGTCATCTCAAAGTCCTGCAGGACAGGGGCCAGCGCCGGATTGGCTCCACCAGCCCACTTCAGACGCTGCTCGATGCTCGCCTCCAGTGATGCCAGCTTTTCCTGAGGGCAGCAGGCAAAAAACACATGATGCAGACTTCTGTTTTATGAGTATTTTCTTTTGAGCTTCAGTCAGATCACAACTTGTACAGGCCAACAAAATAAATACAATTCATGATTTCATTTAGCAGATAAAGGATTAAATTTTCCCACAACACAACAATACAAACATCAAAAGTTTGGTGTTTGTGTTTCTAAACTCCTGGCCACGACCCTGTTCCCTGGAAAAGTATATATTCCCAGGTACACATTTCTTCCAAAACAGACTCTAAGTATTGATGATGGCTGAGAAACTTACCCTAAAGACATTCACAGATTAGAGTTAAAAGCACTTCACAGGCTGCACTATTCCTGTACCAAATGACACTTTTTACCCCGCTATCTCTCCAATCTGCCCAAAATGTAAATCAGCAGAGGGCACTCCGGGTCACCTCTTGTGGTCCTGCCCCAAACTAAACAAGTTCTGGTCAGATATTTTTAACTGCTTTCTGAAGTATATTACACCATACGCCTTACACCGCTATTTTGGGCAGGACCCATCACCTTGTACCTCAATCCCATTTACAACATAAAACAATACAGTATGGCATGGTTATTGCAAAAAGGAATATTTCAGACCTTTGGAAAAGTGATGATGTGCAATCTATTAAGACCTGGCTATTATAAAGCACTGATTTGCTACATATGGAGAGTCTGACACAATGTTTCCTTCAGCTCTGCAATCTAGATAAAATATGGCAACCTTTTTTGTCTTATCTATATAAAATGGTCTCGAGTCTCTGTGTGTATATATGTTTGAGCATACAGGTGTGTAGATATTATGTACTGTATACGTTTCTCTTGGTTAACGTAACATATTGCAGACATCTATTCAGTGGCTACTGCTGATTCTTGTACTGATTTGTATCATATGACACCAGGTTTTCTTTTGTTTTGGTCTCCTTTCACCTTCAAATGTAAGGGATGCGTTATGCCTTTGCAGCTGTGCTGCTAGTTGATATACTGAAAATCTATAAATATGTGTAAAAAGCACTAACTAGCTTCTGAGTAAACAGGCCCTGTGGAGTTCTCTACAAGCATTCATTGATGCATTAAATACGACGTGTATGTGGTGAGATACTGACCTGAATAGCTACTATGGCTCCCTCATCCTGACTCAGCTTGTACAGCTTCTTCTTCATGTTACTGAGGATGACAGAGCGAGGAGGAATGCTGACACTCAGAGGCTGATTATTGGGGCCCAAAACGTCCTCATGCTGCCACTGAAGGTGGAAACACACAAAACAGTGTTACATCTGGAAGAACAGCACTGGCAACATTTGTTGTCTTGTCCACAACCTTTATTACATAAATGACCTCAAAGCTAACCCAATCTGCAAAGTTAGCTCACATTTGTATTTTCATTTAAAATGTTTCCCAACAGTAAAATACAAATAATAAACTAATTAGACTCAATTATAAACAAAGTAGGGGGCACCAGGGACGGTTTTAACACTTGTTGTCAATCACTGAATTTTGTGTTAAAGCTCTCAAATTTTGAAACAAAGTACCCTGGTACCATGGTTCTGGATGGAAATGTGAATGAAATTTGAATCAGATCACTGATGGTTATTATACCACAGAAAAATACTGCTGTGAATATATGTAATCATTATGGTTCATTATCATTATTACTACACGCAATGACATGCATATTAATACATATATAAATAAATTTGACAAAATTTACACTGGGTGTTTTTTCATTTTTAAAAAGATTAACTAACAGAAAAAATGCATAAATCTAGTAGTCTGGTATTTATCATGAGACCATTTGAATCACCCACTTTGTAGGTGTGACCAACAGCAAGCAAAAATTCTACCTATGTTGGTCGTGACATAATGACAGATACAAAAAATAACCTCATAATCCAGTCAGTAACAACTCTACATACTACAAACAGGTAATATTATATTACACAGGTTAAATATGTGATTGCTTTGATTGTCATCCTAATCTTTGACAGAGAATATGAACACAGCTCATCAGAAGCCTCCACACACACTTCAGTGGGTACCTGAAACATGGCGATGTGCAGCTGGCTCCTCTGCAGGCTGGCCTTGGCTGCCTCCAGGTTGGCATCCAGCTTCCTCAGTAGGTCTACTTTCTTCCAGGCAGTGTCATAGGAGGAAGCCAGCACTGTGGCTCTGTTCAGCAGCAGCTGGGAGACCCGGCCTGATGCCAGGCTCTGCTCCACTGCCTTCTTACACAGCTCATCCAGGGACACCTTCAGAGAAAAATTACAATTAACTACAGAGCACCTCCCCTAACAAGGTTGCACATTATTTTCAGAGTAAATAAAATATGAAGGTTATAGCAAAATATGGTCATATCCTTCTCAGTATCACTAATTTCTCACCAGAGATCTAACTCACTCACTCACACATCTTTGTTTTACCACATTCTTTAGGACCCATCATTGACATAATGCATACACTTTTAGAAATAAGGGTTCCAAATGGGCTCCTCCTGAAGGTCTGAGGTTCTACCCAGAACCATTTGCTTCTAAAGGACCCTTTTTTGAAGAAAGGGTTTGTCAAGAGTTCTTTGTAAGACTAAATGTTCTATTAAAAACCCTTTTTGGGCAAAAGAGTTCTTGAAGAATTGCAAAAATCCTTGAATAACTCTTTTGTCTTTTGTTCTAGATAAAACCCCTGGAATATGAAAGGGTTCTCAGTAGAACCCCTGGGTAGGTTCTTCGGAGGAGAGCTCTCCTTTAGAACCTTTTCATGGGAGGTTTGGGGTGAAACCTTTCACAGATGGTTCTAGGTATAACCCTTTATGTTAGATTCTCAGTAGAACTCTCTGAAACACGATTCATCACAACCAAGTGCCTAATCCTAACCTAAACCTAATTCTAATCCTAACGCTAAAACCAAATTTTAACCCTTAAACAGCCCTTTAGACTTGTGGGGTCCAGTACTTTGGATCCCACATGTACAGTGGGCTACCAGTTTTTGGACCCTACAAATATAGTTACACACACATACACAAAGACACAGTACCTTGCTCTCTGCACCAAAGTCTTTGGCCTCCACCTGGGCGACCACTCCAGGCCGAGGGCAGACAACGTGCTGCAGAGGGCCAGGCCGAGAGCTTGGCTGGGCAGACCCATGAGCATCTGTCGAACAAACTCAGCTGTGAAGGCCTTGATGGGGCGGGTCATCTTCTCCTCACTGACCACCGTCACACCTGACCCCGTGGCGCTGGGTCGCCGGTACAGCGGCTTCCCCAAACCAACAGGTCCATTAGTAGGCAGCAGGTCCTCAGCTGGGGGGCAGGTACCTGAACACACCAGATTTGTCACACAGTCATCACACCAGTGGACTCCTAACACTGATGGTTATGGACACCATAAATATGAGTGAAATTTCCATTCAAAACAACCAAGCCCAGAAAACATGACCAACAGTCATTTTCTCTGCCTGGAAACCCCCTGTACAATTTGATTTGGTTTAAAAAGAGTAGAACTATAATGATAAACATCTTATAGAGTAAGAAAGATAAAAAAAATCAACATTTTTTTCGGCATGACCTCCACAGGGATTAAATAAGGTTCAAGTAAAATGTCATATTTAACAGGTGACTGGTGATCAGCCAGTCACAACTGGTGGATGGTTTATAATGGTCTAAAAAAATTTCAAGAGCTCCTACCAGAAAGAGTCTGAGCAAAGGAAGCACACAGTCTAAAGAAGTCCCTGATGGTCTGCAGTCTCTTGAGGAAGAACACCTCCTCCATCAGCTGCCGCTGACTTGGGCTGTCAAAGAAGTGGAGCTGTGTGGCCCGAGCCTCCCTCAGGACATCCACCTTCCTCCAGGCTGACGGCACCTCCAGTGAACTCAGCTGAGGAGAATGAGCAACAGAGGAAAAAGGGGTCAGAGAGAGTAAGAGAGTGGAAATGATGCTGCTGACTGGTGACTCAATGAAAACAGATCAATGCTGTTACTTTAATGATGAATAATTTTCCGGGGCAATAAAATTATATGTAGCAATATTTTCACTTAAATGCAAAACAACCATGAAAGCACATAATGAAAACGCCCTGCCTCAATAACAGCCTGCCATATCTCTAGCTGCTATGAGTGACACAAGAGCCTTTGTAAACCCTGTGAAGCGACATTCAGTGGTAAAAACACAACAAACTTGAAATGCCATTTGAGGAAGAATCTTTCCAAAATTCACTTAAATGTTTTTGGTTCTCAAGCTTACATTATTTTCTGGCTACAATACTGCGGATGTGTAAGATTAGCACCTCTGGACCATTCACTTCTCTAATCGATAGATTGTAAATTAAAAAGCTTGATTGACACTAGGGCTGCAACTACCGATTATTTTAATCGACTAATCTGTCAAATATTTTCGTGATTACTTGATCAGTTGTTTGGTCCATAAAATGTCAGAAAATGGTGAAAAATGTTGATCCGTGTTTTCCAAAGCCCAAGGTGACAACCGCAAATCTTTTGTTTTGTCCACAGCACAAAGATATTCAGTTTACTGTCATAAAGTAGTAAAGAAACCAGAATCAATAAAACAATCAATCTTTCTGGTTTGGACCGTGGTCCAGGGGAGGTTTCACACCTGTAATTTTGGTCTGGATCAAACTGAGAAGTCTGAAAGTCCAGACCAAATGAGGCAGGTGTGAAAATGTCTTAAAACAGTGGTATTTTTGGCCACACCTGACCACTCCCACAATCCACTGTATAAAGAGCAGTTGCAGACACAATCTGTAGTATTTGAAAGTCTTATTTTACAGAATCATTTTTCAGTCCAACCTTCCTGAAAAGCTATGTAGTGTAAGTAGATGATAAATGGGTGGGCAGCAAAATTGGGCATAACCTCTCCATCCCCAATGTTAAGAGGTGGGACATAGGTGAAACTAAAACATCAGAGTACATGTCAAATAAATATTTACCGAAGATTATTTCAGTCATTTTAGGTCATTTTATCACACTGATGTTTGTTCAATTGTTCATTTTTATGATCAGTTTGGTTTTAATTTGTTATCTGATGCTATAAAACGGGGTTTCATGCCATGATTGACAGCTCTGCTCTGCTGTCTCTGATGTCACCAGAGCAAGATGGCAGCGCTCATATCCAGGATATTTTGGCTTCAGTTTTGGACACAGAGAGAGAGAACAAAGAGTGGAGTCTAGACCGGCTCTATATGTAAAGTATCCTGAGATAACTTATTTCATGATTTTATGAAAGAAAACGCAGATGCTACCTTCTCTGTGAGCTGTCCAAAGGCAGTCTCCAGCTGGGTGAACATGCCATCAAAGGCCACCAACAACATTTGACCCGCAGACATCTTTGGTGTATCCTGACCCGGTCCATCCATGCTGCGAGGCTGGATCAGCTCAGAGTACTGAGCACGCAGCATCCTGAGAACAAGGTTTTCATTAATCAGGCAGGCTTTGGATTTTAAGCATTTACACGTTTATAATCAGTTTACACTAGAAGTGCCAGAATTCCATAACTACCAGAATGGTATAAGTGTCATTTTGACCTTTGACTTTCAAACTCTATTATCTCTCATGATAACTATCACACTAAGAGATTAATACATTTATTCAGTTAGTTTATCTTTAAAACATAGACACGTTTAAGAAATGTCAGATACCAGCAGCATTGTATTTCTTAATTCATCAAAGTTAATACACAGAAATTTCAAAATGTACAAAATGACTGCTGGGTCTGAATTCCACAGCAGCTACTTACCTGGTGATGTGGAGGCAGTGGTTGTGTCCATCATGGTCCAGGCCTGTGGTGGCCTGCAGACTGTCGGCCAAACCCTGCAGGCCGAGACCATCAGAACTCTGCTCCACCAGCTGCTCCAACTCTGCCAACATGGACTCCAGGGTGGGCTCTCCTTTTACCATGCAGCGCAGAGCCTCAGGAAAGATGATCTGACGGAAGTTGGTGTTCAGTTCCTACAATGAAAAAGAAGACACGTGTCAGACATAACTAAATCTCTTTTCCAGTGGAACATACTTCTCTAAGTCCACATCTAGTCTTGTTCTAAACAATATAAAATGCTCTGTAAAAGGTAATAAGTTGTTTTGAAAAATAAGTTGAAATACATTACATATATGGCTTACATACAGCTCTACACCTTTCCTTCATTTAGTATTCAAAAAATCATGAATATGCTAATAGTCCCCACCCTCTCCTCACACCTTAATCCACACCCCTACCTCTTAGTTGCTGCACCTGGCTTCTCTGTTTCGCTAGCTAATCATGGTAACTGCCTACATCTGGCTTCTCCTGTGGGCTGGGAATTGCAGCTAATGATGTAATGTACAGCACCACCCCCTCAATTAATGGGATTGGTTCCTTCGGTTTATGACCTCATATACACAACCTGACTGAATCCTGCCTTGTTCACTGCAATTTCAAAGTAAGAAACGCTCAGACATGGTGTTTACTGCTTATTTCACTCCCGATATGTGCTGTAACATTAAAAACACCACATGGACGCATTAACATGGTTACAAACATGATTTTCATTGGAGGGGTCTTTACAATCATATGAAGTTTCTCATTTCCATCCAAGGACAGGCTGCTTACACTTTGAACTGGTCTATTTAAATTGTGTTTTGGGGTTGCACCTACCTGTAAGCAGGTGTACACAGCATTGGCCAAGTACACCGCCTGGGTGGTAGCTGAGGGTGCAGGCAGCTCCAGGTCGTGTGGCAGGAGTGGGCAGCGTTGCAGCAGTGTGGCCAGAGCACTGACATTTCCAATCATGGAGCAGAGCTCCTCCAGGAACCACGCCCCATCCCGGGATGTCAGGTCTACCAGCTGCTCTCCAGCACTGGCAGCCGCACCCTCCATCACCAGGTTCCTCCTGGAGAACAAACGCAGTTATCTCCTTCTGTTCAACTGAAACTTTCATCTTAATTTTATCCACTTTACAGAAGCAACACATTTCTAAACAAGACTAGGCTGAAACCTTGTATATAGTGGTCAGTGGGTTATTTTAGCAATGCAACTGCTTATAGATATCGCACCACTAACTATTTACATTATCTGTGTGAACAAACAGACAGTGACACATGGAACAAAAGATATGTGTTAAACCTGCAAAGTGTGCAGAGGGCAGAGGTGATGATTCCAGCCAGGCTGAGGGAGCCGGGCTCTCCGTTCTCCCGGAGGAACACCGTAATGCAGTGCTCGATCTCCTGCAGCTGCTCCTCGCAGGCTGCTGCGGTCGTGCCCTCGGCCTTCAGTCGCTCTGCTTGGTGCATCACACGGTCATTAGTGTCAGCCACCTGGTGCTGCAAAGTCATCTCTACACTGGACAGGAACTGGCAGGAGGCTGCAGGAGGCTGGGGAGCAAACAGCACTTCGTACCTGGAGAGGGAAGAGGAAACAAAGTTACAGATGAGTGCAACAAGATAACAAACTCTAACTCTGACCCTAACCAATCACTCCTCATACCAAAAGTTAACCAACACAACCAAAGAAGCACTGAGCACTATCCACTCAGAGGCAGAACTGGGCCCTCTTTTGTCCTCTGGGAAAGAACATCTGTTTATCTGTAGCCCTGCTTGTGAAAAATGGGAGCAAAATAAAAATGCTGCATTTATATTTGTGAAATTAGGGTGCAGCGACCTTTCAACAATTCCAACAATGAGAAGAATTTGTTGCTTAGTAACAGCTACAGACTCATTCAAACATCTCAGGGGTAAGCCCTGCACTGCACTGACCCTCCAGTCATTCAACCACCTGAAAACAATCCACACCATCCAGCCAAACAGAATTTTGCCATGAAAATAGTGTGAGGGCTCTTAATAGTTTATATGACACCATGAAGTAAAGTCTGCTGCAGTTCCTTACTGTCTGCAGATGTGCTGGCATTGCTCCACTGTCATGTCTCTGAGCAGTTCTTCCAACCAGGCCTTCCACTGGTGGGCGCGATGGAGCAGCAAGGGTTGTCCGTGGGTACAGCAGAGCCACTGTAGCATAGCTGTGCAACTGCTCCAGGCAGCCACGAAGGGCCCCACGGCGCTGCTGCAGCAAGGAGCTCACTTCTGCCTCTAGGCTCTCACACTGGCTGATCAGGTGGGCTTGGCCTGCATTCTGCAGGAAGGCTGTTGCTGGCACGTAGCTCGGAGGACCTGGAAGAATTGGATAGCCAAGAACAAGATGTAACAGTTCAAGGGCACTTGAACAAAATGCTCCATACAATATATTTACCCTACTGATTCAGATATGAAATTTCATCTAAAAAAACTAACAGCCTTCATCTTGCTGGGAATTGTTGCTTAATCTGGCATTAAGCAGGACTACTTTATGACACACTGGAGGAGGGCAACCTTGTTCAGCAAAAATAAAAGTTTAAGATTCTTGACCCTCTTTGAAGGTAGAGTCAGCAGGGTTTTTTCTGAGCTGTTTGTAAATGCATCAGGGCATGAAATACCAATGTTTGGGCTAGTGAAACGTCCCAAGCACAGCAAAACAATACAAAAAATGAAGGAAATGTAGGCAGAGGGCAGAGTCTCTGTAACAGTTTTTTAGGAAAATGTTATAGATTATACCTTTAAAGCCAAGAAATATATTTTGTAAAATGTTACCACAATCCTGTTTTTTCAATTTAAATGTATGACTAACCTAAAATGAACCAAATAAACATCCAGCGGTAAGTAGCTAACTAAATACATACATCAATCCCATTTATTTTACATAAAACCAAGATAATTTCCAGTGGGACTAACCAAGATCTATCGGGCTGCTGATGTCCTGCAGCAGGCTGGCCAGCTGGGTGGCCTCCAGGTTGGAGAACGCAGCCTGGTACTGGGAGATCCACTGGTCCAGGTCAGCCAGTTTGCTCTGAATGGCCTCCTGCACTGTTCGCTGCCGCGACTGCAGCTGGGTGTGTTCAGAGTACCTGTGACGAGGACGACTGGATGAGTAAGCTTTCATGATGTGCTGCTACATATTGCTGCATTAAGTGTTTCTAAGAGACATCTGTCCTGAAAATCCTGAAGTAAAAAAACTGTGGAACTGTTTGTTTCCAACAAACTGAATGGTGACAGCCCTCCTCCCCTTTGTGGGGGAGGAAGGCTGTGATGAATGAAAGAAAACAGATTATGAAGAAAACTCTTACATACAATTATGTTAAAATCCAACCTCTGACGTTTCAAGCCTTGATTCCCCGTTTGCACAGAGAACTAGATGTGTTTAACGTCTCTATCTATCTGTCTATACATACGTACGTATATACATGACTAAAGTCTTAACATTAATTGAGCATTTCATGGGGGTTGATCTTAATACATATCTTAAGGTAGACATGTTATATTAGTCATGGCCAAAGATCCAGTTTAACATGGATGTGGAGCAAGTGAGTACTGTGTTAACGCAGACCTTTGCTCCAGGGTGAGGATGAGATGGTCTGGATGGTTCTCAGCCCCCTCCAGGAAGGCCATCTCCTCCTGAAGTTTGGCTTGGAGTTTTTCCCCCTGGCAGAGCAGCTCCTGTAGGACCAAGTACTCCTCCACAGCCTCTTCCACTTGTGGCAGCACTGCCAGCATCTCATCACGATTCTTAAACCAGTTGACCTGCATACAGTCCACACAGTCCAATTGCACTCAAAAGCTAAAAATACTTTACTTCAGGAACACTTGTGTGCAGTACTTAAATAAATAAATATCAGGTTCCATGATATTAAAGCTGCTTGAGGTTTCATTTCCCAATGTGTAAGAAATAAAGAAGTTTAAGTCTCAGAGAACATGTTAGAGAACTGTACAACACTGGCTAATATTTTATATGTAATTCCAGACTGAGATGGTCCATGGAGCTCATGTAGTTGCCAAATCCTATCCTGACCTCACCTTAATCTCAGCCACCCTGGAGGAGAACAGAGAGCGTGTGATGTCCCTCTCCATCTCTCTCTTGCTCTGCTTGCTGTCAGCCTGTTGGCCTCCTCCTCCATACACAGCACCAGCGAAGCCCACCTCCCCCCAGCAGTCCAGTCTACCAGGGGATCATAGACAAAGGCCTCAAGCAGGGTCAGCAGGGTCTCTCTGCCTCGACGCATCATCTGAACCACCTGAAAATGACACATCTGACGTGAGCACTTATTCAGCACAGACTACTACAAGAAACAAAATTTTTTATTAGAGACCAAGACCAGGTCCTGCACACGATCTGCTTTAAAGGTGGGGTGTGCTACTCTAATCCAATACACTTTATCAAATTCAGCTAGCATCTCCTCACGGTCCTCTAGATCCCTGTTCTGTGTGTGCACTGAAAAAACCCTGATGTTTCCACACAGTCCTGGCTCTGTAAATGGAATTACCATTTTAATCCCAAAAGTTTGAAACAAACTCTGAGCTCCCCTCCTGCCAGTAAAGGACCACCAAATAACCCTGGCTCTCAGCAGCTGTCTGTCAGCTCTGTGCCTCAGCTCCACACAGCTTGACACTTGGCTGTCCCTCCCCAAAGACCCCCACCCACCAGCAGCTGTCTGCCAGCTCTGTGCCTCAGCTCCTACACAGCCTGTCCTTGACTGTCTCCCCCAAAGCTCCCCACTTCTCAGCAGCTGTCTGTCAGCTCTGTGCCTGATCTTTTCCCCGGCCCTCTCCACACTCCATTTTCAAAGTAATAAAATATTACTATGAACCTGACTGAAGCTACCAGTAACTTTGGGCTGCAGATGCACTGGCTTCCACCATACTGTTCAGTTGTTATTGCTGTTTCCTTGGCAACGTTTATGAATTTGAGAGGCGGAGCTTCTGAAGGAGCAGTGGAGGAAAAGGGTGTGTTTGTTTGGTTGTTGTGTTCAAATATCCAAGATGACTGACCCCACCTTTAAGGTTATGCTTTAAATAGGTGTTTTATAATGAAGAATCTACAGTATATGCACAATTCAGTGTGTATGTGATGGGGGCCAGTAGTGTGTGTTATGGCCATAACCTGTTCACAAGACAGTCTGAAGATGCCCTCCACCCCAGTGACCCCCAGAGCAGTCTCAATGTTGTGGGTCATTCTGAATGGGACTTTTTCTGGCACTCGCAGGCTCTTCCCTAGGGACACACAGACAACACACACTATGTTATTCACAGAGTATGCTATTAAACCAGGAAAAACAGAGGGACTCAATAGATATATCATGCATACTATCTTCTTTTTTTGTGGCAAACAGGCTGCTCAAAACCATTTTTATGACACACGTTTTAATCAGCAACTGAACTCAAACTTATTAGCAGAAAACAAATGAGTCAGTAATAAGACAATGCAGAGTCTACACTTTGGACATGAAGTTATTCTTCATGTCATTCTGACTCACTCAATTCACAATCAAATAAACCAGTTAAAACTGACCTTTTTCAAAGCATACATTGTAGTCAATGTGCACCACCTCTCCAGTGGTCATGTCAATCAACACATTGTCAAGGTGACGGTCACCAGGCCGATTATGTATCCCACCATCGACATAACAGCAGTGGATCTGGCATAGGACTGTAGCACAAAAGAAAAAGAAGATCATCCAAACTGAACATTTATACTGGATGCTTGTGGAAGCCCTGGACTTTGATCAATGACGACATTTGTGAACATCCTGTACGGCTGCTCTTTTTAAAGCCAGAAATGAAAAGATATCGTCTGGTTAAAAAACAGTTAAGGAAAATGTTTTCTTTACACCACACATCATAACAGCCATGTTTACCTGAGTGACCCTCCACCACTCGCTGGGTGTGGTGCAGGAACACCACAGCTCCTTGGCCAGCAGGTTGGAGGGTGTAGCTTCCATTAACTCTTTCAGCACCTCCTTCATGACGCTGAGAGGCCAGTCTCGTCGTGTCACATCTAGACTGAGCCCCACTGCCTTCAAGCTGGCCCGATGCGGCTGTAGTAGAGCTCACTGGGGCGGGGCACTGGAGGCACTGGCTGCTGCTGAAACGAGTCTTGCGCCTGGTCGGGACAAAAGGACACAACAGATTAACTCTGATGAAAAACATTTAACACTAGAAGTGCCACTATTACAATGCCATAAGCAGTCACTCTGACCTTGACTTCCAAACTATTATTATAACACCAAAATGTAAATTTTGTAAAAATTAATTTAATTTAATTTACAACAGGGCAATTTCTGAGTGGTCAATATCGCCGCTTATAGCCATAATAGGTAAAAAGGATCACATTTTCTTTGCTTTTGTGTGATTTACAGACAAAATATTTTAAGTGAAAACGCACTTTTAGGAAAAGTCAGGTACCAGCAGCAATGTATTTTTTAATTCAACAAAGTTATTGCACATATAAATTTGATTTGGGGTTGAAACAGGAAAGGTAGTCAGAAAATAGCCTGGTGCAGTTTTGTTAAACAGATTATCTTGATTATCACCTGAGCTGATGCACAGTATGTCTACTTGCAACTTCTCAGTGCAGCAGAGTCCAAAGTGTGACGTTACCTTCTGAGTCTGCAGCACTGCCTCTCTCTGCTGCCAGCGCTTGTAGAGGCCAAACAGCGGCGTGGCTCCATCCACCCACTGGATGAGTCCCGATCGGGTTCCGAGAGGGGTGACTGAGTAGTGGCGGGCATGGAAGCGCGGCTGCTCCTGCTGGTTGATCTTGGTGAACATGGTGTTGACAATCGACAAAAACTGCATGATGCGCTCATCCAAATGCAAATCCTCCAGACCTGAAAGAGACAAGGTTTTAATCACTACTTCATTACTACTGACACTCTTCAACTAATAAAGCAGGCATGGAGTCAAACCACAAAGAGCAGAAGTTGTTTGAATTATTTCTAATTCTAGATTGATCACAATACCTGTACAACATGCAGGCCTGGAACATGTGAAGCTAAGAAACCATGTTATGATTATTACAGAGTGGTTTAGATTTAACTTTACATCCATCAGACTTTTGTTATCCGTTGCACCCCTCGTGTTTATACTGATCAAAAGATCATCATTTTATTGGTTTTGTCTGTTGTTTAACAGAGACAATTATCATTTTAAACTTCCAGTCAGGCTGTCCAAGCAGAGGGAATTTAGGGAAGTTGTAAAGGTGTATTGAGCAACACATTTAAACTCCTACTTTACAGGTCAGATATTGGAAATGAACACGTTCAGCCAATTGGCACTTCACTTTTTTCAAATCTGGCCCTCCTAAAGAAGTCACTGAATGAGCCTGCTCTACACCACAGATATACTTGAGACATAGGTTATGATTTATAGTTTAGCATCAGATTTTGTTCATTAAAATATCACCACTACGACACTCCATGGGGGTATGGAATGTTCTGCCTCCGTTCATTACTAGATATTGGAGTATACTGCATGTTTACTGTGTCTATGTTACCTTCACTCTAATGGAGAACAGTAAGCACAGAGCTAATGATTTACAGTGTACATGGCTTTAACTGGTCCTTTCTTCATAACCCTTTTATTGGAATATAAAGTATTTTCCATTTTTATATGTTAAGAGAATTTATTGATTTATTTTCCAGCCATATTCACTGCTGTGAGATGCTCTCATACCTTTGAAGAGGTATGGGTAGTTGCGTCCATCTGAGCCCAGGAAGAAGAGCTTCTTGGGTTTGGTCTTGGTGGGCAGGATGGTGATGGTGTTGCCCACGCTCTGTATGGTGACGGCGTCTGATGCGACACCTCGCCTGGCAGGGCCATCTCTGTCGTGGTCATAGACACCAGGCGAGGACTGATCTCATCCAGATGAAGCAGGTAGCTGGCTCGCTTCTGAGCACGCTGCTGCAGGCTCATCATGATCTGATCAACACACACACCATGTTTTTATTGTGTACATTGCATTATTTGATTTTAGTCAATTAAAGTGTGACATGATGCGTTATTTAAATGTCTTTTCTGTTGTTAACATTAAGTATACAACATTTAATGGGCATTCTTTTTGCTACTGTAAATATTTCTTTCATACATTAGAGAGCAAATTGCTCATCTATGGTTATATTTATTGTGTCTAATGTTAATTTATTATGGATAATAAGCCTGCCCTGCAAAATGCCCAAGTATTATTCTATGAATAGTTCCAAAACGAAAAACAGTGATTTCTGTTCTGATTCAATGTACTTAACTTGATGAACACACAGATGTGGAGAGAAAAAAGGGGAAAGAAGGGAGACTGGAGGAAAATAACAGAAGCACTCTCTGTGTGCATAGTGCAGCCAGAGACTAAACCTCAGCACACACAGACACACACTCTCTCTGCCACTGATACTGGCTCTCTTGTCCACTCATCCCTCTCAAACATTTGACTCATTTATATTCGTTCACAAAAAGTGTCAATAGATTTTATCATCATAAATTGCTTTTTACTTCATCATCTTCTTGTCTTCAGTGAAAAATGTTGTTGATGAAGACAGACTGAAAATTATATATCAACAAAATAAACAGGCCATTTGTGTTCACACATACAGCTCCTCCAGGTAATGTGTAGATAATTGTAGAGTTGCAGTGCATGTGTGAAAGGGGTTTATGACGTTAATAAACCTATCTCTGATATCCAGAGTGATTTTAATGCATACAAACACACACCTGTTTGAAGGGAAGCCAGCTGCTGGCGGGGTTGGCAGGGTTGGCGGGATTTCTCAGTCGCTCCAGGGCAGAGACGATGGCATTTCCGTAGGTCTGCTGGAACCAGGTTTCATGTGGCGTCTCTGCTGGAGCTGCTGTGATGCTGCAGACGTGCTCCAGGGCAAAAACCACCGGACGCATCAGAGCAGAGTGCTTCTCACGCATGATGGCAATCTTTTCATCCCTGCAGCACAACAAAGAGTGTAACTAGACTTGCGAAAAGGGCAAAAACAAAAATTGGCCCCTTAGAGGCAGTTTGCACGGGTTTGTATACTTGGGAGCCCTGGAGAGACAAAAAGCTTTTTTCATCTCATTTATGAGTTACAAAGTTTTAGAATTCAACTTTTTCACTCAGCTAAGATTCTGAATATGACTAAAAATTTTCTTGACACAATGGATACAATGATCAAAAACATCATGCAGACATATAGACATTATTTGACAAATACTTATACTACACTATATCTTAAAGTAGTGGAATTCAATTTCATTATTTATAAGCAGAAGGTACCATTATGCCCCTACAGGTTCTGAACTCTCTGGCATGTAGACAGGCAGAGCAGCCTGGTTGGTTTGGAGATGGCAGTATCTGGCTTATATAACATCAGAAAAGCCTGTGTGACAGCAAGGCAAAGTGGTGAAAATATCCTAATCCTATCCTACACTTACACTGTAAACAGAATAAAAACAACTTCATACAACAAGGCTGATTTGCTGTTTCGCGTTATTGGTTTAAGGATGTGAAAACTGAAGGACACATAGAGGCTGATAAGAATAAAAACTATTGATGATTTCACCTCTTGCCTTTTATCATATTTAAAGTTCAAATAACTTGTTAAAAAGCCTACATATAGTTCTACACCTTGCCTTTATTTAGTATTCAAGGACTCATGAATATGCAGTTCCACCCTCTCCATATCTTTGGCTTATGACATCATATACCCAACCTGACTGTTGTCAGTTTTTTGAGACTGCCCTTGTTTACTGCAGTTTCAAGGCAAGAAAAGGCAATGCTCTGACATGGCATTTACAGCTTATTTTGCTCCTGATAAGTTTTGTAACACATGAAAAACACCACATAGACATGTTAACATGGTTAAAAACATGATTTTCACTGGATGGGGTCTTTAAGTGCAACTGCAGAATCAACAAGTCCAGGGAGGAGCTAGGTGTAGATAGGTGAGCCTCACCTGCGCAGCGTGTTGTTGTTCTGCACCCTCTTGACCTCGTCCTCCAGCTGTTGGATCCTACGCAGGACGTGCATGTGTTGCTGCTGTAACACGCCCAGCCACAGTTCATCCCACAGTAAGGTCACTCTGCGCAGCTCACCAACCAACTGCTGGACCTGCTCAGCACAAAGATCTGGTTAGCAGCTTCACAACACTTCAGCATCAAACTGATCTAACACATGTTTTCTTATTTATCCTGATTAGACCACTTCTCAGGATTGTGTGGGTGTGTACATGCTGTGTTTGATTAACAGCTCCCTCACTTTGTTAGTCTCAAGATTTGAGGGCAGAACAACCTATGCTCATAAGTAGCCAACTGGCAAAGATACAGTTAGGCCCAGAAATATTTGGACAGTGACACAGTTTTCATGATTTGGGCTCTGCATGCCACCACATTGGATTTGGAAATGAAACAACTGAGATGCAATTGAAGTGCAGACTTTTAGGTTTAATTCGAGGGGTTGAACAAAAATATCCTATGAAACGTTTAGGAATTGCAACCATTTTTCTACAAAGTCTCCTCATTTCAGGGGCTCAAAAGTAATTGGACAACTTAACATTACCATAAATAAAATGTTCATTTCTAATACTTTGTTGAGAATCCTTTGCAGTCAATGACTGCCTGAAGTCTGGAACCCATGGACATCACCAAATGCTGGGTTTCCTCCTTTGTGATGCTTTGCCAGGCATTTACTGCAGCTGTCTTCAGTTGTTGCTTGTTTGTGGGTCTTTCTGCCTTAATTTTTGTCTTAAGCAAGTGAAAAGCATGCTCAATGGGGTTGAGATCTGGTGATTGACTTGGCCGTTGCAGAATATTCCACTTCTTTGCCTTAAAAAACTCTTGGGTTGCATTCGCAGTATGTTTTGGGTCATTGTCCATCTGTACTGTGAAGTGCTGTCCAATCAACTTTGTTGCATTTGGCTGAATCTGAGCTGAAAGTATATCCCTATACACTTCAGAATTCATCCGGCTGCTTCTGTCTTCTGTCACATCATCAATAAACACTAGTGACCCAGTGCCACTGGAAGCCATGCATGCCCATGCCATCACCCTGCCTCCACCATGTTTTACAGAAGATGTGGTGTGCTTTGGATCATGAGCCGTTCCAGGTCTTCTCCATACTTTCTTCTTCCCATCGGTCTGGTACAGGTTGATCTTAGTTTCATCTGTCCAAAGAATGCTGTTCCAGAACTGGGCTGGCTTCTTTAGATGTTTTTTTGGCAAAGTCTAATCTGGCCTTTCTATTTTTGAGGCTGATTAATGGTTTGCACCTTGTGGTGAACCCTCTGTATTTGCTCTCATGAAGTCTTCTCTTTATGGTAGACTTTGATACTAATACACCTACTTCCTGGAGAGTGTTCTTCACTTGGGTGGATGTTGTGAAGGGGTTTTTCTTCACCATGGAAAGGATCCTGTGGTCATCCACCACTGTTGTCTTCCGTGGACGTCCACGCCTTTTTGAGTTCCCGAGCTCACCAGTGCGCTCTTTTTTTCTCAGAATGTACCAAACTGTTGATTTGGCCACTCCTAACATTTCAGCTATCTCTCTGATGGATTTCTTCTTTGTTTTCAGTCTAAGGATGGTCTGTTTCACTTCTATTGAGAGCTCCTTTGACCGCATGTTGTGGGTTCACAGCAACAGTGTCCAAATGCAAATGCCACACCTGGAATCAACTCCAGACCTTTTACCTGCTTAATTGATGACAGATTAACAAGGGAATAGCCCATGCAGCCCATGAGATAGCTTTTGAGTTAATTGTCCAATTACTTTTGGTCCCTTGAAAAAGAGGCGGTTACCTATTTAAGAGCTGTAATTCCTAATCCCTTCCTCCAATTTGGATGTGAATACCCTCAAATTAAAGCTGAGAGTCTGCACTTTAAGTCCATATTGATTATATAACTGTATCTTGAATATGTTTTGGTAAACAGCTAAAATAACAAAACTTGCGTCAGTGTCCAAATATATATGGACCTGACTGTACATTCTTAGGTTGTGTTCACTGTGATCTTGATCTTCCCTTTGGGGAAGTTAATGTTTGATTTTTTCCACATATTTCTGAACCCTCTTGTAATATAGGTCCTATTTTCAGGTTTCTGTCCACGAAACAGTGTGTGTCTGTGCAGCTTCCTACCTGAAGCACCATGGTAGGGTTCGCAAAGGACAGTTTCTCCACGATCTTGCTGTAACAGTCCTGCATCATGGCCTGGTCTTGACTGGAGCAGTATGTTGTCAGCTCTTCTGGAGCTCCTCCTTGCCCACTGTTCTCCGGCTGCTCCTCCTCCTCCCCAACCAAGGCCTCGCCCTGCATGCTGCCCAGGAAGGTGGGCAGAGCTGATGGCAGTTTACTCCCTGTCAACACATTACATCATCAATTAACACATCTGTAGTGTTTACAGTTTTACTGCTGTCACTGCTCAGTTTTATTGTTAAGTCCACTTAAGAGCAGGGGTGCAATGGATCACAAAATTCACAGCTCATGATTGTATCGCAGTTTTGAGTCATGGATCGGATCATATTTTTGATCAGAAAAAAAAAAAGAGGTGGATTATGGTTACTTTTTTTTTATAACTACACTCTTTAAGAAGCTACACATGGCCTCCAAGTCAACAGAACAAAAGATTACCTGCATTCTGAGCCTCCCCTCCCAGGGACAGTGAGCCCACAATGGCAGGGTAGAGGATGAGATGTGGGGAGTCCTGGGCCACTCGACATAACAAGCTGCATATACTCTGTCGGATGTACGCCTCTGGATGGTTGAGACGGGAAAAAAGCTGCGGGATGATACCTGAGAAGGACAACACGTTATGAGATTATAAAGCACCAACAGGGGCCGGGTTATGCTAGAAAAGAGCTAGATATTGACCACATCGAAGGCAAAGGTGTTTAGAGTTGTTTTGAATAGCCACAACTGAAAGCGGGCTGAAAACATGGTCATTAGAGATGGGGAGGACGTTATAATGATCTTGACTTTTTATCCCTGAATCATGGTCATATTATCAAGCTTACACATGTATGGTGAAAAAAAGAGAGCGCTACCCTCAGTTGCAAAAAAAAAAAAAAAAAAAAGGCAAAAAAGTCAATATCAGTAATATCATACAACTATGTGACCAAAATCAGAAAAATAACCTGCAGAGTTGGGTAGTAGTAGACTAATAGCTAGCTAGTAGCTAACTACAATGTACTTCCATTATGTCCTCTATGCCCAACAGTGTCCTGTCCTTAAAACACACCATCAGCGCTGCCTGAGTGACACTTCTCTCTTTGTCACCTTAGTTGTACCTCTGTGTTACTATGTGAGATCCCAGACTCTGACTGTGATCTTTTTTCACAACATAGTTTGGATGTAATATGGACCTTTCCACATGGATATGGAGCAGCCAGCCAATGGGAAAAAGGAACCTTCTTGGGGGTCAGAGGGCACGCCCTCCGTGAGAAATATGGTGTCATTAGAATGTGCCAGAGACCAAATTGGCTATCATTTCGTCACATATACAGATCTTCATAATTGCCCATTTTAATGAAATGCAGTGAATTATTGTAAAGAAGGTTTAGGCTTATGCATTACAGCCTACACAGTCTGTAAAAAGCTATTATGGGCAGGAAACCAGTTTTGTATCACTTTTACACCAAAATTAGAGCATATATAGTTTTTAAAATGCGGATAAACCAGTTAAATGTAGATGACAGACCCCTTTCCCATTGCCAGTGGCCCCAAGATTTCCTGATATTGATGCTTCATAGAGAAAAGCTTTTAGATAACAAAATAACGGTATAAGAGTTCAAAAGGAAGTAAAATGTTTATTCACCATTCAGCTGCTCAATTAAAGATGAAGCACTTCATCAGAACATCCTTCACCACAGTGACCTTTTTGATTCTTTTTGTAACCCTAATGTGAATGCATCTGCTGTATGTTTTCTTGTTGTCTCTTTCTGACTCTGCTGTCTGACCAGGAAACAATCAAATCAAAACTAAACCTCTTCCTGCATCTAAACAGCTTCCACTTTATTTCTTGCTCTTTTCTCCCATGTTAATATGGGTATACATAATTGCAACACCCAGTGCGAGGCTGACTGAGCCTCGAAATCTGAACTTATTCCTGTGCAGACAAGACACACATATCTCAAGCAGGAGCAAAACATTTTAAATCTCTTAGAGAGAACTCCAGTTAAACTTTCAAGCACTATTTGCCTTTAAAGAATGCATATGTGGATGCTTGTTTTGCAGTATGACATACCCCTCCAGGGTGCTGTAGGGGTGGAGGCTAAGCCCAGCTCAAGCCCTTCCCTCAGTTCACCGGCATGCTTCACCAGCAGACGGAGGAGACGCAGCGTTGCCATGACAATCACATCATCATTGCTCTGTTTGCTGTTGTGACAGGACAGCAGGAGTTTAGGGTCGTCCTCATCTATAGGGACCTATAACAGACAACAAACGCACACTCAGCCTGAGGGACTGGACAGGAGGCCGGTTCTGGTCTTCAACAGCTGCACAATACTTCACAGTCATCAGGTCTCACCTGGCCTGCGTTGAGCTTGAGGAAGGTAAAATAAGCCTGGCAGGAGACCCGGTAGAGGCCGAAGATGCGGTCCACCACCCGTCTCCAAACACGGATCAGACCATCTGTAACAGGCTGGCCCGCATCGCCCAGCCAGGGGCAGGAGGCAGTGAGCTGCCGCCAGATCACGTCCACCATGTCGTCCTCATCGTCTTCCTGTTGTAGGGCCATGTCCTCGTCCTGACCAACAACAAAAGAGTAACATCAGAACAATCTGAACTTGTCAGACGGCTTGCTTTCATTTAGTATTCAATGAATCATAAATATGGGTTTGTGTTTATGACCTCCTCAAGCTCTGGTGGCTCAAATATGTCTGGACATTTCCAATAAAGCTGCTAGACTGAGCAAGTGTTTGAGGTCGTTTTCAGGTTGTAGGTTGGTGTCATCGAAACAGTGTAGTGGACACAATGCCATGTTTCACAGCAGACAAAACTCTGATGTTATTAATCATTCAGATTTGACAGGAAGGTTAATAACACACGTTTCTGTGGTGTGAAAAACTCAAAGCACACATTTATTGTTGCTTTACACGATCTTTAAGAATCACACTTAGTTTAATTAGAATGTAATCCATGAACTATTTTACATTTAAAATTTAAAATATTATTTGTTGAAATATGTTGAATATTTTTTTTGTATCATGATAATTAAATGAATGAATCTGAAAACTTTGCACAGACTCCCTGGCAGACAAACCCCTACTTCAGAAGCACTGTTATAGACTAGCAGTTTTAACAATCTCTTGTCTAGTCTAGGTGTTATATCCAAACTATGCTAACAAAGGGGCAGCAGTACAGGTGTTATTTTTGACTCAACCATATGATAATTGTATGTGTATGTGTATATATATATATATATATATATATATATATATATATATATATATAATATACATATATATATATAAAATATAATAACATTGTTGTGCCCTCTGTATCTGTCTGTTGTAAGATCAAAATAAAATGTGTCCAGTAAGAAAAACTGACAGCTCTACCTGAATACCAGTAGGTCGACACATGGCCTGTCCCAGAATGCTGAAGATGGTGTCTTTGTCTTCTTCACTGGTGGTGGCTGGCAGCAGTTCTTCTATCTCCTTCTTCTCCCCAGGAAGAAGAGGCAAACCCTCACCTTGGCTGGAGAGAAAAATACATCAGAAGAAATATTCCGACAGGTTGATGGGTCTGAGTATTCAATAAGTACCCTCTGACAACAAACAACAGAACATTATCAGTTTCACAATGGTAGAGTTCATTGTACTGGATCATACAGGTGAAGCTCCAAGCTGGTAACTCCATGTCTACTCCACTGGGTCCACTAACCTGGCATTATCCACCACCTTCCTGCCCCAGCGGTAAGCCCAGCTGGCCAGGGCTGCCCAGGACTTTGCCATCTCTGGAGCCAGGCTGGTGGAGAGCTGGTAGAGCTGGCCCAACACAAAGTCTGGCTCCCCGACGCCGACACTCACTGCACAGGAAAGACCACCAAGATTCAAATAAAGCTACAGTCAAACAGACCTTCTGACTGAAAAAAAGCTGCAAGTGTTTCAGAGGGGGCTGATCTGCCCAAAACAATGGTCAGGCAAACACCGCAAAGTGTTCACCTTGTTATCCTGAAATACACATTACCATTAGTTTCCACAACATTTGTAATGAAATGTAAAATAAATGTAATGTAAACATAGCTCGTAGGCTGTCATGTCATCCGTCATCAAAATGACTAAATAAAGCATTTTGTCTCTTACAATGTCAGTAAATTTAAACTACTGCTGCACTCTACGTTCAACTTATGTTTAAAGTTCCGCAGTAGAAATCACTGCACTTTACTTTCCGGACATAGCAACATGCTCTCCTGATGGTGTATCAGTCTGAAATAAATAATAAATAAATATCCCTCTCAAACTTTTGTCCTAAAAGCTCAGAAGAGTTTTGTGACAAAGAAAAATAAGATTGGCTGAATTTGATTCTTGCTTTTTACCGCTGTATCGAACTGGGTACTGAGAATCATGGAAATTTACTGGTATTAGCATCAACTACTTAATTTCTGGTATCTTGACTTCCCTAGCAGAGCCGCAACGATTAATCAAGGAATCGATTATCAATTTAATCACCAATTTAATAACTTTAAATTGTCTTTTTTATGATTAGCCAAGACTGAACTCATCTGTGAACTAATGTTTCATTCTTAAATCAATTGCCGACTATTTGATAACCGATTAATTGGTTTGAAAAAGGTCCAAATTCTCTGATTTCACCTTCTTCTGAATGAATATTTTCCTGTTTCTTGAATTCTCTGTGACAGTAAACTGAATATCTTTGGGTTCTAGACAAAACAAGACATGTGAGGACATCATCTTGGACTATGGGAAACACTGATTTACATTTTTCACAATTTTCTGACATTTTATGGACCAAACAACTAATTGATTAATTGAGAAAATAATCGACAGATTAATCAATTGTGAAAATTATCATTAGTTGCAGCCCTAATCCCTAGTGTAGAAAATGTTACCTGAGGTCTCAGCGACGATGTGGGGGATGCCTTGTTCCTCGAGGGGAAGCTCCAGCAGAGCAGAGAGATTACGGCTCAGCGGTGACATGCTGCCAACAGCATTGGATGAGTTTCCTGCTCCTGACTTCTTCACCACCTAGACCAAAACATAAACAGTCCTTATACATTTTTGGCATGGAAATGTAAGGTTTACGTTTCAGTACACTGAAATTCAGACCAAAGTAAAGGTAGACGGTCATGCCTGTTTCAGCTGAGGTGTCATATCTTTCCAGTCAGCCAGCAGCCATTTGCAGAGTGTCAGCAGTGAGCGGCAGGCAGCACCTTCATTCTTCCCCACGTGGCAGTAGGACAGAGCAGCTCTGCTCAGCATCTCCATGGCTGCCATGGACTGGCCTTTGGACAGAGACACTGCTTAGAGGAAACTCAAGATCATGTCTTGAGCAACATCATCAACACAATACCGAAATACAACTAAGAAACACCTGGCAACAAATGAGTCAGCTGGGATCAGCCTTTATATCTTTGTCAGCTGATATTGTGCGGCCCAGTCTTCAAAACTTCACAAGTGCTTGTTGGCCACTGTTCTGCATATTTACATTCTGTTTGTGCTGAAGAATGCAGACACTGAGACGTATTTACCATGAAACATTACACAATATTGTTTCATAACATTGCAGGGAGTAGTGCTGCTTACAGTTGCAACAATTGATCGATGATTAAATTAATCATCAACTATTTGATGATCGATTTGATCTGGTTTGAATAAAAAAGTCCAAATTCTCTGATTTCAGCTCTTAAATATGATTATTTTCTGGTTTCTTTACTCCTCTCTGACAGTAAAATAAATATCTCTGGGGTGTAGACAAAAAAGACATTGGAGGATGATGGAAACACTGATTGACATTTTTCACTATTTTCTGACATGTTATAGGCAAACAACTATTAATCAATTAATTTAGAAAATAATCAACTAATTAATCAATTCACCTGCAGTTCTCAGGACTTTGGCTTTTTCTATCTGCAGCTCTGGTCCCCACTTCTCCCCCAGAGTGCCCTCCAGGGTGAGACGTCTGAAGGCCTGGCTCAGATCGTCCTGCTGCTCATCTTCTTGGGTCCCATCGTTGCACTGGCTGAGCAGGCGGGACGCCAGAGCAATGTTGCCTTTTTTCCGGGCAAATTTGACAGCAGTGAGACAAAGCTCCATGAGGTGACCATCAATGGAGGAAGTGTAACCTGGAAATGAATGCAGACGAAGAAATGTCAAACACAGTTACAGGCATTCAATGTGCAATGCTGTTCTTTAATAAAAACAGTTGCACACTACATATATTTATACCATGGTCTGGGTTAATACTCTTTTCAGATTTCACACACATAGTTTGGCTCAAGTTTAATCACTGTTCAAAATTCATCCACTACCAACTTGTAACCATAGCAACATCACAGAGTGCAGCTGTCAAAGGTCAGGCTACTTCCTAACTGGAGGAGATGTGAATGAACGAGCAAGCAAGTGGACACTGATTGTCTCAGTTTTCCTAAATGAGGACATGCTAACCTGCTCCATGTGTCATCCAACAGGTTGAATGACATGTTGCTTACTTGAAAAAATCGCTTGTCCTGGCTCTATTTTAGCCAAGTTTCACGCACCTTCAACTATTTAAATGGTTAAAATTAATTTGACTTCCTTGACGTTTCTGTTTCCCCTCATCAGAGCAGTCAAAGAGAGAACAAGAGACTCATAAACGAGGCTGAGAAGAAGCAGCACCTTTTATACCACAGCAGCCTTTTTGTAGGAATACCCTCAAAAAGGATGGGGTTTGGAAGGAAAAAACAGAACTTTTGTGAGTTACTTTTAGAAAATTACATTTGTTACGAATAAATAATTCAGACACCTAATTTACTCATCTACAGCAGGAGGAATCGCAAGTGCAGCACTGCAACATTGCTCATATATGTAAACAGTTGTTTGCTTGCATCACTTCTAGTTAGGAAGCATAGTTACTTGTTATCCACTGTGGCAAACCAGCTGAGTTTGGCTGTAAAGGAGACTAGAATTATTCCTCGCCATGAAAACAATAAGCTCTTGCTTCATAACTTTCAATTCTGAGTGCAAAACTTTAACCAAGAAGATTGTGAATGCTTTTATTTCATATTGTTGGCAAATGGCCATGGTATACATGGAATAATAAACTTGTAGGTGTGTATTAAACAGTTTGAAGTCACTTCACAGAGGCAACCACCCTCTACTTACCTTTGACTTTGTTGAGGAGTTGTCTCTGGAACATGGTGTACCTGAGGGCCTGAAGGAAAGGCTGGACATCCTGTTGCTTACAAGAGCTCAGAGCCTCACTGCACAGAGGAATCACACAGTCCTGCAGAAAATACAAACAAACAGCTTGTTTTCCTTGGTAGAACAATCAAGTTAATGTTTTTTTTTTTTTTTTGCATCCGTATACCTCTAGTTAAAACTGCTTCTGTACAGGCCAACCAGGGCTTACAAAGCTACACATTACATTCATTTGCCAGCAGTTACATCATTCAGTAGTGTTTGTATCTTGGTGTTTAGCAAAGGCTAAGGGGTCTTGGTGCTCTTTTTCATAATTTACATTTACATTCCTTGGTGTCCTAACCAGTAAACACTTTAAATAATGCCATACAAACATTCATAATATAAATGGTTCTATTTATAATACAGGTACCACTGAATACTGTCACAGCTGTGATTCGGGCAGAGAAGGGATAATCACAGCTGTGATAATATTCAGTCCAACAGCACAACCTCAAGTGTGATATTGCTTTTATTCAACAGTTTCACAAGCATCATTTATTAGTTAATAGTAATAACTGACAACAGATTATGATTTCTTTGTTAATTTACTCATTTATGTGGCTCCTCCAAAACAAATAGTTCTGCCACTGGACCCGACTGTTGTGTAGCAACACAACCATTTTCCTGCACACTAACGTTAGCTTGCCAGCTACTTTGTGTAGGTCTACATGTTGCTGCAGTAGAGCACTCCAGCTTAGTTGTGCTGATGGATCGATGAAACTGCCTCAAGCCTGTAATCAGCTCGGACTTCCTAAGAGACTGAATGTCCATGTGTAATTTCTGAGACTCAACCTGGTACAGACCAAACAGCAGGACTGAGACCTTATTAAAAGGTGGCTCGGTCTGCTTCCAAATGGACTCTGGTGTTTGCGGTCTTAAAAGCAAACGAATGAATGACAAGATTCAACAGTTACAGATATGTTATTTTGGCTGATTGAAGAAGCCAAACTACTAATAAATCCATCTGCTGATCATGAAAACTGTTTAAGGATCAATGTTGTATCCAACTCCATGTACTTTGTCAGATTAAAAAGTGTGTGACAGTGATTCTACAGTAATAGGCACTGAATGGTGTGCAAGACGCTTCCTTTCTCCTCCCGTCTCTATGGTCTCTGTTGGTCACTGTAACGTTAATGTAAGCTGATGGTTATTAGAATACTTGTAAAGTGGAGTGACACATGCAGTTCAAAGTCCCAGTGGTGATGTACTTTATATCTGCCCTCACGGAGTGTCTCACATCCAATTAAGTTACTTGGGCAGAACTAACTGTTGCATAAAATCAATAGAAAGCATGAGTGAACATACCTCTTGTCCAGTGAGAGTGTTCTCCAGGGTGGCAGTGCAGTGGAGCTGCAGGGTGGGCAGGGTGGGCAAGGCATCAGACAGAGTGAGGGTGGACAGGCGAAGAGGACCCAGGCAGATCCGTCCAGTCTGTTTCAGGCAGCGCACCAACGTACTGTAACATCACATCACATGATACTAAGAAACTGCTCAACTGGACTGGACACACTCAACCCAAGGCATTCTGGGATTGCCTATGGGCAGGTAACAACATGGTAAAAACAAATAATTACATAAATAAATAATTACAGAATACATTCTACCACATCTCCAAGAAGACACAGCAGTTTGAGGCTGGATTACAAAGCTTCTGAAAAGGACATAATTGCACAAGAGCTGAAGTTGTAAAGATGCAACACCAGCGTTAGCATTAAACAGCCATCACAATATGAAAAATCCATACTGTCAAAGTCCTGACAGGACCTAAAACAGATTAATGTTAGCACTCACTCTGGATTGGCTGTGGTCCTCTGCTCCTGTTGATTGGCTTTGGTCATGGCAGTAACAGCGCTGCGAAGGAGCTGCACCTCAATGGCTCTCTGCAGCTCAGTTGGGTCTGGACTCATGGAGGGCAGAAGCCTCTTTAGATCTGAAACATGCACACATAAAATGATTGTGGCTAAATGAGAAAGTCTGAAGGAAATAATTGGACTACACTTGTTCTTAGATGGAGTATGACTTTATTATATAATGTATATAAACTAATCTACAATGCAACTCTTTGAAGCTTACAATGTTTGGCTGGTGTCGAAAAGAGTAGTGGGAGCAGATGTAATGTTTTGTGTTACACTGCATTAGAATATAGTGATTCTGATTCTGTAGTGGTGAACAAAAGATTATAAATACACACACATTCACATTTTATTTTATTTCATTTTAAGAAAACAAAGCTCTCACTTCTTCATTTAAAATCATCTGAGCATCAGGAAAATGTCTAAAGATTTTCAAGACTCTGTCCTATAATGCACTTACCCAGCTTGTCCTTGGTGTTGGAGAGCGAGCTGTAGTCCTCTCCGGGCAGCAGCTCCAGCTGTGCCCCACACTCCACCAGATCTCCATCCTCAAAGCGGCTCAGAGCCTGGATGTAGTTGAAGTCTGTCCTTAAGTTGATGCTAACTGGATTGGTGGAGTTCTGTTTGAGGGCATGCACAGTGGCCTGCCACTCTTTAACAGATGCCCAATCACAGAGTGCCACGTAGCACTGACACGCTTTGTTGGCCAGGAAGTTAATCACCTCGGGAGAGCACTCGCTGGACTTCAGCAGCACTGTCTTCCTGCTGTCACCTTTTCAGAGGAACAACCCCCGCCAAAAAAAATAAGAACAGTTTGAACACCAGTACTATGATCTCCAATGTTGCAGTGCATTACAGTCTTCATAGCAGGATTTTAAAGAGTCAAGACACTATAAAAAAACAATCAGTAAGAAAAGAAAAGTTTTTAAAAAATCTAAAAATTTTGGTTTAAGTCGAGTGACGTCCCTCCTTGCTTATCTGGCTTGTGATCTTTTTTCTAATGAGTCTAAAAGAAATGCATGTGAAGCAAGAGTATGTGACACTTTTTTTTCTTATTTTCAAGTTGCGTTAAATGTGGAAACATTGTAGTTACCGTTGCTGGTGTGTTTGGGGCTGCTGGTATTGCTGGAGAATTTGAGCAGAAAGGATTCAGAGCTTTTAATGCTACAGTCCATCCCTGTAGCCGCCGACAGCTGATCTTGATACTCCAGAGCTGCCTTCTCAAACCTACACACACACATACACACACACCTTAGTAGAAGCCAAGCAAATAAATGAAGCAAAAACACTTGGAGGTGGACGATTAAGTTGAGTGGTGCTCTGTGTTGTGAGGATACATGGTTTTGGTGGTGCTGCTTACCGTCCCTCAGCCTGCAGAGCAACTGATGACAGCCAGCCCAGACTCCTGCCATTGGTCAAGAGGCTCCAGGCTGCCAGGCCCTGGATGGCCTCAGGACAACGGAGCTCACACAGAGCCTCCACCAGCAATGTAAGAGGAACCTCCAGCTCTGGACCCTGAGGAGCAAACCAAACCATGCTATTCATTAGGGCTGCAAATAACTATTATTTTCATAGTCGATAAATCAGTTGTTTACTTTCTCAATCGATTAATAGTCGCTTGTTTTAAAATGTCAGAAAATTATGAAAAATGTCAGTGTTGACGTCCTCAAATGTCTTGTTTTACTCACAACCTTAAGATACTTAATTTACTGTCATAGAAGTGTAAAGAAACCAAAAAATATTCACATTTAAGAAGCTGAATTCAGAGTTTTTTTCTTTAAAAAAAAATACTCAAACAGATTAATTGATTATCCAAAAAAATCGGCGATTAATTTAATAATCAATGAATTGTTGCAGCTCCAATATTCATCTATCCAGCTGATAGTATTATGCTGCCTTTACACACCACCGAAAGCTACACAGCAAGGACATGCACACATACAAGCTACAGAGGCTGAAGCATGTGTCTGTTCTCCAAAAAAAAATGGAGCCGCTGCTCACCAATATGTACAAAATCTGTACTGACCTGGGTGCTGTTGTTCTTAATCTCTGTTAGCAGGTCAAAGCCGTGTCGAATGGTCACTGCCGGCTGGCCAGAGAGAAGACCCACCCTCATCAGTGCCAGGCGGATCCTGGTCAGCCAGTCTTGACATGTCTGACGGTTGGTGTAGAAGAATGTCCTAATGCCCTGAGAGACAGAGATGGAGGGTTTTATCACACTATTTATGTACAGGGATTTTTAATGACTGCTAAGTTGTGTTCGCTGGTGTCAACCCTGCTTCTAGATTATCATCATTGTAAACATTTCAATCTTCAGTCAGCAGTGAATCTGGAGGTTTCTTGTCTTTGCACACCTTTGGGGGGGCAGTGAGAGCGTTGGCACAGCCTTCATAGGCGTTGTACATCAGCTTCTCCAGGTTCTCCAAGAACTGAAGCAGCAGAGTGAGGCGGAGCTGATTGGAGTGGTGACCATCCCCGTCACCTCCAGCACCAGCCCAAGCTCCAACATCCTGCTCTGGGTTCAGACTGTGGGCAGCCAGGCTCCGGATCATACCTGAAACACAGTGAGATACAACACAAAGAATTTGAAGTTTAGGTACACTGTGGCCTAGAGGTTTGAAGTTTAGTTTCTCTCCTGTGACGTGGTTTTTATGTTCAGGTATCTGCTGTATTTTACTATAATGTTTACTGTAAGACGTTCAGGAGTCTTGTCAAGTTACTGCTGATGAAAATAAAAAAATTCCTGGTTTTGCTGCGTCACAATAAAAGTTTTTGACTAACACAATAACACATATAGAAAGTTCAGTCTTTATTTACCATTTTAGAGCTGCCTGACTCGAGCTAAACTGCTCATCTTCAGCCACATTGTGCCATGCAATACAAACACTGCACATTATCCCTCAATACATGATAACAAGTCATTAAATGCTTCTTCACCTTTTCAGGCCAAAAAACATTGCTCATCCGGAGCTGATGCCTGGCGCAAAGTGTGGCTAACGTTAGAAGTGCTAGCAGCAGCAGCACCTGCAGGTTAAATGTCCGTGTCTGTGCTGAATGTGGTTACACACCCAGTTGAGTGGTTATATACCAGTTTATTCTTACACAGCCTACATACAATCTTATTAAGTCATCTGGCCCACTTAGCTGGTAACAACATCCAGGCCACTGGAGCATTCGTTCTGGGTGAGAGAGGCTGCTGTCTGCTGTGGCTGCAGCCCTGACTAGTGACAGGTGGCTGCATAACATTTTAGCAGCACCAGTATTGTAGCATGCAGCAACAACATTCTAGCATTGAATAAAGTATGATAAAAAGTTTAACCAACCAGTGTTTCAAGTTTCCAGCAAAGTATTTCGCAGACTAGTCAATAACTTAGCATGAAGACACCACTTGATTCCACCTCCACACACCTCTATACAATAGGTGACTAGAAAGGATCAATCCCGATCTCCCAATCACAAATTTTTACTAAATATGAGCTGATAACAACTGGTGGCCGATCCTGTTCCCTCGCTCTCCCTGTTTCCTGTCATCTCTCTGCTTCCTATCAGGTTTTTGAAGTTAGAAAATTGTACTTTTTTCAGATTTTCTTTTTTTAAGTAAGTGGTTATTGCATATTGACCCGAGCAAAAGCTTACTGAGGTGTACCCATGCAGAAAGCTATGACTGTAGACTACGCACAAGGTGTGTCACATGTCCACTGTCCATTATTTACAAGAAAATCCTGTCATAACAAAAAAAAAAAGGCTTGAAGACGAAAAGCAGAAGCAGTCAGTGATCACAAACTGGGGCGAGCCTCTTTACCTTCAATGGTCTGGAAGGTGTCCTGAGCTCGGCCCAGCGGCGTTCGGAGTTTGGACAGCACAGTGAACTGCGCCGCCTCCCACACTGCCCATTGCCACAGCACCACCTCGGTTTTCAACAGTGCCCGTGGAACTACACCTGGTCTGCTGCCATCCGCACTTCCCCTGCCGTCCCGTTTTTCCAGCCGCTGGCAGCTGTGGTACAAACGCTCCAGCCACGGATCCTTACTGTGGATACACAACCATATATCTTGTCTCATAGCGATACCTGACATGCAGTCATCATCTTGTACACATACAGTGGACTGACAGCATGAAACTGACAAACTGACAGCATGAATATATTACACACACACACACACACACACACACCAAGCAGCTCCATGAAGCAGATCATTTATCTGCAAAGGGACTTGCTGGAATCCTTGACCATGACTGAGACACAGCATATTCAGAAGTATTATCAACAATAACCTAAATCAGTAGCAAAATGGCATAAAATAAACTGAATTTTCATCATTTGTTCTCTCATGGTGTATTTTAAAAAAATACTCTGCACTTTTTCTCCTCACTGTAAGCCTCTATCACAAGTGAAACTCCTCACTAATGGGTAAAAAAGGCTGTTCGTGAGGTCATTTCAGCGTTAAGACAAAGATTTAAAACAGCCTTTCATTTTGCCTCTAACTTAATGTTGCTACACAAAGGCATCCTGACCTTTGCTCTATCTATGTCTATCACTGGAAATGTGAGCACTAAGACAGAGTGACAGTTTGTCTAAAATCTACGAATCTAATCGCTCTGTCACTGTGACAGACAAGTACCCTCCACGGTGCAGCACTCCATATAAGATGAAGCTGATGAGGTCACTGAAGTCCTGGGGGTGGAAGGTGCTGCTTGGTGCTCGGCTCATGTGGTGGCGGATGGCCAGTGAGATCTCCCTCATTTCAGGGTGGCTGTGGTTACTGTGGACAAAAAATTAAAAGCATCATTAATGAGACATACAGTTAACAATGTGAATGAATTTCATGACACCTGCATTGTGTTAAACCAGCAAGATTAACTATCTGAGAGATGACATTAAAAACTTTCTTCAGAACAAGAGCTTTCAATTCGATTGACTTGTTAATATTCAGTCATTGTATTCTAAACTGTGATTATGCAGACACAAGACGTTGAAATTAGGTCCACTTTATTCGTGCTGTCCAGTGTTACAAGTCTTACCTCAAAGCCACATCAAGGGGGATTGTCCTGAGCAGCTTGCCATAGGCCTGCCTCACCCTCACTGCTGAGTGGACCAGTTGGACTCTGCACACATCCACACACCTACACACATACACACAGAGCTTTAACTTCACAGGACAGGTGGCTGTCATCTATTTGTTTGTCTGTAGCAAAGTAGAGAACAGCAAGATAACAGGACTACTGCACAGATCAAACGTGAGTACTGTCTGAGAGCAGTATGGTATTCACCTCTGCAGCAGCTCAGTGGACAGAGATGAAGAGAGGATCTGCAAGCTGTGGCAGGTCTGAAGGCAGATACTTTGATCTTCATTCAGACCTATTTGGAGGAAACAAGAAGCAAAAACATTCAGCAACAACATCACTGAGGAATAACTGATACATCTGCAACTACCAAGTGACCCTTTGCTAAGTCCTGCCTCTAGACAGCAACTGTCCAATCACAGATTAGCAACTATAACTAGGGCACCACAGGTCTGGTAAGCTTTGCATTTTTCTACATGTTGAAGTGGTGTGCAGAAAGTTCTGAGAAGAGTGATACCCTGCATTTCATGAGTCTGGATGGTGGCGTCTTTTTTTGTAGTATCTAAAAAACATGTAGCACAAGAGCACACACAAGGAATTTCGTCTTCCCCTGCTCTAACAAAGCAGCGAACATTAGCATGTCCAGCTAACTAACGGTAGCTTACTAGCTGCAGTAACTTTACCTCCAGCCAAACATGTTAGATACCACTGCATCTGCATTTGTTATGTGGGAGGTTTGAGGAGGAGGATGTGGCCTGGTGCAGAATCAAAGTGGGCCAACAACCAGGTCTAAGCTGGGTTAGCTCTTATTCTGGCTCTCTTCCAAGGGCGATGGCTGTCCCGCTGGTCTGGCTGGGTGTTCGTCTCCAGGTCCACTGCACTTTTTCAGTCCCTGCGCTTCCCCTTCCTACATTAATGAGTATATTTCTGTCTTCTATCATGTAGATATACCTGTTGTATTTCACCATCCAATCAATGTTTGCTGAGAGCTAGCTACATATTTAATACACTTTCACAGGGTTCTTGTTTTAAAACGTGTTTGATGGAAACATTAAAAAGTCAGCTGGAGACAGACTTCTCAGCTGAATTAAGGAGTTAGCACAAGCTTACATTAGCCATCTACAATTGTGAAGTCATCAATTTAGCCGACAAAATCCACGATCATCAGCTAGATGTGAGAAGCGGTTTCTGTTTACTTCTCTGTGAAATCAAAGACCTTGTGTTTCGACAAATACTCCAAATTTTGATGTTAAATCTGCCACCGTTATCACTGTTAACTGCATATACACATGGAATATAAAGCTTGACAGGCATAGCAAAAGTAACTAAAGAGGGTGGGCCTTAACAAATGGTCAATTACACATTCGAGCATGTGGAAAACCCAAGGTGAGACATTCTTGATGGACATGTTGGGCTCACCGTTAGCCAGCAGGCCCCTGCAGAACTTGTTGAAGGAGGGCAGTGAGAACAGAGGGCTGTATGTGTCGGACTTCTTCATCAGCACAGAGATCTCCTGAGCCCAGGTCAGCAGCAGCCTCCTGACATGCAAAAACAAAAGTATCACAACTATATCCAGTGACATTTGTGGCCTGGTGAAAAGGAGTTTTCACTGTTACCACTGTTAGGCCCTGTGTCCACCAAAGCCTTTTTCCTCCCACCTGAAAACACCAGTCCCTCAGGCATGAGAGCACTTCGGAGGTGCAGTGTTATTTAAGCTGAGATGCTCTGCTTGCTATGATACCAAATACCTCAAAGTAACAGCTAATTTCTGTTTCTCAAGTACCTAATTTTGCAGATGGTTTGTGTTATCAAAAAATGCTGCGCATAAAAATGTCAGCACAAGTTAGAGTACTTGTTCTCGTCCTTGCTCTGGATGATGGAAGCCTGAAGCCCAATGGAGATTATGTTACTGTTTCATATTCGCTTTCAGCTGTATAGGAGTTGTGCTAAATTACTGTTGATGAAAACCCAACATTCCCTGATTTTTCATCTTCATAATGAAAGCTTTTAAATAACAATAAGAGAGAGGCTTTTGTTGTAAGAATTCATAAGAAATTAAGTGCTTATCACCTATTTTACATAGGCAAACACTTCAAGCATTTTCAAGGTGCATTTTCAAGCTTTTCCAGCACCTTACAGCTGTAGTAAATGAAGCATACATATACATGCTCAAAATGTTGCTATAAGCAAACAAATTTATTTTCATGACAGAATTCCACTGAAGAGAGACAAATTAAAGGAAAATAAAGTGTCATGATTCAAAATGTGACACCTGTCTGTAAATACACTTGGCATCCTATTAGAGCTGCAACAATTAATCAATTAATTAATCAATAACAATATTAATCATTTTTCAAACGTTTTCTGAGATTTTATGAACCAAACAAATAATTGATTAATCAAGAAAAGGACTGACAAATTAATTGATCATGAAAATAATCGTTACAGAAAAGAGTTGAGAAATAGGTCCTATTCTTCAAGTGACATGACTGTGACAGGATTAATTAATCAGTTAATCATTTTGAGTCATTATTTATGGAAGTATTTCTGATTTCAACTATTTTGAAAGTAATGCAATTATGATTTCAAGCAGTTTCCAGCACTTTTCAAACCTTGAAAACACTACATTAAAATTCAAAGGTTTTCAAGGATTTCCAGCATCTTTAAGAACCCCATTTACAGATATAAGACTTGCTTAATTGCTGACATGCAGTCAAACCAAAGCAGCACGAGTGTATGGAAAGAGGTGTGACATGTAGCGTGGTCCAAGATCTAAAGTTATATGAGGCCCTATTCAAGGACTGCAAGCAAGACACAGTTTGTGTAGCCTATTTGTCCCACCCCTCCTCCACTGTGATTGGACAGCTGGGCAAAAATTTACAGAGACAAGCGCTGTGTTTAACCCAAACGCAAACATTTTTCAACTCTCGGGGACCAACGAAATAAAACGCCAAAATGCTTAGTGCATAATAGACACTCGGTGCCTCATCACGCTGCTTTTGTTGGTAACAGAGTGTAAATATGTAGCGTTCCAAGTGGAAATTTTTAATTTCAAAAATATCGCTGGCTGCAGGAAAAAATGCTTTGGTGAACACGTCCCTTTAGAAAGCTACTAGCACAATCATTACTTGCTTCTTGTGAGCCTGTTGGTGGCTGACTTTGTGTTCATAGATTCATTTGTCATGTCATTTACTGCAAAAATATATGTTCAACACCACCAATGTTACTTAGACTTCTTAAAAACTTTTTGCACGTTCATGATCAAATACCTAAAATGACTAAGCTTTCTGTAAAAGCTCAAATTTGTAAAACAGGTAGGCAAGAATAATAAAAGTGTTAAGGGTACCATGTGTACATGTTATGACATCTAATCTAAGCGGATAACAGTAATATTATTGTTTATTAATGTATTAGGGTTTATTTTTTGTTGTGGGTGGAGAGAAAGAACCTGGCCTCGGGGTAGAGGTGCTCCTTCACCAGCAGACCTCCCAGAAGGCTTAACAGTGTGCTGAAATGTTTCTTTGTTGCTGTGGTCACAGTGCTGATGACAGCGCCATCGAACAAAGAGGGAGAAGATGACGACAGGCTGGATGAGATGAAATGGTCATGTCTGGATAAACAAACAAACAAACAGGCCAGTTAAGAAGAGGAATGACAGATGGATTCCTCAGATACATAAAATACTCACAAGTGTCCCAGTGTCATGAAAATGCAGTAATCCCTGTAAAGACCCTTTAAGACATGCACCCCTCTACATATTTGGGGTGTGACGTGGCAGTTTAAAAAAAACAAACGCCAGAGGTGGCAAAAGTGCGTACAATCTTTACTGAAGTAGAAGTACAGTTATTACGTACAGTTATTTGAGAGAAAAAAGAATTAACTGCAATTGTCATTGTCGTCTTGTTACGTCATTTCATCTTATGTCTTTTATGTAATTTCTGTCTTGTTATGTTGTTTTCATTTTGTAACATCGCATTGTTCTTGTTACATATTTTTGTCATCTTATGTCATTTTCATCTTGTTATGTCTTTAAAGTTGTTTTTGTCTTGCATTAAAACTAAAGTAACAAGCCTGTTTTGAAAATGTAAGTAGTAGCAAGTACAGATGTTTGTGTTAAAATGTAGAATGTTGAAAGAAAAAAATACTCAAATCTAATCAAAATCTGTATAAATACAGTAACAGTAATTCCCCATCTCTGGCAAAGGCAATTCAATGTTATTTAAAAGAAAAAATCACAGAGATGCCAAAATATAGATTACATTTGAAATTAAATCTATAACAACACAAGAACAAATGATTGTGATGGGGTTTGTGGATTCTCCAAACTATACTATATTGCTCTAACAGCTTCCTCTAGCCACAAGTTTGAATGATTAACCGTTCAACTTCATATGCGAGGAAGTGTAAATGGATAAAAGTAATCGACCACTAAGTGTAATAGGTGTGTAAACTTCAGAATGCTGTAGTGGACAGCAGCGTTGTTGCTCCCAGTAAAGTTGTGTATATTACCTTGTGCAGTGGGAGTACAGGGTGTAGAGTACAGCGTACTGGATGGCAGGGTAGTAGACTGCTAACTCAGAGTGGACCAGCATCAGATTGTGACTGAGCAGAGCGAAGACAGTAGGAGACAATGCCCACATCTAAACACAGAAAACACATTTCAGCAAGTCATCTTCTGTCCATGAAAACATCTGAGCATCCAGTCATGCCTAGACTTTTACTCGACTAAAACTTGACAAAAAAAAAAAGATAGGACAAGGTTGATTAAATATGAAAAAAGAACAAAGAATTTGGCATGGGACTGAAATTATATTTTAAAAAAACAGCTGAAAAAATAAAGACAAAGTGGCACTCACGCCAATGAGAGAGTTTTTGGTGTTGCCAATGGTGGTGAGGGTGCTGAGGTTGAAGATGAGGATAAACTGGGCCTTCTCCTGGGGTAGAGTGAGGGAGGCAAAAGCAGGATGTTGGATGCTGGGGCAGGGGATGCTGGGTTCCAGGGCCTTGCTACTGGGCTCCAGGGCTGCCGTCAGGCTGGACAGGGCACATGCCATCTCGCCCAGTACCATTTTATAAGCTGCCTCCAGAGTTGGAATGTTTTTCAGGCCAAGCAGCGCCTGGTACACTCCATGAACAGCTGACATCACCTGTGGAGGAATTGTATTGTGTTATTCTCATTCAGTCTAACCTAATTTCAATCAATAGCAGCCAAACCAAGTTTAAAATATTCTCCTTCTCTTTGTACTCGCCACATTGGCTTCAGATCATACAGCAACACCATTTCTGTGAACAAGTACATGTAAACGGGGAGCTGTGGTTTTTCAACCAGCCAGAACAGACAAACCAAACTACAGCTCTAGATACGGCCTTTCACAAGATTTGTGGCCACTGTAGATTCTCCTGGACGCCAAGGTGAGAGTGAGGCAAGGTGATTGCAATCTGCAAGCTAGATGCCACAAAATCCTACATACTGGTCCTTTAAATGTGAGGATCAGCTACTTTTTTCGTCATTTGTGACACTAAACTGAAAAGTCTATAGGTTTTATCACTTGGGGCTCGGGGAAGTTGTGATGAGCAGTTTTCCCATTTTTTTTGACATTTTAATGGATTAAATGACTAATCAATTAATCATGAAAATAAAAGATTAATCGATAATGAAAAGAATGATCAGTTGCAGACCTAACTATGCCAAATGGCTGGAATGTTTTGTATCGACATACTTTTGACCACATAGTGTGTTTGCTATAAAGAAAACATGAACCAAGCCTTACATGTTGGCACAAGAACCTATACGTAACCTTGTTACAATCTCGCACAGTTTTTAATGAAGCAACACTCACCTCTTTCTCTCGATGGAAGCGCAGCTTCAGCAGCTGGGAGTCGGGTGCCAACAATTTCTCGACAAAGACGCAGGCAGCTTTGTGTTGATCTGGTCCACTATCTGGAAGCAAATGCAGAGTCGACAATGACTTCAAAAAATGTCAAAAAATTTCTACTGGTACATTTCACATCCTCTGTCTGAAAGTCCTCTCTCAAAATGTTAAGTCTTTTCTGGGACAGTCCTGCTTGACAATGATCCTCTCTTTGTCTCAAGTTACAAATCGGGCCTCAGTTCTCATCCAACAGAGCAGCGCAAAGGTTTAGTGGATAGAAGAGGAATATTCAAAACAACAAACAGTTGCAAAACAAAGCTTATATGGATGTAGAATTCTAAGCAAAAAAGACAGGACAAACTAGACTGGAAGATCCAATGCGTGTTGCATTACACCATACATCATGCTCAGTGAGTAACTGAAAGCAGATTTGTTTGGCTGCTCCACCACCAGATGACAAAGATGAACACTGTGGTTTAGATCAAAGTGAAACAAACTGCAGGTGTGATCAAAGTGACGCTACCAGAGTGAGAAGGCTGAGCACTGCCAGATTGTAGTCCGAGCCGCAAGCCCGGCAGCAGTCCAGCTGGTCCAGGCCATAGGCAAGGACAGCCTCCATCAGCTGACCGCAGGGCTCCACGCTGGCCAGTAACACACCCACACACTCATTCCCTGCAGTGAGAACTGCCTCAGAGAACTGAACCTGCTTCGCTGTGGTCACACAGGCCAGAACCCGGTTCAAGACCTGAGGAAGAAACACAGAAACAGATCAGTCTGATACCATGAAAACTCTGGTGTAGCATATGCAATCAGTCAGTCAGTGGGCCTCATGCAAGAACCACTCCTACGAACAGATTTGTTCTGAAATGGTGTGTACGAGTGATTAAGGAGAACTCGTTGCATTCACCAGTTTTCTCATCTCCACAATGACATACTCTCATACTGCTTTTCTTGTTTTCCCCCAGTCAGTTGACTGGATCTACCACAACAGCATGAACACTGCTTAGCCCTCAGTCAGGTTCTCCTGCGGCTCTTACATCGGTGACGTAGGCCTCGGTAATGGGTGGTCCTCTGAAGGGATTGAATCGTTCTCCGATGCTGCGGACCACTGTGCTGAAAACCCTCAGCAGAGCTGCCAGCTTGGGCAGTGACACTGAGGGTGGGGGGATGTCTTCATCCAGCACCTCGCCTGACACCACATGGTTCAGATCCTAAAGAACACAGACTCAATCAAGTCTTTGACAAAGGCACTTGTGAGTTAAATGCTGCTTCATGATCATAGCATGGCTGTGGTGAGGCTCATTGTGGCCATAGCAGCATACTTTAAAAGGTAATTCTTACATTTTTAAACTTGGGCCCTATCTTTTTTTTTAAAAATAATTTGGGGTCAAAGGACTGATTATCTGACTAATAGGTACAAAAAGTTGTGGAATTGGTCATTTGTCCAGTGGATCGCCTCAGCTGGCAGCCACAAAACAGGCTGCAATGTAATGCTTGGGGGCAAATGTGCCTGTCAAAGTATGCCCATCACTGACAGGCTCAGATTGCAGCCCATTTCATGACTGTAGTGATCTAGGGGAACAATTCCAAACTTTTCTGCACCTATTAGTCATTTAGACCCCAAAATTTGTACAAGATAGGGCCTCGGTTTAAAAATACCAGCAATAAGCTGAGAGACTCTGGATTAACTTCACCTCTGCATATGCCTCCATATCCTCCAAGAACTGCCCCAGCAGGGTGGTGGAGAAGGTCAGGTCTGCCACCCAGAACTGCTCCAGACTCTGTAACCAGCCTAAACACAGACAGGGGGAGTTACACCTCGCCTACACAGGCAGCGTAGTGAAAGCAGCATGTCAGCAGAGGAGCAGCAGCAGGGTGTGTTCAGGCACAGTGTCGGTCAACATACAATCAGTAGCTATGTGCGTAAGAGAGAGCTGCGTTGATTAATATATATATCTGCAGGAGATTAAAGGGATAGTTCGCCCAACACTTAGGGTTTTTCTCAGTTGTTTTTTATGTTAAACTGGTCATCATTGACTTCAATTGTTCGGAAAATTCAGCAACACTGTTTTCATGTGAAACTCCAGCAGTGGAGTGGAGTTTAGTTTTGTGGACTAAAAATTTACACCCCACCTTTAATCCGCATGAGGGTGAGTAGATAATGACAGTTCTCATTTTTGGGTGAAGTATCCCTCTAAATGCAACTGTAAAATTAATTAAATTAATTCATTAATTCACAGGTAGAAATATATAGGTAACAGGTTTGCCGAACTACATGGTGGAAAAGGTTTATGGGGTAAATCTCAAATGTAAATTCAAAATGATTACCAGCAGAAAGCACCAAAATGTTTGCAATCTGAACATCAGATACAATTTTGAAAATCTGAGTACTAATAACAAATCCAACTGACCTGAGACTTGCTGTGTGACCGACTGCTTCTGTGTGTGGTCGATGTGCCAACCCACCAAGATGTCCACTGTGTCCTGCAAAAAAACAGCAAACAATCAAGTTGAGTTGGCATCACTCAACAGCTGCAATAATACCACTCACTGTGAAGTGCAGAGGCCAGCTGGTGGTTTCTAACCCACCTGGCCATGATATACTCAACACTCGGCCAACGTCAGCTGGGACCAGCCCTGTAAGGTCCACACTTACATGGGTATTTTTAAGAACAGCCTTGTAAAACTGTCTACTAAATCTCTGTCTAGACAAGCAAGCAAAAAAATCCCCATCCATCTGAACACGCCTGAAAATGCATATCACATTTTAAAAAAAAAATCACTTACATGCACATCGCGCTATAAACAAGAAGCACGCTGTAATGATGAGGCAGGGAAACTGTTGGATTCACAGTATCCTCCCAGAAAATGCTGTTTTACTGAAACAACAGCTTGTGTGTTTGTTTCTCCCTTTCCATCACTGTACTTTCAATGTCTGTATATACATTTTGTTCTGTCAATGTACAGACTCAAATACTCCACAATATCAAAAAGTTCATGCTTATAGCAACATACTGTTGCTGTCACACACTACACTTAAAGTATCCCCTTTCTGCCCATGTATTCTGTGGATTTAGCTCAGGGTAGTTTTCTACTTCGATGTGTAGGCAACACCGTGTGTCAGGCAGAGGCGGGGAACTTGAGTCAAATGCTTGACTTAAGTCAGACTTGACACACAAATTTGAGGACTTAAGATTAAAATTAAGAGTTAAGATTTGCTTGACCAACACTGATAAAAGGCTTGAGACAGATGACTTGAAAGGACTTGACTTTTTTTAAATTGAACATTTACATTTCACTGAGCAGGCCAGCAGAGGGCAACACACAAGGAAGCTATCATGGAGGGGACTGTTGTCCAAAAATAATACCATTTGGATTCAAGGATTATGTTGTTGATGATAGCAGTAACAAGGGAACAGCAGTATGAAGTGTCATATGAGAAGCACCTTAGATGCATTAACAGGCTAAGAAGAAATTGTGTGATCGCCCTGTAGGGGAGCCAGGGCAAGATGTTTAACATTGTTGTGATGTTAATTTTTGTTCCACACTTTTGTTTTCACTTTAGAGCCCATAAGAGATATTAATCATTATTTCAGAGCCCCACTCTATTGTTGTTCATTTAGGAGGCTTGTTAAAGTTTGCCCCACAAACTGTCAAATATCAGTAAGATTTTCAGGTGTAAGCAGGCTGCAATAGTTTTCATTAATGTTGAAAATAACACTCAATATTTCATCACCATGCTTTTGAATTGACTTAAATGTGAAAACTGAGGGGGGGGGGGGGGGCATCAGAATTTCCAATGACTTGACTTGCTTGACTCAGCAGGGACTCTACTTGCTTGAGTCGTATCACAGTGACTTGGGATTTGCTTGTGACTTGTGAGTTAAGGCTTGCTTGTGACTTGTGGTTAAGACTTGCTTGTGACTTGCACATTGATGACTTACTCCCGCCTCTGTTGTTAGGCAAAAGCTGCCGACAAGATCCTTCACTTCAGATTTTGTACTGTTTTTTGATGCGGTCTGGACACAGGAAGATGGCAGAGCAGGCATCCACGGGCTTCTTTTGTTGTTGCTCCCTCCATATGCAGACATAGTCTTTTACTGAGGCTGATTAGGTCAATCATTTAAAAGTTTTCTTGCCAGTCATTATCCTCCACAAAACAGCCCCACATATGTAAACAAATACAGTAACCAACAAGATGACAGTGCACACTGATATCAAACAGCAGTGCGCACTTTGATGTTACAACCCAAAACAACAAAACTGAAAACTGTGTTTTCATAAAGCTCTGTTTTAGTGACCTGGTACACTGTGTGTGGACAACAGGCCCAACCCAATAGAAAAAGCTACCTTTATATAAATACCCATGTAGATGTGGACAGGGCCTGAGTGGGTAATGGCTAATGTGGCCAATCACATCTAAAACACTCACCCTGAAGTTGGTGCTGAAGACATGCGGGTAGCAGCGTGCCACCTGAAGGATACACTTCACACTTTGACAGAGCAGCTCCGGTGTGTCCACATTCTCCAGGATGGACTGCAGGTTGCTCATCACCAGCTGAAACGCACAAAACATTCAGTCCAGATAACCATCCACCTACCAGGCCATCAGGTGGCACCGGCCAGTATACACTCTCTGTGTCTGCACTGGCATCATGTCTGTGGTTTTTAGGGAATGTTGGTGCTCTCAGGCCTCAAACCTAGGTGTGATGAGTCAATGCAATGAAGTACATTGAAGCAACTCTGAAATATACTAGTCTACGGTCTAAGGCCAGCTTTGTCTTAATAAAACTGGCCACAGAATGTTTTGGGATAAAGGCCGGTTCTATGTGTGATTACCTGCATAACGTGAGAGAAAGCCTTCCTCTCTCCAGCAGCCTCCAAAGCTCGCTGTGCTGCCACCAGGTACAACAGCTTCACCTCGTCACGACCGCTCGAGCTTAACTTGAGAAACAGCCACTTGAAGATGCGCTCAGCCTCGTAGCTGAGTACAGTGCAGAGGAGACCCAGGCAGGCTGCCGCGTCCTGACGCAACTCCCACAGCAGCTTACTGCTACACACGTCAGCAAAAACAGATGATAAGAGAACACACTGCATATGGGACTAACAGAGAGTAGTCATTGTTGCAATAACAGGGTGGAGTCGTGTCATCCTTCTGAGACAATACTCAGGACTGCCATTTTTGAGAGATGCATCCCTGCTACAACTTGACAGCATTTACCTGTTTGACTCATCTGTATAATTTCAACCATGTGGCATTCATTACACTGTTGATAACAAATAGTAATTAAATTAAGATGGTTATTCTAAATGTAAAAATGATTAAAAAAATTAAAGCACTGTTGTGTGTAAATGGGTGCTGCATCCTCAAAGGCAAAATCAAAAACCATGAAGAGGACAGCGTGTCAATTAAAGAATTTTTTCATGCACAGATGACTCAGGTAGAGATGTACCCACTGCAATTTTCTTGGCCGATTGCGTTTTTTTTCCAAGTCTAATCTGCAGACTCCATTTTTCTTTCTAAGAACTACAATTAACAACATACACAAATGTTTTTGTAACTTTTCTTGAAAAGTGGAAAATAAAATTGTATGTTCATGATTAAACCACGACTATTAAATAACTAACATGTTTCCCCAAAGTGCTCCAGGTTACCACCTAAACCTTTCCTACTCTCTCACTCAGCACCTTTTCCTCTTCATATACGATATGTGTAGGGTAATATTTCAATTTATGTCAAAGTGGAACCCATTTAACATATTTCATCCTTCTGCCATCAGAGTCACAGTTTCTCATTTCCCCAGTTTAGCTGAAAATGCATGGGTCAGAGCTACCACTGAGGACCACACATTCTCACATCAAGCTTTTTTTTTAATAAATCCCAAAGTTGTCTTAAAAATTGGCGCACACCTTCCTCTATGTGTACACAACATTTAGAAATGATGGCCCCTGGACTTTTGGCCCCGCTAGACTCCCTGACATGCTGACAACACATTCTTCTCGCATGTGTAAAATGTAACACAAACAAACCAATAAACCATAAGTCCACAGCTTCCTCTTACCTCTCATTCAAAATGTCATTCAAAGTGCTGAGGATGGTGTCCAACTGTTTGACCAGGGTCTGTGTGAGAGAAAATACAAAGTATTTGGACAGCGATGTGTTTGTCAGTCAGAGGTGGGAGTAACTAATTACAAATACTCAAATTACTGTAATTAAGTAGTTTGGGAGTAGTTATTTTACTTTTATGAGTAGTTTTTCAAGTCTGTACTTTCACTCATACTTAAGTATGCATTACACTATGTTATCTACTAAGCTACTTTTAAAATCGTAATGAATACTGAGAACAATTTGAATTAATATCCAAACCTTTCATCTGCATTTTTGTAGCCAATAAGAGCATCTCATTGCAAACAGGCCAATGAAAACAATGACATATGGATAAAAAAACTAAACACTGCAGCAGCGCAGGTTTGGAGTAAGACAATTAATCATTAATCGATCAATCGCCACTGAGAATTTAACCAATTAAAAATGTATTCATGGATATTTAAACAAGAGTCCAGACATGGCAATAATTGCACCTCATTTGACATTGTCTTTTTTGGTGAAACCATCTGTTGGACAAGGAAACTTTGATATTATTTTCTAAATTATTCATGATGGTTGGCATTTGATGGTTGGCAGAAAATTGCAGCCCTAGTTTGAAGAGGTGACTGTTACCACTAAGCAGAACAGAAAGGAGGACTTCAGACTGAAGCTTTGAAAAAACAGAAGCTCTTTTGATTGAGTGCTGCTATTGATAATGCATTAAACATCAATGGTTTAAAAAGTAACTAATACTGAGTAGCTTTTGAGACAAATACTTTATATTAAGTATTTTTCTAACACCAGTACTTTTACCTGTAACTGAGTAATATTTTAGTAATGTAACAGTACTTAGTACAGATTTTCAGTATTCTTTCTACCACTGTGTCAGTACTTTAATTCTATTTCAAAACTTTTCATTTGAAATTAAAGAATGACTGTGAGGTTGAAGTGATGGCTCTGAGCTTTAAAGGTCTCAGACATTTTTATAAACCGACTGTCCCCCAACTTTACACTGAAAGGCCTTGTTTCGGAGTCACTGGTATGTGCCTTGATGAGTGACATTTCATGCAGAGGGTTTTGGAGAAGCCAAGAGAACGATAATCTCTACACAATATGACTGACCACTTTGCTCTCGCCATGGCTGATGAATTCCTTCAGCTGTTTGAGGGTGGCCAGCCTGCGATCGCGATCATCTTCCCTGGAGACTCGGCGCAGGAGGTTGGCCAGCCGAGACTCCTCTGAGTGAGCCATCCCTCTGTCTGCAACACCACCAGTACATGTCAGGAACGACAAACAAACACTCTCACTCCACTAATTCTCTCCATCACATATACTTTAACATCAGGAAATACATCACATTGACTGTGAACCATAAATGATATACATTTGATACTGCTCATCTCTCAGTAGATTCTAGTGTGACTATTGTGATGAAAGATGAATTGGATTTTTTCATTTTCTTGCACTGCCAACAATGGTGTGTTTGCTGTCTGGACTGACAATTCAGTAAGCCCAACAGTACAAATATATCTCACTGCATGACATGGCCTTTTGTTTCTCTTGTTATTCCCAGCTTGTATTTACACTTCACTAGTGTAGTCCCTGTTCAAAACATGCCTGTTGTGAACTGGATGATTTCTTGGCCTCTGGTGTTGCTGCAGCTTTCTCAAGAACCTCTCATCCAAACAATTCCCACTCGACACAGACTGTATAGGGTTATCAAAAACGTTAACATTTAAACTCATTATGTGATGCCTCAGGTATAACCAACACTGTTGAGAGAGGGTTAGGGCTTTTTTTAAGTCTTCGACTTTGACTTCAATAAAGAGACTTTGACTTTCATGCCTTTAATTTATAGGGCAGATGAAGATATGACAGGAAAAGAGGAGAGAGAGTGGGCATGCAGCAATGGACGGCAAGCGGGAGTCGAACCCACAGCCACTGCAGAGGACTCACAGCCTCACGACGTGGCGAACACTCAATACCAAGTGAGCTATCAGGCCACCACAGTCTGTAGTGTTAACTGAAGCCATTTTCTCTCTCATTCATGGTCTTAAATGTAGGCAGAAAATATAAAACGACTGAATAACAACACTAGATAGCAGATGGTGTAATGTTACATCAAAAAGAGTAATGCAGAAATTACTTTGAACATAGGGCAATGAAGAAACATTTAGAAAATCACTACTGAGTGAATATACTAACAGAAACAATGCCACCTGTTGATAATCCTAACATATCATGCTTGGGTGGAGACAAAAAGATTCTTTCCTTTATATTTAGAAGATCCATGACATCAGACTGTCACACATTTGTTTCTTCCTATGATAGAGACCTAAAACCAAAGCCTGTATATGTGACAGTACATTCATCTTTTCCAATTAAAACTTATGAACACATCTTGTACCATCTGAATACTACAGTTGTTGCTGTTATCATTATCTAAATCATATGTTTGTACTGGATACTGGATGTTTGTCAGAGCTTACCCTGCGATTTCTTCATGTCCTTTGAAGCTAAAGCACGGTTTCCATGCTGAAAAGGAGTCAAATCTGTTGTCACGTCATTGGGCCTCAACTCTTGCCCCACCGACTTCCAACCAAACGTATTATCACAGACACCTTGACCAGCTTCATATCCACCTAAGGGACAAAAAAACCCACATTGTATTGAACCAGTTTATCACAGAATGCATGGACACGCATAAGCATTTCCATTTTTTTTCAGTACTTCCCAGCAGCATATAACAAGAATTCCTAATGAAGATGGAGAGGCAAGAGAAAATGGATGGATGGATTAACAAATAAAAAATGATTTATTTGTTCAAGTTCATTTTTTTTGCTGAGGCTGACACACTTTCATTATGAGCGTAAGCGTGCTAGAGGCACAACTTAAAAGCGTTGTTCATCCAGAAATGAAAATTCAGTCATTATCTACTCAACCTCATGCTGATTCAACACTGATGGATTTTCACAGGAAACCTGCGTTGCAGAATCTCCCATATTGAAGCGAATGGTGATCAGTTTTCAAACATAACACCCCCCCCCCCCCAAAAAACCAAAAACAAAAAAACAAAAAAACAAAAAAAAACAAACAAACTTGGACTTGGAATACACCAGACAAGCAGTATGGAGGCATTTTATGTTTTTTTTCTGTCTGAAAACTGGTCACCATTCACTTTCATTGTTTGGAAGTGTTCTATGGACTAAAAAACTAAATTCCGTCAGCATGAGGGTGAGCAGATGATGACTGAATTTTCATTTTTGGCTGAACTATCCCTTTAACAAGTACTGAAGCTAGCACGACTGACAGTTTGTTCACAGTCTGACTGAAACTCCACAGAAAAGGTTTCACCAGCCTCCTGCGTACACTGTTTCAACAATTCCACTTTTAATTTACAGCTGCATAATGTTTTTTTCAGCTGGAAATCAAATATTGAAACATTTCATATACAACATTTTTGCAAGCAAGAGAAAACACCCTCAGACTACACCCTCACATTCTGCTGGCATGTTCTAAAAAATGGAAGGAGGCCTGATCTTGTAACCTGACATGCCAGATGGTTTGTTACACAGAACCATCTGGGAAGTCGTCCTTAGAAACTGTTTGGAAAAGGGCAAACACTTTCAAAAAACACTTGGCAGGTGATTGGATGAGCCATCTGTCTATCACGGGCTAACTTCAATCAATCAGCTCAAAGTGATCAAACCGGCTAGAAGAAAAGTGGAAACATCTTTTCCACTAAGAAAAGTCTTCAGTGTCATTCTTTGCTCTTCTTTCAATGAAGAGATACTCTCAAGTTCTGATATAACTGATGCTAACACAGTATCTGTGCTAACCTCTTCAGGAGCTGCCATTGTTTGTTCAAGATGAGTTGCCTTCATGGATGCTTCTCAGTGTAGTCACACCTAAAACCACACCTTTTTGGTGAGGACAAAAACGGATAACTTGACGTCTGGCCAGATGGATTCTCTTGTGACCTTGCGAATCAGCTGCCTCGTAAGGTAAATGGTCTTATATCCACATGAGTGTGTGACACTTGTGGTCAGGGGACACGGGGGACACTGACTGTAGCATCTCATAGTTGGTTATCTCTGGTTAGACAGTCCACTGGAAAGACAGGAAGGAAAGCCTGGTGGAGCTTTCACAGTCACTAGAAGCACTTTTATGAGACAGTAACTGTGTGGGTACCCGTGTTGTAGCTCAGCTAGCAGCTCTACCATGAGAGGCGCTCTCTGTGGGGGAGTGTCAGTAGTAGCAGTCATAGTCATGCTGTTTATCAAGGTATCAAGGTTCATTTATTTGTCATTTTACAACACAGGGTTGGCCAGTGAAATTTAAGTTGTAGCTTTCAAATCCAAACAGACAGATAAAAGCTAATTTTCAGCATAAGACTGTTTTTGCACACAATGTGTTTTGTTACTATCTTACACCAACAAGAATTATGTTGTGCGCAGTATAACAAAAAACACATTTACGGTGTAGTTTCTGTTTAATATTTTAAAACATGCTGTTATAATTCTTATAATCCTGATGACCAGAAGGTGGCTCACCCTCTTCCTGGTGTGTATCTGCAGCAGCGTAGTCATCGCTGGGCACGCTGGCTGGTCAGGGCAGCTGGAGGGCAACACGTCGTACAACGCTGCTGAACCAAGCTCTCTGGACTTCACTCCGTCCTGGCTGGATGACAAACTGTCAACTCTGGATACACGGATGGGACACACACAGACACAGACACAAGACACAGACACACAAAAAAGATAAATCTTATAACTGAAGTAGCAGCATGGTTTCACATTGTATTTCGTTTCATCTTTACTGGGAATCTTTGCAAATCTCACAATTTAATGTTGATTCTTTATTCTTCATGATTTTATTTCAAAATCAATTCTCAATACAAAATCCATTCCACATTTTCAATTTGGAAAAATGTAACTGCAATAATTTGCAAGTATGTTACAGTCCTCTGCCTGCAAAAGAATAATAGACTGAAAGTGTACTTCACTGACCACCATCACTGGCTGAAAGTCTAGATACTCTTTACTCAGAATCAGAGGTTTCTGCTGTGCTGTTACTAACATTCTGTCTGCAGCAGCAAAAAAATACTCTGCTACAGCAGCACCAGGAAAACCCAGCATTAACCAGAACACTGTATGACATATGGCTTTTGAAATGAAGGAGATAGTGAACAGTTGGCTGGAAGTTCTGTGCAGTGTGCCTTGGTTGGCCGGTTTTCTTATTGGTGCAGCAGTTTGGTGCCCAACCCCACAAACATTAGTGTCTGGGTCATGGTGTATGAAGTATTCACAAAAATATGTCACCTTTATTGCATCATAAAGCCTGCATATTGCTATATTGTTTTAATGCTTCACTGAGCTGTTTTAAAGATAAATTTCTGTTTTTACTCGAGACAGACAATAAAGAATCAATCTATCTATCTATCTATCTATCTATCTATCTATCTAGAGATCAAAAAATTCAAAATGCACCCAAACGCTTTCCTTCACTGAAAACAAACTACAACCCTGATTCCAAAAAACTTGGGACACTGTGTAATAAAAAAAACAGAATATGATAATTTCCTAATACTTTTTGACAAATATTCAATTGAAAACGCTGCAAAGGTTTTTTTGTAAATATATACTTATTCTGAATTTGAAATCAGCAACATGCTTTGAACAAGTCTGGACAGGGGCAATAAATGACTGGGAAAGTTGTGGGATGCTTAAAAAACACCTGTTTGGAACATTCCATATGGTTGAAGCGATGTCTACCAAATTAGCATATGACGATGTCCACTGTGAAACATCGCAGATGGATGATGACATCATTGTTTTGAGACTGACTGTCCCATAGCAGAAGAACCGACTTGCTCACTATCTTGTCACTGTAGTCGCCTCCGCTTCCCGCTGTCTCTCTAACAGCAACCTACAGCTGTCTCAGTTAGCCAAAGCAGCAAAGCAGGCAAATTGAGGCGAGGTTCACAACTTAGACCAACAGTTTAAGAGCAATGTATCTCACTGTGTACAGACCAAATATCATTAGAAGATTCAGAGAATCCAGAGAAATCTCTGCATGGGCCCAAAAACAACATTGAATGTCCATGATCTTTGATCTATCAGGCAGCCCTGCAATAAAAACAGGTAGGATTGCATAAAGGAAATTACTGCATGGCCTGTGAAAACCAGTGTCAGTAAACAAAGTTCATCGTAAGTTAAGACTCTAGCATGCAAAGTAAATGCTATAAATTAACAACATCCAGAAACACCGCTGACTTCTTCTTCAACTTCTCGGCTCATCTAAGATGGACTGACAGAAGTCAGAAGACTTGGAAAACAAGCTTCGTTTTGCAAGTGTTTTGCTGCAATATTGTTCAAAACTACAAATCTAACTACTGGTTCTGTCATTGTGTTTAACTGTGGACCTGAAAGGTTTAGGCTCTTGAGCAAAATATTTACATATTGGAGCACCTCAGTAGCCAAATGGTTACCACACATGCCACATGGCTGTATTACCAGGTCGATTCCACCTGGTGACCTTTGTTGCATGTCATATCCATCTCTCTCTTCTGTTTTCTGTTGGCTTCAGCTGTCTAGGCTAATAAAGGTGAAGAAATGCCAAAAAAATATTTACAGATTGTTGTGAAGTGCTGACACTCAGAACTGCATAAACCCACTTAGGAGCTCAGGGGCAAAAAGGAGCTATGGGGCACATATCCAGCCCTCCCACCATGTAATGCCAATCTAGTTTCTGTCACTTTGGCTTTGTTCAGACTGCAGGCAAAACAACAGATTTGTTCTCAAATCAGACGTTCAAAACAGACTGTGTTTTTTGCAAGTGATTTGATCGAATTTGTGTCCAGACATCACTGTGCTGTGGTAACGACAGAGGTGTCAGTAACTACATACACTATTGACAAATCTTTCCAACACAGAAGCATGAGAAATGGAGATAAACTGCACAGAAACCTCAACCCAAAGTGCCAGCAGACAACTTATTTTAGTGTCTGTCCACAAACTGCTGTACTCCATCCCACTGTGCTAGAAGCAGCATGTTCTGCTCAGCTGCACTTTTGTCACTCTGGATTTGACATTGTTGTATGATGCACTGCGAGTGATGCAAAAGGTGCTTTGCAATCAGATTTGAGCAGCCAGAGTGTCTGGACTAAGACACAGCTGCAGAAATAGGGTTGGAATCACATTTCAAGACATGTCCAAATGTGGCTTTCAAAAATTATATTTCATGTGGGATTTTTTTCTGTCAAGACTTTCTAAAAATCAATCTAGATACAATCAAGGTATGCCAGAAAACAGATTTGGCTGGCAGTCTGAATACGGGCTGGTTGATATGCACAAAATCAAGTATCACTATATTTTTGACCAAATACCTCAATATTGAAAGATGTATCAATAATGCTACAATATTGTAGGGATGACTATGGTGCATTCACAAAATATGAACACAATGAGATTACTGATAAATAATCAGCGGCCAGGTGCATATCATAACAAAATGGGTAAAGGCAAAAAACAGCTTAAGAACAGTTAAAACGAGTTAGGTAAGTTCATAAAATGACATCGCTTCACTGTAATGCAGCCTTTAAACCAGGAAAAGACAACACTTATGCTATATCACTAAGTAACAATATCCAAGATCTCAGATATATATTCAGATATTCCCTAGCCCTAGTCTAAATAAATTTATTTAGATTGATGTACTAGGCCTGGGCAAAATAGTTAAAAAAAACTATGACAATGGTGAATTTCATGTTGATCGACAGCATCATTATTGATGAAATGCTGTGTACTCCAAGGGTAGGAAGCAGCTAAGATGATAAAAATTAGACAACTGTATTATCTCTGGGCAATATGGACAAAATCAAATATTAAAATATTATTTACCAAATACCTCAATATCGATATTATAACAACATTGTAGCGAGGACTCTGATGCTTTCACAAAATATTTATACAGTGAGATTTTTGATAATCATCAGTAATACTGATAATGACTAAGTGGGTAAAGGCAAGTCATAAAACAGCCAGAACAGTCTGAAAAGTTCAGATAATTGCATCACTTTACCGTAATGCAGCCTTTAAAAGCACGAAAAGACAACACGTTTGCCACATCACTACATAACTATATCCAAAATCTAAGACAATACACATCCAGCTTTTACAGCTGATATTATTATTAGATTCTGGCACAGGGCCTCAGGATTTGGTTCAGATGTAGGACCAACCTTGAGGTAATTCGATTTATATTGTGCGTGACTCACTGGTGCAACCAAATATACAAATTTCCTCTATCTAATCGCCACACAGTGAACCACTGGCTCCTTAGAGTCTGGGGCCCCACTGACAGAATACTTCATACCTGATGTTACACATCGTGAGGTGAGGTTCGTTAACACATGTGATGCTAACTCGGGAGTCTAACGCTTTCATGCTTGCTGTCGACTTTGATTTATTTCTAGTCATCCCCAAAATACCAAAGTAATACCAACAGACGTTTTATGTCAACGTTTTAAAGAATATACACGGAAGTTCTGTGGGAAGTTGGAAACGTTACAGGAGGGTGGCGTCTTGTCTTCCCCGTGTTAGCTAAGTTAGCTATCGTTAGCCAGCGCGGACGGCAGCTATCTTGGCCATGCTAACCAGCTGCACTAACACGGCTCATAGAGAATTTAGCGCCAATTAAAAGTCACTCCCTTTACTCATCATTCCGACCCATGAGGGTCATTAACGTGTCTCGTGTCGTCTGCTGTCAGTTAGTTGTCAACGCTCAGTGAGTTAGCAGAAGGCTGGCAACATGTAGCTGCTCACTGCTCTCTAAACAAACGGAGCTAACGCTAAGCTAGCGTTAGCACCGGGCTCAGCAATGCGCGAGGCGGGACTGAGAAAACGCGTTGGTTTTGTGTGTACTGCGTGACAAGCTATGACATGATGACAGAACGCATTTAGGCTATTATGAACATGTCATGTTATAGTAAAAAGACAAAGTACCCCCCCTCCTATGTGGCCACAAGTCAATAAAGCAGTACAGAAAAGGCCCAAAGAGTCCCCGGTTTCTTTCAGCCAGCCTCCCCCGAAGCAGAGCACCAACCTGGGCTGCCAGTCATTCCAGTGTGGCTGCAGTTTGTGGGCGCCGCTGAGCCGAGACCCCGAGGCTTTACGGCTCATTACCTTTTAGAGAGCAGCATGACCCGCTGGCAGCGGTAACCGTGGCTCTCCTCAACGTTTACTGTTCACTCTTATGTTTTATCAAGTCTCATAAATCGCTTAGCAACTCGTCGATATAGCTAGCTTTCGATAGTGTCCCTTCTTCTTCTTCGTTGAGGTTGTGCGGCAGTTGGAACCCCTGACGTTGTGTTACTGCCATCTTCTGGTTATAGTTCACTCCTACTGTTGGCATACTCCTGCAAAATTACAGGAGGCCAGAGGCCCCTAATAAATACATATTAATAATAACTTGATTTATCAAATGAAATGAATAAACAATATCATAACTCATATTTCTTTGAAATATTTTATTTTTAAATCGACTTAACTTATGAACAGGGCTGGGAGGGCTACTTTAAAAAAGTATCCCAATACAGTTACCTGTTAAAAAATGCAGTCATTAGTATCACAATATTAAAGTTATGTAACTTGATTGCTTTCCATTACTTTTGGATTATCTCAAAATAAAGTATGATTAAAGCCTAGTGTTTTAGGGCGAAAGCTAACCAAGCTATTTTCATCATTGATTAATTGGTCAGTTATTTTCTCAATTAATTGATTAGTTGTTTGGTCCATAAATGATGAAAAATGATAAAAGACCCAGATCATGTCCTCAAACTGATTTTTTTTTTTATTATTTTAAAATGACTAAAAATGATTAATTGATTCAATTAATCAGTTAGTAATGGGTCGGTTGAAAAATAGATTCAAATGTATGTCCTTGTGCTCCACATATTTGGGCCTGTTTTTCAAATCTTTTCTGATATGATTATTTTAAGTAATGATCAGTCTGTCAACCATTTTCTTCATTAATCAATTAATTGTTGTTGTTGTTGTTGTTGTTGTTGTAAAATTGTAATCCCACTAATAATCCACATTTCTCCTAAATGTAATCTGATCATGTCTTTTTTTTAAAAACTATAACTGCAATGGAATAAAGTTACCTTTTTCAGTATCCAGATTACATAACCCTGTTAGATATAATCTGTAACTCCCCAGGCCTGCTTATTAAATAAATTACCTTGGTGCAAGAATTTACAATAAATCAGATATTCTACAGCACTTAACTACACTTGGGTAATACTTGGAAGAGTTTATACAACATTGACCATAACTGGAACCTTTTCCATCATGCAATTACTCAAAAGTTGGAATGACTCATAAAAAACAACAAACTTGAACATGAACTGCCCCTACCATGAACAGAGCGAATAGCATATTTAAGCTCTTTTAGTACTAAATACACAAATACACAATTATGGGATCAGAGATATCCTCATCTCTGCGTAACTTTAGCTCCTCATCAACCATAAGGAACCAACTATACCAGTCTATATTGGTACTGGCATGTTGATTGATATATGCTCAGTGCTGGAGAAAGGTCTGGCTCCACACATACACATTCTGCTATAGGGGAAAAAACATCCTGCCTTGTTTGCATCTCTTTGGAGCAGTCACAAACATCTTGGGTGGTGCTAAGATCAGGAAGCTGCCACGATGTTGCTGCAAAATAGTGTCGAGGGGGAGCTTGATTTGGTGGAACATTTGCACTTTGGGAGGCGTGCCCATGCATTAAAATGACTACATCACTGCAAAAGAAAATATAACAGCCGTAAGCTTGTTTACATTTGTACTAGTGTGTAGGTGTGTAGGTTGCACCTCAGACATTGTTCTTGTTACCCAAGAACTTTGAAAACATAGATAGCAGATGCTGCAATACCACCTGAAGCAAGCAACCAATGGCGGGACTTTATACCTGCATTGTGCATCTGGTGAATCAGACTAATGCTTATGCGAAACCTTTTTTTGCATAACCTGTAACCAGTAAGGAACACAGAGATAAGAAATGGCTACTGGACCAAGATGCACATGGACAATAACTGGAAATACTAAATTGAAGAAATGCAAGAAATTACCTGCAACCAATGTGGGAAGTTTGGAAGAGTTGCATTAGATATCCTCAGATTTAGACCTGTCAGTGCTTCACAAACATAAGCAAGAAAAATGTAACCAAAGACATATCAGCATCACCCAGAACAACAAATTGATGGGTTAAGAGAGAATGAATGGCCTGTTCTCCAATTATACTATTTACTTAGCAACCGGATGCCCCCCAGTAAGGGTTCCCAGCCTTTGACCCCTAATGCTACACAAACATGAGTGAACAGCTGGATGGTTCAGTGGTAGTGTCGCTGCCTTTGGTTCAAATCCTGATCAGGGGAAGCCTCCAGTAAGGATCCCAAGGCTAAGACCCCCAATGCTACACAAGCGTGAGTGAGAGAAATGTTACCAAAGGCATACTGGCTCAGATGTCACTGATGAGGGACGTACTGACAAGAAGTCGGCTACTGGAACAAAACACACATGGACAAACGGTTGAAGATACTGAATTGAAGAAAGGTTAAAAGGACATTACAGGCTATGTATACTGGAAGTATGAATGGATGGCGGGAAGTATGGATGAGCAGAAGACAGCAGAATGGGAACACAATTGAGCAGCATGGATATACTGAGTTGATTCTGGTGGAGGATTATTTTGCGAGGCAGCTGGATGTGCAAGATCGCGAGATCATGCGATCATGTGAGAATCCATCTTGCCAGGCTTCAATTTTTCCGTTTGTGTCTACACCAAAAGTGGTGCAGCCAATCAGTGTCCTTTGAAGGACCACTGTCAGCTACAGGTGTGATTTTAGGTGTGACGACAGCAAGAGGTGTCCATGGAAGCGACTCGTCTTAAACAACAATGTTCATATTGCTTGTGTTGAAAGAAGTAATGAGTATTTCCTCATTGAAAGAAGAACAAAGAATGGTACTGTAGGCTTTTCTTGATGGAAAAGATGTTTTCTTCTCTTGACCAGCTTCAGCGAGAGTTTGATCTGATTAGTTGAAGTTAGCTTGGTTAGACATGATAGACAGATGGTTCATCCAGTCACCTGCCATGTGTTTTTTGGAAAGTGCCTGCCCTTCTCCAGTTTGTAAGGATGACTTCCCTGATGGTTCTGTGCAACAAACCATCTGGCGTGTCAGTTTAGATAGAGTAGATCAGTGCTAATGGAGGAGAGGGTTAGAAGCCAAGATCAAGAAAGTCTGGCAAACAGAAGTGCAGCGTGGTGTCATGAAGATGGATCCTTGATGGAAAAGAAGTACAACAAGTGAGGCTCTAGAGACTGTGCAAACAAAAACTCACAGCTCTGGCTGCTAGGCTGAAGAGGTACAATAGAGAAGCAGCAGCCAAATAGCTTGCTCTACAAATATACTATATACTAAGCGAATGGATGACTGCCGGAAAGGACCACTAGCACTGCACTGGATTGACTACAAGAAAGCCTACAACTCACTGATGCACAAACTGGCACAGTACATGCCTTATAAAAAAGAATTCACCCACCTGCGCACCTGTTCCCACATTCTTACATCTGGCCTGCGGTGTGTAAACTGGCAAATTTCCACTTATTCCCTGCCAGTCTGTCTAATATGCCCTAGCTTTGTAGCCTTTCGTTTTGCCAGCCTGCCCTCACTTAACTCCTGCCTAATCCTCAGACTGGTGTCTCTCTGCCTCACCTCTTTTTGGAGGAGTTGCCTGTCTGCCTAGTTTTGACTTTTGCCTGTTTTTGACTGACCTGACGCCAGATGGTTTGTTACACAGAACCATCTGGGAAGTTTTCCTTAAAAACTGGTTGGAACAGGGCAGGCACTTACAAGAAACACATTGGATTGGATGGACCATCTACCTATCATGTCTAATGGGCTAAACAAAAACACATATGTCCATTTTTGTTTTTAAGTTTATATGTGTACTTCAAGGATTATCAATCAAACTGGTGTATTCTTTTCTTTTCTTTATTTTTATGAATCTTTTTTTATTGTGCACTCATTGGAATATCAGTGAAACCATGTTTTTTCAATTAATTTTAAGAATGCAGTTCCTTCATATTCTCTACCCACCTTGTTCCCCCCAGCTCCATTTGCCCAACCACCTGCCCTCTTGACGCTGTCCCCTCTCTCTCACCTTCTTCAGTCTGTTGCTCCCAAGCTCCCAACCTTCATTTCCTCACCCACCTCATCGATATCTCTTTGACAACTGGTGGTTTTCCTAACTCTCTAAAAGCAGTCAGAGTAAGCCTCCTAATAAAGTCTGTGTAAAGCAATAATAAATGTGTGTTCTGAGTTTGTCACACTACAGACACATGTGTTATTAATCACCCAGGAGGTGGGGTCGGTTGTGAATTGATTCACAGGATTTATATAGTGTTGGGGGACCACAGCGCCAGCTCCGGTTAAGCTGTGTCTCACTTTGGGTATTTCCGTTACTGTCATTTAGTACACTTTGAACGGTATGTAGTCACTTGCAAGGTGTGCAAATTTCGACGGGCAAGGGCTGTCTCAAATGGAGGACGACCATTGAGTCCTTACCAGAAAGGCCAGTTGCAGCCTTTTCTTCTTTGTGGGTGAACTGAAGCCGGGTGGAGTTTTACTGCCATCCATTAAAACGTCTGTCTGCTTCTTTATTCATTTGTGTTCAATTTCATCTCCTTTAAAATGAACATCCCTTTAATTCTATTTTCTTTTGTTTGCCATCGTTTCTTCTCGGGAGGTTAAAAATACACCATAATCTCTCACCATCTGAAAACGTGCCAAAAGTTGATTTACATTTGATTTTGCGTACCAAATCTTTTACAAACTCAGTCAATAAATGTATTGGTGGCTTTAATCCAATTAAAGTATACTTATTGGTAAGAATACATGCATGACTTATATCTGTATAATTCAGTGTTCATGGTGGCCACTATAGTCACTGTGGCTGCTTCCTGGGCCACCAGGTTCACAAGATTGGTAGCCCCACCTCCTCCGCTACGAAGACAAGATGGTGACCGTTGAGGGCAAGAAGTGTCCAGCGTTCCACACTCGACTTTTTATCCATTTTGAGTAAAACATCCGGGTACTTGCAGTGTACTTTGTTTTGCTGTAAATTTCAAAGTGAATGTACTTATGCACTCAAAACAGGAAGTGTAAGTACAGAAGTGCACAAATTGAGACACAAAAGCAGATTTTTGTTACCACCACAGCCGACATCTGTACAGCTAACAAAAGCTTTCTGAGTGTTCAACAGCAGTTCAACTTTGAAGTGCAACATGGCTGCCAACAAGTATGGCAGTAATATATTAATAGAACAACTAATGTAACAAATTACTTTTTAGTAATAACTAAGGTAATATAAGTACTTTTTAAAGAAGTGATAATTGCAACACTGCAGTCCTGTCTCTTTTCATCCATTTCTTTCTAAAACACTTTAGCATGCTGTCTTCATCTCAGGAAAAGATTAAATCGAAAGCAACTGGACTTGTTTAAAAGTCTTATTGAAGACGTTTCGCTTCTCATCCAAGAAGCTTCATCAGTTCATGCCTGTCAGACTAGTCAGAGCTAGTCTGACATGCATATCTCCGGAACAGTTATCTTGACCCCCAACTGTTAAGCAGGTTTCAAGGCTGGACGCTCAACAGAGACTGCTCTCCTTACTGTCACATTGGAACTCCACACTGCTCGAGCAGCCTACTGGACCTTTCAGCAGTGTTTAACACTGTGAACCACCAGATCCTCCTCTTCCCTCTTTAAGGTCTGGTTGTCTAAGGCTCTGCACTCTCTCTGTTCACATCCTACCTCAAGGACGACACTTACAACTACTACTGGGGTCCCTAAGGGTTTTGTTCTGGGTCCCCTTCTCTTCTCCCTTTACACCAAGTCACTTTAACATCACCACATCTATGCAGTCAGCTAATTCAGTTTTTTTCCCCCGTCTAAAACCCATGTGGCAGCATGAATCACTGTGTGTCTGGCACACAGTTTTGACATCTCTCAGTGGATGTTTGTACACCACCTGAAGCTCATCCTCAAAAAGACAGAGCGTCTCTTCCTTCCAGGGAAGACATCTCCTGCTCATGATCCCCACAATCATCAAGAATTCTGTGGCATCCCCATCTTGGATTGCAAGTAACCTGGGTGTGTCCTTCAGATTCACCCGTCACAACATCAGGAGGTTATGCCCATTCCTTACCCAGGAAATGGTGCAGGTTCTGGTCCAGGGTCTTGTCATCTCATTCCTAGACTACTACAACTCGTTCCTGGTTGGTATGCATGCATGTGTCATCTGACCTCTGCAGCTCAGAAGGCAGCAACCTGGCTGTTCTTCAATATATCCAAGTTCTAGCACACTATGACACTCCTCTGCACTGGTATGCTGCTCAAATCCAATTTAAAACACTGGTACTTGTCTGCCACTTGTCTATGCATTTTGGACAAATTATTCCAGCAGACTATTTAAAGGTTTGAGGATCCTCTTAGGCCCTCCCTTGACTCAGGGTCGAGGACAACTGACCCGGTGTCAGCACTTCCACACTATGAGTGGGGGCCCAGCTACAGTTCAACAAAATCATGACTGTTTGTGGTCCTGGTTCCACAATGGTAGAGCTTGCAGTTGACATCAGGAGAGCAGAAACCCTTCACATCTTCCATAATTACTTGCCAACACTCAGACCTCATAAGTGGGGAGGATTTTGAGCCAAAATGTTTGAGTTTCAGAGACTTTGTTTCCTGCTTTCTGGTGACTTGTAAAGAATGAAAATAACTAAAATAAATAATAATTACACTGCAACAGCACTTTTATGTTGAATATTTTAAATTTTACAGATTAATCCATCCTAGCGTGACCTTGCATCAATCTTTGGCATAAACTAATATTCAACCTTTTTAAAAATTTTATTTGCAACAGATTTTACAAAACGTATCTCCTTTTCCTTTAAAACTTTGCTGAAGAAACAGTAATTCTTCATAGTAAGTGTGGTTTGGAGTAGCTGTATTGTTTTCTAGGTGGACACAGGAGACTTTTACCCACAATTTCCACCAGGCGCGGTTGCGTTGTGTTACGACGCAGCCGGAGCGATCCGTGGCCATTCTAGTCAATGCTTGTGATTCCACCAGAATCCCAGAAGCGGCTCTCTGCTCCACTCCACCTCAAAGATGCACCAAGTCCATTTTTGACGAATGCCACGTCAATTAGCACAGAGCAGATTGAACGGGCAGGAAGTCAGACAAAAAAGCCAGGGAGAATCTGGTTCATTTTCAAAATAAAAGACTTCGTGCAGACTCACGATCCGAAAGACAGACAGAAAAGAAACTATTTAACCATGTAGCCTGCTAATCCATGGTAGAAGCACAAACAGCAAGAAAAGAGGACCTAATCAACAAAATCCGAGCATGTAAACATAATCAGGTGGGCAAAACGCTCCGCTGCTGAAACGCTCCTGAAACACTGTTGGTTGGCATTGCAGCTGTGCGGAGGAAGGATCAGAACCGTGATGGAGACATGCTGTGCTTGGTGGAATCAACTGGTTGGAGTTTATGGGGCTTTCACAAATAGTGTCAGAGACAGGTTATGATAATGAAAAGGAAAATAAGGCGTCAAAATTTGTCAAAAATTGGGAGAAACATAGGAGAATTGTGATCCCTGGAGGAAATAAGAAGAGGGCAATGAAAACTGGGAGTGTACTGGGAAAATAGGGATGGCTGGCGAGTATGCTTCCATCACATACTGAAAATTCATGTATTCAGACTGTACCTTGGTCCATTTAAAAAAAAAAAGGATCTCTCTCTATTTTCTATATCTCTTGTTGTTCTTAAACATAGCACTTGAAGCAGCTAAGCATATTTAATGAAGTTGATGTACTTTCATGATTCTTGCAATTTTCATGTTGTTGTCCACTTGGTTGAAGTCACTTTGGACAAGAGCATCAGTTAAGTAAATGTAAGGTAATGGCAATCACATGACTGCACTAAAAGCAGATGCAAAAGGATATGGGATGCCTCTCAGGCTGCCACCACCAGAGGGAATCAGACTTCTGCAGATAACACTCACTACAGTCCACAGCTGTGGAGAACCCATCCATTTATGGAACGAATAAGTGAATCAATGCAGGGCAATTTCTTTCTTTTTTCAATGATCTTTTAAACAACTGTGTAATACTTAATCATTTCAAATGTAACTTTATGCAGCTTCACTCAGCTGCTTCTATGTTCTGTCATATCATCAACATCATCTGTGAATTAGTAATTTTGAGTCCCAGAAGTGCCCAGATTCCCTGATTTCAGCTCCTTAAACTAAATGTGATGTATGTATGTGTAATGTTAACCTTTATTGTCCCTGATAAGTAACCAACCTAACAGATAAATAAACCACCTGCAATAAAGTCCTGTCTCACATTTGAGAGCAAACACTGACAACATGTAACCCCCCCCACACAACCCCTTTATTCTCATCCCCTCCTCCTCCTCCTCTCCTGCCATTCTCTCCATGTATCTCTCCCTCTGCTGGCTAATAATACCGCTGTTCAAGCCTGAGCATACAGGCCTTTGATGGAGCTGGCTACTCCAGGCCGCCGTGCGTCAGCCATGACGTCAATGCATCCAAACACACAGGGCTCTGTGTGGAGGAGAAGCCTGCTGTGGGTGGGTTAGCCGGGCCTGTTAGCTGCTGCATCTCCGCCCGCTGCTCTGCTCGGTAGCATAGCACAGTGAATGGCATAGGAAAAACAACAACAAAACAAGGAAAAAAAAAAGGCATGAATGGAGTATGCTGGGCACAAGGGAGGGAGGGGGAGCAGCAGGGACAAAGAGGAAGGAGCATGTGGGAGAGAGAGGGTTGTTATAAATTGTCTGCCATTTTCATACTGCACAGATCTGATAGAGTCTTACTGTTCCTCTGATATACAGCTGCTGGTACTTGACACTGTGTTAACACTCAGACTGAAGACAGAGGTTGGTTGCAGGTCTTCATTATGATCACCTACACCATATATTCATATACTATAGATGCCTCTAAGAAAAGTAGTAAGGCCTTTGTTTACTTAGGTGACACCTATAGGATATCTCGTCATGTTGTGTAATTAATTTATTCCATTACAGTTAAGGATAAAAAAAATGTAATCAGATTACAGACACATTTAGTAAAAATTTGGATTATTAGTAGAATTACAATTTTAAAATAAGGAATTATATCCTACCATGCACTGTGCACACAGAGCTGCTAATTGTCCGTTGTTAATAGGTTTTGTATGTGGATGTACACATACTGCTAGTACTACTACTAATAATAATGATTATGATAATAATAATGATAATAATGATAATAATAATAATAAGAAGAAGAAGAAGAAGAAGAAGAAGACATTAAATTGGATTACGCCAGACAAGTAGTTTGGAGGCATTCTATGTTTTTCTTTGCTGGCTACCATTCACTTAAATTGTTTGGAGGATTTTCAGGTGAATGTATAGGAACATATGATGCTATTTTATTTTGCCAATTTTATTTTTGTATCCAGAGCATCCTCACCTCCAGAAGAACTGTGTAGTATGGAAACACAACACAGGAAACATCTGAAATCTACACCATAAGATTCTTCATGACTCCTCTCAACAGACAAACCATCTTTTTTAGCTTCATTTTCACTTTTAAAATATAGAAAAATATTAGAACAAAGACTGCCAGGTTCTGCAACAGCAGTTATGTCTTTTGATGTTCATGTCCTTAAAGGTCCAGTCTGTAAGATTTATGGGGCAGAAAGGAACATAATATCCATAAGCATGTTTCATTCATGTATAATCACCTGACAATAAGAATCTTTTGTTTTAATTTCCTTAGAATGAGGCCTTTATATCCACAAAAATGGAGCTGCTTCTCTTCCATGTTGCACTGACATGTTTCTACAGTAGCCCAGAATGGGCTTTATACAGACAAAATCTCTGTTTACTACCTGTTTATATGACTGTAATCAACCTCTATGTTCATCCTCTTACTCATACACATACATCTATATAAATACTCTTTGCAAAAACAATCAATGTGTAAATCATCAAAGAGACTCAAACATGGCCTTCTTCCCATCATCCCAAACATTCCACAAATTACACAGCCACAAATTGAAACACACGTACTCTTAAGGTTGATGCAAACACATTTTCTCAAATCTTAAAGGGATGGTTCACCCAAAAATGAAAATTCAGCCATGATCTACTAACCCTCATGCCAATTGAAGGTCAGGTTTAGTTTTAGAATACACCAGATGAGCATTATGGAAGGATTGCATGTTTTTTTTTTTCTTTTTTGGTTGTTTCAATTTAAAAACTGGTCACCATTCCCCTAGATGGGAGATTCTGCAGCACTGTTTTCCTGTGAAACCCCACCAGTCTTTTGTGGACCAAAATAGCTAAACGTGACCTTCAGTCGGGTTCAGGGTGAGAAGACAATGACTGAATTTTCATTTTTGGTGAACAAACCTGGGTGTTAACTGTGATGGGGCATAACTTTTTTTTTTTCAGCTTTACTGCTGAAACACTTATCACCTATGACAGAAATACACATGTAAGCATTGGAAAAGGAAGCATGGGGTTTGGTGTAAAGGAGAAGTTCCACCTAAAATCAAAAATGCATATTTTTCCTCTAGATTGTTTTGAGTGAGTTGCAGAGTGACCATCAGTCAGCAAGAGGGTGAGCAGATAATGACCGAAGTTTCATTTTTGGGTGAACTATCCCTTTAAGTTATAACCCCCTCTCTGTCAAAGAAGATTTTGGTGTGTTACCTTTAAAAAAACAAAATGCATTTCAAATGTTAATTGTTCATAATTGCTCTAATTTTAGTATCCACTCAGTGAACTAGCCAGTGTCATAATACACACACACAGACACACACCCCTACACTCAGGCTCCTTCCTCAGCACAGTTACTAAGAGACTGATTGCAAAGAGGCAGTGTTTCCATGGCATCAGCGCGAGTGGCTGAGTCATCTTCACTGCAGTGTGTGCTCTTATACGAGCGCACATGTGTTTGTCTGTTTGTGGATCAGTGTTCATTCATTCATCTTCACACCGTTTTGACTATGATGATTAGATTTTTAAAAACCTAAAGAACGACATTTTCAAAACATCTGTGGAACATTGCTGTCAGGTGATACCGCAACCACCTCACTTCTGATGGGATGAGGCCGATCACTGATATTTCAAGCTTCCCCTGGTGTGAAGCAGTGTATCACTTTCCCAAAATCCACTGCTGTATGTTGCCTGTTCGTCTTGTTTGAGGAATGCGTCGCAGAGCTCCTCATTACTGAAGGAATGGTGGCTCCCCTTCTCTTAAAGAGACAGTAACCTCAAAAGGATCTCATTGTTTTGAGTGACAGTAGAAGGATTGAGTGTCCTTTCCTGGTTGAACTACTGTCAGACATACTACTACTACTACTACTTCTAATATCCAATAATAATAATAATAATAATAATAATAACAATTAGTATTATTATTATTATTATTATTATTATCTTCCCATCCAGCAAAGTTTGGTTGAAAAGCTGTTGAAAGACGGCTTTGCCAGTCATCTAAAAAACCTTGAAAGTGAAATGTGAAAAGACAGACGGACTAAACACAGCTCAAATTTCAACGTCTAATTTTGGGCTACATTTGGTCCAAACTGGACAGACCAAACAAGACCCAAATTTCAACACCTATTTTTGGGCTACAACATTTGGACCAAATTGGACAGACTAAACACGGCCCAATTTTCAACGTCTATTCTTTGGCTACATTTGGACCAAACTGGACAGTCCCAATTTCAACACCTATTTTTGGGCTATATTTGGACCAAATTGGACAGACTAAACATGGCCCAATTTTCAATGTCTTTTTTTGGGCTAAATAGTGGCCACAAACTGACCAGATTTAGCTCAAAAGACAGCATTAAAATTACTTCGGGTGCTCGGTGAGTTCCTGTGAAAAGAGAAAGAACAACTCAAAAGCAAACAAATAACCCAACAAAAAATGCACAACGTATGAGGTCCCCCCCAGCTTCTAAAAACACAAAGTTGTCTCACTCAATAAATAAATTTCTAACTGAATTATATCATTGAAGAAATATATATTTAATAAAAGCCGACTACTTTTGAAAAAACTCACATGTAAACACTTTATGAAAATTTTGTTTTCATGCCCCTATTTAACCTACTCACTGAATCACGTCACCACCTCATTATAAAACTAATTGAGATACGTTTAGTGTTATTATGTCCCCAAGCTAGCAGCTGTTACCTTCTTTTGCATGGCTCTGGCTATGCGAGACTACATTTTGCCCATTGCATTCCACTTCTTTTGCTCTCCACATGGACCCTCTACATGCAACCAAAGCCGCTTAAATGTGATTGGTCAATACTACTTGGGCTACGAATGGAAACAATAAAGAACAATAAAGGTTGCCCACTTGAAATAAAATATGAGACCGCTTTGATTATCAACTAATTGTGGAAGTAATTTTTCATGCAAAATGACAAAAATTGTTGTTTGTGGCCCCTCAAATAGGGATATTTGCTTTGGTCTGTGATGATAACCGCATTACTGCAATACCGTAGTCAAGTGATGCTGACAACGGGTTAAAGGGATAGTAGCATTATTTTTAAGTGGGGTTGTATGAGCTACAAATAGCCCCTAAGTACCGTAATTGCAGTAGAAGACTCTCCACACTCCTCCCATTAGCAACGCCAGCCCATAGTCCTGCTCAGAGATTTCCAACATACAGTGTTGTGAACGGTCCCAAAAAAACGGCCTATTTTCGCGGCCTAAAAGAGGTTTTACCGGAAAAAAATACACAGTTCCATTGTTCGCTATAATAAAATTATGCTCAGCCCCTCAAAGTGCAGGGTTAGCGCCCGCTGATCAGTGTACTACACAGTTACTACGCAGAGCGCTGTAGTGCTCCGCCGATCAGCTGTTTTGGTCAGTGTCTTGGCTTTTTGAGGAAGAGTAGAGATATAATATACTTTTTAAAAATGAGTGATTTTGACAGTGACAGCGAGAATGAAGTGCCATTCACTTTGGAAGCAAGCGGATATCTGTATGAACCGGAGTACACTGAAGAAGAGCTGTTGCAGATGGAAACTGAACGGGCCGAGAGAGAGAGAGGGGAAACATCGGTGGAAAATAACGTTACGGATCGAGAGAGAGTTGGAGGAACATGGTGGTGCCAGTGTATGAACTGTGACCTAATGCCCACGGATGATGAGAGCTATTGCTGCCAAGAGTGGAACTTGGTAACAGAGCAACTACAGGATCTGGGCAAATCAGAGAACTGCTGTCTGCATCACAGTGAGTTGGTGAGGTCCAAATAAAAACTGCGTTTTTCCTGCACTTTGAGGGGCTGAGCATAATTTTATTATAGCGAACAATGGAACTGTGTATTTTTTTCGTAAACCTCTTTTAGGCCGCGAAAATAGGCCATTTTTTTGGGACCGTTCACAACACTGTATTTTGGGAAATCTCTGAGTAGGACTATGGGCTGGCGTTGCTAACGGGAGGAGTGTGGAGAGTCTTCTACTGCAATTACGGTACTTAGGGGCTATTTGTAGCTCATACAACCCCACTTAAAAATAATGCTACAATCCCTTTAAGCTCATTGCTGTCAACACTTCAAATTTTATTTTGAAGCATCAATTTCATGTTGAAATCAATGCATTGATCTGTTAATACATAGCTCTCACTCTTTCCAGAAAGTGTATCACATTAACCTGGAAGTCAGATTCCCATCCTCTTTGTATCAAAATGGATTTCATAAATGATGAACCATATGGCTTAGAAAAGATCACCTATGTCCTAAGAAACAGATATGATGCTTTTTCAAAGACCTGCCTACCTTTTATTGAATATATAGAAACATAACCTTTATCAACTGTGGATTCACTGTAATTTTTTGACCTGCCTCCATTGTAATCCATTGCTAAAAAACAGGGTTGGGTGGGTTACTTTAAAAATTTAGTCGATACAGTTACTAATTACCTGTTAAAAATGAAGTCAGTAACATAACCCAAGTATCACAATATTGAAGTAATGTGTGATCAAAGCTCAAAATGACGTTCTCAAATGTCTTGTTTTGTCCACAACTCAAAGTATTCAGTTTACTGTCAGAGAGGAGTCAAGAAGCAGAAAATATTCACATTTAAGAAGCTGAAATCAGAGAATTTGGACTTTTTTCTTTAAAAAAAACCTCAAAACAATTAATCAATTATCAGAATAGATACAGATTAATTTAATAGTTGATTAATAATAGATTAAACGTTGGTTTATTAGATTAAAAGTTTATCAGTTTTTACAGCTGTTCCTTCTATTGTTGTTTTTAAATCAATCAATTGACTGATTGATTTAAAAACAGAAAATGTTGAAATTTCCACCCAGTGAAGCATATTTTTCACCAGAGGCCATGATAATGAATTGGCAGCTGTGTGCACTGTGCATGGAAGTGTATCGTTCTTTATTTAAAAATTTTAATCCCCATTTTTACTATGTTTACCTGTAATCTGATTACATCTTTTTTTTTATCTGCAACTGTAATGGAATTCAGACACTCCCCAGTAACGCTCAGGTAATACATTTAACAGATGTTTTAGTGACAAGTGTGTCACAATGCAACAAATGTATGTGACTATGTTTCTATTTTAATTATTTATTATTATTATTATTATTATTATTATATTTTATATATTTAGTGAGTGCTATTGTTATTTTATTTTCTTGTCTAACTGAAAACTTGAAAATAAAGTATTTTCCCACCAATTTAGGAAAAACAATTTGTTTAGGGGCAAGTAAAAACTGACTGTGGGCAAGTAGATTTCCGACTCAATTGCCCGGTCTGGCACAAACTTACCTACCCAAAGCCAAAAAAACAAAAAACAAACCTAACGTTGAACTTGTTGTTCCTTGCCTACAGATTCTCCATTCAAATGCAGATGTTTGTTTATAGAGATTACTGTCTGCTTTGCTCATACCGCCCTCCATGCTGTCATGAAACTAGAGGCTGGTGAGAAACACAGAACGTGAACACAACTGTGGCTGTTAAGAGGAAACTCCACAGGGTACTTACTGCATGATGGGCTAAAACTGCCATGCTCCATCAAACCACACCTTACTTTGCAGAACACTAGTTTTAATGGAAATCTGCACCGTGCAACAAGCATACATCCACCCGTCCATCACGTGACACATCCAAGACATGACAGACAAAAATCAGGTAAGACTGCAGACTGCTGGAGCTGCAACATGGTGGTGTTTCCACTGTTTATATGTATCCGACAGTGATAGGCACGCACACACACACACAGCACTTGTAATTGTCATGCTACATTGTAGAGCCCCCTTCCCCCTCTATCCATTCCAAGCAGTGTTCCTCTTTCTCCACTCAGAATCGTGCATTATTAATGTTGTAGTATGTGCACATTGATGTGTGTTTCTGGGGTTTTATTATGCTTTGCTTTGCACTTGACATTTTAAAACCTGCATTTGTTCGTGTGTGCACACTAAGTGTCTGTATTTACAGTGTAAATTCATGAAATCACTTTCTGTTTCAGTGTATATATTTGTGTGTGTGTGTGTGTTGTTGATTATATATCATGCAACGCCCTGTGTGTTGTTCTTGCATGCATGTTGTCCATGGATGCTTTGTGTGTGTCTGTGGGTGTAACTCTTTGTGCTGAAGGGGGTGGGAGGCTGAACAGGCGGGTAGGATTCTATAAATAGAAAGCTCTCCAGCTCGCGGCCTCTTTGGAGAGAGCCACACACACACACACACACACACACAAAGAAAGACATGGAGAGAGTCAGAGGCAGCTGCGCCATGCTCGCCTGGAAGATACAGAACAAACAGAGGAGGAGGAGATGCACTGAGCCATGGCGTCACTTCCTGATCGAGGTGATGCCCATAACAGGACAGACCCCCAGGAGGAGGTCCACGGCAGAGATTCCCAAACTGCTAACATGAAGCCACGTCTGCTTCTGGCCTCACATTGCAGGTTATGGTCTCAGTGTGGACCTGAGCAGCTGAAGCAAAGAGGGGTTTTTTCACTTTCAGATGGATTATTTGAAAAACTTTAAGAGTTCCCAGCTGTTGAAAGAGACAAATTTCAAAATATGAAGCAAATAAATTGAGAAAATTCTGGAAAAATGAAAGTTTTCTTATTCATTTCTTTAATTTTCTTCTGTCCCCTTTTGCCCCATATTTTGGTTCCAACAACAGGTAAAAAAAACCCCACTAATTTATGTTTCTGGACTGTTCATTCAGTCATTAGTTTTGTGTATTTCTGAGTGTATTTATACTAATTGCATTACTTATTAATCAACTTTTCAAATATACACTCATATTTTGGTTTCACCGCAAACATGAACAGCAATACCTCCATACTACAACCCGCCTGTCTGCTGAGGACAGCATCTGATAATAAACTGCAGAAAAATAAATCTTAATATAGAATAAAGTCAAATCTGCTCTACTATTTGAATGATATTAACTTTTTTTTTTCATTTTAAGTTGTTTGGCCCATAAAATATCAGAAAATGTTTTCAGTGTTTTCCAAAGTCTAAGATGATGTCCTCAAATGTATTGTTTTGTCCACAACTCAAAAATATGCACTCACATTTTCACTACTGTTTATCACCTCATCTACCTCAAGAATCTTTTGCACAGACTGTTTTTGTATTGCCACCCTGACAACATTAGTCATCTTGTTCTTGCTTCTTCAATTTCTTTTTCTTTCTTTCTTTGACTTTTTTTAAGAGTTTCATGACCATGGTTGGTTAGGTTTAGGAAAAGATAATGGTTTGGGTTACAATAAGTCTGCTACGGTACCTACGTTACGCTACGCTACGTTACGTTATGACTACCGTGGTTGCGTTGCATTGCGTTGGTGCGTTGCGTTGCGTTATGTTAGTTACTTTGTGTTGCGTTGCGTTGCGTTGCGTTGCGTTGCGTCGTGTCACATCACGTCACGTTACGTTATGTTCATGGTTTGGGTTTGGATTTTTTTGGTCGTTTCCTGTTTAATTTTGTAGTTCTTTCCTTGTCTCTTGTTTCTTCTTGTTTCTTTACTTCCTGTCTTTGTCCTTTCCCATCCTCACTGACTGCCATTTGTTTCACCTGTGTCTGATTAGTTTCTTGTCTATTTAGTCCTTGTGTTTCTCTGTTTCTGCGTCAGTTTGTCATCGCCCTTTGTGTTACCCCTTGTATTTCTGTTTCATTTGTTAGGCTTTTTTTTTAAATTTAACTTTGTGTTCCTACACATTCGGAAGCGGAGGGTAAGACAAGGTGTTCACAATCTGCAAGCTCACCACTAGATGCCACTAAATCCTACATACTGCTCCTTTAAGAGTGTGTGTTTGTATGTGAGACAAACAGACGCAGTCAACCTAAACTCACTGCAGCCCAGTTGGTGGATTCTCTCAGCAACATCAGTGTTCAAGAGCTTTAATCGGGCCTGAAAAGTCGAGCCCAACAAAAACCCAAACCTGAATCCAAACCTGATCCTAATTACGGATATTTTTCTTAACAACTTAGAATCAGCAATGACTAAATTGGTGAACAAAAATTAAAAATAATTAATTAATTAATAATAATAATAATAATAACAATAACAACAAATATATTAATAATAATAAACCCACAGATCTCAAGTTCTACAGTGTTTGGAAGAGGGGCCCCTTGCACAAGTAGCCCGTGGCCCTTAGAGAGCATGTGCACGCCACTGCACGCCGCAGTCACACACATATACATACACATGCGGGCAGGTAGAGCTGTGCTTCATTTACAGTATGAGTGTGTGTGCTGAGCTGCAGAACAATGAGAAGCTGCTGCTGTGGTTACATAAGCAGCAGCAGACAGAGTGAATGTGTGTGCGCGCGCACACACACACACACACACACACACACACACACACAGCGCTGCTCCAGCTGCCCTCTCTGTCCTATCTCTTTAAATGAGACTGAGCTGCTCCTCTCCTCTCCGCTCCGCTCTGCGTGTGTGCGTGTGTGTGCGTGCAGGAGAAATTACGAGACAGAGAGACAGGCCGCTGTGTTGTGGAGGAGGACTAGAAGCGATCGAAAACACAGCAGAGGAGTGATTCAGTGTAGATTTTTGGACGCTCTGCAGAGGAGGCTGTGCGTGTTGGACCGGTTGGATTGTGGACCCGGGTCTCTTCTCGTCTCTATGGGCTCGGCAGGCGCATCTCTCTCCTCCCGCTAGGACATGACGGGCAGGGCTGCCTCCTAATCATTATTTATTTCTCCTCTGTGCGCCGCAGCGTTGGGGAAACGTGATCGAGAGGCAGCGATCAGATCAGATCAGAGATCAGAGCGTCTGATCATGGATTAATGATCGAGTCAATCTGATGTGAGAGGTAAGAGGAGAACACAGGCCGGGGCAGGAGGGTGGGTGTGTGTATGCGTGTGTATGTGTGTGGAGCTTGTGCCTGTGATGGATGATGGATGTTGGGGTGGAGGGTTTACTGCGGCTCCTCGGCTCCTCTCACTGCAGAGGGACCGGGCGGTGTGGGTGATGGCGCTGGCTGCTCCAGCTCTTTGTGTGCGCGGTGGGGCCTGTGGGAGACGGGAGCTGATCAGCCGCATCGAGCTGCGTATTATTAACAAACACAATGACGTCAGCGTCTGTCAGTGACGCAACCTCTCTCCTTCTCATCTGTGCAGCACTATGATCTGTCTTTGAGCAGGTGCTGCTTCAGCCCTGATGTGCCATTAGCTCCCTTTCGCTCTCGGTGGCCTCCATGACATCCCTGTGCGTTATCATGTTAAATATGACAGTTGATGATCTCTTAAACCCCTTAACATACAGTCATTTCCCCCTAAGTAGCTTAAAGGTCGGGAAAACCTTCTGAGTGTGACTGAAAACTTTGGGATTTTCTGCTCTGTAGATTTGGCTGCAACGCATGCGCTTGTGTTTCTTCAAAAACTGGCACTTGAAAGTCTCAGCAGTGAAATTTTGGATTTATGTTAAAATTTCTCATATGATGCTTGGTAAACATATAACACACAGTGTTATTAAACATATTGACAGAAAATAATGACCAGACAATATGATTTAATAACATCTATGAAGCATTTTATGGGTCCAAACACCACTTTTATTCATGTCCCATAACTGTGACCTCAATGTTCAGAAATGTGAAATTAGTTAATAAAATTACACTCTGACATTAATTCAAATGTAATACTTTCATATAAATATTACTTTATACCTAGCTAAAAATCGTTTTTTTTGTTGTTGTTGTTGTTTACTGATCATTTATTCACTATAAAAAAAAGTAGTCGAGAACAGCGCACTGCGATAGATTTTTGAGTTTTGAGCCCAAACTCTTAAGTTTTGAAATAAACTTTAAAAAGTTCTGCTGACCTATAATCTTTAGTTGAAATAATTGACTTTTCTTCTTTAGATAAACTTGAATCTTTATTTTCAGAAACAAAAAATCAAAAAGCTGAGCTTTCACTTCAATGAATTCACTCAGTATTTTTTTTAAATACAATGTTTTGAGTTTCTAAAATTCAAAGCTTGAAATTTAGAAGAAGAAAAGTCAGTTATCTCAACAAAAAATCAGTAGTTGGTTTTGGTTGTAAGTTTTCTCAACTTTTAATTTTTACAGTGTATGATTATTTTGAATCTAAACTCGTCCGTCCCACACTTTTGTGTCCTTACTGCAATGCTGAACAAAATCCACAGTAAACTGTTTCAAATCCAAACAAATCTACGTCCTGTGGAAACATAAAACTCGGTCATCTTAAATGAGATGTTAAATTTGTCTCAGTGGTCAAATTAAAGTCTTGTTGCTCCATATGGTCGTCAAGGAGAAACTTTGAGACACCTACGAGCTCAGCAAAAGATCTCCTGCTTTTCTTTTGCTCTTTTTTTCTCGTAAAGGATGGTTTAAGGAAAAACAGATGAGACTTAATGAGCTCAAATAAGAATATAATTTATTTCTGATAAGACAAAAAAGATGATTGTGAGAAACAAAATTGTGTTATGCTTGGGGATATGAAATGGTACCTCTGGCAGGAGGGCCTGAAGACTAACTTCTCTGCAGGTTTCAGTGTGTACACCTTTGGAGTAGTCGAAGCTGTAACTCCTTGCACATGTGCATTGCAGCAGTAAGCGTGATTTCTTATTTTACATTAATTTATCCCATTATGATGTCCTGGAAGCTTCTTGTTGGCAGCACACAGAGTTTATAGTTTGAATTTATGACATTTTATATGAAACATTAAATGTGTTGAAATTATGTCTTCGTGTAGACCAGATTTCACCTTCTAGTGAGATATGACTGTGGAGAAATGCCTTCACACTAATTAATATAGTCTCTCTTTGAACCTACAACTGAACAAATTATCAGAATCATTTAAAAAGTTTGTGTTTTGTGACACTTTGATATTGTAACCACATTTCAGCTAGTTGAAAATAGGTTGAAAAGACTGAATATCACCCAGTTTTCAGAAATCAATGTTGAAATTCTGGTTGCTGGCTAACACTTAGTTTAGCTTAGCTAGAGTCATCAGCCAAGAGCCTGAAACCAAAATAAGTCCACTGCAAATAAACAGGAGATTGAGAAGAAATTTCTAATGCTGACATTTCGGAATGTTGAGCTTTCAAACCCTTGAGCAAAAGATTTCCAAGAACACAGATGTCATTAACTTGGCATGTGAAAACCAGCAGGTGGAAATCAGAGTGAGAGAAAATGAAGAAAGCGTGAAAAGGATCCTGTACCAAGTGTTGCATCTGTAACAGAGAAGTGAGGCTGCTGAGCACCAGCAGAAGATGGAATCTACATCTGTATGGCATGAAAGCTTCGATTGATAAATATTGCAATGTCTATAAGTGCTGTAAGAATACATACATAGAAAACACGTAGGGCCAATTCCAGCGTTTTGTCTCTACAATTTTTAATTCGGTTTTAGTCTCTTACTAAAAATATTTAGTGACTTTTAGTCACATTTTAGTCTTTTGACTTTGTTTTCTTTTAGTCAAGATTAAGTCAGTGGAACTTTAATTTTAGACAAAATTTTAGTCATGTTTAGTCATAATCTTTCATGTTGATCTCTTTAAATTGTTCACTTCATTCAAAACTGTTTATTCTTTATCCGTAAATAAAGTTCGTTCATAGATTGGATAGTGTGGATCAGCAAATTACTTCTCATTGTTACATCTATCCCCAGCTAGTGTTACAGACCACCCTGGTGGGATAGGCACTGTGTATCAAAGTCTGACAAATCTAGCATGAGCAACTATGCTCAAGCAAAAATTGTTACTACCATCCCAGGTCTCCCCCATCATATACGAATGAATGTGGACGTCAATAATGGTTAGATTGTGCTCTTTAAATGCCACATCTTTCAAACTAACTTTGTAAGTCATCATAAGATCATCAGGGTTCATTTCTCAAACTTGACAAAGCTCATCCAGAAGGGTGGTCCATTCAAGATGGTGACCGGTATGTTTGGTAGTGAGCTCGCAAACTACATATTGTACCAAGTTGGAAAGAGGCTACTGTTTGTAGTTTCTAGCTTTTGGGGGGGACTTATGCAAAATGTGGTTTGGAGGCTTCATTTTGTGACGGGGGGATTCCAAACCCTCTGCTTTTCCATACACACACTGCTGACTCGGAAGGTGTGTCTTTGAACTACAGATGAGTTTAGCATGAGTCGCACAGCTGTACAATGTCAATTTAACACTTCATTTCCTTTTAAATTCTTCGCTGTAAATGTCCCCTGTTATTTTGTTATTTAAAAGCTTTTATTATGAAACAGAAACGACAGGAAATGGGTTTTTACCAGCAGTAAACTTGTTTGGCAGAAAAGGGGGTAGTCACAGTTTAGCTGCAGTTGGCAGGATGTTGCCACAACCCCCTTGGAGGTGGGCTGGGTGTTCTTTGGCCACACTCCAGTGATTGTCCATCTCATGCTGAAATTGGCACAGTTCAGTGCGCTATAAGAGGTAATGGAAAGGCAAATCAGTGCGGCACAGTTTGACTTGGTACAGCCAAAAGTGACAATGTAAAAGCTCACTAAGGTGGTCCTGGGGCATTACAACATTAACATTTTAATGTATCGATCTAGAGAAATTTAAGAAAAAAAAATCTACATCAGGAAATTCTTGAAAACTCACAACTTTACAGAATCAGGATTTTTGCTGGGCTTCCATAATACAAACATAAATAAATACATAAGTAAAAATGTTTCATTGACAGACTTATAACGCAGATCTCTGTCTGTTCCTTCATACACTTCACTGATACACCATAGAGTTACAGAAAAACAAGTGGCTTTGTGATCAAAGAAAGTTTTTATATCACATCGACACTTTCCACACACACACTCTCTCTCGTTTTAATTGTCTTGTGCTCTGCTGTGAGTTAATCAGGCAATCAACGCTGCATGTTACATTACCTCTCCACTTATCTGGACACTGCGTGGGGGACCCCCTGGTGACTTCAGGGGCCCTATGCAACTGCATAGTCTGCATATAGCAAGAAACAGCCCTGCTAACATGTGCATTTAGTGAGCTGACTAACTAGCAAGAAGAAAAAATAACTTTTTGTATGAAACTGAAGATAAAATGATATTCATGTGAGGTATCCTCGTATCCATGATATATATATATATGAAAGCAGAGCTGGTTAGAATCAGTGGGGATCGAGGGATTAGCCATGAAATCTTTGAATGAGTCTAGGGTCAAGTTTATTACTACTGGTACAACTGTAAACAATTACACTGTAAACACAGTCAAAAACAACAACTTTAGCACATATGAATGAACACATTAAAACATTGCTATAATTGAAATATATGAGTAATTTGTTCACGTCTGAAAATATGACACAATTGCTATTTGATTTCATTGATAGAAAGTGGCTTAAGTTATGGAAAAATAATGGTATGTTCCATTTGTACTGGGAAGTCAAGATTTCTGAGGTCCCACTTAGAAATTTCAACTGGAACACCCCCTGAAGTCAGATTTGCAGCTCAGAAAAGACAAACCTCAACAACCCCGACCTCAAAAGACCGCCAAGATGGCTGGCCCACACATCAACAGCAGCGAAAGCTGTGGTACATACTATTTATTAGCACTTCTTTCTTTATTGTGTCTTTTTAAATCAGTTGTACGCACAGCACTGTCCAGGTTCTATCTGTGACATGTGACATGTTGTAAACGGTGTTTGTATGTGCAAAATACTGCGAAAAGCGTTGTTGACTTATTTAATTTCTTTCTTCTTTTTTTTTCTTTTGACTTTCTGACATTTTTATTGGAACGCCACCAACTCAGGTGTGATGTCATTCTCAGCTCCCACTTCCAAGCAGCATAAATTCAATAACAAAAATCATAGGACATTAGAATAACTAAAATTAGCAACTACCAAATTTTATCAACTATAACATAATGCTCAATCCAGTTAAAAACAATTATTACAGCCACTCTGTGTTTAAAATAATATTTGAACACAGGTTCTGTATTAAAGCTCACCTGCATGGTTCCGTCATCCGGTGACACTCGTTGGTGTTTGCGATCTGGGGGAGGTGAAGGTGTGAGTCAGGCGGCCTGCAGGTCAGACTCCTCTGGCAGGCGGTCTGTCCTGTGGGTGAATGTGGGCAGCGGAAGGAAGAGGAGGACTGAAATGCAGACAGTGGAGGCAGACAGGGACTCTTCAGTGCTTTATTGACAAAAGTGAAGATAACAAAGTTTACAGGCACGGGTAGAAAGTCCACACAGAAGTAACTGATGACCCACAGGTGAGTGGAACAGGGCAGCAAAAGGTGCAGGCAGGTACAGATACAGGTTGCAGGGTTCAGGTAAAAAGATTCCAGGTGACAGGTTGCAGAGTACAGATGTAGGTATCTGGCAGGGAATGAATGGAAGGAGGCTGGTTGGCTATATGCTGCATGGCTGATGAGGGAAAGTGGAAACAGGTGAAGAATGACATTCGTATTGACTGAATCTACATGAAGCGCATTACTTAAGCTGACTTCAAACGTTCTGTGTTCCCTTTGAGTAGCGAACCAACAGTAAGGTTGTGGGATTTGCAGAATTTTCCACTATAAACCTTCTTTTCTGGTAATATGGTTAGATTATCCAGAATGAGAAACAGCAGACATCTGCATCTCTTATTCTTTCTGACTTGTGGTCAATAAAGGACCAAACTGCAATCCATGATTGATCGATCCTGGTGCCACTTACACTTTATATATGTATATGTATATATAAATATTTAATTGGCAGAAAGTTGATTGGTTCACAATAACACAACCAACTGTGATCATAATGTTTATCCACATTATGATCTGAGTGAACACTCTCAGATCGTTTGGTTAACGAAAAAAAAAGCTTGTTGGATTGTACTGTGTGGGAGGAGCTTCATCATGACATGATGGATAAAATAACAACAGTAATTACTGAGTACAAAGATAATTATGTGGCGTGAGTACTACCATGGCATCTACAGAGATACAAATGCTAATGAGATGTACAAAACTTAGGATGAAAAACACATTATAAATGCAAGAAAGGTCAGGAATCAGGGAAAATATGAACCAAAACACACAGAAAAAATGGGAATTACCAGTTATAATGCTACTCTTTTGCTACATATTTTTCCAGTAGTGTCATCAGCAGGGCACTGAACCTTATAACCTATAGCAAGCCTTCTCTTTGTGTCATGCTGATTTCTTCCTAGCAGTGTTAATTTTGACAGCAATTTTTTTTTCTTCAGTCTTTTGACTAAAATGACATTTAGTTTTAGTCATATTAACTCATCTGAATTGTGTTAGTATCAGTCTACTTTTAGTTTACTGAATATCATAAGATTTTAGCAGACTAAAATCTAACAGATTTTCTTTTTTCTTTGTCTTTAACTTTATTTTGCACAAAGTCTGTCTGACACAATCTCTATTTGGTCGTACAGGACAAAAAGACTGAGCGATTTCTGAACCTTTGACATGTAACAAAGCAAAATAAATAAATTCATTAAAAACAAATCTAAATCAAGTCTAAATCTAAATTAATCTTCTCATTCATGAAGACTAAGAGGAGTGGTCTGGTCTAAATCTACACCTGTGGATAATTTTTTGGGCTTTTATAATCAGACTATTTTACATCATTTCTATTTTTTTTTTTTTTTTTTTTTTTTTTTTTTTTTTTTTTTGTCCTGCAAAATAACTCCAAATTTAATATCACAATATTCTAAACTGGGTGAATGAAGGCCCAGTTTCGAAACAGTTTCCAAAAAGATCTAGTATAATTAACAAAAACCAAGTGTTCTAAAGTTTCAATATCAGACTCACAAAATATACAATTATTTTTCTCAATATTGAATCTTTTTCTTAGAAACTCATGACAGGGACATATATATCATTTGTAATATTAAAATGAGTCTTGTTAGCTTGCAGTTACATAGGAAGAGTGGGATATCTAGTTCTGAGTCTAATACTAATCTCCTCAGGAGAGATTCAGATTCAGAGAGTCATCTTTTTTAATGGTAAAGGAAAGATTTCAGAAGTGACGGTGCCTCTTACTTTTGTTTTTACACTTTTTCTCGTGAAAAGCAAGTCCACCTATACTGGGATCAGGAACCTTTATTATAAAACAACAGCCTCTTTAGGCCACAAAAGAAAACAAAAACTCCATCCGGAGCCACGACTATTTTCCTCTGAGACTTTTCTTTTTTTGCGGGGGATTTTGTACCCTTAGCAAACTTAGGGAGACTCAAGACTAACCACCAACAAAATAGAAAGGAAAAGGCACTGAGACATAGATGTAGGCTGTGATGTATGATTTTGCAGTTGAGTCTCTGCAGATGCAAACACCACCACACATTTCTAGAGGGTCATAAGCAATGATTGAAAGGGATTATATAATATCACTTTATACATTGTTGCCTTTAGGAAAATGCTGCAAATTATACCGTTTAAGGCATTTCATTTATGTTGTGTATAAGCTACACATTTTTATAATTGGGGAATGCAAAAATCACCGTTGTCCTACAACAATGATAAATGAAAATTAAATAACAACATTCATTTCCATATAATTTTTTGTCAAAGCAATAAAGAGCCACTGTGTAGGGGAAAAGAGCCACATGCAGCTCTGGAGCTGTAGGTTGGAGACCCCAGACCTATACAAAGCAAAGGCAACTGTGTGACTAACCCATTATAAGTCAATATGCCCTTTACTATATTTACCATTACTTATGTAACTGCCTCGATAACCACTGAATATTGTAAACAACACTGCAACACAACTGCTCCTTTCTCCCATCGTAAGTCGCATTAAGTATACTACATTTCTTCAAATGTGCATTCCTCTTTTTGCTATGTCCTGTGCATCGTCCCTGAGAAGAAAATGCTGTGATTTTACCATGTAAACAAAGCATTCTGGTGCATCTTCTGTTCATGTTTTCTGCAGACATTGCTACTTTTACTTTTACCTTAGTATGTAAGTAAAAAGTACTAAGTAAGGTACTAAAGTAGAAATAAAGAAAAAAGCACTAAGAAGGTTACTACAGTAAAGGTATAGTACTTATAGTATAGTTGCTTTACTTTGCTTAATACTTTTACTTTAGTACTTTATGTTTATGTTTAGTACTTTACTTTTACTGAAGTAAAGGATTTGAGTACTTTTTCCATCACAGCAGGTCACAGAATCTGATGGGTCACCAAATATGGTGTAACACCGTCACTACTACTACCACTTATTTTGCTGAGTCACCAGTTGACATGGTCACTCTTTAAATGGGAACACCGCTGGGTCTCGTTTCATTACGTTATCTTTTATTTCCCTTGGAACGTACGACAATTATGCACGTTGAGATCGAACAATACAGATGCAGTGGGAGTTAGCCTTAACGCAGCAAAATGATTCTGAACTGTAACATTAAAGCTTGAATTGAATACACAATTCACTGAAGTTAACATTAACTGACGTCCTAACATTCTGGTACACTTTCCATTATAAACAGGTTGGGAAAGATTTGATAGGTTACGTTTGCACACCCTTCAATTTGATTTGGCAGGTTAACCTGATTGTGATTGGCCGAAAGACTTGTGCAGCTCAGCAAAGACGTTTTATTGTGAAGAAGATCACGACATGACGACAGCTGTCTGGTTTCACTCCAGTCTGGGAAACTGTGCTGATAACTTGACCCCGAGGAGTAAACTCTGCCTCGTTTTGTTAGAAACAGTGTAGCCTGCCGACAGCAAACTGAGCAGAAATAGCTGCTGGATTTGAGGGGTTGCTGATTTTCCATCTCTCGTGGTGATTAATCCTTCCTAGCATCATTCCAGGTGATCATGACTTACATTTGGCCCAGCAGGGAGGACAGTGTCTCAGTCTGTCAGGAGTGATCAATCGAAGCATCAGACACATTGATTAGACTGTGTGGGTCATGCTGGTCTATTCTTTACCGAATGAACCATGCTGTTTCTTCACTATTACACTGTGTCAGACAGAGGCCATCCTAACATCACTCCCATCATGCATCTGTAGCATTGGGCTTTCTATGATAGCTTGTTTGTAGTTCAAACTCATGTTCTTGGGAGTTGGAACTTGGCAAGTTTTCTCTTGCTCTGCAATGTAGTGAAATACTTTGACAACTATTGCTATGCTCAGGGGCGGAGCTAGATTTAGTACTGAGGAGGCGGAGCATTCTCAAGGGGCCCTGTCACCGTCCTCTGGCTCTCTGGCTGTCCAATGAAGCTGCTAGACGGAGCATCCACGTTTCAGAGGTGTTTTTAGGTTGTAGTGGTGTTTGACACTGAGACCGCAGATCAGACACACCCACAGCATTTCAGAGCAGAGAAAACTGCTCATTTTTTCTTGATTTTGAGACATAATTGTATATACTTATCATTCAAATTTGGCTGAGTGGTTAATAGCACGTTTCTGTGATGTGACAAACTCACAAAATGTGACAACACACATTTATTGCTGCTTTATAGTATATTTGATGATGAGTTTCATTCATTGCTAACCTCACCAAACAGTATTATCTAAGGTTGCTTTCACACCTAAAAGGTGTTAATTTTTTGTTCACATTTGGCTGTTTACTTTTGGTTTCATATTACAGTGGACTAAAGTACTTTACATGTCATACCTATGTCCTGTCATCATAGTGTCCCCCTATATTCGACATTGATTGGTTTGTAGATGGGCATGCGTCTGACATTGGTGTTTTTACAGTTCGGTGCATTGTTTTTCCTTCTTCCACCTCTGAAGATATCTTGCTGTAATTAACTGTAATTGGTCTGAAAGTCTGAACCATCTAAGAGATGTTTTCACACTAGAAAGAAACCAAACCATTGTTCAGTTTGATCAGGACGGAGACCACCTCTTTTTGCTGGACCAAAACCTGGCTTTGTGGGCTGGACTGTGGTCTTGGGGAGGTTTCACACCTGTAATTTTGTTCCAGATCAAACTGAAAAGTCTGAAAGTGTGGACCAAATAATGTAGATATGAAAACACCCTTAGTCAGTGAAACTTTTTGTTCCCCTGTCTATGCAGCTTTCTTTTAATCCTCAGCTTTACAGACTGAATCACTGTGACGTTACTTCCGGGTCGAAAACTGTCAGTTGATTTGAATCATGGAGATCTGTAAAATCAGCAGACTTGTTTATTCCTGCTGTTATTTTCAGCTGTAATTGTGACGTTTAAAAATCTATAGTTAAACACTGGTCTGACGTGTCTGATGTTTCTGCTGTGATTATTTTATGTACTGTGTTGTTTTGCTACCATCTTTGATAACCACCCAACAGAGACATCTCACCACTAACTCATGCTGAAATATCTGTGAAACCGGGCACTATCCAGGCGCAGTCCACGGACCAAACCACATTTCTCTCCCATTTATGTCCTCGTCTTTTGGTTTATTTTTTGTACTCAGCTCCAGCATCTGGGTCTGGCAGCAGTTTATGCTGCATAATGACACCAAGAACCTTCCCTTAGTTTGTGTCGATCAGGGGTGTTTCTAGATGCGGGTCATAAAATCTTAATGGCCCCATTACAATACCCAGTACGATTGGTTATAATTGTGCATTGTTTTCTTTTGTCTGTACCTTTTGTTTTTTTACAATTTCTTTTTGAGGACATACAGAATAAAACATGGAGGTTTTATATTATATTTTAATGGCGCTACTTATCTTTCAAATGAAATTTCAAACACGGGAATTTAAGAAACTGTAATACACTGCAATGTGAGTTATTAAAGTAGATATGAGAAATGGTACATTAATATGCACATGTACATGCATGTACTTCATGCAACCCCTGTATAAGTCAGTGCCCCACTTGGGCCCCCCTGGTAAAAAAAAAAATCTGGAAACACACCTGGTGCTCCTGAATCAGAGAAATAAAATATTATTTTCTGACTGTCTCACAGCAGTTATGTTCTCAGCACAAATAAACACCTCCCAACCCCCACATGGCCGCACAACCCTGTGCTAATCACTGGAAAGCCTGATTTGGTCTGGATATAGTGTAACTGTATCTCGTTTTGGTTAAAATCAAGCTGTTTTTTTTTTTTTAATCTATGGTAAATGTTGATGAAAGCATGAAGCAGTTATAGACGAATGAGATGCCACCCATTCATGAGAATTTGGACAAATCATACCCTGCTTAATTCTGTCATGTAATTCCATTAAGTTCTCAGCTGGTATTCTACTGTCATTTTAAACAATGTTATAGTGTCAGCATGATAAAAAAGCATAGCTTTTAAAACATTTGTCTCTAAATCATGTGGGGTTACATTTACTGTCACAGTAACATGATGATGCAGCAACTGGGTGTCAGGTTTAGTGCGGAGCAGCAGTTTCTTTGATATTGGAGTGTTCTGATGATAATAGTTCTGGAAATGCAGATGAGGAATAAGTGTTTGTGCCATTTAAGACAAAATGGATGAGAAAGACAAAGCTAGCATGTGACATTGTTGAAGGTGCTATCCAAGCAGCACAAGAGATGCATGTAAATGAGTTAATCCAACTGCCTCGACCCTGGGAACATGCAACTAGTTTTCCTGGTTACAACTTCTTTCCTGGAAAACCTTCAGCTGTGTGGCCATGGCTGAAAAAAGGAAAGAGCTGCCACGACTTCCAAATGTTGATGGATGCTCGAAAAGGTTTTTTTTTTTTCCCCAAAACAGAACCGCTTCAGCTGAGGAACTCCCACAAAAACACTGGAAACGCCACATCTGTCCATCCACGCTCGACCGCAAAACAGTGGAGTGTAGACAAACACAAGACAGTGACTGATTTTGTAATTACCATGCTGGCTTTGTAGGTTTTGTAGGCAGTAGTAGTGTATGAGTAAAATAGTACCGTAGAAACATGGAACATAACAGAAAATGCTGAAAGGAGCATTAATGGTCAGAAATCTACTTGCCCAATTTCTACTTCCTCGTACAAACTGTTTGATTTATTAATGATTATCAGATGACATGTCATTATGTATAGTGACAATAAATGTGTGTTCTGAGTTTGTCACACCACAGAAATGTGTTATTAACCACACAGACAAATTTGATGATTAAAAAAATGCTAAATTTATAAAAAAAAGTCTCAAAAGCATGAAAAAATGAGCAGTTTTCTCTGCTCTGAAACACTGGGGTGTGTCCACTCTGCTGTCTCAGTGTCAAACACCACTAAGACCTGAAAACACTCTAAAACATGGACGCTCTGTCTAGCAGCTTTACTGGACATGTCCAGACATGTTTGAGCCACCAGAGCCAGAAGAGTTTATTTAGCTGAAGATGGAGAAGAATTTTCTCAACCGTGAGGGAACACTTTATCCCTGAGTTTATCACTTACACTCAACATCAACACATCTGGAGATATGTGGTTTTCACTGGGCAGGAAGGGTATGAAGTGTAGTGTAATCTGAAGTAACAAGTAACTAAAGCTGTAAGACAAAGGTGGTGGAGTAGAAAGTACATAATTTGCCTCTGAGATGTAGTGGAGTAGAAGTATGAAGTAAAATGCAAATACAAGTATAAGTACCTTGAATTTTTAGTTAAGTATAGTACTTGAGTAAATGTACTTAAAATGTGTGGGTTTTTTTATTTCCTCTGATTTCTTCCAAGTTGCTCCCTGACAGACCAGTTAGTATGCTACACAGAACCAGCTGGAAGATCGTCCTTTGAAACAGTTTGGAAAAGGGCAGGCACTTTCAAAAAACCACAATGTGTGATGTGGTTGGATGAACCATCTGTCTATCATGTTTCACACAGGCTAACTTCAACCAATCAGATCAAACTCTTGCTAAAGCTGGTCAGGAGAAGAGCGAAAACATCTTTTCCATGGAGAAAGCCTTCAGTTTCGTTCTTTGCTCTTCTTTCGATGAAAACAATACTCTCCAGTTCTGATATAACTGATGCTATCACAGTAGCTACGCTCACGTCTTCAGGAGCCACCATTGTTTGTTTGAGATGAGTCACTTCCATGGACGCTTCTCGCTGTCGTCACACCTAAAACCATGCCCATAGCTGCCAGTCGTGTCCTAGGGTACTGATTGGCTGCACCACTTTTGATGCAGACACAAATCGAATAACTTGAAGCCTGGCGAGATGGATTGTCGTGTTGCAGGACCCAATCTCCATGCACTGTTTGAATGTTTGCTCAGTTCAAAAGCATCGTTTCATGCTGCTTATTGTCTCTGTGGTGTCCAGCAGGCTGTACAACTCAAAGGTATTTTTTTCCGAAAGTGTGGAGTTGATTGGCCAGCAGCTGCTTACCATTCGTGACAGTGACAGATGCTGGCTGTTTGACTCAGTGGATGGTATATCTCCATTCATTACCGGAAGGCATAGTCTGTTTTTACACATTTTACATTAACATTTTACAAACATGTACCCATGTGGCCTGTTATTGAATGCCGAGTTAACACTGTATTCATTGACACTGATGGAGGCCACACAGCTGCAGAATCTGTTACCTCACCATCTCATTCTTAATGCAAAGATACAAAGAAGGATCACACATCAGAATGACTGAGACACAGTTTGAGTTTTCTTTGAATGAGAAGGATTCTGGTGTCAGCTGAGTGCTGTAGGGCAGAATGGGTTTTTTATGGGATCATTATTGAGTTTTTCTCAGACATTAACCAAAAATAACCAACACGTCCTCATACCTAAACACAAGAATAGGTCAAATTGACAATTACTGCCAAAATTACATGAATCACTGGTGGAGAGTACAGGCAGCAACAGCTTACTGACTTAACTTTGTTACATAGGGCACATGACATTATACATGTGGTTTACGTTGTAAATGAGCTGCAGTTTAGTTGGGCTTAGGCATTAACACAACTTGGTCACTCAAAACTTTAAATAACTCCTGTGCTTGTTGGAGCCATCCATTCACCACACCTCCTCTTAACGTGGACTTTCTCTCTCCTTATACTCCTCCTTTCATATTTACTGAGTCCACTAGAAGGTGCCGTCGAACAATAAACCGACCTATCAGTTGAAATAAGCAGCTTGCACTTTTGACTGGCATGCGTTTTTCTGGTGAGGACGGGACTTTTTCTTTCTCTTTCTTTCTTTCTTTTTCTTTGCATCTTGTACCATATTTTACCATTTGCATTTTTTTCCCATATCAAATTAATTTTTTTGTATTGCTACACTCTTTGCTAAACTTTCCAAGTGAAATGTCCTTGTAATTGTTGAATTCCTCCAAAAGACATTTTTTGCTGGTGTAAACAGCTGAGCGGTTGGATGCGGACATTCGATCTGCCCTTTTTTTTTAAAAGGTCTTAATTTACCCAGAATTCATTGTGCTGTAAGTTAGTCAAGAACTAAACTGCTTTATGCAGCTGATGAATTTAGATGTCTATCTGAAACCTGTTATATATAAGCTAAAGTCAAAGTCTATCTTTAGTCCGTCGTAGATGTGATAGACAGATGGTTCATCCAGTCACCTGCCAGTGTTTTCTGAAACACCTGGACCTCCTGAAAGTACCTCCACAGAATACTGTCTCATTTTGAAAACACTGTTTCCGTGTTAAAACGACTTGTATCCACACTAGTGTGTGTATGAACTCTGAAACCTGCTTGCGTGAATCATTCTGATGCACATGGTGGGGGCTGTGATAGTAAGCTTGACTCTCTCCCTCTGTAACACATCTTTGATTTGTCATGACATCATTAGTCCTAATGATACTGACTTCTTCCCTGTTAACTGAAATGTAGCTTAGTGAAGGTTCACTCCCCTGATCAAATCTACACCCCTGTGAATAAATGTAGATCCTCAGGTAGGAGGTCTGGAGTCATCCATAGTAATCTTTGTGCTGCTTCAGAGGAAATATTAAGCAGCTTTGTGTTGTGATTTATTCACCTCCCAAGCCAAATGATCTTTGTATCTGTCTCTAATTGTGCTGATATTGATGTTTAAAATGTGTAATTACAGAAAAAGTGGGATGACTGAAAGCAGAGGTGGCAAAAGTACCATATTCTGTACTCAAGTAGAAGTACAGGCACTTGATTTAAAAAAGACTCTAGTAAAAGTAGAAGTACTGATCCAACTTCTTAACTCAAGTAAAAGTGAAGCCTCTGAAATGTACTCAAAGTAATTAAAAAGTTGTCCTTTGAAGGATATTTCTACCAGCTGTTTCTGTCCAAAGCTAACTGAACCTCACTTTTTCTCCATAGTAGACTCTCCATCTTTGTCTGTTGCATCTTGTTACATTTTTTTAATCTTATTTTCATCTTGATATGTCCTGTTACGTCTTTTATGTTGTTTTTGTCTTGTTACGTCTTTTACATCTTTTGTGTCTTGTTACATCATGCTTGTAGTGTTATATCTTGTTATGTCATTTTTGTATTGTTACATCTTTTATATCATTTCCATCTCGTTATGTATTGTTACGTTGTTTTCATCTTGTTACATCATATTCGTCTTACGTCTTTTTGTTGTTTTTGTCTGATGTCATTTTCATCTCGTTGTCTATTTTACGCCTCTTTCATCTTGTTGCATTGTTTTCGTCTTGTAACACAGGGTTTGTACACTTTCCTGTACTGGGTTTGAATTGGGCATGTTTGTGCTCCAAGATTTATCATGAAAATTATGCAGTTAATTCCACAAACCAATCATAAAAAAATCCATGTCAGATGCTATGTTGGTGCAACAAAACTTCTCTGCTCCCACTGATGCAGCTGCTCTCTGAGTCCAACCTGTCAATGTTATATCACTCCACAAACAGGGATTTAACCTGCCTGTATTTAGAGTATTTTCCCCACTTTACTTTGCTGTTAGACAGCCTTTACCAACAGGGAACTGAAGCCACTGTCTCTGCTTTCTTTACAACCACAAAAATATTTTCTCTTCGCAGGACACGGGAGCTGTTGGTCTACCGCCGCCTCGATCTGCAGCAAGTAACGTTAGTTCAGACCTGAACAAACACATTAAAACGCTGAAGTCAAACAATGACACAAACTTACTGACAAACACAAACTCCTATAACTCCTGTGTCCTGCGAGGTAAAAAGACTGTTTCTGTCCATGGAGTTTGGTGGATGTAAAGAGAGCAGCGACAGCGGCTTCAGTTCCCCGTTGGAAAAAAGCTACCTGACGACAAAGTAAAGCGGCGAACATGTTCTGAACATAGTGTACACTTAAACAATACTGATTTTTTTTTTAATGTGGTTCTTTGTTTAGGTGCTAAAATACAATTTGTTGCTCTCTGCGTCTACAGGGGTTCACAGCAGGACATTACTGAGCCTCTGTGTTGGGACTCCTGAGGCAGCTGTCAATCAAATGTGAGCTGACACGCCCACACAGTCTTGAAAAATGGTCTAAACAGCAAAATGAGCTGTTTATGAACCAGGTTTTCTAAAAGTTATGAATGTTTATTTTCATTCAGATCTTTGTAGACGCTTAATGAAAAACTAAACTTTGATATCATATATGCATTTTCACTATTTCAAACAAACAAGTTTTTAGAGGCTTTAAGTATTTTTAAACAACAGTAGTTTTACTTGTAATTAAGTAATATTTTAGTAATTTAACAGTACTTGTACTTGAGTACAGATTTTCAGTACTATTTCCACCACTGCGGTTCCTGAGTCACTTGCAGAGACGGTGAGGACTCACATGCTATTGCGAGTGTAGGTGATGAATTCAGCCTCAGCAGTGGTTCAGTAAATCACGGCACTGAGGGAAAATGGAAGTGAGTGATTCATGGTGCTCTGTTTCACAGTATGTGTTGCCTTCGCCTCATAACAGAGGTCTTCTGCAGTGAAACTCACATCGCCGTTTGAAGACTGTGTTGTTGTGGTCATCTCTAACCTCAGGCTCTGTGTGATAAACACACTGGTAGTGCTCCACTCTTCAGCACGGTTTGTTTAGCCCTGTCACAGTGCTATTGGCTGTACAGAGGAGACGGGACTCTTAGCGCTCCAAATGTACTATGAATGATATTTTAACAAATGTATCCCCTTAAGTGAATGTACAGTGATAAAGGTTTGGGCGATTTTTCACACCTTTCTTGCATTTCGCCAGGGTATACAGCAGGGGTGGGCAATTATTTTTCATGGAGGGGCCACATGACAAATTGATCAGACTGCCAGGGGCCAGACACAATTGATGTAAGGTTCTAATAATGGCCAAATCTCTCATAATGGAATGATCAGAAATGTTCTATATAGGGCACTTCTGCTGTTGGTCACCCTTTCTGAATTGCCGTGTTGAATTGTGGGCTAATACTTTTTTGGCAATGTCTAAAACTTGATTTTTTACAGTGTACCATGCATGCCGCGTACAGGTCGAGCACTGAGTTAATAAAATTACAGTTTAATATAAAAACGTACAGTTCATTGTCATTACCAATGAGCACAGCACTGAGCCCTTTCAAAATTAAGGTTTGATTGATTGGTTTAATGGTAAGCAAAATGCTATTGACTAGACTTTTAATTTTTGGTATTTCCATGATGGCCTTGCGGGCCACATGAAACCTTTCAGTGGGCTGCATCTGGCCCCTGTGACACATTCTGCCCAGGTCTGGTATACGGTATGTGATGATATTTGTTTGAAAAAACGTTTTAAAGCACAGTTTTAAAAGCTGGTGGTAGAAGTCATTGTAGCATGCAGTATATGACATTGTCTAGCTTACAATGCTACAGTGTGTTTAATTTGCAAGTAGCCTTCTTAGACAAATCTTGCTGGATTGAAATAATACATTCGGCCCATAGATTAATGAATACAAAGGAAATAAGCTGCCCTATTCTGCAGTTCACTAAGTTATAAATATCCATTCTAGCAGCTGACACACTAAACTCCTCCACCTATCAACTCATCTCACTCTGTTGTAATAATTATCGGATGTAGGTCGAGCCGCTGACACCCAGAGGTTGGTTGTGTGTAAATCAGTAAAATTCAGATGAATTCTGAGGGCACAGGTTCTGTGGGCCCCACCAAGCTCCTGTCTCTTGTATTGAGAGGATCGAACAGTGCACATACAACTTGACCTATCACTGACTTTAGACTACATAAAACATTTGTAACAGCACATTTTATTGCACATTATACATTTTACTCACTAACTACACAATATTATCCTTTTCTCATTTAAAAATATATACACAGTATATCTCAAAGTAATTAAGTTTCTTCATGGAAGTTCAAGGATGTGGGGAGAGGTGGGGCGGTGCCCTAGCGCCCTCTGTTGACCGGAAGCCACTGAAACTGTGTTTCTGATGAAAAACAAGCTTGACTTCTCAGCCAGTTGAGGAAATTGGTGGCACATTGCGTCCTTAGATCTGTTATATTCAAGCCACTCAGTCACTCTTGCATGATTTGGTAAAAAAAAAAGTAAAGTAATTATGTGATTATTTTGACTGAAATTGCGATTGAAAAATGTGATAAGATTAGTGGAAATGGTCAGTTTTGCATCACAGTTTACATGTTCACTGAAAAAAAAACCTATTAATATGATGATGTGATATTTATTGGGGTCTGAACCAAACAAACATGTTTTCTTTCATCTGGAGAACAAGATTTGCAGGGCGGGTCATCTCTGCAGCACTACAGTACCTCATTATAATGCTGTATTCTCAACAATTTAACTTTTTCAAAAAATTGCAATTTGGTTCTAATTCTGCGATTTGGATATTGAACTTGGCCATATTACAATTTTACTACGATTGTGACTGATTGTGTGGCCCTAATTCACTCCTACATTAGCTTGCATAGCTAGCCAACACTGAGTCCTGTTTGCTGTTTTCGTAGAATGTTGAACTAAAATGTATGAAGGACTCGGGATGTTTGTGCAACTGTAATGTTGTGTTGCCGAAGGATCACAGTATGAAGATAAGACTTGGTGACCCCCGGGGTGCCCCTGGTAGTGTGTGTGACCTGTGTAGTGAGGCTTCAGTCCTCTGCAGCGGCCATGGGTTCAGCTGAAGTGAGGACACTAAAGGAGGGAAAGAGAGGGGATGACATGTAGCAAAGGGCCACAGGCTGGAATCGACCTCAGGGCTGCTGCAGAGGACTGACAGCCTCAGTGCATGGGGCGTTTGCTCAGGTGCATTAGTGTAAACACAACTACTCTTCCTAATACAGTAATGTAATTTGACAGTCTTCCTCACTCTTTTTTCTTTCAAGATAAGACCTTTTATATATTATATACAAAATATTATACTGTATATTTCATGTCATATTGTATTGTATATTATTTTACTTTATACTGAGTTTACACTGTGAAATTATGACATTTACATAAAACACAAAGAACTGTAATTACATTCAGATTTGGTGGTAATGTTTGTACTGTTATAACTGTATTAGTTATAACAGAAGGTCTTGTTTAAATGACCACACCGTCCTGTATGGAAAATGTCATTTTCTGTGTACTCAGAGTGCTGATTCATCAGAGTAATATGAGATCAGTGGTGGATGAATGCTCTAGAAGCAGAGTGGGGCTTTCTGGCGCAATTTCTCCTGCTTTCAAGCTGCATGGAGAAAAGAAACAAGCCAAAAAAAAAAAAAAAAGATGTAAAAAAACTGTAGTTTTTAGAACACCTTTACTGTTAGACCAGCGTGTTTCAGCTTGTGACCTTTATCAGGGTCGTAACAACATTTAGACAGGGTAGGTGTGAAGCTGGAAAAAAAAGAAAAATCAGTGAGCGATAAAGAAAGGGTGTGGGGGAGATGTTGATGTTCATCCATCTTCATCATGGTTTGTATTGTTTACATGTTGACCAGAGAGAAGACCACATGATTCGTTCGAGACACACGCCTATAAAAGACACATAAAAGCCTCCATTATGTAATTGTCTTTATGTTAGAAAAAAAGAAGGAAATAAAAAAAGTTAATTGCAGTAATTAAATTAATTTAATTTAAATTATTTATTTTGTTCATTGAATGTTTCGACTCCCATATTTGATATGTCAGGCATTTATGAAAATTGATCACAATAATTTTTATTTCAGAAACAATAAGTATTGTTCATTGAATTGGGAAAATTTGGCACATTTCAAACACGGAACCTTTTTATTTCACATTTTGATCAGCAAAAACAGCTTGGTCAATGTAAACTGAATTGATCAATATAATATACAATTATGATAGAGCAGGGATTGTTTTAGTGAAAATCAATTAATCAATTGTGATGGAATAATGCAGATTGCATCATGAAATTCAACAGAATAATGACTGAGGGATTCACATATAACACATATTGTGTACTGGCTGCATCATATTTGATACATACAACATGATTTTACTGTAAAATAAGGTGCAAAATATGAAGTAATTGTAGGTTGTTTCACTAAATATTCATATTGAAATATTATTAACAGTTATAACTATTATTCTTACAGTAACCTTTTTAAAATTAGCAAAGATTTTCCTGCCAAAAACGTGAGTCACTATATGAAGGCAGCCATGTTGGATTTTGCTGCTGCCTGCAGTGCACTGATGATCGACCAGAGGGCAGAAGACATGTCTCAGATTGATACAACAGGTTTTTCTGTTATCATTAACATGGACAATGTTAATGTTCAGTTAAAACAACATTTTGAGAGTTGCTAGCTTCTGCCATATCGTGACGTATTTCTCAGTGAACCAGGATAGGCAGGTGGGACATAATGTTGATTAGTAACAAACGACAAACTTGATTTGAATGTTGAAAAGTGGGCGTGTCACAATAGCATGCTTTGCTAACTAATGAATGGTAACTAATGAATCTTAGCTCTGTGCCAAATTGAAAGATTGATTAAAATTGAAGATAGATTGATGGCTGGATATCATTTATCTTGCGAGGCAGTGTTTTTTGGTGTGACAACAGCAAGAAGCGTCCATGGAAGCGACTCATCTCAAACAAACGATGTCAGCTCCTGAAGAGGTCAGCGATAGATACTGTGTTAGCATCAGTTATATCAGAACTTGAGAGTATTTCTTCATTGAGAGAAGAGCAAAGAAGGACACTGAAATGATATATTCACTTTTCTCCCATCTGATTGATTGAAGTGAGCCCGTGTTAGACATGATCATTCATCCAATCGCCTGCCAAATGTTTTTTGAAAGTGCTTGCCCTTTTCCAAACTGTTTCTAAAGATGACTTCCCAGACGGTTCTGTGTAATAAACTATCTGGCGTGTCAAGTTAGGATATCATGATATTGGTTGTGATATTTGTTTAAATTAGTTGGTTCAACTCTATTTAAAGACATGTCATAATTTCTTGGAAACATGACTGGATTTTGATAAAGGAATACAAAGAAATTGATTTTTTTAGGTGCACAATATCAAGTCGCTCAGGTCACTTTTCATATAGAGCAGCAATGTGACCTGGGTTATGATCTAAAATGGTTACAAAGTCATCTCTCACCTCATTTGGACTTTAATTCTTATGCTTCACAGTGTTGTCACTTTAAATTTGTGCTGATGAGGGTTTTATTGTGAAGAGCCGGATGTGCTGCTATTGTTGCTCGTGGTAGATGAGAGGCAGCAGAGCCTGCAGATGCTTCAGCAGCATCCCTGCCTCCCTGCCTCCGCGCCTGACAGAGACACCACCGCCGCATGACATAACACACGGAGGAATGGTAAATATAGATTTTGCTGTAGCTGTGCATTCATTACCGTGCAGTGAACCTGTGGCATTTGATTTTTTTTTTTTTTTTTTTTTTTTTTTTTTAGCCCTGCTTGTGACATCCGATTGAATATTTTCCTCATGTGTTCCCTGATGGGGTTAGCCTGACATTTCTCTCAAACATGTCAGCCTTGTTGAAACGTTTCTCGCTGTATTCAGTCTAGTTGACAACATTGCTGAATTATGTAATGGATGAAGCGTGGTGATGCTACAGCGGAGGCAGAGCCAGTCTCCATCTGCTAAGGGACCATCAACAAATACTGTAAAGTGATCAAATGTAAAATGCCGCCAGAAGTGCTCATATTGAAAAGTGCTCTTGATGAAATTATAAACAGTATGTGCATGTATGAGTAAATGCACGTGTGAGTGGACGTAGCAGGTGTTAATGGCACCACTGGTCGTGTCAGTTAGATTGGAACAGAGAGATGCTGTTTTGTGTGAAGCCCTATAGTCAGCATGTTACATAACTGAGCGGTTTGAGCCTGTGAGCTGTCCTCCTGCTGCTGATACAGTGAGATCACAGAGAACAGGCTAGATGAGGCCATGGGCCACAGCATTCATTTACACTATCGTGTGTTTTCACTTGGATACAACGTCCAGCTCTGCTGAATGCAAACAACAAAAGAGGAGCAGCCTATTCAAACAGCGTGCTGATGATAGTTACAACTGTTTGACCCAGCTGACTGCAATCCCGTGTTCAGTCAAACACTAAATAGTGTCCTTATAAAAAGTGTTCACATGAGATGATTTGCTGCTTTTCACTGTTTTGTATCATCATAAATCCAACACGTTTTTCAGCCATGGTCAGACAAAATAGATCATTCAAAATAGTGGAGGGTTATATACTGTCTCTCATGAATTTTACATTATATTATTTTATGTATATTATATACTATATATATATCTTATATACAGGCTTGTGAAGTAATGAATTACATGTAGCAGGATTATGGAATCTGAAAAAAAAGGTAACTGTATTCCATCACAGTTACAGATGAAAAAGATGTAATTTGTAAAAAATGTGGATTATTAGTAGGCTTACCATTTTAAAATAAAGAACGATATCCTACCATGCACAGTGCACACACAGCTGCTAATTCATTATCATAGCTTCTAGTGAAAAAATGCTTCACTGGGTGGAAATTTCACTTTTTTTGTCTTTAAATCAATCAATCAATCAATAAATTGTGCACAACAAAGAAAGGAACAGCTGGACAAACTAATAAACCAAACAAAAACAATAAAACACTTAGAGACAGCTATAACACTTAATCTATTGTTATCAACTATTAAATTAATCTGTATCTAGTTTGAAAATTGTTAATTATTAAATTAGAAAAAGTCAAAATTCTCTGATTTCGGCTTCTTAAATGTGAATATTTTCTGGTTTCTTTACTCCTCTCTGACAGTAAACTGAATATTTTTGAGTTGTGGCCAAAAAAAGACAGTTGAAGACATCATCTTGGACTTTGGGAAACACTGATCAATATTTTCCGACTGTTGTAGGTCACATCTAATTGACAACTAATTGATTAATGGAGATTAACTGGAGCTGATTGATTAATGGATTAATCGATAATATAAATAATTATTACAGGAAAAGACTTAAAATAGTCCAAACAAGATTGTGACAGGATTAATTAACCAATTAATTGATGAATTTCAGCTTCTTAAATGTGAATATTTTCTGGGTTTTTTTTGTTTTTTTTTTACTCCTCTCTGACAGTAAACTGAATATTTTTGAGTTGTGGACAAAACAAAACATTTGAGGACGTCATCTTGAGCTTTGATCAACATTTTTCACAATTTTTTTACATTTCATGGACCAAATCAATAAATGGATTAATTGAGAAAATAACTGGCAAATTAATCTATGGTGAAAATATTTGTTAGTTGCAGCCCTAAAAACACTATATTAGGCTAAACAATTTCACCATATTTTATAATGAAGTAATCTAAAAGTAATGGAAAGTAATCAAGTTACATTACTTTAATATTGTGATACTTGGATTAGGTTACCGACTACATTTTTAACAGGAAATTAGTGACTGTATCAGAGTACGTTTTTAAAGTAACCCTCCTAACCTTGCATACGTTTTCTGGAAAATCATTTGACAAACATGAAGTGAAAGTTGTTTTTTTTTTGTTTTTGTTTTTGTTTTTTAACTCAAATCTGTATCTATTCACATTTTGAAAGTTTAGGGTGTATAAGGAGGTAGAACAGTACATGCTGAGATTTGCTGAGAAAACTTTTCATTGGGAGATTTCTGTAAGAACTGGTTTGATGGTTGGATGATGAGCTCTTCTGTGGACTGCTGAGAAACCCCATTAGTGTCAACATAGCAAGGAAAGCCATCCATCCTCTGAATGCTCCAGGTCTCTAGTTTGTGTTTGTGAAGTTCATGAGGCTGTGATTGTCCCAGAGCTGGTATGATACCAGTATCTTTAATTTTATTTAAAAACTGAGCCAATTTGAACCTCTGAAAGAGGGCAGAAAGGTGTGGACATGTCTGTACCTCTCAGTTATTTTAAACTCTCTAATGCAAGTGTCCTGTATTAGACAGGACCCAAGAATAAAGTCTCTCAAGCTAGTATCTGTTGATACACCGGCCCAAACATGAAAGTCTCTCAAGCAAGTGTTCCATATTAGATAGGCTCAAACAGTAAAGGTTCTCAAACAAGTGTCCTGTATTAGACAGGCCCAAACAATAAAGTCTCTAAAGTTAGTGTCTGTTGATAGTAAGGTCCAAATACGTGAGCATAGCAACAGAAAATGTATTAAATGTCCATGTAAAAGCACTTCAACAAATATTATACACAGAAATGAAACAAATGAAAGTACAAAATCACAAATTACCGTGGCACCTCTCAGACTCTGTAGAATATGAGGCCATGTGTCTTTCCTCTGCAGCCATGTTGGCTCTCTCTGCGTATTGCTTCTGTCCCATAATGCAACAGGTGTTCCCTTGAGTAACTTCTGGTCATGTGACCTGTTACACTCAACATCAAAATAAACCTTACATAAAAAGCAACACATTATTTTAACCAATTTTTTTTTTAAGGTGCTTTTTTAAAGGTGATTTTACACCATTTTTAAATCAAAGTTACTTTTTTAACATCTTATTTATTACAATCAAATCAATTTTTAACAGCTGTATGAATTGGAAATAGGAAATAGGAAATAAACTTTTCAATTAAATCTCAGTGAAAATTCCAATAATATTTTTTTCTTCTTCGGATGACAGTAATTAAGACTAATAATAATTTTGAGAAGAAATAAGTCAACATTTTGCTGTGATGGTTGCTTCTTACAGCAGTAGGAACCACAGTTGATCCTTGTCTGTTAAATATATTGACAGGATAATTTCTCTCCTCTTGATCTGTTGAGATGTTCAGCATCTCTGAAGTCTAGTACTGACAGCTGAACTTGTATTTAACATCAGTAGCTTTATAAAGACAGTATCAGTTGTTGTTACACTCACTGCATCAGTTCCATCACAATATACTGTATACTATTGTACTGAAGCTTGAGGAAATGTGCATAAAATGATCCTCAAATACCTTGGTCACACACACACACCAGGAAGAAATGCCTTTAAAATGCCTGAAACTCTGATTTCATGATGGTGTGAACTGCACAAGTCACATGGAATCTGATCTTTTCAATTCTAATTTGGGCCACTTTCTTATGTGGTCCTAAATAGTGTTGCTGCGATACTAGAATTTATAATTTGGATGCAATACCTTAAAAATATATAGATATTCTACACTTATACCAGGGAAAAACTGACTCAGCATTGTGGGCAAAAAAATACATTTTTTTATTAAAAGATAAACATAAAATGACAACAGATATTCACCCCAGACAAATTAGATGAGTGACAAGAAGAGGACAGCTGTGCGTATGAGAGAGGAGGCGGGACTATGTGGGCGCTACAGTGATGTGTGTCAACTCACTGTTGGAGAGAAGAGAGGTACAGGAGTATCAATAGTGCAGAAAATGAGTATTGAAAGCATTTCTCAGTAGCAATGTGACTCCAATCTGAACAGTTTTATCAGAATTCATGAGTTTTTATGTCACAAGAAAACAGCATTGCAGAATCTCCCAAACGTAAGATAATACCATATACATAAACAAATGCCTCCATACTGCTCGTCTGGTGTAATCTAAGTCTCCTTAAGCCCCCCACTTGTGCGTGCACACCTTCATACCACATACACCCAATTCAGTGTTCATGCACATGTGAACGTTGTGAACGGTTCCAAACTAAGGATCTACAGTGAAGATTTGCCAAAAAACAAAAACAAAAAACACAAACAAAAAAAACCATAAAATGTCTCTGGTGTAATCCCCTAAAGCCCTAATTAGCCAACTATTTCATACTGTTTTTATTCGTCAGGGCTAAATGAACAAAGATTTTGTTGTAATTTTTGTTATCAAAATAGTTTTTATTTATGTCGTCGTCACTTTAGTCATGAAATAAAAGGACATCAACAAATACGAATCGTGAAAATTTCCAATGACAAAATGAAAACATCTGTAAAAAGTAATAATATTAAAGTAATATATTAGTGCTTGTCAAACAGAGTCAGTCACAGAACAAATGTAATCAGGGGCAACAGGTAACCATGGGGGGCCACAAACTGCCGTTCGAGAACTCAATCTTCCACTCACTTGTGAATTTTCAGGTTAAGTCCCTCTCAAACTCCAACTGAACCAACTGGGTTTTTCTTCTGCATTTCTCTCAGGGGTGAGAGTGACTTCTCACACATTGCTGTGGAGGCTCCAGATATGACAAATATAAATTGATTAATCAGTTCCTCCAGGAAGTTGCAATGTTGAGATCACAACAATCAACACAAATTCAACCAATCCCTGTGAATTGTGCACGACCTTGCTGCTCCTTTGGTAGGGTTTTTTAATTATAATTTCCTAATCCTGTGATCCCTTTTGGTAAGTTTACTTAGAATACCCAGAACATGCTTTTTAATTCTTACCAGAACAAGTTGCCTTTAATTTTTAATCAATTATTTTTTAAAAAGACAAAAAGAAAATAACTTTTTTCTACAATTTTCACTTGCTCCTGCAATTTCATTGCAAAAACAAAAGCCTATGCAACATTGACAACCCTGTTGTCAAATTATTTGAAGCACTGATTCATTTAGCACATATTGAAGTGTAGACAAAAAGGGCCTGGCCTCATGAAAAAAGAAAAAACACAAATGTAGTGGTTTTAGCGTTGCTTGCCATCCTGCTGTTGCCCCAAGCCTTTATAAATATTTACTCACCTGTTTTCAGTGTTTAACAGCACACTGTGGATTGTTTCTGTGTCACCAGGTTCCCGATGTTGAACATGTCCACCCCCAGCGAGCTGAAGTCTCCCTGCGTGACTCGCAACGGTATGGTCAAGCTGCCCCCCAGCCAGCCCAACGGTCTCGGCAGTGCGAGTATCACCAAGGGGACACCTGCTGCCAAGAACCGCCTGTGCCAGTCCTCCTCAGTACCCTCCATCCTGCCCCCTCCGCCATCGTCCCTTCCCTACCACCACCACCACCACCTGGACGGCCCCGGCATGCCCAACTCGGCAGCCTCTCTCCTGGGCTCTGACCTGGAGCCTGGAATGCCTCTGGTGGGCTTGAAGCCGTCCCTTCGTCAGCTCCCCCCTCTCACTCTACCAAAACCCATGCTGCTGGAGCGCCAGCTGGTCCTGGATGAGAAGCTACTCAACCGACTGCTTTGGTACTTCACCACAGCTGAAAAATGTGTCTTGGCGCAGGTATGCAAGACATGGCGCAAAGTGCTGTACCAGCCCAAGTTCTGGGAGGGCGTGACACCCATCTTGCACGCCAAGGAGTTATATACCCTGCTACCCAATGGGGAGAAGGAGTTTGTCAGTCTGCAGGCCTTCGCCCTACGTGGCTTCCAGTCTTTCTGCTTAGTGGGTGTGTCGGATCTGGACATTTGTGAGTTCATCGACAACTACCCGCTGTCCAAGAAAGGAGTTCGCTCAGTCAGCCTCAAGAGGTCCACCATCACAGATGCCGGTTTGGAGGTGAGTTTTTCTGGATGTGTGTCCTCAACTTTTGTCTTGTATAATGTATATTTTCACATTTTCACTAATTCCATCCACAACAGATTCATATCGTACTGATCACTCTGCTGCTCTGAGTTTCTCTTGTTAAAGTGGGAAGAGACAACAGCTTTAACTTATCATTATGAAGTAAATGTTGATCTCACAGTGTAAAGGCTATAGAATAATGACACCACCCACATTCAGACTGGCACACTATAAGCCTTGCTTTCATGTGTCTATAACTGGGCATGATTTTTCCCAGGAAATGGTGTCTCCATTATAGACTACATTAATGAATAAATTCACGCTTTTTCTCATAAAGTTTTCTTCTAATGTTACTCCCCCTCTTAGCTTGTGAGGCAGCTGGAATTACGAGATCACAAGGTCACGCAAGAATCCATTTTGTCAAGCTTCAAGTTATCCAAAAGTGGTGCAGCCAATCAGCATCCTAGGAGGGACTACTGGCAGCTATGCGAGAAGCATCCATGGAAGCGACTCGTCTCAAACAAACAATGGCAGCTCCTGAGTTAGCATAGATACTGTGACAGCATCAGTTATTGAACAGCTTCGGCAAGAGTTTGATCTAACTGGTTGAAGTTACCCCATGTCAGACGTGATACAGATGGTTCATCCAATCACCTGCCAAGTGCCTGCCCTTTTCCAAACAGTTGCTAAGTGCGACTTCCCTGATGATTCTGTGTAACAAACTGCATGTCAGGTTACTCCCCCTCCACCCTGACCCGACCCCTGTTGGTGTTCTTTCTTCCCTCTAATTTCCAAAGTGGTATTAAGCTCAGCTGTGACTCTTTTCACCCTTCTGGTAGTGTTTTCCCAAAGTGGTACCCTCCGCAGTTTAGTGTTAGGTTATGATTAGGCATTGCAGAGTAAGGAAAGGGAGACACATATTGACAGGGAAACGAATTTCAACACGACACTTGTTGTCTTTGCCACAGTGACACCACAGTTCCACCAGTTGGAAGCACGAGGGGGCTAAAAAGTTGTCTCTTTCCACTTTAATACAAATATTAATTAACTGGTTCTTTTCATTTGCCTCCACTTTACATTTATTTGCAAACTGGAAGTGCAGTGTTAAAGGGATAATTCACCAAAAAATGAAAATTCAGCCATTATCTACTCACCTTCTTACCGATTGAAGGCTGGGTTTAGCTTTTTAGTCCACAAAATACTGCTGGAGTCTCACAGGAAAACAGCATTGCAGAATCTCTGTAACAGTTTAAGTGAAGGGTGGCCAGCTTTCAAACAGAAAAGACAATCTAAAAAAGGTAGCATAGTACATTTTTAACAGGTAATTATTAACTGTGTCAGAATACATTTTAAAAGTAGCCCTCCCAACACCTGCTACAGATACTGTATTTTTCCCAGGAGGGCAAAGTCATGATCTGCTCTCTGTCTCTGATATGAAATAGCCACAGTTCAGTGCCCAATAAATGTCTTTTTGTCAAGATAAAACGTCACATTTTAGTGTCCTTTTATCGTGACCAGTCCAAAGCACACCTCTGTAATCATCCTGCTGTTTGATCAGCAACTCAGTATACCACACCCGTCTGGTGGAGGGATTATAAGTACCTGTTGTTGGTGTTACGGCGACAGAGCATGTTAGACAGGACAGCAGTGAAGACAATGTGATTTTTCCTTTAATCTCTGCTTTTATGCTGTCATATTCCATTGCGAGGAACAAAAGAGGCATAATGCTTGCAGAGTGTTTCTCAGATGGCTGTTCATACCTGCTAGGCTAGGGCTGCTATTCTGGGATGAGTGGATGGTTGCCATGGAGAAAGCTGGAATTGTTGGCTACATGATCTATATATGGACTTTCCTGTTGTGGGGTGCTGATTTGTGCTTTAACATTTTGTTGCACCTCAGAAGGGAGGATTCCAAAAGCACAGGTTTTACTTTGACAGCACAATATAGTAGGTGTGAATGTTCTGAGAGACTTTGGAGACCCAAAGTGTTCAGATGAAATCATTAAATAAACCAAACTCAGCTCTGCGTTATGAAATGTTATTTTTTTTTATTACACATTTAGAGTTTATTACAGCTCATTTTTATTTTATTGCAGTGACAGGTTTTTTTCATAATGCCACTTTTCTTGTCAAAGTCTGTCAATCAAGACAACCAGGCCAGAGCAACAGTAGCAATGTCTGTTACTTTGGCCTGTGGAACTTGGTTCATGATAAATGACAGAATAAAAACTGAGATTATGAGCATACACACTGCTGTCTGACATGCTCTGATAACATAACACAATATCTTTTTTATAGTTTGACTCTTTCATGTTGGTAGTGATGGCACTGATCTGGAGCAGGGTTGGGAGGGTGACTTTAAAAATATATTCTGTGACAGTTACTAATTACTTGTTAAAAATGTAGTCGTAATGTAATTACCGATAATATTAAAGTAAGTTAACTTGATAACCGAATATAATGTTTTTAGGGCTGCAAATAACGATTATTTTCATTATCAGTTAATCTGTTGAATGTTTTTAATTGTTTGGTCCATAAAATGTCGGAAAATGGTGAAAAATGTTGATCAAAGCTCAAGATGATGTCCTCAAATGTCTCAACAACTCAAAAATATTCAGTTTACTGTCAGAGAGGAGTAAAGAAACCAGAAAATAGTCACATTTAAGAAACTGTTGATTAAAAATAAATTAATTGTTGCAGTGTTTTATGTTTATTATTAGGAAATTATATCACCTATGAAAACATATTTTATTTTTCAAATACTGATAGAAATATTTTAATTGTTTCTTAATCTTCTCAACAGATCCTGTTTTTAATATACATTTAAAGCAAAAAAAAGTTGCAAAAGCTTTGTCAATGTATATTGATAAAATGTAATATGCTTTTCATAATGTCTTACTTTTTAATATTGAACACATTGGATCTTTTCAATTATATAGTGCCTGTAGCTGATGTGTCCATAGATTATTAAACCCAAGTTTTCTACCAGAAACAAAGAATGTATGGGCAAGCAAAGCTGCAAACAGATACTCAGGCTAGGAAAGAATTCAGGTACAATTCAAGTACATTCACTGTATTACTGATGGAGTTCAATTGAATGACCTTTTAGACCCATGCAAGGATGACAGCAGTCACTCACCTGAACTGTATGTAACAGGTCAGAATACTTATAAGTTTATAGATGTCAGTGGGTAACCAGTCTGCACATGCTGATTGGAACATTGTACAACTGTGGACATAATATCAAACATCATTACAAAGGACTGTATTCAAAGAGTACCAACTTGATCCCAGCGGGCACAGCTGTGTCACGGCTCTGCCATGTCTGCTGGAGCTGAGTCATTTTTTGAATGATGCTGTGTCAAGCTTACCTTGAAAGGCAGCTGGATTCCCGAGATTACGTGAGAATCCATCTCGCCAGGGTTGAAAATGACAAAAATGACAAAAATTGTCTTTTAACATGCTAACTACATACTTCAGACTGTCTTTTGTTGTGTCTCCTCTTTGGTGCTACTACATCATTTGGTTCATTGATCTGATTGGTTGAAGTTAGCCGTGGTACATGTAATAAGTCAGATGCTAAACTAGAGGGTGTAAATAGCCAAATAGCTGCCATGTGACTATTCTCACCCACATGCAAGTAGACACGCGTCTTTGAATTTCAGTTTGGGTGTTCGTGCTTCTTTTCTGATTGGTCAGGTACGGTCTATGTACTCTAACCACATGTCACCAGCTACACGAGCGAGTCAAATTGCCGGCCTTTGTGTTGCAGGTCATGTTGGAGCAAATGCAGGGCCTGATGCACCTTGAACTGTCAGGCTGCAACGACTTCACGGAGGCCGGCCTGTGGTCCAGCTTGAACGCCCGGCTAACTTCCCTCAGCGTCAGCGACTGCATCAACGTGGCTGACGACGCCATCGCTGCTATCTCACAGCTCCTGCCCAACCTATCAGAGTTGAGCCTGCAGGCCTACCACGTCACCGACACGGCCATGGCCTACTTCACAGCCAAACAGGTAGGATGTCAAAACACTACTTTCCATTGCTTTGGATTACCCCAATACCAAATATGGTGAAATTGTTTAGCCAAATATAATTTTTTATGTTCGTTGTAGGTTTAATTGTTTGTCCAGATATTCTTTTTTTGCACAAATGCACGTTTAGATTAATAGCGGTTATTATGGACACTTGAATGTACTTGGTTAACTAGCTATTCACACTCAAATATCAAGTAAACTGCCATAAGTAGTTGTAGTAGTAGTTGCATTATTGACAGGTTAGCTAAAAGTTGCTCACATTAGTGGCTGGTCTTTCCTGTAAATATTTCGTTAAACTAGATGTTGACTTCTTGGATGATAACAGCATTTTCACAGTTGAAGGCACAACTGTCACTGTGCTGTGAAGTTGTTCCTCTTTTGTGATTTAAAGACAAAATAATGTAAAATTTCCACCCAGAGAAGCTTTTTTTTTTTTCACGAGAAGACGTGATAATCAACAGACTCCTGAGGTGTTGTTATGTGTGTGTAAAAAAATGTGTGTATTTGTAAAATTGTAATCCTGCTAAATAATCCCCATCTTTACAAAATGTAACTATAATCTTAATCTTTTCTGTAATACTGATGTAATACACTTACCTGTTTTCTGTATCCTAATTACGTCCCATTACATGTAATCTGTTGCTCACCATGTCTGTGTATAGCTGTAGTGAGTGATTGGATTGCAAACAGAGTCACAAGTGCAGCATATTCAAAATGACCTCCTACCCCTCAGGGCTACACCACCCACACTCTGCGGCTTCACTCCTGCTGGGAGATCACCAACCACGGTGTGGTCAACATGGTGCACAGCCTCCCCAACCTGACTGCCCTCAGCCTCTCTGGCTGCTCCAAGATCACTGATGATGGTGTGGAGCTGGTTGCTGAGAACCTGCGTAAGCTCCGTAGCCTGGACCTGTCCTGGTGCCCACGGATCACTGACATGGCCCTGGAGTACATCGCCTGTGACCTGCATAAACTGGAAGAACTGGTGCTGGACAGGTCAGTGTGTTTGTGATCATCTGGTGCTTCCATCCCAGTGAAAAGGAGAAAAAGACTGATATGTCAGACTTTTTGTCCTGAAACATAAGCACATCTTAACAACAATGTTGTCACATTATAAAATATGATTAGTTTATACACCATGCACGATAAAGAAACAACGCATACAAATCTCACAAGAGTTTCACAAATCTAGGGTTACCATCTAGACACAAGAATGTATATGTTGGAAAGTGACGGGTGCTGTGTTCGCTCTACACGTTACCAAATGTTGATTGTGTTATTGTTTCTGTTGAGAAAAAGATCTACATCTAATAAAATATGAATGCCAAACTTGCACATTCAATGTAAACAGAGTTTTATGTTTTAAATTCTCCATTTAATTATGTGCTTGGCATAAAGGTACTGCTGCAGTCTGGACCTAATATTTATTACAAATGTCTGTATTTACATCCAAAAAATACATCTATCTATATAAATATTTAAATAATACAATACCAGATAGATATTTTCATGTAGAATTTTATTTTATTTAATATATTTGTAGATGACATTCCATCTGTACACAAGATTTTTTAACATTTCTTTATTTAATTATGTGCTGGCCTGCTGGACACAAATGTACTGCTGCAGTCTGGGACATGGGCTGCTCCATTATTTAATAGAAAAAGTACAACAATAACTTCTATGTACAACCCACAAATGGTAAGTAAGCCATAAATACTGCAAAACTGTGACAAGTCACTAGTTTGCCCTGTCTTGACAGAAGAAACCTAAGTTGTGTCTCCAGCGTTTAAATCGCACACCAACAGTTCCTGAAAACAATATCCTAATTAAGAGTCTCTCCAAGAATAATTTTCTCTTCATACCTTGAATATGACACCCTGTTTAATATACAGTACCAATACAGTATCTGATTCACTGAGCTCTCCATAGGATAGGCATTATTTCAGATTCTCACACAACACCCCAAAAAGAGAGGCTGAGAGTCGAATGAATCGCTAGTTTTATGTCGAGGCATTTTAAAGAAAAATATTCTAAAATATATCTTCTTCTTCTACTTATTTGTGCTTCTGTAAGCTTTACGAAGAACAATTAACCGTAATCTGTGACCACAGATACCTCCGATCTAGATGGCAGAACACATCTGGTACTTAAACCGGAATGGAACTGGGCAACTGAAACTCGACCATAACTCCAAGAGCCCGTTTACACCTGGTATTAACATGCACCCTGGATGATCCGATCACAACTGAACAGCTCTGAGTACGCCAGTTCACACCTGCCGTTAGGCTGTGTCTCCTGATGCATCTTGAGTGGCCACTTGTGATCAGATCTCACTTCCCCTGCTCCATGCAACTAGAAACATAGCTACATAATTTCCAGCAGAAAAGACCAAATGCTTTGTTGTTTTAACTGGCAGCCTAACAGTAGGAGCCAACACACTGGAGCAAACATACATAATGTTTCTTTTACACAAAGAAAGAAATAACCTAATGTAGAACATTTGGTGAAGACCCAAATAAGGAAGAGTTTGTCATAGACAGCGTTTCACAAAGTTTATAAAGTTTCTCTTCACTCAACAACTCACAAAATTGCATGATTTTTTTTTTTAAAGGAAATATTGTGTTCACAAACATTTGCTGCCAATCTTGTGAGGTAAGAAAGCCCAAACGTGTAATTTGCATCACAATGAACCAAATGGTGTACTTACAGGACGTTAGTTGAGGAGGCGTACGCACTGCTGAAAGAATGCTGTCACATGTGGCCCGGACCACCAGTGAATGTGGTTTGAGTGATCGGATCTCAATGCGTCCTCCGTGCGTCAGAGGAGTGCATGTATGTCCAGGTTTAGAGAGATGTTCCGGGTGTGGAGGAGCTTTTGGTGCTACTGAGAAAAAAGGGAGAGTAAATTATATCACTCATACTTAAGAACTGGAACACAATTATATTTTGAGGGTGTTTTGATTTTTATTCTTCAATTATGCTTGGAAAATATATTTTAAAAGAGCAAACTCTTGGCTATGGAACCTTTCAGCAGGCCAGCCTCCTGGTGATTTTATTTTATTATTAAATGTAGACATCAAGTCTTTCAGATGGAAAATCTGACGGAGTTGATAACTCACGGAGTTCACATGACAAATGATTTTTACATTTCACAGCATAGTCGTAGTTATTTTCTAAAGTTGTGCAGAGTTCTCTTAATGCTAATCAAAATACACATTTTTAAACCTAATTCTTATTTAGCTTTGATTTAGAAGGACTATTGAGTTTACAAGTTATGGTTGACACTTATGATTGCAATATTATTTTATAAATTTGTCAAAAAATAAAAAGTTTACCAGTGCTTGAGCAGTACTCCCTCCTTTTTTAAAGCAGGAAGTGAGGCAGGAGTCCTTAGGGTATAGTTAACCCTTTTTGTGCCTGATTAAATCATGTTTTTTTAAAAATCTGACCGACAGGAATCGGGGACACAACTTTGAAGTGTCAGTGTTTTCATTTAAAAAATCAAATTTAAAACAAAAATAATTATAACAGCACATCTTTATAGTTATTGCTAGTAGTTGCTAGTTAAATTTTGAAGGCTTTTAACACATTTTTAAATTGTTTGAAGTTGTGAATTCTTGTCTGGGAGAAAGGTGTTTTCTGGCACAGAGCAAAAAAAATAAAAGCACACCAAAATATTTCATGAATTACATATATTTCAAGTATACAAATCTCCAAAGAATAAGTTTTTTATTATTATTTTTTTGGTCCCAGTTCTCAAGAGTGGGTTATGTGTCAGTGACCATAGAGTGATTTTATACACTGAAGACTGAAGTGTCCAGGCACACATGTACAGTCTAATACAACTCTTTTACCATGACGTCTGCTTTTATGATGCCTATATTGTTCAGGTTTTGTTGACACTGTGTGAAAGGACTACAGCTTTCATTTCATTGTGTAGCCCCGTCTTGTACAGTATAAAGATAAATAAATGACCTTGACACCTTGATACACAAGTTATAGCAGTTTGCTAATGTATTTTCATGCCATAGAGACATACTGTAAATACAAAGCTGCCTGGAATTATAGAAAGAAAATTACACCGAAAATACTGCAGTAAATAGCCTGCAAATGGTCAACAAAAATGTTAAGATCACATGATTTGTATTTAAAAAGATGAAACTTAACCCTAACACTCTGCATGGACCCTTAACCATTTCACAATCGTCAGGTAATAAATGCATTTTAAAAAATGCAGAATCCTCACAGCCCCCAGACGCTCCAGTGTTGATTATGGATTTATAGTAAGTTTTCATTTTAGATATGTAATGTATAATACTATAATATGATAATAGCTACAGTACTGACTATGTTACTATTCTTACTACCAGTTGGAGTGATTACGGTTGTGCTAAAGGGAAGTTCCACTAAGTTATGTTGAACTAAGTTCAAACCAGGAAGTGAGACAGAGGAGCTTAGGGTAGAGCTAACACTTTTTGTGTCTGATCAACTCTAGAAGTGGCAGACGGGTGTCATTTTGACTTTTAACATCCAAACTCTATTATCTCTCATGATTAATACCAGACTAAGAGATTAATGCATTAATGATTAATGATTAATGCCATCACATATAGTAAACTGTAATGATTGCATATATTGCATATATTGACAGCAGTATTTTTCTGTAGGAAAATAACCATCACTGATCTGATTCAAATTATATATTAATTTAGAATTACTCAGAGCAAGAAACAGTTAAAAGTATTTTATAAGATTATAAACATGCTATTTTTAACATTAATCATAACAGATTTTCACCTAGATCTGTCACAAAAAATAAAAAATAAAACAGAAGGAATGCTTGTGAGTGGCCCAGAATTAATTAATTCTTGCTTGCATGACTCTTGATATCCTCGAGTGACTAACTGCTGCAGTACAAGCACAGAGGACATAACACATCGTAGTGCTGCACATGCGAAGTGGACGAAAATAAATCAGAGTGTGAGCTCTGCTGGTACTTGTGCTGAGCTCAGTTTAAAACAGTGGACTTGCTCATCAGTTCTACTTGCAAATGTTGCTTTCTTTAGCAATAAATCTGCAGGGTGGAAGTGGGCTTATATGTGCTTTTTACGGCTCATCATACCATGTCCACTTTATTAGGTACACCTTTCTAGTGGGTCAGACTCATTTACCCCAAACTGCCTAACTTCTTTGTGGCACGGATTCAACAAGGTACTGAGAGCATTCAGCTGTGAATCTCCTGTTTGCCTTACACCAAAGTTGCTTAGGTGTCTGCAGAGTACAGATCTAGATATCTAGAGCTGAACGATATAGGGCTGCAACTAATGTTTATTTATATCTGGGTTAATTGATTTGTTGTTTGGTCAATAATATGTCAGAAAATGGTGAAAAATGTTGAGCAGTGTTTCCCAAAGCCCAAAATGATGTCCTCAAATGTCTTGTTTTACCCACAACCCGTAGATATTCAGTTATACTGTCATAAAGGAGTAAAGAAACCAGAAGAACATTCACAAATCAGAGAATTTTGACTTATATCTTAAAAAATTGCTCAAACCGATTGATCGATTATGAAAATAGTTGCAGATTATTTTAATAATTGATTAATAATTGATTATTTACTTAATTGTTGCAGCTCGAGAATGGCAAAGATTTGGCATATATGTATATCAGTGATATGTCAGTGTTTCTGTTGCTTCTTATTTGCTTAAGCTTAAAATTCTGGGGTTTGTGATTCCTCAGAAGGGCCAAACAAGCATAATGTGAAGAATGAGAGGAGGAAGATTCTTTGTACCTTGTTCCTGACATTTCAGCTTTGTTGTTAAAATGCAAAATTAAAACAACTAGATGAGGGCACTCAACAGAGTGCAGATCCCCACCAGGCAGCAGGTGGTGAAGCACCTACTGCAATGCCACCACAACTGTCAAGTGCAACCAGCGGAGATTTGTAAAGTTTCGCAAACATTAACATGACCTCCACATACGTTGTCCTGAGCTGAAACAAGATCACTAGTGGTCGGTTAAGAGGAGTCAAAAGTCAGCTGCCGTATAAAACAGAGCAGTCAAAAAATAAAATTACTGCCTCACAGTTTTATGTCTCCACCAACCAGTCAAATTAGAGTTTACATTCATGTCTGTCCAGACTCATATAATGTCTGTAGTGAAGACCTGAGAGTCATAATGGCTCTCTTGCATACAATTTAGACCTTTAACACTGAATTGTTCGAGATCCAAACAGATAATTTGTTGAAATAGACCAATGTTTTTTTCACAAAAAGTGCTAATCAGATAGAGGGGTGTCTATTTAAATGCTTTGCTTCTAGCAGTGTTTCTCATGTCATGGTTTACTCATGTGTTTTGTTGTGTATCGTGTCTACTTTTAGGTGTGTGCGGATCACAGACACTGGCTTGGGCTACTTGTCCACCATGTCATCGTTAAGGAGCCTCTATCTGCGCTGGTGCTGTCAGGTAACACAAGACACAGAAAAACACACACATACAAACACACATGCAACACAGAACCATTTTTTCAGCTGTTGTGGAGATTTGTAATGACAGCCACCAGGCACATCAGGAGGTCTGTAGACCTCCTTTAAATGCTTAACCTTTGTGAGGTCCAGCATTTTGGTCCCCACAAAGTTGTCGAGCCCCACACCGTTTTGATGTGAGTTGCCGAGTCTTGAGGATATCAGACCTGGCAATGTCTGCCTTCTCTCCAATATAATATAACTAGATGGCGCTCGGCTTCTTCTGTCTCTTTCCAGAAATCATGAGCCAGTTACTCAAGATAATCCACACACCTGGTTGTGAGCAGCTTTATGTAGTAACTGCTTTCTTTCTAGAATCTGCCAGAACTACTTTAGTTACTGCAGAAATCAGGACATAATTTTTAGAAAGAGACACTGGTTTTGAATTTTTCAAATGTATTTTTTGGTGCTTTTAGCTCCACAAGCTGAGTGCCATTTAGTCCCATTATATTGGAGAGAAGGCAGACTTCTCTATGGCAGATATTTTCAAAACTCTGCAACACACACCAAACTATCTAGATGGATAAATAGCACTGCAGGTAAGAGGAAAAGTTAGCATTTTTAATTTTAAGGTGACCTGTCTCTTTAATCCAAACGCCACACTTCTTTTTCCAGTGCCAGTGTATTTCTGTCATAGGTGATGTGTGTTTCAGTAATAAAGCCGAAAAAATAACATAATAACCCATTACAGCGAACATCCAGGTTTGTTAAAGGGATAGTTCACCTAAAAATGAAAATTCAGTCATTATTTACTCTACTTTTGTTTTTAGTCCACAAAACACTGCTGGAGTTTCACAGGAAAACAGTGTTGCAGAATCTCTCAAACAAATGAAGTGAATGGTGACCAGTTTTGAAAAAAACAAACAAACAAACAAACAAAAAAAGACAAATAAATAAATAAATAAATAAAACAAATTTAAAAAATAAAAATAAAAAACATGTCTGGTGTAATCCGAGTCTCGTAAAGCCCTAACATGCTGTTCACTTGCTCGTGCACACCATTGCTCCACACACACACACACACAGTTCAGACGGTGTGCATGTGACCGTGGCTCCAAGCTAAGATTCTACAGTGAAGATTTAGGCCAAAAACATGTAGTATGGAGGCATTTTGGGGTTTTTTCGGTTGTTCTTTCACGTTCGAAAACTGGCCACCATTCACTTAAATTGTTTGGGAGATTCTACAACACTGTTAAAAACTAAACCTGACCTTCAATCAACATGAGGGTGAGTAGATAATGACTGAATTTTCATTTTTGGGTGAACTATCCCTTTAATGTAATTTGACTATATTGGATTATAATTGAAACAAACAAACAAAAAAAGAATAGGATATAAAAGTGATACAAGCAATTGTCCTTTCACTTGTTTGTCACACAGTAACTGTGATATAGTAATTTTTATTTTGAATACTGTGTGATTGCAGGTGCAAGATTTTGGACTGCAGCATTTGTTTGGAATGAGGAGTCTTCGTCTACTGTCTCTTGCAGGTATTATTTATTGATACATCTTTCCTCTCAGAGAGTCTCTATTACTGCTCAACTGTTACTGACCATTCGGTATTCTGTCCACACAGCAGAGGTGGGAAGTAACTGAGCACAAATACTTTGTTACTTTACTTAAGTAAATCTTTCAGGTATTCAAGGATTTATTTTTCTGACAACTTTATACTTTTACTCCCTACATTTGAACACAAATATCTGTACTTTCTACTCCTTACATTTTCAACACACATTCATTACTTTACTTTTAATGCATTTGAGAGGAATTATTGATTATTTTTATTCAGTCTAGCCAATAACACATAGAAAAGATTTCTTGGTGTATCAATTGGTGCATATAATACGTTACAGATGTAAGGAGATGAAAAACAATCTAAAAAGAGGCTACTTTTTACTTTTATACTTGAGTACATTTCAGAGCCTGTACTTTTTCACTTTTACTTGAGTAAAGAAGTTGAATCAGTACCTCGTCTTTTTTACACGAGTATCTGTACTTCTACTTGAGTAAAGAACGGTGTACTATCATGCACAGTGCACACACAGCTGCCAATTCATTATCATGGCCTCTAGTGAAAAAATGCTTCAGTGAGTGGAAATTCCATATTTTTTTATGTTTAAATCAATCAGTCAATCAATAAATTGTGCACAACAAAGGGAGGAAAAGCTGATAAAACTAATAGCTCTAACAACAAACATAAAACACTTAGAGCTGTAATGATCAAACTATTGTTAATCAACTATTAAATTAATCTGCATCTATTTTTTCAATCAATCAATCGGTTTGAGCCATTTTTGTGAATATTTCTGGTTTCTTTACTCCTCTCTGACAGTAAACTGAATATCATAATTTTATGGACCAATTAAATAATTGATTAAATGAGAAAATGGTCAACAGATTAATCGATGATCAAAATAATAAGCACGGGGCAGACTTGAAAATTTTTTTCAACTGACAAGATTGTGACAGCATTAATTAATCGATTAATCATTTTGAGTTATTCTTTAATTAAAACTTTATAACTTTAATTGAAAAATCATTAGTTGCAGCCGTAAAAACACTATATTAGGCTAAACAGTTTCACCATATTTTATAATGAGGTAATCCAAAAGAAACAGACTACATTTTTAACAGGTAATTAGTAACTGTATCAGAATACATTTTTAAAGTAACCCTCCCAACCCTGCATAACCATGTCATACTGTCTCAGTGGATGTAATTCACCCCTGTGCTCTGCATTGGAGCTCTTTAGTGCCATCTAGTGCCCGCACAACTGGTTTAGAAACACAGGGCCTTCAGGACAAGAAGCCACACTTCATGACAACTTTGCACAGAAGATATCTCATGACCTCTTAATCAGATTATGATGGAAATGTGGTAAATGACCCCATGGCCTTTTCTCTACTGCTATACTCAGTACAAGCTTCATTTTTCAACACACTCACAGGCCTTTTAGCAGATAGGTCACATTAGCATTTTGTTGCTACACTTGAATTAACAAACTTACTATACTATAACATACTTTCTCATGGAAAGTGGATAGACTTTAGAGCTTAATTAAGTATCAAATCAATGAAAATATAATCTGCAGCTATTTTGAGAATCGATTAATTGTTTAAGTCATTTTTCAAGCAAAATACCAAAAGTTTCTTGACTGAGTCCAGACTTTCAGATTCACCCACTCCACTGAGTTAATTAATTCTCTGAATATGGAAATGAAGTTACAATTCAGTCTCATATCAGCCTTCAAAGTTTCCTAATCCCAGCATCTATATTGTGAGGATCTGCGGCTTTTTCTTGTGCAGCTAAAATGCACGTTTAGGATATGGACTGTTGATGTGACAATAAAAGACATGATGACATAAAAGACGTAACAAGACAAACACGAGGTAAAAGACATAACAAGAAAAAAAACAACGTGAAAGACGAAAACAGCGTAAAAGATGCAACAAGATGAAAATCACATAAAAGATGTAACAATACAAAAACTATCTAGCAAGACTAACATGATGTGAAAAATATAACGAAATGAAAAAACCCTAAAAGACGTAACTACAAAAACAACATAAAAGACAAAATGGAAAAGACGTAATGAGTAATGAGACAAAAATGATATGAAATGTAAAAGATGTAATAAGAGCAAAAAGACATAAAAGATGTAACAATACAAAAACAACATAACACTGAAATGATGTGAAAATGCAAAAAACAAAAATTACACAAAAGACCAAACTGCAAAAACAACATAAAAAATGTAACAATATAAAAACAATGAAACAACCAAAATATGAAAAATGTAACAAAATGAAAAATGTGCAGGGATGGAAGTAACTGATTACAAATACTCAAATTACTGTAATTAAGTAGTTTTTGGGGCACTTGTACGTTTATGAGTACATTTTCAAGTCTGTAGTTTTGCTTGTACTTAAGTATTCATTACAAGATGTAATGTACTTAGTTACTTTTAAAATCATAGACTAGAATTTGAATTAATATCTAAACCTCTCTAAACTGCATTTTAACAGCCGATAAGATCACATGCTCTGATCATAAACAAACCAATGAAAACAATGACATACAAGCTAAAAACAAAACAAAATGCTGCAGCAGCACACATGTGGAGTAAGAATTTGAATTTTTTATCATTAACTGATTAATCGCCGTTGAGAATTTAAGCAATCAGAAAATGTATTCATATATTAAAAAACTGAGAATGAGGGGGAAAAAAAACATGTTTTGTATCTTATAATTTATCAATGATTGATTGATTTTTTAGCATTTTCAACTATTGATTAAGAGAAACACAAAGTTTGCAGCCTAGTTAGGAGAGATGACTGTGACATCAATGGTTAAAAGTAACTAATACTCTGAGTAGTTCTTGCGATGAATGCTTTGTACTTTTACTCAAGTATATTTCTAACACCAGTACTTTTACTTTGTAATTAAGTGTTATGTTAGCAATGTAACAGTACTTATTCTTGAGTACAGATTTTTAGTGCTCTTTCTGTCACTGAGAATGTGTATACTTTTGCCACCTGTGATGTTAATTCCCTCCAGGAGAGACTTGATGTTCTCTGCTAATTAGGTTGACAAATATATTTGCACATATCTGTATTGACCGAAATGAGTTGGAAAATATCAGATTCAATATTGTGCATCCTTAGCTGTTAGTTGTAGCAGATGAACTTTGTAACCTTCTGGCTGTGTCTTGTCTGTCACCGAGCCCACAGCTGATGAACGTTGTCCCCCCCTGCTTTGTGCCTCCAGGCTGCCCCCTGCTGACCACCACCGGTCTGTCAGGCCTCATCCAGCTGCAGGAGCTGGAGGAGCTGGAGCTGACCAACTGCCCCGGGGCCACCGCCGAGCTCTTCAAATACTACTCCCAGCACCTGCCCCACTGCATGGTCATCGAGTAAGACCACTGACCCATCCCACCGACCAACCGACCAACTTGACCGATCGATCGCCATTCTTCTACCTTCCTCCTCCTTACTCTTCCTCACTCTTTTCTCAAACGCTAGCCGGGAGGCTGAACCGCTCCTACCTACCGAACCACACCGTTCCTCATGACCTGCCCCCGCCCCTCCCCCCCCGACCCGTCCGTCTTCCTCCACACCCCATTGAGTAGACTGACCCACAGGCGGACAGAGAGGCAGGAAGGCAGATGATGGTAGATGCCAGACCCAGAGGATGATGGGATGGCGTTTGAGCTTCATTTAAGAAGATGCTGGAGTGAAGAGCTTGGTGTGACGTCTTGTCTTGGCAGCAAGTTTCTTTTTCAGAATCAACTAAAAGGCTTTTGTTTTCCAGAGGAGGGCTTCTTGAAGACTTTGATGATTTTGTTTTGGAGCTGGACGGATACTGAGGGGAGTGACGTGCACACATGCAGGCGACGCATAGAGGAATTAGGAAAAGGGAAATCAAGACTTTTGTGTTTGAGCTGATCCGGTGGAACTCACATGTGCTCATACACTGTAAACACACTCACACACATACTGTATATGGTAAGTGATCTCCATCACTCTGTGTAATATAACTGCTGTTATTCTTTTTCTCAGAAGGTGTCGACGGTTCAGTTTTTCTCTTGTTTCGAGAGAGACAGCACATGCCAGCTGGAGAAACAGGACTCAGAGAGAAGGACAGATACAGTTCAGGAGGTGGATGACAAGGATGGGACTTCTCTCTCTCTCTTTTTCTCCCTTCCTCTGTGTGTGAAGTGTGCGTCATGGACTCACGGGTTCCCGTCTTTTTGGGATACCACCACCTTTTTTCCATTTCTGTGTCTTAAAAAAAAATTGAGAAACAACAGTTTACAGTGTTGGAGTTGATTGGCTCATTGTTTCACACTTCCCCCCCCCCTCTCTTCTTCATTTTTTGATGATTTCATTTACAGATCTGCAGGCTGAGCTGTTGTAAACTGTGAATGTTGTGTTTTTAAAAAGGGAAATGTGTCGCTGAGGCAATGCAACATGAACAAGTAAGTCAAACTGAGAGCAGAGCCTGCAGGGAGCATTTGACTTGAGAGTTAAAATGCGTTTCTCTCAATAGAAAATGAGGCAACTGTGTGGCTTAAACTGACAGTGATGACTTGATATTTCTGAATTCAAACTAATAAATAACTTTAAGAATATTAGCAGGGGGAGTTTTACAAACGGTCTTTCTGTTGGTGAGATAGTTTCATCCAAACTGGGGGGACATTTGGCTTTGGAATTAAAGTTTTCTTCCTTCTTTTTCCAGTTTTGAAATGCTAATAGAAACAGATTATGTTTAGTGTTTGAATTTGAACTCGTGTGGTCCTGAAGCTGCAAATGCATTGTGTGACCGCCCTTTGCTAAGGTGAGGTTACCTCAAAGATAAAAAAAAGGGAGGCGAGGGGATTTCAGTATTTACCGTCAGAGCAGTTCTTACAGCGTCCGCGACAGGCTGGGCTCAGAACGGAACAGGAGCTCAGGGCCCGTGTAATATTGAAAAAGATCATTTAGTTTGTGGACTCTCATTTTCCTACTAAATCAGAGTGAAACCAGAGTCAGAGAAACTTATGAATTGCCTTTTTATGTTCAGGATTGAAGAATGTTTAGCCTAGCTTAGCTCACTTGATTGATTAATGGAACAGCTCCTCTTGTTTGAACCATAAGTGACATATTACAGTTTCCACAAATTGCTTTTTAAAGGCAAACCAGGCTTTATAAGTACATCAAATGTGAGCAAAATGTGACACAAAGTAAGCTAAAGAAGATTTTGTTGCTTTTCAGCCAGCTCACGTTTTATTTTAGACTTGTCAAATGGGATATTTGATGAAACAACATTTGTCTTGTTTTCTCTCGATCATGAACAGCGTTTTGCAGCAGCCTTTAAGATGCGTTTAATCCCATTTTGTCAGGCAAGTCAAGGAGAAACTAACCCGTCCAGGGTTAAAAGAAAGTATGATGTACACAAACACTTCAGTGCTCCAAACAGCAGTGTGAAGTATTAAAGACAGAGGCTGGTTTGTTCCCACAACCTGATTAAATCCTGGTTTAACTTTAAGTTATGTTGCACCAAACTTCTAAACTAAAATAAAATTAAGAAAGATCATATTTAAACCTCTCCTTTTCAGTTAAGTTTCTACTTTAAACCCAGATTATATCTGATTCTGTTGCAAACTATACAGGATTTTTTTTCACATTATATTACTATACATACATGTATATTACTATATACACCATTATGTTATATAGACTAAATGTAGATTATATTATATGGACTTAAACAAAAATAACCTCTCTCAATCATCACCCATGACCCACCAGGAGTGTGTGGCAGTGCCTGCATCCGCAGAAACCCCGCCCTCTGCCAGAACCTTCTATTTTCTCATTATTTCGCTGTGCTCATTACACTTTACCAATCCAAAAACGTTGGTACTTGAAGTTTGAATGAGACTCAAAAATCTCTCTGGTGCATTTACACACAGCAACTGACATCTGATTCTACCTTTAACTTCAAAATTATGCATTACTTGAGGAGGCTTAAAATACCGGGACGGTTTGAGCAAAATAATAAGTTCCTCTGAGAAAGTTAAGGGACAGACTGAACCCAGTTGATCTGTTAAAACAGTCTCTGTTATCTGTTTTTTAATCTTCTGTTATTTAATCATATTGCTTTATTAATTCAGCCAACAAGTTTCTCTCAGAGGCTAACTAACTTTGAAGCTAGCTGGCAAACAATGTAACATTTTTGTTAACTTTTTAAAACTTTATTTAATTTCAGTTTGCATCAATTAACTTGGATTTACTAAACAGAGATTAATTTTTCATTGTGCAACAGAGTTTTGTAATGAAACATTTTTCTTAAACCTTAGACTTAGAGGAAAGGAAAGGTTCAAACTATTTTAACCGTTCTCGCTTTCACTTTTGGTAATAATTCGGCTCTTGACAAACAGCCTGTGTCTTGTCTCAGCCTGAGACTAATTTGAGCCCAGTTGTAGATCTTTTTTTGTCTCACCGCACTGATCTTAAATTTGTCTTAAATAATCAGGTCAGTGAAATCTAAAAGAAAACTCGGTTGTCTTAAATAAGATCTTAAATTTGTCTCAGTGGTTAAATTAAAGTCTGGTTGCTCCACACGGTCGTCAAGGAGAAACGTCTGACACACCTATGAGCTCAGCAAAAGCTAAAGATCTCCTGCTTTTTGTTTTGTTTTGCTCCTTTTTTCCTCCTGCAAAGAGGTTTAGGAGAACAGATGAGACTTTAAGGAGCTCAAAATAAGAATCTCATTTATTTCTTATATGACAAAGAAAAGACGATCATTAGAAACAAAATTTTCTCCTGTGGAGTCCTGTACACGTCCATACATTGAGCTAAGCTACGCTAAACTTTGCACTCAACATGCATTTGTACTGATAAACTGATATAAAAAGGCATCTGAAAGTGTGTCTGACTATGAATAAGAAGGAAAAAATAGTAGTTTCCCACAAACCAAAGTATTTATTTAACATGGACAGAAGTTATTGATGCTACAGAGAAAAACAAATAAGTTTAAAGCCAGTAGTCGTGTTCCTTTCCTGCGATCATCTGATATTAAAATGAAATGAATAAGCCCAACAGTGAGCCATCGTGCTGCTTTTTTTCCTCTTGTGTGTCCTCAGATGTGCTGACTGCCAACTGACGGGACTGGATCAGTGTCAGCCAGTATTAGGTTGTGCCAAATGCATCCGCAGCAGCGCATAAAATGTGGCTGGTTGCCTCTAGCTGATGACTGACTACACTGAGAGGGACTGGGTGTGTACTGTACGGACACAGCAGACCATGCATGTTTTTAGTTGGTCTGCGTTTTTTGTTTCAAGAAGGCTCATTTTAGAGGTTGTTCTGAATCTCTTCTTTGTACATAAGTATATTTATTTATTTATCTATTTATTTATTTATTTAAATTAATTTGTGTCTTATTTACGTGATTTATTTATTGAAGGGACATTTTTCAAAGCATTTTGTTTTATGGAATTGCTTCAAATTTAGGCCTGAATTAGCTTATGCATTGATCACTGTTTTTTTTAAAAAACATTTTCTGACATTTCAGACCCCCAAGTGAAATAATCTACCTATTACACATTTAACATCCACTCTTTCAGACACCAGTGACCATTAACAACATTAAGACTGACTTAAAGTTTTTAAATCTTCATAATGCGCAAGAGTATATTTTCCTCTGTGCAAATGTGTGTCAACTTTGTATTGCTGTTGGGTCCTTCATTAAGAATACGGGGATAAACAATGGTGACAAGTTATATTTACTGTCATTGTCCTGAATGTGGAAATACAGAGTATGATATACATAAAAGCATTTGAAGTGTGAGATTGACCTCTGTCATGGCTAAGCAATGTTTACACTGTCTGCTGAAATGACAAAAAGCAACATTTCTGATGTGCCGATGCAGGTTGATGATGATTCTGTGGAAGCTTATTACTGACAAAACTATTGAGAAGAAGAAGAAAAAAAAAACAGCAAATTGAAAACACGTTTTGAGCATGATCCACCAAGCTAGCGCTTTAGCACTAACTCTGCGCTCGCTAGCTTTAGTTGGCTGACGGTTTAACATGGCAAATGTGCTGATGCTGATTTTGTTATTACTGTTACATTTTTATGCCACATTTTACTAGCCAGCTCAAGTAATTATAATTAAATAGCTTCATCTGATTCTAAAGTTTCAGTTTGGGAGATCTAAAGACTAAAATGCCTATTTTTTCTTTTTTTTAATCTAGGGGTGCGATGTGTAAGATATGGCCAGAGTAAATCTAAAACATTCAAAAATTAACAGAATGTAAAGAGGTTACAGTTATGGTGTTATTTTGAAGACATGCAGAGATATCTACCAAAGTTAGCGTGCTAATTAGCCCCGACTTGTCTCATAATATCACTTTGTGCCTCGAGAAGCGATGGTCTGATCCCACTGTAGTTGTAGCTCATGGATGTATTAAGGAAAACTAGATACAGCATTTGGAGGCAGGCCTCCATTCATTCATATGAAAGCAGCTCAGTCCGCTGTCTGCTGGGTATTCATCCTTAGAAACAGTTTGGAAAAGGGCAGGCACTTTCAAAAAAACACTTGGCAGGTGATTGGATGAACCATCTGTCTATCACATCTACACAGGCTAACGTCAACCTTCTTTCAATGGAGAATTATTCTCCAGTTCTGATATAACTGATGCTATCACAGTATCTGCGCTAACCTCTTCAGGAGCCACCACTGGTTGTTTGAGATGAGTCGCTCTCATGGAACCTTCTCGCTGCTGTCACACCTAAAACCACGCCCGTAGCTGCCAGTGGTCCCTCCTAGGATACCGATTGGCTGCACCACTTTTGGTGCGGACACAAACAGATAACCCGAAGCCTGGGAAAATCCAGCAGCATTGCAAGATAAGCTCAGTGGCACATGAAGCAGATTTTTGGCCATAAAATTATTTGTATCTTCTGTATGCTTCTGCATTGTGCAGCCCATAGAGCATGCACACTAGAGACTTCTGCCAGCTGCTAACTTCTGGTTTAGCCCTCCGCTAACTCAAATGGGGATACAAGTAGTCAATTGCGTGACTCTTCTAGACTTTCCAAATGTTTTTGGACTGAATTTTTTCATGATGCAACCTTCTGGTAAAAAGTCTTTTTGGGTTGTTGGACATCATGTGGTGTTGTCATTACACAGTTTGGCCACTATGTCAAATTTACTTCAAAGCCTCGTGTTCTTCTCAGGGGCTTGTTTCAGCTCAAGCAGCGAGTTTGCTACTTTCACAAGCTCTCTGAGCTTTTATTGGCTAATAGACAAACAGAATTAACACACAAAGTGTTAGTAAAGGAAATATTCTGTCATCTGTAGGTACACTTACTGTATTGTACGTAATAAACCATTTTACTGAACTAACTGCCTTTCTGATGCCCGACCTCCCTCACACCCCTTTGCGCTTCATGCCTCTCTTGTCCCCTCTACCAGGAGTCACAGTCCTGGTCAGAAAATCACCTCAGTACGGTATTCCCTGGCATCAAGCTGGCCTCTGTCAGTCTCGGAGAGCCTAGTTTGGTCCTGGTCTGGCCGTGTCTACTTTAGAAGCTGCTGAGCCTGATTCTGTTGCCCGCAGTGCAAACACCAACACTCCCCCAGAGCTCCAAACTGCAGGTCCAGACAGACTTGAGCAAAGAGTAAAGAAAGCAGCAGTTAGCAGTTACTCTGGTGATACTGTAAATTGCCCCATATTTGTTTGGAGTGACCTTCAACAGGTGGCCTTATCTTACATATTGCTACTTTAGAATATTTTTGAACAACTGAATGAAGTGGTTTTCGTCACACAAAGCTCTCCGTTGTATCTTCTGCTAAATTACCAGTCAGATCAGCATGCAAACATTTTTCATGTGCAAAAGTCAGGTCATTTGAAATAACTTTGTGAGAGCTGTCAGTAATGAATTGTTCAATGACTGAATTGGATGGATGAATTGACTGATAATTGGTCGCAGCCCAACTCTGTCACTGTAAAAACATACATTTCAAAACGTGTTCTGTTCCTACACTCTCAATTTTGAGAATTTGATTACTGACCAACACAAACGTGTTTTCTGCTCTTTCACTATTTTTGCTTTTAATGAGCTTCTAAAGGATTCAAATGTAAGTTTACATATCATGAACTGTCATGCATTTCTCAGCCACAAACAACTAACAACAAACCTTTCTGAGATACATTTTCTAAAGGTAAATACTTCCTGTCACTTCTTTTACTGTCTACAGTCTTTGGTCTACATCTGTCACCATTTTGTTACAACCCTTGTACAGCACAACTTTAAGTAAGCAGTAAAATAAATACTGACAGTTTACTGATAATGTTGAAATTGGCAGAATTTGTGTGTTTGTTAGCCGACCTGTGCCTGTACTGATCGTAACATCTTTGCACTGACGACCAGCGGCTTTTGTGCTTTGGTATCTGCAGATGTTTTAGACCATTTGAAAAAAAAAAAGCAGCTGCCAGAGCCAGATGTGGTCAGCCAGCAGTTTGGATTTGTGGTAACAGTGGAAATGAACTGATGCTGTGGAAAGCTGTGCTCTTCACACATGCATTTATCAGGATGTATTATTAGTCATTATTATTAGTTTTCCTTCAGCTCTTAAGCAAATAAAACGGAACGTTGGAAAGTACACGGTGGACTAAATAACAAACACCACATTTACTTTGACTGATAATATGCATCCTCTCACAATAAGTTCTCAAGGTCCACTGCACAAGCTTTTTCTGGAGCTTTTTCAGTGAGCTTCCTCAGTTGTCATCACATCACCTCAGTAGGGAACTAGACTCATACCGTGAACAGGAAGAGGATGGAAGGCTGTATTCCTAGACAAGTATTCATATCAAGGCTGTAAGGACAGGGTTTAGCATGTAAAATATCATTTTGGGCAAGTAAGTCAACCTGGGCAAGTGGTAAAAAAAAGAATTAAACAACTTTGATTATAGATTGATTGTTGAAGTAGCGTTTCATGCAAAATGTCAGAAAATTTCAGCCTCTCAAATATGGAGTTCTCCTGCATGTCTTCATTTGTTATATTAAACCGAATATCTTTGGACTGACAAAATTAGGTATTTACAGGCATCACCTTGTACTTTGAGAAACTGAGGTGGAGACGTTTCACTATATTCTCACATTTTATAGATATTATCGCCCTCAATTGATTGATTGGTATTTGTTGTTATTTAATAACCGCTAATAATACGTAATATGTACAGGGGCAAATAAAATTGTGCTTACTTAATGTTCACGTTGAACCCTGCAGGAGTGTAAAGACCACAGTGTAGAGGATGTACGCTCACAGAGCAAAATCACCCATCATCAGAAAGTAGTGGTCAAGACCCTCCAGAAAAGGTTACCGTGAATCCACACAATAACACAAACAGCCTTCGGGAATAAGAGATTACATGTAACTGGATTACGTAATCTGGATACAGAAAAACAGGTGACATTTAGATCAAGTAAAAATGGGGATTAATAGTAGGAATAAAATTTGAGATAAAGCACGATACCCTACCATGCACAGTGCACACACAGCTGCCAATTCATTGTCATGACTTCTAGTGAAAAAATGATTCACTGGGTGGAAATTTCACCATTTTTTTTCTTTAAATCAATAAATTGTGCACAACAAAGGAAAGAACAGCTGGACAAACTAAAAAAACGAACAACCAACATAAAACACTTAATCGATTTAACGTTTTTGAATCTGATTTCAGCTTCTTATATGTGAATATTTTCTGATTTCTTCACTTCTCTGACAGTAAACTGAATATTTTTGAGTTGTGGACATAACAAGACATTTGAGGACATCATCTTGGACTTTTTTTCATCTTGGATTTTCTGACATTTTATGGACCAAACAACTAATTGATTGATAGATTAATCAATAATGAAAATAAGCATTATAGACCCAAAAAATATTTCAACTGAAAAGACTGACAGGATTAAATAACTGATTCATCATTTTAAATATTTTTTTAATCAAAAAAATTAAAAATTCTCTGATTTAAGCTTCTTAAATGTGAATATTTTCTGGTTTCTTTACTCCTCTCTGACAGTAAACTGAATATTTTTGAGTTGTGGACAAAACAAGACATTTGAGAACATTATCTTGAGCTTTGATCAACATTTTCTGACTTCACGGACCAAACAATAACCAAATAACTCAGCTAGTTCATTAGAATGACTTGACACTGGACTGAGAAGGTGACAAGGATTTAATTGTAAATCAACAGTGTTAACATGTGTATCATTAATACTATAAAAACAAAGACAATAATCATACGTGAACTGTTAGTACATGCTGAGTATAAGACACAAGGGTGGGAGGTTGACACGGAGCTTCAGGTCACGGAGCAGGTAAGAGGACAGTAACACAGAACGTTTGACATGCTGAACCTGATCACAGTCAAAGTGAAAACGGGACTGTGGAGGGTCTGGTGTCACCGTGGATGACAGGTTGCTTCAGAGGGACTTTGACATTTTGTATACAACTCAGCTGAGCCTTTACTTTGAAAAGAGGGAAGATTTATTTGCTGTTCTTTAACAATAAAAATGCAGAAAAATAAGCAGATTATGCTCAAGAGTTCCCATGTTTCCATTCAAGGCTGTTTCTAGCTCTTTGGGGGCCCGATGCAAAATATTGTTTAGGGGCCCCTTATATAAACACTGGGGCTCCCCTACATCAGGAAAACTCTGAAAACTTACAGGATTTACAGAATCTGCATTATAACATTTGCCAAAATGAGACAGATGCTGCATTTTCCTTAAAATGTTTATTTTAATTTTTAGGAACAAATTTGTAATGAAAAATACTACTCTGATTATATAAAAATATTACATAAAATATATGTGCAGGGCCTGTTTCTAGATGGCACTGGCCACTCCTGAAATCTAATTGGCCAACCAAATGCCACCCCTTTAATCCTCAAGTATGATTGGTAATCTGTCCAATGAGAGGTGGGACCCTAGGTTTGATGAGTATTTTAGATGGGCATTATTTTCCTTTGTATTAGGCTACTGTTACATTTTTGGAAGGTCATCTTATTATAATAAATCTTAAAAATAAAAGTATTTCATGATGGAGCATGGAGGGTGTTTTTAGGAGTCTCACAGCCTGAGGAAAGAGGTGCAGTGAGGGTGAAATTTAATCTCAGGACCTAATGAATGAAGTATAGAAGCTTTATATTATATGTTTTATGGTGCCACTCTGTTGTGTTATGATTGGTTGGACTGTTTATCTTAAAATAAAAAGTTAATTAAACACAGGAGTGTAAGAAACTGTAAGACACTGTAATGTTAGTAATTAAAGTAGATTTTACAGTAGATATTACACTGTTTGGGCCCCCCTGATGGCTTTGGGGTCCCTACGCAACTGCATAGTCTGCATATAGGAGGAAACGGCCCTGTTTCTACTACATGTTTCCAGTGTTACTCCGCATTGTGCATGCTAACATAGTAGCACTGAGCTTTACTCTCACTCAACATTATGTGTAGTTACAGAAAAGAGTTAACTCATGTTCAGCTTCTCTAGAAATATATTTTAATCTTTGTGTATCAGTGGAGAGACAGCTGAGCATGTGAAGTTCTGATCCTACAGTAAGTGATGCTGCCATGCTTTGACATGCCCCTGGTGTAATTAATAATAATAATTATAATGATGGCTGAATTCCATGCGGCTGGTATTGCACATGCTGGCTCACACTGCCGTGACTTACTGGGACACCTGAACAACTGTACTTGTCCTATTATGAGGACTCAACATGTCTCATGATGTCCCAAACATGAAACTGCAAACAGATAAAGCACAGGGAGTCATTACTCTCAAACGCTCACATCCTCTTTCACTTCCAAACAAGTGATTTGGACGAAGGATGTCCAACTGTTTTGGCACCGCGAGCCGTTTTTATACCGATAATGTTGGTGAAAAAGGTGTGGGTGGGCTAGCTAGTAGCAACAGACCCAACAGTCCACACTCACACTGGTGTTAACGTTGATCAATCTGAAAATGCACCTTTTTTGATGCACCTGGCCCTTTCCTCCACATTAAAGGGACAGTTCACCCAATAAAGGTAAATTCAGTCATTATCTATTCACCCTTATGCCGATTGAACTTTGTTAGTTTCTTAGTCCACAAAACCCTGTTCGAGTTCCACAGGAAAATAGCGCTGCAGAATCTAACAAACAATGAATGGTGACCAGTTTTCAAACAGAAAAACAACAACAATGAAACATTAAAAGCCTGGTCACCATCCACTTCAATAGAAACTTGAGTGTTTTGTGGACTAAAAAACTAAACCTGAACTTCGACTGACATGAATTTTCATTTCGACCATCTCTTTAAAGCCACCATTCCATGTCACACAACCAGGCTGAAGATCCTGCACTCTATAGCAGCACCTCTACATGCACAGCTGGCTGTGGTCGCAAGTACAATGTCCCACATCTGGCCTGTTCAGAAACAACAGACATGAATCCACTCAGGTCAGTGTGACAATGTTTCTCCTCCCAACAAAATTTCTTACTGTTAAGTCATCAGAAATACGTGTTAATGACTGTGTGCCCAGCTGTTCTGAAACACTGAATAAGTCACTGCCTGCAGGCGCCACCACACATTTCTGGTGGGAAGTGGGTGATGATTGAGAGGAATTAGTTTTGTAGAGTCTATGCATTGTTTTAGGGAAAATCTTGTGTACTTTGCCTTTAAATATACCATTTTGTGATGTGCTATTGTTTTAAATGAGTAATGAACACAAAAAAAAAAAGAAAAAAAGGGCCCACCAGATTCCTGTCCCACAGCCAGTTTCCTCTGGCTACGGGACTGCAGAGCAGCAGTTCTGAGAAAGTAAAAGATAAAAGCCACTAAGAACTGAAACAATAAAACAGCAGTAACTACAAAAACCAGTTAGAACTCAAGCATCAACTGTTCTGTACAAAATCTGATCTGGCTGAAACTGAAATTTGAAAATGAGACAGGATCATGATCACTCAAAGTCAGTGAGCACATCTTCAGCAGTCCTGTAACTATTTCCTCCCAGGATCACAATTCTCATTTATTTCTCCCAATGTCTGACAGATTTTCACACCTTTTATTTTCCTTTTCATTATCACAACCTGTTTCTGACTGTTTCCACCTGGACAACATTGCAGCTGTCGTCAAACCAGACTTCCTCAAAAGAATCCCTGTTTCTTCAGGAAAGGTTGAAAGAAAAAGGGGCATGCATATTGTAAAATCTACTGCATCACTTTTCTTTTAAGGGCAGGGCAAAAAATAAATGAATGAAAGAAAACTGATGATTAATAGTTTATGTCAGAGATTTATGCAAGTTTATTCTAGATGGGTGACATAGTCTGTATTCTTTCCTGAGAGTTAAAAGTTAAGTTAAAAGTATTTCACATAAAAATGCTGTTGCAGTGGACTTTTCATTCTTTCAAAGTCTTCTGCTCACTTCATCCACTGGGTGGAGTCCTGAGCAAGACTTTTGAAATAAATGCTCTCAGTGGTGCATTATGCACTCAGCTGATGACATGATGACTTGCTTTATTCCATTTCTATCAAATGATAAATAGAATTCTTACTCCAAAACATTTTTTAGGTGTAATTACTCTTTAAAAGAGGTAGAGAATGGACAAATTAAGCATTTTTCTGTTGTTTTGGCACTTAAATGTAGACTGCAAGCTTTTAAAAAAGTATCACTTGTGTGTGCCAGAAACTTTACACCTAAACAGCGTCTTCAGTTTTATCGATGCAGGTGTGGGCATGGAGATGTGAACAGAAAAAGAGGCTAGCAAATGTTGAAACTCAGCAGGTTGAATAGTATAATACAACATGTCCTCCACAATCCTACAGTCTAATCATTTAGCTCATGTTCACTAGAGTCATTTATATCTAGAGCTGCAACAATTAATCGGTTATTTGATTATTAAGCAACAAGTAAATTAATCGATTAATTGTTTTTCTTTAGTCCTCTATGACAGTGAAGTGAATACCTTTGGGGGCTGGACAGCGGGAGACATTTGAGGACAACATCTTGGGCTTTGGGAAACACTCATCAAATGTTTTTCAGAATTTTTTGACGTTTTTATGGACCAACCAAACAATTGATTAATCAAGAAAATAATCATTAGTTGCAGCCCTAGTTATATCAGCCAGGTCAGAAGTATAAAAGGCAGCCAATCTGCATCAAAAAGCAACTTAAAGCAAAGCTGCACATCATCCACCTCTCCACAGCGTGTTGATTTTTACAAGGTCTGAGGATAAGAGGACTTTTAGAAACTGACTGAATCAACATGAACAGGGCAGCACTTGGCACAGCAGCAGGTTCATTCACCTGCTTTACTTTACATGCTGTTTGGCTGCTGCTTGGTGTTCATTGTTGCTTTCCGTTATCAAATTAATACAAATCCTTTCCTCAAGCAAAAAAAAAATAAAATAAAATAAAATAAAATAATACATAACAGGTTTCTCCTTATTATCACATTTAAACACATTCGACCTAAGCAAGAATGGTGCACTGTACTGCCAAATGTTTGTGGACACCTGTACGAAGTCTGAGGACACCCCAAGATGTCACCTATATGAGACAGATGAACATTAATCTGCTGCGATAACCAGAGGTGGCAAAAGTACACATATTCTGTAGTACAGATACTTGTGTAAAAATAAAAAAAACGACTCTGGTAAAAGTAGAAGTACTGATTCAACTTCTTTACTCAAGTAAACGTGAAAAAGTACAGGCTCTGAAAGTAATTAAAGTAAAAAGTAGCCATCTTTGTGTGTTATGTCTTGTTATGTCTTTTACGTCATTTGTGTCTGTTACATCTTTTACATTGTTTTCGTCTTGTTGCTTACGTTTTATGTCATTTTTCGTCTTGTTACATCTTTCCTCGTCTTGTTAGGCCTTTCACGTTTTGTTACCTTTTATATCTTGTTACGCATTTTTCACCTTGATACTTTGTTTTCTGTCATGTTACCTACTTTATGTCTGTTTTTGTCTTGATTTGTCTTTTGCATCTTAGGACTATTAGATCTTATGTCATTTTGGTATTGTTACATCTTTTTACGTCATTTTTTGTCTTGTTACATCTTTTACATTGTTTTAACCTTGTTAGGTCTTTTACGTCTTGATACATCTATTTTCGTCCTGTTATGTTCCGTTACGTCTTTTTACGTAGCTTTTCATCTTCATTCATGATGAACACTGATCATCAACACTGAACGACACACTGTTTCAATGTGTTATTGTTCCATCCATTTAAGTTTAAAATCAGTCTTGATGTTGGGAAGGCAGTGTGCAATGATGCAAAATAAAAATAATCAATAATTCCCCTTAAACGCATTAGAAATAAGCCTGTTTTGAAAATATAAGGAGAAGAAAGTACAGATATTTGCATTCAAACATGGTAAAAGTAAAAAATTGGCAGAAAAATAAATACTCAAGTTAAGTAGAGATACCTGAAAATTCTACACAAGTACAGTAACTTGTAAGTATTTGTACTGTGTGACACCTCTGGTTATAACAGTGTCCATTGCTCCCATTTCCAACACTGATGTTGGGTGATAAGGCCTGAACTGTCCACTAGAGGGTGACACGGGAGTGGATTTTCATTCCTGTCCCGTCCCACTCCCACAGAGAAAATTTGTGTCCCGTCCCAATCCCGGGCCAGAGGGAAAAAAAAAATCCTGTCCCATCCCACTCCCGGTAAAGTGACTCCCACTCCCATCCCGCTCCCATTCAGAATGACTCCCACTCCTGTACCGCTCCCATTTTTTTTCCTTCTAGTCTCTAGGTAATTTCCGTTTGACAAATGAAGATATGCTGAGCTGATTTTTCCCGGAATCTGCCCTGCAAGTGTGCCTCTTGAGTCCACTCGTCCCAGACTCACTGGTGTATTTGATTAAAACCAAGCAGGTTTTACAAGCCGCATACGTCGTTTTAACGTCATCACACACAACTCTAATGGAGTTAGCTAATATTTGCGACTTTCCCAGTAGTTCAATCAGCTTAACAGAAATGTCGTTATTTCTTACTTTACGTTTTAGTAGGGCTGGGCGATATGGCCTAAAATTTATATTGCGGTATAATTTGAAGCATGTGCGGTAACGATATATATTGCGATGTAGTCTTTTCTTCTGTATATATATGTCAAAATGACTGTTTCTGAACATATTCACATAGCAGATACATTGAAGCAGAATAAACACACTTCAAAACATAGTAAAAAAAAAAAATTAAGTAATTTTGAAGCTGTGTAACGGATCTTTCTCCAAACAATGTAACACAAAATTAAAAACAGTATTTTAGGAAAATGTTACTATTAATATGCATTTATTTATTTATTTAGTATTATTATTGTTAATAATAGTTTATTTCTTTAATAAAATATTGTCCTCTGATGAGAAAAATCCTCACCTTTATTCAGCTCAGTCAATATAATGATCAAACGATGCGGGATATTCATGTTTTTGTATTAATGCAGCAGGATCATTTACATCAGTGAGGATGTTTTAGACCACAGCAGACAACAAACTGCACAAAGACACACACCGAGGAGATGAAGAGAGACAGCGTCTGGACTCTTCATCATGACTTATAACAATGCAGCGCAGTCACAAACGTTTTTGTGGAGGAGACGACATGTCATGATCATGAAAGTTTTTTTATATCAAGTGGACACATCTGTCCATATTCTCTCTCCCTCTCTCCCTCTCTCTCTCTCTGCTCAGACTTATTTTAACTTTTACCTGGTTTCAGGTGGAGCTGCAGCTCGATCAGCAGTCGCTCGTCTCCTTCCTCTTAAACTTTTGTTTCTATGCGCTGAGCCAGTCGCTTACACAGACCACCCTGTTTACACTGTCGGGTGACAGAAGCTCGCGTCTTTGCAGCAGTCAGCTGATTCATTTCCAGCTGCTGATTCAAACTATTGATCAGGCCAATATAACAGAACGTGCGTTAACGCGCTTTAAAAAATTAGCGTTAAAAGGAATTTGCATTAACTTTGACAGCCCTGGTAAAAAACAAACGTTACAATTTCTCCCTGCTAACCTGATTACTTCTTTATATCGCGGTAGGCTAGTATAGTCAAAATCTCTACCGTTGGCCAAATTCATATCGTTTCTACCGTTATACCGTTTATACCGCCCACCCCTACGTTGTAGTTCATTTTTTCGGCTTGTGCGCTGCTGCTGCTGCTCCTTCCATCGCTGTTCTTTAATTTTCAGCGGGAAGCAGGCAAGCAGCGGCCAGAAGCACTGTTGGCTTCTGGGCCATGTAGTTCTTTTGACTTGCGTTGCCGTGCAGGCTTATGGAAAGAAAACTACAAAAATTGCGGTGGGCCTGTCATATGTTTTTCGGTGTGCGTGTCCTATTGGTTGATTCCCGCTCCCGTCTGCTCCCGTTAACTTTTTACTCCCGTACCGTCCCAATCACGTGATTAATAGTAAAGTTGACTCCCATCCGCGGGAATCCCGCGGGAATCCCGTGACCCGTGGGATTCCCGAACAAATGTCAGCCTCTACTGTCCACATACTTTTGGCCATATAGTGTCCCATTTGTACAGCAGATCCCATTGGGAGATTTCTCTTTCTGCTTCCTCTCATTGTGCCATGTTGTTCTGCCTGCTCTCGCCTGCCCTGTACTCTGTATGTCACCATCCTTCCAGACAGTATAAATGAGCTCACATTCAAAAATATATCCATATCTGATTCATTTCTTACGTCTTAATGTAAAAACTCAAATATAATCTGTCATTTAAAAACAATCCACTAGTTTGTCCCATAATGAAAAAAAGGAAAAAACAATTTAAAAAAATAATTTCTCCGTCTAATTTTTTTTTTTTTTTTTTATGTCGTTTTCCCATCTTTCATTCTGATTGGATGAGGAGCAGTCAGCATTCCTCCGGCGGCTGCAGGGAGGAGGAGGAGAGGAGGAGGAGGAGGAGGAGGAGGAGGAGGCTGATGGGTGGATCGGGAGGTGGCTCTCTGAGTCACATTTGTCAGCAGTTCGTTCTCAGCAGCAGGAAGACAGGCCAGTTCACTGAAGTTCATGTTGCTCTCGTTGGCCGTCGGACGCGGTACGTCTCATAGTGGATGTTGTGCGTCACATCTTTCAGGTCCTGCAGGTGAGACCTGGGCAAAATTCACAGGAAGAAAGATGCTGATTAGACTATTAATAATGAGCCTGTGGTTTATAGGAGGATTTGTATTATTTTTGATAAACCCACAACCAGGCTTGGGGAGTAACAGATTACAGTGTAACAGGATTACATAATATGGAAAAAAACAACTTAAAATCTTAATTAAATTTGAATGTGAATATTTTCGGCTTCTTGACTCCTCTCTGACAGTAAACTGATTTTTTTGAGTTGTGGACAAAACAAGACATTTTGAGGACATCATCTTGAGCTTTGATCAACATTTTTCATCATTTTCTGACAATTTATGGACCAAACAAATAATCAGTTAATTGGTAAAATAATCGACTGATTAATCAATGATGAAAATAATCATTAAAAAAAACACTGCATTAGGCTAAACAATTTCACCATATTCTATGTTGAGATAATCCAGAAGTAATGGAAAACAATCAAATTACATTACTTTCATATTGTGATACTTAGATTATGTTACTGACTCCATTTTTTAACAGGTAATTAGTAACTGTAACAGATGACATTTTTAAACTAACTCTCCCAGGATGAACTACTGTCCTATTACCTTTTTAAATCATTTCTAATCTCTAATCTGACTTTCATGGTCTTCACAGACGGCTCATATCTGTTCCATGATCAAGTGTGAGGACGCGCTCAGACTCACCTGATGAGGAGATCTCTCAGGTTGGCAAACTCACAGTGTGCCACATTTTCAACTGTGGAAAGAGAGAGGGAGTTATTTTAAAAGCAGCCACTTGCATAGAAGTAAATTCAGTAAATCAGATACAGTAGAGACCTAAACATCTGTACATCTACATGATTCAATTTGGCAGCAATTAAAGTGGTGAATGTTGTTATAGTCAATGGGAATCGTTTATTTTTACCTTCTGTGGTAAACAGTCACTTCTTACTTATTAGTTTTATTTTTAACTTATTGTTATCACTCATATCAGTGTGGGTTCTCTCCAGGTACTCTGGCTTCCTCCCACAGTCCACAGACATGCAGCATAATAGGTTAACTGGTGACTCTAAGTTGCCCATAGGTGTGAATGTGAGTGGTTGTTTGTCTCTCTGTGTCAGCCCTGCGATGAACTGGCGACTTGTCCAGGGTGTACCCTGCCACTTGTCCAGTGTCAGCTGGGCTAGGCTCCAGCCTCCAATCTAAAAGAGTCTTTTCATACGCCTGAGTAGGTCTGACTTTGCTGTGATCTTTTTCACACCATGTAAAGGTAATCAGCTGAAGACACATCACCCACATTATGTCTTATATAGTCTTAAAATACTTAGAAACTTTCATCAGACGTTGTGACCATAAAATAATGTTCTGGTCAACCGACTGTCTGTCCCACTCCTTACCAGGTGTTGGCAGTGATGCACTTATGGTGCTAGCTGACTGAAGAAGGTGAGGAAGAAGAGAATTTGCAAATTTTATGTTGTTCAAGTTGTATGGGTTCTACTAAAACAACCAGGAATATGGAGCCTAAGAACCCCTATGGCCTTCTAGGCCTTCAGAGAAGGCTAAACACTTCAGTATTTTAAATGTTATATTTACATAAATTATATGTGATTTATTTTGTTTAATAATTGGTCTATTCTCTTCTCTCCTCTAGTTTTAACCTTATTTTTGATCAGCTTTGCTTCAGCAATGAAAGGGTTACTGTCCTGAAAACAGCAAAATATAGACATCCAATCAGATTTTTTGTTGTTGTCTCTAGGCAGAGAAAGGTCAGAGTTGGCTCACTCACTGGTTAGGACTTCAGAAGGCCGAGGCCTGTGTGTTTGTTTAGAAAGTGACAGGTCAATTAACCAATGGGTGGGACCAAAAATCATTCCCTTAGGCCTTCTCGAAGGCCAGTGCTGTTTATCTTGTAGTCTAGAGACGAAGCAGCGAGACAGACACTGTTGCTAGGTGGTTAGCTTGACAGCGCCGCCTTTTTCAAGGCAGGCATTAGTGTAGCCACAGATCCTCAAAGGACTGCATTATTTTGGAAACTGAAATTGCGCTGGTCTCCGAGTCTGCCAGAAAATTTTCAGACACTTGAATCTGCTTCATAAAGCTACTTGCAATAATGCAGCACAGTAGACAGAGCTGTGTTGGTAGACAGAAATAATATAACTGCGGATATATGCTACATGTAACTGTGCTTAATAAGTTTCTCCACACTCCAAAACTCTCAGAATTTTGTGATATTTTCTGAAGGAATCTTGCGGTTACTAGTTCATCGGTGAAATTGGATGAAACCGTGTTTTCATGCCACTTCTTGCTTGGAAACATCATTGCCACTGAAGCAGAAAACGACATGATGGCAGATAAACATCAATGCTGCAGGTACAGATGCTACAGCTGCTGCTGACACAAGGACGACCCTCGTCTCTGTGGAGACACTGGCTGTCTGCCTCCAGTGAGAAGAGAGGGTGTAAGAAACAGTCCGATACATGAAGATGTGTACTCCAGAGTCACAAAATGAACCCTCCGGTGTAAAAGGAGTAGCTTCAGGTTACACCGGAGCAGCTGCTGTAGTCGTCTAAGCCTTTGCTGCACCTACTCATCTGCTTTGCCAAAAGTGAGATCACAACCTGCACACGGTGGGAACTGTGATAAGTCAATGGTGATACCAGGTGTGAATGAGGTCAAACTCAAGCCTTACCTTCAATGATCCCCCACTTTGTTTTACGGCCCAGCACCTTGTTTCCATTCACCTGGTGCTCCTTGTCTGTTCCCACCACAGCGAAGGGAATGTTTTCCTGGACACACAAAATGACCAAGTCTCACATTATTCATTCTTTACAACATAATTTGACCTGCAGTATCAGTGAACTGAGCACATGATTGTAAAGATTGTAAAAGTTTCAAACCAGTTTTAAAGCTAGATTTTGACGCAGGTTCCCTCTATAAGACAGAGCCAGAAGACCACAGTCAGTCCCTCCAGGATTTTGTGGGCTGTTTTTCGGATTGGTGCGGCCTAAAATGCCTGATTTCATGGCTGCATTTCTAATCAAATTGCAATGCATTCTGCAATGTTTTTAGGAATTTTTTGTAATGAAATTGAGGGAGAAAGTGAAAATTGTGAAAGAAAGTTGTGTGTTTTTTTTTTTTTTTTTGTATAATTCATTCAAATCAAAAACGATTTTTGGAACAATTTCCAGGGAGTTTTTGTCCAACAAAAACTATATTATTACAAAATATGCTTCATTTGTAGATGAAGAAGTGCACCTGGAGGGTAGCAGAATCTGTTTGGAGCTAAAACTCAGTTCAACAGTACAAAATGACAAAATATTGAAGTGCACAGAGCAGTGATGAATGCCAATAACACTGACCCGTGATAAAATAAAAAATGTAAATGCAGACAATGGTGAATAATAAAGCGAAACATTGAGTTGGTTCATTGAGACGTACAAGTATGATGATAGTGCTCGGGACTATGACCGGTAGAACATACGGGAAGCTACAATAATTGCTCAAATCTGTGGAAAAGTTGCGGAGTTTGGACAAAATTGTGAGGTTGTGCAGATTTCACAGGGATTGGTTGAATTTGTGTGAATTGTTACGATTGCAACATCGCAACTTCCTAGAGGGACTAAATAGTGTAATGTAATGTAATGGCCACTATTAACGTAAACAAACCAAATGCAACCCCAATTCCAAAAATGTTGGGCCACTGTGAAAAACAAATAAAAACAGAATGCAGTGATTTGTAAATCCTTTTCAACCTATATACAATTAAATACAGTGCAAAGACAAGATATTTAATGTTCAAACTAATAAGCTTGATTGTAATTTTTTCTAAATATACACATGTTTTTTAAAGTGAAATTCCTTCTTATTCTTGTTTGACATATGACTTCAGGTGCTCAACAGTCCTAAAAGAAGATTGACGCATCAGATTATAAAAAATGCCTGCCCTTTTCCTATTAAAACTTCACTTAAGAGATGGGGATTTGTCTTAGGAGGTTTGGTGGCACTGTGTTGTTGTCTGGGTCAACTTTTAGAGTCGTAGGGCTTATAAACTCTGTTCAGTGTCAGAAACAGGTTGTGATAAGGTGCGAAAGGAAAATAAGGTGCGAAAATTTGTCAGAAAGTGTGAGGAATACAGGAAAAGTGTGATCATGGGAGGAAATAGGGAGAGGTCTCCTGGGAAAATCAGGAGGGTTGGCAAGTATGCAACCCAATCTTTTTGGAATTGGGGTTGAACAATACACATTAAAAATGTAATTCTTTCCATGACGTTACCCTGATCCTGTCGTTGAGGATGCGCTCCTCTGGGTCTTCATCGAGATCTTTCTGTGGGTAAACACGAATCCCATTGGCTGCCAAGTCTTGCCTTATCTGTCAAGCGGTCAAAGGTTAAACACAGGTCAGACAGTTCAGGTTAACTGGTCTTCGCTATATGTTAAGACAGGAAACATGAGGGCCCAGGACATGCATGGTGTCAGGTGGTAGAGTGAAGACTTACTCATCATGTAGAGGAAAAGAAGGTGATGTAAAGAAAAGAAACTTAAGCTGTGATTGTGGATGTGTGTGTTCCCTCACCCTCTCTTTGAACTCCTGTCGTTCCTCGATGGTGAGTGTGTCGGCTTTGGCAATGACAGGTACGATGCTCACTATCTTCCCCAACCTCTTCATGAATTCAATATCGATGGGGCGTAACCTGGAAAAGATCTCTGGTCAGTTTGGACAACAGTGAAGGCGTATGGCACAGGTATGTAAACACTCTTTGTTCCTGCCACGCTACATCATTTTAGCCCTGATTTTCCACTCGCTGACAGTTTTTGGATATCGCTGACAAAGGATTGCTATATCCAGTAGGTTTAATATCTGGTTGTGTTGGGGACAACTCAAGGAGACATGCAAGAGCAACAGCGAACGAGAGCACAGCACACAGGCTGAGAGCTGCAGACACCGAGAGAGACAGAGAGGGTATGGTAGCCAGACAAGCAGCCAAAAAAGTTTTTTCTTTTTTCTTTTTTTAAATAAGAAATGCTTCAGATTGTATCAACAGTTTGCAAAGCTGTCTTTAAAGCAAAAGGTGACAACTTTGAGGAATCTAAATGATCAAAGACCAAAAAACTTTTGCACACTTGCCAGGTGCGCAGGAAAAGACGGGTCCACAGTAACAAGCAAAAAGACTCTCTCGCACACTATCTTCTACACTTACAATCAAAGATTTAATAACAACAATGTTATTAAATCTTTGATTTGAAGTGCAGAGGACAGTGTGCAGGACTCATATTTTGCCTTGTTTAAACATTTTTGCTCACTACATATATCTATATAATTCCATATTTCATAGTGTTGATATCTTCAGTATTAATCTACAACGTAGATCTTGGTTCCTGGCCATTTTAAGTGTTGATATTGAGGCTCTTCTTTTCAATTTTAAGCATTGATATCTGTCTTTTCACCATTTTCAATATTGATATCTGGATTCTTAATGATTTTTAGTGTTTAGCACATATATCTCATATATCTGGGTTCTTGACCTTTTTTTAGCACTTATATCTGGGTTCTTAACTATATTTAGCATTGATATCTGGGTTCTTAATCATTTTTAAGAACTAGTATGTGTTTTCATGACAAAACATAGTTTCAGTTTCCTCTATATGCAACTAGAAGTGGTGATACATCGCCGCTAAAATAACAAATGTTATATTATTTTGTGCTTATTTTGCATTTCATATCATGATAATTAACACACTTGTGAGTAAAGCATATAAACATAGAGGAAAGGGGCTCCATCTTTTCTATACTTTGTGCTAATGACACTTCATATCCAGGTCATATGGCTCTGACTATGCAAACCAAACAGTAACATGCTGCATCAGTATTAATAATCTCTTTCTAGTGTGTTTTCATGTCAAAACATAGTTTGGAGAGCAGACACACTCGCAGGGCGTTCCTCAGGTGGAAGATCATGTAGTTAGTGACCCTCAGTCTCTGATCAGTCCTGTAGTGCGCAAAGCACCACAGCTTCAAGACTCACGATTACAAGGCGGAGAGTTGCATAGTGCGATCGGCACAGTGATCTGACGACTTTGAAAGTCGTGTAGTGTGACCAATTTGTTTCTTCACAATAATTTGAAAAGGCGTTGTTCAATCAGCGGTGAGTAAGCACTGACCTGTGTCCAGTGGCAGGGAGGAAGTAGATGCAGCAGTGGACTCTGCTGTCGGGTATTCTCCTCTTGCGGTTGACATGCAGCTCCTCTCTCAGGTATTTCTCATACTGCTCGTTGACATACTTCTCTATGGGCTCCCAGCTGGAGAGAGGAGGAGCAGCAGAGGAGAAAATTCTGCTCAGTTCTTTAAAGGATAAGGTCATATATATTTTATTACTTTCAACAAATCCCATGACAAGACTAAAGCCAACAATGTTTTAATCTGTATATTTATCATTTCTGGACTTCTCTACCTGTCTGTTAACCAAAGCTTCGAGTTCCAACTTAAGACATAAACCTTAAATTTTTTTTATGGAAAATATAATATGCTTCCTTTAAGATTTTTCTTTTTTTGCCCTGTCATGCCTCCACCCTCCTGACACTCACCAGTTCTCATTGTTGATCTGGTCTCCAAACCCCGGAGTGTCAATCACTGTCAGCTTCATCTTCACCCCCTTCTCCTCGATCACTAGACAGAGAAGGACAGAGGAGCAGGGGGGTTACATGAGCGGCAGTTACAGAGGTCTCTGTCACGGCTGACTGGTTCACGTTACCAGACAATCCAGAGTGTCACATATGCTGCCAACGTGTAACCATAGCAATAAATGAAATCACAAACTGGACTTTGTAATTGAATGTGAATTTTGTCCTAATTTTAGCTTGTTTCTAATCAAAGTGAAATGTAAATGGCCTGTTTCATGGTTTCATGGAATTATCATAATGAATGATTACAAGAAGAGGCCTGGGAGAATCCTGTCATTGTAAGACATTTCACTTTAATTAGAAATGAGATTAAAGGCTTATATTACACTCCACATCTTAAAGGGCAACTCTGGTATTTTTCAGACCTTACTGCCCATGATTTAGTGTCTAAATGACTAATGGGGCCAACATTGTTTGAAAATGGTCCAGTATTGAGGGATAGTGCTGCAGCCAGAAGTGAAACTGAGCTACAACATAATCCATCCAGGCAACTGCTCATCATCAGAGTACGTCCACTAAAAAGTGCTTTTTTTTTAACCCCTGACAGACTCAGATTGTTATTCTAAGTGTCTGACAACATTATGGACAAGATCCCTGCAGTTGGTTAAGAGTAAGAATTGTGCTGTTTACCCAGAAACAGATGATTAATTGTTCTTTCCAAACTAACCAGACTCCCTTTGCAAAACAATAATTTTAAAAACATCATTATCTTTATTCAGACTCAAACAGAAACAACCACTCCAACAATCACCAACTCTGGTTTGGTTGACATAAACCCTTTATACACAGAGGTATTGGTGAAAATATTCTGGCTCTGCAGAGTTGGTGATTCTTAGAGCGATGGAAAGACGAGCCAAGATGTTTTTGAGTCTCATTTTGTTACCGCCGAGTCTGAATGAAGATAATGATGATAATGTTAAAATGACTGTTTTTTAAAGGGACTCTGGTAAGTTTCAACTTGACACACCAGATGGTTTGTTATACAGAAACAATTGGGAAGTTGTCCTTAGAAACTGTTTGGAAAAGGGCAGGTACTTTCAAAAAACAATTTGCAGGTGATTGGATGAACCATCTGTCTATCATGTCTAAAAGAGGTTAACTTCAACCATTCAGATCAATGCTTCCATGGACGCTTCTTCCTGGCTGTCATCACACCTAAACCATGCACCTAGCTGCCAATATTCCCCCCCAGAACGCTTGAGTGGCCGCACCACTTTTGGTGCAGACACAAACAGATAACTTGAAGCCTGGCAAGATGGATTCTTGCTTGATCTTGCAAATCCAGCTGCAAGGTAAGCAAACGGTCTTTTTCATTTAATGATGTGCTATGGGCCTTTTACACCGGTGCTTTTGGCCATGCCAAGCCAAACTGTACCGCGCCAAATTGCATTTGCATTATTGCCATTATTACTGAGTCGCACCTGAGATGGAACTACCCAGGAGTGGGGCCAAAGCGAGCCCAACCCTCCTCCAAGCAAACTGCAGTAATGTCTCGCCAGCCGCGGCCAACCTGTGATGACCCTCCTATCTCCCCCTCAAACAAGCGAGTGTCATGATACGATACTCAGCTTATGTGTGTGCAAGGGTGCAGAGAGAAGGAAGTTTCTAAAAGTCTCCTTATGTTCAGCTCTCAGTACTTTTGTAGCTTCTAACAGAATCTCTCCTCTGTCGCTGTTTGTACTTTCAGGTATCTGCATTATTTTACCGTTTAATATTCGCTTTCAGCTGTGTTGGAATCATGTTACCTCACTGCTGATGAAACCCACTTCCTGTTTGTGCTGCTTCATAATAAAAGTGTTTAAATAACAAACCAACACAGGATTTTTACTGTGAAGAATTTAAGGAAACAGTCTCTCAATCCCAGAGATGTATATGAACTGTTTATCCACTGCTTTACAGCCACTGACTTGAACCTCCTCGAGCTCGTCTTCAGGTAAAAGACACACTTTCAAGTAGGTAGCCCCGTTGTAATGGAAATGCAAACCCCTGCCGTGCTGGGCTGACGTGGCGAGTCAAAGCAAGTCAGCAGCCAGCTCTGTGTATGGAAAAGGGCAATAGTGTACTACACCAATATCACAACAGTTCATTCAGTTTGTTGAGACATATACAGTGGAACCGCACTGTCATAATTTCCAATCCAGGATCCTTTTGTGTGTCTGTGGTTGGGATTAAAGTTTAGCATTAGTGTTGGCTTTAAGGTTAAGGCTGGCTGGAAGTTAGGTCATGACTGTGGGGATCATGGGATAACAACAGTTTTAGGCTCAGTTTGGAGGAAGGATGAGGGTTAGGATCGGCCATGGGAATGTTAAATCCTCATAAGCACAGTAGGTAAGTATAGAGTGTTTACTTGTGTGATAATGAGATCACAGTGAGACCTTCACTGAGTCAGTGTAATACACTCACGTGTGTGGAGATGTGAGTGTTTGAGGAAAGCCGAGCAGCAGAGTAAAGACTATCATTTGAGTTCAGTGTCAGTGTTGAGTCAGAGGACAGGAATCTCCTCTGAGCGGAAGCATGAGAGCAAACATCTGGAACCTGATCATTAAGATTTTCACTAACCTGCAATAAGGTAACACTGTACGGCTGCCTGGATCAGTCAGCCAGTCAGTACAGTGATGATATAACTGATGGACTGTACATGTAATCATAATCACACACACATACAGTTGTCCACTATGCAAAAGTGAGCAGTGAGTTATACAATGAGTCACTGTAAAGACTCAGTTATGCTCCCTTTATGTATGAAAATAGACATGCACGTTTTAAACAATCTAATCCACACATCTTTCATGTTGACATGGATGTTAAGCAATATATCCACTAGAAGGCACCACCCAGATTCAAACCATGAAGAGGAGTCAAAAGCTGCCCAAGAAGAAGAGTCAAAACATGGCAACGCTGGAGGTGGCTGTAATAATGAACCACTTGAGAAACAGGCAAAAGCGGACACAGCGTTGTAGACGGAGGTGGTCTGTGCACCATTAAGTACATCATGACATGTGGATGGAGAATTTATCTCACTGCCTGATTGGTGACAAACGTCATTTACAATACTATTGGATTTTTAAAACTTCTTCGTCACGCTTGGACTACTGGTTACACTGCTATACTGCCCCCACATCTACTGAAGGTTCTGCTCTGTTCGGTCTGAGTCTTTCAGAAAATGTGCAGAAGTACAGACAAAGTGAATGCAGGGTATGAACAGAAGGCTCCGTCCGTATCTAACACAGTGTACATGTCACTATAATGAAGACTGATCAGTGTGTGTGCCTGTGAGCATTTTGAAACCTTGTGAAGCCATTGGCAGGAATCTGTACTGCATCATAAATAATACGAAACTGGGACACACACATTAGTGACACAAAAAAAAAAGAAAGTCCAAAGGGAGCATGACCTTTAAACTTTAAACTTCAAAATATAAAAAAATAAGATTAAATAACAAAGGTTCACTCAAATTTTGATTGTTTCCAACCATGAATTGTACATCAAATCAGGGTTGGGTAGTAACAGATTACATGCAATTGGGATTACGTAAAAAATAAGTAAATAATCATTCAATGATTACATTTTTAAAATCTGCCAATCTTTAAAATATGGCAATTTTTAAAATATCACACTTTTTTCCTGTAAATAATGCTCTATTAACTCATTTTTTAGACGGCTCCACAAAAAGAATCACATGCAAAAATGCATTTTATTTGTACCAAAAATGCTTTGAGATGTTTTAAAAAGAAAAAAGAATATTTGCTACATATTTGATGTTTGAAGTAATCCAGAGGTAATCCAAATGTTTTTAAATTTGGTGAAACTGTTTTTGTGATCCAATAGGTTACTTAACTAATTGAAAAGTTCAAAGCAACCCGACCCAACCCTGCATAAAATTGAACAATCAATAGTAAAATCTCTTATCTGGCCACCCCCTTCATTTCCATTGGGGTTAACCATCTTTAAACAGAATTTCCTTGTGTTTTTAAGTGTTAGGGGCTTTTGAAAGACTTAAGTTACTGTTCTCACTCAGTGTTTTTTGTGGAACTTGCACCTTCAAGTGTCACATTTTTTTTGACACTTAAGTTACACTCAGCACACAATACAGGGCAGGAACAACAGTCAGAGATGGCATCTTCCTCTTGCGCACGTATACAAAAACTCTCTCACACACACATTTTACTAGGCTTCTAATGTGCTTTACAGTTGCTGGAGGGTCACAGTTGTGCAACTGCTTTTCACTTCCCAAACTGGACTGGATTTACAGGCAGTGAGGCCTCACAGCACACTGAGTTTTGGGAAATGTTGAGGAGATGTCTACCTCCAGATTTGTAACTTCTGGGCAGTTTCCACCATAAGGACTTTTACAGAGACAAGAGCTGGTAGCCAGAGGCCATGAGATTGTAAACGCCTCTCTGCAGCAGTGCTGCTAAATGTAAAGACTATAAGTAAAGGTCTGAAGTGAAACATAACAGTCTTTGCTAACAGCAAGAATAAGCATACACTGTACAAAATAAATTAAGTCAATAAAGTGTAAGCTCAGCTCTCATTTGGTATTACGCATTTAAAGAGAAATACAGACCTGTGCTCAGTTTCATTCTGACACTGTCACTGTCACTTCCTTATCTCCTCATCACACCAACTTGAGTTTATGAACCTGAACCTGGTCAGAATTAATAGACCTGAGGTTGATCTGTCCATGGACAAAACAAGATACTTGAGGACGTCATCTTTAACCTAACACGCCAGATGGTTGTTACACAGACACATCTGGAAAGTCATCCTTGATGTTTGGAAAAGGGCAGGCACTTTCAAAAAACACTTGACAGGTGAATGGATGAACCATCTGTCTATCACGTCTACCACAGGCTAACTTCAACCAGCTAGATCAAACTCTTGCCGAAGTCGCTCTTGCTCTTCCTTCAATGAAGAAATACTCTCCAGTTCTGATATAACTGATGCTATCACAGTTTCTACGCTAACCTCTTCAGGAGCCGCCATTGTTTCTTCGAGGACAGTTGCCTTCTGGACGCTTCTACACTGTCATCACACCTTAAACCACACGGTATCTGCAAATAGTTCCTCTTAGGATGTCTGATTGGCTGCACACACTTTTGGTTTTTCAACCCAAAAAATGGTTAACTTGAAGCTTGGCAAGATTGATTCTCACGTGATCTGATGACACAGTCATAATACACTTTCGATTCTGATATTGTGAAAATTCAAAACTCTCTGCAACTAAACCTTCTGTTGTTGAAATGTTTTTTTTAAAGTAGCAATCTCATATTAACGGAAGTCTTGCAGTGTGCTGTTTAGTTCTTGGTATTCTTGTAACGTAACTTGTAATTCATGGCCTCCACTAGACAAGTTGGTACATTTAAATATCTAGGACTTTGCTTGACTCAGATTTTTCTTTTAGGTATCATATTGATTATATTAGAAATAAAACAAATGCCAGTCATAGAATACTATATCCATCCATTAATTGCTTTACTCTCCAAGTAACAGTTTTTATTTCCTATTATTGATTATGCCAATATTATATACCAGAACACCTCTGAAAGACATCTTCATTCTATAAATGTAGTTTATAATATTTGTCTTGAGATGTCCTCACCACACACGTTTTATGTATGATACACGTAACCTGCTCCATCTTTACTCTAGGAGACGTTTTCATTGTTACATTTTGTCTTCACTTCCATTCAGATTGTCATGTTCACTGAGGCACACTCAGCAATCCCTTTTATTGTCCCTAATATTTTTAAAGAAATTGAGAGGCAAGCTTTCAAGTTTAAAGCACCATCAGACTGGAATAATTTGCCTATTTCATTCATTTTATTAAAATTCTGAAATGAAAAAAAAAAAAGTGATCTTGGGAATCCAGCTGCCTCGCAAGGTAAGTCATATTGGGAATTAAATTAAAATTAAATTGACATAGAAAATAATCATTATTTGCAGCCCTACTTGCCACTTGTACACAGGAAATATCAATCTTTGCTGAGCTCTTCTCCCCGGAGAAGGATTTTATTTGATTGACATCATGACCTTTCGTCCAGCTCTGGTAAACCTCTAAGAATAATATGTTGCTGGTTGTGCTTATTTCCTTGCCACGGGATACAATGAATATTCCCATTGGTTATGGAGTTGACATGGAGGCGGGGGAGGTCTGACAGCTCAAAGAAGGACGTTCAACAGAGAGTGTGCTGGTGAATGTAAGCGCAGGTATGCAGGTAAACATTATAGACTTCATCATCATGTCACTGTATTAGTTTGTGTGTACACTCAGGCATGTTAACCCATTACAAAATCAGCCTTTAAGTTTAATAAAGATGTCACAAATATATCACGCTGTCACTCTGGCTAATCCTTTGGAGGCCAGAGAGCACATGGAGGATGTCATGTTGTGTCTGAATCATGACCATATTTAGGCTTTTAGCTGTGATGGGCTCCTCAACAGCATACTCTGATGGTTACATTTATACCAGGCCAGAGTTTTCTTGAGCCGTTCTTTTTATGTTTTTCCATGTTTCAGAGTGTGCAAACTGTAAATGTGACAAGCACTAGAAGATCCATGTGAGAGTGCAGGAGGAGATGTTTATGGAGGATGTCATGGTCTGCAGCTTCACATTCTTGGAGTGACACATGAAAAAGAGCATTCCTCGAACAAAGAGAGACTGTGACTGTGTGTGTGTAACTTCAGAAGATAAATGACATATCATGTCTTTGCCTTGAGGTTTTACTTTTAAAGCAACACGTACACATACTACCTGTCTGTTTTTCACCCCAAGCACTTCATACTTTCATTTGTGATGTTCTTACCTCGCGAGGCAGCTGGATTCGCAAGTTCACGCAAGAATCCACCTCATCAGGCTTCAAGTTACCTGTTTGTGTCCACACCAAAAGTGGTGAGAGCCAATCAGTGTCCTAGGATGGACAACTGGCAGCTACGGCCATGACTTTAGGTGTGAGGACTGCGAGAAGAGTCCTTGAAAACGACTCATCTTAAACAAACAATGGCGGCTTCTGAAGAGGTTAGCATAGATACTGTGATAACAACAGTTATGTCAGAACTGGAGAGTATTTCTTCATTGAAAGAAGAGTAAAGAACGATACTGAAGGCTTTTCTCCATGGAAAAGATGTTTTTGCTCTTCTCCCGACTGGCAAGAGTTTGATCTGTTGGTTGAAGTTAGCCCGTGTTAGGTGTGCTATACAGATGGCTCACCCAATCACCTGCAAAGTGTTTTTTGAAAGTGCCTGTCCTTTTCCAGTTTCTAAGTATGACTTCCCAGATGGTTCTGTGTCACAAACCATCTGGTGTGTCAGTTTAGAGCTAGACACCACCAGGACATGACATGATCCACTCCTACTGGCTAAAGAAGGGTTAGGGTTAGTGAGTGAACCTATGAGAGATTCCCACAAGGGTATAATGCCTTCAAACTACCAGCCAATAACCTGCCTCTCCACAACACTGTCTATGATCAATTCTTATTATTTGGGCCTTCTTGTAAATTCTGCAAATGGTATTTAATTCTTATGTCTGATGTTATGTCTAACTGAATACTATTCATTTCCCACCTGTATAAATCTTGTCTCTGCATTAATCAGCCTAGATTTTGACTTAATGCCTGCGTAAGATTTACACCCAGTCTTTGCAAGAAGAAGGCTTAAGTCTACATGGTGCAACCCTCTTAACTACTAGGTTGGACTAGGCTGCTAAGTTAAGACCAACTTAGTTTAAGACCAGGCCTAAGTCTTGTTGGTGCAACTGGCCCTTGAATCCTTGTATATTGCCACACCACTATGCAGCACTTTACAAAACTACAAAATGTTTTTAGGAGGCTGCCTGAGCTTGGATTCAAGAGCTGAGAGGAACAGTGATATGAAAGTAGGATGTGAGTGCTGTCTCCTGTTACATTAGATCACCAGTCAGAAGCTTTGGCCTGACCTGTCATCAGCTGTACAGAAAGAGGAAGAAAGAAACACATGGTTCGGACAAACTAGACTTTAGCTTTTTCCATACACTGTGTGCTGTGTCTTGGCCAGGCCACTCACACATTCCCTGTGTGTATGTATTTGTGTGTGTATACTAACCATGACTGACTGTATGCAGTTTTACTGTTTTGGAGATCTTCTCTTCGTAGTTGGGCGTGCACGACTTCCGGCTGACTTTGGACTTGAACAGAGTGTTGACCAGCGTGGACTTCCCCAGACCACTCTGACCTGCAGAAACACAAAACCAGGGCTTTAAACCAGTCTCCAAGGTGTGGGTTTTATGGGTTTCTGCCACCTCCCCTTAACTGAAGAAGAAAATAAAAGCTCTCAGCTTCTGTACAAGCTACCTGCTCCATCAAACTATAGTGTCGATGTTGAAAAAGAAGCTGTGAGACACACCAACTCCCAAAACACTCCTTGATTTGTTTAACACACAGATGGAAATTTCTGTGGAAGCTGATAAAAAGACTTTCATTCCATGGTTGACAATAAGTAGTCTGTGTTGTTCTGTGTAGAGACTTTGTCTAGTAGGAGAAATAGTTTCTCATGCACCAAAGTGGCTTTTTTTGTAACCAGTTTTTTTTAGGAACCCAATGGTGCCTAGTTGAGAATTTCTGAATGAAAATGCAACTAATGTCCCATAGGGTTTATATGGTGGCCATCTTGAATTTATCCATGTGAATGGCAAAAAAACAGATTTTCTTAATTCCTGAACCAGACAACATACAAAGACAGCATACATATTAACTCACTTTTTTCAGATATTGTTTATATGTAAGTTATATATATATATATATATATTATATATATAATATATATTTACAATACAATATGTATATACAATATATCAGGAATCAAATGGAAATATATTTATTTTGTTTACTATAGTAACAATGTAACTTTGGCTACTTTGTTTCACAATAGTTTCCTGCATTAGCCAAATGAAACTGGTGTATTCTTTTATATTATTTGCAAAGTTATTACATGGATAAATATATGGACTAAATGTCTTAGAATATGACATGAATTAGCAAGACTGAATTCAAATTAATTATCAAACAGGTAACTTCCTGTTTATAGTCAAACAGCAGGGACGTGTGTATCATCTTTGAGTGTGTGTGTGTGTGTGTGTGTGTGTGTGTATGTGTGGCAGGAAAGAGCAGACAGCCCCAACTGTCAAACCCACTTCCTCCTCACACAATCATACTTCCTCTTCCAACAGAAAAGTAAAGCAAAATATATGATCTCAATGAGGAAGAGAGTCACACACATACACACACACACTCAAATAAGCAGAGTAGGTTTTAAAACACAATTTTATTCAGACGTCAGGTAACAGTTTATTTGAAAAAGTGTGCAAAAGACTGACATGACAACTCTATAACAATGATATGACACCTGTCACGATTCTTTATGAATGTTTGTGACTGTTGCCATTAGGGGTCACTCAGTCAATTGTGCCATTTTTATATAAAGCTGACATTGTTTGAGATGTCTTTGTTTCTTTAAGTTTCATCATTACGCTGCTATAGCCTGTTTATGACAGATTATGCTGCCTTGATTGTGTCAGACCAATCAAACAAGGTCAACTTTGCATTACAAATTACATAATCGACCTACTTGACAACAATCATAAACATTCATCAGGCCTTCTTCATACTCATCAGGTGTCATGTCAGTCTTATGACACACTACTTCACATAAAGTGTTTCCAGGCTTTTGTTTGTTCTTCTTCTGTTACAAAGTCTGGCCTATGACAGCCCATTGACCTGGTGGCCATCATACGAGCCTTGTCATTGGTCAAACTGCGGGCTCATCACAGCAGAGAGCTGTGCTCAGTGGCTCAGAAGAAGCTGACCTCAGCTCTGCGATTGTCAGAGGCACAGCGGGGTGGTCGCTTTGAATCAGTGAAAGCACATTTTAGCAGGAGAATGTTGGCACTGCACTGTAACTCTACACCGACTTATTTAAAGGGAAAACAAGTTGCCCCAAAGCTTTAAACATTAATATCTTCCGCTTCCTTCAACATTATTATCATCTAGAAAGCAGAGTTGCAGAGTTTTTTTTTTAAGATATCGACTGTATAGACATCTGTCTTCTCTCCAATATAATGGACCTATGTGGCACTCAGTTTCACATACATTTGAAAAACTTAACTGAAAACATTAGCCAGTTACTCAAAATAATTCATGCACCTTGTTGTGAGCAGTTTCATGTAGGGCTAAATGATTTTGAAAAATATCTAACTGTGAATATTCCAAGTTTAGCCTCAGCCTTTCAACAAACATTGAAATATTCCACATCATTCAAACATTATTATATTCTAAAAGCAGCAATTCAGCATAGTGTCAGCTTTTCAACAAACCTTCAAATGTTTAACATCTTTCTGAGATTCTTCTTCTTATTGAACAGGAATTCAGTGTAGTGTCAGCCTTTCAACAATCCTTCAAATATTACACATCTTTCAAACAAAAAATTACTTAACCTCTGAAGCCACGATTCAGTTTAGCGTCAGCCTTTCAATAATACTGAAAATATTCCACAGAGCAAAATGCTTTGTGTAACAAATCCAACCTCGACATGACTGCAGTGATGTCATTCAAGGTCAAGGCCATGACCTATGTGACCTCTTGACCTGTGATTGAGATCTGACATGAATGAAATGAAAGTTTTCAATGCCACACTGAAAAACGTCTTTGAGGAATGGTGAATTTGGCAGAAGACAGACTTCCTGGATGGGAACAGAGTGTCTCCTGAACAGCTGTACTTCAGTCTGACAGAGGAGTTGCTGATCTGTACCATGAATGTCATTTTTCACCTATTGTGAACAGAGGAAATATGGTAGAAAAGGTTTCCTGCTCCATTTATCATTAGCAGATACTTGATTAACTTGTTTTTCTCCTTCCAACCAACTGCTAGTGTACAAATATAGTTGGCAAAACTTCATACTTGTTGCTAACTCTGTCCTTCTGAGTTTCCAAGACCACATAAATGTAGAATACATATGACCAATCTGTATCCCTTTCTTTAGCTCCATTTCCATACATGTGCTGGCTTGGCTTGGCTTGCTATGACTTAGTACATCAGCCTAGCAGGCAGGAATTTGGATCTTCATAACAATGGAGCTACCCACTTGAAGGGCTGTGTATTGGCAAAAATCTGGTGAAAAATATATAGTTATACTGTAAGAAGGTGATACAGTATATTGCCATTCTTTAAATCTATTTTTTGAAGACTATGTTATAGTATACAGAACATATCTTATGCATAATTTAAATAAAAAAAGTTTACTTTTTATGCTATTAGACGAGTGAAGATAGATAACAATACTGCTATCTAATGGTCAACACAAAATGAACAACTGCCACAAATCTATCCATGTATCACAATATCACAATGCAGTGTTTTTGAGAATCGATAGAGTATCACAAAACATAATATTATGATACTCAAATGTATTGATATTTTCTTACACCCCTAGAACGTATGTCTTTAACTGATGATGCACTTGTCTTGACTTGAGTGTCTGTAAAACGGTGGATAAATACATTTAATTTTCTATAAATTCTTCATCATAAAAGTCCCCTGCTATTTTGTTATTTAAAAGCTTTTATCATGAAGCAGTGAAACCAGCAAATGGTGGATTTTCTTCAGCAGTAACATGACACGACTCCTATCCAGCTAAACACGAACATGAAACAGTAAAATAACGCAGAGAAACTAAACTTCAAACCACAGAGACTCAGTTAGCAGCTACAGAAGTATTGAGAGCTGAACACCTCTTTAACTAAATGCTCTCCTGCACAGACATTTTATTTTTATTTTTTTTATTTAACCTTTATTTAACCAGGCAAGTCATTAAGAACAAATTGTTATTTACAATGGCGGCCTGGCATGAGTTGAGTCTCGCACCACAAGCCTGCTTGGAGGTGGGTCGAGCACACTTTGGCCACATTCTGGGGGGCGAGATGTTGACATCATACAGTACATCACCATACCTTACAATGCAACAATTGTTCAGAAAAATTCTATTCAGATATTTTCCCCAAATGGCTCGGCCCTACTGACTATTTTCAGCAGCATGTTGTAGTGTTTCAGGTTTTCCTTACTCCAGGAAGTCACTGGTTTATATTCTTTTCATAACACCTTGAAAATCAACTCAGAGACATGAGACTTGTCTGGTTGGTAACTCACCACACTCATCACATGATCAGCTCACAGCGCGCATTAATCGGAAAAATCAGTATTTCCACAATGACCACAATGACCGTGTAACTTTGAGAACAAAGCAGACAAAGTGTCTCATACTGCTGCTACAAGGAAGTTCAAAACCTTTATCTGCAAATGCAACAACAACAACAACAACTGTGTGAGACTCACCAACCACCATGATGTTGAACTCGAAGCCGGCCTTCATGGTCTTGCTCCTCATCTGGTCCAGCACCGCCTCGATGCCCACGTATCCAAACAGGTCCGTGCCACAGATGTAGCTCACCTGCATGCCCGGCACAGACTGGCACAGCTCCACCTTCACATCCGCCTCCACCATCTCCATCTCTTTCTTCATCTCTCCTTCCTCCATTCCTTTCTCCTTCCCCTTCTCCTCCACCTCCGCACTAAGCCCCACACAGTTCTCCTCTTTCTCCGTTGTGGAGTTCTGGGTATCCATGGCGGCCGGTTGTCCCTGGCTCTTGCCCTCATCTCCTAGCTCTTGTCCCATGATGTCTCGCTCCTTCTCCTGTCTCTCCTCCATCGGGGTGAGCGGCTCCGTCTCCAGCTCTCCAGCAGTTTCTGCAGCAACAATCAGAATTTTACAGTTAATGGACTATGGAAGAAAGAAACTCTGTCTATGACCCTGTTTGACATTGATTGCTTGTCAGTGGTGCATTAATGTGATTATTGCCACAGCTCAAGTTGATGTGTCACTAAACAGTGTCGCTGTGAACCGACCAGGTGACCATTGTGTTGTTCATCAAAACACACAGGCAGGTGGTTCCAACATGTAGCTGCTGGCCAATGTTTCTGTCCAACGAGCTCAAAGCGGACTTTGTGCCAGGTGTGTACACATTTCAATACAAAGATCGAGGCTGACCAGATTATGTCAGGCTGTCTACACTATGCAGAACCTACCCAACTACTGGGATGAGTTGTAACATTAGCTGGGGATAGATGTAATAATGAGAGGTAATTTGCTGATTTAAAATGTACACTACCCAACTTATGAAATAACTTTAATGAAGGATAAAAATAAACATTTTGAAGAGACGAAAAAGAAAAAGTTCCAGTGACTAAATCTTAATTAAAACAAAACAAAAACTGATAACTAAATTAAAAATTCTTGTCAAAATTAACACTGCAAGTAACAAGAAACTATATATGGTTCTCGAAGACTAACACAAGCATGGTCACACACGAGCACACACACTCTTTAAGGACTTAGCCAGCGTAGCTGTAACTAAAGTCTATCCCCTCTCTGATCTGTTTGAGTGTGTGTGTGTGTGTGTGTGTGTGTGTGTGTGTAGTCTGGTCTGGTGCTCTAAGAGGATTGGATGGCAGTCACAATCCCCCTGAGAACTTGGAACTGTTTTTGTGTGTGTGTGTGTGTGTGTGCGCGGTGCATGTGCTGTATGACTTTACAAATACTCTCAAATACACTGATACCTGCACAGTCGTCTGACAGCAGCATGACTGAAGCACGTTTGTGTGTTTCTGCATGACTCAACAAACTGCACCACTTTACTAAGCCTTACTCTACAACATGCACGCACACACACATGCACACACACCACACACCAACACACACACACCACACACACACACACACACACACACACACACAGAAGAGGCTGCTGGTTAGTGTTAGTCCACATAATTTAATCAGCTATAAATATCCAACTGTACAACCATTGGAACAGAACTAATCCTCATGAGTCAGGACAGAGGAGGACAGTGTGAGGGACAGGGACGAGTCTGAGTGTTTTAGACATCATTATATTTCACACTCCACTGAACTCTGCTTCACTGAAGCAGCAGCTCTTTTACTCACAATAAAAAAAATATGAATGAAGCACAGATGGAAAAGTAAATATTCAGGTTTAACCACAGATGGCAAAGGTACACATATTCGTTACACATTAAGTATATATTCGTTCAGTAAAAGTGAGAAAGTACAGGCTCTGAAATTTACTTAAAGTGTAAAATAAAAAGGTCAACTTCTGAAGGACATTTCTACCGACAGTACATCTAAGTTGTTTTTGTCTTGTTACATCTTACGATACGTTACGTTACGAAATTTCGTTTACTTGATCCCCAAGGGGAAATTCATTTGTCTGTAGTCTCATCTATTTGTATAAGAATTATAGAGTCTGATGGCAGTTGGTATGAAAGATCTTCTGTATCTCTCTGTCCTACAACGAAGAGAGAGAAGCCTTCCACCACCATTATTTCTTTGGTCCATCAAGGTGTTATGCAGTGGATGATCCATGTTGTTTAGGATGGCCTCCACCGTCCTCATTGTGTCTCTATCCACAACTTCCTCCAGAGAGTCCATCCTTACTCCGATCACAGAGCCAGCCTTTTTCACAAGCTTATCCAGCCTCCTTGCTTGCTTTTTTCCCAAACTTCCTCCCCAGCAGACTGCAGCATAAAATAAAACACTTGGCACAATAGACTGATAAAACATCTGCAGCATCTTACTGCAGATGTTTAGAGATCTGAGCTTCCTTAGGAAAAAGAGGCGGCTCTGCCCTTTTTGTAGAGTGCATCTGTGTTAAGGGACCAGTCCAGCTTGTTATCCAGGTGTACACCAAGATATTTATAGTTTGTTACCACCTCGATGTCCACTCCACAAGTGTTCACAGGCTGAAGAGGGGGCTTGGATCTACGGAAATCAATTACCATTTCCTTTGTCTTTGATGTGTTTAGTATGAGGCAGTTTTGTTACATTGTTTAAATCTTGTTACGAATTTTTCGTCGTTACATTGTTTTTGTCTCGCCAAATCTTTTACTTTCTTGTTACACTGTATGTCTTTTAAATTGTTTTTGTCTTGTTACATCTTGTTATGTCCTTGTAATATCTTTTTGTCTTTTTCGTCTTATGTTGTTTGTCTTGTTATGTCTTAAGTTGTGTTTTTGTCTTGTTTTATCTTTTTCATTGTTTTCATCTTGTTGCATCATTTTTGTCTTGTTATGTCTTCTTATATCTTGTTGTGTTGTTTTTGTCTTAAGCCTTTTACGATGTGTTTTTGTCTTGTTACGCTGTTTTTGTCTTTATGTCTTTTACGTTGTTTTCATCTTGTTGCATGTTTTCGTCTTGTTATGTCTTGTTATATCATGTTACATTGTTTTTGTCTTATTCAGTTTTTTCTGTTGTTTTGCTTAGTTACGTCTTTTATGCGTTTTCATCTTGCTGCATCAATTTTTGTCTTGTTACGACTTGTTATGTCTGTTAGTCTTGTTATGTCTTGTTATTCTTGTTTCGTTGTTTTCGTTTTATTTCGTGTTACATTCTAAGTCTTAAATATATATTTTAAGATATTAAATCACTTTTTTGAGATGTTAAGTCAAAAAAGATAATGAGAACATTTCTCATTATTTTGAGTACTAACTCCAAGGGCAATTGTAACTTTTTAAAAAACATTTTCCTTAATATCTCACAGGCTACTTGAAATACACTAGTATTTTTAATACACAATACCCCACTGTATCTCTAATAAAAGCACACCTCAACGTAATCACATACCATTGTAGTATCTAATAATGTTATGTCAAGTTCTTTTTGTATGTGGTTTAGGTTTTTTTTTTAGATGTCAGGCATCGTCTGCATTCAAAGCAAAAGTTATTTTTGAAGAAGAAAAGGCTTCTATTCTAAGATACATGTGTTGCCATACGTAACAGTAGAGTAATAGTATCAGGTCAGGTAATGAACGGACACACACGTTCAGGCAGAGTTTGCGGTGACTAGAGATGCATGTGAAAAGCAAACAGTGTGTCCAACTGCAGGAGAAAAACTGTTAGAACCCCGACAGGCAGCGTTTACTCAGGAGGGCAAAAAGACAAATGAAAGGCTGGAAAGAGAAAGACAGGAGGAGAGACTATCTAACTTTTCTCAGTTTTTAAACAGATAAAATACACACATACTGTAAAGCAGTTATGTATTAGTAATGCAAGCTTTATCACAAACATTTAAAAGACTGTAATGTTGTGGGTAATTCCAAGGATTGTGTAAGAGAGTCTTCTCATTTCACTTGCAGTACTAGTTCAATTAAAAAGCCAGGAATATTAATTAAATATTATCTAGAGTGAACTACATGCATCTTTTTAGTTTCTTTTTGTCATCAAAATGTTCTTTATTAACAACTGGCAATATACATTGCAAAGTATTCATCGTTAATCACGACAGCATAAAGAAGCAAAGTCGTCCTTATGAATAACACCAATGTGTGTGGTATAGAAAAAAAATATGAAAACAGAATGAAAAAGAAAAAGATACAAGGAAAGAAAGTAGATTTAGAACCCAGCTCACCTGTCCAGCTAGAGTTCAAACCACAAGATATTTTAGGTTCACTGAAAGTGACACATCTCTGTCTACATCTGTGTTTCTTCTTTGAAGAAAACTCGAGCTGTTAATAACTATAGGTACATAGTACCTTTGTTTGTTATTTGTTTCTGCTGATCAAATACATCTGTTTACTGTAAGTGAAATGTGTATATAGTTTACATAGTCTTGAGTGTATAGTTTGTCATGTTTAATACTTTATATTTCTTAATTCTTTTAAATATTTTTTAATTTAATCTTTATTTTATCTGTATTATCCCTATTTATCACTCACTCATGTTTCTACCTGTACTTTTTTGAGCTGCTGTAACGTGGATTTCCCCAATAAATTTATCTTCTTAAATGAAAATTGCAAAATTCAAATGAATTAAATTTGAACAGAGTTTTACCCTCAAAACATACAGGGCTGTCCTGCAGTATTGAGAGTGAATTCAAGAGCATATCTTCAATCTAAAATGCTGATGTGTTTTCTCTGACCAATTCTTTGTCACAAATCTCATATATCTAATTTTGCTCTCTGAATAAATGCTGCTAACCTCATTTCTCAAAGAACTCTTGTGTGCTAATTGTTCTCAAGTGAATCAGATTAATTCAGCTTCAGTCCTGTGTTTTTGCCCTGACAAATGCATGCATCCCATCAACAACGTCTGCTGTCTGTGTTTCCTTTTTTCATGCAGCCCTGGTGACTCGCACAGAAAGAAGAGCAGAGAGAGGGGAGTGCGACCGGCAACGAAGTCAACTAAGTGCCTCAAACAATCAGCTGTCAGGACAACCACACTAAATAAAGCCTCATTCACACATGCAGCCTTTCTCAAAAATGTTCCAGCATTTTTCCTGGAAGGGGTCATGTATGAATGAGAACCAAGATAGATTTTCTGGAAAAGTCTGCGCTGGCAACTTCCCATCTCAAGACCAACAGGGAATATGCCGGGAAGGCTGTGTTATGAATGAAAGCAGGAACATTACTGGGAAGGGCCTTGACTTGATTGGAGATTTCCAGAGCCAATCAGCCAGATTCAGATTTTAATTACTCTAGACCACACACCGTGGTATGGACTACAAACACAACACAAAGCAAACAAGTCATTTAAGTAGAGGCAGGAAATTTCCCAAAAGGCACCTAATTTACCTACGACCCTTGATTCATCTGTCTGCAGTAATAACAGAGACGGATGAGTATTTTGGCAGGTACTTCCTTCTATTTATTTTTACATTCAAATAAAACATGATATTCATCACCCAGCAATTAATCATTACATAAAGTACAAAGCCTTTTATCCATTTCCAGACCTTTCTATCTTCCTATTATCTTTGGGATTCTGCTATTGCAGACTCGAAAGACAACAAGCACTTCTGATGAGGTACACTGGTCAAGTCTTATTCCTTCCGGTAAAAATGAAAAAGTTGAGAAAACTCAAAATTCAAGGCAACAGATTGCAATAGATTTTTGAGTTTTGAGCCCAACCCAAATTCTTAAGTTTGAAAAGGTTTTACCAACTACTGATCTTTTGTTGAAATAATTTACTTTTCTTCTTTAAATAAACTTTTTCTTTTTGTTTCAAAACGTAAAGATTCAAGTATTTTCTAAAGAAGAAAAGTAAACTAATTATCAACTAAAGATTACATATCAGCAAAACTTTTTAAAGTTTATTTCAAAACCTAAGAGTTTGAGTTGGATCCAAAACTCTCTTGCTTTATAATTTGATAATATTTAATATGATTTAGAACGTTTTTGCACAGATCCATGCAGAACTATACTGAAAAATAGCAAATGCTGAAAAAAAGTCCCATGCAATATGATTGCGAAAGGTGAAAATGCAACCTCACAGCACAACAAGTTTTAACCTGAAGTTCTCAATGTGTTCCCGACATCACCCACCAACACTTAATAACAATGCCATGACAAAGATCACATGATGACAAAGAATCAGTTCACCTCCAGGATCAAGCAACAACAGCCTCGCCCCCCTGTGTTCTTTAGAGGTGTTAATGCTCTCATGAATATCAACATATCAACCTGGGGGTTTGGTTAGATAGGAGGAGGCCATAAGCCATCACATGCTGAAACATTTGGGCTGTGATTGTTGTCTTGAAGTAAATGACAAAATGTTTGCATTTACCAAATGGTGTAAAGACACAATGATATGAAAATCATCACACCACAGTTGGGTGGGATCTGTCATCCAGGGTGATTATGATTAATACTTTAACTACTGACTTTACAGTTTTACCAGAGAAAAATTTTACTTGACTGCTATATTCATGTATTCTGCCTCTGACTGGTGAGAAAGGAACACAGCAGATGAGCATTGGTAATCCTAATGAGGCTTTGATCAGGCACCCTGAAAAGAACAGGAGCATTTGGGAAACCCTACATACAGATGAGACGACTCTGGTTGGTCATGTTGCACAAGTGACAATTCTAGTGAGGATTCTCTCTAACCAAACAGTGATCTCCAGTGTTGTCACTCCACCTTTCTGTCCGTTTGTTCAGAACCTTGACCGAAGTAAAATAAACAAACAAAAAGTACTATCTACAAGTTTTGCCAATGGAAAGCCCCAAAAAAGAGCAAGGACGTTGAGTCAAGATGAGGCGTACCACACAGCGGAAATGACACAAATGACAGACCACTACAGCTTAGGCGTGAACTCAAACTATGCCAACCTTATTCCCCGAGGGACTTTTCCAGTAAGTCCTACTCAGCTTGACCTGACGCTCAGCCCGAACTTGTGATGAGTCACAATTAACACCAGTATCTGTGCAGTTCCAAGGCAGTGGCACATTTAACAAAAAAGATAAAGAGATTAGGAGTTAGATTAGGACAGGAGTTTGTGGTGTTGATAAAATCTGAAGTGGACAGATGTAATGACAGAGAGTCTTGTCAGTGACGATACCAGCTTAGGTGTGAACCCAAACTACCACAACTCAAGGCCCCAAGCAGCATTAGTCCTGTCAAACTTAAAATTCATGCTTAAAAAACATTTTGTACCATGTGTCACCCAACAAGGTAAAGGTCAAGAAAAGGAGATAATGGCGCACACTTTCAGACAGTCCGTCCTTGAAGGAATTCAGGCGGTGGACTCAAGGAAGGTGACAAAAGTAGTGACAGGTACCATGTACCATCCGCTACTTTTGACAACAAAAAATCACAAAAGAATTGTTCCAAGCATCTTGAGCCGAGCCGTACCATGCAGTGGAAATGAGGCAAATGACCAACCATGACAGCTAAGATGTGAACTCAAACTACGCTGACTGAACTCCCCAGAGGTTTTTAAGTCCTATTCAGCTTGACCTGATGCTCTTCCTGAACATGCAGCATATCATGTGTTGAGTCATGATTAACAACAGTATCTATGGTGGTGGAGCATTTAACCAAAAAGCTTAAGAGATCAGAGTTTGGGATGAGGATAAATTCCAAAGTGGACAGATTTAATGACAGAGTCTTGTCAGTGATGATACCAGCTTAAGTGTGAACCCAAATTACCACAACTCAAGGCCCCGAGCGGTATTATTCCTGTTGAGCTTAAAATTCATGCTTGAAATAAACATTTTCACTTTCAAAAAGTCAAACCTTGAAGGAATTCAGGTGGTGAACTTGAGAAACATGACAAAAGTAGTGACCAAGGTGCACACAGTCTACTACTTTTGACAACAGAAAATCACAAAAGAACTGTTCCAAGCAAGTCAAGTCAAGCCGAGCCGTACCATGCATGGAAATAGCAGCTCAGGTGTGAACTCAAACTCCAAGACTTTTAAGTCCTACTTCAGCTTGACCTGACACTCAACCCGGATTTAATACACGTGATGAGTCTTGATTTACAACAGTATCTGTGATGGTAGAGAGTTTAACCAAAAAACTAAAGAGATCAGAGTTTGGGATGAGGATAAAGTCTGAAGTAGACAGGTCTAATGACAGAGAACTTGTCTGAACAGCCAAGTACTTCACTGGCAGGAGCTTCCTCTTACTCATTTTGCAGTGAACCTGCTCAAGTATGAAGCATGGATCTACATGTCCACAGGCACTGAGCATCATGGCTCATGCTGAAGTAGCAGCGAGTCTCTGGCCTCTCAGAAATCTGTAGCTCTGTGTGGGTGTGTTGTGTTGACACATAACTGCAACAACCAAACAGTTGCTATCTAAACATAGCCACCGTACTGCATCAAAACAAGTGTGATTGCCTCTCACCGAGTTGTCACTTTCAACACATCAGATGACATTAAGCTTTCCTCAACTTTACCCTGCACAGCCCATTGTGAAGGCTTTTCCGCTGCCGCTTTTGGCTGCACTGAGTCAAACCGTGCCATACTGATTTGCATGTCCATTACCACTTTTAGCTCGCAGAGTTGTGCCAAGTCGTACCTGAGATGAACCTTCTCTGGAGTGGGGCCATAGCAAGCCTGACCCGTCTTCAAGCGGGCTGCAGTGATGTCCCACTGACCCAGTAAACCCGACGTCCCTGCTGTATTTTACTGTCATGTTCACTTTCAGCCGTATACAAGTTTAAATAACAGTAACGTGTGACAATTATTGTAAGAATTTATAGAAAGTGTTTATTCACCATTTTACAGCTGCTCGACTCAAATTAAACAGCTCGTCTTCAGTTAAAAGACACACTTTTAAGCCAGTAGCCCTGAAATGCAAATACCTGCTGTGCTGGGCTGATGTGCTCGATTCAAACCGAGTCAAGCCAAGCCAGCACATATGTATGAAAAAGAGGTATTATGTAGAGTCCCCTGCTTCATCTGAACCCAACTGTACCACCAAGCTGCAGCCCTGCTGCACAACAGTCCAATATCATTTCTAAGCAGATGCTGCTATAGTTCAGAAATGTAGCAGGGTTTGCCTACAGCAGACTTCCTCTTGCACATGAGTAGGAAGGAACCAGACACACAGTTTTCCACTGTAAGGACTGCACAGCACAAACTGTCATTGTCCGACTGACTTCAAAAAGTTTGCAGTTCTCTAATACACATCTTGAGCTAATGAAGAGGGGAAAATATCACAAATAAACAAGAATGGGTTCACATACATAAAAGAACAATGAAGAGGACAACTTCTGATTACTACAAACACAAACTTGGGTTCAGATGTTCAGAGATAAACATAAAAATAATCATAACGATAGAAGAGTATTGGCCGGTACTCATGTCATCATTGTTCAGACTTGTGATGATAACATGCAAGTCACAGAAATATAGTGTACACTGACCTCTCTCAGGGTGCGGCTGCTTCCAAACAATGATTGTAACCAGGTAACTCACCATATCAGTTCAAGGAGGTGGGAAAACCCGCTGAGTTTCCTTTCGGTTTGACACTTGATTAAATTTACTCTATTTTAATATTAGTTTGTGATACTCCGCAAATGAATGGCCGAGACGTGGGAAGACAGGGACATTTCAACTAAGTCTGACAAGGAAGCATCGAGCACAAGCAGCCAAATGATCAGACAGGTTGTACACAACCAAAGCTTTTATTCAGATTATCTACACCACTACATCAAAACAGCATGCCAACTTCACTAAGTACAGTAGCTCTTAGTTGAAGAAGGAAGTTGGTCTGTGATGGGTCATAATTTTACTGTTGACCAGAAGGTTTGTTTCCAGCATGTCAGATCATCTGACTGCACTTGTTTTTCACCCATCTGATAGAATATTCCTCACCTCCAGCATTATTTTGGCGATAACAGTGTTACCATAGAGTAAGCGTTTATATGCGAACGAATAACCTGGTTTTGATCTTATTCAAGATATGATGTTTACATGGAACATGAGAAACCTGGCTTCATATCTCTGTATACATTCTGACAATATCCAGGTTTCCTGATCATCTGTTTGCTGTTGTATTTTGGTCTCTCACCGTCTCAACCTCTCTGTGCCACAGTATCCTGGTGTCTGTCAGAACTCCAGGTTTCTCAAAACCTGGATAAGGCCTTCAGGGGCGCATTTAGTCATTTTGGGGCAAAAACAGGCATAGGGGGCCTCCAAACCTTTGTTCTCCCCCTTTTTCAATCTGTGAATAAATAATATGCCATAAAATATGTCAGCGAATACTTCTGTATCTCTTGGCAGACAGCAGCAGGGTGAACAGTCTGTGGTTGGGGTGGGTATGGTCTTTTAAAATCCTTCTGCTTCCTCTTTTTTTCAGCACCACTAGGGTAGCTTTTCTTCATTTTTCAGCCTGTACAGTTTTCAGTCTGTACACCACACCAAGCTGCTTGCTTACACAAGTTGACTAATGTCTTCCAGAATTTCTGCAGGTTTGCAGTAAGATCACTGAATAGTCCAACTTAGTCAGGAGGCCCTGAGACACTCATGAATTATGCATTCTGATGACATTTTGGCATATGGATTTTTAAAGACACATAGTTAATTAGCAAAAAATCTAAAAACTTTAACCATAAGAAACCTGGGGACAAAGACAATTGCCAGCTTTGCTTAATGGTAAGTCCCCCCCTGAAGGTCTTATCCAGGTTTCTGAAACCAGGGTACAACAATTACATACGCAAAACATAACTAGGATACTTCAAAAACCCAATCATTACCAGGATATACTCATGCCCACGTGAACACACTGATGGTTACATAATAGAACCAATGAAAATAAGATCCAAGTTTTAATAAAACATAATTATCATGTACCAATGCAATATCCCACATAGAAATGGGTGCAGCTGAAAATAAAACTGCTAAAATGCAAAAAATCAATCTGTAACTTTTTACAATCAATTATTCGAATACACTTTGAAGCTGAAAAGGCCAAACTGTTAATGGTTTGTTATTTTTCTTTAGGATATGTGGCTTTTTCTTTATCTTATATGATAGTAGCCTGTTGGTCGGACAAAACAAGTAATCTGATCTGACTCTGACCACTTTGGGCTCCAAGAAAATGTGATCATTTTTCACAGTTTTCAGATGTTTTATAGACCACATGATTACGTGATTAATCAAGACAAAAATCAGCAAACTTGAGTTGCAATACAGGGTCTGAAGTTGGGATAATAATGATTAATCGATGATTGATTGATCGGTTGTTAAGAATTTGACTGATCAAGTAAAATTTAATCGATCTATTATCAAATAAAGATCTAAAATATTAAAAAATATTTTATGAGTGTGCTCCCCATCTTACCTGATATGCACGTACATGTATTTAATATGTAGACTTTTATGTCTTAATATGTTTCATAATGATGTTAGAGACTATGCAATATGTTTCTGTGGAAATAAAGCTTTGATTGAGGGGAAAAAAACACACTTGGTATTGTTTGGAATAAGCCACATTTTTATGATTTTTTAGATAATTAATTGATTAAGTGATTGTCAATTGTCCCAATGACAGATTAAGGAAAGTGCTTACAATTTGCAACCCGAGTCTGTAACAAACAAACATGTCTTCTTACTTCTGGAGAACGGGCTGTGCAGCACTTCAATATAATGCTGCTTTGTCATACATTTTACCTTTATTAAAAAATTGCAGCTTCTACATTTTGGATATTGCACTTGGCCATAAAGCAATTCTGATAATATTTTTGTTTGTTAGTTTTTATTGTGCAGCCTGACTGCAAATGAATCAATAATGAAAATAATTGCTGCAGCCTTGTCACATGTTTGATGTCACAAAGAGTGGTATGGATAAATGAGTGAAGCACGCAATAGAAAATGTGCTTGGTAATCCAGAAGTTAGAGCACTTTCTGAGTCTTGAAAGCCACAGTGCACTTCAGTTTCAAGCAACAGCACTGACTTTAAAGAATCTGTTTGATTCAACAGTTTGTAAGAAGCCAGCCGAGGCTGGTTTCTCCCCCCACACACCCCCATCCAGACCGCCAAAGTGGACCATTCCTGTCAGCTTTCATTGTTAGCCCAGGAGACTGAGCATACCCCACCGATAACCACGGGGGATCAAAGAAACAAAAAGTGTCCTACCTTCTCTCATTCACAGAGGCCAGTTGTGTGACTGCGTGGTTGGCGGTGCAGCTCCCTGAACAGATCAGGATGGACGAACTGTCTCTGCTTTCTACACTCCACTTTTCTGCAAGGTCTGTGCACCACTACTGGGATGGCCCTGTGCTCTCTCTGGGATCTGTTTCCCTCTCTGACTGCCTCTCTCTCCCCTCTCCCCGGTGCTCCCTGATGTCAGGAGGAGTGTGAGTGGAGGAGAAAGGGGGAGAGACAAAAAAAGAGAGGGAGGGAGGGGGACGTTGGTGGCTAAAAGCAGCTCCAGGATCCATTCACATGCAAATGGCCCAAGGAGCTTCCACTAATCCCTGAGAGGACAAGAACTGCACCTCCCCTCTTCCTCCCCCATCCACCTCCTCCTCCTTCTCCCCCGTCAGAATCATTTACCCTGCAGTGGCTGAGCTGTCAGTCAATGTGGGATGGAGGTGCAGGGCTGCAGCCACTATACTGCACTGAGTCCCTCTAACTGACCTATAAAACACTTAAGAGGACTCATCATGAGGCTGCTTCACACATTTTCACTTCTCTATCTCTTTATCAGAGGTGGGAAGTAACTAAGTACAAATACTTTTTTACTGTACTAAAGTAGATTTTACAGGCATCTGTACTTTTACTTTTACACTCCTGCCATTTTGACACAAATATCTGTACTTTCTACGCCTCACATTTTCAAAACAGATTCTTACTTTAGTTTTAATGCATTTCGGGGAAATTATTGATTATTTTTATTTTGAATCATTACGTGCCACCTTCAACATCAAGACCAAACACAGAAAAGAGAATTCCTTGTGTATCCATCAGTGCATATCATGCATGACAGACGCGATGTGATGAAAACAATGTAAAAGACATAACAAGATGAAAAAGACAAAGACGAAAAATGCTATAAAAGACATAAAAAGACAAAAACAACTTAAAATGGAAAAAAAATATAATGTAAAAGACGTAAAGCTAGGTTAGGCAACATTGTTTTGGTATCATTGAGAAATAATTTCATAAAACTTTCCGCATTTTTGTAAATCAAGTGGTTTGAGACAGACGTAGACTTCTGCACCACCTCTTGGCTCGGTTTTCAGCATTAAGAGAATTTGGCCCGGATGGTAGACTTAAACCAATCACAGGTCTTCTCAGACCAGGCGTTCCTATTGGCTGTTCTACTAGTGCAGCTGTGCGTGCATGTTCCTTTGGTGAGACCCTGAATCAATGGCTGAAACCCCTGCAGGAAAAGTCGCTATAAAATGGAATTATCAGACAGATTGTAGGGCTTTGCTGAGGGCTGGTGGAGCTGAGACACAGAGCCGACAGACAGCTTGCTCAGAGCCGGGGAGCTCTGGATAAGAGGGTCGGTGGCAGAGTGGAGCTTCTGGAGGAAAAAAACACCAGAGTCACTCAATGCAGATTCCTTTATTGGCAGGAGGGGAGCTCAGAGTGTATGTTTCAAACTTTTGGGATTAAAAAGTGGATTTATTTTCACTCCTGCTTCTCAACCCCTCTGCAGCAGCAATCCATGAAGAAATCACAGACGCACATACTGGCCAGACGAGAACTCAGCATTTGTTTCTCAAAATTTTGGGGATTATCTTCACATTCGCTTGCAAAAATGTATGCAGCAGTGACGACAGAGGAGTCAACCAGACTGTTTACAATTAGATAATTAGTCTCTCTGTCCATGTTGACTGCTGACCAACGGAGAAATGTAGTTTCTCTCCTCTGTCACTGTTTGTACTCTCGGTATCTACTTTATTACACACAGCTGACGCCTGTCAGTTCATGCTCGTGCACGATTGCTTCGCTAAATTGTTACGTGTGCAGATGAAGTGTGTGCTGCTCGTCTGCTAGGTGGGTCTCATGGCCGAGAAAACGCAACCTAACTCAGATGAGGCTCAACAATCGACCGTTTTTAGGCTTTTACCAACTGCAGCTTTAACAAGACAAAAACATCAAAACAAGACGTAAAACAACATAACAAGACAAAAACACAACATAAAAGACTTAAGACCAAAACCATGTAACAAGAAGAAAAAGACATAATGAGACAAAAACACAACGTAAAAAACAAAAACGGTGTAACATGACATAACAAGATGAAAAAGATGTAACAAGAGAAAAACAACGCGAAAGACGAAATAAGACGAAATAAGACGAAAACAACGTAACATGACTAAAAAAGTTTGTTTTTGTAAAATATTACAGGATTATTGGTATGTTTTCACTTGTCTATTGCACTGATTGTTATCATAAATAACAGACTGTTGATGTCATTTATCAGTTTAACACAAGTGATGAAAAGTGCAAGAACTTGTGCTTAAAAAAAAAACAACTGTGTCCACTCCTACAGCTTAATGACAATCTTAGCTGCTGAAAAGATGTTTAAAGTGACTGTGAGAACCTGTCACCTCTGCCAGGACACCGTGCTGCATATCATCCTCAGAATCTGTAACTGATCTTCATAATAATGTCACTCTAAATGATTCTGTTTTAAACCTTCTCACATGACACGACCGCACCCACCTCCCTGTCCCTAGTTTCACCTTTTCTCATCTGGTCTATGTCTGAGAGCGTCGGTGGTCAGCAGCGGTGAGAGACAAACATTATGGTCAGGTCATGTGACATGCTTACTGCACCAGTGAAGAGGTAATTGGATTTGGTTTTGATGAGTGTCTGCAGGGTGTACACACGGCTACTGTGTGGTTTTTGGTGTGAAGTTGAGGTTACTTTAATCTGATTGCACTGCAGCTACAATTTATCCCTCATTACTAAAGAACTATGACAAGCTCATCAATAATACAATTAAAGTTGTGTTAAAAAATAAACGATTTTCAGCTGATGGATGAGCACCTAAATCAGAGGGCTCATCTATTGTTCCACTTTAAAAAGTCAGAAGACAGATGGAGATAAAGCATGTCACTACACAAAGGAAGAGGCAGAGACGGAGAGAGAAATGTGACAGAGGTGAGGTGTAAGAGAAGAAAAATAGGGAAGTGTGACTGTATTATGAAAATTATTTCCGGGATTTTCACATCAGTTGCTGCAAAACTATCAAACGCTCACGTTCACACTCAGACAACAGTTTTCAAGTCAAGCTCGCAGCTTGGTGTTGTAAGAGGAAGCATCTTATCTGATTTCCGATAAGTCTGCTGAACAGTAGATTAATGTCTTACGTGGGGAATACATGTTTCCACACCATTCACACATTTGGAACAGCTTGATGCAATTTCTCATTAATTTTGTCTCAAGTCAACATGATTTTAAACTTGACAGACAGTTAACTGATTCATTCAGTGTTTTCCAGCTCATTTCACCACGCCCCTGCAACAACACTGCAGCTGATTACTCAGAATTAGTTGTTCAGTGTGACTACAGACTGCATCATATCAGCCTTTTGCTTAACTTTTAGCTCAGTTTCTACAACACTGTTACTGGTGTCTTGTTTGTCAGAACATGAGCAGAATATCCTCCATTATACAACCTGACAGGACAAAGAACACAGTTCAAAAACTGATCTGAAGCCAGGATTCCTACATCTTTTCCCAAGACTAATTCAAACACTTTTTAGCATGCCTTTCCACCACCTTACAACAGTGATAAATGATGTATATTTATATATGCTTATAAATGCATAAATGCTAAAAATGACTAGGCCCTATTTCACTTCTTTATCACATTAAATTCACTGTAACCACCCAAAAAATGGTATTTCAAAAATTTTTGAGTAAACAAATTGAAGTAAAAGTGAATAATTGTCAATATTTTAATATTTTCAGTTTAAATCATTTCATTTTCAGGCACCCAAATATGACAAATAAAGTTCACGGCTTCTTTTTTGAGTTTTTAAAACTCAAAGATTCAAGTTTATTTCGAAAGAAAAGTAAATCATCGCAGCTAAAGATCGGGTCACCAAAACATTTTTTAGTTTATCTTAAAGTTTGAGTTGGGCTCAAAACTCAAAAATATAATGCCGTAACTTGTCTTGAAATTTCCACTTGTCTCAACCTTTTCTTTTTACAGTGTATAAACAACCAAAATAATGTTTCGTGATAGAATTCTACAGAGGGGTGATAGTTTAGAGGAAAACACAACAAAGTTTTATATTTCAAAATGTGTCGCATGTCTGTAAAGTAGATGTAGATCAAAAAATAAAAGCACATTAGCAAGGCTCTCTATGACTTCCTTTATTTCTTAATCCAAAAGCAAACTATTCAGTCAGAGAGTGATTTATTTTGAAAATAACGGAATTACAATTTCAAGCAGCTTCAAGCACTTTATCAAAATTCAAGCACTTTCCAAACCTTATTTTAAGGTTTGCAATAAAATTTGAGTGTTTTCAAGATTTCCAGCACCTGTAAGAAACCTGTGAAGCCTATTTGAATCAGACTAATATTTCAGGGAGAGGTGGGTAGTAAAATATTTGCCCACACTCCTTGGTAATTAATCTTCTTTAGCCTTTGGTAAATTACAGGAGTTGCTTCTGTATACAGGCATTTGCACCTGTATACAGACGCTGAGGCTGTCAATAATATACATAATAGTATCTCAAAATTACTTAAGTCTAATTAAACATAACTACTCAAATGGTGCATTCTGAATGCTTATTATGTGGAAACATTTTTCTTATTAAGTTATTTTCTTATTCTAAGTTATTGTGCAACCTCTTATTGACATGCAGCTTCTACAGAAAAGATGTTGTTGATTGTGCATTAGAAAGTTTCTGAGTTTGTCACACCACAGAAATGTGTTAACCACTCTGAATGGGTAAGAAACCGTGCTAAGTATATAAAATTAGGTCACAGAATCATGAAAAAATTGTGGGGCGTGTCCACTCTGCTGTCTCAGTGTCAAACACTACTATGACCTGAAAAGAACCTGAATGCATGGTTATACAGGGATGCTCCGTCGTTTTTCTTCTGTGTGTCGGTTCGTGGGGCTTATATATGTTGGGGGACCATGGCTCCAGCACGTCACCGAGCCATGTTTCAGGTCCACCCAAAAAATCCTGAATGCAGAAATCGTGGAAAACAGTCTACCGGTCTAACTCCACAATTCAGTACTACATAGTTCTCAGTGTTTTAACATGTTTGCAGCAACTATGTTCTAACATGCACGATGTGTTCAGAACTCCTTTTTCATTTACAGGGACTTTAAATAACAATAATAAAACCAGTTCAACTGAACTATACAAACCAAACCAAGACCCAGTCACCTGCAACATGACATTTCAGCAGCCCAGTTGATACGCTCACAGAGTTTTGCTCTTTTTCTACTTCAACTGTGACACAGAAGTCAAACTGAGCTGATGAAACATGAAACAGGAAGCTTCGCTTTCAGTGAAAAAAAAAAGCAGAGGCACTGTTAAAAGGTAAAAGGTCAGTCAGACCTGACTTACAGAATATGTCTTGTAATATTCTGTTTTTCCTTATTCCCTTATTGTGAGAAAGCTCCATGTGCAGACCCAAACCAAAAATGAATGGATCCTACTAACAAATACTGGGTGTGTATCAGAGTCCTCTGTGCCACAGAGCTCCACTGTTATCCAGAAACTATTAAAAACTCATCAGTGAGCCACACTGTTGTACACAGAAATACTCACTACAGCAACAAATCTTTTTTTTATCTATTTTTATCTAGTTTTTCTTTTCTTTCTCAGAGTCTACTTGGTTAGTTTAATTATTACATTTTTACTGTTTATATCAGTATTGTCTTATCAGCTTGTCAATCATCTGAAATTGTACTGACCTGTACCTGTTGAATAATCTGTTTTTGAAAATAGTCCCCATCAAACGCACTATTTCCTCCTGTTAGAGTAACATTTGATTAACTACTGTGGCTAGCTGTTTTAGGGTTCTAGGTTTTGATCCTTTCATGGGGTTTGTTAACCAGTACAAACTTATGTCAATCAATGCACTGTAGCATAATTCTGTTCAAAGTGCATGTTAGGGTTAAGCGATTACGCTAAAATTTTCCAACCATCCTCTCTTTCTCACCTCTCTTGTCCTCTCAAGTCTCAGCTGGGCGATGTGCGTTCACTACGTTATGTCCAATAAACAAAATAAACTCACAGAAATTAAATATTTTCACACCTTTTTAAGCTGAAGAATACAACCGATCACCTTCTGAATTCAAGTCTCTCTCTTTTACCGAACTAAGAAGAGCTTAATTGGCTCATTAACTCCTCGTAAAACACAAACACGACATTCAAACGTGACAGAGAAACATAAAAATTTCACCCAAACCACCTTTGTTAGTCTGTCCACTCTTCTGACAACTCCGGTTTGGTCGAATTCAATCCTAAACTCACTGCGTGAAAAGAGTGCAAAGAGTCTGACTCTGCAGGCTGTTTACCTCTCAGTCCTCACCAGCTCAGTGCACTCGTCTCTGGCTGAGTGGGTGTGTACTCTGCCGCTGGATGTGAGTGCATTACAGGGCAGCGGCTGTCACTCTGCAGACAATTATATTAGCAAAATAATATGATGAATGTTGCCCCAAAAATCAGCCAAAAACCCCACTGCTGATGGATTCAGGCCATCGTGGACAGGCGATATATTCATCCAATCACTCAGCTCTCATGCATGTGAACATTACAAATGTACATACTGGAAAGCTTCATGGTAAGTCGATGGCCTGCATTTACATAGCACTTTTATAGTCTTCTGACCATTTAAAACACTTAACAACACATATCACATTCACCCATTCACGCACACATTCATACATTAACGAGCTGCTGTGCAACGTGCCTCTGCACCCCAGAGACGAACCATTCACCCACACTTACACAACGAGGGCTATGGTAATTTGGGAGTTCAGTATATCTTGCGCAAGGATACTTCGACATGCATGGAAGATCAAACCGCCAAATAGTGGGCAACCTGCTCTACCACTGATTATCCCAATGGTTACAGGACCAACTTACCCCCAAAAGTGAAAAAACTGTACATCAAATAAACACACAAACAAAGAAAATGAGTTGAGTTGAGAAAACTCAAAATTTCAACTCAAATTCTTAAGTTTTGAAAAAGTTTTACCAACTACTGATAGGTCAGGGTCAGCAAAACTTTTTACAGTTTTTTTCAAAAGTTAAGAGTTAGAGTTGGGCCCAAAACTTTTTTTTAAGTCATCGCAACTATTTTTTACAGTGCAAAACAAAACTTCCCATCTTCCCATCAGTAACCCAACACTACAATTAAACCATAATTAATATGTTAATTTTGATCTTAATTACACAACGCGTTTAAAAAGTCCTGTCTGTTCTGTCACACATCCACTCCATTTATTTCCAGTTGTGTTTGCAGTAGTTACAATGTTCCTCTGCTCTCTGTTCCCTGTTCTGAGATGCAAACACACTCACAGCTGACAAGCATGCCAAACTAGTTTTCACATGTTCAGATCTGTTGCCAACTCTGCAACACTTTCACCAGCACAGAACGACAAGTGCCCCGCATTGAAACCTGAGAAGAATCGGCCTGATGACCACAGGGGGCCGTGGTCCAGTTAAAGAGCTGTCTAAACAGGAAGGAGAGAGCTGTTCTTTACCTGGTGGAGACACAGCAGTCAGCGGAGACACACATGTCCAACTGGGCAGGATGTCATATCGCTGCCTGTGTGTGTGGAGGGGCGTGGCACTGTGAGTGTGTGTGTGTGTGTGTGTGTCTCAGAGGATGATGCATTTCCTGGCATGTGGGGGAAACCGTTTCCTGGTTAGATCTTCTGCTGGCTGTATTGCTCAATAACAACATACTGTTTGATGACAGTTATGTTACATGTGCATATATTAGCATATGTTCGTTATTCTGCATGGCCTGTACCACTGTTTCCATGCAGACGATATAAATGGCAACGAGAGAGTAAAATTGTAATTCAACTGAATAGAAGCTAATAAATGCGGAACCATTATTCTACCACATTTTAAAGCGGCATTAACTGATTTTTGGCCATGTAGGGGGCAACATAGTACTGGCATTATACGACATGAGCCCACACAAATTACAACAGAAGCTCTTTCAACTGTTCTAACCTCATAAATATGTTGTTTATAATATATCAAAAGTTTTAAGAAATACAAGATACAAGATACAATTTCCCATTACCACCCATGTTAAAAAAATGATTTATGCATGTCTTGTTGTCATCTTCCTGTCGGGTTCAGTGCTCTCCACAATCAGCCAGATATTGTGTTTCACATGAGACATGAAATTATTTGCAGTACTGTGCATGTGCAAAAGGAAATTAGATGCAGAAGTGGGTAAAAATGACCTTGTTAGTTCATTATCTTGCATTATCTTTGTAATGAACACAAGTTTTACTGAAAAAGCTAACATGTTTACTTTCATCATTGCCAACATTTATGCTGATTATTATCACTATGGCAGTCAGGAATATTTTGAAAGTGATATAAAAGGGATGCTTTAAGTGATATTGAAATGATTTTGTTTTAAAATTATATTTGAACCACCACTCGGAACACAACTTTTTCTTGATTATAGCAGAGACTTTTAACAGAGTAATAAACATTTGTCGGACTTTCTTGTTGTGGAATTGGAGTCATTTATTGCATATGAAAACGTGAGAGAAAGAAATTGGAAAATATTCAAATGAGAGGAACATGTGCTTTTGTATCTTATTAATTATTAGTGGTTAATCAATAAAATGATTGTTAGCGTTTTCATCTATCAATAAACTGCACACAATTTGCTTAAATGTGCATGTGTTTTTTATTTTTTGTATGCGACCTGCTTTTAATTTTTTACAAGGTTTATTGTACATTATGGATCATTTTACAACACAGGTTTCTATAATAAGATGTTAGTTGTTTGTCTCTTTATGCTCCCCACAATAACAGTGACGATACACAAAAAAAACTATATATAGCAAATGGATAAATAAGTCATTAAGTTTTCCATGTGTTGTGGCATCTGGTACAATTACCACACAGATAATTGTCATCCTTCAGGGGAATTAGAAGTCTGTTTTGGACCTGGCCCATACCAGCCTATTGCGTAACTTAGGGCCTCTTCTATAAACTCCAGGATTGCTTCTTAGTCTAGACGGGAGAAACTGAGGCACGATGACACACACACACACACATGTTCACTTCTTGATTGGGTCATGACATGTCCTTCGCTGATCCGTCACACCCATATCATGTAACCCTTTCAGACACTGTGAGGCTGGTTGTTGCTTGATCGCTTCAGTTTTCATGAGTTTTCAGAAAATACAACAACAGAAACATTTTCCGTTGCACATTAAAAAAGTTTTGCTTTCAGACAACAACGTTAAGAAGATGATCCCGGTGCACACGGATCCAAAAAACGTCTGAAAACGCTGTAATATACATGCCAGGCCAGTAGTTGGCGGTGTAACAGCAGTTTCTGTTTGTTTCCGCTGATCACAGTAATGGTAACATTTCGCTGGAGGAGCATGTATAAACTGTCGTCCTCCTACTCATGCATGGCTATTTGACTGAAAATGTAATACACGTTCATATGACATCACCGTTTTCACAGGAACCGCATATTGCCAGTTTACAAGGGAACAGTAAGGGTTTTCAAAAGACTACACTCTAGAACCTGGTTTCAAAAGTTTTAGGTTCCTAAAATGCTGTTATTGTGTGAACGCACGGCCAAAACGCAACAAAAGTTAACCATTTCATGTTGAAAGCGTCTATGTACACAGCACCTAAGTCAACAGCCATAGCAGCCAGTGAGCATTGCATCTTCCACTGCTGATGTTTTAGCAGTAAAACAGACATTCATCCAGTCTGTGGTTCTGTGGTAAAAATGAACAACTGATGAACAACTGATCCACAGATTAGTGTTACTCTTGGACTTGCTGGGCTTGAGGCACTGACAGCCAACGTGTGGATGCCAGCAAGATACAGATACAGTTAGATTTTAGCTCCTTGTACTGTTGACATCAGACTTCCCTGATTTTCACAATTCATTATCATCATAATGTTATATAGGAAAAGATAAATCAGGGGTGTAGTGGTTAATACAATAACAATACTTGTTTTCCCTCACTGATTGATGCAGTTGATTTAAAAGATATGAGTAAAATCTCAGCCTCATTTTTTACCTTGCGAGGCAGCTGGATTCGCGAGATCACACGAGAATCCATCTCGTCAGGCTTCGAGCTATTTGTTTCAACAGTGGTGCAGCCAATCAGCATTCTAGGAGGGACTACTGGTAGCTACATGCGTGGTTTTAGGTGTGACGACAGCAAGAAGCATCCACAGAAGCGACTTGTCTTGAAGAAACAATGGCGGCTCCTGAAGAGGTTAGTGTAGATACTGTGATCGCATCAGTTATATCAAAACTGGAGAGTATTTCTTCATTGAAAGAAGAACAAAGAACGACACTGAAGGCTTTTCTCCATGGAAAAGATGTTTTCACTTGTCTCCTGACCGGCTTTGGCAAGTTTTTGATTTACCAGCTGGTTGTAACCTGACACGCCAGATGGTTTGTTACACAACAGAAGGATTCTCATATGATCCCACGGATCCAGCTGCTTTGATCTGATTGACTGAAGTTAGCCTGTGTTAGACGTCATAGACAGATGGTTCATCTAATCGCCTGCCAAGAATTTTTTTGAAAGTGCTTGCCCTTTTCCAAATAGTTTCTAGGGACAACTTCCCAGATGGCTGTCTAACCAACCACTAGTGCTAAATAGTGCTAAAATATACTAACAAGATTGTGAGTTTATCTAAATTCTGATGGTAGTTTACTCAGATCTTCTGCCTTTTTATAGTTTATAGTTTGAAATAGAAAAAAAATCCACACTTTTCTAATGTGTGATGGACTTTTTGTCAATAAATGGACAGTAGCTCATTTCTGTCTCTCCCTGTCTGCTGTCCTTTCTTTTCTCAGAGTCCTCTGCTCCAATGAGAATTTAAACACATGTCCAGTTTTGGGCCTGCTGTTCCTTCTTTCTTCCCATAAATGACACCGAGCTGACTGAACACAGAGGTGACAGCAGTCCTACATCACCCACATTATAAGATTCCCAGACACTTCGCATTCCCATCCCACCTCTTCAACCCACACCACTGAAATATAGCTGCTCAATGAACGTCCCCCACATGGTCACATGACATGTCTGAATATTCTATTGGAAAAAACAGAGAGCCAGGCATTAACACATCATCTAACAAACTGCATCAAAGCATTTCAGTCCTCTTATCATGGACTCATTTGAATTATCTTATATTTAACAAATTTATCAAATTATGCTCAACTGCAATTTTTTTTGTCAATTTTTGTTAAAAAATGTAACATGATTGTGTCATCATGATACAATTCTACTGAAAGCTGATAAATTATACCTTCCAACAGAATGGTTAGTAGAGGAATGTGGAGTTTGTGACTCCTAGCAAGTGTAAACACGCAAACACAAACTGCAGCCAGAGGACACCACTGACCGTCTCTCCTCTGTTCTGTCCATCCATCGGTCCACACAATCCTCCCTTTATTACTTTGATGATAAGTTAGGTTAGAAATCCTTCATTTTGGCTGGAGATAGTGCCCTCATGTGGCCATTAATAAAGCTTAATTTGTGCTACTTAATCCTAAAATATGAGTCATAGAAGCTAAAAATATTAATATGCTGCATAAATGTCTAATTGTTATAAACTGGGTCATTCCTGCTTCTTAGGCCATTTTGTTTGTGAGAATATTTGTCACCATTCCTCCTCCTAATTTCACTACTTTGGCCCCAAATTTTGTGCAGAGCATTTTAGGGTGATTAAAGTGATCTTTAATACACTTTTCATTTCTGATTGCTATATTCTTATTGTGGCTTGTTTAAAAGAAAATTTTAGACGACATTTGCACGCAAGCAATCCTCAAAACTTAAACCTATTGTTGGTCAGTGTATATGCATATGTTATGCACCAATATGAAAACTGTTCATATGGAAAATAATTGTTCATTACTGAAAATAATACAGGGGTTTGTTTGTTTTTTTGTTCTTCTTTTAAGTTAAGTTTGATGTACTTGATCCAATTTCTTACTTTCAATTATATACATATGTATATGCATAATTTGAAGTAAGAAATTATATATATTTGTTTTATTTGCATTTTTTTTATTAACAGTTCTTTATAATTATTAAAAATAGTGGAAGTGAAACTTTCTGAAATGTTTTCAGTGCCTTCATGTGATTTTGGACGGTACAGCTTATTGTTAAAAGGTAAAATATCCTGCTTCCATTACATATCTTTGTCAGTGTTTACATCAAGTACATCTGAGGGACATATCAGCCGATAACACTGAATCCAATTTATTTTACTCCTAAATCCAAATCAGTTGGGCTCTTATATTAAGTTTCTGGGAATATGAGCAGCTACATCACACAGTTAAGACCACACATTTAATAAGTAAATTGATTGCTTTAATCAATATCTAATAACTATATTGATCATGAGACACAGGGTGTCAGGATTGGTTTGATTTAGCTTAGCAGCTGATTGACTGCAGGGTTTCCCCCAGTGTATTGCAAGCCTGGTGGCCCACCAGGTCTAAGTTGACCCCCCCACCAGGCCAAAGCATTAGGAAATTTATTTTCAGGGGATGTATTTTTAAGATGTTAAGATGACAACATTTACAGTGAGGCAGGCTCGGTTGGAATCATACATTATCTGATTATCTACTATAGTTGTTGATGTGTGCGAATAAATTATTTGTATGTTGTAATATTTTCAAATCTCCAGACAGCTTTTAGCACTGACTTATTGTAGGACCATATGAAATCTGTCATAACTTTTTAAAATTCCATGATTCTGACCCTGATTATGTTATCACAGAAACTACCTTAATGTTGCCATCAATCTGTCACAGGGCCACGCCCCTGCCCAAAACAACACTTAGCCAACAGCCCTCATCAAAAGATACTTAACACCAGGCTTAACAACTTTGCTGCGGGAAAACCCTGGATTGATCAGTCATATTGTATGTTTGGCTTCAGTACTTAGTCAGAGCAGCACGTCACAATGTTGGGAAAAAAGTTTGCATAATTTTTTTTTAAGCAAACAGCTTCATCTGTTGCATTCAGGTGACTCACAACAGTGCCTGCAGTCTGTTAGTGTGACAGTAACCAGCTGGCCACAGTTTACCCAATAGAGTAAAGAAAAAAAAGTTAGTTTAAAGTTAGATTCTAACCAGCTTGACTCATACTTCAGTTTCAGTGTGTGACGTCTGTGTCAAATCAAAGAGGTTTAAGAGCTGAAAATCATTTCTTGTGTTGTTACTTTAGTACTGAATAGGATTCTGCCTGCTTTACATAAGTGTAGGTAATAGTTATGAGACGAGTAACGTGATTACAACAGCCAGTCTTCTGTCACTGTGGTTGGAGAGCCTGTGGAAGATGATGAAGCAGGATGATGGTGAATCTCACAAGCAGTCAGTGCTTCCCCCTAGTGGTGAAAAGGCACACCTGCATAATTCTGTCTGTCCTACAAATAACACACACACAGAGAAACGTCAGAGATGCAGCTGAGATGTACTGCGGTGAATGAGAGGTGAAGAGTGTGTGGCATTTATCTTAACTCTCTTTCAGTAAACTCTGTGAAGCTGAAATAAACTATCTCCCACATCAACAATAAAAACATCAGCAGATAAGAATCTGCTCTACAGGAATGTTCAGCCCACTCCGTCCTCACTCCAAATGATTTACTCAGAGGAGGAAGATTTGTCTGTCTTCTTTGGAACAACATAGCATATTTATGACGATACGCATGTGAAGGATAATCTGTTATACTTCTGCTGAAAACACACATATATTATCTAAATGACAAACGGATTCAAAATAACGTGATTGCTGGGTGATCATATTCAGTGTGATGCTGATGTCAGTCACTCTGTCCGACGAAAGGTATCTTGACAACTAGTGGTGCTTGGTAGATGATTCTTCATGATTTAGGTGACCTCCTGACCTTTTTTCTAACACCATTATCACAACCTTGCAGATGGATTTGCGAAATCACAATATCACGCAATCATGCTAAAATCCATCTTGCCAGGCTTCAAGTTATCTGTTTGTGTCTGCACCAAAAGAAGTGCAGCCAATCAGCGACCCAGGAGGGACTACTGGCAGCTATGGGAGAGGTTTTAGGTGTGATGATAGCGAGAAGCGTTGCCTGAAGCAACTCAACTCGAACAAACGATGGCGGCTCCTGAAGAGCTTAGCGTAGATGCTGTGATAGCATCAGTTATATCAGACTGTTATATCAAGTGTTTGTTTTGTTTTGTTGTTGTTTTTTTGAAAGAACCTGCCCTTTTCCAAACAGGACAACTTCCAAGATATTTCTGAGTAACAAACCATCTGGCGTGTCAGGTTAACTATCACCTATGGCTGATGCACAGCATCACTGTTATGGATGTCTGAGGTGACATTGGGCAAGGCCTTAAACTTCATGTGCACATCGTACTGTACTTTGTTGTGTTTTTTCAGCTGATTTAACAAGTTAGTTGTGTTACCTTGCGGCACAGACACAAGTCTAATGCAGTTTTTGATTAGCTCTTGCTAAACATCCCCTGCCCTAAATCTGAAATACTTCCAAACAACGTGTGATGACCCGTTTCAAGGGACTAGCTCTTTACTTTCTGCTCTAGACATTTGGTTTTTGTTTCGCCCGTCCGCTCTCTGTTGTATCTCACTCTTCTACTCTGGATTGCAGCCACAACATCCAGGACAGGGATGGCTTGGCACAGCTTTTTCATGTTCGATACAGATACAGATACAGCAACCAAACCAATACCATCTTTTTACCATATTGATGGCATCTAAAAAACCGTGAAAACAAATATTCTACTCCAATGAAGGAAGGAATACATAGAACATGACTCAATTATGCAATATTGCTGCTTCTTTTTTTATTTAAACTACTTGTTACACTTTTCTCTCTGCATCATATGACTCAAAATTTAGTTAGGTCTAAGCATTTATGTAATACTTTAAGCTAATGGATCATGTTGTAATATACTTTTTCTTCTTTTCCGATATCCAATCTAGTGATTTTAGCTGGAGCACAGATTTTAAACGTCAGTGTCACCATTGATCATGTTAATTTAACTGTGGGAAGTCCAAATTGACGTTAACATTCAAGTAATTTTGAAAAAGTAAGACTAGAATTCCATGAAATTTGCAGTGGATGGATGTAATAAGTGTCTGACTGTGTGGTGGCCTCTATATAAGACCAGAAACATGCATGTAACAATGTGACAGTTACAGATGCTGTTTTCATCTCTCAGCCAACCATCAAGCATAACTTGGGTTCACTCTGTCAGCTCCAACCCTCCTAAGAGCATTAAGGAGAATATACTGGGACTCAGTATGTCACCTCACAGATTTACTCGTGATAATCTCAGTCATACTTTCTACTGTTATAGTGACATGTTTAGGCTAGTGCAGTGAATAATGCAGGTATTATGTTTCTCTTCATGAGCTACTTTGAAGCTCTGCAGAAAGCTGTCAAGACTCTTCACTGCTTTGCTCTCGCAGAAAATTATTTTACTGGCATTCAAACATACACTCTTACACTCGTCTATACAAGTATTCACAACAAAAATGAGTACGACAGAATGTCTGAGGTGTTTCGTGTAGTAGGTGGTGCAGGTGTAGGTGTGCATTTCCAACCAAAGCCAACTCATCAACGCCGTGTCTTATTAAAAGGCATAGTTGTAGCAACCACAGTCACATTAAGTCAAAACTGGAGACAGGTCTGGCATTCTATACCGAGTTCACTGCCACAACAAGACTAAAGCACATCCTTGCGTGCTTTGGACTAATTGAGGGTAAAAAAAACTCTTGTGGGATAAACCAAGACACCAGAAACATTGTGCAGAAATTTTAGCACAGTGCCTAATGTCAAAACTTCAGGTCATGTGACCAGGTAACACTTTTGCCACACCATCAGAAAACTGCGGAGTAATAGGAGGAGGGAAAACAAAAGGAAAAAGTGGTAGACGAAGCTGAATTGAATACAGTTGAAATGTTGAGAATAAAGCTGAACTGTGAAATAATAAAGTTGAAATGTTGAAAATTCAGCCAAAATGTTAGAAATACTATTATACGTTATTCTCAAAATGTAAAATTTCCTCAATGTGGCCTTAATATTCCATTGTAGATAATAGCTGCCACAAACCTCTTCTTACCACACATTCAGACATTCCAGCTCAATAAATAGATGGCAAAAACAGTCTAAGACATCCATGCAAATGTATATGTGCAGCATAATCCACTTCTCCACTATTGATCCTTGTTTAGTCTGTGTATTTACAGATGTTTTGAAGACACTGATGGTGGCCAGATTGAGGAAACACATGGTGAATGACCCAGTGTTTCCTTGGCTTTGGTCAAGTCATTGAACACTTTGTTTCCCTTGTGTTTGAGCTGAGGAAATGAGGACACTACTGTTGTTGTACAAATGAAAAGACTGAAGACAAAGTAATGATCTGTTTTTCCCCCTCTCTTTCTCTTTCACAAGCACAAAGCATGTCAGAGGTACGATGTGTGCATATTTGTATGATCAGTTTAAGTTAATCATTACTCTGATCTATTCTGAAAACACACCAGCAGAGGGACCAAAGAGGGATGGAGTAGGACAGACTGCTAGAGAAAAGGTCAGTGGCTCATGAAAAACATTAGGACAAATGTAATGGACTTCTGGACAGTCGTCTTTAAATTACTTTGTCATGAACAAATTGTTATTGAAGGTAAGATTTTGATCTGAGTTGGTACTAATTTAAAGGTCAACAAAATTACAAAAACTGACATCATGTTATACATTTTGGTCACTGAATTTGTACCTCTGATAACACTGCTTTAACAGCAATGAGCGTTTTTAGGCATGGCTCTCGGGACGGCGATGTCAGGCAGCCAGATTTGGTCCAAACTGAAACTTCTTGAGAACTGTTGGATCACCATGAAATATATATCCAGGATGAATCCTAATGACTTTTGTGATTCCCAGTTTTTCCTAAAGGGAGCCCTTAAGATACAGCTTATGATGCACGTAGTGCTAAGGAGGCTCTGGGAAAGAGGGCCCAGACCCAGACCTCCACTAAAAAACAATGTCTCAGAACTGGCAAAGGGTCTGTGCCACTCACTATTTGTGGAAAATCTTACTTGTGAAAAATATGACACTCACAGGCAAATAGGGCAGCATGCATAACCAACAACCTGTGGCTTTCAGCTTGTTTACACCTTAAAGTGTCCTTGAGTAAAAGACCGAATCTCAGTTACTTCTGGTTATTAGGCCAGTACATGCATAGGTGAATGAAAGGTCCGTTGTAAGAGCCAGCCTATGCAAGAAAATAACTGGTTCATACCGTGTGTTTGTATAACATGTCAGAGGGCACAAGTATTTGTACCTGTTTGGAATGGTTAAGTGGAAGGCAGGGTGAAAAGCCAGCTGTCATAGAGAGAGGGGGAACACAATATCATTTAGAGAGAAGTTCAAACCTAGCTTACTTTTCCACCCCCACATACCTTGCTAATCACTGCATGAAGTAGGGGTGAATGTTGGATAGGCGGTGTCAGATATTTGCAAAAATTGTGAGAACTACCCCCCCAAAAACCAACATTAGAAAGGTGTGGTGGGCAAGTGGTTTCCAAAGCAGTTGAACCATTCAACAGCACTTCTGACTAAGTATACTGATGCCTTGAAAGCACTATATACTCAGTCTGTTTTCCAGAGAAGCAAACCTGAAAAAGAGTCCAAAGCTTTACCCAAAAAAATGGCCCAAACCCAGACTGAAACGCCTCGAGTCCCTTTTCCACAAACACATTCTGGCTTGTTTTGGCTCAGCGTGAGCTCACCATGGCAGAGATTTGCATCTCCATTACAACAGAGCTACCAGCTTGAAGATATGTCTTTATCTGACATGCTTGCCTGGAGTGAAGCTGCTGTAAAGCTGTGGATAAACACCTTTTATTGCCTATAAATTCTTCACAATAAATGTCCCTCACTTTTTATTTAGAAGCTTTTATTATGAAGCAGCAAAATCAGGAAACGTTGGATTTTAATCAGCAGCAACATAACACAATTTCTACATGAAACAGTAAAATACAGCAGATGCCTGAAATGGAAAGTACAAAGAGGGACGCAGGAGAGCAACTAAACTTCAACCCAAAGAGATTCAGTTAGAAGTTACAAGTTATCCAAGTTATCCATTTGCACCAAAGGTGGTGCAGCCAGTCAGCATCCTAGGAGGGACTACTGGCAGCTATGTGGCATGGTTGTGGATGTGACAACAGCAAGAAGAGTCTATAGAGGTGACTCATCTTGAACAAACAATGACAGCTCCTGAAGACATGAGTGTAGATACTGTGATGGAATCAGTTATATCACAACTGGAGTGTATTTCTTCATTGGAGAGGAAAAAGGAAAGAATGGCAATGAAGGCTTTTCTCAATGGAAAAAGATGCTTCCGCCCCTCTCCCGTTCAGCTTTGGCAAGAGTTTGATTTACCAATTGGCTCTGCTAGTAGTAACCTGACACACAAGATGGTTTGTTACACAGAACTGAAGGATTCTTGCATGACCTTGTGAACCCAGCTGCCTCACAAGGTAACTCTCCTACTACGGCATATGGTTCATTGAAGTTAGCCTGTGTTAGATGTGATAGACAGATGGTTCATGCAATCACCAGCCAAGTCTTTTTTGAAAGTGCCCGCCCCTTTCTAAACAGTTGCAAAGGATGACTTCCCAGATGGTTCTGTGTAACAAACCATCTGGCCCATCAGGTTAACAAAAGCACTGAGAGCTGAACACAAAATATTTTAAAAAACTTCTTTCTCACATCATGAACAGAATCTTGCAAAAAAAAAAAAAAAGCTAGCTTATTTGAGGGGGGTCAGGCCTGCCTTGTCCCCACTCCAGACATCTTGGGCACAACTCGGCACTGCTCAGAATGGAAATCAACACGACATCGATTTGACTTGGCACAGCCAAACGTGACCGTTGAAAAGCCCTAATGGTCAGTCTGCTATCTGTGTGTAAAGCATGCTATTTAGCTGAACATCAATTAACGTGGTTGTTGTGGTAATGAAGCAAAAGGTTGAACAGGAAGAATAAGTGCTTATTCTGGTGTGAAAAAGTGGAGAAGCATTAACGGGCACGCTGTGAGGGTCAGGGAGTTGAGGCTGTAGAGGAAAGGCAGCACACACTGCAAACAAACAGACACACCCAGGTCTCTGCTGATACACAGCATTATGTACACATACAGCTGCACCTCACTGCTGACCCACAAGCACACACACATACACACACCAAAATGCAAACGTCTTATCTTGGGTATTTCCTCACAGTCAGGAGAGGTTTATGACCTGCTGATAGGCTGGGAGGAACACAGGTAACCATTTCCCCATCTACCTTTTATCTCATTATTATTTTCTGCTTCTCTCTTTCCTCCGCCTTCCTTTTGTCATCCAGCTGAAGCATAAACAGCAACACAAACCAGGAGTGTGTGCGTGTGTCTGCATGCACATCCCTGTATGACCAAGGCTGTCGAATGAAACTGTCCCCACTATCAGTTTACCACAGTTTGCTGAATGTGCTGGGTTGTCTGCAGGGGAAACCAAAGAGCTGATGAACACAAACACACTCACAGGCATAAATGGGGATTATTAGTTGGATTACAATTTTAAAAAAAAGAATGATATACTACCGTGCACAGTGCACATACATTTGCCAATTCATTATCATGGCCTCACTGGGTGGAAATTTCACCACTTTTTTTGTCTTTAAATCAACCAATAATCAATAAATTGTGCACACCAAAGGAGGGAACAGCTGGACAAACCAATAAACCTGACAAGGAACACAAAACACTTAGAGGTGCAATGATTAATCAATTATTAATCAACTATTAAAATAATCTGCATCTCTTTTGATAATCAATTAATTGGTTTGAGTCATTTTTAAAGAAAAAATAGTCAAAATTCTCTTAATGCAGCTCGTTAAATGTGAATATTTTCAGATTTTTCTACCCCTCACTGACGGCTGACATCTGAATATCTTAAGGTTATGGGCAAAACAAGACATCTGCGGATGTCATCTTAGGCTTTGGGAAACACCGATTGACATTTTTCATTATTTTCTGCCATTTTATAAACCAACTAATAATGGATTAATTCAGAAAATAACTGACAGATTAGTCGATGATAAAAACAATTGTTAGTTGCAGCCCTACCTTCAACAGCCAATGTTGAGGACCATATCCGAGAATGGACAACAGATGACATTTCAGTTAATCTGAATAAACAGATATGTGTACATGAATGCAGATAAATGATAAAAAGCTGATAAAAAGCTAAATCAACATCAGATGATAGTTGATGGGTTCCGAGATTACATTTCAGCCGGTGTCCGCCTATTTTGTCCTCCACATGGACTGTCTACCTGCAGGCAACCAAAGCTCGCTCAAACGTGATTGTAGTCAGAAGCATTGACCAAACGGATTACAAACAGAGCCCAGAACGCTGCTGATACCAAAATCTTTCCCTTGCCCACAGATTCTGCATTCATATGCAGATATATAGAGATGAGTGAAGGGTTAACTCTGATGTGGACGTCGGAGTGGAGCCAGTTTGTCCTGTAACAAGCCTCTGTACAGTTTAAACACAGAGGTAACCATTATTATACCAAAGAGGTCGTCTCACAAACAAGTGTCGGTGCCCCAACCCCCCTTACACACACACACACACATACAGGTATTAAAGAGAATGAACACGCTCACTTCCACAGACAGAGGGGTCTATTAAAGATGAGTCAGACTCTAAAGCTTTGCTCAGAGTGGTACTTGAAGCTTTACAGTTTCCTGTTGATGTGAAGTTAAGTAAAGTACTGTGTGGCCCTGGGCTCACAACAAACACACACACACAGCTCAGCAGCTGGATAACCTCCGAATGTTTAACAATTAAGATCTATCCGGACAGAACTCCGCCAAGGTTGCACAATCCTTTGAATTTGGGGTAAGTTCAAAATCAGCACCTGCATGTAAACAAAGAGTGAATTGCACAAAAATTACGAGTGAGTGAGACCAGTGCCCACTGAGCTTAAACATAGGTTGCTGTCGCGCCATCTTTGGACAAAATATCATCAATTTTGCAGGAATGTTTGAACTTAATATACTGTATGGTCAGTGAATTGGAACTCAAACCTCTCGGTGACATGCCCATGTCACGTCTATAAAATATGCTAGAATTTGAAAGAATTATGGAATATTTAGCAGAGTAATAATAATAGTGTGAATTTTTGTGTGACCGTAGCTAATGTCTCATAATGAGGCAGCCCTCACTAGGCTCAAGTTATCCGTTTGTGCTCACACCAAACGTGTTGCAGCCAGTCAGCGTACTCAGAGGGACTTCTGGCAGCTGCAGGTGTGGTTTTGGGTGTGACAATAGCAAGAAGCATCCATGGAAGCATTGATCCAGTTGGTTGAAGTTAGCCCATGTTAGATGTGTTAGACAGATGGTTCATCCAATCACCTGCCAAGAGTTTTTTGAAAGTGCCTGCCCTTTTCCAAACAGTTTCTAAGGACGATTTCCGAGATGGTTTTGTGTAACAAACCATCTGGAGTGCCAGATTATAAAATGCTATCTTTTAACTAAAAATAATACTAAAAAAAGGAAACCAACCTGCATTACTTCCTGTAAAATCTGGCATGTTAGATTATGTATCTGACACTGAGGCAGCGGAATCATTCAAATTTGCCTGGGTGGTTAATAACTCATGTGACAAAATCAGAAAAAATATTCATTATTGCTTTACTCTGACTTTAAAGTTTATATTTTCATTTCAAAACCTGTTTGCTTCATTTCCAGCCACTGTCGTGTAACAGGTGCAGATTTAAGAGGGGAATCAGAGGCCTACCTGTACAGCTGCTCTCAACATGAACAGCCTCTAAAGAAAAGACACTGGGTGAAACAGATTTAAGCTACTTTTTTATGATGTTATAAAAGCAATTAGTCAGGGCTGGACAGGTTGTTGATGTTCCCTGCAGCCCATTAGCTGGGTGTCACTGATAGAAATACACTGGAACAGATTATAAATCATCAGGTTTTCCACTCCATACTAAGTCGCACACACCTTAGCTATGAAGAGGTGAGGACGGTTTCGACAGAGCCAAGTATACCTGCCAGCTGCTGACAGAACATGACTACCCCTGTGGCACAAGAGGAAGGAATTTAATAACTCATAATTTCTTTCATCCTTTCACTAACTCTTCTCTTCCTCTGCTCTGTCTATCTTTCTTCTTCTCCCCTTCTCTCTCCTCCACCCTCGTCTTTATCCATCTGTCTGTCTTACATTAGAGGGATTAGAAGTGATTGCTGCTGGCCCCCTGAGGCCAAGGACCACATTACAAGGACCTGCCAATGCACATCATGGGAATACCCTCGAGTGACTCTCATTGGAGAAGAGATAATCGTTAGGGATAATGGCAGCTATGTAGGCTAGGGTGGGGTGGGCATGGAAAAGGTCAAACAGGGTATGATGGTCTTTTCCACATTTTTCATGCTGAGTTTGGTCTGGACCCAAGTTTATGAGTTGTCAACCATTAGTTCTGATAAATACACTCCCAGATACTATAGGGTTGGGCCGACGGACCATTGCGATGGCTGACAGTCATCGACCACTGAGGTAGTGTGTCACCTCAGAGTTGCCATAAAATTGTTGCCCAAGTTCCGTTTTTGACAACGATATCAATGTCCATCGTGATGTTTCACTGTGGATATTGTCATATGCCATTTTAGTAGACATCGCCCTACCCGAATACCATATAATCAACTTACCATTGAAAAGGTTCATCACTGAAAGTTATGGCTGCACAATTAATCAAATTTTAGCAAAATTGTAATATGGATTTCTGCAATTTTCAAATAGCAGGAGCTGCAATATTTGTGAAAGGCAAAATGTGTGTCAAAAAACTTCTAAATTAATGAATGTCGTGAGGTTGAGATGTCCTCTCCAACAAATCAGATTCCATAGATTTAAAAAAAAAAAATCTTCATTTGGTACAGATTCCTGAAAAAAAAAATTGCCGTAATTAGATAATTACTTAAAGTAATGAATGAGACATTTAACAAACAGATAGCACAAAGATTCCAAGAATCTTGGATGGAACCCATTCAAGAACCAGAACTAGTTTGGTGGAAAAGGGGACCGGACAATGGAGAGGTGAAGTCACGCCTCTTCTGGTGGACCAACATGGGAACTAACTTCGGAAGAATATGGACTGTAGTCAATGACGAGAGACAAATTATTTTTTGATCCCATTTGAATTGTGCCATGAATCATAAACATGATGTTTGTCAATTTAAAAGATCATTTTTTTTAAGTCAAGACAGTCACAGTTTGTCATAAAACTGTTGGAAGTATCAGACTGTGAAGATACAAAACTGGAAAGATTATACATCCAGAAGATGTCTATGTGTTTTCGTACCAGGATGTAGTCACACAACAGCGGGTCTTACTCATTCTTTTCTTCACGGCTGAAAAAAGCATGAGGAGTCACTTTAGTTTAGTTCTAAACTAAACTAAACTACGACAAACCTCCCACAAACTGAGACTTTCTTCACTTGTAAAATTATATTTTAAATTGACAAACAACACATTTGTTATTTGTGGCACAGTTCGAACAGAATCAAAAAATAATTGGTTATCTTGCCAAGGACTACTGTTCATATTTTTTTGCAAATTTAGGTCCCATGGGGCACACCGGAAGGGGCATGACTTTGGCTTTATATCAGAACCAAGGGTTTGCCCCATTCAAAACTTTTATTTAAACTAATTAAGTACCCCTCCTGTCCTGGCCAAGTGTCCCTTCTCAAAAGTCTGTTTTATTCCATCATATTACATCATCATATATTATTGTTGACAATCCATAACAGATTTTGGAGAAGCCATAATACCCCCGTTATTGTGAAAAGAGACAGGATCGCTTATCTGATTATTAAGGGAATTTCGTAGTGTCTAGCATTTGTCTGTACATGATTTTTTAGCTGATTTTTTTAAAACCGAACATTTTGAACACCAATAAGAGGAAATAAAAGTTTAAGAAAGTATCCGAGGAAACATGTAAAGCATTTTGCAGTCTGCAGCCAAGTCTTAAATTGAACAACTATTCACTTATGTCCAAAAAATCATTTACAACAATTGAAAAAACACAGGCCCAGATCTTTAGGAGATCCCGTGGTAAAAGTCCAATGTTCAAGCTCCATTAGTTTATTTTTTTAATTTGACATTGCATCATATACAGTAACTGTGTAATATGAAAGGGAAACTGCACAATAAACTAATGCAAATGAGAAATACATTTAAAAAACTGCCGTATTTTTAATAGATATTTGGTAAAACCCTAATTCAGTTGGCCCTGATGACCCTGACCTGGCCTCATACCAGATAAGCACTCAGTAGGTGTGAGGAGCACACAGGATTGTTTCCACAGCTCGAGCTTTGGATTGGACAAGCCAAAGGGCAGCCATGTTAGCACAACTAAACAGATTGGAAACAAATCCAAGCCAAGCCCAGCTGCGGGCGCTTCTTTACCTGACACACACACACACACACACACACACACACACACACACACACACACACACACACACACACACACACACACACACACACACACACACAGTGACCGGTCTGTACGTGTCTCGAAACAGAAATCCCCTCTTCCTTCACACATGGCTGCAGTGAGTGAGTGAGACACATCCATGACAAGGCCTGTGTTTTTCTGACCCTTCAGTCTGGAACATTCCCTGCAGAAAGGCTGGAGCCGCCACCGGGACATGTACTAACCAGCCTCTAACCAAGCAAACAGTACACAGAAAATATGTGTGTAACAAGAGATCCCTCAACAGTTTTGCCAAGCAGCGCTCATAAAACAAGAGAGGAAGACGGACGGGGGAGAAGGATTTCCTCTGGACTCACTGCTGACTCTCCTGCACTACTCCCATCAGTCTCCTCCCTCTTTTCCTCCTCTCCAGTCAGCCTGTTTCCCTCTACAAACCAACCATCGACGTATCCATATGCCAGTATTAGAGTATGTAAACAGATATGAATAGATTTTGGATATGAAAAGATAAACTGCTCTGAATGGGCTGTGAACAGTATGACAGTTGTGCAGTTTTGCCAGTTTACCTTTCACCCGACTGTTGGTCTTGGAGAGCTGCCGAATTACATGTAACAGGACTACGTAATCTGGATACAGGGTGTTACTGTATTACAGTTACAGGGTAACTCTATACCAGTACAGTTACAAATAAAAAAAGATGTAATCAGATTACAGTTAGATTAAGTAAAAATGGGGATTACTAGTAGGATTACGCTTTTAAAATAAAGAACAATATACTACCATGCACAGAGCACACATAGCTGCCAATTCATTATCATGGCCACTAGTGGCAAAATGCTTCACTGGGTGGAAACTTTTTTGTCTTTAAATCAATCAATCAATCAATAAATCGTGTACAACAAAGGAAGGAGCCGCTGGACAAACTAATAAACCTAACAACAAACATAAAACACTTAGAGCTGCAACCATTAATTTATTATTAATGACTATTAAATTGATCTATCTACTTTGATAATCAATTACTCATTTTGAGACATGATATAAAGGCTCAAACAGACCCTGCTTGGACCTATTTTTCACCTGACAAGATTGTGGGTTTATTTTGTTAGTCCACAAAACACTGCTGGAGTTTCACAGGAAAAAGTGTTGCAGAATCTCCCAAACAATGGAAGCGAACGGTGACCAGTTTTCAAATGTAAAAAACAACTGAAATAAACATAAAATGCCTCCATACTGCTCGTCTGGCATCATCCAAGTCTCCTGAAGTCCTGACGTGCTTTTTGCACACCATCACACCACACACACACAGTTCAGACAGTGTGCACGTGCACATGAACGTGGCTTCAAACTAAGGATCTACATTGAAAGATTCAGGCTAAAAACATGGTGTAAATAACATTTATTTAGTCGACTTGGCATGGTGGGTCTTTAGGAGACATGGATTACACCAGACGAGCAGTATGAAGGCATTTTATGTTTTTATTCTGTTGTTTCTTATGTTTGAAATGGTTCTATTCACTTCCATTGTTTGGGAGATTCTGCAACACTGATTTCCTGTGAAACTCCAGCAGTGTTTTGTGGACTAAACAACTAAATCCGACTTTTTATCAGCACGCGGGTGAGTAGAGTAATGACCGAATTTTCGTTTTTGGGGTGATTTTAATATTTAATCTGCTTAGATGTCATGTCAATAGCTTAGATACATAAAGATGAAATTTCATCTGGGCCTCCTCAAATTGCAAGCTCCAGTTTTTAAAGAAAAAATTCAGGCAATAAGGCACAATTAACTGTTCTGACTGGAGTTTTTGTCTGGTGAAACCTGCCCTGTTCTATTTACATAATTCATTCCACATGAACCCCTGACAGTCACGCAGCTGTTATGGAGACCTACTGTCCTCTGTTTCTTGGAAGCAGAGATAAACTGATAATATACATGGTTAAAATGTGTTATGAGGGATAGAAATCAAGAACCATTTACAGTTGAGAACTGATTCGAAATTGTATGATCTATCAGAGTCATATGCCTCCATATGTCTTTTTTTGACAGTTGCACATTGCGAAATAATGACGTCAAACTCATGTGTCTATGCTGCTGGAAACTTGCAACAAGAAGGAGTCATGGTGGAAGGGAAGAAACAGTCCAAAGTATGGCTTCAATTCATGAACAAAGATGACTATAGTGGCTTGTTATGTCTGTAAAATGATCACTTCAAGACAGAGTGAAAACACGAAGAATGATGCTGAAACATCTTTATAAGCAACATGGGCTTAAATTCAGAGATGGCAAAAGTACACACATTCTTACACAAGTAGAAGTATGGATACTTTTGTAAAACTGAACCTCAACTGTTCTCTACGATCGAGTATTCCTGTCTGTTTCATCTTGTTACATCTTTAAGTCATTTTTTCATCTTGTTTTGTCATTTTGTTACGTTGTTTTGCATCGTTACATCATTTTCTGTCTTTTTCATCTTGTCATGTCTTTTTCATATTGGTACATCATTTTTGTTCGTTACATACGTCTTTTACTAGTTTTTTTCATTTTATTATGTTGTTACATCATTTTTGTTGTTTGTTTTTACATCGTATGTTTTTTTTATTATACCATTTTTGGTTTTGTTACACATTTTTTCTCTTGTTACGTCTTTTTTGTCCTTTTAAATCTTTTTGTCTTGTTACATTTTTGTCTTCTCCTTCATGCATGATATGGACTGATGGACCAGGAATTGGCAGTCTGCAATGATGCAAATTTAAAACAAACAAAATCAATAATTCCCATCAAAGGCATTAAAACTAATGTAACAAGCCTCTTTTGACAAAGTAAGGAGTAGAAAGTACAGATATTTGTGTTAAAGGGAATAAAAGTACAAAGTTATCTGAAAAATAAATACTCAAGTAAAGTACAGATACCTCAAAAACAGACTTAAATACAGTAATTAAGTATTTGCACTTAGTTACTTCCCACGTCTTTGGTACTCTACACGAGTGCCACTGCTTCCCAACCAAGCAGCACTTCTATTACTGAGAGTAAGTATTTTACAGTAACATTACCACCTCACAGGCAAGAAGACTTTTTCCTTTGACCAACAAACCAAAATGAAAACAAATACCATAAAATGAAACCTGTGTAGGCCTAATTTTTTCACACAGAAAATTGTTCAGGAATCAATGAGAGGATCAATAAAGAATTGGGCCGATAAAGCCCAATCGATAATGGCAGTGATATCAATGAAATCTTATCAGTTCTGATCCTTAAGTTTTGTTTTTCATATATAATGTGAATGAAAGAGGAAATCAATTCAGAACACACAGAGGTAGTTTAGACAATTTCAAAATCCTCATTTAGGTCCCGACTATGTCTGGCGTACTGATTTGCATTACACAGCTTGTCAATATCCAACATCTCACTCTGTACCTCATTTGGTTTTGTAGAGAAACTGGAGTGAACCATTGTTCACAACAGAGAAAATGGGTGTATTGTTACTTTGTTGTGACACACGTGCACACACACACTCACTGAGACGTGACTCATCACCACTGCAGTGTTTTGAAGAAGTTTTTCCCTCTAAAAGCCTCTAATCTACCATCTGTTGATTTACGATGCTTTGATTTACTGCGCACTCATTCAGTCCTGAGTCTTTGCTTCATGTCACCTTTCAACCGCCAGCCTCACTCAGTCATCCCTCCTGACTTTCTTGTCCTTTTTCCTTTCTGTTTCTCCCTGTATTTAAAATGGAAGTGACCATTACGGAGTCATTTCACGTTTGTGAGTTCTTTTGAGGACACTTTTTAAAAAAGTCGGGTCATTTTTAAGTCTTTTCATGTTTGCCTGTCAGCCAACCCATTTCACCTTTGTCACTGTCTTCATCACTGTCTGTCCTGGCATGTGTGTTCATACACAACAACCCTAAAACAGCCAGGGTGAGCTAATCTTATCTGGTGCAGGAAACACATTTCAGGGCCTTGACCCAAACAACTGGACAGGATGTGGGGTTCTAATCTGAGCTGATGGGAAGGACAACCTAGAGGGCTGAAACAGCAACAAACAGCGGCAGAGAGGAGGTTCCCTTACGAAAAGATCCAATTGGCTGTTTCTTTCATCTATTTGCATGTGCTGTTTCTCTAACTGTTCTGGCCTTCCAGACGAGCGCACGAAACTGTACATCACAAAGACTTAACTTTCCCTCTGCTTCCTGTTATGGATACACAAAGTAGATCTGGAAGAAGGCATCTATACAGTGTCTGTGCCAGAAGCTCGTTTGTTGTGTTAACAAACAAATAAGTTACGTTTATAATCTCCTAAGAAATGCTTGAATTTTAGTTAACGGATCAGTTTTATCTGGCCTGATCGACAGATAAAATTGGGTATCATCTGCATAACAACGAAAGCTTACTGAGGCACTATACAGTTTCCTAATAATACTTCCTAAAGGAAGCATATAAATTGAATAGAACTGGTCCAAGTACAGACTACTGTGGAACTCCATAACTAGCTTTGGTGAACATGGCTTAGTTCACACGGCAGTGAAATGCGACCCAAATCCGATCTTTTTGCCTACATGCGACCCAGGTCTGATTTTTTCATGACCATGTGAACAGCTGAAGTCACATGAAATCTGATTTTTTAAAATCCGACCTGGGTTCAGGTGGTACTAAATCGGATACGTGTCTGATATTTTGCAACGCGCCCGCCGTCTGAACAGTCATGTCGCATTTAATGCGACTTTCATGTCACTTTAGAGCTTGTGCACCGGTTCCTTGGCGATAACTACAGCTGCGCGTGATGTCCTGACTAGGGTTTAATCCCGGGAAACGGGAAATGTAATCTAAAGTTCTTTTAGAACATAATAAAATATATTCAGAAAAATCTAGGGCGACAGTTTACTGTCATAAAACACGCAGCAGATATGTGTGCGTGTGTGCTGTGCATGGTAAAACACAACACAGCCTATTGATTAACACAAAGCGCTACGATTAAGAAGCACATGCATTATCCGGGTCTGACCTTGTGGTAATCTCACTAATAAGGAAAAAGGAATTATTATTATAGTTGTAAAGCCCGATAAATCTACAGACCTGCAAAGTGCGCGCAACTCATCACAACTGTCAGATCGTCTTAAACAGATCAGGCAGCATGACAGCTGGAACAGCTGTACTGTTTGTGTCTGCATGTTTGTTGGGATCCAGAAAAAACAAGGATTAAACAATTATGATTCATAACATACAAAATGATCAAGAGTTATATCTGATAGCACGAGACGGGACGACCGTGAAAAATGTGTGTTTGTTAGAGCTGGTTGGATATACCCGTGCGTAATTTTGCGCAATTCAAACTTCAGAAACACTTCTGATTCTGATTCCTCCACCTACAGTTGTTAGCGGGACAGAGGGGCGAGGATGGGAGGTGGATATAAGGATGAGGAGGAAGAGGAGAAGAAGGAGGAGCACGGACTGCGTAACTGCTCCTCAATCCCGATTGCTGTCTCCATATATTGCGCGCTCTCGCGTTTTCACTTCTCGAACCAGGAGGTCGGTCTCCTCTCTAGAAAATATTTTCTATTTGTTTTCTCCTGGTAAATCCGCCGTCATGCTGGCAAGCGATGACAGCTACTGTCTTTATTGCATGTTCGGCCTAAGCTCGCCAGTGAATTATTGAGGGCACGTTGGCACACCTCATAGGTGTATCCCGCTGTCGCTGGTTACGCAAGGGGTGGGACAGGGCAGGATACCCCTGTGCCCCTGGCGCAACACGCAAAGGTGGATTTGGACACACCTTGAATAAATTAAATCCATTGCACCGACAGTGCTTAGTGACGTTAAACTTAAAAGTTAATTTCCCAGGAAATTTGGCTTCTTTTCCCAGGATCGAAAAAGTCTAATTTTCGGGAAAAATATTAATCCCTAGTCCTGACATCTTTGTTATTGTTCTTCTGCGCATGGGGTCTGTTCAGGGCCGTGGACTGTTCACACACATGGGAATCAATGTAGGTCAAATATAGGTCACATTTAAAAAGTAATGTGAACCGCCAAACAAAAAAATCGGATCTATGTAAAAAATCGGAATTGAGCATTAAGACCTGCGTGTGAAGCTAAGCCATAGAGGATTCGTTGTTGTGCAAACTGAGATCGAGCTGATAGGAGTTTTCTTAGTTCTGCAAGAAATGAGGCACCCTACTGAATGAGTGCAAAAAAGTTTTACAAGTCCAGTTCAATTAATCATTTTTACAATAGTTTTTTTCTACAATGTACGTTAAATCAAGGTGGGAGAAAGAGGCTACCAAAACGTTAACACCAAAGACAACTGGTTAAACATATGTAGGACAATGTCTACTACATCAAGCTTATTATGTTAAGGTTTTTGATAACTCTAAAGACTATAAAAAACAATTCGCAAAGTAGCAAACCTGATCCTGGTCAGTGTTGGAGAATGTGTGGTAATATGTCTGCTGGTCATTTTTCACATTTTTTGGGAGTGTCCTAACATTTCCTCCTATTGGATAGATGTGGTAACGGAGTTCAGATCTATAATCAGCCCAAGCTTGATTTTAATTTCAGTGTTATATATTTGGCAAATGTTGCCAACTGGGCTGAAAAAAACAGGACAGATACCTGTTACAAATATTACTAGTAAAGAGATGTTCAACCCCTGAGTGGAAAGACAGAGTTCAAGAAATTTATTCTAAGAAACGAATGACTTTTTCACTGAGATATCTCCCTCCCTATGTCATGGATCATAAAGACTTCAAGGATCTCAAAGAGCTATCACGGACACAAAGGACCCTCAGTTTTTGATACTGTAATGTAACCCAGATTCATTTCATTTTTATTTTACATCAAGTTAGCCATTTCACTTCACCTATGATGATCCTCTCTGTTGTTGTTTATGTTTTTGTCTAAAAATCAACAAAACTAAAGTTAAAAAAAGTCCAGTTCAATGTAAATGTCCTTGATCTTTCTCCTGCTATCCCCTGACCTCTGGTAGATGCCCTTTCACCTCTTTCATGACCTTTGACCTCTTGAGTTGCTGTGAATGCTTTCAGTCTGGTGTTCACAGACAGCGGATGTTGTTGGAACTACTGTTTACCAAAAAAGTGCACAGAGCATTGATAAATGTCAATAATAACAACAAACAACAAATGTGTTCATCTAATCCAGTCTTTTCAATATAATATTAATATAATAAGATAAAAACTATATAAATGCAAAGAAACAGTATGAGGTTTGTGTGGGGGACTGCTATGATTGGTAGAACTCCAGAAAGCTACAATGACTGGTCAAATTTGCAGAAAAGTTGTCAAGTTTGGACAAAATATCAAGGTTGGGCAGAATTCACAGGGATTGGCTAAATTTGCATAAAGTGCTGTGATCATTGTGAACACTGCAACTTCCTGGAGGGGCTGATGTTTTGGCCAACATACTATTAGCTATAGACTAGGGTTGTTATACACAGCACAATGGGTGTGGGCGCCAGAAGCTCAGATGCAATGCATCCTGGTACATGTAGGCAGGGAAACTCAGCTTTCTTGGTCAATAAAGCACTACAAAGGAATTTATTGCTTCAACTGACGACATTTACCATCAACACTGACTGGACATCCACATGAAAAGTGGTCAAAACAGGGAGTGACAAGGGAGGAAGCTTCCAGAGGGGCTTGAAGCGAGCACCCAGGTGTAACTTACTCGAATAAAATGAAACAGCTGTGCTGTTAGCGTTAGCCAGATGGAATGCATCCTATGTGTCTCTCTGGCCTTACCCCCTTACTCTTCCAGCATACCTCTTACCAACATACAACAAAACTCAAGAAAAATGCCACCTGCTCACAGTTGTAAAGTAGTAAACTCCAGGTGAAGTCAAACTGGTCAACTATAGAAAAAGGGCAGTCACTGGGCTTATTGCAGGCACACTCGCACTGAGACAAGGATGCAGTTAAAATCCCAAAAATTACCAAAAAAATCCTCTTTCTGTGACAGAGAGGATATAAAGTGAGGGGAGTGAAACGGGACGATGGCTTAGACATCCGCAGGGGAAGAATTTATTCCCCCCAAATCACTGTCATTAAAGCTTAAATCAGAAAGAGAGAGGGATTGGGATGGGGAGTCCAGACAAGCCCAGGGCATGACAGAGTGACAGAGAGAGGGGTTCAGAAAAGAAGGAACGATTACAAGAGCAGAGAAGAAGAGCAGAATAAAGTTATTCTAGGTAATGATGGTGCTATTTGTGGTGTTTGGACATTGCGTATTTGTCATGGTGGCTGTTGGAGCGTCATGCCTATACATCAACTGATCAGTTGACTTGGAGATGCAGCAGAAATTATGAGGGAAAGAGACAGAGAGGAATGCAGAACTGATGAAGCAAAGAGGTTTGGAAAATGGAAGGAGAGATAAGAATGGTTTCTTGAGGTGGAGGAGATGTGGTGAGAGATACCAACAGGGAATAATGTATGGGTTGAAGGGAACAGAGAACAGCACTGATCTTTATTCAGTACATGATGGTATGCAGTAATGACTGCATTAGATTATAGGTTGGATTCCTTCACTTTCATTACTGATGACATATGACTTCAGTACACAGGTTAAAACTTTTCATTCTTTCTCTGTCTGACTGTCTTTCCCTCTGTATGTTTCTCTAAGAACAGAGGAAGGGAGTAGAGGAAAAGGCCCCGGGGCCCCTTTTTTTGTTTTCATGCTTTGTATGGGAAACAAATGATCTGAGTAAAGCACTGGTTAGAGCAAAACAATCATTTCACTGTGAACGCCCATTATCGCACATTAGCCTGTTATTTACATCATGAACACAGATGACGCTTCACGTGTTCTCTGATGAGACTGTTGACTGAAACCGCGGACTGAAAGAATTTGATGTCAAATCACAACACGGGCTGATGGAGAGGAGGGTCCCGTCCTCCAGCAACAGATTCAGGAAGTCTGTCTCCACGCAGGGTGTGACTGATCACTCCGTTCAAAAGCGGTTCCCAAACACAGTTGCATGAATTCACCACCTCCATCACACACTTACATCAAGATGCTAGTACTGACCATTATATAGTTTTCTTCAGTATATCTGAACTGTGGAACTTTTGAAAAAGCAGCTGCTCACTTTGAATGGAGTGAAGACCTAACCTGACACATCAGATGGTTTGTTACACAGAACCATCTGGGAGCTTGTCCTTAGAAACTATTTGGAAAAGTGCAGGAACTTTAAAAAAAAACACTTAGCAGGTGACTGGATGTCTAACACGGGCCAAGCACAATCCCAATTAGATCCAACTCTTGACAAAGCAAGTCGAGAGAAGAGCAAAAACATCCTTTCCACTGAGAAAAGTCTTCAGTGTTGTTCTTTACTCTTCTTTCAATGAAGAAATACTCTCGAGTTCTGATATAACTGATGCCATCACAGTATCTACACTAACCTCTACAGGACCCGCCAATGTTTGTTCGAGACGAGTTGCTTCCATGGACGCTTCTCCCTGTCGTCACACCTAAAACCACAGCCATACCTGCCAGTAGTCCCTCCTAGGATGCTGACTGGCTGCAGAACTTTAGGTGCGGACACAAACGGATAAATGGAAACCTGGCAGGATGGATTCTCAAGTGATCTTGCAAATCCAGCTGTCTTGCACGATAACTGAGGACCCATCCCTGCACCACAAAGTGAAGTAGGATTGTGCAATACAGGATGAGTTCATGCCCTTTTTCTCGATGTTGTGCCACTGGTGAGTTTTTTTTATGTCCGTATTTCCGTTTTTTATGTATATACTTCTTACCAGAGGTATAGCCTCGAGTCAGACTCGAGTCACGGATTTGATAGTCTTGTATAGCCAGACCTATCTCCACAGTGCTAAGTCCCAGAGAAAGGTTCGTTTCCACACATTTTTCTTCATTTTTGCTTCGTTCTAAATGGTCCTTTGACAGCCTGTTTGTGTCCGCACTAAAAGTGGTGCAGCCAATCAGTATCCTAGGAGGGACTACTGGCAGCTAGGGGTGTGGTTTTAGGTGTGACAGAAGCAAGAAGTACCTGTGGAAGTGCTGATCTGATAGGTTGAAGTTTGCCCGTATTAGACATGATAGACATATGGTTCATCCAACGACTAATGACTTCCCAGATGTTTCTGTGTAACAAACCGTTTGGTGTATCAGGTTACTTTGGCGGCACAAAGCCCAGGATGCAGCTACAATGCCCCTGCAAAATAAAATCAAAAAAGGCTCACAACTTGGACTGGATTAACATTAAAGATAAAAAGGGCTGTTATTTAAAAAGCGTGCCAAAAATCTATTCCTTTCCTGAATCAGCTAACATGAACACTGTTCATTCTCAGTAAGTCGATACTTAATTCTCCAAATCAACTTTGTTTGAACCCATCAGACAGCATCCACTCAGGTTGCAGGGGAAAACCATGAAGAACCAGTGTTACGTTTCTGAGCTCCAGCTCCAACTTTGCTATTTGAAGTTGACCAAGGAATCATAAGTTGAGGCCCTGATGTCAAAATGACATGACATTTTTACATTATGACTTGGTCCTAACCTCTGTCTTGCTCACAACTCACTTACGTGCTCAAAGATCAATTAATTACATTCTTCAAAATCTCAAAATATTATTTCACTTTGCCAAGTTCTACATGCTAACATGAATTGTTTTTTACGTCACCTCCCCCAACAAACCTGAATTTGATCTTGTGAGAATTCAAAAAATAATGTCCCTAAATAAGAATCATTAACAACTCAAATGGGTTAGAATGATACTGTAGGTAACAAGAGTGTCTGCAGGGAACAAAATGCACACCCACACCTTTTTTGTTTATTTCTCTTGTTGTCATGTGAGCCCTCAGGAGAGTCAGAGTTAATATGATGTTATGAGTACAGTTGGATCCTTCTCTCATAACTGATCTCTTTCATCTCAGAGGAATTGGACTAATTCCCTGATGAGGTTGGAGGAGGCGAGGGGAAAATCCCCACAGGCGCCTTAAAACAGATGCCTCCTGTTTGCTGAACAGCTCAAACGTCAACCAAGTCTTTGAATCTGAAGAATCTCATGTAAACATTCAATGTCTCATCAGACTAAAACAAGGTGGGACTAGACCAAGGCAGGACGTCCCATCAGTCCATCTACCTGATGAACAAATGATTTTCATGGATGAAATTAAGGTACTATATGGTTTATATGCAGCATAACAACAGGACACTGACATGTGGACAGAAGGAGCTGGGTCCCAAACTGCCAGACTTGGGGAGTACATGTAAAGGGATCATGTAGTCTGGATACAAAAAAGTAACTGTATTCCATTACAGTTACAGATAAAAAATGTAATCAGATACATTTAGTAAAAATTTGAATTATTAGTAGGATTACAATTTTAAAATAAAGAACGATATACTACCATGCACAGTGTACACACAGCTGCCAATTCATTATCATGGCCTCTAGTGAAAAAATGCTTGGAAATTTTGCCATTTTCTGTCTTTAAATCAATCAATCAATAAATTGCGCACAACAAAGAAAGGAACAGCTGGACACACTTGGAGCTGCAACAATTAATCATTATTAATCAATCATTAACTTAATCCGCATCCATTTTGATGATCAATTAATTGTTTTGAGTCATTTTTTAATCTAAAAAAATATCAAAATTCTCTGATTTCAGCTTCTTAAATGTGAATATTTTCTGGTTTCTTTACTCCTCTCTGACAGTACAATGAATATTTTTGGGTTGTGGACAAAACAAGATATTTGAGGGCATCATCTTGAACTTTGGGAAACAGTGATCAACATCCTCTGGACCAAACAACTAATTGATTCATGTAAAAAATGGTTGACAGGTTCATCAATGATGAAAATAATCATTACAGGAAAGGCTTTAAAAACAGGTCCAAACGTGGAGCACACAGACATATGTGATACAGTAACTGTATGAGAATACAATTTGAAAGAAACCCTCCCAACCCTGTGAACTACCAGCCCTAAGATAGGTGTATGAGCCGCTCTACCGAAGTCATAGCCGGCCCCATTTGGGAGCCGTATTCAAAATGGGGATCGAGAGACAAAAATTAAATATTTGTCAGATTAACATCTGGATTTATCAGAACAAATGCATTATCAAAACTACCCTAACATGCTTAGCAATATAATTCCTTAATGATAAACTAACAAGCTGTGGTTAACTACTGACAAATTTGACTTTGCTGGTTTGACATATAATGCTGTTTGTCATCTCACCCCTCTTCTCTCTGTCACTGCCAAATAGAAATTATCCAATAAAACAGACATGCCAATGAATGGGGCAGCGTTTGTTTTCTTGGTTTTGGAGCTTGATAGAGTGCTATTATTGTAATTGTGTGAATGTGATGTTGAGACACAGAAAAGTTGACTTTGTTATCAGAGGAAACAGGAGCCAAAGGCCATCTGGGAGAAGGTGGACTAAAAATAGCTTTTAAACTCGTGTTGAAAATGTCAGACAAGCTTTAAACACAAAGACCAAGACTTGTGAATGTGTGTGGATAAATGTTTGTTCTGCACGACGAGGGACATTTAGCAAAATGAAAAGGAAATCTGCAAGTGTAAGCCAAAACATACTCTGAGATGTAGTAGATTACAATTATTAAGTTGCACAGAATGGAAATACTGAAGAAAAGTACCTTGAAATGACTCAAATTTCCACTCAGTGAAGCATTTTTTCACTAGAGGCCATGATAATGAATTGGCAGCTGTGTGTACTGTGCATGGTAATATCATTTGTTCATCAAAATCAAAATCATTTGTTCATCAGGTAGATGGACTGATGGGACGTCCTGCCTTGGTCTAGTCCCACCTTGTTTTAGTCTGATGAGACATTGAATGTTTACATGAGATAAGATAGGTGTATGAGCCGCTCTACCGAAGTCATAGCCGGCCCCATTTGGGAGCCGTATTCAAAATGGGGATCGAGAGACAAAAATTAAATATTTGTCAGATTAACATCTGGATTTATCAGAACAAATGCATTATCAAAACTACCCTAACATGCTTAGCAATATAATTCCTTAATGATAAACTAACAAGCTGTGGTTAACTAAATGTCAGACAAGCTTTAAACACAAAGACCAAGACTTGTGAATGTGTGTGGATAAATGTTTGTTCTGCCACGACGAGGGACATTTAGCAAAATGAAAAGGAAATCTGCAAGTGTAAGCCAAAACATACTCTGAGATGTAGTAGATTACAATTATTAAGTTGCACAGAATGGAAATACTGAAGAAAAGTACCTTGAAATGACTCAAATTTCCACTCAGTGAAGCATTTTTTCACTAGAGGCCATGATAATGAATTGGCAGCTGTGTGTACTGTGCATGGTAATATCATTTGTTCATCAAAATCAAAATCATTTGTTCATCAGGTAGATGGACTGATGGGACGTCCTGCCTTGGTCTAGTCCCACCTTGTTTTAGTCTGATGAGACATTGAATGTTTACATGAGATAAGATAGGTGTATGAGCCGCTCTACCGAAGTCATAGCCGGCCCCATTTGGGAGCCGTATTCAAAATGGGGATCGAGAGACAAAAATTAAATATTTGTCAGATTAACATCTGGATTTATCAGAACAAATGCATTATCAAAACTACCCTAACATGCTTAGCAATATAATTCCTTAATGATAAACTAACAAGCTGTGGTTAACTACTGACAAATTTGACTTTGCTGGTTTGACATATAATGCTGTTTGTCATCTCACCCCTCTTCTCTCTGTCACTGCCAAATAGAAATTATCCAATAAAACAGACATGCCAATGAATGGGGCAGCGTTTGTTTTCTTGGTTTTGGAGCTTGATAGAGTGCTATTATTGTAATTGTGTGAATGTGATGTTGAGACACAGAAAAGTTGACTTTGTTATCAGAGGAAACAGGAGCCAAAGGCCATCTGGGAGAAGGTGGACTAAAAATAGCTTTTAAACTCGTGTTGAAAATGTCAGACAAGCTTTAAACACAAAGACCAAGACTTGTGAATGTGTGTGGATAAATGTTTGTTCTGCACGACGAGGGACATTTAGCAAAATGAAAAGGAAATCTGCAAGTGTAAGCCAAAACATACTCTGAGATGTAGTAGATTACAATTATTAAGTTGCACAGAATGGAAATACTGAAGAAAAGTACCTTGAAATGACTCAAATTTCCACTCAGTGAAGCATTTTTTCACTAGAGGCCATGATAATGAATTGGCAGCTGTGTGTACTGTGCATGGTAATATCGTTCTTTATTTTAAAATTGTAATCCTACTAATAATCACCATTGGTACTAAATGTATCAGTAATCTGAGATCATTATTATTTATTATTTATTTTTATCTGTAACTGTAAAGGAATAAAGTTACGTTTTTTAAGTATCCAGATTATGTAATCCTTTTACATGTAATCAGTTACTCCCCAAGCCTGTAATGCGTGTGTACGCGCGCATGCAATGAAGCCCCGTACAACAGGAAACCACTCTGACAGGTGTGGCCGCTAACCTTGACTTGAGAACAGAAAGATACTCTCTGTCATCATTTGTTAAACACACACACACACACACTCACGCACACAAGCTCAGAGAATGGAACCTGGAATTGTGTTACAAGTGTATCAGCGCTTCATGGCTTGTTTTCCGTGTTTTGCTGTGCCAAACATTTCACTGATCTGTCAGTTTCCAGGCACCAACAGCTCTTCCTGCCTCATCTGTGGACAGATGAATGCTTTCTATCCACAACACCTTTAACCAGCAATGCAGCAGCATAATAACATTAGTGGAAATGCAGTGGAGAATCAGCACAGAGATGATTGTCAGCTTCTACCATCCTCTACGCTACATATTCATCCAGGTCTCCTACATACTTTTACGAAATAGTTACCATAACCTAATAGTTTTCCCAGTAATATTGTGGAGCCAAACTTAATCACTGCTGTTTTTTTCCAATGCCTGAAGTGCTACATCTGATATAGGGGTGGGAATCTTTTACTATCTCACGATTCGATTCGATTCCGATTTTTGGGGCCACGATTCGATTTGAAATCGATTTTCGATTCAAAACGATTTTATTCATAATGATTTCTGATCATGATCTACTCCCATCTGCTTTGCAAGACAGAATGACAAATGGAGACATTAAAGTGTCTTTTTCACATTCATTAAGTTTTAAACATTTATCCATGCTTAGATGGAATTGTTGGAACTGTTACATAAAAGCACACACATACTGCTTAACCTGTTCATCAGGGGGCCTATTTTTTCTACCTTCTGTCCGAAATGACTTACCCAAAATAAATGGAGGATATTTTCACAACTACAAGGGCTGTATGTATAATCTTGGTGTCAAAATAACGGTAATAACTACATGTGAGATTACTATAGAAGTGTCAGAATCAAGATATGTGTTACTGTGTCAGAGGAAATTCACCTGGAACACAGAAAAAATGTGAATTTTTATCTATTAAAAAAAAACAACACACTGTTTAGAGTAAAAAACACTTTTGAATCATAGGATAGTAGCCCGATTCATCTAGGAATTAGTAAAGAATATCTGATAAATATCTGATGAGTTAACTGTGCAAAACTCGATGCTAAAAAAGTGAACCTGAACAGTTTTACAGATGTTTTAACACAGACATATCCAGGCGAAACTGCACCAAATGTGCCATTTGGGCATCAGTCACACTGACGTTTGGCACTGTGTTGTTAGTATGTTAGCACCGCTATCTGATTCAGACAGTCAGAGAACCACCTCTGCTGTATATTTCTCCCGTTTTATCCTGACCGGGGTTAATAAGCACTCTGCTAAAAGCGTCTGAAAGTGTCAACAAGCTGCGTCCTGTAAACTCACTGAAGCAGTCCAGGGGACTAGCTCGGCAACCCATTGGTCAATTTTAATGATCGACACCTCTATAAACCAATCAGAGTCAGGAGGTTCTATCGCTACCACCCAAATTTACCTTAGCAACACCAATGACGATACAGAAGGACATGCAGCCAAAGATAAAGTATTGTAGTGAAGATGCGTTACTCCGCTCACAAAAAGCCCTTGCTCTTTATGAAAACAACCAGGACCATCGCGATTCATTTCAAACTCCTGAAGAGTCATAGGAGTAGACATTAGCAGTGTATTTTCAAGCTAGAATATAACTTTAGGCCACAAAACAGCTAAAGTAAGACATATTTTATGATTCTGTGAAGGTTTTTTTGCGACTATTTGGCGTCTAACTCTCAGAGTTTTTGTCACACAGTGACGAGTGAGACCTCTTCATAATCAGTAGGATCTCTGTTTTCATCCGACACCTCACTTGTGTGGTTTGCCTGAAGTGGTGAGAGTAGTAAAAGCACTCAATGGGGGGTGGGCTGTTTTCACGTTTTTGTTAAATGCCCCTATTATTTCTTGTGGTCTAAATTGTGTTTCGTTTAGGTGGCAATGCTTGCTAGAGGCTTTTAGCTGCCCGCTCGGAGCTGGCCTGGCAGAGAGCTTCGTGAAGCACTGCAGTGTGCGTTGGTCTGCAGCTGGTGGCTGACTCTGCTCTGTGTCCGTCCCGCGTAGTTACAAAATGGAGGTGGACAGCGGATTTTTTTTATTTTTTAAAATCGTTTTTGAGACATTTTATATCGATTCTGAATCGTAGCAAATTAGAATCGCGATTCTTATGTGAATCGATTTTGGCACACCCCTAATCTGATACATCCACGTCCTGCACTGGTGCTGACTCTTGAACCCTTCAAGCATCACTGAAAACTATGGCTGCAACTACGCGATCATTTTCATCATTGAATTAATCTGTTGATTATTTTCTTAATTAATCGATTAGTTGTTTGGTCCATTAAATGTCAGAAAAAGGTGAAAAATGTTGATCAGTGTTTCTCAAAGCCCAAGATGACATCCTCAAATGTCTTGTTTTGTCCACAACCCAAAGATATTCAGTTAACTGTCATAAAGGACAAAAAAAACCAGGAAATATTCACATTTAAGAAGCTGGAGTTCAGACTTTTTTACTTTGAAAATTACTCAAACCGATTAATCGATTATCAAAATAGTTTACAATTAATTTAATAATTGCTTTATTGATTAATCATTGCAGGTCCAGTAAAACCCATCCTGCTCTTTTGTCTCATGAACCACAGGAAAAGACAAATGCACATGTGACCATTTATAGTTATACATTATGGAGAAAGACTGCAATTTCAGCTTTTTAAGTGTTTAAGAGGCACTCAAAAAAACATCTTACCATCTGGTTTCTTCATCCCCTGTGTCCATCTGGGTGTGGTCTCAGCAGGATACCCCAAGGTGGATGGCAACCCACCATTGCTTTGGACTGTAGAGGGCTGGCTCACAACCATTGGGATGGTGTCAGTAGCGGCATTCCGGGAGAAGGAAGCAATCCTCTGTAAGATTGAGCCGACACTGTCTCTGGCATCACCTACACCATCCTCCAAAGAGCGGATAGCTCTGGGGCTGGAGGGACTGGAGGGACTAGGCATATTAGGGATCATCTGAACAGCTTGAGGCCCTGAGGGAACTTCTACCAAGGGGCTCTGAGCTGTAGAGGGGGGCACCGGGGAGCTACTCATCTCTGAGACAGGAATGGAGCCCTGTGAGGAAGTTGGAGAACAAGGGGAGAAAGGCAAAAAGGGATGGTGGAGGGAGAGGGGTGGAGTGTCAGAAGAACTGTCCAGGCTGCTGAGAGAGGCTGAAGGGCTGGCTGAGGTGGATGGTGGGCTGGTGTGGTATTGGAGGTCTCCTGTGCTCCTTGGAGGAGGCTTTGGGGGGGTGGGGCTCATGGATCCTCCTTGAGCCTTGATGGGAGAAGTGGTTGAGGTGCTGCTTACCAAGCTGTCCAGATCCAAGGGAAACTTGTTGAGACGTGGAGTCTCTTTGGCCTTGGGCTGGGGAGCCTTGGGAATGTGGGGCCCTTGCTGCTGGCAGTGGTTTTTGGAGCCAGTGTAGCCCCCATCCCCAAAGGAACTGGCATTCTGAAGACGGCCATTCCAGTTGGCATTAGCGTTGGCATACCTCAGCCCTGGAGACACCCTGCCTCCACCCCTTTGCATACTCACCATTCCTCCTCCCCCATCACGAATCTGGAGGTCTAGGCTCGGCATGGAGCCATGGTTCACCCCACGAGGCTCTGCCACCCCCAACATCATCCCTGGCCCCTGGTCCATCTCAGAGTGGAAAACACTCCCATGGGAGGAGAACTTCTTCAGGTTTGGGATTCTTCCCAAATTGGCGCCTCCCTCTAGGTGCTGCTGTGGGAACTGGGGCTGTGTTCTGTGGTACTCCCCTTGAGGTGGAGGGCTGGAACATGACCCCAGTTTAGTTAGGGTGAGTGCACCCCCACCGCCTCCAGAGTACTCCAGGCTGGATGTGGAGCTGTGAAGGCTGTCGTTGTCGCTGCCTTGCCCAGTCAACATGGAATACCCGTTGGGGTTTAACCTGCTCTGGAAGGACGCAGCTCTGGTCACCGAGGAGCCGTTGTTGTGGATGGCCGGCTTGTTCATGGTTCCTCGGTTGAAGGACAGGCTGCTGACTACAGTGCGGGGCTTCAGCACTGGGCTGGGATTTGAACTCAGGCTGATGCGGGAGTGGTGGGCTGTAGAGCCCAGGCTGTTGTTGTTGTTGTTGAAGGCCAATGAAGGAGACTGGCCACCTCCTCCTCGCCCCTCCTGGCTTTGTTGTGGTTGAGGAAGAAATGGGAGGAAGCTGGAGAAATGGGGGTGGAGGCGGGGGAAGCTGGTATGTCGTCCACATCTTCAATGTCGAAGGATCTCTTCAGCGCTGCAGGTGGGAAGAAATAATATACAAGTTGTTAATAAAACATCTCACTTCTAACTAACATCTAGTGTATCTTCTGTCAGATGGATATTCAAAATGCTCCACCATCCAACCAACATTAACATTTCCTGCTGCCACTGAATATCACATCACCTCAGTTTTCCTTAGTTTGCACCTGGGCTTGAGGAAGACAGTGGTCAAATTCACCAAAGACTCATAAATGACATGGTGGAACATGGTCTGTAAACTGTGATGAATGTTTAAAATGAACAGTTTGAGTAAATTTTGCTTTATTGTTGGCCTTTTTCTATTCAAAATACCTTAAACTATCTTGGAGGTTTTAATTACATCCTGTCTAATAATCTCACCGAACATGTTTCTTGACCCACTGAACCTATTTTTAGTGCTGTCAGTATGTTCACAGATATTTAATAAATTTGGCAAGTATAATTTTAGTACAACTGATTGAAATGAAGGCTAGAACTAAAGCAAAATGGCCCATAGAGAGAGGGCGACATGCTGGGAGCTACAGTGTTTGGTTCTTTTATACTTTCAAGTTATGCAACCTTTCACTGTTTTCTATATTTATGTGCTTTATATTAGGTATATGTGTAAATACATATGTAAATATTTTATTGAGTATTGTATATTTCATTGAAAAATGCACATTTTACCTTATTATTATATATTTTTATCTTCATTATGATTATTGGTGGGTCTTTTATAAGTTACCTGTTATTCTGCTATTAAGGTAAAAGCTTTTTTTCAAATGGTTATCTCATGGTTGAAGGCTGTTTGTGCTGCTACGTATGGGTTGTAACCCAACTTTATTTTTACACATACAAGCATTAACTATATTTTTAGAATTTCACCATCTAAATAAAGGCTCTTTAACTTCTTGCCTGGGACCTTTCTTCTTTTTTGATTAAATGTAGGCTATTGAAAGCAAAGGTATTGAAATGGACCATAGATGATTATAATATAATGCATGCATTTCATGTCGCGTTCAGGGGCCCGCAGGCAACACTTTGAGAGTCTACGCTCTACAGTATGTGAATGTGCCCTTGTCTCTGCTCAGAAGATCATATTAAATCTCTCCCCCTGTCTTTTGGTTTGCGGGTCCTGAATGATCTTAGCCACTTGCCTTTGTATGGAAACAGTGTCCCCTTCCTCTGTTGAACACATGCACACGCGCGCGCACACACACACACACACACACACACAATTTCCTTCTAGCTGCAAACACAAAGGGTGGATTCAGGTCAAAGCTAGAGTCAGGGCATCCAGTGGGGTTTTATGTTACAAAAACCAACCACTGCAACGTGACACACCATGAGAAGCAGTGAGTGGGTGGGTCGCAGGAGGAGGGGCATATAATTATAGTTCCTAAGTGAAAGGCGAGATTTCCAGTGTTGTCCACAGATGCCACCAGCCTCATTTTATGAAATTAGCATCTTGATTTCTCTCAAATGCCAATTCATAACAATTGGTATAGCTGTTCCACATATATTTTTATATTTAGTTTTATCTTCATGTCACCTTTTGCGAGCTTATTATTCATCACATAACACTTATTATACTGTCTGATTCCAGGGATTTGTGAGTAAATGCTTCAAACACAAAAAACTACTGAAATTAGAGTGATTTCACTAAATTGCATAATTATTTATCTCCATAATTTACCCATCTGTGGGACCAAAAGAGTTTTACTGCACAACAATGGACAGTTTTCCCACCTTTTAACGATTTGTGATTTATACCCCGTTGGATCTATTTTTAGTGATGCTGCTGTGTTACAGGATCTTAAATTTACTTGATGAGTACAGTGTTATCATAACCATGCAAACTGAAGGCCAGGGCTACATATTTTTCTTTCAAGGCATTTTTCCGCTTAAAGGCAAGAGACTTTGCGACACATACAAGGCAGGGCATTGACACTTGTTACGGTGAGGCGAGAGTGAGTGTGTGCATCCATGCTGCTCAGCTCAGAGACCGAAGGTGTAATTAGAGGACCGCTCTCGTGTCATTAAGACTCAAACACAGTCTCTGTGTGTTGTATGAGCAGACCAGTGACCTCTTAGTGACACACACACACTCACACACAAAACCATAATTTGAGGGTTTTTTGATTTTTTTTCTCTTGAATTATGCTGGAAAATATATTTTAAAATATCAAACTCTTGAAACATTGTAACGGGCCAACCTCCTAGTGATTTTATTGTTTATTAAATGTAGACATCACGTCCGTCAGGTGGAAAATCTGACGGAGTGAAGTCTCATAGAGTTGAATTTCTTTCATTTCACAGCATGGTTGTAGTGACTAGCCATTTTTCTCTCTTGCTCTCTTCATGCTATTCAAAATACATATTTTTAAACCATAAATCTTATTTAGTTTTGATTTACACTGACTGATTGATTCAGAAAGTTTACCAGTGCTTTGGCAGTATTCCCACATTTTTTAAACCAGGAAGTGATACAGGGGTCCTGTATCACTTCCTGTATCTAAATCTAACCCTGTTTAAGCCTGATTAAATCATGATTTTGTTCAAATTTGACAGAGCTGATGGACATCTGGGACACAACTTTAACAGGACAACTATTTCAGTTGTTAGTTAGCTGTTAGTTTTAGATTTTGAAGGCTTTTAATACATGTTTAAATTAGCAATGGAAATGTACATTATACTGAATTTAACATATAAGACTTATAGATTAATAAAGATTAATCAAGAACGTTTTTTCTCGTTTTACATCACTGTAACTGTAATGTATCATTGTTATTTTGGATTTTTGGTTGAATAAGACATTTGAAGCCCTGGGCTCTGGTAAATTGTGACAGGCATATTTTGACTGTTTTATGGACTGCAGTAGGAATTGATTTTTAGGAAATAAAAACACTGATTATGAAAATAATCATTAATCATCTAAACCTTAAATCACACGCCTAACTTTCAGTGAGGCGTGTGATATAAGGCCTTCTTTTTCAATTCATATCTGAGCAGCTAACGGCTCACAGCCTCTGTAGGCTCCAGGCAGGCTGGGGAGGGGGTTGTGTGTGCGTGCGCGTGCGTGTGTGACAGAGAGATTGTGTGGACTCGACTGGGTTCGTTGAGGCTACAAGTGTGAACCTGCCCTCCGTACAAAAGATAAGGAGTCCTGGTATCAGGTAATTGCTGGCACCCTGTCAAACACTGGGAAAATAATTATGGTGGCAGTGGTGCACCCAGTCTCTGCTCTGTTCTACCTGTGTGCGTGCGTTGTCTACGTTTGACTCCACTCCCTCTATTCTCACAGTTGTGTAGACCCTAATCCTCTCTTCTTACACAATGCCTCCTAAATCTGATAAAGAGAGATGCTCTCGCTCTCTCTCTCTCCCCTCTCTCTCTCACACACACACAAGCAGGGGTGTGCGTGTATGTGTGTCAGTGCATGCGATGATAGCTTGCTTCCTGTATAAACAGTCTTGCATTGCATTCTTCTGCTTTGTGTTCCTCTATTGTGGTTTTTACAAGTTCAGCTGGTTAAACATCAGCATCAAACATATCATTTCTGAGTTCATGATTTAGGGAAAAAATCATTTAAACTGCTGTATAATAACAACAATAAATATAATAATACTGAATATAACTGCAGAAACAACAGTTCTCTTCTCTCTAGATCCACTCAATTTGTGTTTGTCATGTTTTTGTTGCTTCACGTACACCAGGACAGTCACCAGTCACTGATTTTCAGTCTGGGAAGCTCTAAGTCAGGGCAGTGCAATTTTATTCAGTTGCATTTCATATGTTTTATATTTTTGAAATAATGTGCAATACCAACACTAAACATTTATGCTTGACAGCTGCAGGATTTGCAATGGTGTTAGGAGTCTTAGTATTAGTCTGTAATACCTAAAGCAGCCATGCTTGAGGCACTATACTGTACTTTCTTGTACTGTACATCTGCACGATTTGGTAAAAAAGTTATATTGTGATTATTTTGATTGTATGAATAGTGGGAAGGACTTTTTTAGCATTGCAATCCTTATTTTTACTGATAATACTGGGAATAACACTGGGATTAATTGTGCAGCCCTACTGTACAGTTTACTGTAAATACAGTAGATTTCTTTTAAATATAGATATATAGCAGAGATCCCCTTCATGTAGTGTGTCTTTTCATATGGAGGCAATCAGCTTTAAGGTTACTAACAGTGAAGAGGACTGGCTTTTAATACAAACCATTTGTGCACTCTAATATTAGTCTTGGTTAGGCTGTTTTCCTGTGAAACTCCAGCAGTGTTTTGTGGACTAAAAAACAAAACCCGACCTTCAATCAGCATGAGAACATTTGCAGGAAACACATTCTAATTCATGGTAAAATTCTGCCTTCCCAGTCCGGTCCGGTATCTGACTTCACATCAAGCCAGTTTGTTTACATGGGCCCAAGGCAAATTCAGATAGAGGTCTCTGTTATGTAAATGTTCTCTCAAGCTTTATTCAGACATGGCAGAAGGGATACAGTAAGAGGCTCAGTGCTCTGTGATATTCAGCAGCTGGTGCGTGAGATGGAGCGGTGTCACTGCTGGAGAACAGCGGTGGGTTATAAAGTTATGCCACAGGCTGATAGATTCTGAAGCTCTTAAAAGCTCTACTTAATGAGCGTCATGAGAGCAGGGGAGCTCCTGGGCCTCTCACGGTGAACCTCATAATAAATCTGCCCATCACTTTTATTATCAATTAGAGAACTCTGCTCCATGTTTTATGAGTGTGACGCTGAACAAACGCAGAATGACAAGATGTTCCGTTGGGATTCGCGTTGAATTCCTATTACCTCATACGGGGGTGGTCGATATGATCCTAAAATAATATCACAACATTTCAGGGTATTTTCTGCAAGAATGTTCTTGACAATATGACAAAATACGGAAAAATACTTTTGGTTTAGAGCTCTCCTCAGGGGATTTTCGGCTCTCCTCATACTCAACATGCAGAGTTTTAGTTCAACCTCTTTTAACTGATTTGACATAAGAAGACTCTTCTCAGCAACTTTAAATCAGCTCATTCACAGTGTTACCTGGTTTATTACACAGATTTATTTATTTCCTTTGTGCATAAGATACATTTCCGGTAACACTTTATTTGAAGGGGTGTGCATAAGACTGACATAACACCACCAAAACCATGTCATGACACCTGTCATGAACATGGCGAAGTCTTTATGAATGTTTATGACAGCCGTTCAGTCAATTATGTCATTTTTAATGCAAAGCTGACATTGTTTGAGATTAGAGCTGCAACAATTAATCGATTATTAATTGACTATTAAATGAATCAGCAACTATTTTGACAATTGATTAATCATTTTGAGCCATTTTTAAATAGCTTCAGCTTCTTAAATGTTAAATTGTCTGGTTTCTTTACTCCTCTCTGACAGTAAACTGAAAATCTTTTGGGTGTGGAGAAAACAAGACATTTGAGGACGTCATCTTGGACTTTTGGAAACACTGATTGACATTTTACAACGTTTTATGGACCAAACAACTTATTGATTAGTAGAGAAAATGGTCAACAGATTAATCAACAATGAAAATAATCATTACAGGAAACACAGCCCCAGGGTGCCGTCTGTCTCAGAGGCTGAGTCCCGTCCAAGTCTGGCATACACCTTCAAAATGACAAGACGCACACATTTAACTCCTCATTGTGCTGCTGCAGCCTTTATTTTTGTGTGACAGCCTGCAATTCAGACTTGTGCTGTGTTCAAAGTGTTAGAGAAATGTTTTGGGTCCGACCTCTTCATATTGCTTTTCTTTTGTAACAGTGTCTCAGCTGATGATGCTGGCACACAATATTGTTAATTTCACCTAAGGCTCCACAATTAATGGAAATGTTATCAAAATCCCAATATGGCCATGTGCAATATCCAAATCGCAGAAGGTGCAATTTTTTGATAAAGAAAATATGTTTGACAAAACAGCGTTATAATGAAGTTCTGTAGTGCTGGAGAGATGCCCTGACCTGAAAATCTTGCTCTCCAGAAATCATGTTTGGTACAGACCCAAACAAATGTCAACCCAAACAAAATCAACATGATGTTAATTGTTTTTTGCAGCAATAAAACAAAATATAATAAATGTGAGGCAAAAATTATGATTCCTACTAATAGTGAATCATACTGCAAACACAATATCTGTCAAAATAATCACAATACAATTTTTAAAAACCTATTGGGCAGCCCTAATCTAATCTAATTTACGTAATGAGGTGCATTTCTGACAGGGGCTGATGTGTCTTCTTGCTCTGAAGTCCGTAAACATTAGTAAGCGAAGAGCTGCAGTTGTTGCAGCTTTTGGCAAAAGGCCAGAACTCCAGAAGAAGAAAAACATGGAACAACTGGCCTCCAGTTTAGTTGGTCAGGATCACATTCCCTCCGAGGGGAAATCGATGCTGTGTGTGTGTTTGTGTATGTGTGTGTGTGTGTGTGTGTGTGTGTGTGTGTGTGTGTGTGTGTGTGGTGTGTGTGTGTGTGTTTATGTTCATGTACCTCCTGTCCTTATGAACACCAAATGTTCTTGCTACATTAGAAAAGAGGAGGGAAAGTCTTTATAGCAAAATATACATAACTAGAATGTCAGATTAGGGGCATGTGCACCAGTGCACAGAGTAGCATGAATAAAACACTACAAACCCAAACTGTGGGTGCCAAAGTTTAAGCCTTCCAACGCTGACATAAACAGTTTGCTGGGTGGCAGTCAAATGTCGGCTCACGGAAAAAAGATTTTGGGGTTTATAATGGATGTCATGAAGTTTTTGCAGGAAGACAGGGCTTAGATTAACTTGATACACCAGATGGTTTGTTACACAGAACTATCTGCAAAGTCATCCTTAGAAACTGTTTGGAAAAGGGCGGGCACTTTCAAAAAAACACTTGGCAGGTGATTGAATGAACCATCTGTCTATCATGTCTAAAGCCGTGTTAATGCTTGCGCGAGACACCATGGCACAGGCTGCCGTAGATGGCGCACGACGATTAGGTGGATAAAAACATGACTATAAAGACAACAGCATAGACCATGGTAATTTTTTCTTACTTGTACTGGGAAAGTTTGACATCTGCTTGGAAGAGAATCTTAGCAGTTGTGTTGAGAAGAGCAAAAAACTGCATTGGTCTGATGCAAAAACAAGCAGAGATTCCCCATTTACTCTACTCAGAAACAACAATAAACCCAGTCATAGATACTATCGGGCATCTTATTAAAGAAAGCATTTCCACTGACATACAGAAAGCTGGAATGGTCTTGGTTCTGCTGATACACCGCAGGACATCACCACTTAGGACCAGTGATCTGTATTTCTCAGGTATGTCACTGATCATTAATGAAAGGCTTGTTGCAGTGGACAAGCGTAACGCATTCACTGGACCAGATCCATTGGCAAAAGTTCTGGAGAACCTGAGATTTGACAAGCCAATGTGTATAGATGGGGCATCCAACGTGCAGGGTCAGGGCTACTCACACATGCTGGTGCTGGCAAATACACCCCAGATCATCCTTGAAAGTCAGTCACTGTTCGCTCTGTGCATTGACATTGCAGCGCTCATCAAGCAGTCATACCGATCAATGAATGTGTGGGAGAAGTGAGACATGCTGATGGACCAGGCACAATGCCCTGAAGAAAATGTTTGGCTCTTTTGGCAAACCCGAAGACGGTCTAAAACTTGATGTGCTGTTCTCTCTGTCAGCAATACAAGAACTGGCAAAAGTGAAACGAAGCGTGTGTGTCAAAGCCAGGGGATACGCAGAGGCCTTTCACAAGTATAAGATGATCACCCTGACAGCTCAAACATTCCTCCGGATATTTGAGCAGACTTCTCCAGTCTGCGAGCCAAGATCTCAGCAAGTGCTTGCTGAGATTTGACAGTACAGTGGAAAACCTACAGTCTGAGCTGAAAGGTTTAGCAGGACAGTGGAGCAGGCTGAAAGCGTCGCCACCGGCTGAATGCAAGTCGGGGACAGTGGAGGGTGGATCTGGTGGAGAGGAGGAGGACAACAAAGAGGAGATTTGTCCTTAAGGCGTTGTTCCCTCTCTGATTTGTTCCAGTGCGCCTCATCCACCAAAGCTCTTCAGCCAATAAGCCCTTTTTGACCAAGCAAGAAATAACAGTTAACACATGCACTGAAGGCCTGTGCAAGGATTTGTAGTGTCCAGCTGTTTGTAGTGGGCTGGTCTGGGCCAAATGCCAATCCAGCCCTTGGTGGAAGCTGAAATCCTGAGCAAATAAATGCAAAATTAACTGAATGGCTAGATACTAGCTTTTGCTTGTGAACTGACCTTTTAAACACAATAAGCAGCAGTACCACATATCAGAATGAACTATTCTTTGATATCAGTGATAGAGAATGTTGACACAGTATATTGCAGTATAATGTTGATCATATGGCTAAGGGGAGGGTCAAATGACATGCTGAAGACAGCATTATCTCTGTCCTTTATAGAGCTAACCTCTCTGATGAGTAACCAACCACAGTTGACTTTTTTGAACCAGTAAGCACTGGGAGGTCGTAGGGCTGTCATGTGGACACACCACGAGGGGATACTGAGTCTGGGCATGCCCATGTCCAACCCCCGCCCGTCTGCACATTCCATACAGGTAGAACTCCCTGACAGACGAGACAGCATGTGCATTGACACGTGAACACACACACACCCTGATGTTGACTTAGGTCACTTTTAGGGACATTACATACACAAACAATAATTTTCTGGAGCCTTTTGTTAACCTTAACCTAATATCTATGAACATTTATCTGCGTATGAACGCAGAATCTGTAGGCAAGGGACAAGATGTTGGTATCTGAAGCGTTCTGCTTTCCATTTTACTTGATATACCAGATGGTTTGTTAGACAGAACCATCTGACACCATTGGAAAAGGGTAAGCACTTTCGAAAAACACTTGGGGAGGTGACTGGATGAACCAACTGTCTATCACAATTAACACAGAAGGAGAAGAGTGAAAACATTTTTTCAATGGAGAAAAACCTTCAGTGTCGTTTGCTTTTCTTTCAATGAAGAAGTACTCTCCAGTTCTGATATAACTGATGCGATCACAGTATCTACGCTAACCTCTTCAGGAGCCACCATTGTTTGTTCAAGATGAGTCGCTTCTCGCTGTCGTCACACCTAAAACCACACATGTAGCTGCCAGTAGTCCCTCCTAGGATGCTGACTGGCTGCACCACTTTTGGTGTGGACACAAACGGATAACTTGAAGCCTGGCCAGATGGATTCTCACTGAATCTTGTGAATCCAGCTGCCACGCAAGGTAACTTTTCGTTTGCAGTTGGAGCAATTCAACCAATCACATTAAAGTGAGCTTTGGCTGAATGCAATCCATGCAGAGAGCAAAAAGATGTGCAATGCATTGGCCAAAATGCAATCTCTGAACATGCTTTTTAAAATGTATCTGCATTCACATGCAATACATCTGTTTATAGAAATAACCTCCAACTCCATTCTCACACCTTAAGTTCCTAATTGGACTGTAAACATTTACCAGTGCATGGAAGAGGGAGTCGGATATCCATTATCCCTTATCTGGATATTTGCCAAAAGCCTCACCCTAACCACTACTTGCCTAATCCTTATCTTTACCCTAAACCTGATCTAAACCACTGACCCAAAAATCTGCCTTTTCCCAACTGGGGCCACGGCTTTTGTTCCCATTTGGACAAGCCCTCCCCAGTTACCTGGTTCTATTGCGTGAAATGTTCACAAAAGAAAGCTAAGTCAAAAACACAGACACACACCGATACACGCACGTGCAAATGAATAAACACATTAAAACAACTTCCACTTACTAAAAGCACATCTGGAAGACACATTCCAAGCAGCCGTTTGCAATGTTGTAACGCTGAAAATAACACAGTGCCTGAGGACTCATAAACATGCAAACACACACACATACACACACCCACACACACGTCTGGCTGCTGTTTGCCTCATAAGCACCTGTTGCCTGAAAAATATTAGACAGAAGCTGAAGTCTATTAAAGGGACAGTGTGTCCAAAGTTTAACTGGCAGTGCTTCATGCCTGTTTAGAGACAGAGCAGCAGTAACAGGCAGATGTTGTATTAATAATTCCAAATACCCATAATGGTATCCAGCCCTGTTCCACACCAATACAGTGAACTTTGTTGTGCACAAAGCAGTAACAGATTACATTTGGAAAAATTCAGTGACGCGTACTCTAAAAGAAAATATTCCTGTTACTCAGAATACAGAGTCACGAGAGTCCGTTTTTATTGAGAGGATAATCACAGCTTCTCCTTCTGATGGAGGAAACTAACAACTTTTAACAGCCAACCTGCAGGTCTGAGCATGTATTCAGTCAATATTTTGGCACAATTTAGTTTAAGTCTTTGTTTTTGTAGAAAATGTAGATTAGTTCTAGTAGCCCTTTAGTCATTTAAATTATTGTTTTGCTCAGTTTTCTTTAGTGCACAGGGTAGGTCTTGTTAAGGCTGCCAGCCCAAACCTGTTTTTTTTTTTTTTTTTTTTTTTTTTTGGGCATATCCATATTGATTTTAGAAAGTCTGTATAGCAAATAAACATAAGAAAAGTGAAGGAAGGGTATCAAAGCGGCTGAGCTGAATCCATGCTGCTAGCAGCACAGTGGTATGGAGGACAACAGTCCATGGACAGACACTGACATAAATTGTCTGCAGGCACTTTGGGTGGAGGCTTCTATACAGAATGCTATTGTCCATTACAATGTCTGACAGTCATTGACCACTGAGCCCTTTCACATTGTAACATTGCGATTTAAAAGGCACACACGGTCTGGAGGGACAAGGTTTGAAATTAAGATGCGGCAAGAGCCAAATGTGGGTAGATTTTAGATTTTCCAATTACATTACATTAAAAGCTCTGCAAGTATAAAGCCAATAAGAAAAGCAAAAAATGTTGCACCTTAAAACTAATGAATAAGGAGTGTAAACCCAAAAGTGAAAAAATGAGGGATGGGTTTATTATTCTAATTATTATTAAGCTCCTTGCACCTGATTTATTAAAGAAAAGGCAGCTTATATAATTGTGCCATTTACTCTCCAGGGAAAGCATGCTTTCATTTAGGCGCAAAAATAAAAAAGTACTTCTAAATGTATTAATTTTTATTGCTGAAGGACATCACAGAAATATAATATAATGCAATGTTTCACTGTGGACATATGCCAACTTCAACTGCAGACATCGCCCAACCCTACAAGCTAATTTGCTTAATGGAAGATGATGCATGTTAGTGCAGCAGGTCATGCAGAAATATCACCTTATACATACAAGATGGTTTGGGGTGATGAAGGACCCTGTTATTAACCTGACACGCCAGATGCTTTTTTCGCACAGAGCCATCTGGGAACTCATCCTTAGAAATTGTTTGGAAAGTGCATGCACCTTCAAAAAACACTTGGCACGCGATTGGATCTGTCTATGACGTCTAACACGGGCTAACTCCAAACAATCAGATAAAACTCTTGCAGAGGCCGGTGTGGAGAAGAGCGAAAACATCTTTTCCATGGAAGAAAGCCTTCAGTGTCTTTCTTTGCTCTTCTTTCAATGAAGAAATACTCTCCAGTTCTGATATAACTGATGCTATCACAGTATCTACGCTAACCTCTTCAGGAGCCGCCATTGTTTGTTTGAGATGAGTCGCACCCGTAGCTGCCAGTAATAGAACATTGATCGGTTGCACCACTTTTGGTGCAGGCACAAATGGATAACTTGTATCCTGGCAAGATGGATTCTTGTGAATCCAGGTGCCTTGCAAGGTAACTAATTTACCAATTAGCATCATAACTGGTGTGCAGACATTCAGCTCATATTCAAATCTTCAAAATTTATCACCAATCAGCTGGGGCTGCCATTTTTCTTTACTACAAGCAAATGGGCATACTTGGTGACTATTTGAAATCACACATGCTTGTATATTAGATCTCCAAAGAACACAAGTGTGAGAAGATAAAACTACATATTCAGATCATGATACTGAATCTACTCAGTGTCATTTGAGATGACTGTCTTTAGACTGGAGCCCTCATACTTTCCCTGCAGTAATGGTTTTGTCTCTGCTCTCTCATTGGTTCTTCAGGACTGATCCAGTGTTTCTTAAGGGTCTAACAACTCCAGACATGCCCGACTACAAGGCAGTCTGCACTGATGTCCTGCCAAACTCTAATCCATTATGGAAGAATGGCTTGGCAGCGAGCCACATCAAGTGCTACCTGTGAGTGTGTTGTGTGTGTGTGTGTGTGATCATGGGCTCAGGAGAAAGAGGGATTTAGGCTGATTAGGTGGAAACACTTGTTCATGAAATCAGGGAAAGTGTGTGCGCCATGCAAATGTGTGTTAATGTGAATTATAACCTCTCTTATTTCTTTTTGTAGTTGTGATTAAAAGACTCTGTCATCTGCCACTGGACAGAAGACACAAACTGGCTGGTGTGTCCAGGGCTGGTGTGCTCCACTGCGTTAATGCAGGCTGGAATGTCAGAGGGGGACATACACTTTGTTTTTGATATAGTACCACTTGTCACGAGCAAAGACAACGAGCTGTGTGTGTGTGTCCGTGTGTGTGTGTGTGTGTCCGTGGTGTGTGTGTGTGTGTGTGGTCACTGGGTCAGTAAGTCATGGGATCCTCTGTGATCTCTGCAGGGTTCGTGCCCTGCCTGAGTGCAGTACCAGGATGTGACAGGGCAGGGAGGGGCGACTCTTAGGCCCCCGCTGACCTCCTCTAATCTCCCATGTCACCCAAAAGGCCCCCAACGCCCTCCTGTCTCTCCCTCCAATCAAGTGCACACCTTCCACTGAACTTCACTCTGCGGATTCACACAAGTCACTCCAATGTTTGCCCCCACCTTAAAAGATGGAAACTGACCCCCAGACTAATAAAGAATGATCCTTCACATTCAGTGCCATTTAGATGTGCAAAAGGAGTGTAACAGCAAAATGGGGCAATGCAACAAACACAGCACAAAATCTCACAAAGAGCACAAACATCTTGTGGCTTTTTGTCATATTGCGAACACCCAGAGGAAAAGAAAAACTCAAAATAAGATCTTGTCTTTGTCTAGACTGTGTCTCAATTTAAGACCATTATGAGACGTTCCTGGGAAATAGCCTTTGTCTTATCTCAGCCAGAGACAAATTTGAGCCAAACTGTAGATCTTAAAATGTTCTTTTTTTGTCTCACTGCACAGATCTTAAATTTGTCTTAAATAATCAGCTCTTGAGATAACAGTGAGGTCTAAAAGAAAACTTGGTTGTCTAAAATGAGATCTTAAATTTGCCTCAGTCGACAAATAAAAGTCTTGTTGCTTCATACGGTTGTCGAGGAGAAACCTCTGAGACACCAACGAGCTCTGCAAAAGACCTCCTGCTTTTCTTTTCTTTTGCTCCTTATATCTCCTAAATTTGGTGAGCTCAAAGTTAGAATCTCAAAGTAATTTTTTGTCATGAAAAAAAAAGAGTTAATGTTTAAAATTTGAATAAAATTTCTTACAGTACTAAAGGAAAATATTCAATTAAAGTACAGTACACAATTAAAAATTTAACTTTTTCTCTAATCTAATTTTCTCATGTTGTAAAATGACAGAAAAAGACATTTTCAGGCCATTTTTGTGGCAAGAGATGATGAAGCTGAACCATGTGAGGAAGGCCCACAAAAAAGGGATTCAACATGAAAATGTAAAAATACAGACAAAAAAAATCATTTTTGGTTTATCACATGCGTTTGGACAGTGCCTCTAATCCATCTGATAAAAAGAGAAGTGGGCGCTGGAGCATTCCACAGCTGTCTGGCCAGCACAGCATCAACAATCGCTCCCCTGTTTCCTAATCAAATTTAGATCTGTCACATCTGATGATCTAACCGAGCTGCTAGAGGACCCAGGTTCACTGGCTCTGACACAGGATTGGTTTTAAGAGAGGATCATTGTGGGAGATAATCACATGTCAGACGCAGATAAGCAAAGAGCCTCTACGATTGTTGAGGACTCAGTGAACTTGTGTCTGTGCCAAGAGCTCAAAGCTGACCCTGTATGTTTGAATATCAGTGCTGTTTACTTATTTTCCAGAAATTTAAAGGTGGGGTGAGTCATTCTACAGAAAGATAGTTGATATTTGAACACAACAGGCAAACAAACCTGCCCCTTAAATTCACGAACCCACAATGCCAAAGAGACGTCAGTAACAATTGAGCAATATAGCGCAATCCAGCACATCTGCACCCCAAAGTTACCGGTAGCCTCAATGATCGAAAGTAATATTTTATTGCGATGAAAATACAAGTGAGGAGTGAACTGGGACAGAGCTGAGGCACCAAGCCGACAGACAGCTGCTGAGAGCCGGGGAGCTTTTGGGGGAGCTGGGGACAGACCTGATGCTGACTCCTTTACTGGCTTGGCTCAGAATTTATGTTTCAAACTTTTTGGATTAAAAAGCGGATTTATCTTCACTCCTGCTTCTCAACACGTCTGCAGCAGCTACTCACGGAAGAGTCGACTGCACTCGGCTGCACAGTAATTAAAGCGAGAAGAGAGCTTAGAGTTTGTTTTTTAAACTTTTGGGATTAAAAAGCATATTTATATTCACTCCCACTTCCCAAACTGTCTGCAGCAGCGGCCCACAGAGGAGTCGCCGTCCCGTTTACAAGGGCATGGAGAGCTCAGAGTTGTTTTGCAAACTTTTGGGATTTAAAAATTGATTTATCTTCAATCTTCCTTCTCAGTCTGTCTTCAGCGGCAACACATGGAGGAGACGTGGACCCATTTATGAGTGAGAGGAGAGCTCAGAGGTTGTTTTTTTTTTAATTTAGGGATTAAAAAGTGGATTTGCCTTCACGCTTGCTTCTCAAACTGTCTGCAGCAGTGACCCACATGAGCTGACTGCGCTCGGCTGTGTACAGTAAGCTAATTAGTCTCTCTGTCCATATTGACTGCTGACTGGAGGAGGTATGTATTTTCATGAACATACATAAGGGCGGGATAAACAGACGAGGGGACAAAATAGAAAGAAGCTGCTTCCGTCTGTTTGTTATTGGTTGATTTCTACAGCTACCTGGAATTTGTAAGGCACTGTCCTATAATTTTTTTTTGCAGTTTCCAATAGGCAACAGTTGTGCAAAAGCAGCTACAGTGGCGGTCTGTAGCCAAAGGCTACACTAATTTGTTTAGAGGCACAGATCAACACCTGTCTAAACAGAGGAATGTAGAATGAAAGTAAGAATGAAAGGAGAGGGGGCAGCTTTTGTTGTAATGTCCCTGCAGGGTCTCAGGACATGATGGATCACCCTCAGGAGGAACATTCTTACATTCTCCCTCTCTCACTGTCTTCACACTGGAGACACTCAGACATATCAAAGATCCTCTTCATTTCTATGTTATTTTTTAACACATGTTGTTTTTGACGATCTCAGTCTGATTTACAGTGTTTCAAAGAGGTCTAGAAAATATCATCATAATCACAGGGAGCAGCTGTATCCTGTGATGGATTACGGCGAAATTCCAAATAAGTGATGACAGAGACCGAGGCGACAGGAAGCACAGTGCAGCACAGCGGAAGTTCACAGACATTGTTTGTGAAAGGTTCGTCACATGACAGTCAGATCATGTGTCATGTACTTTCCATGTTCACAATGTAAGACAAGAGGTGTCTTTTTCACTATGGAGAGTATTTTCAAAAAGCTGTGTCTGGGTAACCAACATGTTAGAAAAGTGTTTTTAGACTGTTGTTCTACATCATAACATGGAGATGTTTTGAATATTTTTGCTTCAACACATTACATACATGTAAATGAGGTGGAGTGGACAAAACATGACTTACATTATCAAATATGACACTGAAGCAGAGGGCCAAAACTGAGTAAAACAAACAATATCCATTGTAGTGCATTTGCAGAACAAGTCCTCCAAATTATGGGGGAAAAAAACATATTTTGTTTCTGGTCTGAAGCTCATAGCAACAGCATATTTCTCTGTCCCTTCCCAAACTATTATAAATCACAGTTAATGAGTAAACCTGTTTCATTATGCTTACATTTAGGTTACCTTGCAAGGCTGCTAGATTCGTGAAATCACGTGAGAATCTGTCTTGCCAGGCTTCAAGTTATCCAGAAGTGGTGCAGCCAATCAGCGTCCTAGGAGGGACTACTAGGAGTTACATACATAGTTTTAAGAGTGACAACAGCAAGAAGCATCCATGGAAGCAATGATCTGATTGATTGAAGTTAGCCCATGCTCGTCTAATCACCTGCGCCGTGTTTTTTTGAAAGTGCCTGCCCTTTTCCAAACAGTTTCTAAGGACAGACTTCCCAGATGTTTCTGTGTAACAAACCATCTGGCCTGTCAGGTTAGGGTTTAGATATAAAAATTAGAAAATGAAAAGATGGTGCTATGGGTTAAAATAGGCCTGGGCGATATAGCTGAAAAACCTATCACGATAGTGAAGTTTCATATTGGTCAATATCGATATTTATTGATCATGTAAGTTGTGACTTAAGATGTGGTGTATTATTACTGGGCAATATAAACAAAATAAAACATCACTTTTTTTTTACGAAATATCAATATCATAGGGATTACTATTGGTGCTTTCACAAAATATCAGCCCAATTACATTTTTTGATCAATAATCATCAAGTATAATGATTAAGTGGGTAAAAATAAATAACAGAACAGCTATAGCAGCTGGTACGTTCAGAAAGTACATCTTACATTTTACTGTAATGCAGCCTTTAAAACCAGGAAAAGACTAATTTTATAGAACATCACATATACATAATCTTATTGTGATATCTAGTCTTATATCATAATACAATATAATATCAATATATGGCCCAGCCTTAAACTAAAGTGAGCCACTTTGCCTACTACAGACTAGTTTCTCAGTTGCATACATACACTACAGGGCGTTGTTACTTCATCATAAACATGTGTCATTTCAGGTCAATGTAATGATTAATGTTATGTCATTACTTTACTTTTTTTGTTTGAAAACTGGTCACCATTTGCTTCAACTGTGAAACTATGAAAAGTGTTTTGCTGACTAAAAAACTAAACCTTAATCGGCATGGCGGTGAGTAGATAATGACTGACTTTTCATTTTTGGGTGAACTGTCCCTTTAAACTTTGTGCACTAAGCCAAGTGAGAAACACGCAGGAGAGATGTGACAGACACTAACAGTCTTTGAAGCAGGCAGCCGGCCCATTCACACAGCTTCTAAAAGATACTATTGTCTGCGGATGCCATGCACTTATTTCTCTCTCTCTCTCTCCTCTCTCTCACAACACAAACACACACACACACACACACACACACACACAGGAGCTCCAGTGTGCACACACAGAAAGCTTTTCAAGGCTTTGCTTACACTGTGTTATTAGTGCTCCTCTCTTACCTGCCCTGACTGTTTTACATCAGGCTGCGGTGGTAATTATAGACAAGTCCCACTCAAAGGCACCAAAACCGCACATTCTGGAGTCATTCAAACAGTTTCTTGCTATTAAAATATAATTAAAATGCTCATGCAACAGGGAAACAAGTAGGGTAAAAAGAAGACGAAAATCTTAAACCAGTCATCTATGCTCAGAATAACACATGTTAGATGATGTGTGACATGTTTACAGCACATACATTGATGCCTAACCGCTGTTTAATCCAGGATTTTAGCTACTCTATGCACCAACACGACACAAACGAATGACTGAACTAGTTATCTTTATCAAATAGGGCTGCAACTAATGATTATTTCCATTATTGATTAACTGTCAGTCATTTTCTTGATTTATTGATTAGTTGTTTGGTCCATAAAAGGTCAGAAAATGGTAAAAAAAGGATAAACACAATTTCCCAAAGTCCAAGATGACAACAAAATTCCATTTACTGTCAGAGAGGAGTAAAGAAACCAGAAAATATTCACAGGTAAGAAGCTGGAATCAGAGAATTTGGTCATTTTTGGTTTAAAAAAAAGGACTCAAAACAGTTAATTGATAATCAAAACAGCTGGCGTCTTGATGATTATTTTAATATTTTCATCACTGATTAATCGGTCGATTAGTTTCTCTGTTTATCAATTAGTTGTTTGGTCATGAAAACGTCAGAAAATGTTGATCAAAGTACAAGAGACAGTCCTCAAATGTCTTGTTTTGTCCACAACTCAAAGATATTCCAGTTTACAGTCAGAGAGGAGTAAAGAAACCAGAAAATATTCACAAGGTAAGAAGCTGGAATCAGAGAATTTGGTCATTTTTGGTTTTAAAAAAAGGACTCAAAACAGTTAATTGATAATCAAAACAGCTGGCGTCTTGACGATTATTTTAATATTTTCATCACTGATTAATCGGTCGATTAGTTTCTCTGTTTATCAGTTAGTTGTTTGGTTCATGAGAAGTCAGAAAATGTTGATCAAAGTACAAGATGACGTCCTCAAACGTCTTGTTTTGTCCACAACTCAAAGATATTCAGTTTACTGTCAGAGAGGAGTAAAGAAACCAGGAAATATTCACAGGTAAGAAGCTGAAATCAGAGACTTTTGATATTTTTCTTTTTTTTTAAAAATGACTAAAACCGATTTATCAATCATCAAAATAGTTGGCAATTAATTTAATATTTGATTAATAATCAATTAATTATTGCAGCTCTACATACAGTGGCTAACAACCTCCAACCTTCAAGCAAAATTGTCAAACACTTGCTGCTTGCAGCTTCTTCAATGTGAGGATTTCCTGCTTTTCTCTGTCATTAATGACAGTAAATGAAGAGTCTTTGGGTTTTGGACTGTTGGTTGGACAAAAGAAGACATCTGCAGACTTCACTTCAGGCTGTGATGAGAATATATCACTTTTTTTTTTTTACATTAAACGATTATTTGTGAGAATAACTGAGAAATAATCGTCGTGATTCAGAACACTAATCTCTTAATGGACTGGTGTTTCAGATTTGTGTTGTAAGCTGTGTTTGTTATATTTGAGTGTTTGTTGATCTTCGTTTAGGAAAACTCCTGGACCCTCTTCAGGACACTTCGGACACGTTTCGCTCTGTTGCTGACGCGACTTTTGTGTCTTCTTGTCTTTTCGCCTGCAGCTGCAGACCCACACTCTCTTTTATTAGGCACCAACAAGCAGGCAGCAGTAAAGTCATTCAATCTCACAGTCACATACCTTCAAAATCTGATAAAATCCCTTCGAGGTGGTCATTGACTGAGAGCTCCGACATCCTGTCTCCGTGATGCCGCTCCGAGTCAGATAAGAGCAAAACTTGTATTTATTCACCACAGAAGAAGAAGAAAGTAGAAGTGGAGCGTCCACGCTGCTGTGTGCAGGCTGGGAGCCGGCTGAGCTGAGCTGGACTGAGAAGTGTCCTCCTTGTCCTCTCGGTTCTGCTGCGTGTCCTCACTGTCCAACACAAGTGACTGCAGCAGGAGCATCGGTGTGTCTGTGGCCCAGCCCCCCTGCGCCAATGGCTACCCTGCAGCCTGGACCCGGGGGGACAGGGGGGCGGACGGCTGGTGGGCGGAGCCGCATGAACACCTGGAAAAAATCCTCTGTCAGATTTCTCTTTTCTTCGCTTTCTTCACTCCCCCAGCCTGCTCCCCTCCGGCCACAGGCGTCACATGGAGCCAGAAGCTTCTGTCTGCTCACATCTACACCAGATCTACACATCTGCACCTCCAGTAGATCTGCAGATCTACACCTCCACCCAGATACAGTCCTGAGGTTGACACACAATCACTCTGGGGATGATGGGAATTGGGGGATTTCTTGAACAAGAGGCATTTTTTTACTCTCCAAAATTAGTCAAAAAGCAACTACCGCACTGTGAAAATGAAAAAGATGAGAAAACTCAAAAAATTCAAGGCAATGGACTGGAATAGATTTGAGTTCAGTCAAACTTTTAGTTTTGAAAAACTTTTACCAACTATTGATCTTTTTGTCAAGATGATTGACTTTTCCTCTTTAGATTAACTTAAAGATTTGAATTTTAGAAACTCTAAACATTGCATTTTCAAAAATATTAAGTAAAATTAATTGAAGTGAAAGTAAATGTTAAAATTGTAACATTTTCAATTAAAATTATTTAAGTTTTCAGGTACTAAAAAACAGACAAATCAGATTTGTAGGTTTTGCAAGTTAGTTTCAAAACGTAAGAGTTTGAGTTGGGCTCAAAACTCAAAAATCCATTGCAGTCCGTTGTTGTGAAATTTTTCTCAACTTTTTCATTTTTACAGTGCAACACTAGATGCCACTAATTCCTACACACTGCGCCTACCAACATTTTATCAATCCAAATTGGCCCTTTGCTAAGCCCCGCCCTCCTTAGTTACTGTCTACGCCTATCAAGCATTCCATTCTTGCACTACACACACGCTGCTTGCAGTGATAACAGTGGCAAATTCATTCTAAATTACTTGGACAATTGTACATCGTCCAAGCAATTTAATTTCTATGGTAACGTGAACAACTAAAGCTACAGTATATTTGTCTTTAGTGACACGTTGCTATAGTTCAACTTCATTCAATGTAAAGGCATCTGAACAAAGCAGCTTTCCAACACTTCTGGGGGGACTCAGAGTGTGTTTGCACTCAGGTAGCCCACTAAACTGAAGGGCGCACACACACACACACAGACACGCACTCACAGACACACAAAACACATACCAGCCTCTGTGCAGATCATGAAAAGCCACTGTGACATTAATCCTCCCTGGTTCAGAGCCACAGGGCTAATGAGAGCCCCTCGACCCCCAGTCCCAGTCCAAAGAGGAGGGTGTGCGTGCATGTTGTGTGTGTGTGTGTGCGCACATGTGTGTGGGTGTGAGACAGAGAGAAAGAGAGAAAATTAACTTCAAAACTGAACATGTTTTTAAAAACTCATTCAGGAAACAAGGTTGTTTGGGCATGTGTATTTTAGAGCACAGGTAAACATGGTTTTGTGTGTGTGTGTGTGTGTGTGTGTGTGTGTGCATGTTGTGGTGGCTGTGGGAATTTGGTCACATGGGTTTGGCTCCTGTCTCTCTCTCCCTCTCTCTCTCTGAGGCTGCTTAATTGGCCTGTTTCCTGTGATATGCTCGATAGTTCCAGACGGTGCATCTGTGTGTATATATGTGAGTGTTACTACAAGTGTGTGTGTGTGTGTGTGTGTGTGTGTGTGTGTGTGTGTGTGTGTGTGCGTGTGTGTGATGTGCTCGTGCTCCAACTCGCCTGAAGGAGTCTCTTTGCACAGCGCTTGATGTCTGCGGTGAATTGTCAGGGCCAAAGAATTCAGGCAGCACATACCAAAACAATTTAGATAGAAAGTCTCATACACATGATGGAATATGATACATGAAGTGTAGCATTAGCAACTTTATTTTGTTTTTATAACCTGGGTATTATTTTCACTGCAATGTGTCCAGTGAGTCAGACATGTTCACTGACTCACTGGGGGTCTTGATAGACAGAATGTGAAAGTGCAGCTGAGGGATGGAGATGCAGATGAAGGGATTTTCTCCTGGCTTCATCAAGCGGTGCCTCCAGTGGCAACACTAAGATGGTTTGCAGCCAAAAGTGAAGTGGTTGGCGTGGATGCCTCCCTTTTGAGGTATTCCAGGCATGTCAAATTTAGAGGAGACCTCCAGGGAGACCCCAGACAATGTTGGGATTATATATCCCTTTTGGTGTGTGAACTGAGTGTCGTCGGCATAGAAAAGGTTTTTAATAGTACACTGCATAGTAGGATTTGATCCCGGGAAAACCCATGCAAACCATTTTCCATTTCCTGGGAAATAAAATAACGGGAAAAAAGAGAAAAACATTTAGATCATATGGGAATATGTTGAGAAAGTATGTTGACTTGTGAGGCAGCTGGATTCACAAGATCACATGGGAAACCATTGTGCCAGTCTTTAAGTTATCCATCTGTGTCTGCACCAAAAGTGGTGCAGCCAATCAGCATCCTAGGAGGGACTGCTGGCAGCTACGGGTGTGGTTTTAGGTGTGATGATAGCAGAAGGTCCACTATACTGTGATAGCATCAGTTATATCAGAACTGGAGAGTATTTCTTCATTGAAAGAAGAGCAAAGAACAGAGCTGAAGGCTTTTCTCCATGGAAAAGATGTGTTTGCTCTTCTCCTGACCGGCTTCAGCAAGTGTTTGATCTGATTGGTTGAAGTCGGCCCCTGTTAGACATGAGAGACCGATGGTTCATCCAATCACCTGCCAAGTATTTTTTTTGAAAGTGCCTGCCCTTTTCCAAATAGTTTCTGAGGACGATTTCCCAGATGGTTCTGTGTAACAAACCATCTGGCGTGTCAGGTTAGAAAATATGTAGATTTAGTTTACATTGTCAAAACATATTACAGCTGTGTGTATGTATGTGTGTATGCGCTGGTGGGACACACGGAAAGCTTTAATGAACTACTTAACAAACCCAAAGCACTGTTAATTAAAACACGCCTGACCATTAGCACGCTAACTTGTGGGCTCTACTCTAAATTAGGTGAAAACAACATGATTTCTGCCACCAGATTTGTGTGGAAATACTTTCAAAGATTGAACAATGAAGACACAAGGAGTGCATTCTGTGAAATGAGGGATCAAATGTGCCAGAGGTTCAACAAGCGGTCTGCTGCATCATTTGGAATCTCTAATGAAAGCTCAAAATGTGCAAGAACACTGGATTTATCCAAAACACTTCCCAGGGAAAAATACTGGCAGCATTGGGAGCATATGACAGATTTACATTAAGCAGTAGGCCATAACAAATTGTGCCTAACTCAGAGCAGCTCAGAAGAAAGACGCCCATAATCTCCAGATGAAACCAATCCGAAATCTCACACCAAGTGGGTCATTGACTTCATTAGGCCAACTATATCTAACATTGCGGCAGGCATGATATGAGCCATGTTTCCAGGATAGAACATGTCTAATTTCTGGGAAAACATTAATCTCTACTGCAATACACTATCTTTCTATCTCAGAGTAAAGGCTTTGGCAACTGACAAAGATGGCAACAGATAAAACAAACTTCTTCTCTTTAGAGTCCTCTGGCTGATGTTACACATGTTACTGCATTACAGAGATGTACAGTATGTTTAACAAGTAGCTAAATATTTGAGGTGTTCATTGTAGGACACTACACTACCATTTTTTGACATTTGTTAAACCAACCAACTGATCGGTTAATCAAGAAAATACTCGACAGATTAATTGATAATGAAAATAATCACTGGTTGCAGCCCTAACACACGCTTTGCACACATCACTAAGGCTAAAATCGTAACAATAAGGCCACTGACCATGCGGCAACCATGACCCACAACAGAATCCACACAACACACTCTCCTCTCACTCTGACCTGACACAGACAAATGTTTTGCAATTTCAATAATGAAAACTGGACATAGTCAAATTTTAAGATAATTACAATTTACAAATATTTTTTTTAAAGGGCTGTCAGACACCCCAAGATTCTTGAGACCATTTCACACCATGACAGACTAACAACCAATCAGACCAACAAAACGTGTGACACGTGACTTCAAATCTGTACCAATGATGCTCCTTTGGCAATTACTTGCCCCATATTCAATAAGTTGTGACTGGTCTGACAGGATATGGCTGGTGGAATTCTGTCTGAAAGGAAACATGAGCTGGACTGAATTGTCCGGTTTTGAGTCTAAACAACTGCTGCTTTGTTTGGGGGTAGACTTCAGAATGTAGATTTGTCATCTCCTGTGTACCAGTGAACATTTGGAAAATAAGTCTCAGCAGCATGTTCAGCAGCTCAGTTATTGGTGAGTGGACCCTCCTCTCTTCTTCTACAGCCATTTTGTGATTGAAGCTGATTAGACAGCTGGAATCTTACCTGGAGCACCTTTACAGTGCATCAACAGCTGCTCAGGGGCCTTGTAAAAGATAATAATAAATTCCTAACCTCACACACACACTGCACACATACTGTATGGACTGTGCATATTTAAACCATTTCACATTTCTGTCCCTCTCTGTCTGATGATAGGAAGATATCCACACACAATGAATTTCAAGACTTTACCAAGTTTGCTACTGGTTGATTTTCAGTTTTGGAACACTTCAAACTTTTAAAAAGCGTTCTTCAGGTTGTCACTTTGACTGTTCACTGGAAGCAGCTGATGAAACGCCTCCAGCAGAAGTAAGAATATTTAAATATTTAAGCCCACCGAGGGCCTCCACATGGGTACAAACCTCTGAAAGAGGAAAAAATGAAATGAATTGCATTTTTGAGGACCTAAACATGCTTGGAGGTGCATGAATCTTGGCACAATCGTCAGCTGTGGCGAAAAATTTCATCTGGTACAGGTTTTGACCGTGGGTGTGGCATGATGGTTTGGTCACGCCTTCTAAACGGCAGCCCCCACGCCATGTTCACCTACATGCAAGAAAACTGGGCAACATGCCCAGCCTCTTGGAGCCACTGCCTAAATACAACAGGAAGTCAGCCATTTTTCATTGCGCAGCCAATTTAGGTGATTTCCAGGTGCTGTATTTTAACAAACCCCTTCTACAGCATTAATCAGATAGACTTCAAAATTGGTGTGTGCCATTTAGAGATGTTTGGGATGAAAAGTTGGTGGTGCTATGACTATGACTGAATATTATGTAGATGTGTTCAGGGTGGGACTCTTATCAAACATGAAGTTTGGTGATGATTGGATCATTTATACTACTATACATGGCGAAACATCAAAATTTGATGCTATGCCACATTTATGCCCACACCTTTCAATGATAGCTAAGTCTTTTAATAGCTTTTGATCACAAAGTAGTCTAGATGGTACACACCAATTTTGAAGTCAATCTGATCAGTTCTCTAACAGGAGTTTGTTAAAATACGGAAAGCGCCGTGACATTCAAAATGGCCGACTTCCTGATGGGTTTAGGCTGTGGCTTCAAGAGACTTTTTTGTTGTACGCCTGGATATGATACATGTGTCTACTGATTTTTGTACATGTTGATAAATCGTACTGCGGGGGTTACTTCATTGAAGTATTGTAGGGGGCACGCTGGAGCCATTTTGAAACACTGACTGAATATTGTCCTGTAGAGGTATTTATACGGTGGCCGAGAAGTACAAACGCGCTGCATATACAGACAGGTGCTGCAAATACAGAAACGCACTCCATATAAGAAAACAGATGCAAAAGGAAAACGCTGCAAATACAGAAACGCGCTGCATAAACAGACACGTGCTGCAAATACAGAAACACACTGCATATAGGAAAACAGATGCAAAAGGAAAACGCTCCAAATACAGAAACGCGCTGCAAATAAGAAAACAACTGCAAAAAGAAAAAGCCGCATATCCAGTCATACAACAGAAGTGCTCCAGGCCTCTAGGGGCAGTACTGAGCGTCCACCCGAGAGACAAACAACGGACGTATCAACCATAGACTGTATAAAACGGTATCAACGTGTGGAGCAGATTACCCCTGTAATGAATTCATTAACAGATTTAGACCTGAAGTGTCCATCCATAAAGCTAGATTTCTCCAGGCTATGCCAAATGAAACTTTGTTTTATGTGGAACTTAAATCTTTTCATGAATCTGTCTGTAAAATATGTAAAAACAAGAAAGCTTTCAAGACATCCGGTCTTATGGAAAATATTATGGTTCATATTACTAGATAAAATCTCTCAATTTTTGCATGTATATTTATTTATTTTCTGTTTCTTTATTGATTAAATTTATTTTTATACATCCTGATACATTGTAATTTTATTTTATTTATTTATTTTTGTCAAGCTCTGGTTTTTGTGTGATATCTATTATGCACTCCCTGTACTTCACTGTTGTTTCATGTCTGTATGATGTCATAATATTTAATGTCATGTTTATTTGTATAATGTCTCTAATGTGATAATAAAGTTTGTTTAAAAAAAACGTGTGGAGCAGACGTGTGAATGAGAAGAAGAAAGTTATTGGTGGGAGGAAAATTGGAGTCGGCTGCACTTTCATAATACAGTAAAAGATGAGGGCCACATGTGGAAAAAAGAAAGAAAGAAAGAAAGAAAAAGAAAAAAGAATACGCACATTTTTCATACAGCCTCTCCCGACTCCAATTTTCTCTCGGGTGGAAGCTCAGCACTGCCCCTAGTGGCCTGGAGCACTTACTTTGTATGACTGGATATGCGGCTTTTTCTTTTTGCATTTGTTTTCTTATTGCAGCGCGTTCTGTATTTGCAGCGTTTCCTTTTGCATCTGTTTTCCTATATGCAGCGCGTTTCTGTATTTGCAGCGCCTGTCTGTATATGCAGCGCGTTTGTACTTCTCGGCCACCGTATATTTAGGCCCGGTTCCTTATCAAATATGTGAAGTTTAGGGCAGATTTGACCGTGAAGTGCAAAGTTGCAACAACTTCCTGTTCCATGGCGAAACATTAAAATTTGACACTACAGTGACGTTCTTCAATGACAGCAACAGAGTACAGTGACTGATAGAGAGCTGAACATGATGATGTCACACTGAAGTTGACCTTTTGGATAAAGATAAATAAAAACCTGCAGGGTGGTGCCCACCCCCTGGCAGCTGCCTCAGGAGCACCCTCTAACTACTTGTTTGGATCTTTCCAACATGGCAGCCAGGCTCAGTTCTTCACTCCAGAATCTTTCAGACCTCTTTCACAGTAACTGACACAAGTGGTATTTTTGATGTCAGTGAAACAGGCAGCATTGGAGACACTTATGCAAATCATTTTGATGACAGTTCTATTCCAATTGTTATGTGAAAGCTTTAAATCTGTTATTTTCCCCTTCCCCTCAATTTCATTTAATTATACATGATTTAAGACTCAGAAGGGAACTTCTAAGTTTGAGTTAATTTGCTGAAGATAAATTTACAATGTTTAGAGTGAAATATTGCAGCGTCTTTAAAAACAGTTGAATTTGTTGATCTGCCTCATACATTTACCTCAGTCTACCTAAGTTACTACAGCATTCAAGGAAAGTAGGAGAAACAAGAGAAATCAGAAGTAGAGAGAGGACATTTTTAATAAACAGGACATTCATGTAGAAACCTGCTACAGGTGATGTGACCTCTGTGGACTACATGAAATGGTGGAACATGTCATTTTATATTGCCTGAGATAAACATAACACTTAAAACTACACTTCAAAGAAAGAAAATGACACTAGACATTAGAGTATGATGAAGTCTGTCTTGTGCAGACTGTACAAAAGCCAAATAACATTTGGGAAAACTACAAAAGTAAAAGAGGTTATCGTCCATTTGTCACCTCTAACATTAACACTCAAACATTTCATACAATTAATTTATTAGTTAATTCTTGAACATACCTGCAAGTTAGTGATGTGTCCTTCTGTGTCGAGGCTTTGAAGCGTTTGTTGAGTGATCTAGGAAGATTTTTTGAGGCGCGTATCGAGGCTTGTGTTGATGACGTATGTGGTGACGTTCGAAGCCTCGCGAGCCGGCCGTACCACGTGACTGATTCAGAAAACAGTTTGTGGGTTTGGCGTGAGATTCGAAATATAAGAGGCAGCGAAACGCAATGGATCCCCCCTCACATTTTGTGGACTTGGGACTTACATTATATCATATTATTAAGTTTATAATTTATGTATTGGCATCACAAACATCATTCATTTATTTAACTCAAAACGTCACACACCAAAGCCACGGTGTCATTATAATCACTCTGCCTGTTTTATATTTATTGTCCACTTGATGGCACAGTAGATCAAATGAAGCACCATGAAGCTTCGGCCCGTGAGTGAACCAATTAGATCGAAAGCTTCAGTGTTCATGAAGCTTCATCTCAGCATCACTACTGCAAGTCCATAAAAAGCCTCTTTCATGGAGCAGCTGTCTCTGTGGCCGAGGAAGGAAGAAACTGTTGTAGAGGCAGCAGTGAACATATATAGTGACCAAGTCAAACCAAATAACACACAAGGGGGAAACAAGATGGACGCCAACTACAACTAATACAAGGCAAAAACTAACTAAAGCCTGAACCCCCCTCTGACTTGGCAGCACATGGTTTGGTCTGATGAGCTGACTTTCAGATTTAAGATGCCCCACCCCTCAGACACACCTTTTGCTCAACCAGGAAGGGAACCGCCCCCAACAACCACAGTAAGTCAAAGACAAAGAAACACATGGTTAATATAACAGAAAAGAGCTTGTTTAACCCCACAGAGTGAGAATGTGTTCACTCCATTTAAACAGTGTAGATGTGTCACATTAACATGAGTGTTCACTCCATTTAAACAGTGTGAGGATACAAGCTAATGAACAAGATTCACATCAAACAAACTGTGTCATGTGAATGGTTTGGGTGTGTTTGATGCAGATTAAATGAACCTGTGCAGGTGAGTGTGAATGGCTGTTAGCATGTGTAGCTATTACCATGGTTGTTAGCTGTTGGCTGTGGTCATCAAACATTTAGCAGTCTTTTTAAAGACACCACTCATGACACTACAGAGCAGCAAAATATTCTCTGCATCTCAAACGTGTACAGAAATAAACAAAAAATGGTAAAACTGCTGGTGTTAAAATGTTTAAAGGAACATTCATCCCCAAATCCATTTTCCCCCTCATCTATTTATCCATCTAGACAGTTTGGGTGAATTGCAGTTTTAAAAATGTCTGTCTTAAATAGGTTTAACAGCAATGTCTCTTTCTCCAGTTTGTGTTTTCTTTCTGTTTTGGGAAGGTTACTTTAAAAATGTATTCCAAGTTACTAATTGCCTGTTAAAAAGTGTAGTCAGTATCACAGTATTAAAGTAATGCAATTTGATTACTTTCTGTTACTTTTGGATTGCCTCAATATAAAATATGGTGAAATTGTTTAGCCTGCTGTTTGGCCACACCCTTTCATCAAAAGTCATATCATATGTTCAGGCCTGGACTGTTATCAACCATGTGAAGTTTCAGGGAGATTCAACCATGTACACTAAAGATAATACAACTTCCTGTGTTTTGCTGAAACAGATGTTTGCCATGCTGACATGGCAACACTGATATGTCACAATATAGCATTACAAAGGTCTGAAGGCCTTTCTGACCAGATCTGATTGAATCCCTTTATGATACAAAGTACACAATATGCAAGCGTACAGGTACCCTTTCAAAATAAAGGCACAAAAATGACTTGGTTAGGTTTAGGAAAAGATCATGGTTTGAGTTAAAATAAATACATTAGTTACTGTACTTAGATAAGTATCATTACTTACGTACATTACAGAAGTTGCTTTTACTTTACAGCTGATTTAACCTGACTTTGACAACACTCAAGAATAGGAGCACTGCCCAAGCTGCAGTATTTGACACGTTGGGAGTGAGAACAGGCAGTAATGGAGACGCTTTCGATGCAGTCTTTGAAACGCGTGTGTACATTGTTTGTTTTTCAGAGATATTTCATAGAACTTTGTGGAGCATCAAAGTAGTTCCTTTAGGAACTGAATTGTAGGTACATAAAACACTTTGTCAATCATGAAGGTACAATAAGGCCTGATATCCCTGATGACACTTAAATGTAACTCAAAGTGGAAAACAATGTCTGTTTATCATTAATAATTCCAAGGTTCATTTGTTTCCTTCAGTTGGATCTTATCATAACTTAACAGTCTACTAGCTTTAAAGTGTAGAATGAATCCATCATCATTTCATCCTTGAGGGGGTTCCTGGAGGCCACCCAAGGAGATTTGCTTACTTCACTTTTGCCCAAGCCATCAACAAGCACTGGGAACCTATCATTTAACAGTGCACTGTGGAGGCAGCAGTGTACAGTATTTAGTTTAATTATCAACCTCTACTTGACCCTCAGTGTGTGTTAGCACTAATGTTTAAAGACACAACACTGCACAAACAACTGGGATTGACTGTAAGTGAAGTGGTGCCACTCTGAATGCCTCACTTCATTTCCCACACTGCTAATCCTGCAGGAAATTCTCTAACTGCAAGCGTGTCTACATATTTGGTCTGCTGAAACTTTTCTCAGCACAGGCTACAGAAACACCATGTATTTTGATGTGGAATTGTGTGTGCATAGGTACACTGAGAGAAACATTACATTGTGGTTAAAAATACAGCGTCTGTGTGTCTGTAGACAGTCACTTCTGTTCATTTCTATGGATTCTTTGTTGTGGGCTTGTGCCTTGAGGATATAATTAAGTGCATACATTATAACAATACTTTTCTGGAATCTTCCATCTCAACAAAATATGTTACTTAGTTGTATCGGGACTAATAATACAAATTTACCAAAAAATATAATTTTCTCTCCTGTTTTTTTTTTTTCCATCTTCCGTTCCTCATCTTTGCATATGTGTCAGCAAAACAGATTCTGTCAGGCACTGTGGCTGTTCTTCTCAGAATGCCCCCGATGTCCAGTTCCACAATGTAAGATCTGTGGTCAACAGGTGTAAGTACTCTGGCTTTCTTCCAGATTTTGGGGGTTCAAAAGGTTGGACACTCACCTTGTTTTAGAGTGTCCATGTCTTGTACTGTCCTGTTGTCCTGTCTCTGCTGGTTCTAACACATGCTGTTTTTGCATGTGTTATCTCACACTCCAGAAGACTGAGTCCAGTGCAAAGAAGAGTACTGAGCCAGTGTTATACATGTAAAGCAGACGTCATCTACAAGTCTGTTCTGAAACACAGCAGTTGCTTTACATCTTTTATACTGCTTTTTGCTGAACCAACTATTTTTTTTTCTCTTATGGTGCAGACACACCAAACCTGTTGACATGCATCAAATCAAGTATGGTGCAGTAACTTGATGGACTGTTCGCCATATCTGAAATTGAATAATCATGACTAGACCTCTACTTTGAGCAAATGAGGTCCATCCAACACAGCATAGCAGACTCACAAATGTCCAATCATACTGTCAAATAAGGCAGTCCTGATCAAATATGAACACTATTCTGAAGCATATTAATTCAGAAACATATTTTAATATACTGCTTACCTGAAAAATGAGAATGTTTGTGACTCAGCTGCCGTTTTGAAAAGATTTGAGCCAAAATCAAGCATCACCCAAATGTAAGGTATGTCTTTCCAATCAACTGCAGTGTCTGCATGGTACACTTGGAGGGAATGGGGGGAATCGACATGTGACGTAGCCTGCATGCTGCGTTGCTCACTGACCAGAGCATGGGATGTTCCGTTGCATTGAGATCAGCCATCGGCAAACTTGGTGGGTCTGCACCATGTGTCTCAAGTCAAGACCCAAGTCAAGACTGACAGGTCAAAGTCAGTCAATAAGCAAAATGATCTTTGGTATAATTTTTTCCCAATTTGACCTCAGTAATGTAATGTTTGTTCTTCATGGTTCTCCCCTGAAACTTGATTGGATGACGTTGGATTGGTTCAAACAAAGTAGATCTCGAGAATGAAGTGTCAACTTGCTGAGAATGAACAGTGTTAACATTGAGTGATGGGATTGAGAGTTTTCAATCTTTGGGTTTGGGGAAGGTATCAAGTATCTTCAAGTCAAAAGGCTCAAGTCCAAGTGAAGTCACAAGTCATTGGAGTTAAAGTTCAAATCGAGTTGCAAGAATGTTTTGATTTTGTCAAGTTGAGTCTAAAGTCTTCAAAATTTGTGACTTGAGTCTGAATCCGAGTCCATGTCATATGTCTTGAGTCTCCACCTCTGATCACTGAACTAAACATTGGTTATTGAAAAGTTAACAGGCAGATTTGCAGTTTAAGGCTATTTATGCTCCCTTTGCACAAAAAATAGATACATACCTCTTAACCATCACTGCCCACATACCTCCATGCATCCTTTATGTTGGTATGGATGTTAAGCAATGCATCCACTAGAGGGCACTAGTTCAGGGTCAATCCCCAAAGAGTCAAACGTTTCTTTAAAAAGTTCAAACTTGGCAATGCTGGAGGTTGTAATAATGTACTTCTTGAAAAGACACAAAAGTGGAGGCAGCGTTGTAGAAGGCGGTGGTCTGTGCAGCTGTTAAATACATCATGACATCCATCCATCCATTTTCTGTAACCGCTTATCCGTGAGGGTCGCGGGGACTGGAGCCTATCCCAGCTGACTTTGGGCGAGAGGCGGGGTACACCCTGGACAAGTCGCCAGTTCATCGCAGGGCTGACACATAGAGACAAACAACCACTCACACTCACATTCACACCTACGGGCAATTTAGAGTCACCAATTAACCTGCTGCATGTCTTTGGACTGTGGGAGGAAGCCGGAGTACCCGGAGAGAACCCACGCGGACACGAGGAGAACATGCAAACTCCACACAGAAAGGCCCTGCCGGCTCGGGGATTCGAACCCAGGACCTTCTTGCTGTGCGGCGGCAGCGCTAACCACTGCGCCATCGCGCCGCCCTACATCATGACATGTGGATGGAATTTATATTACTGCCTAATTGATTACGAACATCATTTACGATACTACTGGACTTTTAAAACTTCTTTGTCGTGTCCTGTGTTCGTGTTTTGCTTGAACTATTGCCCCCATGAATACTGAAAGCACTGCTCCGTTTTATCCTTATTCATAAGCTTTCATAAAATGTGCATAAGTACTTTAGCCTTTCATTGGTCTGGATATCTGAGTATATTTTATTTATGTATAATTGTTTGTGTGTGTGTTACCAGGTGTTGTGCTTCGCCTCCTTCTCAGGTGGCGGTCAGAGGTCAGGACACACCACATACCTGTCCCCAGAGTCTCTCCAGGCTGAAGCCATTGGCAGCTGAGGGCAAAGGTCAGAGGTCACCAATTGTCTAACTAACCTGATTTAACCTGATGGAGAGGGGAGGTTAAATGTCTGCTTCTGGGTTCAGCTGAGAATTAGCTGTAAATTGAGTGCAGCGTTGAGGTGAGGAAATGAATAGAGCCAATAGTCCAGTGCTGTGCGTGCGTGTGTTCTCGCTGCAGAACAGGAAAGCAGCCGCAAGCAGCAGCACTAGAATTTTTATGAAAAACTTTGATTCAAATAAAGAAAACCATGACAGATTTTATAGACTGTGTTATTGATTTGTCACACAGTAAAGATAATTTTATAACACTGTAAAACAGTGCTGAATCACTGTAGCTTGAGGGGCCTGTAAAAAGAGGCCCTCCTTGCTCAAAACACTGCTAAATAATGTTCTGTTCTGACACATTAAAATGCTTAGTTTTGAAGGCTACCAATGTTATTTTTTGCTGTAATGTTTCAGTATCAGATCTGTCAGAACTGGCATTCACTCCTAACAGTTCATAAAGAAAAAAGCTCCTCCTTTTAACTTCATCAGATATTGTCTGAGTCATGAGGGGCTGTTTATTTTGCAAGGCAGCTGGATTCACAAGAACCACAAGAATCCATCTTGCTAGGCTTCATATTATCCATTTGTGTCTGCAGCAAAAGTGATGCAGCCAATCAGCATCCAAGGAGGGACTACTGGCAAAGTGGTTTACGGTGCAACACAGTGAGAAGCTTCCATGGAAACGACTCATCTCAAGCAAACAATGTTGGCTCCTGAAGAGGTTAGTGTAGATACTGTGACAGCATCAGTTATATCAGAACTGGAGAGTATTTCTTCATTGAAAGAAGAGCAAAGAATGACACTGAAGGCTTTCTCTCATGGAAAAGATGTTTCACTCTTCTCGACCACTTCGGCAAGAGTTTGATCTGATTAGTTGAAGTTAGCCCATGTTAGACGACATAGACAGATGGTTCATCTGAGTGTTTTTTGAAAGTGCCTGCCCTTTTCCAAATAGTTTCTAAGTATGACTTCTCAGATGGTTCTGTGTAACAAACCATCTCACATGTCAGGTTACCGTTAACTACTGGTGGTGCACAAACTCCCTATAGTGGTACATAGAGGAATGTCAGAAATCTTTTTTTTAGACTAAATAAAGTAATTTAAAAAATGTAATACTATCAAAATACACCAAAAATTTGAAGCACTGGGTCATAATGATTGTACTTGGAGAACTCAATATTTTTTTGAGCTGGTATGCGGTGTAAAAAGTTTGATAAACACTGGACTGGATCATAGCCTACATTTGACCCATTGTCATTTCCCTTTTCAACTTTGTAGAAGAAAAATGTCAGCCTTCAGCCAAAGTTAGACCTATTTTGTTTGGCTGCTTAAATATAATCCCTTGTTTACAACGACCATATGATAAATTTATTTTTAAAAAAGACAGAAAGTGGGGTAGTAAAGCCATAATTTTTTCCATAATGTCATAAATTTGAGTAAAATTTTCACTGCATTTGGCAAAGTGTTTGAACCTACACAGCATCTATGAGAAATAGCATCAGATCAACTGTGTATTATGTAACTTTTCATGCTAAGAGATACTGGAATTGGACACACTGTTTTACCTGAAAAAACTCCCAGCAGCACAGGGGCCCCTCATCATTCCAGTCTGTCTGACTGATGGCCTGTCTTCTACCAGCATCTGAAGTAGACAACCAAACCACAATGAGGGATGAAGTGTTGTTGATCCCCACAAATAATAAAAACACTTTTAAAAAGTAAGAAAATGTGGTCTATTAAAGTGATATTCCACTTGCCAAAATAAGCCACTCATATGTACTCACCCCTATGCTGATGTGATGATGGGTGAAGATCTTCAGTTCACAAAACAATCCTGGAGTTTCAGCAGAAAACAGGGTTGCAGCTAAATCCAGTACAACTGCAGTGAATGGTGACCATGGATAAAATGTAAAAAAAAAAAGAACACAAAACAAACACAAAATGTCTCCATCCTGCTGTGTGGGTAACCAAGTGTCCGTAAGCTGCTCATTAAAATTTGACCCCAAAAGATGCCATTTACACCATGTTTTTAGCCCAAATGTCAACTGTAGCCTCTCAGACTCGAGCCAGATGCACAAGAGATCGTGCAATATTTTCACACGTGCATCCATTAAGACAGTGGTTCCCAAATTGGGGGGCGCGGAGCCACTGAAGGGGGGGGCGCGAAAGACCAGGGGAGAAAAAAAGAGTGAAACAAAGCTGAATGAATATGATCTATGTAGGGGAAATAAACAAATGAGTTTGCTGTTTCTATCCAACTGACCTTTATTTTGCTAAAATTTAACTTTTGAATTTTCTTTTTTATCAGTTCCACCCCAATTATGATTTACAATTGATTTAAAATTTTGTGGTTGGGGGCTTGAACTTTTGTTGGCTTCCGAAAGGGGGGCATACTGGAAAAAGTTTGGGAATCACTGCATTAAGAGATATACAAAGTCTCACGATACATCGACGCCATGTTTACATGATACCTGGGAGGCTTCAGTTGACATTTCGACAAAAACATGGTGTAAATGGTGTCTTTTGTGGTTAAATTTTAAGGTCGCGGCTTACGGACACCACACGAACAGGATGGAGACATTTTGTGTTTGTTTTGTGTTCTTTTTTTTACATTTTTTCCATGGTCACCATTCACTGCCATTGTACTGGATTTAGCTGCAACTCTGTTTTCTGCTGAAACTCCAGGATTGTTTTGTGAACTGAAGATCTTCACCCATCATCACATCGGCATAGGGGTGAGTACATATTGAGTGAATTTTCATTTTTGGGAGGAATATCACTTTAAAAAGGTATAAATTATGGTGAATGATGATCTGAATGTATTATCTTATCTTTTCCTGTGCATTTCTTAATTATTGACATGAATAATACCAATTGTGAGGACTGTATGTTACTGTCATCTTCCTGCTTTGTTCCACATTACACACTGAATAATCAGTGAAGCTGTGCTGCCCTCCAGTGGTCACCAGGAAATTCGCTGATCTGCTGTGATTGTGAGGATGATGGGAGATCTGCCTTTGTTTCTTTTCGCTCTTTTCCTGTTTAGAATAAGACTCCAAATAGCTGGAGGTCTGCTGTTAGAAAAAAAAAACAGGAAACAAACAAGAGCTGAACATTCTGATGTGACTGCATGCTGTGTGCTTATCTACAATCACTAAGCACAAATGAAATTCACATGAAAATATAAATGTAAATTAATAACTGAATTGCCACAAAACTGTTGTTGCTGAGAAAGACAGACTTTTCATAACCCAAGGTTTCCACTTTACTCCACAACTTTCTCCTTGAAACAGAAAGTGCAGTGTTCATCCTACTTTCTGTACAGTTGGTCAAGTTTCTTAACCTGACAGGCCAGATGGTTTGTTACACAGAACCATTTGGGAAATTGTCCTTTGAAACTGTTTGGAAAAGGGCAAGCACTTTCAAAAAACACTTGGCAGGTGATTGGACGAACCATGTGTCTATCACGTCTAACACAGGCTAACTTTAATCAATCAGATCAGCAAACCATATGATGCTGCAAGGCAGCTGGATTCCTTCGGTTCTGTGTAACAAACCATCTGGCATGTTAGTTAGTGCCAAAGGCACAAGTAAATCAAACTCTTGCTGAAGCCAGCTGGGAGAAGAGTAAAAACATCTTTTGCATCAACAAGAGGGCAGGCACTTTCAAACAACACTTAAACACTTAACAAAGCACTATTTAAAAAAGTTTGATGGTTCCATCATTGATTTTATCAATTTTGATGCCTTCAGGAAAAAATGTATTTAGAATTTTAGGAGATGAACGTATTGTCTTTCTTTTTGTTAAAGATAGTTGAGATAAAGTTAAGATATAGGCAACATTTCATTGCGTGTAACATAAAGACTGGAACAGCTAGCTTGGCTTTGTCCAAAGTTCAAAAATACAGCTACAGTACAAACACCTCTAAAGCTCACAAACTGACACTTTTTTTTTTTTTTTACCTCATTTGTTTAAAGCAGTAATATGTAGCAGCTGCATGTGCATAAATGAGTATAACAGTCCAAATAGAGGGTTGTGCCATAGACTGCATATTAAATAGGTTAAAATCCTATTTAAGTACAATCCTGTCATTGGTTTGTTTGTTTTTATGTTAGTTAGTTCCTGTTTTATTTTGTAGTCCTGGTCTGCCTGAATGTCTTGTCTTTACTTCCTGTCTTTGTCCTTTTCCTGCCCTTCTTTATAAGCATTACACCTGTGCCCTGCAAGTAAGCTTTTGTTTATTATTTCTTTATTAAATCACATTTTGAACCTTTTTCTGCTTTGCCCCGTCTGCACCTTTGGGTCCACCATCTTGTTTAATTTTGACACACTGTGACAATCTAAGGTTGAAGCTAATCTGTGATGAAGCTGGGACAGGGTGAGACACTCACTTCAACCGTAAATTGACAATAACAAGCAAGGACGAGTCCTACGCTGTAAGTTGATCAACTGTAAGTTGTCTGTTAATGTAAAGTTAAGCTTGTTATCCTGAAAACAAAGGCCCACTGCTCTGAAAAGACACACTCTGGACTGAGTTCAGTGGCTCCTTGTCTCATTGCCTGCAAGACTCCATTAACATTTTGCTCAATTCAACCATTATTAGCATCTACTTCTTCTACAAGATTAGTAATGATTTTTTCTGACTCATAAACAGACACTAACTCATTCAGCATCAACAGTTATTCTGGCCTGGAATAGAAATTTTAAAGGAGGACACTGTGGCTATAACGTGGATATCAGAAGTCAGTATTTCAATTTGACATTTCATAATAATTTTATGATTTATTATAGTAAATATATTACAGATGTCTCCTTTAACTCACACACAAGCAGAAATGAAAGTGTTTGTGGTTTTAGTGGGAGTTATCTGCTGGAACTATTTCTTGGCAAACAACATATCATCCATGCTGCAGGTTGCCAGCTTTGGTTTTGATTTTTACATGATGGTATCAAACCTAGAAACCTCACTGTGCTGTCAAGACTTCAGGAAGCTGCACGCTGTACAAATCTGTTTGTTCAAGCGCTAGTTTCACACTCACCACCAAAACCACAAATTGTTTTTTTTTTTTTTTGTTTGTTTTGTTTTGTTTTTCTGGATTAAACAAAAAAGATTCATGTTCATGTAGGTTTTTTTTTTACATTTGGACAAAGGCAGTTCATCTGAACATATCACTCTCAGAAATAAAGCAAATAAGTGTATTTGTGAAAATGTTGAACTATTCCTTTAACACAGAAGGTAGGTTTCACTGTGAAGTTTGTAGATGAGTGTGAGATAGTGTACGAGAAAATAATTCTGCTATTGCTACACTGCTTTTCTTTTGCTTTTGTAACTGTGGTTTGATGCAGCTGAATAAAGAGCCCCACTAAAGTGCACTTGACATGCATCTTTTAATTCACTGCAGTATTCTCATTGTCACTGAAGTGTTTTTCAAGCAGTTCCTGTAGTCTGAACCTTCTGTTTATCTCCCTCTCTGGTTGCCACTCTATGTTGGATGAATGGCATACATTATAATATTACCACATAATATTACCATTACCTTAATTTGTGTTACTACGTAACATCATGGTATAGCCATAGTATCACTATAACTACTGGTTGATTTCACTGGGGATGCCAGTTTTGATCTGGCCTCCACACGGCTGTAGGCCCCACCAGCAGCGTTTCAGAAGCATGTTCTGCCTGAATGATTATCTTTATTTGGTCCTCTTTCCTTGCTCTTTGTGCTTCTGCCATGGATAAGTAAGCACACTATGCCGTCGATCACGTTCTTTTCTCTCTGGCTTTATGATAGCAAGTTTGCATGGGGTCTTTTATTTTGAAAATTGACTGTATTCTCTCTACTTTTTCTGCGTCTGACTTCCTGCCCACTCGATCTGCTCTGTGCTACTTGACACAGCTTCCATCAAAAATAGACTGTGTGCTTGAAGAGGAGCGGGGATGCTCTGAGGCATTACTGGTAGAATCACAAGCATTCTGTTTGAATGGCAGCGATTGCTTCTGGCTGTGGTGACGCTGCCACAGTGCGACACAGCCATGCCTGGTGGAATTTAGCCGTCATAGCCTGTGAGTTCCTTATTTCTAATGTAGCCAAACACCAGACTCAGTGGACTGAATAATAGTGGAACAAAAAAAGCCACAAAACATACAGCTTGAAAAGGAGAATTTATCATAAATGATCATGTGGTGTTGCCCCTCCTCGGGCTCTCCCAGCATGTTACAGGAGGTATTATGAGTGTCACAGATTTTATCTTTTGCACATACATCAAAACAGAAAGTACACAGGAGTCCAATATGTCTTGTGCTGAAACTGGTTTAATAATACCTGGCCAAGGGGAATGAAAGAATAATCAGTACACACTTTGTCCTGATGTTTCCCTTCGATACTGGAGTTTTGGTTCTCTGGGATAGTCTTTAAACATTCACAAATAAGGTCATGACGGTCAGAACCAACACATCTACAGCATGTTGAATGAGCCTAAATCCAAACAGAAATTTTGAATACACAAGGTCTGAGACCACAGCTCAACACCCTTCACTCCCATTAGCTCAGGGTCAGTGTTATCCAAACCAGATTACAGTTGCATCTTCTTCGTTCAGAGAAACAATACAAACACCTCTCCGACCTCAGCCGTCTCCAGTTCTGGCATAACTGATGCTATCACAGTATCTACGCTAACCTCTTCAGGAGCCACCATTGTTTGCTCAAGATGAGTCGTTTCCATGGATACTTCTCGCTGTCCTCACACCTAAAACCACTCCTGTAAGTGCCAGTTGTCCTTCCTGGATGCTGACTGGGTGCACAACTTTCAATGTGGACAAAAGTTAAAAACGTGAAGCCTAGCAAGATGGATTCTCTTGTGATCTTGTGAATCCAGCTACCTTGTAAGGTAAAGGTTGTGCTGGTTATACTTTCATAGCACTGTTACCTAAAATGCTATTGCTCAGATGCTACAACGCTCCTTTTTATGAGGCAGACATGACATGTGAACCAGACCCTTGAAATGTCACTCTGGTTGTCACAAAATGACCCGTTGACCAGGTCAGGTTGACCTTAATGTTGGAAAAGTAGTCTGGTGTCTGACAAAGTGACCTGCCAACTGAGTCAGGCCCTTAATCCACGTCTTCACCAGGGAGGTGCCGCTGAAAGCTTTGTGAGGCAGCTGCTGCTCATGTAGTGGCTACTTTTGTTTGCTGCAAAATGGATAGAGAGGAGAAAGCTCTATCAGCATTGTGGCAGGGCTTTCTTCAATGGGATGGTGAAACACAACTAAAATGATTGCTTCCTCCTGCTTTTGAACTCTCCAGTACTTTTTCATTCTCTCAAAGCTTAGCACTGTAACAGGATGGTTAGCAACTGACCATTCACTAAGCCTGCCCCCCTTAATTATGCAGCTTTGCAATTGTAACATGGTGGATTTACCAATCAAAATTCAATAAAGTTTTTGAAACAACTGTGCCTTGATTTCAGAATAATAGATCAAAGCAGACATCTTATTTCTAGTCTGTAGCTGTTGATTTTGCTGACTGAAATCATGATTATTCTTGCCAGATAAGCTGCAGCTAGCTAACTGATATCTGTAAATTGACATTAGCTTAATGAGTTGGTTTAAAATGTGATCTCCAGTTGCACATCATGGCTACATGCATGATATTGTGGTGAAAAACTGAGGCAGAGCTAGTTAGTTTAAGAGTTGATCTTACTTCTATTCCATTCCATAACCTTGCTTAACTGACATACTTGGGCAATCAAGGCAAAGGTTAGATTTATGCTCTATTGTCTGTAGCCTATTTTAAATGTTTCACTGTTAGGATTGTTGGTGTGTAAACATTCCTAAATCAAATCTCTGTCGAGACAGCCTCTGAGACCAATCATGGTCAGTTTCACATTACCAAGGTTGTTTCGCTTCTGGCACCCTGGGACTGAGTCAGCTATCTTAATAGGACAGCTGGCTGTACAACTAACCAAGCTAACTAGCTTACACAACAGTTACAGCAGATAGTGGTTAGCCTACTTTAGCAACAAGTAAACTAGTTATCTGGCCCATCGGATAACTTTGGGCCACCTTGCTCTCTCCTGTGCAACTATTAGGGCCATGGGTCTTCCAGAGGCCTGGCTAGTGCCCCTGTGCAGACACAGGCAGAGGTTGGTCACCACATACTGTTCATACCATAGGGCTGGGGGGGTGGCTGAGGTTGCCATGCGTCCTCTGTCTCAGTGTTTCCCAATCCTGGTCCTCAGGGACCCCTCCATGCATGTTTTAGGTGTTTCCCTGCTCCAACATACCTGATTCAAATGATCAGCTCGTCATCAAGCCTCTGCAGAAGCCTGGTAACAACCTGATCATTTGAATCAGGTGTGTTGAGCAGGGAAACATCTAAACACATGCAGGGCAGGGGTCCCAGAGGACCAGGATTGGGAAACACTGCTCTAACTCAGCCTGGCAGCCCAGCAGCAGTGATGACATGTCTAGTGCCTTTACCAACAGAGTTACTGCATTGTAGCCTTTCTCAGTCAATTATGGTTGGAAACAATCAGTTTAGGAAGGCGGGGCTGGGACCACAGAGGTCATGGTGGACTTCTTGAACAGGGTTTTTGGTGGTGAGCAGATTGGAAAGACCAGCGTAAGCTGAGTGGTAGAGGATCTGGCTTTAGGGCGCTGTTTTCCCTCTTAGCAATGCGTGCTGGTCTTGGTGAGGGCTTCATGCCACATAATGCCCAGCTTTGCAGCTGCTCTCTTACAGGGTCCCTCAAGTCCATGCTGGCAAGTTGGGTTTAGAGTGCTGCTGCAGACATCACCCACACTGGCTTTGCAGTCATGAAGGACGAATGGTTCTACGCTTGTCTTCATCTGAGCTAAGGCTAATGGGCTTGTCTCCTGAATTATAGGCTCATCCCCCGAGATGCCACGGTGCTCGACCATCAGGTTGGCTTTGTGCTCATCAGGGTTTGCTAATGGTGTGTCAGTGTCAAGCTGATCACCCTAGCTGCCCCCACAGGGATGGTGTGTGGCCCCCAGGGGCTCTCCACTGATGGTTACCCCCATCATAAGATCTGCCGCTGACAGGCTACCTTGGTGTGAGTCTTGGTGGAGAGACGTGCTCACAAGTAGCTAGGGATGCATGCGTGTCCTGGGCGCTTTGCGGCCCCACATACAGTCTGGGTGTCTGCCCCAGCTATTTTGCATGCACACCCTTGCAATACCCTCGTTGGTGGCTTGTCCCGGTCCATAGTGAATGAAGGTAGGCTCCATGGAGTAGGCTCTGTAATTAAAATACGATAGCTAGTATGGTGACCAAGTGCAAGCAGCTATTGTTTGGTGACAGCCCAGCTCCTCAACCCATAAAGCTAATGCAGCACTAGGTAGCATTCGGCAGCTGTGCGGTTAGCTCGCTCTGTGAACTGTATTGCTAGCCTGTTAGCTGCACCTGCTGTCTCAGAGGTTGCCTCTGGGAGTTAGACAGCATGGAGGGTGAGATACTGGAAAGAATGTTGAAGGAGAACTTAATGACATCATTATGACAAATCCAAAATGTACCATTTAACTTGAGTTCAAGAAAAGTATTAATGACACAATCATAATGGTCTCATGATGGCCAGTGTCAGAACCAACCACATATGACAAAGATGAACAGTTTCTTAAAGTTTGATAATGTCAAGTTATTTTTGATAAAGAGGTGGTAAAAGAGGAAATTTAAATTTATATGCAAGACATAAAATCACCCAAAATACGATTTTCTGTGTCTACCACTGTAGATGTCAATGTTGGACAGCAGTTTATTTTATTTTGTCTTCTCCTTCCATTAGAGAGCCACTGCCGCATTTGGGCTATATTGCTCTGCAACCAAATGCAGTTGTGCTGCATTTTTTGGTTGTATTTATGAAGGAAGTAGTATTTTTCATGCTTGAGCATCATCAGTTTGTAAGTAATACAGACAATATCTCTGTGAGAAATGCACCTTAAAAATTGGAAAGGCAATTAAAGACACCCACAACAAAAACTGTTTTTGAAGTTGTGTGCGTGATTTACCCCGCCTTCAAAGACAATGTCAACTTTCCATTAAAAATGACATAAATGACTAAATTACACGTAAAGAGAACAGACCTTGTCAAATAATAAGACATAAGGTCAAATAAATAATTTCTGTTGAATGATATGTACTGTATGAAACTGACACAAAAGAGTTTGAACTCCTCCTGATCTACACCTGCCATTTTCAGACCTCTTTCTGAAATTGAGGTATTGTATTACAGCAGCAAGAGCCACTTGTCAACCCAATCACAAGTTCTAGACTAAGTTTTATATTCTTGACATACATCTAAAATTTTCTGCATTGTACCAAAATGCTTGGTGAGAAGTAGTACACAAAAATGTACATGAGACACAGTGAAAGAGAGCAGAGTCGACTAGTACACTAAAGAAAATCTATTTAGTCAAGGTCAAAGGCAGCCTCCAACTCAATTATACTTTAGCTAAGAGATATAATCAGAAGGAGCAAGACAGAGGAAAGGGGAATGGAGAGAGGATGAGGAGAGGTGAGGAGTTAGAGACAACGGTAAGAGGGAAGGAGAGTCATTAGAGTTGTTGGAGAGGAGTCAGAAGGTTGACAGCCCAATTCCTGCTTCTTCTGACAGAGGAGATGAGGAGACAGGAGGAGGAGAGGTGAAGAGGGAGACAAAGGAGAGAGGCCAGGAGGAAGCAGGGAGACGAGGAGAGAGATAAGAGGAGGAGAAAAGGAGTGAAGAGGAGACTAGAGAATGAGAAACTACAGCAGAGGGAAGTTAGAAGGGAAGACAGAAAATAGAGCCTGAAAATGAGAAGGAGAAAGCGGAGCTAGGTGAGTAAATCTATCAGGCCAAAAAAGGGGCCAGTGTTAGCTTATTGCTGCTATATTAGTAATAATGTATATTTCAGCTGAAAAGTAACAAGAACAGTCATTTGCTGTTTAAACTTACTTCCGGTTAGCACATCCCATAATACAGCTAGAAGAGTGCAGATGCCCACCAGGCAACAGATGGTGAAGCACCTACTGCAATGCCAGCCACAACTGCCAGATGCAACCAGTGGAGATTTGCAAAGTTGTTGCAACAACATGAACATGACCCCCACATACATCAAACAAGTTTACATCCATGTCTGTCCAGACTCATATAATGTCTGTAGTGAAGACTTAAAAGGACTTTAATATGGAACTTACCACCAGTGGCGGCTGGTGAATTTTTCTCCAGGGGGAGCTATAGCAAAAATCAGGCAAACATTGTACGGTGTCGCACAAGTGTATTTTAATATATGAAAAGAGCCTTTATTTGTACTTGCAGAACTAAATGAACATGTTTTAGAACCTGATGGAACTTGTTTAGTTAAGGTAAATTCGGTTTTTTAACTTAATAATAATTGTATTTTATTTTACAATTTATTTTCTGAAAGACTAAAGTAAGCAAAAAGTACCCCAATAAGTATGAAAGAAATCTAATACCACAAACCTTCAGACAGTGGAAGAAAATTATAAACACACTAAATACATTAAAAATTGCCATTTTGTGGCTTAAAATTTACTTTTTGTACATAAATTCTTCCTGAGAGGTGTAAATGTCTCAGTGACTCTGTGGTTAGATGTCTTTGACGGGTTTATATAAAGTACCACACTTTTCTGCACAAAACAGCAACTATTTAAAAGACCAACACCACACATTCAGCTTCTGTCATCTCCAGTGGGGGAATGTAACTAAGTACATTTACTCAAGTACTTTATCAAAGTCCAATTTTGAATTACATCCATATTATATTACTTTATAGTTCTACTTAAATTTTTTACTCCATTACATTTACCTGACAGGTACACTTACTAGTTACTGACACTGAACATTTTACTGCACAGTGGCTACTTTTACTTTTCATACTGATAACATCTGATAATGTTTACATACTTTTACTCAAGTAAAGTTTTAAATGCAGGACTTTTACTTGTAGTGGATTATTTTCACAGTGTGGTATTAGTGTTTTTACTGAACTAAATGATATGAATACTTCATCCAGCACAGCTCACCTCTAAGATGATCACTGGTACCAGGTTGAGGCGAGTGACACTGTCGCGATGCTCTCCACAGAGAGTTTATCATCTTCCTCTCATGTTGTTGCTTTATGATGTCGGCTGATCAGGTTCTTTAACTTTCAGCTTCTCTTCTAATGTTCTCTTCTCAAAACACGTTGTTTATAGTGACTTCACAGATTTTATGATTCCATTCTAGCCGCTAATGCGCTAAACTCTTCCAGCCGTCAACACATCTCACTTTGCTATATTAATTGTCAGATATAGATCGAGCTTGTCGCTCTCTGCTGCCACCCGTTGACGATGTGTAAACCAGCACCATTCAAATGAATGCTGAGGGCGCAGCTTCTGTGCGCCCCACCAAGCTCCTATCTCTTGTATTGAGAGGATCGAACTGCAGATGTACAACTTATAGTGAGAGTAAATGGGTGAAAAAATTGCCCCCAAGCTGGAAACACATGACCTATCCATAACTTTGGACATCGTAAACATTTTTAACAGCACATTTAAGGGCAGATTATACATTTTACTCACTAACTACACAATACTGATGTTGATCATTTTAAGAAATATACAGTATATATTTTAAAGTAATTAAGTCTTCTTCACTGAAGTTTTAGGATGTGGGGAGAGGTGGGGCGGCGCCCTAGCGCCCTCTATTGACCAGCCGCCACTGCTTATCACTATACTGACCTGTAACTTTGAAGGAATGTAATAAAAGGAAGTCTGAAGAAATTCCTTCGAGGGATTCTTGAGAAATCATGTTCACAAGAACGGGATAGACATGGGGTCACAGTGATCTTGACCTTTGACCTTTAACCACCTAGTTTAATCAGTTCATCTTTGAGTCCAAGTGGTCATTTGTGCAAAGTTTGAAGAAATTCTCTCCAGGCGTTCTTGAGATATCACATTCACAAGAATGGGATAACCTGAAAACATAATGTCTGTGGCCATAAAAACATAAGGGCATGAAAGTCATAAAAAAAAGGTTGTTCAAGTACTTTCAAGAATTCAGAATCACGTGAATGTGCACAAAAAATATTAAGCTGATCAGTCAGTAGTATCTGAGATTAGCTCCGGACGAGATGCAGGTCCAGTCATCATGCGCACACACACATGAACCCACAGAAGCGATTACATGTTCCCCTCCCAGCTTATGCCTGGTGGGGGTAACAATGGCCAGAACAAAGTATAAATTTCATTCCTGTGTGCTTTATCATAAATTAAAAAAAAACAACAACAGCAAGCTAAGTTTTCATGGCTTTCCTACTGACATAACTGAAAGGAAGAAGTGGGTTCAGGCAATTTGTCAAGATGGAGGTCAGGACTTTACACTGCAATGAGTTGGCACGTCAGTGTAGCAGACTACACTCCAGATCAGGGTACAGATCAGGCTACTGTTGGCTAACGTTTGGGGCAGTCCCATTCAGTTTTCAGGAGTGTCACAACAGGAGTCTGTTCCTGATAGAGGCCATGATGTCCATCCTGACCTTTCTCTCAAAAAATGTCAGTGTGAGAACATATTCCTTGGGGTAACAACCACACTTGATCATGACTGCACTATTGCTCCTATGTTGATGCATGAGTGAATCATGATGTAAGGTATTTTGAACCTTTCTGGCTATTAATAGTTTCTATGTTATTGGTAGTTGTTTTTATATGTACTGAACATTGTAAACATTTTTAAATATTCTGTATTTTTGCACATTTATGTGACATGTGCTTATGTCAAAGATTCATTGACTCCATAAGTTACCAGTAATAACATGTATCTGATTCTGAGTCAGATGGTTTCAGTTTTCTTCTCTCTTTTTGTTACCCTTAATCTCACACAGGTGCACTGGATGCTGCGTCTGTGCACAAACAGCTATTGGAAGTTCAGAAGCTGTAAACAAAGCTGACATACCTGAAAGTGGGACATTTGCATAGGTTTATAGCTTTTGTGTCTGCGATGAGGACACCCGCTTCTATACAAGACTTTCTTCAGAAGAGGTTTTTCATGCCTTCTGGGAGCAGACCTGCAAACACATAAGAGCTGAAGAAAATTTTGTGATTTTAACATGTAAACAAAGCATTCTGGTACATCTTCTGTTCCTGTTTCCTGCAGACATTACTAGTTTTATTGGGTAGTAGCTCAGTCCCTAAGGATTTAGCTTGGGGACAGGAAGGTAGCTTTGGTTTTTGTCCAGCTCAGACAAAAAAAGTACAGAATGGACCATTAGCTGGAGAGGTGCCAGTTCACCTCCTGGGCACTATTGAGGTTCCCTTGAGCAAGGCACTGAACCCCCAACTGCTGGGAGCACCTGTTTACATACAAAATTGCCTGTACATGTGTGTATACAAGGCTACGTACATGTAAATGCAAAAAAAAAAAAAAAAAGCTATTTCTCCCAAGAGGGACTGAAAAAGGATGTTCTTCTTCTTTTACTCTTACTTAAGTACTAAGTAAGGGACTAAAGTAAAGTCAAATGTAAGGTACTAAAGTGAAAGTAAATTCAAAAGTATTATGTAAGGTACTAAAGTCACAGTAAAGTAAAAAGTACTCAGTAAGGTACTCAAGTCAAAGAAAAGTAAAAAGAACTAAGTTAGGTACTACAGTAAAAATAAAGTACTAAATAGGGTACTACAGTAAATGTAAAATTACTTTACTTATTACCTTTAATTTTAGTACTTTATATAGGACTTTAAATGCAGGACTTTTACTTGATTTTAAGTATTTTTACATTGTGGTATTAATGCTTTTACTTAAGTAAAGGATTTGAGTACTTTATCCATCATTGCAGGTCCTATCAATAACCAACCACTCAGTTTGTGGATATGACCATTCTACCTGATACACCAAAGATGTAATCAGCTGACTTCATGTTATCACATTAAACACTTATTTTGCATGTAGATCCCCTAAAATCCAAACATTTGATCCATGAAAAGACGCAGAGTTTATAGGAATCACCAGAGACTCCTGTAGTGGCCAACACTATAATCTTCTATTTTTGTCCACTACTTACCAGAGCCCTGTGATCACTGGTGTGTGAAGTGAAGGCACTTTACTATTTCAGAGCTGAAGTGACTCTCTTGAGGGGAGTTAGTAAACCGAGCCAAGACCATTACACTGCACCTGATATTCAACCAAAGTCTGTCAATTACTGTACACGTATGCACTGACACGACGCTGTGAGTTGCATTTGTTTACAACAGATCATCAAGACCAAGACCACAAGACTCGACTAGAATAATTTATTTCCAGGGTTGGGGGGTTTACTTTAAAAATGTATTCTCATACAGTTACTAGCTGCCTGTTAAAAATGTAGTCAGACACGTAATCAAAGTATCACAATATTAAAGTAATGTAACTTGATTACTTTTGCTTACATTTGGACTGCCTCAGTATAAAATATGGTAAAAATTGTTGAGCCTAATAAAGTGTTTTTAGGGCTGCAAATACCGATTATTTTCATTATTGATTAAAATGTGGATTATTTTCTCAAATAACTGATTAGTTGTTTGGTCCATAACATGTCATAAAATGATGAAAAAGCTCAAGATGACGTCCTCAAATGTCTTGTTTTGTCCACAACTCAAAAATATTCAGTTTACTGTCAGAGAGGAGTAAAGAAACCAGAAAATATTCACATTTAAGAAGCTGAAATCAATTTGGACTTTTTTTTTTTCCTCAAAAAAGACTCAAAAGGATTAATTGATTATCAAAATAGGTGCATATTAATTTAATAGTCGATCAATAATAGATTCATTGTTGCAGCTCTAAGTGTTTTACGCTGGTTGTTGGTTTATTAGTTTGTCCAGCTGTTCCTTCTTTTGTTGTGCTCAATTTAATGATTGACTGATTGATTTAAAGACAAAAAACTGACAAAATTTCCGCCCATTGAAGCATTTTTTCACTAGAGGCCATGATAATGAATTGACAGCTGTGTGTGCACTGTGCGTGGTAATATATTGATCTTTATTTTGAAATTGTAATCCTACTAATAATCTCCATGTTTAATGAATATATCTTTAATCTGATTACTTTGTTATTTGTAACTGTAATGGAATACAGCTATCATTTTTTTTGTATCCAGATTATGTATTCCCATTACATGTATTCTGTTACTCCCCAAGCCTGCGTATTTCCACATCAATCAGGGGGCAGCTGTCTTACAGCGCCTTCAGAAACAGCCAGCACTTGAATCAAGCAGCCACAGATAAAGAGGATGAAAGAGCAGATGAGGTGATTCTGCTTTCAAACTGAAAACCTCTAATTACTCAGTCGAAATGAGAAATTGCTGGATCGCACAGAACAAAATATTGTCATTTTTCATTCACTGCAGACTCTTCTTGAGATGCATTCATGGCTTTTATTTAGGTACTTTGCATTACTGACAAAAACAAACAAACAACTACAGTCACCAGTGAAAAGACATTCAGAATACATTCAACAGTGAACCTTTTTTCAGCGACTATCTTAAGAGTTTGAACATCATGTTGCAGTAATGACAAATGTAGAACAAAAGGTGAAAACCATGGAAAAACTAGACATGTTTCAGATTAAAATCTTAATGACTACATGCAATTTTTGACATATTTATATTGTTACAGCCTCTGATGGTGAAAATTAAATTAGGCAGAGGTTGATATTTAGTCATTTTGGAAGGTCAAAAGTGCCTGCAGTTGAAGAAACACCCATAAATACTATACAGCCTATGCTGAAACGATGGGCAGCGTACAAACCATAAACTGCAGAGCTCAGGCATCAGGCATCTCAAAAAGCCTTATCTGTTTTATTTCTTCAGAGACTTCTTGAAGAGATGACCATGGAGGAGCACAGGGAGCTCACCACACAGCTCCTGGAGAGGGAGCCAGGACTACATTTTGATGCCCGGATGATGCGTCAGGTCAGACATGGTGCCCCACCTTTTGCTGGAGTACCAGGGTCCCCATGGTGGACTTGTGGTGACTGTGGGAACATGCCCACAGACCAGGAGATGATATGCAGTAGCTAGGAAGCAGTCAAGTGTGTAAACCTCACTTCACCCATCTTTGAAGGTTTTTTACATTTTCACAAGCCATGGTGGAAAGAACTGAGGCCAAGTTAGGGAGCCTGGGGATGACAACCGGGAGTGCTGTTTTGCAGCCGATAGGCATTTTATTTTTTGGCAATTGGGTCTTTAGTAACCTGACACACCAGATGGTTTGTTACTGTGTTTGTTACACAGAAACATCTGGGAAGACGTCCTTAGAAACTGTTTGGAAAAGGGCAGGCACTTTCAAAAAACACTTAGCAGGTGATTGGATGAACCACTGGTCTATCATGGCTTACTTTAACCTGGGTCTCTGGAGCCACATGCAGCTCTTCTGCCCCTCTCCAGTGGCTCCCTGGGCAAAAAATTGTATAGAAATGAATAACAGTTATTTCTTCAACATTCTAATTTTCATTTATTATTGTTGTAGGTCTATGAAAAAGTTGAGAAAACTCAAAAAATTTCAAGCCAACATTTTGCAATAGATTTTTGAGTTTTGAGCCCAACTTAAATTCTTAAGTTTTGAAAAAGTTTTTACCAACTACTGATCTTTTGTCGAGATAATTTACTTTTCTTCTTTGGATAAACTTAATTCTTTGAGTTTTAGAAACCCCAAGTCAAGTCAAGTGAAAGTGAATGATGCTTAATAATTTATTATTTTCAATTAAAAGTATTTAATTTTCATGCTCCAAAATAATGACATGGTTCACAGCTCACTGTGACCAAACTTTGAAATACATTTTGTTTGAGTTTCTGAAACTCAAAGATTCAAGTTTATCTAAAGAATAAAAATAAATGATCCCAACTAAGGATTATAGGTCTGCACAAAACAGAGTTTCATCTCAGCTATTTTTACAGTGTAAAGTGAATCTTACATTTGCTACCTGTAAAAATATGTAGCCTATACGTGACAAAAAAAGTAATATTTCATCAACTAAAATGTGCGCCACAGCCTGTGTCTATTGCTTGCTTGCTTTCCTCTAAATTTTGACGGTGGCTAGCGTTCTTGAGTTTGCAGGCACAAAAGGATAACTTGAAGTCTGGCAAGATGGATTTTCACATGATGTTGTGAATCCAGCTGCCCCGCAAGACAAGCTAAAGCCAGCTGATGGACAAACATCCACTGTGAGACTCTGAGGGGCTGAGGTTTCGGTTGGTGCACATCCTCTGTGTGTGTGTGTGTGGTGTGTGTGTGTGTGTGTGTGTGTGTGTGTGTGTGTGTGTGTGTGTGTGTGTGTGTGTGTGCGTGTGCGTGTGTGTGAAGGGCCATCAGAGACAAAGGATTAGGTGAATAGTCGCTTCAGCAGAGCACAGAGAAACCTAAATCAGTTTTAGCTAATTCCAGTGTGAACATCATTATGAATATGGTCTGCAGTTGAAACAATTAGTTTTTTTTCCTTTCCATCGTTTCCTCGTTCTGCCAGCAGCAGTCAGGATGTGGCCTCAGAATAGAGGGACATTAACACCACTGGCTGGGTTTTAATCAGAAGAGCTGGCTGCTTTATGCTTCCTCAGGTTTGGCAGTTGTCTTGGAAGACTGAAAAATGTTTTCACAGAGAACCTCACAGTTTTAAAGGAATAGTTCAACATTTTGGTTGACTACCTGCTTATTCTAGAAGTGGCAAAATTCCCTAACTACTAGAACAGCCATAAGCATAATTTTGACCTTTGACTTCAAAACTCTATTATCTCTCACGATAAATACCAGACTAAGAGATTAATGCATTTATTCTGTTAGTTTATTTTTTTTAAATGAAAAAACACAGAAATGTAAATTTTGTAAAATGTATTCATATATTTATCAATATGCATGCCATCGTGTGTAGTAACCACCAATAACCATCAGTGATCTGATTCATTCATTCATTTTAGAATTACTCAGATTGAGAAGCTGTTAAATGCATTTTATATTGATTGATTGTAAACATGTTACTTTAACATTAATAATAACAAATTTCTATCTAGAACCATCACAAAAATAATCATAGCCTGTGGGAAAAGGCTGGAATTGAGTACAAAATAAAACCAAAAAAAGTTTGAAACATTGCTGTTTGTAATAAGTAAGGGTATGTTGTTTCAAAATTTGAGAGCTTTAACACAAAAATTAAGTGAGTTATAGGTGCTGAGACAAAAAGTGTTACAATTGTCCCTGGTCTCCCCTACTTTATTTTTGAATAAGTCTAATTAATAAATTATTTGTATTTTAATGACAGGAATTTGGAAATCGAGATCACTTGTGAAGTTTTATTGATAAAGACAATGATAGTTGCTAAGCAACCAAGATGCATCTCCAACTGTACAAAAAGTAACAATATAACAATGGCAGTTTCTGTGTGGTCAATGTGACCGCCACATTTTCTTTCCCTTTTCTGTAATTTAGATTTAAAAAAAAAAAAAAATACATTAAATGAACACAGACACTTTTTGGAAAAGTCAGGTATCAGCAGCATTTTTAATTCAACAAGTTATTGTGCCTATTAATTTGAAATGGTCAAAATGACTGTCTTGGCATTCTAGAGTTAATTTCAAACAGTAAAATGAGAAGATATCAATCTTATGTCAGTGTTTAGCCTAGCTTAGCATATAAAGACTGGTGGCAGATGGAAACAGGTTGCCTGGTTCTGGACTGTCTGTTTAATACAGATTTTAGGTGACAGGATAAAGCTGACTAATTCCTTGCTAAGACGTCAGGAAGCTGCACACAGTCACTGCACCTGACTGGTGATCATCACGAAACAGTTTCAGCATGTAGCTCCCCCCTACAGTAACACTCTGCTGCAGACATATGCACGGGTGTGCACTACATGAGAATGGGTGTCTGTACAAGTGTGCGCACGTAGTGGTTTTAGTGATGTTCCTATTTGTGTGTGAGTGAGTGTGTGAGCGTGTGTGTGTTCGCGCTCCACCAGGCACAGCCAAGCTCTTTATGAATTCTGAAGCCAAGTTTGATTTCTCTAAAACCTTCCATTCTCTCTCATTCTGTCTCCCTTTCTGCTTTTCCTTGGATTCATTTTCTTTTTATTCAGTTGCTTTGGTGATATCTGTCCATAAAGCGTACTGAAATACATCGACATGACTGGCCGGAACACGAAGTGAAGAAAGAGAAGGGAACAAAAATGTCACAGACAACAGCAGACAGCTTACATAAAGGCTAAAGTAGGTCAGTTAAAATGTACTGAGGAAAGAAAGAATGTTACACAATAATATGTGTAATACTACTGTTAAATTAAAGAACACCTTCATGGTGAAGTGCAGTTCCTTGAATGACCACTTGAAGCTAACTCCAATATCAAGTCAATGCCCATCACCCTTGTAGGACCATGTTTTATACATTCTGTGGTCTGAAATGATGGTGAGATGGGATGACTGGTTTCTAATTCCAGTTTGTATGAGTCACTCACTAAAAAGAATCAGGTTTTCAAGTCACTTGAGTAACCAAGTCAGATCCAGAGCCCCCACCGGCCCAAGCACAAGAGACTTTCCTCGGCCGAGCTGGCTAACTTTTGGTTTAGTGCTCTGCTAACTTGAATGGGATAATATAATTTTAATCGTGCAGCTCTTCTAGACTTTCCAAATGTTATCAGACCGATTTCTGAATAAGTCTGAATGTCATTTCACAGGGGTTGTCGTCCTTAGAAACAGTTTGGAAAAGGGCAGGCACTTTCAAAAAAACACTTGGCAGGTGACTGGATGAACCATCTGTCTATCATGTCTAACACGGGCTAACTTCAACCAATCAGATCAAACTATTGCCAAAGCCGGCCGTAAGAAGAATAAGCCTGAAAGCCTTCAGTGTCGTTATTTGCTCTTCTTTCAATGAAGAAATACTCTCCAGTTTTGATAGAACTGATGCTGTCACAGTTTCTACGCTAACCTCTTCAGGAGTCCGCCACTATTTGTTTGAGACGAGACGCTTCCATGGACGCTTTTCACTGTGGACACACCTAAAACCACAGCGTAACTGCCAGTAGTCCCTCCTAGGATGATGACTGCCTGCACTACCGAAGTGAATCTTTTGAACAATTCACCCATGACTTGTGCATCACTAGTCCAAAAAAAAAAAAAAAAAAACAATAAATTCCATTTTTGTAGATGGCACTTTGCAGGCTGTACAACTGATTATCAATGACAAATATTTAACTACTTTCCTTAATGAAGCCTTACTAGAATTAACCAGAAAAAAGACAAAACCAGACAATTCAACAAACCAACCTCCATGTCAAGTGCAACAAACATTATTTGTTTTATTTATATTACACCCAGTCAAATTTGAATGATTTAAAAATCAGTAAATATATAAATTAGGCCTAAAATTCATTACAAAAAGAGCATGTTTCAGGTCCACCCAAAAAAGCAAATTCACACATTCTTGAATACAGGAATTAATCAGCTTTTCTTTTCTAAGATGTACTATGTACAACGGACTTTAAAGCAAAGGCACAGATTTACACACCATGGAGTGCACATTTGTTGTGAGATGCTAATACACAATGTTGCGTCAGTTCCTTTTGGAGTTGGTGTGGTTGTGTGGTTATGTGGTGCACTTTGAGGTCTCTCCTCAGGTTTTTCAGTATTCTTCACAGATATCTTGTAATGGCTTCTGTCTACAATACTACACACTCGCTTTTCTGTTCATGGCATTTTATTTGAAGTGAGTCCAAATGTCAACTTGTTTTTTCTTACCGAGCCCTGCTGTTGCCATTATGTACTCATCGGTGTCTCACATTGGCTGAGCTCCTACAGCCGTAGGGAGCATATCTACAGTCTCTCCAGACTTCACCACTGCTGGGGCACAAAAGTTGCTTGGAAGATGCCATATCCCTGGGGCGTGATGGAAGAGAATTGTAGAGCCATTCAATGACAAGAGGGAGATTTGGATCGAATGATTGATTGGGAAAAAATGTCTATGTAATTTCATCTTTCTTCACCAGTGAAAATATTGAAGGATTTCATTTAAGTTTCTATTTTCTGTTAACGTGTATACAGAGATTTTGTTAATGGTTTGATGAAGTCACTTCTGTTGCATCAACATTTATTCATCATGGACAAAATCTGGTTGATAAATGGATTTTGTCACAGTCCATTAATTAAATTAAAATGACTGTGACATCAACTATTTTACTGCTAGCTTTTAAACTGCTCCACCTGCCAGCACCTTAGTGCAGACCAACGACATCTAAAGAATATGATGTGTAGGCCTGGGCATCTCTGCAACACAACACCACCCTGAGCACGCCCGATCTTGTCTGATCTTGGAAACCAAGCAGGGTTGGGCCTGGTTAGTACTTGGATAGGTGACTGCTTAGGAATACCAGGTGTTGTAAGCTTTCTCGCCCAATGTCAGCTGGGATAGGCTCCAGCCCCCCGCGACCCTTCAAGGATAAGCGGTTATGGACAATGAATGAATTAATGATATTTTGACAGGCCAACGGCATATATTAGAAGTGGACAGGATCACAGCTCCCCAAAAGTGAAACCAAAGCATCTGGATCACCCCCTGGTGTTTGGCTGCAGTACAATCCTGCCTCCCAAAGTTAATAGAGGGCATGGGCTAAAGTAAAACATCCGATTACAGGTCAAATTTTTTTTCCCCCCAAATATGGTTTCTGTCAATTTAGGTAGTTCTTATCACACTGATGGATGTTCAAGTGTTCATTTTTCTGATCAGTTTGATTTTAATTAGGTATTCAATGATATAAAAACATGGTTTTATGCTGTGATTGACAGCTGAGCTCTGACCCTCCATACTGGTCACAACTGTGCAGACTCTGGTTCCAAATGATGTCACCAGCACAAGATGGCAGCGCTCCTATCTGTGATATTTTGGCTTCATTTTTGTACCGTAGGAGGAACTGGAGAGGCGTTGTCCATCTTTATTTACAGCCATTGGTGCAGACTGGCCATCACTCTCTCTAACTCCAATCTATGTCCTGAGAATCAGGTCGTCTGAATGTGCCCTTTCACACATACAGGACACATTAGGAGATTTTCTGTGTCGACGTGTTTACACATGTTGGAAATAATCCATATAGTTTCTGTGAGGGGTGGTGCCTGCAGAACAAGGAGGAGGACTCCTCAGTAATGAAGACTGCAACTTTTGATGCACTGATATCAAGACAGTCTCAAAATTAAACTGTGATGAAAGTGGAGAAGGATGATAGATGCAAAGATCACCTTTGTGGTGCACTGCTTTTCAGACTGTATTCTGATGTTTTCACCTCATAGATGATGAAGGAAGGCATTAACACATGAGCTCAAAAACTTAAGACTCCTGTAAGTTGATAGGACATAGGACCAAGGAGCTGGAAGGGTTAAGTCTGGGCCAAAAAAAAGTTGCAGTGAATGTGTGAAAGGGGTTTTAGCCAACCGCACAATTGCTACACACACTACACTGCTACTACCACTACTACTACACACTGAACTTTTACTTTACACATCTATGCTACTCTAGCCAGGAAATTATATCTATATATTTGTTAATTGAAGTGCTTATTGAACCTTTTGACAAAATAATTTAAAAAAACTATATCATTAATATATATGATATTTTGTTAGTATCATACACATAATATGTAAATAGTCACTCAAATGTATCTTAAGATGACATGATTGTTTTAGAGTGTTGTTGTGATTGTGGTGGAATAATGCAGATTGCATCATCAAATCAATGATCTTATATACCGGCTATATCATCTGACATTTCAACATGATTTTACTATAAAATAAAGTACAAAATATTAAGTAATTACACTAATGGTCAAAAGTTTTAGAACACCCTAATTTTTCCAGTTTTTTATTGAAATTCAAGCAGTTCAAGTCCAATGAATAGCTTGAAATGGTACAAAGGTAAGCGGTGAACTGCCAGGGGTTAAAAAGAAAAAGGTAAGGTTTCAGAATTATACAAAAAGGCCTTTTTCAGGGAACAAGAAATGGGTTAACAACTTAAAGCTGTTCTGCAGCAATGGAGGTTGATCAAGCCTTGAAAGTTGGTGCTACCAATTCCTACAGGTGTCCCAGCTTTTCTTGATTATTTACAACCCCCTAGTCTGCATAAAAGTATTATTTGAACAGTATTGTACTGCAGAAAGTAGTGTGTTGCTATAACAATGGCTAGAAAAAGGCAATTAACAATGGCAGAGAGAGACCGTCATGACACTTAAAAGTGTAGGTCTTTCCTACAGAGAAATTGCGAAGAAAGTCAAGGTGTCAGTGAGTACAGTTTCCTTCACCATCAAAAGGCACTCAGAAAACTGGGGGAAACTCTGACAGGAAGAGGTCTGGCGGACCCAAAGCCACAACAGAATCAGAAGACGAAGTTTCTGAGAGTTAACAGCTTGCGTGATAGGCAGCTCATAGGACAACAGCTTCAAGCACAGCTTAATAGTGATCGTAGTAAGCAAGTCTCAGTTTCAACTGTGAAGAGAAGACTTCGAGTTGCAGGTTTGACAGGTCAAGTTGCAGCAAGAAAGCCATTGCTAAGATGTCAGAATAAGAAAAAGTGGCTTGCCTGGGCCATGAAACACCGCCAATGGACTACTGAAGACTGGAAGAAGGTGTGACTGATGAATCAAAATTTGAAATCTTTGGTTCATCACGCAGGATTTTTGTACACCATCGAGTAGGCGAAAGGATGGTTCCTCAGTGTGTGACATCAACTGTCAAACATGGAGGAGGAAGCGTGATGGTCTGGGGCTGGTTTGCTGGATCCAGGGTCGGTGACTTGTACAGAGTGAGAGGCACCCTGAACCAAAATGTCTACCACAGCATTATGCAGCGCCATGCAGTACCCTCTGGTATGCGCCTAGTTGGTCAGAGGTTCATCCTACAGCAAGATAATGACCCAAAACATAAGTCCAAGCTATGCCAGAACTACCTTAGGAAAAAAGAACAAGATGGTAAGCTTGAAAACTTGGAGTGGCCAGCACAGTCTCCAGCCTTAAACCCCATCGAGCTGGTTTAGGATGAACTGGACAAAAGAGTGAAAGCAAAGCAACCTACAAGTGCCACATATTTATGGGAACTTCTGCAACAGAGTTGGGAAGAACTTTCTGAAGAATATTTGATTTCCATTGTAGAAAGAATGCCACGAGTGTGTTCAGCTGTTATACCTGCCAAAGGTGGCTACTTTGATGGATCAAAAGTTTAGAACAGATTTTGGTTTATAAATTTATTTCATGATTTCTTTTTTACCTTCAATTGTTTATTTGTTCTATGCTTTCATTTCAGAGTACCATGAGACATTAAAGTGTGTAATTTTCAATAAAAAACTGGAAAAATTGGGGTGTTCTAAAACTTTTGACCAGTAGTGTATATATTGTTTTTATAAAGTAAATATTCATATTGAAATATTAGTAACAATATAATTGTTATTCTGACTGTAACTTTTTCAAAATTAGCAAAAATTTTTCTCCCAAAAACGTGCAACTCAGGCAGGCATGACCTGGCTCCACCTGCTGCACCACCACAACAGAGAAACCTCTCGCAATCACTCCAACAAAGCTCCAACGTGCCCTTCCATGTCTGTCGGCGTCAGTTCCTTTTCCTTTCCTCTTTTTCTGAGTTTCACATCCCCTGTCAAATGTCAGCGGCTTTTTGCTTCATGGTTTGCACACGGCACTTCGGTCTGCTGCCCTTACATGGATTTATTGGGGCATTTCAATATGCCAATTGCAAACTTCCTGGCACGCGCATCCAATTTAAGATCAAACACGATTCATCAACACACTCAGGTGGGTAAGAACAGATTTGGCTGTCAGCGCACGTTTCACGAGTCCCACCTAGGATTTTCGCATTTTCCTCAGGCAGTACCACCTAACCCAATGGGGGACCCACTGAGAATATGTGACTGGGACCCCAGGTCAGGCCCATTAACAAGACCCATTAACAACTTCTGGTGTAAATGAAGGAAGAAATTTCAGTGTTCATTTTATTCACACACTGTAAGATGTAGAGGGGTGTTTTACTGGATAACAATTTAATATGAGAGCATGAGATTTTTGGAGTTTTAGCCTTTGCCTGTTGCTGATGCTTGAATGTGTATGTGGAATATGATCATGAATACCGCTGAGGGGTAAACACTCTTCTCTCCCCCCCTGCTGATGACACTATCCCACTAAATGCATCCTGTTACACACACAGATAGACACTCTTGTGCACACCCATGCAGCATTTCGTCTCACTTTCTCAGCGTGCTACATCAGGGATTTAATATCCTGCAGAAAGTTCATACACATTCCTACACAATCACAGCACCTCATACAAAATGAGGAATCATTCTGCACTCCATCCTATACCCCTCCTTCAAGTTACCAAACACATCTTTTCTGTGCTGCTTCACTACCTGCATCATGTTCCTTCATGCTCTGCAGTCCCGGAGGTGTGCGCTCTCTCTGCACTGCTCGCTATCTCCTGTTGTTGCTTTTTAACACAGCACCATGAATGATGATTTGTCTGCGATACGCAGCGGCAGCTCTTGTCATGCTGGCGCTTAGCTCGTTAATTTAACCACCGCGCCATCGCTTCAATTAGATAAGGCCGCTCGGTGTGCCTTCCTGGGGCTGATAGTGATCAAGCCTCCCTGCAGGAAGCTGGAAAGCCCTGTGTGTGTGTGTGTGTGTGTGTGTGTGTGTGTCAGTAAATTAGTAAAAATCCTCAGTTCAAGCTTTGCAACTCATTGAAGTTTTTGCCCCGCTAACAGCCATGGTTGGTTGGATGGTCCGTCTTTGCACACTCTGGTCCAAAGCAAGATAGTGTAGCCTACTGGATAGATTGCCATTACATTTCCAGAGGACATCTATTATTCTTTTATCTTGCAAGGCAGTTGGTTTCGCAAGATCATGAGATCACATGACTCTCCATCTTGCCAGGCTTTAAGTTATCCGTTGTCTGCACCAAGAGTGGTGCAGCCAATCAGAATCCTAGGAGGGACTACTGGCAGCTACGGGTGTAGTTTTAGTTGTGACGACAGCGAGAAGCGTCCACAGAAGTGACTCGTCTCAAACAAACAATGGCGGCTCCTGAAGAGGTTAGCATAGATACTGTGAGAGTATTTCTTCATTGAAAGAAGAGCAAAGAAAGACACTGAAGGCTTCGGAAAACATGTTTTTGCTCTCCTCCGACTGATCTCAGCAAGAGTTTGATTTGATTGGTTGACGTTAGCCTGGGTACAACATGATAGATGGATGGTTCAGCCAATCACCTGCCAAGTATTTTCCAAACACTTTCTAAGAATGAAGAGGTGAATTGAATTAAAGAAATTCCGGCATATTTTATGTGGATCAGTCAGGGTTGGTAAATGTAGTCAACTGGAGCAATAAATTCCTCAGTGCTGCTATAATGAATGAGAAAGCTGAGTTCTCCTGCTCACTGAGCCGTACTGGGAGTGCCCACATGTACCAGGATGCTATTATCGCACAAGCTCACCCAAAATGCCTGTGAACTTAAGATATCTGCTAATGTCTTTGGGATTGAAGGCATAGTTCAGCCAAAAATTAAAATTCAGTCATTATCTACTCACCCCAATGCAGATTGAAGGTCGGGTTTAGTTTTTTAGTCCACAGAACACTGGCGGAGGTTCACAGGAAAACAGTGCTGCTGAATCTCCTTAGCAATGTAAGTGAATGGTGAAAAAAAAAAAACAAAAGAAAAAAACTACTTGCTGCAACATATATCCAACACATCCATGTTTTTCTGTAAACAAAGAATTCTTGTAGTCCATGTGTGAAACTACAAATGCATAAAAGCATTTAAAGCGATATCCACCCCAGAATGATAGTCCACGATGTGAGGATGGGTGAAGATCTTCAGTTCACAAAACAATCCTGGAGTTTCAGCAGAAAACAGGGTTGCAGCCAATGGCATGTGAAGAGAGACCCGGATTAAATGTAAAAAAAAAAAAGAACACAAAATGCCTCCACACTGCTCGTCTGGTGTAATCCAAGTCTCCTAAAGCCCTGACATGCCGTTCACTTGTGCATGCACACCATCACACCACCCAGTTCATAAGAGCATGAGCATGTGTATGTAACTCCAAACCAAGGATCTGCAGCGAAGAGTTAGGCTAAAAACATGGTATAAATGACGTCTTTACACCAGACAAACAGTATGGAGGCATTTTATTTATTTTCAGTTTTGTTTAGTTTTTTTTCCATTTGAAAACTGGTCGCCATTCACTTCAATTGTTTGGGAGATTCTGCAACACTGTTTTCCTGTGAAGCTCCAGCAGTGTTTTGTGTAAACCCGACCCTCAATCGGCATGAGGGTGCATAGATAATGACTGAATTTTCATTTTTAGCTGAACTATCCCTGTAACATTGTCCACTCTTATGGCCTTTTAATGTCCTTGCTCTGGCACCACTCTCAGGCCAAGATTGACATTTTTAGCTACTCCAATGCTAAGGCTCTAATAATAGCATACTGTAAGTCCTGGTGTGTGCTTTTGTACTGAGGACTGGTTTTAGGGAAGGAAGTGACCACAGAGGAGTTAAGTCATAACCACTATAATGAAAGCAATGAAAAGAAAGGAACAGTGAGGGTAAATATTTTATTGTTAGGGAGCAAACCTTACCACTATGACCCATGCTGCCATGAGGCAAACATTTGTCCGACAGACACGAAGGCTTGTAGATATGTAAAGTGGCACGCTGATGTCACAGTCCTAGACTGACACACTTCCTTTACCTTGTCTGCTGTGATTTATGTTACCTGCGACACACAATATAAGTAATGGGCTGCCACTCACTCAGCATAGCATGCACAAACACACAACACACACACCACCACACACACACACACACACACACACACACTACCTCTTACATTTGCACAAATTAAACCTGGCACAGGATAATTCATTCCAGCAATGTCACCTCCCTCTCTCCCTGTCTCCTTCATGTGCAAGTCTCTTACTAGTCACCGAGTCACAAGTTTTAACAGGGTCATTCTCAATGAGGCCTGTTTTGTTTTATATTGTGATATTCACAAAAACGCACAAAATCAATCCTGGCAACAAGGCTGGTATGCAGAGCACGTCAGAATTTGTGTGATATGTTCCTACTTACACTTCCTCATCTCTGTCTTATCTGCTTATCAGATTCCCATGTCCCTGTGCGCTGTAGTAGTCATCTCTCACACCAGATGGCCACTCAAATGGGCCATTTCAACTTGCAGATGAGGTAAGGAAATTTGCCAGACTGCATTACAACCTATGGTTTAACAAGAGTAAGAGCCACTTGGAGCCTTGTGATCCTGTGCTTAGGCATGCTAACATCAACACGCTAACTTTCTGTTGTTTAGCAAGTAATGGTCAGCATCTTATTTTAGCTTGTCAGGGCCTGATCAGACAGAACATGCTTTTCAGACTGCAAAATGTGAGGTTAGCTGCAGCATTCTGAACCATTTGAAGAATTTTCAGAGTAGCATGTAGTATGCCTGGCAACAAGATGTTACAATAATTACATCTGGATGAAACAAAGGTTTCAGTTAGCACCTCTACAGCTGCCATAGATAGATGAAACAAATTTCAGCGATGTTGCAAAGGTGAAAAAGTCTTGGTGACGTCTAATGTGCTGATCAGAAGAGAGGTACAATCAAATGTAACACCAAGATTCTTGGCTGTCAAACTTTGAAAAATCATATAGTTGTGGAGGGTTGCAGTTATTTGATCAAACTTGTGTTTATGTTGAGCAGGACTAATCACCAGCATTTTAATTTTATCAGAATTTTGGAGCATAATTAAATGACTTTCATTTTTCACAGCAGACAAGTGGGCCTGTAATGTAATGATTTGGGAATGATCAGTAGAGTATCATCAGCATAGCAGTGGAAAACTAATTCCATGACTGGCTACCATTTGGCCATTGCTATGCTAGTGCTATCCAAAACAGGACTGATATCAAGCCTGTGGCTAAAGCTGTCGGTAGTGCCTGTGACGTGACAGACACATTTTCCAAGAAGAGGCACTCTATCTGCAAAGGCTGGAAGGTTAACGCAAGCAATTGTAAGACAATTAGCATGGTTGCATTAGCTGTGTGTGATGAGAGGCTCAGCCAGTGGGCTAGGCTAGGCTTGGCGCTAAGCTAACAGGGCAGCAACAGAGGCCAGTCCCAAAAGCTAAGATTGTTTCAAAAATAGAACATGATGAATGATATGGGCTCAGAAGGGTGAGAACAACAAAGTAGATAAGTAGGAGGTTGAAGATTTAACTCATATAAACAGAATCACTTTCAATCATCACTTATGACCCTTTAGAGGTGTGTGGTGGGGGCTGCATCTGCAGAGAAGATACCCTCTGTCTGTATTTTTCTTATTTTCTTATGACTTTGCTGTTCTCTGGATGCTTTAACAACCCAAAAATGTTGGCATTTGATGTCCTGGAAAAAAATAATCAATAAGTAACCATTCTCCTGCTGCATTTATAAACAGCTTGGACAAATACTACTGATTGTACATTACAGTGTAAGCTAGTCACAAGCTAACCTTAGGTTGCTATGGCTCTTCTTACACTGTGCTTGGAAGAGCTCCTCACAATGAAAGTTACCAACTGTATTGTGAAAGCGAGCATACATTTTTGCTGCTGTTCATGTCAAATAATCACTTTATTCCACATATTTGTCAGCTTTTTTGAGCGGGGAGAGGGACGGAGACAAGTGGACACTTTTTACAGCGCTGGCACAGAGCTGTCTGCACTAAGCAGATACACACAGACAGGAGGAGAGAAATCCTCCCCACAGATCATCACACAAGGCGCTGATCTTTATGACTTGTCTGCAGCAGAGGAAGATGACCCGTTTATCCAAGAACACATAAAAACCTCAATGTTATAAATCCATAAGGTTATCAGCTCTCTGTGGTTATTATAAATGAGCAGAGGAGCAGAATCACCTTTGAATCTGCAATGCCAGCATGCTGTAAGGACACACTGGGGCAGCTTTATGCCAGCGCTGCATGGTCAGTGTAAAAACACAAAGCTGGCTTAAAGACGAGCCCTCTGTAGCAGCAATATTGTGGGATTTCTGTGTAAAAAAGGCTTCTGTGGAGCTGACTGCCCTCCTCATAAACTTCACCATAGTTTTCGTCATGTTAACAGCCAGCTAAGCTAGCTAACTGGCCAACCTCAATATGTAAAAACACCTAGGTGATTATCAAAATGATCAAAAACACTAACTAAACACTAATATACACTTTATACCATGTGAACAGTAAAATATTAACGATGCACAGTATAGAATACTGCAGATTTTACACCAGATGCTAGGTGACGGGCGGTCTGTAAAGCGGATACACATCACACTACATTGTGCAAGTGACAAATTTCCTTACAGATAGTTCATCACACGAGGTAAACTGAACTTTATGTCTTTAAAGTAATGCCTATGCATGGGGTAAATCCTGTGAGGACAACTCGATTGTGCTGCAACGCTCACACAATACTACTTGCTGCAACATATATCCAACACATCCATGTTTTTCTGTAAACAAAGAATTCTTGTAGTCCCATGCTGTGAAACTACAAATGCATAAAAGCATTAAAGCAATATTCCACCCCAGAATGTAGTCCACTCATATGTACTCACCCAGCGATGTGAGGGTGGGTGAAGATCTTCAGTTCACAAAACAATCCTGGAGTTTCAGCAGAAAACAGGGTTGCAGCCAATGGCAGTGAATGGAGACCACGGGTAAAATGTAAAAAAAAAAACACAAAACAAACACAAAATGTCTCCATCCTGCTCGTGTGGTGTAATCCAAGTGTCCGCGAGCCGCGACATTAAAATTTAACCACAAAAGACGCCATTTAGACCATGTTTTTAGCCGAAATGTCAACTGTAGCCTCCCAGGTAGCATGTAAACATGGCGCCAATGTAGCACGAGGACTTCGATATATCTCTTAATTATCTGTGGTCTCCATTCACTGCCACTGTACTGGATTTGGCTGCAACCCTGTTTTCTGCTGAAACTCCAGGATTGTTTTGTGAACTGAAGATCTTCACCCATCCTCACATCAGCATAGGGGTGAATACATATTGAGTGGATTATCATTCTGGGGTGGAATATCGCTTAAGTTTAAGATTTGTAAATGTGTGGATAAAAGAATGCTTTGACATAAATGAACATAAACAAGTTTCTTTCTCTTGAAACAGTATCCTTTCACATTGCATTCTCCAAGGTTATGACAAAAGTGTGTTAACCTCACATGTCCTCACATCTACCTCTCTTTTGCCTATTTTATCTTTCAGGGAATCCTAATGTGAGCATTGTCTTAGCCTACAGCAGCCTGGCAATAATCATTCGAGCATTAAATTGCTTTGAGACAGCCTACTGAGTTATCAGGCAGCTTGCCAATAAAGCTCTCTCTATGAATAAGTATATTTGGAAAGGATTTCCCATTGTAAGGGGTACAACCTAGACTGAAGCCTCTAACACCTCCTGGCCTCCAACATTATTATAAGAGAGGGGCAGCAAATGTCATTTCATAAATACATTAGTTTAATGTGGTGGGTGTTTTTTTGTCCTTGTTTGTCCAAGTTTGTAAGTTGAAATGTCACACTGTTGTAAGGCGTATAAACATATGAAATCTTATAAATGTTATCATTTTACTGCTTTCTGATTAATCAGCAAATGAAAAGACAATGTAACTGTAAATGCTGTATATCCAAAATGTTTTAATTTGCACTGAAAATTAATGAAATGAACTACATGGTTTGTTACACAGAACCATGGGAAGTTGTCTTTAGAAACTGTTTGGAAAAGGGCAGGTACTTTCAAAAAACACCTGGCAGGTGATTAGATGAATCATCTGGCTATCACGTCTAACACTTGCTCACTTCAGCCAGTCAGATCAAAATCTTGCTGAAGCCGGTCAGGAGAAGAGTGAAAACATCTTGTCCATGGAGAAAAGCCTTGGTGTCGTTCTTTGCTCTTCTTTCAATGAAGAAATACTCTCCAGTTCTGACATAACTGATGCTATCACAGTATCTACGCTAACCTCTTCAGGAGCCGCCATTGTTTGTCTGGGACGAGTTGCTTCCATGGACGCTTCTCGCTGTCGTCACACCTAAAACCAGTGTGGGAATTGTAGAAAAAGCGGGGGGGGGGGCGCATTTCCCTACATAAAAAATTAATTGCACGTTGTGACTTTTTCTGTGCAGTTTTTCCTGAGTTCAGTTCAGTTCTTCTGACGCTGCAGTGCATCATCATTGCTATTTTCTGACCTGATGCAGTTGTAATGTTCTCGCCAAGCGCCCACATTGTGTATGTAGCAAATGTAGCTGCACCCATGAGTGTGTTGGTCGTAATATCAGGCGTGGTCAGGTGCAAGCCTGGTGCATTCCCATCTTGAGGCAGCCGAAAGCAATTGCACCATTGAACAACCAAAACCTGGTCTTAAGTCAATGGCGCAGTATTTTACTGATATTTAAAGGACACATTATTCCCCATTGACCTTGACTTTGCGGGATATATACTTGGATTTACTGCAGGACTGTTGTATTAGACTGCATTAGTTTTAGTTGGGTGTACCTAATAAACTGGCAACTAAATAGGTCTTCAAGTTATTATTGGTAGTTTTAACTTTAATTAACAGTGAGCAGCTAATGAGTTCTCCTGTGCATTGCATACTGATATGATAGTGTCCATCAACCCCACATTTAGAAGTTGAGTGTCAGTCTACATCCTGGTATATTTAAGCATGGACCATTTAAGTGAGACACTTTTAAACAAATGTGTGGGACAGCAGTGACTAATGAACCCTCAAGGTTAAGTGGAAAAGCTTTTCTGCTCATGTGTGAGACTAACTTATAAAATAGTTACTTAGAAAATGATTTAACATTCTGACATGTTTGAGCTGATGTAATATGCCAAGCAACCTCTACATTAGCGCACAGCAGAAATAACCTCAGCCTTAATTTGTGCATTTGAGTAATGTAGGGCATTTGGACTCTTTTATTAGGCTTAACCTAACAGGGTTGACCTTTTCTTCTGTTTGGAAATACAAGCTCAAGGATGGAACACATTTTTTTCTTGAAAGGACAATTCTATATCAGCTGATGTATCTTGCCACATAGCCGAATACTGCTTATTCAGAGAAACAGTGACAAGCGGGGAACTGGGAGGAACTGGCTGGGTATGGATGGAATACATGGACTGCATCTGGCTTATCCCATCAATAAAAGGTGGGGTGAGTCTTTTGGATAACCTTACACATTTAAAAAAAGTGTAAAAAAAAATAATAATAATAATAAGGAAAAAGAGCACTAGTATATCAGTATTAGCACATCCAAATTAAAATATAGATTACAATTATTTAAGTGAATTAAAAGGAAAAGCTTCATGTTTGTGAGCTGGAACCATGAAATGTTTCTGCATAAAAAAATGATAATTATCAATATAGTTTCCAATGAAAGTGGATTAAGTATATGACCTGTTTTGACCCGGCCCCTCAAAAAAAAAATTGTTAAGAACCAGAACTGCAGGCTGTAACCAGTGCCAATAACAACACAAACTGTTTAAGTCTGTGTAGGAAAACAGGAGTTTTTCCTCTAAACACATTGTACATGTTAGAAAATGGTTGCAGAAAACGTGAGTTGAGAACTGCGCACTGACGTGTGCAGTTAGACCGTTAAAACTGTTGGTCATGATTTCCGTGTTCAGGATTGTTTAGGCGGACCTGAAACATGGACCAGTAGCGTGCCATTTTAACTCATTTAACTGTTTTTGTTTGTTTTCTTCTGTGTCAGGTTGTTGGAACTGAAGTGAGCTGCTGGGCTGATTTGGTCTGAGAGAGTTGCTGATGGTACGTTTGTAACTGACCATCAGAGAGGGGGAAGGGAGGGAGGAGGTGCTGACACTGGCTTCACTTTAGAACCGGTTCCTGATACCCATTCCCACTTATTACCGACGAACGTTACAATAATTTTAAAATTCCGCTTTTACTTTGAAGGCAGCCTCTCGGAGCTTCCTGTGTGAGAAGCGCTCAGTGTGCGGAGCTTTACCGCCTCTGCCGCCGCCGCCTCTGGGAGAAGCCGAGAGAAGGAGAGGAAGGAGAGAGAGAGAGAGAGAGCGTGGGGCTCAGCAGCTGTCAGCGTCTCTTCACCGCGGAGTGTCCAGCAGCACGCAGGCAGGTGAGTGAAGCGGCGACCGCGCTTTGAAAGCCGGGGAGAATACCTGCGCCGTCCCCCCCCCCCCACTACTCCTCTGGTTCTGCTGCTCCGCTGCACTGAGATGAAGTATCGTTAGGAAGGTGAGGTGTTGGTGGGCGCAGTTTGCTCCCTCCTGTAGAACTGTCTGCTCGCCTCCAATTGAGCGAAAAACAAATGTTAAAGGAGAGGTGAGAGGTGGTGTTTTAGCTGAAGTTGACGGGAGTAAATGACGGTTGGGATGATGATAAAGGGGCTTCACGTGTTTTATTGCATTAATAATGTGAAGGCAGATATCCATCTTTGTACAGCCTGACCTGATCTCTCCACTGTCTTCTTCACGACCCATCTGCATTATTTTGACTTGATACATTGTGATCCTCTGTTTCCCATCTGTCTTGGGTACTTGAGGTACGTTTCCTTCTTTTGCTTCACTTCTGAAGATGTGACAGGGTGGTTACCTGCTGAGTTTTCAGTGCGCTGGAGTATATGTTCTTCTCCACATCTATTAATTTCTTTTTGTGTGTGTGTCTGACTGCTTTTAACTATGAATGTGGGCCTCGTGTGTCACATAATAATTTGCGTCTCTGTCAGATGAAAACGGTTCAGTCACAAGCTCATGAAAGTCACCTTTGCTGCGGTGCACTGCTTTTTCCCCAAGAGCTGCTAGTTGTGGTGTCACAAAAAAATGTTTTCCGATCTTGAAAATAAGCCTGGCATGAGAATTAAGGATGCTTTTCAAAGCCAGAAGTGATGACTAAATGCAGAATCTGTTATTGAATGTTTGCTATCATTTTGATGCAGCTGAGGGCCCCAGTCTCCCTCCTGTAGAGGGAGGAATCATTAAAGTGTGAGAGAGTGATTGTTTTTGGATCCATTATCTTGGTAGGCAATGAATATGTGTTGAAGCCTGATATATCTTCATCCTCTGTGCCGTAGACCTCCACTGTTGTCCAAGAACTATTAAAAGTGAGCCACACCGTTGCGCTGGTGGACATGTGCCTTTGGACTGTGTAATGCAGGGGTCTGCAAGCTTTATGATCAAAACAGCCATTTTGGCCCCTCAGAAAACAACCTGCCTTGAGCTGCAAATTAAATTCTCTCTTTTCCCTTGAGATTTTCTAATTTTCCATCCATAGCTAGCTCATGGAGGCTTAAGACAACTACTGTAGCCATTGTCAAAATTTAGAGGAAAAGGCACATAGATGTAGGCTATGATGCACATTTCACTGATTAAATATTAGAATGAGTAAATATGGCGTATAGGCTACACATTTATTTTGGCAAATGTAAGACTCACTTTACACTGTAAAAAAAATAGTGGTTCAAGGCAATGTACTGCAATAGACTTGAGTTTCGAGCCCAACTCAAACTCTTATGCTTTGAAATAAACTTTTAAAAGTTTTGCCGACCTATAGTCTTTAGTTGAGATAATTTACTATTCTTCTTTAGATGAACTTGAATCTTTGAGTTTCAGAAACTCAAAAAAACCTATTTCAAAATGTAAACATCATTAATTTTCACTTGAATCACTAGATTTTTTTAAAATAGAATATTTTGGGGGTTTCTAAAACTCAAAGATTTAAGTGTATCTAAAGAAGAAAAGTAAATTATTTCATCAAAAGATTAGTAGTTGATAAAACTTTTTCAGAACTCAAGAATTGAAGTTGGGCTCAAAGTACAAAAATCCATTGCAGTATGTTGAAATTTTGAGTTGTCTCAACATTTTAATAAATGATAAATGAAAATTAAAATCTTAAAGAAATAGCTGTTATTCATTTCATTTCATAAGTTTTTGCCAAAGTCACAGGGAGCCACCGGAGAGCAGCTGAAGAGCTGCATGTGGCCCTGCTGCAGGTTGGAGACCCCTGGTGGAATTGAAAACATCTGGCAATACGATACAGGGTATCTTAGGGTATCTTATTGCCGAGCAGCTTTTGCTGCTTGCTTCGAAATAATGCAGTATGTTGTGAGACTGGAAGTAGAGTAGGGTTGGGTACCGTTCACATTTGAACCGATACCATACCAATACTGGTGCTTGGAATTCGGTATCCAACGGTACCTTTTTCGGTACGTTACTCCCTCTGTAATATCAAACATGTAATGTGTTTTGTAAAAAAAAATAAGTCTAGACTTCTCAGTCTCAACATGATTTGTTTCTGATGTTTACTTCTTTATTTAAAGCATTTAACACACCACACAAAATAAATTCCTTCTCTCTCTCATCTCAAACACGTCTCTACAACCTGCAGCCTGTCAATCTGTCATCAGGGCAATGCTGTAGTTGATGTTGCAGAGGAAATACGTGACTTCCTTTCTCTTATATTGTTGTCGCTTTTACCACCGCTTTGCGTGCATACTGTAATATTTTCCCATTAATAGTCTGCATTTAAAAAATATTGGTTTCATACTAAGGTTTTGGACATACTAATAAATCTCACACACTGTTGTGGCACACTAAACATGTTGGTAAGGAGCTTCAGATGCAGCCAGTGGCTGAGCATTGGAAAACTGTCATAGTATAAAAAAACCCACCATACGCAAAAAAAAAAATCTGAGTTAAAAAATGTTTTTATGCAGTCAGAACAGTGAAGATAGAAAACACTGCCATCTAGTGGCTGGGGGTTTAAAAACAACACAAAATGATTGTTTTTGAGAATTGATATACTATCCTACAGATCCTTACACTGCCAATGTTCCTTCATTGCCCTAACAGACACACACTGGTAGTTTATTTTGACCAACATGTACAATGTCTTCCTGTCCCAAATGTGCCCTATATCACCAAATATGTATTAAACTGCTGCTGAAAATAGTCCCTTAGTTTCCTCTTGCTTGAGTAGCATCTGCTAAAAACTACAATGGCCATTTTAGGGACCTGTAAAAAATAAAAAAAGAAAATAAATGAATTAATTAGAATATTTATTTGTGAGCTGTTTTTTTTAAGGCTGTAGGCTTTGCTGGGTCCAAAGGGCTTGGAGCCACAGAGAGTGGAGGGAAGACAGAAAGTATTAAGAGATGGACTAACATACTGTTGTTTTTGGTTCTGTCATGGGATTTGTTGACGAAAAATACAGAGGAACAACAACAGACTTATATTTCAAGAGCTCATGACATGAATGAGGAATTCTCACTAACAAAAGATGATGTGGTTTGAACTTGGTTGGTGAGTTTGCGCTTGTGCTTGCTTTTGCTGCTCGTGTTTTTTCCCCGACAAAGTTAGATTAAGTTGAAGTCCATGTAAAGGAAAAAGGGTGTTTTTCTTCTAAACACATTATACAGCTCATCTTTAATTGAAACCCAAAGCTTCATTTTGCAATGCTTATAATTGTATTTCCGTCATAAGCAATATGTGTTTCAGCAATAAACCCTAAAAAATAATAGTTTAGAAGAATAGTAAGTTTGAAGGAGCTACCTGTATCTATATGTGCAGCAGTTGTTATAGCAAATTGGCTTGGTTGGACGTATCGATTTGTGCTGGTATTCTGACATGGTGTTAGTCTAGAGCCAAATAAATAGTCAGTGAAAAGCCTCTGACTGAAAAATAAAATACATCAGCTCTGCATATGTCCCGCCCCCTGACAATAGTGGATTAAAAAAAGTGCTTGTCTCCTTATAAAAGTAACATCTGCGACTGTCTGACCAATGAGAAATTGGTCGGATGAGAGCATATCGACCGACCACTTGACCAACAGACCAGAAGGTGTCAGCCCTACAAATTAAAGGTCAAACGGATAAAGACAATAAAAAATAATGGTGAGGATACATGAAAAGAGGCCAAAATCTTCTATCATGCTATAATTTTAGATCACAGTAACAGTATATCACAATACACAAAATGTTCTGTAAATTCAATTAAGAAATAGTTTAAAATAACTGTACTATACTGTACTTAATCACATTTAATGATTTTCTTCTATTACTTGGAAATTCTGTACAAACAAAAACAAATGCCTCATGAGAATCTCATCTCAGGTTGGTTTGGATCCCTCCTGCTTTGACTCTCTCCGTGTTTTCTTTTCACTCTCCTCTTCTGTGGCGGTTGGCGAACCAGCTTACTATCGCGCCTACATCACGTGAGAATGCAGGAAGCAGTCCTGCCACCCATGTTACCTTGTGAGGTTACATGTGAGAATCTTCATAGCCTGCTACATAGGCTGCCCTGATTATATAAGCCTGGCAGAGACACTGAGGGTTAGCTCCTGGCGTGGCAACGGTGCACAGGGATGTCACTATCTGTATCTGTTCAACCAACAAAATGATCTGTCTCTGTATCTGTATTCAGATCGGATGAAACCAGAAGTGGGTGTGGCAATTGTTAAATATATTTCCACATCCTCATATTATACTTTTCATCTTTCTCTCTCTTTTTATTTTTAACTAAACTAAGCTTTATTAACTGCCACTCCATCCCCCTTAAACTGGGGGATATTGAAAAATCACATATAGCCTTCAGGTACGTAAAAAATCTTTCAGTTGAAAGAAATAATTTTGGTATATTAAATCAGTGACTGACTAAGGTCGATGCAACGTAATTTAAAATCTCAAGGTAATCATAGATCTTTTTTCCTAATAGTAATGAGCAATTTTGGATGGGAGAAGTATCAATTTCCATTGAATTATTTCTGCTTTACCAAATAAAATATTCAGATTCAGGTGCATCCCTAGTAGGGACGGTAACAAACAGGGCTCCAGACTGCGACCATTTTTGCATTTTGCAACTAAATGGTCACAGTTGCAGTGTGACTAAATTTTACAACTAGGAGCACCAGTGTGACTAGCAGATATGTGTCACATTTTTGTTTGTTTTGTTCTTTAAAATCATCATGGTATATTATATAAAACACCAGGGAGCAGTGTCGGTGTGCATGTGACAAGAGCCGAGCGGCCCAGTGTCAATCGATGTTTACAACTTAGAGAGGATGAACTGTCATCCAGGAAAAGAAGAAAAAGTACCAGGGACAAGACAACACAAAATTGACCACTGCCATGAATCTTTGCACGTATCACAATATCATAATAAAGTGTTTTGAGAATTAATATAGTATCACAGAACTAATATTGCTATACAAAACACATAACAAATTCACATAAAGATAACAAACCTAGCTGAACTACAATAACAATAAATAAATTACAGTACTAATAACAGCAAAATAAATAAAAAACTCTGGATTCAAACTTAAGCAATTCTTTTGCAGGAATATGATGATATTTGCTAACCTGAGGAGGGGCTGCTGTCATCATCATCATCATCATCAGTGGTTTTCTAATCATAGATAAAGATGGCGAGTCATTATTACGCGTTGCATCTAGTGATTTATATCTGTGCAGCTCATCTCTGAGCTCAGGGACGGCCGCACTGCCAGCTTATGAGGTTGGCATGGGGCCACACAAGCAGTAGTCTCGCATAGCCAGACTATCTCCACAGCGCTCACACAAGCAGAGTACGGTGCATCTCCCTGCTTACAAACTTGTTGCCAGATGACTCTCCCCCTTTATACGCAAACGTTCTATAACATTAATTGGACGTCCTACCTGGTGTCTGAATCCTTCCGAGTGTAATACAGTTGCACTTTAGACCATTTAGCTCAGCATTTTACCTGTTTACCTTAGCTACGAGCTAGCAGAAGGCTACATCTGCTGCCAGAGCCATATAGAGTGAGTGTTGCCGTAATATTAACTAGGCATGTCTAGTGAAGCATCTGTAACGTTCACAACAGAGGGCAACTCTTTCAATGGAAGCTCTGGCATGTGGCACCAAAATTAGGCCCTGTAACCTGGATTTTGATTTTGGTCCAATAGGACCAACCCTAGTTTAGAACCGACATCTATTTTCTAAATTGATGAAAATAGTCTATTTTCTAAATAGTTAAAATAGAATTTCTGTGTGTGTGTGTACGTGTGTTCTCAATCAAATCAGGGTCAGTGTGTTCGCATACTTTAAGTAAAAGGAATATTTTACGACTCAGATACCGAGCTAGCTAGCCAATCTCTAGCATTAACATGCTAGAGATGAGATCTCTCGCAGACAGGGATTTGCACGTCTTTTTAGACAGGATGCAAATGTTAGTATGGATCCTTTTGCGGCTGAAGTCATCAAAAAACTGTGCATGAATTTTGGCAGCGGAAGTAGCGGTCTCCCCCAGTCAATCCAGACAAGTTATCAAGCTGCTAACATTGATTTAGTCATTTTACCAGCGCCAGAATGTCTGGCTGTTGTGTGTACGATTGTCAGGATTGATATTCCACTAGTCAACTCAAGTTGTGCAGGAGTTAGACAGGATCACGACTGTTTCAGAGCAATCGTCGGCATCTACGACTGCAAGCTATTACATGTGTTGACTAGACTGATGACGTGATCAAAACTGCTTGTGGAAAAAGTAGTTCTGGATTTCAGTATAAAAGATTAGAAAGTAAAGAGTAGAATTGCCTGGTATTTATTCAACATTCAAAATGAATTGAAATGATAAAACACAGATAACAAACACCATATGCATAGGCCTGTCCCCTGAATAAGTTTGGTGGTGACTGGAGGAATGTGAATTGGAGGAATGCTGGGACACACAAACACACAAACCGCTCCCCAATTATATCAGTAGAATAATAGTTGGATAAACATCATGCGAACAGTGGCTAGAACATGAATGAGACCTGTCAGCAGCTGTCATCATGTCAGCTGTGTGGAGTTATTTCAAGTGACATTTATACAATGTAGCCTATTAGCTGCGACCAGCAGCTGTATACTTCACTCCATCGGTCAGCCGGTCCACAAAAATTCCTCACCCTTTGGCTGCCATAGTTTATGCCTAGGATGTAGAAATTTGCCATGGATGTCAAGTGTGTGTGTCAGGGTGGCAGCGGGAGTGGCCTGTAACAAAAAGCCGCATAGTTTCATAAATGGTTTCATGTAACACAACCAAACTAATGAACAGTTGGTTGTAGACTCCTGTAGGGGGAAACATTGCACTCAGTAGAATTATGTTTTCAGAGTTTCAGAGTTCATTTTTCATTGATGATGGTTTTTCCCCCTACACTTTAGCCCCATCCCCTTTCATAACCAGTGAAGCGTTTGTCACAGAGCCTTGCGGCAGGCATCATTGGACTTGCCAGAGTTTTCCATTAGTGTTAGTCCCACTCCACAGTGTGTGTCCCACTGTGTGTGAATGCCTGCACATGTGGATGCATGCACCTATGTATGTAGCTGGCGGGAATGTTATGCTAAAAGTCTCGCCATCCCCAGTGTTCAATGGCTTTAAAGTCCAAATCCCCACTAGCAGCCACTAGAGGCTTCAATAATGGAATTTTTAACAAATTATCTTTTGGTTTTCCTAAAGGGTGATGTTAGAGACAACATCATACAGTAGGGTTACTGAAATCAGACTGGTTCATTCATTCATATGGTCAGCAAATTTGAAGTAATGTCTCAGATATTGTGTGCAAATTTCTGAGCTGCCACACACAATTATTTTCATCGTAGATTAATCTGTTGATTAGACTCTCGATCAATCGATTAATTAATCTTGTCACAATCTTGTCACTTGAATAATGCATCCGTGTCCTCCACATGTTTGGACCTATTTTTTCTTTTTTCCTCTTTATTTCCTCAATTATTTTCATTATCGATCAGTCTGTCGGTCATTTTCTCTACTAATTGATAAGTTGCTTGGTCCATAAAATGCAGGAAAAGGGTGAAAAAAGTTGATAAGTGTTTCCCAAAGCCCAAGATGACATCCTCAGAGATCTTCTCAAGTGTCCACAACCCAAAGATATTCAGTAGTTAGCCAGTAGTCGGAGATTAATTTAATAATTGATAAATAATCGATTAATCGCTGCAACTCTATAGATTTTAAAATCTTGGCTGATATTTACTGTTACTAGTGTGTGCAGAGATTTTGCTCTGATTGAAGTGCTACTTAATGAGTAGGAATCGTATCTAATCTGCTATATCCCAAATGCCATAGCAATCCTGCCAGAAGTTGCTGAGATATGATGCTCAGGAACCAAAGTGTTGGCCATGTTTCTTCATGCCTTAAGCTTTGCTGCAATAAATGTTTATGATTATGATCATGTCGAGGAAATGTGCAGAATACTTCTAGAATTTAATTGAGACAAAAATATGAGGCAAAATAATTGAAGTGTTTTCCACTCAGACTAGGTTCTGCCTATTTGAACCTTGTTGAGAGGAAGCTCTCTTGCTTTGCAGCGATCTTTCATGTGGTGAATATGCAAAACGAGGGAGAGAAGCATCTGCTGTTTGGCTTGCAACAAGCTGGCTGTCATGTAGGCAGGGACCATGTATTGATTGCCTCATGAAACTGTATTGCTGTCGAAAGAACTATCACACGCTGACAGACTGTGCAGGCTATAATTGAGCAGCACACAGTGAGTCCTGGGGAGAGGATTTACAAGCTACTGAAACTGTTTACAAGGTTTGAGTTAATATTGGAGGAGCTGAGGCAAAACATGTCCACCTGCTGACACTGAAACGCTTGATCCATTTCTACTAATCAATGAGGAAATCAGTTATTCTGTGCTCATCTATAGGTCAGCCGGAAGGCTCTTACTCAAGCTCATTTTAATTTTACAAGTCTGTATTATGATCAGACATTTTACTCTTCATAGAAAATATACATATAGACCAGGGGTGTCAAACTTCTTCCAGGGCAAAGGGCAGATTGTAAATGTAAGACTATGTAAATGTATATACTCATTATCATAAGTCTCTGCATTTGATTATTGGTTTTAGTATTGACTTAATAAGCATGAAAGCAGAAGACATTCAATTGTATGGCTATCAGTCCCTTCAGGATTTCGCAGGCTGTTTTTGGGATTGTTGTGGCCTAAAATGCCTGATTTCATGGCAGCTTTTCTAAAAAATTGCAGGAGCAAATGAAAACTGCAAAAGAAAGTTGTTTTTTTTTTTATGTATAATTCTGTAAAATCAAAAGCAGTTTGCTTCAGAGAGAACAAAATCACAAAGAAGCCAAATCTCTGTGGAGCTCAGACTTAGTCAAAACAGCAAACAAAAAATTATAAAATCTAAAAGTGCACAGAGCAATGATATATAATAATATATAAATGCAAAAAACAGTGAATAATAAAACAAAACATTGAGTTGGTTCATTGAGATGTACAGTACATGTCTGTTGCTGTGATTGGTAGAACTCACAGGAAGCAACAATGATTGGTCAAATTTGCAGAAAAATTGCAATGACGCGCATAATTCACAGAGATTAGCTGAATTTGTGTGAACTGTTGTGATTGCAACATCGCAACTTCTTTAAGGGACTGAGCAATAGGATACAGTTTACAAACAAAAATGAAATATCGAAAGTAGTGTAAGTAATAAAGTCAAAGTAATGAGCTGTTGTCATCTTTGTAGCCTTCAAGCAAAGTTTCTCATCCAAAATGTATATTTGCTTAAAAATGGAAGAACAGAATTTTGTGAGGCTGCTACTATTAACGTTACACACTACAACCACTTGGCGAGAGTGCCTCTGTTGGAAACAGCTACTTGTTATTGAGACGCTATCTGATATCTAGCAGCTAAATGCCTTCAGTGCACATATAGCAAAGTTGGTATGCAAAATCTGTGACATGTAATTTATGGACATTGTAATGCTTCTGTAGCTCATCAGAGAACTGTATTTTACAAATGATGCTCTTTGCAAGCTCTTGGGGGCCCCATGAAATGAGGTGGGGGGCCAGATTGAGTTTGACACGAGGTATAGATGAATCTGCTGAGCACTTTGCGCGTTTCGCCATCTAGCAGTGCTGCTGTTACTGCAGTGGCATGTTGTGCAGTGTCACTCAGTATCTGTTGGTCGTGTCCGGAAGGGAACCCAAGATTTGCGAGATTTTCTTATGGTTTGGGTTAGAACGGATCACTCTAGTGAGATCTTTGGCTGGGGTCTGGGGTTCCATTCTAGATACAGTGTCTGCTGTTGCCTGCTGACAGTGACTGCATGGATAATTGCATTGGCTACACTACACAGTGGCCCTTAGTAACTGAAGACGGTACCTTCTTAGGATGACGATATGAACACTTCAAATTTTACAAAATAGTTAGACGTTGGTTGTGACAACAGCCATAGCACAGGTTTCTCCTTGATGACCATATGGAGCAACAAGGTCTCATTTAAGACAACCAAGTTTTCTTTTAGATCTCCCTGTTATCTCAAGAGCTGATTATTCAAGACGAATTCAAGATCAGGGTAGTGAGACAAAAAAAGAACATTATATGATCTTCCGTTAGGCTCAAATTGGTCTTGGGCTGAGACGAGACAAAGGTGATTTCTCAGGAGCCGAAAATGGTCTCATGTTGGTCTTAAGTTGAGCTCATTTATGTCTAGAAGACACAGACTAGACAAAGACGAGATCTTATTTTGAACATTTCCTTTCCTCTGGGTAAGGTCAAACAGCACAGGTGTCATTCACACCTGACTGAGATATGATTCCAGCGCTCTGATCTGATCACATTCTGTGTGCATTTACACCTGCATTAACACGTTTTTCAGTTTTGTGGCAGTAACATGTTATTGTATTTGTGCAAAGAAAAAAAAAAATCACACTTTCCAACCAAAAGACAATTTATTTTAAATTACACAGATGTTGAAAGGTAGAATCAGAAAAATCTGCTTGTGTGTGTGTGTGTGTGTGTGTGCAGTGTGTGCTTCTCTGTGCTGTAGTGGAGTTTCCACTCCCTTGTTTGTACTCTAATCTCCACAATGTCGAGTCGAAGGTGTTGCCTCTACAGGAAGCCATTCACACATGCCGTTATGTTTGGCAGAGGCAATAAATGTCCGATGGTCCCCACGCCTTATTCTACAAGGTGAATGATATCTTTCATCTCTCATTATTAATATTTGTTGCTGCAGAGTCAACAAACGCGCACACTCTCTTCTCTCTCCCTCCACTCAGCCCAGAGGGGCTTCTCCCCCCTTCCTCCATCTCTCAGGAAGCAGCAGATATTTCTCATCTTTTTTTTTTCCAGTCCCCCTTTTTTGTCTGCCAGCAAGTGATTAAAATTTGCCTGCTGCTGCCACAGAGGAACACACTGGTAGAAACAGCAGCAGCTGAGCCCAGAAGATGAAGACCTTTGTTACATGCTGATGAGCTGAACACGGACAAAAACCATGCCAAACGCTACGCCTGGTATTCCCCTCTTCTACAAACCTTATCAATGAGTTGTCAACCACTGGAGCAAAAACTTGATTTTTATTTGACAACCTGGGTCTTGAGGTTTTGGTATCAAGTTGACTTATTATCATTATACAGTACAGGTTTGCACAACAAAAAGAAAACATATATGGATAATTAAATTTAGAATAGGATAAATAAATAATTTATACCATGGTCTGGATGAATACTCTTTTCTGATTGGCTGGCAGGTGTGCATTAAAACTGGTTAACGCACACACACTTCAGCTCAAGTTTAATCACCATTCAAAATTCATCCACTACCCAACTTGTAACCATAGCAACATTAAAGAGCTCAGCTGTCAAAGCTCACACCACTTACTACCTGGAGGTGATGTAAACGAGCGAGCGAACAGCTGATTGCTTCAGTTCTCCTAAATGAAGACGTCCTAAACTGCTCCTTGCGACAACCAACAGGCTGAGCAACTTTTCACTTGCTTGAAAAATCTCTTGCCCTGGTTCTATTTCAGCCAACTTTCACACACCTCCAACCTATTTTATCTGGTTAAAATGGATGTGACATCCCTGACATTTGTGTTTCCCCTCATCAAAGTGGTCAAAGGGAGGACAAGAGACTAATTAACGAAGTTGAGAAGAAGCGGCACCATTTATATGATCCACAGCAGCCTTTTTATGGGGATATCCTTGAAAAGGATGGGAGTTACAAGTAAGGGATATGCACGATTAGTCGACTATACGATTAAACCTAGCCACCCTACGAATCATTTAAACTCTTTATCAATGTTTCATTCATGCACAATGCCCATTAACTGTTGCCCCTAAGATATTATGCAGCCACCCGCCACCAGTCGGGGCTGCAGCCCCATCAGACGGCAGCCCCTCTCGCTGTACACTGTAAGTGTGTATGCACTGATGGCCTAGGCAACCCCAGATGTTTTTATCAGCAAAGTCGGACAGATGACAGCTCGTAAAACCAGTGCAGTTTGGCAGTGTTATACTTAAAAAAAAATGGAAATGTTGAATGTAGACTGTGACAGAATAAACTGGCATATAATCGCTCGACTGGAGTAACACGTGACCACATTCAGCACAGACACGGACATTAACCTGCAAGCAGAGCAGCAGCTGCTGCTGGTAGCACTGCTAACGTTAGCCATACTGTGTGGCAGGCTGGCAGCTAACGTCAGCTCCGGGTTGTTTACCCGCAGACACTGTGATCCTCTTCAGTCTGAAAAGGTGAAGCATTTACTGAGTTGTTGTCATGTTTTGTAGGTTAATGTGTAATGTTTGTATTGCACAGCACAAAGAGGCATGCATTTCAGAGGCAATTAAAACACAATTTGGCGATTGTAGACTGTGATTAACGCGATATTCCACCATTACATGATAACCCACTCAGTATGTACTCACCCCTATGCTGATGTGATGATGGGTGAAGATCTTCAGTTCACAAAACAATCCTGGAGTTTCAGCAGAAAACAGGGTAGCAGCCTCATCCAGTACAATGGCAGTGAATGGAGACCACGGATAAAACGAACACAAAACAAACACAAAATGTCTCCATCCTGCTTGTGTGGTGTAATCCAAGTGTCCGCGAGCCGCGACATTAAAATTTAACCGCAAAAGACGCCATTTATGCCATGTTTTTAGCTGAAATGTCAACTGTAGCATGTAGCCGGTAGCATGTAAACATGGCATCGATCTCGCGAGACTTCCGCACGTGCGTCCATTAAGAGATATACAAGTCTCGCGAGATCGACGCCATGTTTGCATCCTACCGGCTGAAACTCAGCAAGCCAGCTGAGTTTGGTTGTAAAATGGACTAGAATCTTGTCATGACAACAGTGAGCTCTGGCTTCATAACTTTTGATTCTGAGTGCAAAACTTTCACCAACAAATCTGGGAATGCTGCGGCGCCCCTGTGGCTCAGTTGGTGGAACATGCGCCCCATGTGCTGGGGCTGTTGGTCCTCTGTGGCAGCTGCTTGCCTGCGGCTCAATATGCTGCATGTCTATCTCTACCCCCTTTTCCTGTCATATCTTCAGCTGTCACTGTCAAATAGTGGCAAAATTGCTCAGAAAAGTGATCTAAAAAATAAATCTGGAAATGCTTTTATTTCATATTGTTGGCAAGCGACTATGATAAAAGTGGGACAGTCAACTTGTAGGTGTGTGTTGGTTTGAATGGTTTGAAGTCACTTGTTGATTATCCCTTACACAATACACATATCCACCCAGGTTACAATATTGTAGTGCATGTTTTGAATGTGTGTCAGGTTGAATGAAAAGAGCAATAACAAGATGATAAAGTGGTCGACATGTTCACATAAAAAGTTTGACATCTCGGAAACATTGTCCATCAGCCTTGACTAAGCCTGTGCATGAAGCATCATCTCTGTAAACACAGAGTTCTCCTCCCCTTGTCCTGCCGGAGTCTTGCGTGTTGCATCCTGGCAGCTCAGAGTACGGTCCACCTGTCAAGCTTTATCCAGGATGTTATGGTGAACCAGGTCTTTGTAAGATGTGGGCACAACAGTCTCTGATTTCCAGTTGTATGTCCAGCCTGAGTCTATTTTGTCTGTCTCATTTTCATGACTGGACATTAGCCAGGAGCAGCCTCCAGTCCAAGCTGGGTTAGCATGGCTCTTACCTCCTCCACTCCTCCTGGGTTGTCTGAGGCAACGTGTCCGGCTGATCTGACTGGGTGGTTGAAAGATGCCATGTGAATTGTTGCCTCAAGTCCGCTGCTTTTTATTCCAAACCCCACGCTTTCTTTTCCAATGTCTACCAGTGTATTTCTGTTATAGGTTCTGCGTGTATCAGCAATAAAAGAGAAGAAAATAACAGATTAAAACAGAAATGTAGCATAATGTGAAAGCGCTACCAGCTGCAGCATCAACACCCGCTGCCGTTTAAAGGTTAAGGTCTCAGTACACTTGAAAAACTTGGTTGGAGATGATGGTGCAAAAGTGTTAATACCTGTTTTGAACAACCACACTTGAAGGCATGGTGAAACGAGCATGTCACCTAATAGCTTTCAACTTTAATAATAGCAAGCAACTGAAGTTAAAGTAGGGCTGTGGTGGTATGGATCTTTTCTTACCATGGTGACAAAGCAACCGCAGGATGGCAGCTTACCACAACTGCCTTAATAATGACGTTTTACTGGACTTTATTGAAGCATGCTGTCATTAGCATAGTGTAGCTCCTTTAAAGTAGGGCAGTACATAAGTGTGTGCGGTCTGCAAGTCAGGGAGTGCAAGCAGCAGGTGAGTGATGATGCTGTTCAGAGTGGAGCAGAAACTTAAACTTAGCACCAAGCTGTCAATCTGGCAGTAAATGTACAGTTCAGGTTACAGTATTTCAGGTTATAAATGCTGCAGCTTCTCAACACCAAGAAAACTCTCATCTGTTGTTTTTCCAACTACTGAAACAGTGACATGGTTAGCCCGAGTAAGCTAAGCAGGAAAGGCTAACGTCAAGTGAATGATAATGCTACAACTTCAGCTCTTGTATATCGCTTTCAGAAGCTTTGTAATTCAGCCTTGAAGTGCTGTGTCTTTTTGGAGATGAGGTAAAATAAGTCCATGACAGATCTAACAGTGAATGCCTCCTGTAGTTATTTATCTGTTTTTCCATGTTGAAGACAGTTGTTGTTGTTCTTATCCACCCATAGGCAATCCAAAGATGCCTTTGGTTGAGTCTGTTTACCAATCAGATGTTGTATTCTTGACTTGTGTGTGACAGCGCTGATCCATAGATGTATTAACAGATCAGTGCAGTGATGTCATCGTGAGATTGAACCTTCAAAATAAAACATTTGCAGTGATGATGGTAATGAGCTCAACCCCGCAGTAGGCATCACATGACCACAGGATTGTGGTTATTAAGGCTGCGCATCTTCACTGGTCTCATGATTTGATTTGATTACGATTATCCAGTCAATGATTCGATTCGATTTGATTCGACTCGACGATGCATCACGATGCATTGCATCCTCAGTTTTCTATATTGCTGCACATGGCTACTTTTTCATCAATGAATACAAGCAGTCAGACAATATGAACTTTTTTATTGTTTAGAAAGCGCTTCAGAAATCAATAACAAAAAAGTCTTAACATTAAATTGTAAAATAAATAAATAAATTGTATAGGTCTAGCCTCGCTGTATTTGTGTGAAATTGTTGTGTGACCACATCAAGCACAGAAACAGACATTAATCTGCAGGCAGAGCTGCTGCTGCCGCTAGCTCTGCTAATATTAGCCACACTGTCAGCTCCAGGTAAACGATGTTGTTTACCCCCACTGTGATCCTTTTTGGTCTGAAAAGGTGAAGCATTTAGTGAGTTGTTGTCTTTTTTGTAGGTTAATGTGCAATGTTCGTATTGCACGACGCATTTAAAATACGATTCGGCGACTGTAGACTGTGATTAACAGCTTCAAATGACTCTTAATACTCGCTGTATTTTTCGGGCAGTGTTTAACATTATCAGTTAGTACGCTGTGTTCAATTTTAACTGTTGTCTGAGTATTTTCTTACTGATCGACTAGGATAAATTAAATTTTGTGTTTAATCAACAGGGAAAAGACTGGGTGATTCTCTTCCCTTCTTAAGAGTTGGGCGGCAGTTAACAGCGTCTCATCTTGGCTGGGCTGGGTCCGCTGTTTTCTTAGCGGTGTCAGGCGTTAGCTTCTCAGAGTGAAAACGGCTAACGTGGTTTCTCAAGTGGTATTTTCAAAGTGTTTGACTTTTGTGTGACAGACTTTACATACAGCGTGTGTCTTGTCCAGTTCGTGCTCCCCAGCAAGTTCATACAATTTAAATGTGCCCAGAGGTCTGCTTTTAAAGTACTAGGTGCGTTTTTTTTTTTATCACTTGCACCTGCCCATTCTCCCACAATTCAATACGAAGTTGCTATGGTGCTGGTTGCTACCAGGAAGTTATTTTGAATTTTAGAACTGTATTGTCCAGCCGCGGCCGGAAAATCAAAATGGAACGTCTCTACGCTATAATCGATTATATCCTGTTACTGCCCTCGATGCTGAATCGTCCACGTCCGCATCGCAATGCATCTTAGAAATTATTAATTTTGACATCCCTAGCGATTATCATCACAACCCTGTAAATAACTCAAACATTATACAGTATTTAATATAAGAACAAAATGTACAAAAATTTTCACCTGAATTGGTTTGACAACATTCATGTACATTTTTTTCTATTACTGCGTATAAATTGGTTTTAGACTTTGTGGCAAAAGCCTTTCCTTTGCTTGTACTGGAAGGTGCATGTCTTTGCATTTGCGCACTTCATGTTCTTGTATTGTTCCTCCTGTTGGGTAAACAGGATTTACATGGGCAACATATCTGCTTTTATAATGTGCCAAACCTTGAACAACGGCATTCTCCAGCCTGATAAGCCTCTGACACTCTCCCACAGGGCCAGACTGTCTACCCCGGGGTTGGGAAGAAGAAATTGTGCATTTATGGTGGTTGCTCATTGTGCAGGGTCATTAAGGTCCCCGACTGTAATCAATAGCAATGTCAGTAGGTGGGATACAGAAGAGAATGCTAACAAGAGTGTGTGTTCGTGAGGTGTGTGTGTGTGTGTGTGAGTGAAAGAGAGAGAGCTGTGCGCTGGTATCAGTATCTCCAGCAGAGGTGGAGCAGCCTTTCATGCGATGATGGATTTGCTCTCAGATCTGGGCTTTTGAATCCAGACACGGTTTGCAGTGATAAACAGGCATTAGACTAATCTTCATGGGCTTCACGGTGTTGGAAAAGCAGCATCTAACACTGCTATCACCTCATGATGAATGGAGTGTGCAGACATCATCATAGTCTATCTCCACAGCTGACAATGATTTTTGTCATTTTGGGGTCATTTTCTAAGTGCATGTAAATATTCATGAGGCAGTTGTTATTTTAGTTTTCTTCTCATTGTGGCAGGTGGTTGGAACAACTGTTTGGAAGCTTTAAATGCATGAAGGAATTGCTGTAAAATACAAATTACATAGTGAACAACACAAAATCCAAAAGCACAAGTTTACATATTCAAATGTAATGTTTTTTTTCTGACCAAGAGTTCAAAACCCCGAAGGTAAACCCCATAACACCAAAGAATGTATCAAATATGGTGAATTCCGTCGACGGAAACGCCAGAGGGCTTTTTATTTGAAACAGATCCAGTGTTGAGTTTGTATCCACAGCGCAATGCAGTGACTTTAACTCTAGCTTGGGCATGTTCAATCTGGAAAACACTGTGCACTGTTTTGCTGTGGTTTCCAAACTGAATCACAAGTTCCCTGAAAATGGTGTGCAACGATGTGCAACAGGCTTTGAGCCTTTGCTTGTTTGATGCGTGTGCCAAGGGTTGGGCTGAATCCGTCGCCGATTGCTTTTTTTTTGGCCGATTTTTAAGGTGATATTTGTCATTTTATTTTGCTAATATAATGGTCTGCAGAGTGACAGCCTCTGCTCTGCACCGTGCTCTCATCCAGCGGCGCAGTTCACACCCACTCAGCTGACCATTAGTGCTCTGAGCTGGGTGACGGACGAGAGGAAAACAGCCTGCAGAGTCAGACTCTTTACACTTTTCACACGGTGAATTAAGGATTTATTTTGACCAAACCAGAGCTGGTGATTGTTGGGACAGTGGACACACTAACAAAGACGGTTTTGGCGAGTTTTATGTGTTTTTCTGTCGAATTTGAATTAAGTCTGTTTTCCGAGGAGTTAATGAGCCAATTAAGGTGCTCTTAGTTCAGTAAAAGAGAGAAACTTGAATTCAGAAGGTGTATCGGTTGTATTTCTCCATTTAAAATGGAAAATAAGTGTGAGAACATGTAATTTCTAGACACGTTGTAGTTTATTTTGTCTATTGGACGTAGTGAACATACGCAGAATGCATAACATAGTGAATTCGCCACTTGTGCACATCTCCCAGCTGACAACAAATTATCAACAATTAAATTTGTTTGCCATTAATTTTGTCATTGATTTTGTCAACTACATTGACTTGTTGCACCAATATTAGATAAAACCCACTTTTTTGATGTTTGGCAATCAATCACTGGGACAAGGTTCTGTGAATTAAATACTGGACACATCCAGACACTTGATACAATGCTGCCATAAAGCAGTCCTGTTCACTGATATGCAACATAACCCACAATGGAGTAGTTGCAACAGCACATATGATACTGCAGAATGTCTGACTGTTGACATAGTATCATTGTGTCACTCAACCGTGTATGAATTCAAAACAATGCAGATTTTATGATGCATTTGTGAGTTATGTATGTTTTTCTTGCCATGTGTTGCTTCATACAAGTCATATTCTGCATCACTCATTTTTGCAAATTTCATTTAACAACACAAGCTTCAGTCCTGTGTGGATTTTCCAGGATTCGCCTTTTTAATTTTTAAATAGTCACACAACAAAAACATCAAGCACAATAACGTACTTCAGTCGAGAATCGATGCACCTGAGCGGGAGCAGTGTTACCATGGTGATACTACCTGTCTTTTGGCTGGAGTGTGAGAAATCTCTCAGTAATTCACCTCACCTTAGAAATCTACCTAAGAGGTTTATCACAGCACTTAAGCACATCTAAGAAGAAAAACTTCATAAATCCAGGTGGTGGAATTCACCCGGCATGCTAAGCTCCATCCTGTGTCATAACAGGGCTCATTCACATGGAGCCCTCAGCCTGAGCCACACTGAAAGCACTGGCCCCGGCAGTGACTGCACGCCACCGTGACATGACACAACTAAACGCTCCCTTTAGTATGCTGCTGTCACAGCAGGCGCAGTCATGCTCTCATGTCACTAATCCACTTGCAGTGCTCCATGTCTGTCTGACTGTTCTCGTATAGACTTATGCAAGGTCACGTCCAGGTCCTGGTCAAGCTGTGCGTGTGAACTCGGAGGAGGGTTTCCTTTAGTCTGCTTGAGGAGTTGGTATTTTTTAATCTCCCATTAAATGAGGAAATTATACCTCATGGTTTTTGCAAGTGTGTCAGAGTGACACCCTGGCAGTCTATCAGCATGTTACAAAAGAACAATTGACCTGGTGAAGGGAATTAACATGTGACAAGCATGCTCCCTCGCACACTGTGGCAACTTAAAGTAGTGCATCATGCAGCCTGTCAGCAGATCTGAGCTGTCCTGAATCCATCCACAGTGATGAAGCCATGAGCCGGGGAGATGACGCATCACAGCCCCGGACCAAAGGTCACATCAGTCATGTTGTGTCATCTTCAGACGTAAACATGGGGGTTCCGAATCTGAGCGCTTTAGGATATTATCTGGTGGAATTAAAGGGATAGTTCACCCAAAAATGAAATGCTGATTGAAGGTTGAGTTTAGTTTTTTGGTCCAACAAGCGGTTCACTTGCATGTGCACACTGTCCCACCACATTAGGGCTGCCTGATTTGGTAAAAAAGTCATATTGCGATTATTTTGACTGAAATTGTGATTGCCATACGATTAGTGGAAATGATCTATTTTGCTTTACAATTTTCACGTTGACTGAAAAAAAACCCCAAAAAACTATTAAAATTGTGATGCAGTGATATTTATTGAGGTTTGTACCAAACAAACGTGTTCTTTGATTTGGAGAACAAGATTTTTAGGCCAGGTCATCTCTGCAGCACTACAGTCCCACACTATAATGCTATTTTTTCACATTTTTCCTTTTTTCAAAAAATTGTGATTTGGTTCTGGTTCTTCAAGTTGGATGTTGCACTTGGCCAAATTATGATTTTATTGCAATTGTTATTAATTGTGCAGCCCTACACCCCACATACCCAGTTCAGACAGCGTGCATGCACATGGCTCTACGTTAAGGATCTACAGTGATGATTCAGACTAAAAACATGGTGTGAATGACAGCTTGGCATGTTGGGGCTTTAGGAGACCTGGATTACACCAGGTGAGCAGTGTGGAGGCATTTTATGTTTTTTCTGTTGTTTTTATAGACCATTCACTTAAAGTAAAAAAATTTTGCCACAGCCAACTGCTGAAGGTACATCCGTCATATGCTGCCATCTCTGCCAGTATTTCACCCAGAAGTATGAATCCAGTGTTCTCGCTGACGTTCCAAATGTTGCAGCAAACCTCAGCCCAGCACAACTGATTTCCCCTTTAGAGCGCAGCGCACATTTTGCATCTTCACTGTTAAATCTTTTGAAGTTATTTCCACACAAAGCTGGTGGCGGATGTCATGTTGTGTTAGTCTAATTCAGATGGTGGAGCCACAAGTTACTGTACTAACTGGATTAACAGGCAGAAGCGTTTGAATTCATGGCCCTTTGTGCTCATTAATTAATTAAAGCACTTGGTGTGCTGGACCGGTAACACACAAGAGCAACAAAACACACCACACCTCAGCATGGAAATGAATAATTATAAAATTAAGAATATTAAGAATAATACAGCATACGCTATGACTTTATTTGTCAAACCATATGCTTTCAAATGCCAATGAAATTTATTAGTTTATGGCAGTTTTACAGACATATGTTTTCCCTCTTTGCCTCAGGATTTCGAGGGTTTTGCATCCCAATCTTTAACTCTGAGGGAGCATAAAACCCAATACCCCCAGTCGATGGTGCCTGTGGATGTAAACAGGAAATATTCAGCCACTCACTGACCATTTGCAAGTCGGTTCATGCTGGGCAAAACAGTTTATTGTTTTGTAAAACCTCTTGCGTTTGTCACCATCTAATGTGAAAAAAGAAGTTTACAGAGGCCCGCACTCCTTCAGAACCTAAGTCATTTTTTTCAGTATTTACTTATTATTTATTATTTATATTTAGACACATTTTGACATCTTGAAAGGATTACATTTTTTCGTTCCAGCTCTAAATGTCAGTTGTACCCCCTTTCGTGTATGCACACAGAACATGGATACACATTTAAAATAAAATAGAAGAAACCAAAATAAAAGAATAATAAAATAAAATTTAAATTTAAACCCCCCCCCAATCGCAGCAGCAAAACTGAGAGGCAGCTGATCAGTTACCCGTTGGCTTGGTTATTTCCAAGCCAAATTTACAGAACTGTTGATATAGGCCCAGCTACAACCTGCACTCGAGAATAAACACAAATACAGTCACTCACTTGTCACTCACTTGTGTTCTCAACTGGTGCGGTGCCTGTGCTCCTATCTTTGTGATTCCATCGTGATGCTGATCTAGCTTGCAGTTATGAAAAGCTAATACCTTTTGAAACTTTTTGTAAGCAACAAAGCCACTGACAATGTTATTCTCACAGTCTGTAGGTGTTCAAAGCTTCTCCTTAACATCCAGCTTGGCCTTCGATGATGTTTTGTCCACAATTTGGTGTGCTCCGCTGGCTATTTTTGACTTTATTTAGCCATCAGCTAGCCTACATCACAGACAGATCAGACAGTGACATCCCATTATTTGGCAGGATCTGGGGCCAGAGGCTGTGTCATCGATTTTCACAATAAAAGCCTTGATATTACTAATAGAGAATAAATGTTAATAATGCTGCACAATCATTTTCATTTCTGATTTTTCATGAAAAAAAACTTATTGTACTTAATGTGTTATATTGTTGTTCTCACCTGCTAGCTGCCCGCAATTACTGAGTATTTACCCGTGCTTGATTACCTGTGATTTTATATAAATATATTTTTTATCTGTTACACAGCATTTCTTTGCTCACCCACTGGGTACCTGTGGATGCTGGCTGGTCCAGGAATCTACTTAACAACTGGTCAAGCCATGACCAGAGCTGACATTTGGGAAACCTGCTGCTGATCAGTGCTTTCCATCTGATGGCTGAGAACTTCCATTCCTGCATCCTGGTCAGGTGTGACGTCCATGTCCTGTGCCACCATGACCACTTGCAGAGCATACAGAAAACCTTAGCAGAGAGAAATGACATAGATTTTGCTGCGGGGATTACAGACATCAGGACCTGACACCAGAGAAAAAAGCTCGTGCTGACGCTCGCCTTTCACGCATCTTTACATAATTAGTGCAGAGCCACTTTCAATGGGCAGAAAGCTCTCTGCAGATGAACTGAGCCTGAGGGCTTGAATGCCACCTCCAACGAACTCCCTACATCAGCAAGTGACTGAATCATCTGCCTTTTTTTTTATAAATCTCTCTCACTGTCCCACTCTTTCGCCTACAGTGTTATCCAGAGAGTCTGTCTTACTTTCATTCACTCTCTCTTAATTTCCTTACTTACTGAATCAGCAAACTTTATCCACCTGAAAGACCTTTTCCTCTTTCCCTCCCTGTGCTGTCTAAACGCAGACTTCTCCCATGCTGCGTTCCAATTACTCTGTGCTGTCATAAAGCCGGACTGCACCTCCTTATCGCTGGGCCAGGAGAGGGAGAGTGGTCTTCAGCTGGGCTTATCAAAATGCTAATGCGTTTGAAAGGAAACATTAGTCTTCCTGAGCAATGGAGGCTGGAAAAAAGTGCATTATTAAACATCCGCCTGTTTCATCATGTAAAAGCGGCACTATCTCTCCTCAGGATTGCCAGATGTTCAGGTGCAGCTTTCAGTGCATTCTTCATTCCCATGCAGCCGCTGGTGTTGGAGATGAGGGGTGTTGGAGCCCAGTGAAAATTGCACAGCACCTTCAATCATTCTAAGTGAGAGCTTTAAAGGTAAAAGAAAGGAAAACGCTCACCGGGAACAGGGGATGGAAACACGATGAGCGGATGTGTTTTTGGACATGATGTGCCTGGGGATAAGGGATGTGGTTGCTGACAGCTAGGAGGTGCTCTTTGATAAAACTGACTTGATATGTATGCTGGTCATGTTTTATCAAGTACCATGTTTTCATCTAGACACGAGGTCTGCAGTGGTGGCGTTTACCCTGACTGAGCATGAGGATCTGACAAGCATTAGTGAAGGACAGCATGTCATGTCCATGATTCAGTGTGTTGGAAATATACTGTGTATCAAGTAGGGCTCAGTGATTTTGAAGTGATAGCCAATAGCGATTATTTTGACTGATATTGCAATTGCGATATTAGTTGCAATTTCAGGCAGAATAATCATTTTTACATCATTATTCTCATTTTCACTGAAAAAGATATTAAAACGATTATATAATAATATTCGCAGGGATCTGTAACAAAGAAGTGTTCTTAAAGAATAACTTTGGTATTTTTCAACCTGGGCCCTATTTCCCCATTTGTATGTGTGTGTTTGATTGATAGGTACAACTTGTTTTAAAACTGGTTCAGTATTGAGGGAGGGGGATGCAACTAGCAGCTGCGAAACGAGTTATAACAGTAGATATTAGGGCAAATATGTCCCGTAAAAGTTGTGCATTAGAAGTGTTTTTTTTTCACCACAGACCGGATCAGATCACCAGTGTAATCTCTGTCAACAGCATGCTTCACTTACTGCTTGCTGTGTGTGTGACGACATCTCGCGGGATCTTTGTTCGTTGCTGGAAGAAAACTGAGGAGTCATGCTGAGAGCCGGTCAGAGCGGAGTTAGCTGTCCTGGAGTTCAGTTGAAGGTTTTACTGCAACTATTGAAAACAATGGTTCGTCTTTGTGCTTTGCTTAATTGCAAGAACAGGATGTCGCACAACACCCCGTATAGCTTTCATAGGCTGCCTTTGTCGGATGGCGAAATGCTGAAGTTGTGGCTAATTGTGCTACACTTGGATGCTAACACTCCTGTCCAGACACTGCGCCTCGCAGACCATCGGGTCTGCAGTGCACACTTTTCCCAAGATGACCACTGCCAGCCCAAGAAGAGAAGACATCCAATCCCGAAACACTTCACCAAACACACCTCAAGAAAACAGCTGTCCCACTCACTGCAACAAGACATTCTTCAACAAACAAAGATCCTGCGAGATGTCGTCACAGAGTGAACGGTAAGAGAGACACTTTGCATGCTGTTGACAGAGATTACACTGGAAATCTGAGCCGGACTGTGGCCAAAAAAAGCACTTTTAATGCACAAACTTTTACGGGACGTATTTGCCCTCATATCTACCGTTATAACTCGTTTTGTGGCTGCCGGCTGCATCCGCCTCCCTCAATACTGAACCAACTTTAAAACGAGTTGTACCTATCAATCATACACACACATACACATGGGGAAATAGGGCCCAGGTTGAAAAATATCGAAGTTATCCTTTAAGTCTATAGAATATGATGTGTGGGGCAGAGGAGTCATTTCAGAGAGCTGATTGACCCGAAGCAGCAGTTTGACATATGTCTGATGTAACATATGTATTATATGATTTGTAAACAGTTCCAGCTGTTCATGGTGCGCATTTGGTTTATTCATATTCTTTGACTAGAGGGGGAGTTTCCTGGTTGGAAGCTTAAACAGACCTTTTACATAGACTGTTGAACACCATACTTATACTGAAGCTCAATGTCTAGTCCTCTCCATGTGTTGTCTTTGAAATTGTTGTTCTTTTCCCTTTGTGATAAGTGAGTTTTATATGACAAGACATGTTGAAAGTTTGAATGTGTCCTTGTCAACAACATTCATTGCCAGATGTGTACATGTCAGAAGTGAAACCTCAGAAGAATGGACCTTGGTCCAATAAAAAGCCACAACATCGAGCAGCGAAATTCCGTTGTTGGTGTGAAAGAAACGTGCCTTCAGACTCCCAACTTAAGTCATAATTGTGTAAATGTAGATTGAGACTAGTGTTATTACATGTCATTGGTCAATGAGTTTTAGAAATGAGCATTAGAAATTGCAGCCCAGAAAAGCCAAAGATTACCCGCAATTATCTCTAAGTCAAATCCGCACCCGCCCAGAACCATGCACCCGTGATCAAACACAGTCACTCATTTGTGTTCTCAACTGGCATAGCGCCTGTGCTTCTGTAGTTATCGATGTTTCCATAGTGACGATGAGCCTCGTTTGCAGCTATCAAAAGCTAATACTTTATGAAACTTTTTTTCAAGCAGCAAAGCCACTGACAGCATTATTCTCAGTGTTTGAGCTCACCAAAATCCTCCAAAATGTTCGATTTGGCCTTTGACAACGTGTTATCCTCCACTGGATATTTTTGCCATTTTGTCATCAGTTTTAGCTGTCAGCTAGCCTTCATCACTGTCAAACTGTGATGTCCCATTGTTTGGCAGCAGGAGGGGTCAACAGTTGTGTTGCCGACTTTCACAATTAAAGCCAGCTGACTGACTAGACTTGCTATTACTGTATTAGCGGATATAAATGTTAAAAATACTGTGGAATCATTTTCATTTCTGATTCCTCCTAGGAAAAAAGCATATTATTCTATTTGTATGTGTTATATTATTATTCTCATCTGCTGCCTGCCAGCAATTATTTTATTTTTATCCATGCCTGCACCCGTGAATTTATATAAATATTCCTGTTACACAACATTTTTGCGTGTCACCTGACCCAGTGCAGGACTCTATTATGTCATTGGTGGTGCAGATTTTCCTGAATATTGATACCTGCTCCTATTCACACATGACCCCATGTAGGAAATGTTCCTGAACGCTTCAGAGATCCACTGCGTGTGTGAAAGAGGCATTTAACAGCATGGCTCGAACTCCTGGTACACCGGCCAGTAGGTGTTGTTCTGTTTTTTTTGGCTGAAAAGTGCTTTATTTCCAACACACTCTAATGTCATTCTGAATTAACTATCGAGGGTGACTTGCAAATCTGTGTGCATATGTTTTCTCCAAACACACACACACACACACACACACACACACACACACACACACACACACACACACACACACACATACACACACACAAATTAAGCTGGGCATCCAGTAAGAGGGTTTTACATGCCGTTTGATGTTGCATCCTAGCTGGTCCTTGGTTAGGAGTTGGCTCTGTCCAGATGGAGTCTGGCAGCACAACATGCACTGAACACATTAGATAACTTGGACATCTCCCTGAACTGGCTCTGAGTGTGTGTGTGTGGAGTGAGGAGAGAAAGGGGAGAGGAACAGCAGCATGCAAAATGCTACTGCACATCAAAGGGCTCTGCTGTGATACAAACAGAAGCTCAGTGTCTCTGCCAGCAGAGACCACTGATAATACGTGGCTGTGTGTGTGTGTGCATGCATGCATATGTGTGTGTTTGTGTTTGAGTGCCTGATCTTCCTAAGACTCTTACTCAGCTAGCCTGAAGGCTGACACCTTGAAATCCACCCAGTAAATTACTGAGCCTTCTTCAAGCAGACATCCATTTAGTTCTGGGCTCTGCTTCATCCGTGTGATACAACCAGACTTTATACATGACCATGCATGCTTAAACACACAGGCATTCTCAAGACATCTGTACATATTGTGTCTAAGTATCACGCTTCTCTTCTGAGGCTAGGAAATCCTGACTTCTGCTTGGTAAAGTCAACAAATCCACAAATATCCAGTGTGGATTTCAGTAGTTATTAGAAAAGCTCTCAGTTCTTGACAAGTCCAATCTGCCAGCTTCCCTCTGTGTTGCCCAGGAGATTAACATGTTTTCATTGCTTGACACTTCACATATAACTTTAACTATTAGATGTGACTGGACACAAATGGATTTTTCTTATTCACAAAGTTTCTCAATTTACTGACAAGTTACTCAAATATCTTTTAGACTCGTTGAGTTAGGCCATATCCATCTGTTTTTAGGACCTGTGAAGATGACTAGATTGAATCAGATCACTGGCAAATCTAACCGAATGTAATGCTTCTAAATAAGTTTGAAAAAGTATCTGAAGTAACAGTGGATAGCTTTCTCTGTCAGTTTATCAGAGGAAAGATTTGATTTTATTTGATCAGAATCATGTTTATTCTGTTTAATTTGTGTAATTTGGATTCAAGTAGGGATGCACTGATTGACTGGCTGGACACCGGAACCGGACGGTTTTCAGCATGACCAGCCCTGACCAGTGACCGAGTGGGTAGCGTCGCATATCCAGTTGTGTACCGGTCACATTCACGTGTATGTTCTGCACGATGACAATTCGCTCAGTGATACAGACTGTCACTGGTCACGTCAAGACACACACTTGCATGAAGTCGGCACGATAGATTCCAAGAATAGGATAAAGAGACGACAGACGGTGTAAAAAGAGACAGAGCAGCTAACAGTGTCGTTGAACAACAATAAACTTTCTAGCACTTCATGCTAATGTTAGCCAGCTGCAGACTGCTGTTCACACAGTGACAATTAAAATCTCACTTCCAGTTCTGGCTGGCGAATAAAAACCCTGCATTGATGCGTCTCCTCAAACATTTTCTCTTTCTTGTTTAAAGCTACAGTGCGTAACTTCTACATGTCCGTAAATGTCCGTTTCACCCAAGCCACTACTAGAGGAGATGACACAATGCTGATTAAGCCGATCGGCTCCTCTAACATCTCGCGGTATTTTTCAATATATATCATTTTTGCTTTGCTTGTCAACCGGCGACATTCCCGTGCTGGCGCACAGGAAATGACGCGTTTTACCTCACAACAAGAAGGGAGGGGGAGGAAGAGCGGAGAGTCTCATAGCAAGAGGCAGAGCGCAGGTAGAAAGAGAAAGCAACTTGGCGGAGAACCCAAAGAAGCGGCCGAGACACGGTTCAGAAGTGGATCCTACCACAAAGAAAAATTCGGCTGAAGGACTATTAGCAAAGAAGGAAAGTGACCGAAGGAAAACAAATGACTTCTGCTGACTACCACTGGGTCTTTTCATCCACTAACCTGTCAGCTACAAATTAGCAGGCACCTTGTCTCCCGTTTGTAATAGGCTATTTGCGTTTCTGTGGCAGAAAAAAACATACAATAATTACCCCTTCCAAAGAGTCCATCTTTTTTTTCACTGGCTGTCGTTCTTCATAAAGAATAAAAATGTTGTGGAATCGCGAATCACGGTGGCGGAGGGATAGCGGTGGGGAGTGGGGGGTATAGTGGGGGGGCAGGGTACACCTGGGCATACGTCATATGGAAGTGCCGGCTTTATTGTTGTAATAACGCAGAATTCCGCTAGGGGGCGACAGAAGTTGTGCACTATAGCTTTAACTGCTGCATCTGTTTTACTACAGCAAACTGTTGCACCGCGTCAGCGTCTGGTTTGTTTACATCTGCTTCCACATGAGATCACGTGAAATCACGTCCAGCGAAATCCTGAGAGATCTTGCAAGATTGTGCTCCCTCTAGTAAATAATCTTAATATACTAATATAATAAGGCCTGTCTCTAACCTGGAACAAATTTAATAGTCAGTGTTTTGTAATTGTGAATTTTTACAAGAAGAGTTGCAAAGATGTTTGTGACTGCTGTTAATTGTAGTTGACTGAAAATTGGAATCGGCCAAAATCGGAATCGGCAGGTCAGACCCATAGGAAATCGGAATCGGCCAAGAAAATTGAAACTGGTGCATCTCTAGATTTAAGCCTGACTTGAGTCAGACTTTATAGGCAAGGTTGTCATGAGTCGGGAAAGTACTGGGGTCCACTAATTGGAAAATTGCTGGTTTGTTCCCTGGCTCCATTGTGTCCGCATGTCGAAGTGTATTTGGGCAATATACTGAATGTTTAGATTCTGAGGAGCAGAGGCACCTTGCATGGCAGCCTCCACCAATAGTGTGTGAATTTGTGTGTACATGGGTAAAGGTGATGTGTTGTAAAGCGCTATATAAATGTGGTCCATTTACTTGAAAGTGCTTGGATTAAACAAAAACATATACTTGAAAGTGTTTGGCTTTACTGAGCGATAAAGAAGTCTGTGAAAATTGTAATATCTGAGTTTGAGCCTTGTGAACCCTCAAAATTCACCTATAATACAATTTTTCTACATCTGTACTGCTAGGAAACTCACTTCTTGTGTCTTAATGCATATATGTTGCTGGTCAGCAAGGTAGCCTGCGTTTTTTAGCTGCCAGCCCCCCTCTAGCCCACTGTGGTGCAAGCTATTAACTTTTGAAATAAATTGGGTTCTCACTGTGAAAATAATGCAATCCTGTACGTCCTGTATTGTGGGTATCCTGTACACGGTGGTCTGTACTCTCCTGTCAGCTTTCTCAGGGATGTAAACAGCGTGCCATCCTGTTCCTGCTCACTGTGAACCTGATGTGTATGTTGATATTATTAAGGTATTATCATGCTTGGGGAGTAACGGATTACATTTAATGGGATTACATAATCTGGATCCAATAAAGGTGACTGTATTTCATTACAGATTAAAAAAGAAGTAATCAGATTACAGATACATTTTGTAAAAATGATTATTATTAGCAGGATTACAATTTTAAAATAAAGAATGATATCCTACCATGCACAGTGCACACACAGTTGCCAATTCATCATCATGGACTCTAGTGAAAAAAAAAAGTGACACTGGGTGGAAATTTCAACATTTTTTGTCTTTAAATCAATCAATTCATCAATCAGTTGTGCACAATAAAGGAAAGAACAGCTGGGCAACTGATAGACCCAACAATGGACATTAAACACACGATTAAGCTATTACTGATCAACTACTAAATTAATCTGCATCTTTTTTGAGAATCGAGTGATCATTTAAAGTAATTTTTCAATTAAAAAAATCAAAATTCTCTGATTTCAGCTTCTTAAATTAGAATATTTTCTGGTTCCAAACAACTAATTGATTAATGGAGAAAATGATTGACAAATTAATCGATAATAAAAACAATTGTTACAGGAAAGACTTGAAAAATTGGACCTGTTATTTACCTAACAAGATTGTGACAGGATTATTTTATTGATTGATCCTTTTTTGTCATTTAAAAAAATAGTAAAACTCTCTGATTTTAGCTTCTTATATTTGAATATTGTCTTGTTTCTTTACTCCTCTCCAACAGTCATTGATAGGATATCATCTTGGACTTTGATCAATATTTTTCACCATTTTATGGAGCACCTATTGATTAATTGAGAAAGTAATTGGTAAAAACACTATATTTGGCTGAAATTTCCAAAAGTAACAGAAACTAATTAAGTTACGTTACTTAAATATTGTGATACTTGGATTACGTTACTGACTACATTCTTGCACAGGCAATTTGTAACTATATCGGAATCCATTTTTAAATGAACCCTCCCAACCCTGGATATTATTAATGCATTATAAACTCTTCTTTTAGTTCTGTGGAATTGCTTCCATCGCTGACCTCTGTCTTTAATTCAGCATATGCAGTGTGCTTCTGGCTTTTATGGGAACTGATAGCTGAGCAGAAAGACTGTTTCCAGGCAGTAAAAGAATGGTGCCCACCTAATGTGTCTCCTAAACGGGTGACAAACGGTGCTCAAGCATCCAAGTGTTCAGTTGTGATTGTGTTCTCTTGGGTAATCCTCAAGATGGTGCATCATCCTCCTCCTGGTGCTGACTGACATACACATATATGGTACATGCACGAAAATGTCAGATACACATGCGCACAAGAGTGCACGCAGGCACACACTGCCTCATTTATCTCCTGTGAGACCAATTACCCATCGACTCAATAACTGGAACTGCCACAGCTGTCAGTGCCAGCCATATTGCCACGGAAGGATGGCTACAGCGCCGTACACACACACAGACACCGACACACACTCACACTCATTCTTCTATCTGTTTGAGGACAGATTTATTTTCAACCATCCTTACATAGAGAAATGATCCTGGCATGAAGCAGGATGTGTTCTGGTTAGAATTCTGTGTCAAGTTGAGATTGAGATTGACTGACTAGATAATCCGGCTCTGAACCATCCCTCCACCTGGATCAAAAGCAGGTTCAGAATGGGGTAAAATAAAGCCTCTGGAATAGGTTATCTGAATACAGATCTGATCACAGGCCTTTGTGTTTGCAGATTAGGAAGGTGGAGCTGACGGACTTGTAACAAACATGGAGGATTTCCAGTCGTGGAAGGCCATGCCGTGACATGCAATTTTTCTTTTACATATGAGAAAACTTGAAACAACTCGAAAGGCTGTACCAGTAAATGACTCTGATTGCCTTTTATGTGTGTGAAGAGTCAGCAGGAAGTCAGCTGGCTCACTCAAATTGGTCAAAGATGCAAATTTGTGTGTCAAAGTTCACCAAAGTTGGATTTTGCTTCCAAGAAATGTACTGATTGCAGCAATTTCTTTGAAATGAACTGGCATGAAATTGTTTTCATAAATGCTGGTTAGGGTTAGAGTTGCGTGAGTGAAACATATTGCTGGTGTAGGCAGCTGCACTGATCAGCATTTAAGGGTGTTCTGTTCTCTTCTGTTCATCACATCAGCGTGAGACGGACAGCTGAAAAATGTGTCTGCAACCCGTCTGCTGGTTACGGGTCTAAAGGCTGGGGTATGTGTAAAAACTAACTAGTTTGTTTTTTTCTGACATCTTCATCAGCCTAGAGACAAGATACTTCAAAAATATATATAACAGTGCACACTTTTAGACAGTCTCTCTTTGAAGACATTCATGTGTTGCAGTTTTTGCAAACGATACTTGGGAGCTGATTGTGTGTGTGACTATACTTGAGAGTTGCAGTTCAGTATTACGACTTTTTTGTGGTCTGTTTGCTTTTTTAACACTAGAATATGGGAAGAAGTTGAATCATAAACTTGTGGAGACTGTGTGTAAGGCTGCACGATATGGTAAATATGGAGCCTATCCCAGCTGACATTGGGCGATTGGTGGGGTACGCCCTGGACAAGTCACCAGTTCATCGCAGGGCTGGACACATAGAGACAGACAACCACTCACTCTCACATTCACACCTACGGGCAATTTAGAGTCACAATTAACCTATCACACTGCATGTCTTTAGACTGTGGGAGGAGAGACCTGGAGAGAACCCACGCAGACATGGGGAGAACATGCAAACTCCGCACAGAAAGGCACTGCCCCAGCCAGCTGGGGGACTCGAACTCAGGACCTTCTTGCTGTGAGGCAGCAGTTCTAACCACTGCACCACCGTACCACCCTGATTGAGTTCTGGTTCTGCAATTTGGATGTTGCACTTGGCCATATTGCGAATTTTGATCATTTTAATTGTGCAGCCCTAATCACACGCCATATTTCTGAAAACAATGCACATCACTTGTCAGTCTTTCTGAATTTTATTTCAGAAGCATTAGTGCTATACTACTGCTTACAGAAATGGTAAATCAAATCTCAATAGAATGAATAAAAGCTAAGATTCAAGTTACAACTTGATGGCCTGGGGCAGTTTGCCCTCGCTTCATAGGGCCACTTTGTCACTCGCTCTGCTACGGTTGTGCAATATGTTAGAATACTTTTTTGGCAGAAAAAAACCCAACTGTACACCTTCTGAATTCAAGTTTCTCTCTTTTACTGAATTACGACGAGGAGCTTCATTCATACTCAACAGAAATGGTGTAAAACTCTCTTTGTTAGTCAGTCCACTGTTCCAACAATCACTAACAAATCAAATAAATCCTTAATTTACTGTGTGAAAAGAGTTTAAAGAGTCTCTCATTTCTCACCCAGCTCAGTGCACTCAAGGACAAAAATTTTGAAGCTCTGTCCAATATGACAAAACTGATACAGTATAACAGAAGTTAGTCTGAACCTTAATCAGACATTTGCTTTGGCTGATGTCATCTACAGCCTTGACCTTCAACTTCAAAGTGTACAAATTCATAGTAGATAAACGCATTTGCATAGTATGTGTATGTAATATGTTTCTTTTTTATCGTTGTCCCAAATGACAAGAATTTTATTGCATAGTGAACCAGTGAGCGAAAAGAGTGATTCATTCTATTTTAAGAGAGTCTTCCTGATTATGCAACTGTTCTGTTTGATAATGTGTAGAAAACACCCCATAAAATTGCTCAAGATTGCTTGTTATTCCGGTTGACACTGCTGACTGCCAGTTTTGAGACAGAATGCACCAAAGCATAACAATCAACTAGATGTCATCATTTTTGTGATATTTTTATATCAACACTTAGCAGTCTTTTTGTAGCTTTTTGCATTTCACCATGATGTCTGAACAGTTATCCAGTATAACATTTTGTTACTATAATGTCTAATAATTCTTAAACTTTGTAATACCCACAATACATATTTTTACTTCATAACAGGATTTGAGCTTAAAAATTGTATGTCATGTGTGCATCATTGGGATAGTTACACTTGCTACAGACATTCAAGGTTTGCAGTGCTTCTGAAGGCATTGGTCTTCCTCTGACTTTTCCTTGAACACAATCAGCACGTTGATAAGTCTTGACATCAGCTTGATGGAATGGCGCCAAACTGTACAGACATTCAGTGTATCCCAGCCACCATGATATTGATATTTTAGGTTTTTACTGAATTTCTCAACAAATCGGATGTAGTGCCATGCATTTTGCATCAATGGTGCCAAGAGGATGATATCTTCTCATTAGAGAACTATACATGACATACCAATGTGCTACTGTCATCGCCTGTGTGAGCTGCGTTTCCCTGTTGTTGCAGCTGATTGACTTGTAGACGGGTGCTCATCTTACTGTTGTCATATTGTCAATTTTAATTCCTCTCTCTCTGTCTGATTGAAAAGTATCAGAATTTTTGTCTGAGCTTTTTTCCAACTGACTATTTGGCCCGGGGGTTTCATACCTATAATTTTAGTTTGGTACAGACTGAAAAGTCCAATGACCTGGTAGCTTGGTGGAACGTTTGCCTGAACTTACTGAGGCTGTGAGTCCTCTGCAGTGGCTGTGGGGCTCGACTTCCACCTGTGGCCCTTTGCTGCACGTTCCCCCGCTCTTGCTCCCCCTTTCCTGCCATATCTACAGCTGTTCTGTCAAATAAAGGAAGTAAAAAAAAGTCTGAAAGTCCTGCCCAAACAAGGCACAGGAGGTGTGAAAGGGCCCCAAACCTCATGCCACAAGCTGGTCAAGATTTCACTGATCCAGTGCAACATCTCAACATCCCTTGGATGGATTGTGATGATTTTGTACAGACATTCACCGTTTTTGTGTTCCACACCATGAGGTTGACATGTATAATTTATAGACAAAAGTTGCAATGAAATCTGATGCATAAATTTATGAGATAAATTGTAATAAGTCTGATGATTCCTTCACTTTTCATCTAAGGGGCCCTTCAGATGTTGCATCTAAAAACACGTTAAATCACAAGCCGTGCTGCTTTCATCTTTTTACACAAGGTGCTTAGGAAGAAGCACTTTTAAAAAATCTCTTTCTCTCTGGTCTCCTACACACGTGAGTTGAGTCTCATCGAATGTGACACATCACATTTGGAAAAGGGCAGGCACTTTCAAAAATCATAGGTGATTGGATGAACCATCTGTCTATCACGTGTAACACGGGCTGACTTCAAACAGTCAGGTCAAACTTTTGTTGAAGCTGGTTGGGAGAAGAGCAAAAGCATCTTTTTCATGAGGAAAAGCCATCAGTGTCGTTCTTTGCTCTTCTTTCAATGAAGAAATACTCTCCAGTTCTGATATAACTGATGCTATCACAGTATCTACGCTAACCTCTTCAGGAGCTGGCATTGTTTGTTCGAGACAAGTTGCGTCCATGGATGCTTCTTGCTGTCGTCACACCTAAAACCACGCCTGTAACACCGGTCTTCTTCTTCGGTTTTATAGGCCAGCTTCAAGGCCTCAACATTCTAAGCAATTTATTTCTTACCCAGTTCAACACACCTCAACTCAAAATCAGTATAACTTTAGCATATGTCCAAACATATGTGAAACATCAAACATCAAAAAAGTAAATAACATCTGACAATGTATATCAGTGACTGTGATCTGAGCAATGCATGTGTATCAGCAAACAAGTCACATCAGTAACAAGAGGTATCAACCACTGAATTTGACCAACACGTCAGAAATTAAAAAAAAAAGAAATCATGTGTATCATATTTTAACATTAGCAAACAGTATCAGAATTTAGGATCAAATTATTCCATTGTCAGGCTATCTCAGAGGGGGAGAATCAATTGCTTCCATGGGTGCTTCTGGCTGTTGTAACACCTAAAACCACGCCCATAGCTGCCAGTAGTCCCTCCTGGGACGGTGATTGGCTGCACCACTTTTGATGTGGTCACAAATGGATACCTTGAAGCCTAGCAAGATGGATTCTCACGTGATCTTGTGAATCCACCTGCCTCCAAGGTAGTATTTTAGTGGGTTTAGCTGCATTTAAAAATTCTGAATCTGATTTCAGTGTAAAAATCGGTAGTATTGTACGGATTGTGCAGATGCCAAGAATTGCTTGCTTTCGCCATCTAATGGCTCAGAAATCCCAGTGTCTCACAATTTAATTGAACTTTTTGTAGAACTGTTTGTTTGAGTGGTCTACCAGGATTACACTCTACTTCCACATCAAACCAAACAGATTGCACTCTGTTCTCAGTCTAGCAAATGTAGTGGCACTATTTCTCTTAAAATCTCAAAGCATCTGTTGCGCTTACAAATCTGTCCTCACTCTTGCACAAATCTAACTCTGTTCATACAGATCAATTCCTGCAGGCTCTGAAACATTGATTAATATTGCAGACTGAACAGTCTGAACGACTTTGTTAGTTGTTCATCTACTTCCACAAAGTTAGGACTGATCAACAGAGGTACATCACTGGATGATTCTATGAAGCCTCAACTGAGCCCATGTTGCAAACTAATTTGATTGTTTTGGATGTCTTGACTGCTGTATGGTAAAGGCCAAACATGAGCTCGTGACATAATCAGTGTTGTGGCAACCAATTAGCAATCGGTGCTAAATTGGGTGACTAAACCATGAGTCATTTTGGACTGCAGCACTTTGAGCTTTCACTTGTGTGTTGCACAGGCTGTATGTGCAGTGTATCCAGTGGCTTACTTTGACTACTTAGTGCCCTGGACTGCTTCTGTTTATCTTTACCAAGTATGAGCCAGAAGCTTATTATTTCACACAGCTTTTCACTTCACTGTGGAGAGAAGGGTGAGGAAAAGTAGCTTTCTTATCTGTCACCCTGAGCTTAGCTTCCTCCTTCTGTTTTCCCATTCCCATGTCTCTGCACCCAAATCTTTCCATTTGTTTCTCTTCCAAGGAAGTTTTCACGAACAACACATGAGTGTGGTTTTCAGGGATAATTGCTCTCCACATTAGCCTTCTCTAGGGGTCTCAGATGCAGCTTTCATCTTCAGAGAGAAATTAAGTCCATGTTTATATAAACTATAGCCCAATATTCTCGCTCAGAATTATACTATGATAATAAAAGTGAAGTTAATTATTTGTTCGAGATGAGTCACTTTCATGGACGCTTCTTGCTGTTGTCGCACCTAAAACCACACCCGTAACTGCCAGTGGTCCCTCCTAGGACGCTGATTGGGTGCGCATTTGGGGTGGACGCAAACAGATAACTTGATGGATGGATTTGTGTTCCCACATCATTTCTTTCTCCAGAAAGAGGAAGGACATGTAGCATACTGCCAACTCTTGTAGACTCAGTTCAGTGAAATAAATAATTGGAAGTCATGCCCATAATTTGCATAGTTTGGGACTAGGAATAATGTGAATAAGCCAAATAATATTACAAATGCTAGACCTCCTCACGTTGGTGTGAGGCTGGCCTACTCAGTGGAGCCTCATCAGGAAGCAGCATATGTATTGACAAGGCTTGCTAATGGGCATGTGCACATTTGTAGTATGTTCATGAACAAAATAATGCTAATAGCAGCACACTGTAATGTCAGTGTGACACAGAAACACATGGAGCACAGAGAGCTGGGAGTTAAAAAACAAAAGGACAAAAAAAAAACAGTTAATGTGTGTTCGGTCTTCCACACATTCCATCTAAAGAGCTAGGTGTGTGTGTCTGTGTGTGTATGTCTCAGCCTCCACGGCAGACGCTCAGCCATGTGTGGGCTGCCTAATTAATGTGTGTGTGTATGAGTCTGTTTCTGTGTCTTTGTTTGTCTGTGTGCGAGTGTGTGTGTGTGTGTGTGTGTGTGTGTCAAGGACCCCCAGAGAACGCTGTTTTCCTCATTTGTGGTGACAAATAGGCAGCCTGTGGAGAAAGGGCGATGCGACGCGATGCGCTGCTTCGCAGTTGACCCTTGACATCTCATTTGGGCCTGATAGATGGGCGCAGCGGCACGGTGCTGTTTCCATCTGAAGAAATGACCAGGTAGCATACACACACTCTCCCCAACAAACTCCTCCAGCACACAGCAGCTGCCTGGATGTGAGGGCGTTACAGGACAGGTACCTGGTGGAGGAAAAGCATGATGCTGTTATTGTGTGTCTGGATTTTACTGGTCATGGTGAATTGTATGTCAAACAGAATGGTTTGTGTGGTGTGTTCTTCAGTGTCACTTGTAACACTGTGAACAGGAAGTAGCTCATTTTTGGCTGATTTTCAAAAATATAGACTTAAAAGTCTGAGGCAAAGTTTTACACTTGGCATGCTGGGGACATGTCCCCACCACTTTTTGAAATGGCAGATTTTGCCCCATCACTTTTTTGAAGTCTTTGTAAAGGAAAAGGGGAGTTTCCTTCTAAACACATTATACATGTTAGAACATAGTTGCTGAAAATGTGAAAAGACAGAACTATGTAGTACTGAATTCTGAAGACTGGTAAACTGTTGTTCACCATTTGTATTAAGGATTTTTTGGGCGGACCTGAAACATGGCTGAATGATGTGCCACAACCATGGTTGCCCAACACTACGTAACCAACACATGAACAATACCACCTCTCCCTCCCTTCGCCCTCCCTAACAGTCAGTTGCGAACATACCATCAGTGACTCTCTCAGTCCAAATCAGTCCAGCAGTTCACTTCAGCTCACTTCAGTTCCAGCGACCTGACACAGAAGAAAAAAAATACCATCTTGTCACCGTCCTTTGGCTCTGGTGGCTCAAACATGTCTGGACATGTCCAATAAAGCTGCTAGATGGAGTGTCCATGTTTCAGGTTGTTTTCAGGTCGTAGTGGTGGTTGACACTGAGACAGTGGAGTGGACACGCCCCCAGTGTTTAATAGCAGAGAAATCGGCACATTTTTAATGATTTTGACACCAAATTTTGTTTACTTTGTGATTTGTTTTTTAAGAGTTGACCATGTTCCAGTATAATAATATAATATATTTTTTTAGCTTGATAACGATGCATTCTGCAGTATTTTGTGAATACAAACATTGTAGCAATGTGTCCACAGATAATAGTGTGTGTACAATTGATTTAAAGAGAAACAGGTGCTAATAAACAGCTTTACTACTGTAGATGAGAGGAGCAGCTATGTTGGATTTTGAGCTCGGGGTTGTTGAGGTTCCTCTGGGTTGGAAATCTGATTTCAGGGGGCGTTCCAGTTGAAATTTCCATCTGGGAAGTCTAGCGATTTCTGAGTTCCCAGTTCTAATGGAACGCACCATCACAATCGGGGACCACCTAAAAAGTGGGCCAAAAGAGCTTTACAAATTTTTGGACGTAACTTTCTCATTTTTAAGTAGGCATTTCAAATAAAATGTCTAAAAATCTGGACCTCCTCCCATTGCATGCACCTCCCTAAAGTAAAAAATGCAACATTGCCTCATGTGCTGTTCTTTTATTGGTATACCTCACTCATAAGATATCAGACCAACATCACTGATCCAAGTTCTGATCGAAATTCTACAGATTCCTCCCCTATTTTTGTTTGTTTGCTTGTTTTTGGTTCTTAACCATTTTGTCTGTGAGAACACATGGAATTTGGTAGATAGTTGTCACTAAAATCTTGCCTGTTTGTGCTCAGAGCACCCCTGGGGTGCTGCTGTTCTACTGCCTTGCCTTTCCCTCACACCACAGTGGGGAGGAGGTATTCTCTACACTTGGCATCTAATTAGAAAGGATTGCGAAGACCGCATTGGCCAAACTGCAATAAAACCTGTCACTGTAATATAATAAGACTATAATGCTATTCGAAATGGATCTCATGTGTGAACAATGGTCTACAGTAATGATCACTAAATCATCATCCTCCACATTTTTCATCATGATTGTCCAGTTTTCCATCCTGACTGTCACCACATCCCCAGAGGCCTTCTAATTACAGGCAGCTCCACCAGTGGACTGTACTGATGCCACAATGGTATTTATACTCCAAAGCAATGAACTGTTTGTTGGTGACATCAAGAGTCACTTGCAGTCTTCCTGAGACAATAATAGAGTGGAGAGATAAGACAAAGCTTTTGATATTCAAATCAACTGGAACACGAGGGAGAGGGAGTGCCAAACTCATAGAGTGAGAGACATCAACAGAAAGAGAGGAAAAGTGAGATACGAGAATGGGAGGCCAGCACGGAGGTGTCATGTACATGAATATAAATATAGATTGCCTGTAAAAGTTGAAAGTGGAGAGTCAGTCGTTTCTATGGAAAGTGCATCTCTGTAAAAGCTGTGTAGGAAATCCAAATCTCTAAGGGACTGTATAGAACAGATCATTATTTCACTGTGTTTGTTTCACATTTTTGCGTAGCAAAGTGAAGTAGAAGTGAAGTGCAGACTCAATTCTTGTCAGCAAGGTACATTTCTATTCAGCTCGACTCAGCGCACTTTTGGTAACAGGTACTTTTCTCGATTTGGTTTTCCACTGCAGCTGTTATCCCATTTAATGTAGGCAGGATTCTTTAGCTGATTGTCATAGCAACGCCGAGTGAAACTGTTACGTCATCTTCAACACAGCACAAATACACAGGAACAATGGAGGATATACTTTCTGTTTGAGATCCTTTCATTAGCAACCAAACAGAGGAACGTCTGCGCTTTGTCAGTTCACCACAGCGTAGTTTTGCAGGTTGCCATTTTTAGGTTGAATGAATAACAAAAAAAATTGCAATTGCAGTATGCAGTCGATGTGTATATGTTGGTATTGCGCAAGTGAGTTTAATGACTATTCTCCCTAACCAATCAGTGGTCTGCAGTGTTTTCACTCCACCATTTAGTATCAGCTCAGCTTGCAAGGAACCCTAATTGAGGTAATACGAAAAAAGTACCAGGTACTATCCACAACTTTTGACAATGAAAAAACAAAAAAGGCTGACTAGAGCTGAGCCAAGCTGAGCAGTAGAAACACAAATTATGTTTTTAACTTAGTTAAAGTTATGTTTGTTTTTTTTTAAACTTCAGTCTTTGATGTTGCACTGAGAATAGTTGCCTGAGTGAATCATCTCTCTCAGATTGTGAGTTTGTGACTGTCTATGTTTGGAACATATAACAATTTATACTGTGAGACAACAGAAATTAAGCATCTGTGGAAGATTTTGCCAAACTGATTATAACGTGGGAGCTATCTCACACTGAACACTGAAGAGAGATTGGTAGATGTTTCATTATAATCACTTCACAACAGTCAGATGATGTTTGTACAGGTGATCTACAAGCATAGTCTTCTCCCGTGTGGAAATGGCTTTTTGCGCCTGGGCTGACTAGTTACAAAAATTCAGAGGTATCTGACCAAGCACTACAACAGCTTTTGGAGCTTTTGTGCTTGATGTGACAGGATATGATGTAATTTTTGACATGCACCGGGCACACTACAGAGTGCATAAATCCAGCTTTGCGTGCTGCTCACGTTACACCTTCTGTGTAGACACAGTGTTAGCAACACTTTGATGAGCTCAGACATTTGGAACAAGTTTGCAGTAAAAGCAGTGTTCATTCCTTCATGTTGAATTAAATCAGTTGAGGTTGTTATCACAGTGCCTCCTAACTGCCTCATTATGGACTTAGTCCAGAAACTTTCAACCTGGAGGAAACCTTTTGGTAGCCTGAGAGCACATTGGAGGGATCATGTATCCCATCTGGCATGGGGAATGTTTTGGGATCCCCCAGGAAGACCTGGAAGATGTTGCTAGGGAGAAGGACTACATTACTACAATATCCTGCTGCCACCGCAATCCAATCAAATACCATCAGTTAAGAAAAAGCCATAAGGTAAAAGTGAAGAGAGATTTAATGGAGTACACTGAGTTTGCCTGCCTGAGATCTCGACGCAGGGAGTTACACAGCTGAAGACCCCAGACAGCAAAAGCCCAGTTGCCTTTAGTGACACATTGAGATTGTGGAACCATTTGTAGAGCCCTTCTGGAGGATCTCAAACAGCGATCAGGCTCATAGAGAGTGAACAGATCCTATACAGGTAGGAACCTAACAATTCAAGGCTTTTAAAACAAATGCTAAAATATTAAAATCAATTCTAAAACTCACAGATAACCAGTGAAGGGCTGGAATGGTTGATGTGATCTCTTAGTCTTAGTTAAAGGCCTGGAAGCAGCATATTGTATCATCGGTTGTTTCATCTGCTGATGCTTGAATAAAGTGCATTGCAGAAGTCAAAAGTCTGGAGGAGATAAAAACATGGATAACATTTTCTAAATCTGCGGAGGAGAGGGTTGACCTCATCTTTGTTAAGTGTCTCTGTAGAATTAAGCAGGACTGCATGATTTTAGTCACCTGAGCATCAAAAGACAACTCTTAAGTCAAAAATAACACCTTGGTTGTGGGCCACTTTTTTAATATTATTAGATAAAGCACCCAGAGTAGAGGAGAGATTGTTAATGCTGCTAGTGTTGGGGCAAGAGGGGCTGAATTATAATTATATCTGATTTGGAGTGATTCAACTGCAAGGATATTTTGGACATACAAATCTTAATTTCAGCAAGGCAGGACGTAATATAGGACACATCAGTGGTACCAGGCTTTAAGGGTAAATACAGTTGTATATCATCTGTGTTGCAAAAGAAATCAATATTGTGTTGATGGATGGGATGGATGGATGGATGGGTGGATTAGGACAGGGGTTTTCAATGTTTGAGACTGTGGGCCTTCCCACAGATAAACCTAATGATTATCCCCGCCAGGTGTAAGAAATGTAATGAAATCGGCTCTGTGATGTGAGTGAGTGAGTGAGTGAGTGCGTGTGTGAGTGATCACTGGACCTACAGCTTGTCCGTAGCTAATACTGGATGATTTTTTGTGCACATTCATGACTGTATTCTGAAGGATGTCTGCGATTCTGAAGTTTTGAAAAAACAAAAAAACAAAACAGAACCTTTTTTGATGACTTTTATACCTTTATATATTTATGAGACTTGGCTTAACCAAGGTTGCCTTGACAAGGATATCATTTTATCTGGAATGTACTTAATGCTAGCAACACTTTACAACTTGTCTGTGGATGTCTGCTACAGTTGTGGTCAATGTGGGGATGTTTGATAGACTTGAACCCACCTAAGCATTCTCTGGTTCAAAGTAAGGTGAGGACCTAAGGATCAAAAATTAAAGATGAAAGTAAGTGCTCTAAGCTTACACGTATTGAGCATCCTCCTGTCCAGTGTAATCGGTAACACGGGTGCTGTCAGTTTAATTGCCGGGAAAATTTCCTGACCATGGAATCCTTATGGTACTCAGCAAGGAAAGCAAGCAACCGAAGAAATCGGAGCAGTGGGAGCGGTATTACCCCGGCTTTACTGCACCGTTGCGACAAAAATAGAGCTGAGCCAGAAAGCAAAGCTCTTGATCTACCGGTCAGTCTTCTCTCCTACACTCACCTATGGTCCCGACGGGTGGGTCATGACCAAAAGAACGAGATCACGGATACAAGCGGCTGAAATGGATTTTCTCAGGAGGGTGGCTGGCATCTCCATTAGGATAGGGAGAGAAGCTCGGTCATCTGTGAGGGACTCGGAGTAGAGCTGCTGACCCTTTGCATAGAAGGGAGCCAGTTGAGGTGCTTTGTGTATCACGTAAGGATGCCACTTGGTTGCCAGGTGGTCCAGGCACATCCAGCTGAGAGGAGGCCACAGGGCCGACTGAGGACTAGATGGAGGGTTTATATCTCCATGCTGGCCTGGGAATGCCTTGGGATCCCCCAGTCAGAACTGTTTAATGTGGCTGGGGAAAGTGAAGTCTGGGGTCTCCCGCTGGAACTGTTACCCACACGACCCAACTTCAGATAAGCAGTTGAAGATGGATGGATGGATGGATGGATGGGATCCCTTGTAGTGATGAACCTATGGAGAAATTGCTACCTGAATCTGCTCCTCTCAGCCTTACAAAGATATATAGTGAGTTTAAGCTAGTTGTTTAGCTTTCTGGCCTGCAACTTTACTGTTTGGTTTACTTTCAAAGGCCACACAAAAAAGATCTAAAAAGCCACCACTACACTACCTGCTCAGCAGACATACTCAGACACTTGTAGAGACTAGCTGGCGAAGGTAGTGGAGCGTTTAACTGAAGAGCCAGATTTTTCCCTCAGGAGTTGGTAGAAACCAAAAATAATGTTTCCTCTACAGCGACTGCAGATGGGTCGCCAGGAGGCTGTGAGTGGGGATAGCCAGCATTTACTAAATTATCTAAGGACTGTAAAATCATACTCTCTGTGTGACTGTGGGAATACTAAGCAACAGCTGCAGTGACCATGTTAACTGCATGTTCACAGTAATATAGGTCAAGCTAGCAAGCTGGTTAGCTTAACACAGAATGTCAGGCTAATTTCCACACTGGCTTATTACTGGAAACAGTCTTTACAAACATCACAGCTGTATAGTACACTTAACATTGACTTTACAGCATCATGAGTAACTGAGTGAGAATCGCGTTATTGTGTTGAGTGAACCTGACGTCATTGATGACTTTTGCACTGCAACAAAGGCAGAAACTGCAGAGAATGAACGCAAAGACAAGGAAGAGGAAACAAACACCTACTTTCGAGATACATTTTTAAAATAAAAGTCTCACAACATAAAATAGCTAAATATAACATTTTGTTTCTTTTAAGAGTGGGGAACACAACACCAATAAATATTTAACTTACATTCATCAGATGGGCATAAACAGGACTCTAAATGAATGATAATGTTGGTCCATAATTCTGAGGGTTACTTTAAAAATGTATTCTGATATAGTTTCTAATTGCCTGTTAAAAATGTAAGCAGTAACCTGATCCAAGTATCTCAATATTAAAGTAATGTAACTTCATTACTTTATGCTGCTTTTAGATAACCTCTAACATAAGTGGTTTGTCTGTGTAGCTAATGTTAGTGGTTGGTTTGTGTAGCTAAAGTTTGCATTTGGTCTGTGTAGTTAACGTTCAGTTAGCCATTGGTCTTTGTAGCTAATGTTAACACTTTGCCTTACTTCTTGAGACAAGATAATGCAATATTTCTTTTTTCTTTTTTTTTTATTGGTGAAAAAATGTGACAAAAAGTAGTGATACATACATAGATACAAATATACATACAAATAAAGAGGACATACAGTACATACAGATACAGAGAACAAGTATGTTGTATGTGTGTTTGTGTTTACGTGCATGCGTGCCTCTTTGTATGACAGGGTGTGAACTGGTGTACCATGATGTGACACAGTCATGGTGTATATGAGGGAAAGGAGAGGAGAAAAAAAGTAAATAACATTCAAAATAATTAATTTTTACCATACAATCACAACTAAATAATAATAATAATAGCAATAGCAATGTATTACTCATAGAATTAAATATTAATGCTATTACCAGTAATTATAGTTATAATGATAGTAAAAACCCAATCTGAAACGTAAGTGTATACCTATATATAAATACAGACACATACCCATATACACATATACATACATGCTATATATATGTTCTAAAAACGGTAGGAAAAAAAACTAAAAGAAACAGAAACAACAACAAAAAAAAAACAAAAAAAAAAAAACAAACAAAAAAAAAACAAAAAAAAACAAAAAAACATTGTCATAATAAAATAATACCCAATCGTTATAATCAATGTTGCAGTGGTGAGGGGTAAGGACAGGCCGCACCAGCTGAGAGGCAAGCATTATTTTAAAATGTATTTTTAAATTATAATCCTGCTAATAATTACCATTTCTAATAAATGTAACTGTAATCTGATCTGTAAATGTAAAGTAACGTGTTTTTGGCAGTCTTTGTCAGTGCCACAGTTTATTGTTTGTTCTGCACATGTGCTCTGTGGTGTGAATAAACGAATAGACTTCAGTCTTCTGTAGCCCTCTTCCTGCTCAGGGTTCATCCGGGAGGCACTGTAACTTTAAATGTGCATTGGAATAAGATGGCTCCCCCATTTCTGTACTTTATCCTCTTTTCCTCTCACTATAGTCCCCCATCTCTCCAGCCTCATCATTATTCTCCCACCACCCTTCCCTCAAGCTTCAAATGTAAGCCGGCTATTCTCTGGCCTATCTAATCCAAACTTAATCAGAGGCACACATACACTGCCACAGAGAGATGGAGAGACGAGAAGGGACAGAATGATGGAAGAGTGAAGGAAGAATGGATTGCAGAAAGAAAAGGCGTGATTGAGAGGGAGATGGGTCAAACAAAAAATACAGGAGGAATTAAAAACACGGGAAGGCAGAGACGGAGAGAGTTTGAGTGACAGACAAACGAGAGGGGAATGAAGAGGAGGGAGCACAGATGGTTCTTTCCAATGACAAGCAGCTAAACAGCACACCAGGCAGGATAGGAGCCTCTCTGCCAGGGGAACGAGTGGATTCATGGTGTTCCCTTTTCAAATGGCGCTTGATTGATTTAAAAAGAAAGGAAATCTGGAGGCATATGTGTTTGGATGCAAGCCAAAAATGGGCATTTTGAGAAATAATCTGAACTCAAGGTTGACTTACTACCTTTTCCTAGAACTTTCAACTGTATCTCATGGCCCTCATCATAGCTGGCCCTCAGGTGCGGTCATAACAACCTGGGGGTGAACACGCTCAAAACGGTGGAGCCTACAGTGGACTTCAGGACAGCTGAGGTAAATAAAGGCCCCGGCCACTGTTAGGGGTGGGGAAAATACTTGATTCTTAGATGCATTTCGATGCAGACGTGTAAGATTCAGAATCGATTCATGAATTGATTTTCTAAATGTCAATTAACATGAAGTTGACGGCGCAAAAAGGGTGGAACTCAGCTGCGTGGGCAGCAGTTAACAGGGAGATGTACTTCATCTTCTCAAAAGGCAGCAGTTGTAATCGTGTTTTAATTTAGTGTCTAAATAATTGCATTTGCGAGACAAAGTGAATACTTTTTACCATCACCCGGAGATGTTAAGTAGTTCGCAGAGCAGCGATCAGCTTTATCAGACGAGAGCGTCTGAGCGACTCACACCCCGGCATTAAACAACTTCGACCAACTCTGTGATGAAGAAAATAACTCTCTGCTTAGTCTGTTTCACCTCAAAAACTCTGTACCTGCTCTGTATGTTGGAGGTGCCGCACAGAGGCTGCTCTCCGCTGCAGGAGGCAACATTTATTACAACACACAGCCAAACACTCCGCCTCCCCCTCATTTTTTATTGTCATACAGGCAGGGGACTGTAGGATTCTTTCAAATTAATTCATTAATTAATGCAGTTAACTTAACTATAAAAATGAAAAGGCTGTAGACCATTTAATTGCCAGTTATGTTTTATCTTGTATTACAGGGAAACTGGACCAAGGGACTGAAAATTGTGCCCCCTTTTCCATTAATTCATTCAAAAATAGATTCTGAATCAAACCAAAAAGATTTCTCCCCTAAATGTAACATGTGCATCATGTTTGCTTCTAAACTAGGCTACTTTTTGAGTTTTGGTGAGGATGGATGAATGTGAGCAGCTACAGATAAATGCAATCCAACTGGCACCTCGTGGCTTGAAGGTTAAAAATTTTGATGCATTGAGATGCATCAAGAATTGTTTTATCATCGTCTCATTGCCCTCTAAATCATAATTGAATTGAATCGTGAGGTACCCAGACATTCTCACCCCTAGACACTATTAGAGGAAACAGAGAATGCATTTTACTCTGCCAGTTGGCACCCCAGTAGAAATGGGACCTCTGTGATTTAAAATTCTTGAAAAAACTTTTAATGACTTTTATGCCTTTATGTTTTTATAGCTGGAGGCATTATGTTTTTAGGTCGTCACATTCGTGTGGAAGCGATATCTCAAGAAGGCCTTGAAGGAATTTCTTCAAACTTGGCACAAATGTTCACTCGGACTCAAGGATGAGTTTGGTGGTCAAAGGTCAAAGGTCAGAGTGACCTCACTGAACACATTTTTGGCCGTGACTCAAGAATTCATACACTGATTCCGATAAAATTCCAAACAAATATCTAATAGGATAACAGGGTTTCCCCCAGTGCTTTATAGGCCTGGCAGGCCGCCAGGCTTTTCTTGCCACCCCGCCAGGCTAAGCGTCACTTGTTTATTTATTTTAAACAGGTTTTTTTATGCACCAAAACAGTGATACCAAAGACGGTATACAGAGCTTTTAACCGCATCTGGTGATACGGTTGAAAGCGCAATGGCGACAGCTTATGGTCGATACGTGAACACATAGGGGGTGAGGTCAGGTGTATTTTCCATCATCTGAACGCCCAAAACCTCTACCTGTCTACACGCTAACAACTTTTACGTGTCATGTCGGAGGAGCACTGGAGGAGACGATGAGCCCGCTCGTTCACCCCCAGGCCAAGGGGAGTGCTTCCCCGGCGAGCCAACCGAGCCGCGGCTCGATGATGAGGCAGAGCCAGTGCGAGTTAGCACGGATGTTAGCACGTCATCGGAGCAGCCTTCTGCGAGCCGCGATGGTGAACATCGAACTAGCGGATTTAATCCAAAATGGTTAGCTGACCCTAAATTTAGCGGATGGCTCTACAAGACCGAGTATGGTAAGCATGAAGAGTTTCTTTGAAAAGCCCAGACGGATTGCTCGCACTGATCCAACCTGCACCATGTGCAGTAAAAAGTAGAAGAGGTCACACAGCACCAGTGATGAGAATAACAGCGTTACTAACGGCGTTATTTTTTTCAGTAACGGGTAATCTAACTAATTACTATTTCCATCGTTACAACGCCGTTACCGTTACCGACAATTAAATGGGGCGCGTTATAAACTATAGCTACTCATTGAAGCTCTTGTCATCCGACTTGTCTCTCAGCCACAGGAGCTGCGCAGCTGTTTATTTTTTTTCTTTGGTGAGGGAGGAGGGAGGGACGAGACAACCGCATAAGTGATGATGATTGGCTAAGGTAGCGTAAGCTTTCACGGTAAGCCAATCAGAGGCAGTGTTCAGTTTACACACAAACCACACACACACACCGCAGCCCCACACACCCAAACTAGCAGAGGTAAGCTGCAGCAATGGCGAGTCTGGAGGGAAAGCTGGCATTTTCAAAGTGGAAGTACAGACACTACTTTATTCTCCTTGAGGTAAAAGGCAAGAACAGACATGTGAAGTGTACATTATGTCCCGGAGCGACGTGTTTGTCCACGTCCATTGTAAGCAACTCTAATCAATAAATATTAAAAGTTCTGTGTAAGTATCTGTCTATGCAGTTCTACTCTATGCAACTGGCTTGTGAAACCTGCTTAGAAAAAAAATCCAAATTCTTAGACATATTTAAACTAAAAAAAAAAAAAGAGTAACGCAATAGTTACTTTCCCTGGTAACTAGTTACTTTTATAGTGGGGTAATTCAGTTACTAACTCAGTTACTTTTTGGGAGAAGTAACTAGTAACTATAACTAATTACTTTTTTAAAGTAACGTGTCCAACACTGCACAGCACAGCATACCTCTTCAGCCTTTGAGTTCCCTGGTTTTACCCCTTGGCCATGTTTGCACTTTTTTATTTATGTTAATTTATTTTACTTTTAAATGTGACCAGCATTGGCTTGTTTTAAGATTCATTAGGATTTAACTTAAGTGAAAACAATTGATATTATTTATTTTAATTGTATTTTTTTGTGTTTGTTAAAACCGTATTTCAAGATTGTGCCTTTTTGTAAGACTCTACGTTTAAGTATTGTTAATAAATGGCTTATAATAACACATAATAGTCATAATTTCAAAATTCCTGTCAACTTTTAACTTTTTTTTTTTTTTTTTTTTTTTTTTACAAAAACACGGTAGGCCGCCGGTGGGCTTCTCTACCACCAGGCTTAGCAAGTTTTCTGGGGGAAACCCTGGATAAAATGATGTGACAATGACATTTTATTTCCAAAAGGTCAAAGGTCAACTTCACCATGACATCATACTGTTTGGCTCTTTATCAGTTCTCTGTAAAAATAGTTTCTAAGTGAAGACAGCATGTTTCTCACTGGAAATTATTCATTGGAATCACACGTGTGGTGAGAACTTCTGTTTTGCCAAATTAATACCTTTTATTAAATTCCATCACAGTTACATATCAATACAGTAGTAAGTTCCATATTAAATTCCCTCAAAGTCTTCACTACAGACATTATATGAGTTTGGACAGACATGGATGTGAACTGTAACCCGACTGGTTGGTGGAGACAAACGGCTGTAAGGCAGTAATTTGATTTTTTGACTTTGTTTTATACGACCAGCTGACTTCTCACTCTTCTTAACCGGCCACTAAGGGCCACAAGTGGTCAACAACTGCTTCAGCTCTCGGGACAGTGTATGTGGAGGTCATGTTAATGTTGGTTGATGTTGCATCTTGCAGTTGTGGGGGTATTGCAGTATGTGCTTCACCATCTGTTGCCTGGTGGAAACTCGCACTGTGCTGGGTGCACTCTAGTTCAGCTTTGTCATCTTTGTTTTTCCAAGATATCCCATATATTAGGTCCAAGAATCAGTTCTATTTAAATCAAATTGTAAATCAGGGTATTTAGAGCATTACTAGATAGCAGAACTTAAGCCCGATTCTTTTGAGTTTATAATGATGATGTCGAGCACCTCATCAAGGTTGGTTACTTTGTATTTTGCTCAGTGCAGTGAAAGATTTCACTGTAAAATCCCCTTGGCATTTTCACCTTGGCTAAATGATTAACGCTTTTCTGGCATCACGTCGGGGAGATAAAACCCCTTTCTTGGGAAATGGCAAGCAATTAAAAGTTTATTAGCCATTCAAGACCAAAAATAATTACTGCTCCTGCACCATTGTGTTTGAGGAAATAGCTGCGGGCTGCAATCATAAGCTGCATGTACTCTCTCATATGCACAAAACACCCTGCGCTGCACTGCAGTCACACTGTAGTGAGAGGGACATACACACACTTCACTGTCAAGCAGCCGGCGGACAGAGGACCTGCATCAAACCAGCATGAAGCTGTCAGCTCCACTGTTGAGCTCGCTCAACTCAAACACGTGCCCTCTTTGAAAGGTTTCCCTTTGATTTCACCCCTCTGTCCGCTTCAGCCAGTGGCCTCTCTACCTGCGCAGTCTGTCCTTCACTTTCTAATTTGGCTGTAGAATAGGATGTTATCTGCATATTAATCAAATAAGGTCAAAGTCAGCCCGTTCTGTAATTATACAAGTTGCTCGTGCATGAGACAAACTACAGGGACAACACAGGACATGTCCACTCAGGATTTAAAGTCATTCAAACAATATTTTATTTGAAACCAGTGCTGTACAATATATAGTTATAAAGTCATATTGTGATTATTTGACTAAAATTATGATTATGATATGTGATTCAATTTGTGGAATGATCATTTTAGCATTGCGATTTTCATTTTTACTGAACAAAAAAACTCTTAAAATCATGATATTATGATATCATGAATTGTGATATTTGTTGATCTGTACCAAACAATGTGAAGAACAAAATTTGTAGGCCAGGGCATCCCCGCAGCACTACAGTACTTTATTATAATGCTGTTTTCTCACACTTTTTTCCTTTCTCAAAAAATTAATATTTGGTTCAGGTTCTGCGATTTGGATATTGCACTTGCTGTATTGCGATTTTGATTTGATTGTGATTAATTGTGCAGCCCTATTTGAAACTTACGAGAAAAGCAATGTAATAAATGTGTTTGTAACTTGGTGGTGGTTTCCATGTAGCAGATATGTGATGGCAAAACAAAAGGGACAACCAAACCAAAAAGGCAGGTGATGGTGGTGAGAAAGACAGGGAGAGGCATAATGAGGAGCTACCTGAAATAACCTATAGGCACAACCTGCCCATCAAGTTAGATGACGCCCCATCAAGCCCCCAAAGAAGGACTTGCCTGATTCTTTCCAGCCTCAGCCATCGAGGAAGGGCAAACTAAGCCCTCAGCTGAGGTACTGCAGCGGGCTGCTGAAGGAGATGTTGTCAAAGAAACACGCAGCGTACGCCTGGCCCTTCTATGTACCTGTGGACGCAGCTGCACTGGGACTTCACGACTACCATGATATTATCAAGTGTCCCATGGACCTCAGCACCATCAAGGTGACTTCTCATATGCTTTTATCTCATAGAAATAATAGACAATCAGAATACTCAGTGTTACTGATTACATCGTAATCAGTAGTATAGTTAATGTTGTTTCACGTCTTTATATGTCGGAATGTCCTTAGATGTCTCTGCCCATCTCTACCTGCATGCAACTTGCAAAATTTTGAGGGTTTTCCCTAAATTTGTTTGAGACAAAGGTGGCAAAGGCTGGAGAACGAGTGTGGTGTGCACAACTGTACACAATTTGTACATGCAGCTTTACCCGCAATTTCCACCAGGCAAGGCTGCACCGTGTTACAGCTGCACTGTGGCAGTCAGAGTGATCTGCAGCCGTTCTAGACAATGCTTGTGATTCCACCAGAAGCGCCGCGGTGTGTCCCAGAAGCGGCTCTCTGCTCTGCTCCTCTTCAAATACGCGCTGAGTCAATTTTTGATGGATGCTGCGTCAGTTAGCACAGAGCAGATAGAATGGGCAGGAAGTCAGACACAGAAAATGCAGGGAGAATCCGGTAAATTTTCAAAATAAAAGACCCTGTGTGGACTCGCAATCATGAAGACAGACAGGACAGAAACTATTTAACCACGTAGCCTGCTTATCCATGGTAGAAGCACAAAGAGCAAGGAAAGAGGACCTAATCAACAAGATCTGAGCAAGTAAACATAATCAGGTGGGCAAAATGCTCCGCTGCTGAAATGCTTATGAAACGCTGCAGCCGTGCACTGGCAGCTGTGTGGAAGACAGATCAGAAACGTGGCGCAGACGTACCGCACCTGGTGGAATTTCTGGGTGAGAGTATTCTGCACAAAAAGAGTAACTAAACCTCCAAAACCTCTTTTTTTCAGCTGAATACCAGCGTACTTGGGCATTTAGAGTCCGCGTCATGTGACCTGAGTCCACACTGCAGCGATTAACAAGCATACCTGCTTAAAATACCACATTCTCTTACTTTACTCAAAAATGTGCAGTTTGACACTAGAAGGCAGTTTTCATCTGTTGACTAGGAATTGTTTCCCTCTTTCTCAGTTTCACACATGAATGTTCCAGCATTAGTTTGTGACATCACACCCAGTTTGGTGCCAATCACGGTCCAGCAATCTGACTTACTGAAGTGTGGAATGCGGAAACTCGAAGAATCCAGCACACATACACTGAGAATGCACTTTTCACTCGGGTAGGAAAAATCTTGTGTCCAGCAGTTAAATGTCTGACAAAAAAAAAAAAAAAAGAAAGAAAAACACATTTCCAACAAAGTGGAAGGTTGAATAAAGAAAGAGAACAGAAAAGCCCGTCCTCTGCATGAAGTGCCTGTCATGGATTGTCAAACAGCAAAATTGAGGGAAACTGTGTCCAACAATTTTTGTAACTTTCCAGTCTAAGGTATCAGCGTTCATTTATTTCTCATTTTACAACTCTAGGCTGCTCAATGAAATGTAAGTTGTAAAGCTTTCACAGTATGTGCAATGCCAGTGTAAAGTTCCATGTTATTTATTTATGGAGGAGTGCAGAGGATGAATGAAGCAGTCTCACAACCTGAGGGAAGAAGCTACTCTTCAGTCTGGTTGTACATCAGTGGATACTTCTGTATGTCTTGCGAGATGGCAGCAGGGTGAAGAGGATTTGCACCTCCATTATGATAGGAAGGCATGTCTATATACTGATACAGGCTTGTCTTGAGTCGAGTGGCTGTAAAATGATGGATAAATGCGTTTCATTTCCTATAAATTCTTCACTGTACAAGTCATCTGTTATTGTGTAAGCTTTTATTATGAAGTGACAAAACCAGGAACTGTTGGGTTTTCATCAGCAGTAACTTAACACAACTCCTGTCAAGCTGAAGGCAAACATGAAACAGTAAAATAAAGCTGACACCTGAAAGTCCAAGAGTGACGCAGGAGAGAACCTGAACTTCAGACCACAGAGGTTCAGTCAGAAGCAACAAAAGAGTTGATGAGTTGATTCTCTGTTTGTTTGAGGGGGTGGGGGATCTCAGCAGGTGACCGCGGTGGACGAGCCATCACCGCAACCCGCTTGGCGGTGGGTGAGCACTCTTTGGACCCACTCTGGAGATGGTCCATCCCGGCATGACTTAGCAGAGCTTTGCTCAAACAAACAATGGCAGCTCCTGAAGACGTTAGCGTAGACACTGTGATAGCATCAGCTATATCAGAAGTGGAGAGTAAGAGCAAGGAACAACACTGAAGGCTCTTCTTCATGGAAAATATGCGTCTGCTCTTCTCGCAACTGGCTTTGACAAGAATTGATACACCAACTGGCACCAAATCACCGCTGGCCGATCTGATTGGTTGAAGTTAACCCATGTTAGACATAATTGATGGTTCATTCAATCACCTGCCAAGTGGTTTTTTGAAGATTCCTGCCCTTCTCCAAACAATTTCTAAGGGCGCCTTTCCAGATGGTTCGGTGTAACAAACCATCTGACATATAAGTTTAGCATTATAACTGGTAATAGATATGCAAACCAGCATGGCATGGTTTGACTCAGCATGGCCAAAAGTGGTGATGGAAGAGCACCAAAGCCCAGAGTGCATTCTGTTGTGGGTCCATGGTAGTCCCACAGCCACACCCACTTCACACAGGTATTGGCCAGGTATGTTTAAGTAGGTAATTAGTAGAGCTGCAATGTTCAATTGATTATTAACTGATCATTGACTTAATCACAAACTACTTTGATAACTTCTTAGTTGTTCGGAGTGATTTTTTTAAGGAAAGACAATCGAAATTCTGTGATTTCAGCCTCTTAAAAGTGAGTGTTTTCTGGTTTCTTTACTTTCTGACAGTAAACTGAATATGTCTGAGCTGTGGACAAAACAAGACATTTGATGATGTCATCTTGGACTTTGATCAACATTTTCATGAACCAAACAACTAAATGATTGAGTAAGAAAATAAGCAACCAATTAATCAACAATGAAAATAAGTTGCAGCCCTATTAAGTAGGCACAGTTTAAACTTATCTCTTAAAGGAACAGTTCACTCAAAAATGAAAATTAAGTCATTATCTACTCACCCTCATGTTGACTGAAGGTCAATATGAGGGTTGACTCCCAGTTCAGACAGTGTGCACGCACACATGAACGTGGCTCTAAGCTAAGTATCTATGGTGAAGGTTTAGGCTAAAAACATGGTTTAAATTATATCTTTCAAGTCAACTTGGCATGTTGGGGCTTTAGGTGACTTGGATTACACCAGATGAGCAGTATGGAGGCATTTTTTCAGTTGTTTTTTTCTGTTTGAAAACTGGTCACCATTTGCTTCAACTGTTTGGGAGATTCTGCAGCGCTATTTTCCTGTGAAACTCCAGCAGTGTTTTGTGGATTAAAAAACAAAATCTGACCTTTAGTCTGTATGAGGGTGAGTAGATAATGACTGAATTTTCATTTTTTGGTGAACTATCTCTTTAAGCTGTCTGTTTTCATTCTACACCCATCTACTTCTGTCACTTTTCATGTTAACACTATGAATGCCTTGTCTGAAAGTGTGCGCTCTTATCCCCATTTGTGCGATCCATCACGTTGAGACTACAAAGACATGACAGACTCTTCACCCTGCCTTTGACTGTAGCCGTTTGAAACAGGCCTTCAGACGTGATCACCTCGTATGAACTAGGCTGGTTGAAGCATACTAAGGATTTTATAGTGGCTGTTAGGGGGACTGCGGCTACAGAAACCATTATATAACACAGGTATTCCAGTTATTGTGTCAACCCAGTGTACATGTATAAGTGAAAGAGAGAGGAGATGTGTGGGTGTGTGTATGTGTGTGTTTTGAAGAGACTGTGTTAGCTCTGGCTGGCCTGGAGGCGATCCTCTGCTCTTCAACAGGATTTACTGCTCGGAGATGAGAGTCTGCCCTGGACTGCAAACACTATATATACCCCCTACTGCACGCACACACACGCACATACACCGTCTCTCCAGGCAGTATGTGCTGTGAAAGTTTTGCAGGACTGTCGTCAGTGTAAATTGGCTGCTGCTGATGTATAATACAAAGAGCGAGACAGTCGTATTATGTAAAATGTAAAACAGACAGAGACCTTTTTCGTTGTGTAAGGGCCATAAATAGTTTCTGCTTCAAGATTTCAAAAAAACACAGGACAACAGATCATTGGTCCATGCTCTGACAACTGTCAAATCTTCAAATTCTTTTTTCTTGTAAAGCAACAATAAATATGTTCGAAGACTGTCACACCACAGAAACGTGTCATTAATCACTCGGCCAAAATTGAAAAAAATCACCAAGGAAAAATCTGCTTCGCTGTCTCAGTGTCAGTCACCACTAAACAACCTGAAAACTAGCTGAAACACTTCTAGCAGCTTTGTTGGACATGTCCACAGACATGTTTGAGTCACCAGAGCCAGAGGTGGACAGGATGGCTTTTGTTTTTTGTTTTTTCTGTGTCAGGTTGTTGGAACTGAAGTGAGCTGAGGTGAACTGCTGGGCTGATTTGGACTGAGAGAGTCACTGAAGGCACTGTTATAACTGACCATTAGGGATTTGTGTGTCGGTTCGTGGAGCTTATATAGTGTTGGGGGTCCATGGCTCCGGCATGTCACTTAGCCTTGTTTCAGGTCCGCTCAAAAAATCCTGAATGCAGAAATATTGAACAACGGTTTAATGGTCTAACTCCACAATTCAGTACTGCATAGTTCTCAGTCTTTTCACGTTTTCAGTTCTAACATGAATAATGTGTTTAGAAGAAAAACTCTACTATGTTATCAAGTGCAATATAACAGCCAGTAAGCTATGCTGTGTTGTCTTTGAAGTGTAACGTTTTCCTTTGGAAACGCACTAGATGCAGCAAGTGGGTGGGGTGGAGGAAAAAAAATACTATACTAATACTGGGAGAATTATGATTCTGCCTTTGATTTTGATTCAGTTTCATTTCAATTTAATATTGAAATCGTGACACCACTGTTATTGAGGTAATGTTAGTTAAGATTAGCAGCTGTGTGTGCACTGTGCATGGTAGTTTATTGTTCCTTATTTTATAACTGTAATCCTACTAATAATCCCCCCTTTTAAACTTGTACTAAACAGTAGATAATAGCCATTTACTCTGATACTATTGTTTGGATAAGTTATGATTAAGTGCTGTAATATTTTATACGAATCATTCTGAGTTTCTTTTTATCATTCTTATTGCTCTATTTCTGTACCACACACATAGTTACATGTAGCATAGATCTCCAGTTATGTTATTTGTCTGCCAACACAGCTCTGTCTGCTGTGCTGCACTGTTGGAAGTAGCTTTAAAAAAGAAGATTCAAGTGTCTAAAAATTGTTTTCTAACAGACTTACGGACAAGTGCAATTTCACTCTCCAAAATAACACGGTCCTTCGCAGATGCTCTGCTACACTGCAAAAGTCTGCCTTGAAAAAGGCAGCACTATCAAGTTAGCCACCCTTGCAAAAGTGTCGGTCTCGTCTGCTTCGTCTCGAGTAAAATATCTCTGTCATACACACAGGCTGTGACCTTTTGTCCCGGTAATGAAGTCGTAACCAATGAGTAAGCTAGCTCTAATCTTTCTCTGCCTAGAGACAACAACCAAAAAATCTGATTGGATAACTATATTTTGCTGTTTTTAGGACACTAACCCTTTAATTTCTGAGGCAAATTTGATAGAAAATGAGGTTGAAAATCAAATGAAATAAATCAAATATAACATTATTTCAATATAACATTTGAAATACTGATATGTCAGGCCTTCTCCGAAGGCCTAGAGGGCCCTCAGGGTTCCCCTCTGGTACAGAAGAACAAGGCATTTTTTAATGCTTGATAGGATCGAAGCAATTTAATTGGGTCATAAAAGTATTGAGGTTGGGATTCTTACCCCTACACAGAGCAAACCACTGCACCACCATATGCTGCATTTAATCTTAATAGGCTTAATGTAGTGTATTTAATTAAATGTTGTTTAATGCAGCAGTGGTTGAACTGTCAGTAGCTGGTCTATTGGACGAAGGTCAGTAGCTGCCCTCAGGATGCCTTCAGAATCTTCACAGTGACCTTTGATCAGAACAGATCTTTTCCTGTCAGTAAATGATACGTTCTTCTCGGTGATATTAGCAGGTAGAGGTCTGTCAGGAGCTGTTAAGTTGAATTTTTTGTTTATTTTTGGTCTGTCTTTGATTACTTTATTGATTTCACAGGACAGCAGAAACACTTTGTCTCTCTGCAGATTTCTTCCCTTGGTGTATCAGTTTCTGTCCCCTCCTTCCATTTCCCGTCTGCCCTCAGTCTTTACCTTATTTACTTTACTTCTGTTTGTAACTTGTTGTGTCCTCTTATTTCTTGCTCTCTTGCTATCTCTTTTTCGGGGCATGCATCTGGTGGTTTTCTAGCCAGTGGTCGGGTTTCCCTCCCACATTCTGTATTTCTGTGGCTGGATGTGAGGAAGATACTTTATCTTCTCTCTGCTAACAGAAACACTGAAACACACACACGAGCCGGAAAGAGAGCACAGTGTAAGGGTGGAAATACTTATCTTTGCACCTCTCTGTGGCTTGCTCTTGATCTGTGCCTGTTTCTAGTGTGTGAATGTGAGTGAAGAGGATAAACACTGTGGTTTCCTCCTTTTTCGTCACATGGAGGTGAGATGGTGGGATAATGACAGAGATGGAGCCGTATGTGGATTACTCAACATTTCTCTGTGACAGAGTTTGCACTTGTCTTTCTTTTCCTCAATGACCAAAGATGAAATAAAAGCTCAGAGGTTCCACTGTTCCGCCATCCTCCTCCACCTCTCCCTTGAGCTGCTTCCTGCTTTATATTCACATAACTGGAATTTTTAATCATCTCTCACGGTGCACAAATCTCACTGTGTCTGTCAGTCTCAGAGGGCTGCAGCTGGACTACTGCTGCAGTTTTTTGTTTTTATTCAGATATTTCCTTTTTATTTTAGTGTCCTAAAAGTACATCAGCTGTTCATTAGTTGGTACAGATTTAGGCTTTTTATCAACCCTTTGTGAGAGGAGGAGAATGGTTTCACACAGTGTATACTGCACTTTAAGTGGATGTAAGTCTCAGCTCAGTTAAACCGGGAGTAACAGATTACATGGAACAGGATTATGTAATCTGGATATAAAAAACGTAAATATTCCACTACAGTTATGGATACAAAAGATGTCATCAGTTTACAGATACATTTATGTAGCTGCAAAACTACTATGCACAGTCCAGTTACTAATTCATTATAAAAATGCTTCTCTAGGTGGAAATTTCATCATTTTTTGTCTTTAAATCAATCAATCAATCAGTCAATCAATAAATTGTACACAACAAAGGGAGGAACAGCTGGACTCTATTATGATAATCGATTAATCGTTTTGAGTCATTTTTTAATAAAAAAAAACACTCCAAATTCTCAGATTTAAGCTTCTTAAATATAAATACATTAACAAATGACAATAACAAAACAAGACATTTGAGGACATTATCTTGGACTTTGATCATCATTTTTCACCATTCTCTGAATTTCACGGACCAAATAAATTAACTGATCAATGGAGAAAATGGCCGACAGTTTAATCGATAATAAAAAATAATGATTACAGGAAAGACCCCCCAAAAGAAGGGTCAAACATGTGGAGCACACAGAGGTACGTCTGGCCGTTTGGTTGTGACTCCTATACATTTTTTGATGTTTACTTCATGCAACAAAAATTGCGATGAAATCTCTGCTCATTCTGCCCTGACGGATAAAGTCGAGACAAAATAGTTGGCTCTGTTCAGGCAGACAACTTAATTGGTTCACAGTAATCAGCATCTGAAAACACTAATAAATCTGGCAAAGTGCCTCATCTCCACCAGCGGCCTTTTAAGTGGGAAGAAAAGAAAAAGAGGGGCGACGACCTGTCTGTGGACACTTTTCTCTTATATTCAAACTGAAAGTCAGACTGTGATATCGTGTATTGTTACCAATTAAGACGAGCACCTAAGACACCTGAAAACACACCGTCCTCAGTGTCTGTCAAGGTTGATTTAAGTTGGTTGGTTCCACAACATGTATGTCAGTTCCCTTTTAGAGCTAAGAGTAGGCTGATGTTAGTGTAGCTCAAGTTCTGTGTGGATTCAGGGCGCGTTGCCGAGCTCTGTTAACATACTCTTAAATTTAACAGAGCTGAACTCAGAGTAAAACATCTCCTCCTTCTAAAAGTTAATCTATGATTTCTTACGACTCATTACCAGACACTAAGTCGTTCGATGAACATTTAATATAGCTCAGTAGTAGTTTTTAGCCTCATGTAGAGTGAATAAATGTGATCTTTCCCAGATACTGCTCGTCTGCCTTAATGACGCAGTTCACACATTTTTACCACAGATTTATTAAAACAGTTCAACTGGGTGAAACATGGCGCTGAATTTAGACCTTGTAAGATATATAATAAAGTCTGTTAGACCAGGTTGTAAACATGATCATGTCTGATAACCAATAATGAGGCATCAGTAATGACTTATGCATTCATTCTTATATGATAGGGGAGACCTGGGATGGTAGTAATAATTTTTGTTTGAGCATCAGTAGCTCAGTAGTTGTTTGTGTGAGATCTCTCAAATTTTGATACACAGTACCCATGTTTGTCTGCTACAAATAAAACTCTATTGGATGTCTGCTACACAATCACAGATTATGTGAGTTAATGTCAAATACAAAGTGTTCCACTGTTACAACCTTCTCCACTACTGGGGTGGGTTGTAATACTAGCTGGGAATAGATGTAAAAATGAGAGGTAATTTGCTGATTTAAGATACACACTGTCCAATTCATGAAGGAACTTTATGTAGGGAAAAAGCCTAAACATTTGAATAATGTGACCAGCTTAAAGTGATAAAATTGTAACTAAAACTATGACTAATGCACTGACGAGGGCATTCCACTGACTAAATTTTGACCAAAACAAAAACAATATAACTAAAATGTGACTACAATTCACTAAATATTCAGTAAGCGGCTAGAACTAAATTAAGAATTCTTGCCAAAATGAACACTTTGTTCACATGAAGAGTGAAATCTGTGTACAAGCTGATAGCAGCTAAGCTGTTAAAAGCAGGACCTATGATGGCTGTGTTGCTAATACTAGTAGAATCAATAAAACAATACTGGGCCTCATTCACCAACAGTTCTAAAGAAATGTCTTCTTAAAACCCACTTACGTGTTTTTCACAAAGATTCTGGCATTCACCAATGCTTTCTTATGTCAGATTTGTTCTTCGGTAAGAACAGAGTCTAAGAACACTCAAGAGCACACTTACGCACATTTGATTGCTGACATACTTACATGATCGTAAAGACAGAAAAGAAACTATTTAACCACATAGCCTGCTTATCCATGGTAGACTCACAAACAGCAAGGAAAGAGGACCTAATCAACAAAATATGAGCAAATAAACATAATCAGGTGGGCAAAACGCTCCGCTGCTGAAACGCCTCTGAAACGCTGCTGGTGGGGCTTGCAGCTGTGCAGAGGACGGATCAGATCTGTGGCGTAGACATGCTGTATTTGGTGGAATCATCTAGTTAAGAACAACTTCAAGAGAAAACTTCCAAAAATACTGGGGAATGAGGCTCAATGATATTTGTGCCCATTTTTAGTTTTCCTGTAGTATTTCTATTATCAGAGAAGCATTTTCTATTGATCAACTAATCAGTCAAGCTCTAGTGTGCACAAGGCCTGACTTCAAGGTGAATGTAAAGATCCATCCTCTTCTTGGTCAGCTGTGTGTGAAAACCCTGTCGAGTCACAGAAAAGCAGTCTCCTGAAACTGAAAAACAATGTGTTTAATGTCAGTATCGCCATTAATAGATGTTCAACACATTTTGCATTGCTTTCACCGTATCTAACACATGCTGCAGCGCTGGTAACTCGCTCATGTTTCTGTCACCACATCTGTTCCACGAGATTGGCTCCCAGCGGAGCGAATCACGATAAAGCCCTCGTATCAATTGTGAAATGTGATGAAGCAAACAGAAGGTAAGCAGATCAAAAACACTGCCTGTTACGTAAGCCCGAGGCTCTTGACAGAACATACACAGCGAAACTGTTCACACTGACAATTCAAGACAAATTTACCACGCAGGTGTTTTATTGTGGGTGTGTTGTAATATGATTAGTGGGTATTGTCATAAAGTAGGTGTCAGGAAACGGGATATGGATCCAAATAAGCCTTACGCCTCACGCCTATTAACTCACAATGAGCTCTCAGTTTTTCACCCAAAATGCAAATGACTACATATCCATCAAATGAGCATTGTTGCTTTTTCTTCGACTCCAGGGCCCAGGCCATCGGAGAGAATAATTCATGAGAGAAAGTCTGTGAACATGTTGAGAAGAAAGAAGTCATCAGTCTATGTAGTGCTGCTACTTGTTCAATTAGAGTACTAATTCAGAGGCAGTCTGACTGATGAGAGTTTTTAATTATAATCATGCCGCACGACCAGTGTGATAAATGACTGAATTAAGGGGCCTAAAGTTTGATAAATGTTGTTGATTGCACAGATCGGTCCAATCAAGGCCAACGCCATATCTGTCAGAGAGCTTCAGTGTCTGAGGGAGAGACAGAGACAGAGGGAGGAGAGCTGTGTGAGGGAACAGAGAGAAGGGAAGGTAGAACAACATTTGCTGGAGCTGATGAGAAGAGTATCATGGAGCTCTTTGACTGAATCACTACCGATTTTCTTTTGTTGTATTACTTGACTGTCATTGTTTAGCTGAGTGACAGAAGTGTTTAAATCCTCTACAAGTTCTACATGTTGTGTAACAGAATTTTCAGTGATAAATGCTAATAATTTTGAACACTGACCCTTAAATTTGGTGGCCAAAGTACGTTTTGGTGCCCCAGATATAAACCGATATAAAACAAAGCAGAAAGGGTTTTTTAAAAATTAACAAAATTGAATTGTGATATGGCATTTCCTTAAGGCATTGTTTCTGATGAGGAAATTGGCAGCATACACCAGAGGTGGGAAGTAACAAAGTTCAAATGCTTCGTTACTGTACTAAAGTAGATTTTTTACTTGAGTATTTATTTTTCTGATAACTTTTTATTTTTACTCCCTACACTTGAATACAAATATCTATACTTTCCACTTACATTTTCAAAACAGGCTCGTTACAAGACATTACAAGACAAAAACGATGTGAAGGACATAACAATGAAAACGATGTAAAAGACGGAACAAGATGAAAAGGACAAAAGACGTGAAAAGATGAAAGTGATGTAAAGGACATTACAACAAGAAAACAATGTAACAAAACTGCATAAAGGCGCAGCAAGATTTAAGTGACGTAAAACATGTGACAAGACGAAACTGATGTAAAAGACATAACAAGATGAAAACAATGTAACTAGACAAAACTATGTTAGTGACGCAGCAAGACCAAATGACATAAAAGATGTAACACAACAAGGCAAAACTACATAAGTGACGTAACAAGACCAAAGTGACATAAAACATGTAATGAGACAAAAATGACATAAAACACGTTACAAGACAAAAACAACGCAACTAGACAAAAACATAAAAGACAATGTAAAAGATGTAACGAGACGAAAAAGACAAAAGTCGAAACAAAGAAAACATTGGAAATGACGTAACAAGACAAAAATGTTTCAACTAGTTGGAGAGGTGAGGTTCTGTTAGCTAGTAGAAACGTCCTTCAGAGGGTGACTTTTTACTTTAGTAATTTGAGAACATTTTAGAGCTTGTACTTTTTCCACTTTTACTTGAGTAAAGTTGAATCAGTACTTCTACTTTTACAAGAGTGTTTTTTTTTTACACTAGTATGTGTACTACTGCAGCATGTGTACTTTTGCTATCTCTGGCACACACCAGCACATTACGTCCTCAGATATGTGAAATTCGAGCCACTTAAACTCCCACTTCCTGTCAGTTTAAACTTTTGTTGCTGTTTTGTTTTTTCATGGTCTACTTTTGTGTTTTTGGTTCTTCTGTAAGGATTGCAGTTTGAGTAGGCTGAGTAAACTCAAATTTTGGAAGAATGTATGAGAAATGAAGTGTTTACTCACCATTCTACAGCCGCTCGACTCAAGCTAAGCTTGTCTTCAGTTCAAAGATACACCTTTAAGTGAGCAGCCCTGTTGTAATGCAGATTCATATCCCTCCTGTGCCGGGCTGACACGCCGAATCAAACCAAACCAGCACAACAGAGATCTCTAGACTTTATAGTCCATGTTGCTCTGCTTCTCCATCCAGGATCTCACCCAAACTCCCCCGCAACACCTGGTGTTCTCGCAGAATTTGTGGTGTTGTCTGGAGCTCCAGTGGTTACTGACCAGTGGTTCAGTGTGTTGTCTTTGTAGGTTTTAGCTAGTCTTTAGGTTTGTGCCAAGCTGTCATGGTGGCAACTTGTCATTTGTCAGTTTTGATTGGTTGTCACTCTCAAGAGGTTAGGTCTTACGTAATGTAAGCCAGCCTGAAGGCAGAGAACACAACTCCTTTTGTTGAGACCATGATGGACATTGCATGATAACCCTCATCCCTGAAGTGTTTTGGTTTGAGTAGGGATGGCCCGGCCATGCAGTTGAGGGGGCGACACTGCAGGGAACAAGTGGAAAGCAAGGCGACCTCCCCTGGTTTTGGGTAAAGTCTGCATACTTCTCATGTTGATGGGCAACCAAAGCTTTTCTGTATGGTTGGCCTGTTAGAAGCTGGGAAAGCCATAAGGAGAGAGTACTAGAGAGTACCATTACCAGGACTACCTTTGCTGTGACACATAAAGGAGATGCTTATCTGGGAAATGGGCTGGGAGAGGCACCTAAGTCTGCCAAGATGTAACACTTAAAGCTTCGTTTAAGGGACTCATCAATTATCTTCTCTTTATAACTTTCATGTTGCAGTTGGTGGCACTGTTGATGTACGTGGCTGACGGTAGTCAATCCCCCCAGGAAGTTGTGATGTTGCGATCACAACAATTAATGCAAATTCAGCCAATCCCCATGAATTATGCACAACCTTGTGATTTTGTCCAATCACCACAACTTTTCTGCAAATTTGACCAATTATTGTAGTTTCCCACGAGCTCCAGCAATCATAGCAATCCCCTATGCAAAATTCATACAGGTACGTCTCAATGAACTAACTCAATGTTTTATTATTTACTATTTTTCTTTATTTTTTTATTTTTCTTCTTTTTAAATTTTGTCAAAGGCACTGAAGAGGTTTAACATAGTTATTGACATTTATCAGTGCTCTGTGCACTTATATATATGTATACATATATATATATATATATATATATATATATATATATTTTTTTTTTTTTTTTTACATAATTTTGTCCTGTTATAGAGTTTGAGCTCCAAAGAGATTTTGATTCTTTGTGTAATACCCCCAAGTGAACTTCCTCATTTACATTTAAAGCATATTTTGTGAGAATTTTTATAATCTTGAGCTTTTTTGGTAAAGTCAGATAGAACACTCAGAACAGAGTGTGATTTCATTCTCCTTGGAACAAGTTTCCTTTGATTTTTTCAGGGATTATACAAAAAATTACAAGAATTTAAAAATTGCAATTCTTTTTCTTTTTTTTTTTTTTTCAATTTTCACTTGTTCCCGCAATTTCTTTGGAAAAAAAACATTGCAACATGCATTGTTGTGTTTTAGACAAAACCACTGTGGCTACAGTTTATTGTGATTTCCGTATTACACTAAAATTCCTGGTAGTTCCAGTGTTTGTATGTCAGCAATTGTGTATGTTTAGACACACCTTATTTCGTAACTTGCTGTGAGCTGGTTTGTGCAGTGTGCATTTGGTGTTTGACCCCACTATGACTCATTGCTTCGCGCATCAGCACTGAATGCTGATAATGAAAGGAAAACGCTGATGTGCTCAGTTGCCTCTTCATTTCCTATGATTTGTAGGACCTGCGGTTGAGACCTGACCCAGAACTACTTATAATGAGAAGAAGCCTGGCATCTTATCCAGGTAACAATCAGTCAACAAACTTACTGAGATATATTGTAATCTGTTTGGGTCCACTGCTCAGGCCCCTGCAGACAGATGACTTATTCAGACCAATCCATTATTTAATGAAGCTGCTACTTGAAAAATAGGTCAACGCAATCAAACAAACACACTGACACCTCTGTTTCGTGGGAGGACAATAAAAGTGAACAGTTCTGTGTGCGTATGCATGTCTCCATCTTAATATGCATAAAGGTCAGTTTCACTGGACCATGACAAACACTCACCATTATGAAACTGTTTTTTCATTAAATCCTGAGGAAACTTAGCTTGAAATAGTAAAAATGCATGTATGATATCAAAGTTTAGTTTCTCATTAAGCATCCACAAAGACCTGACTGAACATAAATGTTCATAATTATCAGAAAACCTGGTTTTAAAAAAAGCAGCTAATTTTTCAGGAGTGTGTGGGCGTGTCAGCTCTCGTTTGATTGACAGCTGCCTCAGGAGTCCCAACACAGAAGCTCAGTAATGCTGTGATCAGCTGTAGATGCAGGCAGCAGCAAAATGTATTTTAGCACCTAAACCACTTTTTTAGAACCACTAAAAAAAAATTTAGAACATGTTTGTTGCTGTACTTTATCATCAGCCAGTGTTTTCCAATGAGGAGCTGAAGCCACCGCCCCTGATCTCTTTACAACCACCAGAGTCCATGGACAGAAACAGTTTCACCTCGCAGGACACGGGAGTTGTAGGAGTATGTTTGGATTCATTAGTTAGTTTGTGTTACCAGTTTTTGTTATTGTTTGACTTGAGTGTGTCTTAGGTGTTCTAACACGTTTGTTCAGGTTTGAACTAACGTTACTCGCTGCGGATTGAGGCAGCAGTAGACCATCAGCTACCGTGTCCTGCGAGGGAAAATGGGGATTTTTTTCAATGGTTTCGTGGCTGTTAAGAGAGGACAGATGGTGGCTTCAGTTGGCTGTTGGTAAAGACTATCTAACAGCAAAGTAAAGCGGGGAATAATGATATTATGATCCAGTACTGATTTCAGCTGGGTTAAATCACTATTTGTGTTAAAGGGTGTTCTTGACGGTATTTTCACAGTTGAAGGCTGTCAACTGAAGCTGAAACTGTCACTGTACTGTGAGGTTGTTCCTCTTTTGTGATTTAAAAACCAAATTATGTTGAAATTTCCACCCAGAGCGGCATTTTTTCCACTACAGGACATGATAATGAACTGACTGTAAGATTAGCTGGCCTCACTCAGACCAGAGTGGTGTTGTGAGACTTGTAAAGTGTTGTGATGTGTGCACACTGCACGTATATCATTCTTTATGTTAAAATGTATTCTAAAATTGTAATCCTGCTAAATAATCCTCATTTTTACTGAATGTTATTGTAATCTGATTCCATTTTTTTCTGTAACTGTAATGGCATACAGTTACTCTGTGTGTGTGAGTAAGTGCAGGTGTGACTTCCTAGTAGTCAGCTCACATTCTTCCTGCCTCCGAGATGGCCACACACTCAGGTCAGGGTGAGGGTAAGACAGTGAGGGTCCTCGTAAGTAATCCAAACTTTAGTGTGTGTGTGAGTGTGTGTGTGTGTGTGTCTTCAGGCCTGTGCCATCTGCCAGCTCAGTCAGACTCGGGACATACAGTTAGACCACAAGCAGCTTCTAAACACTGACCTGCTTTCCTGCAAACACACATGGACAACAAACAAACACACACGCACACACATATCACGTTTCCTCAAGTCAACAGTTATTCAGGGATGAGCAGTACTGGCACAGTTGAAGCTTTAGTTTTTGTCTCCAGCTTCATCTCTCTTGGCTTCTCCGCCTCACTATCCTGAGTCACTTTTAAAAATAAAAATGTGTTGTTCATTTTCTGTGGTGTAGAATGCATTCAGCGGGGAGGACGAGCTGGAGGGAGAGAGGAAGAAAGAGAAAAATTAATAGGAATTTGGTGCCATTAGCAGAAAGGTCCAAGAATCACCAAATTCATTGGAGGGACAGTTCACCCCAAAATCAAAAATACAAATTTTTCTCATAGAGAGAAGGAAGGAAGAAAGGAGCTGGTCTTTTTTGGTAGAAATGAAGTTCTGGTAGATTCTACTGTTCCTGCATGAAACTGCTCACAACAAAGTCTGTGGATTACCTTGAGTCACCAGGTCATGATTTCTGGAAAGAGACACTGGTTTTGAATTTTTGATTTTTTTTTTTTTTTTTTTTTGGTACCTTGACCTCCATAAGCCAAGTTCCAGTTAGTTTCATTATACTGGAGAGAAGGCTGGTATCTCCAAAATTTTGCAACTCACATCAAAAATTGCGCTACAGACCAGGGGAAAATATGTCATTTTTATTTTTGGGTGAACTGTCTCTTTAAACATCATCCTTTTAGGATCATGAATATAGTCCACTTGGATGTCACCAGTGGAGTGGTGACAAGCAGGTTGGTAGGGTTCCTTTACAAATTCTTAATCACTGTTAAAAATGTTTTAAAAAAATTACAATATTAGAGTAATGTATCTTGATTACTTTCTGTTACTTTAATATAAAATATGGTGAAACTGAGGAGGAGGATCTGAGGATTTCAGCTCAGTCTATGTGATGGCTAAATGGTGCGCAGTATTCATGTTTTTGTATTAAGGCAGCAGGATAATTTACATCACTTTCACTCAGTTTACATCAGTGAGGACGTTTTAGACCACAAACTGAACATGGACGCACACCGAGGAGATGAAGAGGGAGCAACAGCTCTGGACAGTTCACCAACAGGACAGTTCAAAACAGTGTGGGTGCCTGTGCAATGGGCGCACGTCAGAGTCGCGGTTTGAGCTGTACCTGAGCGAAATTGGAGCGGGATGGAGTGGGAGATAAGGCGACGCTCCATCCTATTAAAAAAAAATAAGCCATTCCGTGCTCCATCCAACCTTCCCCGCTCTGATGTGCATTCACCGGTAACTGTCACCACAGCCAGTAATTAGTCTGCCCCTCGCCCTCTGCGATGCTCGCTAAAGTTGCACACTCACAGCGAAACGCTATTCTGACCAGTCAGTGGTCTGCAGTGTTTGTTATCTTACCTTCATCATCTGGACTGAATCTAAAATAATCCAAAACAGGGACAGAGGCATTTTTCTTCTTTTTAACTAATTAGTTCTGTAACTTTATCCCCAAGACGCCGTGTTTCTTCTGCTCATGGAAGCTGTGTTTGTCTGCTCAGCTGTGCTGCCGCTCAGCCACTGACCCCTGGTGGTGTAAGCTGCACACTACAATACAGCATCTCAGTATCAGTCTAATAGAAAGAGGAGCCTCCATAATACTGTAATACCTTTTTACAGCCCAAACCTATTCAGTAGTAGTAGTTGTAATACAAGTATTAACAGGTCATCGAGATAACTGCATTTCTTTGTAGCTAACTAGCTAGCTGGTTGTACCTGTAAATGTCTGAATTAGATGTTGAGTTCTTGAATGATGTTGGCATTTTCACAGCTGGATGTAGAACTGTCACTATACTGTGATGTTGTTCTTCTTTGATGATTTGATCTTTTGTAACAAACCAATCAACTCCACTCTAATATTGCCTTTAAATCTTGAAGTGTGTTGTGCACACTGCACATGGAAGTATATACTTCGTTATTTTAAAATTGTAATCCTGCTAATAATCCCTCTGTAACTGTAATGGAGTACAGTTACCTAATTTTCGTATCCTAACTGTGTAATTCCAGACAGGTGGCAAGATTGTGTCTGTGGTTACAGACAGCATGAGTTTGCAGAAGAGATGCAGCATGACCGAGTGCAGCAGTGCTGAGACCTTTAGGCCCCGCTGTTAGGTGGGCAAAAAATACACTATCACTAATGAGATTTTGGTTATTTTTTGAAATACTATATTTATCTCTTAACATTTCTAATATGGCCTGAACTGATGCATCATATCGCTTTGACAACATGCAGTCCTGCAAGTTATTGCCAGGCCAGTAAAGCAGATATGAATTAGATTGAAATTGAATTGGAGAGAAAGAGATAAAGAGTGGAGAGTGAGGGAGATGAGAGACAGATGAGATTCATTTCATAGCTCACAGAGAGATGCTGGCTGTGCTCCATGTCTGCAAATGGACTCATCCACCAGAGGTTGAGGGTCAATTTACTTTCCATTCAGCTTCTTCAGGAACTAGAGTTTCCTTCCAATTTAACCTGAAAATCCTTTCAGCTGAGGGGAAAAGATCTCTTATCTAATCTGCTAAGGAATTATGAAGAATGGAACTTTGTATTTAGTTTAGTGCCAGTTGCAGTTAACAAGGTGAGTTTTCACCAAATCGGGCTGTTTTGTACGTGACACACCGTGTTTCAAGACAAGATATGATCAGATAAATGAGCTAAAAACTGAACAAGTAAGAGACAGAAACTTTGATCTTAGTGAGGAGGTGTGGTTGACCCCGTTGCTGGGTATGACTCACTAAAGAATGTGATTATTTGATCCAAAAAAGGAAAAAGAAAGTAAATGCATTATTAGTTATAATTGGTGTAGAATGCACAGTGAAACCATAGAATTTCTATTAAGACTCGGTGTAATTATTAATACTATTTAAGAACATCTCTGTTGAATAAATTGTAAGACATACTTGAGACATTTGACATTAATGCTGGAAGCCTGCTGTCTCCATGAATGCTGTCTTATGAGCCTGTGGACCAGTGAAGCAGTGGAAATGAAATCAAGTCCTAACAACTCACCTGTGTCGAGTTTAAGTCAAGTCTGAAGTCATTAACACTAATTCAAGTTTTCAAATTTGGACTTGAGTCTGACTGTAGTCATGTGACTTGAGTCCCCTCCCTCTGCCTGCCAGTAGATTTAAACTCATTTCACCTGTAATTGAGAGCTTCCAGCTGAGAGCTTCCAGTGCACTGCCATGTGTATAGAAGCCTGTTTCCAGAAGAAAAGAATATCCCATGGTGAGTCATAATTCTGACACAAAAAGATGAAATTATGAGATAAAAAGTCATTATTGTGGGATTAAAAAGTCGTAATTTTGAGATAAAAAGTCAAGTACGAGATAAAAAAAATTAAAATTATGAGATAAAAAGTTGAAATTATTATTTAAAAAAGTCAATTACGAAATGAAAAAAATAAAATTATGAGATAAAAAGTCATAATTATGAGAGTAGTCACCATTATCAGATTAAAAAGTAAAAATGATGACATGAAAAGTCATTATGAAATCAAAAAAGTTGAAAATTTGATAAAAAAAGTCAGTTTTTAATTAAAAAGTCATTACTGTGGGATAAAAAGTCATAATTATGAGATAAAAACATTGAAATTGCAAAAATTATGACATGAAATTCATTATTATGAGATAAAAATATGATAGAAAAAGTCATCATTATCAGATAAAAAGTCAAAATTCTGAGATAAAGTCATTATTATGAGATCAAAAAGTCAAAATTAAAAGTCATTATGAGATGAAAAGTCAGATTATTAGATAAAAAGTCATCAGATTTTTAAAAATGTCAATCTGTATCTAATATTATATATCCAATATCTTTTGACTTTGTTGACTCTCATAATAATCTCATAATTCAAACTTTTTATCTCATAATTGTGATCTACCATGGGGATGGAGATTGGAGGAAACCCACTCCGACACAGGGAGGCGACAAACCTCCACGCCGAGAGATCTCAGCTGTCTGCTGGACTCAAACTCAGGAGCGTCTCTGCTGTGCACAGAAAGTGCTAACCACTGAGCCCCCCCACCCCTCACCCCCAGCACCCCACCCCCCTGGTGCCGGTCGCACTGATCAACATAAATCTAGTTGCTGCAGTCTCTGGACTCACTCCAAGTGTTTGTACATGTGTGTTTGTGCGAGGGAAACTCAGGGACAGCAGATTTCAGGGAGGGTCTGTTGGCAGATGGGCAAGGCCTGACACAAATCAACACACTCAGTCAAGCACACACGTACAACACACACACACACACACACACCACTCCTAATCAAACACGGTGCAAACATGCTGTTCTTGCCAAGCTCAACTGTGTGGGTGCTCGTGTGGGTGCTTGGGTGTTGTGTGTGCGGCAGCAGATGGTGACGATCTGCTTACCTGTGTGTACGTAGAAAACTGGGTTGATTAGGAAGACGAGTCAAACAGTAAATGATGAAATATGAGATCTGTAAACACTAACACCTCTGTCTCATTAAGGTAGCAGCATCAAGTGGACAGTCAGTCTGTCTGTGTAGCAGTGGACATTTTTGTCTACCTGCCTGTCAGTGCAGCAGTCTCTCTTCTGTGTATCTGCTCTGCTGTCTATGTTATGTGTCATGCCTAAACCCTGTCTTACACACACACACACTCACACAGTCTGTTTGTTAATAGTGCCATCTGCTGGAAAAGAGACAAAAACATCAACAGATCAAGTGAGATACTGTATCATCATCACCACAGCCTTTAGTCAGGGCTGGGAGGGCGACTTTAAAAATGTATCCTGATACAGTTACTAATTACCTGTTAAACAATGTTGTCCGACATGTAATCCAAGTATCACAATATTAAAGTAATGTAACTTGATTACTTTGTGTTACTTTTGGATTTTCTCAATATAAAATATAGTGAAATTGTTTAGCCTATTATAGTGTTTTTAGTGCTGCACCTAATGATTATTTTCAACATTGATTAATCAGTTGATTATTTAATCAATTGACTGATTAGTTGTTTGGCCCATGAAATATCAGATGGCTCAAGATGACGTTCTCAAATGTCTTGTTTTGTCCACAGCTCAAAGATATTCAGTTTGTTGACAGAGAGGAGTAAAGAAACCAGAAAATATGTATTTACATTTAAGAAGCTGAAATCAGAGAATTTTGACTTTAAAAAATGTTATTTTGAATTTTAAACATGACTCAAAACAATTAATTGATTAATTAATGCTGTCAGAATCTTTTCAATTGAAAAATATTATTTATTGTTATTGTTCAAGTCTTACCTGAAACAATTATTTTCATTATTGATTAATCTATTGACCATTTCTCTCTATTTTTATCTATCTTCATTAATCAGTTAGTTATTTGGCCTGTAAAATGTCAGAAAATGGCGAAAAATGTTGATCAAAGTCCAAGATGAAGTCCTCAGATGTCTTGTTTTGTCCAAAACTCCAAAATATTCAGTTTACTGTTGGAAAAAGAGTAAAGAAATCAGAAAATATTCTCATTAAAGAAGCTGAAAACAGATAATTTTTTACTTTTTTTAAATTAAAAAATGACTCAAAATGATTAATCAATTATAAAAATAGATGCCAATTAATTTAATAGTCGATTAATAGCGGATTAATCATTGCAGCTCTAAGTGTTTTACAGTATGTTCATTGTAAGGTTTATTACAACAGCAGCATTGCACTTTTTAATTCAACAAAGTCTTTGCACATAACATAAAGATGAGTTAAAGAGTTAAAGATGTTAATGTGTCTTTGTGTCCACAGATCTTCAGTTCAGAGAGCAGCAGCTGCAGACACAAGGACAGCAACTTGGTGAGTACAGCAGCGTCACTTTCTTTCCTCTCTTTAAGCTGTCAGTTTACTTTTTTTTTTTTTTTTTTCAATTTGCCCTGACCAGTGTGTCCGTTCCAACATTGTGTGTTCACTGGCAGCTGTAGCTCTTGGTAAAAGCAATTATTATTTTTCAAGCCAATCAAAGACACTGCTTCAGGTTAGGTTCAAGAGTTCTTATTTCTGTGAGTTCAATTACAACAATGTTCACAGCTGCATCACAGGCACACAGGCTTTCTGGCATTTTTCTGTCACTATTTATGATGGATGTTGTGGATGGATGTTTTTTTTTCATTTGTTTCATGATTGTTTTATTATTATTATTTATATAAAACAATACTATTATAGTATCTGGATTTTTTTTTGGCTCTCATACAGGAAGATGATGTCCCATTCTTAATACTGCCAACAGAGAGATGAGTTTAAGGTGGTGTCGACTATTACTTTGTTTGTGTGTGTTGTTGTTTTGTTTTTTGTGTGTTGTTTTTTGTGTTAAGTATTAAAAGATAGTTTATGAGACTGTGTATAGGATTAGCTCTAAAAATGAATCATTTTAACAAGAATGATAAGTTGATAGTTAGTTAGATAATAGTCTTTTTGCCGTATTGTGAAATAGTCAAGGGGGAAGAAGAATGAATGTAAGAAGTAGTGAGAAAAGTCTCTATGTCTGGGGGAGTACATGGAGAAAGAAAAAAACATACAAGAACAATTTCTTACTTCTTGCAGATCATTTTATATTGTTTTAAAACATGACTGGAGGTGGAATTTAATCATTGAGAAATGTAAATTTCATTGTTTCCTCTTGTACTACTGGTAAACTCATCAGGGCGTACGCATTGATGACATGAAAAGTGAAGTAGTTTGAAGAATGAAAAACAAGAGCTTGAGAGAGATGCCAGACCCTCCCTATTTTCAGACCAGATGCATACTTTAAATGAAGTTTTTGAGTTTTTGGAGAGTGTGTGTTCTCACAGAAAAGATGACAGTTCAGTAAATGTTGTAGCACCGGCCGACCAAAATGAACAGTTAATGACTTCATGACCGTTTCAGGAGAATCTCCAAGATTCAGTATTTAAATTCAACTTCATAGCTCTCAATCAGGACCTCATGTCAGTGAGTCAGAAAATAAGACAAAACCCCCAATTCCAAAAATGTTAGCACACTGTATGAAACATAAATAAAAACAGAATGCAGTCACTTTTCAACCTTTATTCAAGTCACTATAGTACACAGACAAGATATTAAATGTTCCGGTCTAGGCCTCTGTTGTATTTTGTGCTTCATAATGCCCCACATTCTTTTACTATGAAGCCACTCGGGCATATCAGTGCATATCACGCCCGACAGGTGTAACATAACAAAAAAGATGTAAGAAGACAAAAATCAGTGTAAAAGAGGTAATAAATGAAAAAAATATAACATGACAAAGAAGAGGAAACAAGAATTAAAAGACCTAACAAGACGCATAAAATGTAACAAGACAAAAAAGACATAAAGATGTAACAAGTCATAACAAGATGTTAAAGACATAACAAGACAAAGAGAGACGTAACAAGAAGAAAATGTAAAAGGCAAAAAAGAATTAACAAGACGAAAAAGACGTCGCAAGACAATCGGTGTAAAAGTAGAAGGTAAAAGTAAAGATATGAATGACAAAGATGGATACTTTTGACTTTTGTACTCTGAGTACATTTCAGAGCCCATACTTTCTCCCTTTTACTTCCTGAGTAAAGAATTTGTGAACTTTTGACCACTAAGCACTTAATCATTGCAGCCTGAGGGATTAAAGGTCACAGACATTCAGTGCTGGCTTTTGGGCTTAAAGGATTCTCTGAATCTTTTAATTTTATGGATTTTAGATGGTGAAATCTCTAAATTCCTTGAATTTGTTTGTTCTTAAACTGTTTGTCCGCATACTTTTTTAGCAAAATTTTGAACCATGGCCCAACTGTGTTTCTGTATGACTGAGCCTTTCGAAGATGCCCCTTTAATATACAATCGTGATACTGTCCCCTGTTATCAGTTCACCTGTTTACCTGTGGAATGTTGCAGACACATGTTTTGTGGCATTCCACAAGTCTCTCTGTGGTTTTTTTTTGGTTTTTTTTGCATCTGCCCTGACTTTTTTAGACCTGTTACAGGAATAAAATTAAAACCAAGTGTATATTTACAATAGGTTTATTATTTTGAATATTAAATGTCTTGTCCTTGTTCTGTGTTCAGCTGAAAACAAGTCAGACAGGATGTGTAAGTCATTGCATTCTGTTTTTATTTCTGTTTTACACAGTGTCCCAACTTGTGGAATGAGTTTTGTATTGAGCCAGTATACTACAGCTGTTACTGCAATGTGTCAGACACATATTTACTCAACATCTTCACATCATCTGAACCATGGCTCATATTCAGGTTGCAGTTGCTGGTTGTCAACATCAGGATGGCAGTAATATATATTGTCTGGCTTTTACCACCATGTATAAACCCTGTAGTGACCCAGCTGTGTGTTGTTCATCAGCAGGTTTCCACACATGGAACTCTCCAGGTGCTGAACACGTGTGTACTAACCGATAAGTAACACTAGATGGAGCCAGATTTCATCTGTGGCAGCTCAGCTGCAGCGTGTCACACGAAGACACTGGCATCAATAAAAGATGCTGTCTGCAGACGAGTGATGTGGAGTGAAGCATTTTTTGATGGCCTCATTTGTGGATGGATGGAAGCACCTCCACTTTCATTCCGCTGTTGTCGAGCTGAACATGCAGTCTGCTCTGAAATGTTTGCATTTGCTTTGCATACACAAGCCAGAGGCCAAGACTTGGAACTGCTTATTTTTAATACTGGGAAACCAGATGATGAGCCATAATGAATGCTAGACAAGCTGGATAATCACATATTTCACATTACAGAAACTTCATATTGGCAAATATTGACACATAAACACTTATTCATGAAGCTTCATTTAGGATCTGATGTCAGTGTCTCATAAAAAGGTTTATTTATTACTGCCAAGTTTGAATTTGTTTTACTTTCACTTCTGTTTATACAGAAGCCCCGAGGGCAAGTGAGAAAAAAATCCATTGTCATCAAATTGATCTGTTTTCTAATTCTGATCTAAATTTTTTCTCTTCTGCGTTTATGACTTAAGACCAGGTGGAAAAACTCCTGCCAGGTGATTTTTGTTCCTGCATACTTTTGCAGATTTGCAAACTCATAAGAGGTAAAAAGGTGACATATTTGTAAACCAATCTGCTGCAGGGAGCATCCTCCCAGAAGAGAAACTGATTTTAACATGTAAAAAAAACAAAAAACATTCTGATGTATGTATTCTCTTTCTGTTTAAAGAGTGGCCCACCTCTTCTGTTTGTTTCTGCAGACATTACTGCTTTTACTTTTATCTTAGTACTCATATAAAAAGTACTAAATAAGATACTAAAGTCAAATTAAAGTAAAAAGTACTAAGTAGGGTACTACAGTAAAAGTAAAGTTACATTACTGTACTTAATTGTTTTACTTTAATACTTTATGTAGGACTTAAAATGCAAATTTTATTTGTAAAGAACTATTTTTACATTGTGGTATTAATGCTTTTACTTAATTAAAGGATCGGATTACTTTTTCCATCACTGCAGGTCACAGAATCTGTGGGTCACCAAATGCGGTGTAAGACCATCACCAGTTCTAACACTTATTTCGCGGAGTCAGCAGTTGACACAATCGCTCATTAAATCAGAACACCGGTAGGTCTCGTATCATCATGTGTTCACTTTTATTTCCTCGTAACTTACGTCAATGATGGACGTTAAAATCGTATAACAATACGGATGCAGTGGGAATTAGCCTTAACTCAGCAAAATGATTCTGAACTGTAACCTTAAAGCTGTAAGTTCATACGCAATTCACTGACGTTAATGTTAGCTGACATGCTAACAAGCTGGGATGCTTTCCATTGATAGGGGGAAGATTTGATAGGTTGCGTTAGGACACCTTTCAATCTGATTTGGCAGGTTAACGTTACTTTAGCAGCTAGTTAGCTAACGTTAAGTTAAACAGCATATTACATAGTCTGCAGCAAGAGAGACTTAGGTCTTTTATGTGGCTCTGCTCAAAACTAGTGTCCATTGTACACATCCATGATTAAGAGGGGAAAAAAGTTTTCGTGATTGTGATTGGCCTAAAGACTGGTGGCGTGTCACCAAAGATATTTTATTTCTAGATTTAAGATTGTAACATGACAACAGCTTTCAGCAGTCTGTGGGGAATTGTGGTGGTCACTTGGGCTATTCAGATCTACACGATCCACGTGAAAGACATTTTGGGCCACGGGTGAATTTTGCAAAAGTGCTTGTTGTTGCAGTACTCATTTTTTTCCACAAGAGGCTAAAGTGTGTCACTACCCCATGTTCTAAATAGGACTGAGGGCATTCATTTTTTCTTCCAAGTGACTTTAAATTTCTCTATGCACTCTAAACACAAAGTATGTACAATATATTGGGGTCAGTTAATTATGTAACATTAGCATCATGTCTTTCTTTTAGCTACAGATGTATTTTAACACTCATGGCAGATTAACGCTGGATAAAATACTTCTTAGCCACTTAGAAAGAATGATCCTGAAATTAAAAAGGATTACCTGCCATCCACGATTTCCAGAAACAATCTGAGACGTGGACTCATCTGGCCTCAGCACACTTTTCCTCTGTACGTCAGTCCATCGACAAACTGTGTTTAAAGTTAAAGTGTTCCTGAGCCCATGTAGTATCCTCTATCCAATTATGTGGAATTTTAATGCAGTTTTTACTGCAGTGCTGCCTGGGAGGTCAAAGGTCACAGACATTTAATGTTGTTTTTCAGCCTTGACCCTTTAGTGCAGAGATTTCTCTGGATTTTTTGCATCTTTTAATGATATTATGGATTGTAGAGGTTGCAGTTTTGTGTTGAGAAACTTTAAACTGTTGGGCTGTTTGTCCTCGTAATTTTTTAATAAAGTGGGGAGCATCACCCCATCCATGCTTGTGAACGACTGAGCCTTTTGAGGATGCCCCTTCATTGATGCTATCACCTGCCACCTAAATTCCACAACTATCACAGTCTTTTGTTGCTCCTGTCACAACTTTTTTGAACAGAGTTGCAGGCATCAAATTCAGAATGAGTGTATATTTACAAAAAACAATAAGATTTATCAGTCTGAACGTAAAATATATTATCTTTATACTGTATTCAATTGCATGTAGGTCAAAAACGATTTACAATTCACTGCATTCTGTTTTTATTTGTGTTTTTACGCAACGTCCCAGATTTTGTGTGGTACATGCAGGTTATTTCAGCTGCTGTTACCTTCTCTGTCTCACAGCCATATTTAGGTTTCAGATACTCACATCTACTGTGTCTTTTCACGCCATATATCCGCCTTGTAAGGTTGAAAAATACCTCTCTAATAATTGCAAAAAAAAACCCTCTCTGAGATATCCTTCCATTGACTTCACCCACATATAAGTAGTTTCTCAGTCTTTGATGTAGCTTTATTTCGCTTTCTTTGTGCTAGTTTCCATCATGTTCTGCCTAAATCTGCATAGCTTGTAACTTTGTGGTGACTCGCAGTTTTTTCCCCATCGGGCGTAGCGAAGGCAGCAGAGACAGTGACAGGTTAACCTGCACTTGACCTACGTGTGCACGGTTTGATTGACATCACATACAGCCCCCTGATGACAGCCCTCCCTGCTTTCCTCGCAGCCACTGGATAAAAGCCAGATTTTAGACGAGCATCTGTCCTGCAGTGGTTTGGCTTTTGAAAACTACAGCCAATCAAAATGCAGGACATGGCAAGGGATAAAAATGCTGTGCAGTCCTGCATAAAGCGGGTCACCTGCTCACCCTGGTGATGTCATGGCTGACTTAAAGTCTGAAGGATCAGTGCTCAGGGGGGACATTAGAATCGGGGCCACTGACTCCAATGTAATGACTCCACTCTCTGTTTGCTTCACCTGAAGCAAGATGGGAGTTGTAGTTCCAAAACTCAGTGCATGTTTATCCCAAATCTAATACAAAAAATTTTGGACATTAGAATGCTCGATCAGCACAGTTCTTAAATCCTTGGAACACTGACTGTTTGAGTTAATTTGGGTTTTTTTGTTGAGCTTGTTTTCACGTAGACTTTCTTGTAAAAGAGTACACTTTTTGCATATGAAAAACAGTGTTGGTGTTTTGAAAAAGACAATTTAAGTTGGGATTTCTGATACTTAATATTTTATTTTCATGGGGCGTGCACGGTAAGTATAATGCATTGATCCTTTATGACGGTTTTGTCAGACTTAAAGCTACATTATCTAAGATTTGGTATTTTTTGCAATTTGTCGACCGTCGTGTTTGGAATTCACTCATACTCCGCTGTGGTAAACATGGACAGCCCAACATCAAATAAGTCCAACAACACAGACCACAGCAACCAGCTCATAACACTGGCACGACACAGGCTCCTCTCTTCACCGTCATTTCCCCTCACCCCCTGAATGCCTCCTCCCAGTAGTCCAAAGTGTCCTGTGCTAGAGGTGTAAACATCAGTGCTCCCTCGGTGCTCAATGCGCCCAGTCTGGACAGTACTGCTCAGCTAACTAGCTAAGTTGACATTTAGAGTAGTTTATTTTACAGTCCATCAGGAAACTTTCCGAGAGTTGAGGCAAAGCAGATGGAGGACATCTGAGGGAAAACCATAGACAGTGTAATAAATAATGGATGGAGTGACCATGACACCAACTGTAGGTTTCTGAAGAGCCATTGTGAAGCTCACCCTGCATTCCAAATCATGTACTTTTACTACATACTGCAGCTGTCCTTAAAAAGCATGAACTGTTTCATCCAATATACATATAATTGGGACATACTACTTTCTTATAAAAAGATGCCCTGGACTTTGACCCTTCTGCTCATACACCCATCGCAAAGGATTGTGGGTCAGAATAGCCAGAAAAGCATGCTGGCTGGCATACTGCAAAATGGGACACTGCATTCAACATCCTATGGACATATATCTTTTCCTAGCATACTAAATAGTATGGTCGTATTGGAATGCAAAGTCAGTTTGGTGTCTGCAGCCATCGCCATCTTGGCAGTGCCTGACTCTGCTAACTTCCAGCTAATATAAAAATGAGTAAAGAGTTTATTAATCATTTAAGCTACAGGAGCTTCCCATTATGTATAACTTGATATGCATGAGTCAGCCCAATGCAGCTGTCATAAACAGAGAATTTAGCTAAAGAGGCCAAAACTATTTTTGTACCAGGCTGTAAACGTGTTTATTTCTGCTATAAAGTTGCACATTTTGATATAAGGCTGGAGACTGACCAGCCTCAGGAACCACAGTTTTTGGCACTTCAGCGTTGGCTTCATTTTTCAGTCCCGGAGGTTGCCACTTTAGGAGATCCACAAAATATTTTCTCCATTGAATATGATCCAACTTCATCAACATCAGTGACACAGTTGGTGGTGTGTGACTTAGTGTTGTAGTGGGAATGACAGAGGCACCATTCACCGTGTTACAAGTCAGTGTAGCATCAACATGACTTTGGAGATGTAATTGTTGGGATGTTGTGTAAAACACAAATAAAAATGGACCTATATTGAGTTGAAAACAACACAAAGGCAAGATATTTAATGTTCAAACCAATAAACTCTATTGTTTTTTGTTAATATACACTCAATGTTAATTTGATTCCTGCAACACATTTTTAAAAAAGTTGGGACCGTTGCAACAAAAGCCTGGCAAAGTGGCATGGCTAACTGTCACATCTGTGAAGGCCCCATTAATGCTGAAAGGTACACAGATTTTGGAGCAACATATGCTGCCGTCCAGATGACGTCCCTGCATATTTCCAAAAGACAATGCCAAGACACATTCTGCACGTGTTACAACAGCGTGGCTTTGAAGTAAGAGTGCAGCCACTAGACTGGTCTGCCTGCAGTGTTCGGTGTTAAAAGAAAAGTTGATGTATCAGAGTGGTAAACAGTAAAGTTTATCAGTCTGAAGATTAAATAATTTGTTTTTGTACTATACCCAATTGAATATAAGTCGAAAATAATTTGCAGATCATTGCAGTCTGTTTTTATTTAGGCTTTACACAATGTAGAATGATTACAGCTCATAATGTTGCTTTAAATAACAAAATAACTTGTCAGGTCAGAAAAACAGTAAAAATAATTACAACAGTCACAGTGTAACATGTTTAAGATATGTAGTGACAATGAAATAAGCCTGTAAACAAAGGGAGCAAAAAGCTCCCCGCTCTTTGGTGATATGTGTCGTAATGAACACTGCAGCGTGTGAGTTGTGCGAGCATGGCTTTAGACTTTCCTGTTGTGACACAGCTCTCTAACAGTAGTACTCTAACAGAGTGCGAGCTGGTTGCAGAGCGGGACGTGAACAGCTACTTTTAGAGTTGCTGGTGGGCAGAAAATAGCTGTGAGCTGCTACTTTAAGAGCCTGCTACCCAGCGTACATAAATAGAAACAAGGGATGTGTGGAGAAGAAAAGACTCTCAGCCAGTTAATCTGGCACAGTATTAAGAGTATAAAAAACTTCAAATGGGGAACCTTTTGTTCAAATGACCCATTATACAGGCAGGCCTCAGGGGGCTGCAGTAGAAAAGGTCTCTCTCATTCGCGCTGCTTGATTATGAACGCTGCCCGGGGATATTGCTGAACTTCAGATAATTGCGGCCGAGCGGAGCCTTTGGCTTTGATAGCCTAAACAAACTCACCTCACTGCTGTGTCCTCCAGCACACCCTCACTCCGCTCAGCACAGAAGCAGCCCGTAATACAGAGGACAGGTTTTTTAACACTACTCAACTTTCGAAGAATAGCAGCGAATCAGCAGGGAGCTCCCGAGAAGTGGAACACTTTACACACAAGCAGCAAGCACACACGCACAGTACAGCAATAACAGCAGTGACACTCCGCCAGGGTTGTTTGTTCGAAAAGGAGTTCAGTGAGCAGTTGGATTCCAGAATGAACTGACGAAGGAAGGAGGTTAATAAAGTCATTACGGATGATAAACATCAACTGAAGGGAGAAGATGGAGGGTTTTTCTGAGAGAGCTCCACTTCAGTTACCTTGCGAGATCATGCAAGAATCCATCTTGCCAGGCGTCAAGTTATCCATTTGTGTCCGCACCAAAAGTGAGACAGCCAGTCAGCATCCTAGGAGGGACTACTGTCAGCTATGGCGTGGTTTTAGGCGGGATGACAACGAGAAGGACCCATGGAAGCGACTCATCTCAAACAAACAAAGGCGGCTCCTGAAGAGGTTAGCGTAGATACTGTGATAGCATCAGTTATATCAGAACTGGAGAGTATTTCTTCATCGAAAGAAAGAATGACCCCGAAGGCTTTTCTCAATGAAAAGGCTCTACTCCTGACCGGCTTCGGCAAGTTTTCCGGCAAGAGTTTGACCTGAATGGTTGAAGTTAGCCCGTGTCAGATGTGATGGTCAGATGGTTCATCCAATGACTTGCCAAGTGCCTCTTTCCAACATTTTTTAAGGACAACTTCCCAGATGTTCTGTGTAACAAACCAACAGGCGTATCAGATTAGCACTTCAGACTGCTGGGAAAAAATTCTGTGACCCATGCACAATCTTTCTTAATAGATGGAGGGTTGACTAAAGTAGCTCATCAGCTAACGCTATTGCTGTGTTGTACTAGTGCAGCAGTACCTCAAAAGCATCAGACAAGACCTTATTAGCACCTACAATTTCCATAGACTTAAAATTGTTACACAGGTGTCATGCACATGTGTGCGTTGGTGATGTAGGCATGTTTCATTTAAGATGTAATGCCTATGCCTTGTAGGAGCAGGTGAAGTGTTGAGTGAAGCTACAATGGTAAGGTGCACTGAACTATCAAGCAACATCTGACACTACACCCAACACTGATTTTTTTATTATTATCATTTTGGCCTGTACTGACTTGAGTCTTTTGCACATAGGGCATGTGCACTACCAAATGAACTACCAGGGCGCCTCGGCAATCTTCCATTTCTTCAAGACTTTTGTGTAGTTTGAGTGCTTGATAGTGCAGTGCACCTGACAATTATAGCTTCACTCAACATTACACCTGCTTCTACACCTAACTAGGTTAACTTGTGTAACATCAGAACTTGGTTAGAGCCCACTCCGAAGAGCCAAGTGTCGTCTAGACTGGGAATCGAACCAGGGAACTCTTGGTGAGTTGTCTCACCATACTAGAAGCATGTCCATGTGCGCCAGGAGTGAGGATTGACATGGGGGACAGCCACGACCAGAGAGAGCACTGGAGAGATCCCACTGCTGCCACCAGTGTAATGTCCGAGCCTGGTTAGAGCCCAGCCTGAAGAGCCAAGGGTCGTCTAGACAGGGAATCAAAATGGGGACCTTTAGTGGCACAGACAGCTGCAGTTTCTATTCAGTTTAAGGCCAAACCTGCTAGCGACCAGTCATGCAGCTGTGTTAGTGTGTTACACTAGTTAAGGTGGAGAACAAGTGATCAGGCAGGTACAAGTTTGATGTTCTTGTGGCATGTGTATTCTAATGTTCCACCTCACTAGACTGTGACTGTGAATCCATCCATCAATGTACAAGTCTTCCATCTTCTTGGCAGCAGGCTGAGCAGGGCATTCTAGACATTGCTCAGTGTTTTCCAGCTCAGGCCAAATGAGATATGAAATCCTACTGGGTCAACTTCTGGGTCAACGCTGGGGTCTCCTCCCAATAGGAAGGGCTGGGAAAACCTCCAAAGGGCGTTGTTGAGGAGGCAACCCAAATCAGACATCCAACCCACCTCAACTGGCTTCCTTTGACATGAAGGAACAACAGCTCTACTCTGAGCTCCTCATTCTGTCTCTAAGGCTGAGTCCAGCCACCCTACAGAGGAAAATCAATTCAGCTGCTTGTATCCACAATATCATTCAAGCGGCCACCACCGAAAGCTCATGATCATAGGTAGATTGAGTGGTAAATCAAAAGCTTTGCCTTCAGGCTCAGCTCGCTCTTTACCTCAGTGGTCCAGTACAATGGCCACTGCTGAGACTACACTGATCTGCCTATCAATTATATTAATAATGTAATAAGAACAATTTATTGTATGCATTGTTACTGTTATATTTTAATGCTAGAATAAAGTCTATAAAATGGGCTATAGCACCCATGCAAGTATTAGCATTTGGGTTTGAGATCATTAGAGCAGCCACAAAAATGACTTAAAACATAATTTTTTTTACACGTTAATTATTGAACACACTGAGGACAAACTTCTCAAGAAGAGACTGGGATGATAGCTGCCAGATTTATCACTAAAATAAGTGCTGGTTGGAGATTCAGATACTTGCCAAATTAAACACTGACTCATAAGACTGTTAATTCACCATCTATCGAGTGTGTGATGGTTTTTGGGGAGGATTTTTTTCTGCCATTAATATACTCAGTTGTTGCTTCCTCTTTGGTGTTGGAGAAGGATATGTGTGCAGTTTTTTTTTAAAGCAAGGTTTCTTTTTTTTATTTCTACGATTTCAACATGGATTTGTTATTCACACTGACTGTGTTTACATGCACATCAATTAAGAGATGATGCTAGTGGTTTTTTGTAATTCATGCTTTCTTTTTTGTTTCCACAAAAAACTTTTTCTGTGTTTATGTACTATACTCTATTTAGAATATGTTCTGTTATGTTTTTCATTGCAAAATGCACTTTTGAATGTGAATGCATGAATGTGTTAACTGATTGTCAGTATGTTCATGTACTCATGAACTCTGACTATATCATTAGAAAAGTAGAAATGCAGATGCAAAGTATTTTAGATTGAGCAAAGCAGTAAGTAACTGGTTCAAACAGTCATCAGATCTGATGAACCGTGTGCGTGCCGTTCGGGACAAAATTGAGTTTTTAGAAATGATTGTATAGTTTTGAATTAAGCTTGAAGTCATGTTGCAAAATACCAGACGTGTTCTGCTACTTGTGTGTGTGAATTCTGTGCAGTGTTTGGACAAAATCAGCCCTGTTTAAAAAAATAAAATAAAAATAAAAAATAAATTCGACCTTCAATTGGGATGAGGGCGTATAAACAGAATTATGACAGAAATATTAATGTTCATTAGCCATGTAAACAGCTTTGTAGGAATCTTGTCTTTCTCAGAATAAGAGCAGAAAACAGAATATTTTATATAGTCACTGTAACAATATCAGGGAGAAAATAAGAGTACAGGCAGCCCTACTAATCTTTGCACTCGTAAGGAAGTAAATCATTAAAAAACACCACTATGTGACTAAAGCAAGTTGTTCCAGACATGATGGAGAGTTCTGCTCTGTATTTACAGTATCAGATGTGATGCTGTTCGTTGACCCTGTGTTCCACGAGGAAGTCAGTGCTGCTAATTTGTCTGAATGTAGACCCAGGTGTGTGTGCACTGTTTGATTCCTGCAAACGAAGCGGCAACTTGTGTTCTTTACACCAACCGCCTCGTCATAACACCAGCGTGTTACCAGTCATCACTCCTCTCAGGCTGAACGTCGGACTGTCTGAGACACAGAGTGGCCAGCAGGGGGCAGGAGGCTTCCAGTTTGCAGTTATTTGTGTGTGTGTGTGTGTGTTGTGTGTGTGTGTGTCTGTGTGCGCGCGCTAGTGCAGCCCACAACGGGACTTCATCAGTTAATTAGTTTTTCTCCCTTATTTTTACTCGTAGCTCGCCCATTGGGGATTTCTCTCTCTCCCTCTCTCTCTCTCTCTCTGTCTCACTCTGTGTCTCTCTCTCTTCATCACTGTATCGTCTGTATCAGCAAATTATACTACAGGGAAATCTTTTTTCTTTTAAATAACCCCCTCCTCCCTCTCTCTCTCTCTCTCTCTCTCTCTCTTTCTCTCTCTCTCTCTTCTCTCTCTCTCTCTCTCTCTCTCTCTCTCTCTCTCTCTCTCTCTGGCTCTTTTTGTTCTTCACTCCCTCGCTCTCTTTCTTCTCTCACTCTCTCCTTATCCGTCTCTCCCTCCATAAGCCTATTCCCCTTGAAGTGTGCTGGTTATGGATGCTCAAGTTGTCGGCCTGAGACCGGGAGATTATTAGGAGGATACATGATTAAAGAAACTCTCATTTCCTCCATGGCTGCAGAGAAAACTTTGCCAGCAGACAGATTCAGACCCTTTTAGTTTCCTTAACACGTCTGTTGGCGCAACCAGACTACAGGGCAGACTGTCTTACAATGTGGCATTAAAAGCACTGGCTGTTCCCTCTTTGATGGCAAAATGGATCATTCTTTGCATGAAGAATTCAAATCTGAAGTGAAAGAGAGCAGAGTGAAAAGAAGAAGAGGGAGAATGAGTGGTTTGTGTTTATGGAGGTATCTCTGAATTTATTTTGGTTTCAGGTGATGTCTCCGAACCAACTCAACATGAGAGTCTGCAGCCATGCAAGTAGCTTTGCGAGGTTCTCCGCAGTCACATGGCTGCTTTGAGCTAATATGGTCATGCTGAATATTATTTTGCTGTTCATACTTGCTGTATTATCAGGGTTAATACGCAGGAGAATTGAGCTTTAAAACTACAAAACCGAGGTGATATAAAGTCTCGCCTTGTTTCTTAGATACTGTGATTCCTTCCAACACAATGATTAAACTATTATCAATCGACTATTAAATTAATCTGCATCTGTTTTGGCAACCACTTAATTATTTTGAGTCATTTTTAAGAAAAAATATCAAAATTCTCTGATTTCAGCTTCTTAAATGTGAATATTTTCTGGTTTCTTTACTCCTCTCTGACAGTAAACTGAATATTTTTGAGTTGTGGACAAAAGACAATTTGAGGACATCATCTTGGACTTTAGCAAACACTGATCAACATTTTTCATTTTCTGACATTTTACGGACCAAATAACTCATTAATTTTCCATTGACAAGAGTGTGTCAGGTTTAATTAATTAATGATTAATTGATTAATGATTTGATTTGAGCCATTTTTCATTTGACTAAACTATTTCACCATATTTTATACTGAGGTAATCCAAAAGTAACAGAAAGTAATCAAGTTCCGTTATTTTAATGTTGCGATATGTATTACATTACTGACTACATTTTTGAACAGATAATTAATAACTGTATCAGAATAATTTTTTAAGTAGCCCTCCCACAAGTGAAATGGCCACCACAAGTTGTTTTTGTGACAATTCCATTTCTGTGCATTTCTCCAAACTGTGCAAGTGTACCAAGTTTCATGCTTTTATGAAAAAGTGAATATCTTTTTTACACATCACTTGGACTTAAAGGCCTTTGGCTTTTTCTGTTGGTGTTTCTCCCTTTGGCTGTATTTAGAATGTTTATCTAGGCCTTTTGTTAAATGTTAAGTATTTAGGTGCACAATGATTTGCAATATTTATAACTATCGATAGTTAGCTTCTTGATCACATGGTCTACACTGTAACTACACTTGAGTGCAGTGGTTTGGATAGTATAAACATATTTAGAAATACCTCTTAAAAGCATTTATTTTCCTACTTTAGTATTCACTCTTTATGTTCTTCACTTCAGACAGAAGTAGCAGTAGTACGTTTGAACATATTGTTAGCTGCAGCAAACATGCTTACCACTATCTGAAAGGCAGGTAACTGAATATTTTGTTTTCTCAAATTTGAACTCTCGACACAGGCCTACTTACTGCATGCAACCAAAGCCTGCTCAAATGTGATTGGACAATATTACTCGGACTACAAATGGAAGCCAGAATGCCTCAGATACCAAAACTGTCATACGAACAGATCAAAATCTAGGGCGATTGGCAATATTGTCACGTTTACCTCTGTGTTTGTGTGTTTGTAACATAAAGATAACCTGACACGCCAGATGGTTTGTTACACAGAACCATCTGGGAAGTTGTCCTTAGAAACTGTTTGGAAAAGGACAGGCACTTTCAAAAAAACACTTGGCAGGTGATTGGATGAACCATCTGACTATCACATCTAACACGGGCTAATATAAAAAATCATTGAACCACATGACGTCGTAGGAGAGTTACCTTGAGAGGCAGCTGAGATCACGCGAGAATCCTTTGGTTCTGTGTAACAAACAAGCAAAAGCCAGTTGGAAAATCAAACTCAGGAGAAGAAGAAAAAACATCTTTTCCATTGAGAAAAAACTTCAGTGCCCTTTTTTTGCTCTTCCTTCAATGAAGAAATACTCTTCAGTTCTGATATAACTGATGCTATCACATCAAGAACAAGATGGGTCACTACCGTGGATGCTTCTCGCTGTCATCACGCCTAAAACTACACCCACTACTTTTGGTGCAGACACAAATGGATAACTTGAAGCCTGGATACATACTGGAATGAATATCCGTGGATATGTGAGGGACCCAGAGAGAATCACTACGTACAGGGTCCAGAATTTTATGCTACACCCCTGGACCGACCGACCAAAATTTCCATCTCATTGACAAGAATGTCAATACATGACGAGTCTGCAGAACCTCAGATTACGTTCATTGATGTTTTTAATTATGTCCAAAGCCAGCATTTTTAAAATTCACTTCCTACAGCATCTGCGCAAGGCAGCCGTGGTATGGACACGGTTAGGGAAAGATTGTGGTTATGGTTAATAAGGTCTGTGACAGGGCGTTAACTCTAATCTCCTGCATCAGATCAAGTCAGACGTGCCACACGCCCATCTTCCACCTGACTTCCACAGCCTCACTTCTGTTCTGTTATTGTTCTTAAAGTGCCCTGAATAACAGACCCACTTCCTTGTCTGTATGGAAGTGTGATGTGTTTTATTTCCTCCATGAAAATGTTCTGCATCTCTGCTATTGATTTCTGTCCAAAGTGTGATGAATGGAAATACTCTTTGAAATGAAAGGAAGATGTTTGTCTTGCATGTGAATGTGTTGTACCCCAGATGCTGGCGTCATCTACATATTTCTGCTGTCTTTGCCCTGGGTGGTGTCTAGCAGAATACATTAGAATAGCAAAATATGAAAAAGTATTGATTTTGTCATTTATAAAATGCTGAAGTCATGTATTGATTGCTGGCTGTGTCGCAGAGTGCAGAAAGTTGCTGGCTCACTTTAGCTGCTTCACTTTGGATTTTTGGTGTAGCAGCAGTGTTTCTGTTTTAGAGGGCTGTGTTATGGCTCTGGTCCCCAGATCTCACAGCGGTCACACAGCATCAGTTCCTAAAGTAGTTCTTACTTTAGAATCTAGGCATGAAAGTAATGCTATTCTTCATTTGCAGTTAGATTATGAGGTCTCACTATTGTTTGAAATGGAAAGGGCGACAGTTTAACAGTCACACGATTATTCTAATGTTGAGTTAATAGAATCACACAGTTGGGAGGAGCATTACTGTGTAGTGCAAAACGGGAAGAAGCTTTTAGTAGTTATGTATTGTGGGCACAACTGTAATCAGTCAGTAGCAAACAAGATAAGTAGCTGGGTTCATACTTTCAAATGAGATCAAAGACGATGTATTTACAGCGCTTCATGAAATCTATCCTGTAAAACATTTGAATCTAGTAGTGGTGAAACTTTAACTAGTGGAACATAGCAACTTAAAGGACTAGTGAGTAGTGTTTCTGGTTGGGATGTCTGCCATATTCTGCCCATAGATCCCCAATCTTACACCATGGAAGCAGTGTTGCTTAGGGCACCAACCAAAATTATGTCGATACTACAGAGTACCAATTCATGAGTAAATCAGTTTCGATACCTAGGAGCTAATATGGGTGAAAGAGTATCTTAGAGTGTAGAGAAAATGAGAAAAAGAGATTGCGGTGACACTATGCCTGGGTCTCCGATGGGATCCAAGGGGTCTCGCTGCTCTCATCATGTGAATAGTCAGACAAGCGCTCCGTGAGTAAACGCCAGGCACTCTATGTGTTTTAACAAGGGAAATGGCGTATGTGCGCTACTGTCTCCTAGAGCCACTGCTACTCCTGAATTATCCAGTCTTGTCCCGAGGCTCTGGCATGCAAAAGCCTTCCTGTTTATGTCCCTACAACTATGTAAAAAAAAAAAAAAAAGTTACACATTTCAGGAAACTCACAAACAGCAAGGATCAGCCTCTTGTCCATTGTAGTTGCGCGTCGCACAGGAAAAAGTTAAGATAAGTTTCAACTCTCGCTGCGGGCGGGCATGTGTGTGAGACGAGCACTACCGCGACACTTGAACGGGATTGCGCCTGTCTTGTTGATTGGCCTCCTTTCCTGCCCACGTGCCTCTCTGAAAATAAATTACAAGGCACGCCAATCGCCCCCCGTCTGAAAAGACCATAATATGAAGTTCAAAACTGACGAGGGCAGCACGCCCAAACAAACACAAAATGCAGTTCACCTAAGGGCTAAAGAGTGCACGTTAGCACGCCTGCAGCTAGCATCAGTATAATTTAACCCTCCATGGATGACAAAACTTTAAGTGAGGTGTCGACATCGACATCTTCAGGTGATTAATTAGCTTATTGGATAAGTTGTTGTCGGAGATACAGTAACTGTGCTTTTTACTGTGATTGCTGTCTCGGTTGGCTTAGCATTTTTACTAGCATTAGCCAACACCCAGTCACTGGCTGCATTTGAAACTCTTCACTCAAAAAAACACTTGGCAGGTGATTGGATGAACCATCTGTCTATCACATCTAACACAGGCTAACTTCAACCATCAGATCAAACTCGAAGCCATCTTTTCCATGGAGAAAAGCCTTCAGTGTCGTTCTTTGCTCTTCCTTCAGTCAAGAAATACTCTCCAGTTCTGATATAACTGGTGCTATCACAGTATCAACACTAACCACTTTTGGTGCGGACACAAATGGACATCTTGACGCCTGGCGAGATGGATTCTCACATAATCTCAAGTATCCAGCCACCTTGCAAGGTAATAAATGTAGTTGCTCATTCTAAATCAACTTCTCTATAGCTTTTAAACTACATCCATACATGGGAATATTGTTACTATCTCTGACTCTGGTTATCTGCCTTTCTTTATAGAACAAAAAAACATTCTCAACCAAATTAACATGAACACAATTAAGCAAATGAAGGATAAACAGTCATCACAACAGTCACTGAACTGTGCACTTCTCACTTTCTGTTCTAAAGCATCAAAAATAGCTTTGAGCTGAGTATCTCTCACTGCAGCAGAACAGAAAGCCCTCTTTTGATTTTTGGTTTCTGAATCCAATCTGTCAAATCAGTGTTCTGGGAGAAGAGCCAGGGTAGAATGACCACTGAGCGCTTCACTCTCTGCAGCAGAAGAAGAGGAAGGAACAACGGAAGTGTAGTGGAAAGAGGAGAGGGAATCTGTGGAAGAGCTGCTTAAATTTACCAGGGAGAAAAAAATTCTAATAAGCAACCGTTTATCTTTTTTTTTTTTTTTTTTTGTGCCGCTGCAGCAACCTCGTTCAGCAGTCTGTAATGTTGAATTGAAGTCATCGATGAGAGAATTTATAAGAAGAGCAGCAGCTGAAATGACCTCCCAGAGATGAATATAAGCTTTTTTGTGTGTATGTGTGCATGTGTGAAACAGACAGACAGACAGACAGACGGGCAGACTGACTTTTTAAGGGCCAGATACAATGCACTCCACCGTTAGCAGAAAATGGACTTCCCATTGTCATTGAAAAACAGCTGTCAGCATCTTCTTTTTATCCCTCAGGACTGAGAGCAGTAAAAGAATTCAGCTGTCTGAATGCTCAATGTTAAGTCTGTGAGATCTACAGAAACGACTCCCCTTTAACTAAAATCACATCCTACACTAACACACCACAGTCATTCTGTCTACAATCAATGCTTTTCAACTGCGTCTCCAGCCAGGTTGAGTAGTTTGAAAACCTGAATTTTCAATAACTTTTTTAATTCGAGCTCCAGTTTTATTTGAGTCTTTTTTGTCAAACAGTGATCCCATGTTCTTTAGTGTCAGTAACTTTGTAACTAACTAACTAACTAACTGTATTCTATGACCCTTTTTTAAATTTGTGGCTCCAGCATCTGAATTAGATGAAGACAACACGGTGTCTATCACCACCAACTTCAAGAGATTAAACAAACTGGATTTAAAGTGTGCGCTGCATCTAACAAGGGACCAAATACGCTGGGCTGAGGTTTGCTGCAACACTTGGAATCTCGGACAAAATTCCAAGTGAAAGCCCAAAGCTTTAAGAACACTGGATTCAAACTTTATCCTTTATCCTATGGGAGAGATGGCAGCATATAATGGATTTACCTCCATCAGTTGTCTGTGGCTAAATGCGCCCCTCATGCAGAAAGATGTCCAAAAGTTCCTGAGGAACCTGCCAACGTCTCACACCAAAATGACTGAGAGTCTTTTTACAGTTTTGCATTTGAATTTTGAGGGATTAATTAAATTTATTAGTCTGTTTGTTTCTAACATAGCGGTGCGCACGGTGCTATCCTTGTGCTGAAGTCGCAGCAGCAGCCTCTAAACGCAAACAGAATATTGAATCTGTCTCAGCTTAATAGAATGACTTTAAAAACACCAAATAACTTGTTTTAATGACTTTTGTTATTTTATAATATGAAGAATTGTAAAATACCACCTCCACAGAGTAACAGTGACAGATAGTGACAGATCACAGGCAATAAACTTGGCTTTTCATCCTCACAGCTGTGGTGAAGGTCAAGCCTCATGCAGCATGCGTAGTTTGTATTATGTTCATTCCAATGCGGATTAATGGTGTTCTTCTGCTTCAGTAATAATCAATACCACCAGGTAATACACTAAAGCGGTCAGATTTTGAACCCACAATTCTCCTTGTTAAATATTTGCCTGAAATAGGCTGTGTTTTGATGGTGTAGCCGAAAGTATATCCTAGAAACATTTGCATTTCCCTGGGTAGTTAGCTTCAATTTAGAAAGAAAAGGTTTCATTTTCGGGAAGAATATTAATCCTTACTCCTCATCATCACAGTATCTAACATTAGGGAGGCCGACATTATCAATACAAGTCAACGCCCATTCCTGTAACGGTATGTTTGTATATGCTATCAAAGTCATGTGACATAGTATAAAGGTGTAACTTGTGCGCTTGCGCAGAGCCCTGCTCTTACAGAACTGACACTAGAGGGGTACCTAGAGCGTCACAGTTTGACCAAGTAACTGTATTTAACAAATTGGGAGTGAGAACATACGCAAGTTACATAGGCTATGTAAGTTACATAGCTTACATACATTATGTCATATATGTTAAATCATTAAACTAGCTAAAATATTTGGACATATTTAACTTCTATGCATATTTTGCTGGTTAATGATAAAAATAGGCAGTTTAAATGTAGGCTAGTATATGTTTTGCTGAAGAAAAGATCAGCCCAGCCGTTCATAATCTCCATCAGCTGCTATTTTAAGGTGACATCTTTTATGCTACCTGTGTAAACTCAGTGCAAACAATGCAAAAAGTATTTGGAAGCAACAAAGTTGTACTTTGATATGAATCGCAATCCATAATGCTGATTTGCATTATTATTATGTAGGTGGTGGGCCACAATGAGCTAAAGCAACTTGTTTGTCTTTGATTGATTTTATTAAGTGATGAAAGCCTGTTCACTTTCAATCTGGAACCTTATCAATGTGTTTGGTGGTTTGTTTTCATCTCAGATGTCACACAGATCTGAAACCACTGTTTTGATCTGAAGCTGAATAAAGCTTCAGAAAGGCACGATGTTATCACACAGCCCGGATTATGACTTCTGTTGTTCTTTCTTTGTTTTACATTTCTACTTTTTGCAAATATCTGGTCCTGTCTGGCATTTAACAGCCAGCTTTGGAGGTGAAAACGGCCAAATTCCTCGATGTTTCACTTATTGTTCACCACTGAACGTGAATCTTTACTCTGAATTATTTACAACTCTCCCTGAGGTACTTATCAGTGTCGATAAGTATCAGTGCAAGAGGTGTTAAAGTCACTAGGTTTTCAAGAGTTATGGCTGTATAAGGCAAAACAGGATCCACATGAGAAATGCAATGCAATGTCATCGAAATGAGCAAAGAATTGTGCAGATAGTCATGTATCAGATTTGATGACATTTGTAGGCATTGTTTGCATATTTATACTGGCCCACTCCACCAATCAGTAGACCTGTCAATGAGAAGAAACAGTGCATTTCGACTAGTGGTGTTGTATCAGTGAGGTTCTCCAACAGCTGTCCTTACACGCCTTTGGCTATTTATAGCGCTCGTACAACTAATTCATCACATGTATTATTCAACCATCATTGCGCTAATATCTCAATCAACATTTATTAAATGTCAGAAGGATGATCAATGATTAATTCATAGAGCTCATGTTGAAATAGACTTTACAAAGTGCTTCACAATTCAGGATCAAATGAAAAGATCACTAACAGGAAGTGATGGATCCAGTGTATGTGTCTGAGTGACATTTTACAGCAGTGTAACCTGCAAAAATAATAACACAGTCAACCTAAAGAACAATTAACAACAAGCTACGCTGTCACATACAGCAACCACAAAATACTTAAGTTTAAACTAATCAAAAAATAGTCTTCTCTTTGTGCAATGCATTTTTTCCAGGATCTAATTCATGTAAAATAATCCAAGTTATTGCCATGAGAAGTGATTGTCCAACAAATTTTTATTTATTTATCAATACACATTCATCACATTTAATTTTTATTATAATATAATGATGGGGGGGGGGCAAAAGCCCATGTAAGGGCATCAGGCCCAAGTCCAAGTGAAGTCACGAGTCATTGGTATTGAAGTCCAGATTGGTCCAGACATTTTTTTGTCTTGTTGGGTCATTTTTGTCTTGTTACATCTTTTATGTTGTTTCCCTTTTTTTGCTTTGCTGTTGTTACATTATTTTTGTCTTGTTCCATTGTTTTTCATCTTCATCTTATGTATTGTTACATTGCTTTCGTAGCATTACATCCTTTTAATTTTCATCTTATGCCCTGTTACGTCTTTTATCTTGTTTTTGTCTTATTACAACTTTAACACCATTTCCCTCTTGTTATGTCATTTCATTTTTGTCTTGTTACATCATTTACTTAATTTTCATCTTGTTAGGTATTACTTCATCGTTTTCGGATTATGTCTTTTACATCATTTTCATCTTATGTCTTGTTACGTTGCATTCGTCTTGCTATACTTTATACATAGTTTTTGTTTTAATACAGCTTTTATGCCGTATTCATCTTGTGCCTTTTTACATTGCTTCTGTCTTGCATTAAAACTAGTGAGCAAGTAGTCTGTAGTAACGAGCCTGTTTTGACAATTTAAGGAGTAGAAAGTCCAAACATTTGTGTTAAAATGTAGGGTGCAAAAGTAGAAGTACAGTAACAAAGTATTTGTACTTAGTTACTTCCCATCTCTGTCAAAGTCCAAGTCAAGTTGCAAAGTCTTTTTATTTTATCAAGTCTAATTTTTCTCAGATTTGTGACTGTGAGTCCAAGTCATGTGACTCAAATCCGCACATCTGCTGATGAACTTTTGAACTGTTGTTGTAATCCATGAATGTGACTGATCCATGTGTTTGTGCATCCAGATTAGAGACATTTGACATGACAAGTGTGAACTGGCTCTAATGCTTCTTTGTTGCGTTTGCACTTGGCTCATTTGACGTCTGATTTGCTCGAGACGCTTGTAGTGACTGAGTGTAAATATGATATATGATCAGCATAAAGTCTTTATAGTACGCGCCCACGCAAATGTTTACACACGGGTCACCTACTTTTCTGGGGTCGTACGAGTGACAGCCTCATAGCTCAGCAGCATTGTGTGCATCTTCCTGTTCTGAAGTGTGCCATTTAGGGCACATAAAAATAAAACTGCAGCGTGCAGCTTTCATTCCTCTGGAAGGGAAATGAAGCTCAAAGCCAACATTACATAAGGTGTTAATATTAACGTTGCTATTGTGAGGAACGTGTGTGGGTGGGAATGATAATGCAGCTCCTGTCACTGTGGTGTAAAGGAAGCCAAACACACACACACACACACAAATACACACACACTGCTATCTATTCCAGGGCTGATGCTAATCAGTAAATAGTAGGTCATTTTCCCTGAGAAAAAAAAAAGCAATGCATGCACACACACAACACTTACATGTACATACACTTTGCCTGCACATTCTCTATCTTTTTTAACACAAACACGCATTCACTTGCACTTAACGCAGAGTTATTGTGTTAAAGACTCTCTCTCACACACACTCACAGACACAGACACACACACGCACACACATTAGCTCGCTCTGTGGTGGTGTTAAACTGCAGAGAATAGGCCTGGAGGTGCAGCTGATCACAGCGGTCCTGATAAGGCCTAACAGAGTGTATCAATTGCCTGCGTCTTGCCTCCATCCCTTTGTGGAGGAGGAGGGAGGGGTAGGAGAGAAGTGGGTGTGTGTGTGTGTGTGTGGATGTGGGTGTGGGGGGGGTTTACATCCCCAGCAGCACTTTAGCAAATGAAGCTTCTGACTTTCTCTCTGTAGCTAATCAATTAGCAGCCTCCTCCTCTCCTCTCCTTCGCCTGCCGTCTTCCTCCTCCTCCTTTCTTCCTTTCTTCGCCTCTTTTTGTCTTCCATTCGGAGTGTTTAATCAAACATGATCATTATTACAGTTCCTGTGCTTTGCTGACACTTTGGATGACAATACAGTCTGGCAGTGAAAGATAAGCTCCCATCATCTCTAAATTAATCTAAGCCGGAGTTCAACATGGTTTACAGTCACAAGTCAGCCTCTCTCTTAGTTTGTTAAATATTGACCCATTTTCTACTGCAGCTGTGCTTTTACAGCACTTTACATCAATGTACTGAGACTTAAAGAGTGTCATCATATCCCATTATTATCATGTGATGGGTGGTGTGTTTGAATATACAAGTTTCTGTTCCATCTGCAGCTAATCTCTCAGACTACTGGACCCATCAATTTATCATATATTTTGTGCACATTTATGACTGTATGTTCCATTACCTCCCGTGGTTGTGGAGATTCACAATTTTTGAAAAAAACTCTTTCATTTCTTTCTCTGTTCAATAGTGATTGCTGAATTCTTCCTTCTCTTAATCTGCCTGTAGGGGCCACAAGTTGTCAACAACTGCTTGGCTAAAAACAAGGCTTACCTCATCTCTTGCAAGACACATTTTACCTTTGCCATGACTCAAAAACTGACATTAATTGAAAAGTTTTGCCTCATCTTAAACCAGAGCATCTGCAGATTAATTCCATACCTGATATGTTATGATCCACTGAAGTTAGGCATGATAAGAGATGGATAAAACTTGTTTGCTATCTTCACTGCCCTATTGATTGCCCCTCATTGACCTCTTGCAAGTTGCTGCTATGCGTCTGCACAGTCGCCATATTGAAGCATCCGAGGTCCGCTTGTAAACAAATGAGATATGCAGACTTCACTACAAAATGAACTGCAACTTTCTTAATTCTGAACGGATTTTTAATGAAATTTGGTTTGTTATATTTGGTTACGTACATGAAAAATGATAGAAGCATGATAGATGATAGATTATTTGTTGGAATTAAATTCAGTTACTGGAGGAGCTCTAATCAGCACAAACCTTCTGAATAGCCACAACTTCCACAGCATCACATGTAAATTATTCAGAATTTCAGCTTTTGAGAGTTTCTGTGTAAATGTAGATTTCTATATCTATTATACTGTTTTAAATCTGCCTGATTGCTTGTAATATTCTTAATAAATAACAAAATGTTCTACGTGAACAATACTGTTTAAATGGAGAAGTTTGGACTTGTTGTCTAGTTTATTTTTTCCCTCTTAAGTAACACTGTTCTTTACATCTTAGAGGAAACTGAGACTGTACTATACAAAAATACTTCATTCCAAACTTTGCAAATCTCCGCTGGTTACATCTGGCAGTTGAAGTGACATTGCAGTAGGTGCTTCAGCCACTTCAAAACTGGTCACCAATCACTTAAATTGTTTGCAAGATTCTGCAATGCTGTTTTCCTTTCCTCAAGCAGTTAGTGGACTAAAAAACTAAACTCGACCTTCAGTTGGCATGAGGCTGAGTAGATAATAACTGAATTTTCTTTTTTGGGTGAACTAACTCATTGTATTTCACTCTTCCTTTGTAGGCACACTGTTAAATTAGCAAAATAAAGTCACTAGAATTGTCCAGAAAGATTGCCCAACCCAACAACTGGCAATTGACTCAGCCAATCATTGATAGCGGATATATTGCCCAAGACTAGTGCCCACTTTCTCTCTGAGAATGAAATGAGACGATCAGTATTAATCTCTGTGGAAGTGTGTGGTTAGGTGTATTATTTGAATACCTACCCCAGCCCCAGCCTTTTCACCCTGCTGCTGTCTGGCAAGAGATACAGAAGTATCCGCCGCCAAGCCCCCAGACCACAGAACAGCATCTTTCCCCAGGCTGTGAGACTTGTATATTCATCCTTCCCACTCCATAAAAATTATTTTTTGTCATATTTTGCTTTGTGTTGTTTGTGTGTGTGTAGCATAAAGGTAACGTGACACGCCTGATGGTTTGTCACACAGAACCATCTGGGAAGTCATCCTTAGAAACTGTTTGGAAAAGGCCAGGCACCTTCAAATACAATGCTTGGCGGGTGATTGGATGAACCACCTATCTATCATGTTTAACACAGGCTAACTTCAACCAGTCAGACCAAACTCTTGCTGAAGCCAGTCGGGAGAAGAGTGAAAACATTTTTCCCTTGGAGAAAAGCCTTCAGTGCAGTTCTTTGCTCTTCTTTCAATGAAAAAATACTCCAGTCAGCCTGCCAGTAGTCCCTCCCAGGACGCTGATTGGCTGCACCACTTTTGGTGCAGAAACAAACAGATGATTTGAAGCCTGGCAAGATGAATTCTCTCGTGATCTCACGAGTCCAGCTGCCTTGCAAGGTAAGCATAAAGGGACTGTCAACATAGATTTTGTTATACAACCTTGTGTTCTAAAATGAGCATTAAATGAACCCTGGACCATTGAAATTTGGACAGATCCAGGTTACCTCTTCCTCCTCTGCTTCCAGTCCTTATGCTAAACTCAGCTAATTGTCTCTGGCTCTTCAGTTAACACACAGACAGGAGACTGACATCAATCTTCTCACCTCACTCTCATCAAGATATCAAAGCAAGTGTATTTCCCAAAATGATGAACTACTCTTAAAGATGTCAGATAATGACAAGTTTCACATGCCCATGCTCTGAAAGACAAGTGCAGTTTTCAGGCCCAGATTCAGATGGGCTCCTGCCGGTGTTGTGTGGAAGGAAAAGGTAAGCAGAGGAAGAGAGGGAGGAATGGAGGTTGGGGTGCGTGTGTGTGTGTATGTGTGTGTGTGAGTGTATTAGTATGTATGAAGTGCGTAAATGGAAAGGCGCATACTGCTAGCGTAAGGGACTTCCACGACACGCAGGCTTCGCCTCGCCTACACTCTGCTCCGTCCGCATATTCTATCCCTCATCAATAAATTACATATTAATGCCTCCTCCGCCGCCCCATCTGCTCTACACTAATCCAGCAGCCCCACTCCTCCTCTACTCTCCTCCGCCTCCCTCTTCCCCTTTTTCCTTTCTCTCTGCCTTCCTACTCCCCATTTCTCTCCCATGTAGCACTTACTGTATTCTCTCCTTGTTAGCATGGCTGTGGCTTTTTTTGTCTCTAATCTTGGTCCTCCTCTCTTTCTTCATCTGCTTTCTTCGTTGCCTCTCTTTCACTCTGCTTGTTTGCATCACTCAGCACTTCTCTTCATCTCATAGATCCAGCCCGAGTAGAGTTTTGTAAACATCACGTCTGCCTTCTTCATAAAACCTTTCCTACTCATGCGTGGTAATGCAGTTTAAGTGAAGCTTAATTTCTAAAGTCATGTTACAATAATATATTTCTGAGAAATGTTACTGGTCCAGTGTGTCAGATTTAGGGTGGTCTATTGGCAGAATGTGGCAGAAATTGAATATATTATTCAAAAGTATATTTCCACTTGTGTGTAATCACCTAAAAATAAGAATGGTTGTGTTTTTGTTATCTTAGTATGAGTCCTTTATAGCTCATAACTGCAAACTAGAACCTTTTTGGCAAAATTCGCCATTTACAATCAAAATATGTCATTCACGTAGATTGAAAGAACTATTTCTTGGTATCTGTGTCGATGCTAGATATGAGCAGAGCCATAGAAAACAGGTAAGTCTCGTTTGCTGCTGACTGTGTAATATGCTGTTTAACTAACTTAATGTTAACTAATTAGTTGCTAAAGTGACATTAACCTGCCAAATCAAGTTGAAGGGGGTTGTAACGTAACCTATCAAATCTTTCCCAACCTGTTTATAATGGAAAGCATACCAGCTTGTTAGCATGTCAGCTTATGTTAATTTTGCTGATTTAAGGCTAACTCCCACTACATCTATATCGCTATCTTATTTCAATGTCCATCATTATTGTAAATTACGAGGAAATAAAAAACAACACATAATGAAACAAGACTATATATATAAATGAACTAGATAGTGAATGCAAAGATGGTGCTCATTCGGTCCAATGTGATTGTTCGCCTGGCACAGAAAAAGTTTTCTAGCTTCCGAGTTTACTTCCTGGTTATGCGGCCCACTGAATATATGCAATAGTGTGCCCATGAGTTCCCACTTGGCCCATGGACTTTATGTTGTGATGGTGGTACAGATTTTTAAATGGCTCAAGGAAAGTTTTACAAATAAAAAAACTCCATGGATCAAAATGAGTTTGCAGGTCTGATAGCTACAGAGGGAGCAGGTCCTCTTCCGTGGAGGCCGCCATGTTGCACTGCCATGTTTCTACAATAGTCCAGTGTGGACAAACCCAACACTGGGTCTAAATTTGGCCATTCTTATTATGATAAACTTTAATTATATAGCACTTTTCCTCTTTTTTTCCTCTGTAAAAGCACTTTTCAACCCTGTTACAGAGTTGAAAAGTGCTTTTACAGAGGAAAAAAAAACAGAATTCAAAGATGACAATAGAAGTGACAGCAACTGGAAACATACTGTCATTCTTCCATTCTAAAAATATGACCTACATTTTCATCTGAAAATAGTCCATGGGTTTAAAAGAGAATTCTCACATACTCCCATATTTATGAGAATTAATTTCGTATTATTTATTTATATATCGTATTATTTTACATTATGATTAAGGCACAGAATTAATATCCCACTAATCTGTGGGGATGCGAGTAACTCAAATCTGTACGTTTATAATACTGTGCATAATTGCTACAGGGAAGGGGGGTTCATTTCCACCACAGTAAATGAAATATGGAAATTTATCCCCAACTAGTGAGCTGGAGGGTCAGTGGATCCCCTAAAAAGCTGTAAGAAACTAAATTTGTTCCCCTCGTTATTCATTGTTAAAATGAGTTGTATTTCTCATGTTGATGTCTTTGATAACCAGCAGCAGTAAACACAACAGCTGCTTATGGCTCAAAAGCTCTGCCCACAGTCTAATGCTGCATTCCTGTTCTCACAGAGACAAAGCTTTTGTGTGTCTGCAGTATTCTCTTTAAGTCAGTTTTGTTTAACTTTGACCTGAGTTACACTGAATATTGCTTAAAACCTCTGTAAACCCAAATCCACAACAGTCTTCTAACCATTTAGTTTAGGGTGTTGTGTATAAAATACTAAGCATTTAAAACATATTAGAAATTACATTTAATCCAAATTCAAAATATTGTCTTTTAAATTTTTTGTACACTTTACTGTATTGGGTTTGAATTGTTTGTGCATGGAGATTTATTTTGGAAATTACGCAAGTAATTCCTCAAACCCATCATAAAAAATCCATGTCAGTTGCTATGTGGGTGCAACAAAACTTCCTGCTCTCTGAGTCTGAGCCAACTGAACAATGTTATATCACATCTTTAACACAAACAGTGATTTAGCATGGCCAAAATCAGTATCATTTTAAGTGTACACTATATTTAGAACATTTTCCCTGCTTTACTTTGCTGCAAAGTCAGTCTTTACCAACAGCGAACTGAAGCTGCCACCTGTGCTCTCTTCACAGCCACAAAACTCCATTGAAAAAGAAAACACTAATTTTTTCCTCGCAGGACACGGGAGTTACTGGTCTACTGCTGCCTCGATCCGCAGCTAGTAACGTTTGTTCAGACCTGAATAAAGGAGTTAAAACACCAAAGTCACACTGAAGTCAAACAGTAACACAAACTAACTAAAAAACACAAACCCAAACACCTACAGCTCCTGTGTCCTGTGAGGTAAAAAGACTGTTTCCCGGTGGACGTTTAGCTCAGTGGGTAGAGCGTCCGACCCATGTATGGAGGCTGTTAGTCCTCTGCAGTGGCCGCTGGTTCGACTCCCGCCTTCGGCACTTTGCTGCATGTCATTCCCTCTCTTTCTGCCCCGTTTCCTGTCTAATCTCTGGCTGTCCTATCTAATAAAGGCAAAAATGCCAAAAAAATAACTTAAAAAAAAAAAAAAGACTGTTTCTGTCCATGGAGTCTGGTGGTCATAAAGACAGCATGGATGGCGGCTTCAGTTTCCCATTGGAAAACGCCACCCGACGACAAATTAAAGCAACAAACATGTTCTAAATATAGCGTACATTTAAACAAGACAAAAAAAATACTTTAAAACAACAGATGAACGAAAACAACGTAAAAAGATATAAAAAGACATAACAAGGTGTAACAAGACGAAAACAATGCACAAGACAGAAACACTGTTAGTTACACTGTTGTTAGTTAAAGAACTAACAAGACAAAAACAACATAATACAAAAAAGATATAATGTGGCAAAGACAATGTAACAAGACATAGACGATGTAACAAGACAAAAATGATGAAAGAAGACGTAAGAATATGAAAACTACATAAAAGATGTAACATGATGAAACAGACAGAGAGAGGCTTGACCACAGAGAAAAGGTGAGGTTCAGTTAGCTTTGCGCAGAAACAGCTGTTAGAAATGTCCCTCATAAGGCGACTTTTTAGAGCCTGTACTTTTTCACTTTTACTTGACGTTAAAAACGTTGAGTCAGTACTTCTAGTCTTTTTACACAAGCATACGTACTTGTACTTTAGTAACAAATATGTGTACATTTACCACTTCTGTCTGTGAGTTTCACAGCCACCATAGTTTCTCCTCTACATTTGGAAGGGGAGGGTGAGGCGACCAGTATTCTGTTTGTTGCAATCTACAACCACGCTGCTAGATGCCGCTAAATCCTGCTCGCTGATCCTTTAAATGTGAGGAACAAAGACATCAATAACTTTGTTCCCATCTAAAGTATTCCATTATTCAGCCTTAGTTTTATTACCTGTACTTTGGTGTATAGTTGTTATTAATCAGATTAGAAAAATCACCACTTATCTTTTCCTGCCATGGTCTCCTCTCCCTCAGGCCTTTGGTCCGTCTCCTTCTCTTCAGCGATTTCCTCTCTCTTCCCTCTCCCATCTGATCTCATCATCTCCCCCCTCCAACCTCTCCTCCGCCCTTCTTGTCCAGAGGTAGCTTTCAGTGAGAGATATATTAATGTGGCAGTTTAATTAGCGAGAACCCACATGGCTATTGATTATGTACTTGCCTGGGGTAAAGTTTGCCTTCTGCTCCCAGTCATGTATTGATCTCTGGGTGGGAAGGAGCACATCGGCAGTCGCAGAGTTCGCATATCAAGTGGGTGAACCTCCAAGCATACAGGGCCTCAGAGCTCACGATGTCTCTCTTTAAAGCAACAGCATGTATTTTTAGGGGCAGACTTCACCAGAAGGCTAAGTATGGAACTGCATGGAGCTCCAAATTAAGTGGGGCCCCTAACAGCTTTAGACAATTCAAACTCATAGATCTGACATAACTTAGAAAAATGCCCTCTTAGTGCTTCATTCACTACAGCTTAATGGACAGTTCCATTACTAGAAGAGTCACTGGGATCACTGTGCACCTAAAAAACACTTGTCACTAAGGATGCTCTATCTCCAGTGTGCAAGCCTTCTGAAAATGTTCTATTCAACACAGCTTTCTATCTATCTACAAACTCCTTCTCCACTTGCACAACGAGGATTTCAGTTGCTTCTATTTCACAGGGACACTTTGCACTTGATATTGTTACATTTATCTGACAGTTTGTTACTGGTTCCTTTGCAGATTCCCATTTTACACAGAAAATATATGATCAGCAAAGAAAATATGATGCAGTAAAACACATTAAACTATCAAGCAGTGTATAAAGCAGTGAAAATGTTACCTTGCGAGGCAGCTGGATTCGCGAGGTCACACGATCACACGACAATTCATCTCGCCAGGCTTCAAGATCTGTTTGTGTTCGCACCAGAAGTAGCGCAGTAGTGCTGACCGGCCTGATTGGTTGAAGTTAACCCGTATTAGACATGATAGACAGATGGTTCATCCAATCACCAGCCACGTGTTTTTTTTTTTTGTTTTTTGTTTTTTTTGAAGTGCCTGCTCTTTTTCAAACAGTTTTTACGGACGACTTCCCCTGTATTTCTGTATAGACAAATGTGGTGACGGCTTTGTGTGTCCCGTCGTGTAGTGGCGCCTCCATTACTACAGTGGCACTCTCGGTGTCTACTGGTTGTGTCTAGAAGGGAACCCAAAATTTGCGAGACTCTCGCAAGATTTTTCATGGTTTCTGTTAAAATATTCACTCTCGTGAGATCTTGTGGGTCCAGGCTCCTTCTAGATAATTGGATTGACAAAGTTAAACAGTGGCCCTCAGTAACTGATGAAGATACCTTTAAGGATGACGATATTAACATTCTTCAAATTTTACACATAAGTTAGATGTTGGTTGTGACAATAGCCAGAAATGGGTAATGGAGAAAAAAAAAGGACCACCTCCACCATATTTAAGTGATGAAGCACTGTGTAATATTTATTAAATATATATATGAATTCACATTTTTCATCAGGTATTCAAGATTTTCGGGAACAAAATTCCTTTCTGTTAATATTTTTGATCTATTATGACACATCATGGCCCTCTGTACACTCTATGTATGTCTGTATCAGTACACTGAATCTATGTAGGTTAGAGTGTCTGGTCTCAGACAGTGGCACTCTTCATGAAGTAAAGGTTTGTGAATTTTGCATTCCGTTTTTTCCAAAATTGAAGTTTGACACGACTGTTGGAGTAGCCGAACTGCACAGGTTCTTCCCAACTTTCTAGACATTGTCGTCAAAAGTAATGGTACATAAAAAATAAAGGTAAAAGTAGAAAATTGTAAACTTCTTATGATGACTCCCATTCATTTGTGCTCATACTGTAGGGAGACACCAACGTAGCAATGGTGGCTTTTTAACTTCTGGTACTTTGCTGGATTCATCTATAACAAGCCATCTGGTGTGTCAGGTTACTTGTGACCAACAAATGTTTTTCTGGTGAGGACGGCTGACTTGGCAAGGTTATATGCCAATGACTCCCAAACAACATGTGTGACCATTCCCAAAAAGACATACAGTGTATAACTGTTGGAGAGTACCAGTGACGGGTTTAGTGGACCTTTGTCATACAGGACTTTTGTCGTACCAGACCTTTATTGTCTTTGTCGTCTTCCTGTATATGCAGACTTTGTCACTCTGTATACTACATCACCTGACTCCCTCCTTTGCTTTCCTGTCATGTACCACATGGAGAGGTGGTTGATGGCTTACAATAAAGCTAAACATGGGTCGGAATGAGCTGTATGAAGACCTATATGGTCATTTTTCTGGTTGACTAAATTCTGAGGTGGGCGTATCACTTGAACCGCTCATTTTCAAAATGTGAGTAGTTATTTGGCTTCAACATGCAAAACCACTGCAGTGGTCTAAAAAAAACTTAGTGAGAACTAAAACCAGCCGCCAGGGACCACAGAAATTCCACTGTAGGTATGACCATATGCTGATTGTTCAGTCCAGAGCTAAGGTACAGTACACAGTCCTCAGTGAAAGCACTTTTTGCCTTACAGGTGTATTTCAGCCCATATGTTGTGAATCTTAATGAACTCTGGGATGAGCTCAGCATTAGATTAAGGTTTTTAAGCTTTCTTGCTTATGAAGATAAATGTTAAACTATACTTGTAATGTTCAGTGACTGATCCTGGCCATGGGCTGCTGCTGAAAAATGAACATGCAGTGAAGAAACTGATTAGGGTCTCTGGATCAGTTTTTTTCAGCAGTCTGTATTCACAAGATGGCTGTTTGATTATAAAAGGCCAAGTCAAGACAACTCTAAAAAACATCAATCTTTAAGAAATCACTTCAGCGTTTTGGCAGATTGTTCCTTTTCAGCACAGCTTGCAGCAGGATTTTGAAATCCGGCCAAACAGAGACACGAGGAGGGGGGCTAGGGAAAGACCTTAACTCTGTGACAAGGATATTAAAAGGCTTTATAATATTCCTGTCTATGGCTCACTTCACCACTGTAGCTTTAGGCTCTTTAGCCACAAATGGCTCTGAAAGGTCAAGCTAACATGTTATTTGGGCGCAGATAATCTCACTTCTATCTTTTTGTCCTCTGGGCAAAAAGACTCTCGGTTTTCTTTACAGCATACTGACTTCTTGCATATGTTGAGCAATTTTACTATTTTCCATCCATCTATGAACAGCCTAGACATGGTTCTCTACGCATTCCACCTGAGAAATCATAGCAAAGCTTCTCCAATAGGGTTGAGGTACCCTGATGATGTGGCATAGGTAACATACTACGCACTTCCTGCTACCCCTGTAGCCATCGCCGAGGCTCATGGGTCATTTAGCTGCAAGCAAATCCAAAAGGTCAAGTTAACAAGTACAAAATTAAGTGATGGAAGAGAGGGAACACCTCTGAATTCAAGCCACATAACAAATGAACATAGAAATTGATGGAATGAAGAAGAAATTAACACAAACATAAGTAGAAAATATAACGTCATTGGATTGATTGATGCATTCATTTTGCTGCTGACCCTGTCCACAGCAGTACATTGTGTAGCCTCCCACACCGGTACTCCTGCTGCTTCTCCAAACCTGACTGTCGATATTTTACTCATACAACCCCACTTATAATAACCTGAATGATTCCTTTAATATTCTGAAGTGGTTGAGGCCCAGAAGGATTTATTACTATATTCAGTCACTAAGAAAACACTTTGAACATTTTCTTTACTGCCAACAATATTGTGATGTGACAACAAACGCCTGTTTAATTTATTTGTGTTGTACTTGAGGCCAAACTTAATTCAGTGCGTACATGTTCACAGCCATAATTCAGAGCAATAAACAACTAACTTTCAGCTGCGTGCTCTTAATTTTTATTTACTTTTATAAAAGAAAAGTTTTATTGCACTGAACTTAGATTCATGACTTTATTCAACAAGAATATCTGTGCTTGTTGAAGGAGAAAACATGGCACTGAAGCAAGAATTTCAGTGTTAGCATCATCAATTGCCTGTTGCTTGCTCTCTTATGTGCTGCCGTATTGCTTAAAGGAGCTACGTTAATGACAGTGCTTTAATTAAGCCCAGTAAAACTTAATTATTAAAGCAGTTGCAGTAAACCAACATCCCGTGATGATATGTTGCTTTGTCACCGTGGTAAGAAAAATCCATCTCGTCACAGCCCTTGTCTGTGCCTCTGGTACTGATGTGCGTTCCTTACTCCTACCTAAATGATTCATTCATCACAAACTCCTTTCTACAGGACTGTCGTTCTATATAGCCAAACTACAGGCCGAGTGTAAATAGCAGAATAGCTTCTGTGTGACTGTTGCAAACAGACACATGTACGTACACATTACTTTAAGATAATCTTTAAAACTTGTTCTGAATATGTATAATTTCATGTTTAATGCATTCTTTGTTTGATCTGACTTGTATCACATTGCAGTGACCTTGTTTATTTTATTCAGAACTTGCACTGCACACTTCAGTTCATCCTTGATCTCATAAATCATGAATACTGTCCGCAAGTGCTGTGTACACCCAGCGCTGACCCAGCACTCATGACCTCAGTGTCTCTAAAATCCTGCCTATGGCCTTGTTTAATTCATATTTAAAGTCTAAACTCTAAACATAAACTTTGGACTGTAATTGTTTCATTCTGTCCCCTTAAAACGAACATCTGTGCTTGTTTCAACAAGGAAGGGTAGGAGTTATAGTCGGGTTTGGGAGGGTTGCTGTAGTCAGTAACGTAATCAAAGTATCACAATATTTAAGTAATGTAACATTACTTTATGTTACTTTTGGATTACCTCAGTAGTAGCCTAATGTAGTGTTTTTAGAGCTGCAATTATTTTCATCATTGATTAATCAGTTTTTTATTTTCTCAATTAATCAATTAATTTGGTTCATGAAATGTCAGAAAATGGTGAAAAATGTTGATCAAAGCTCAAGATGACGTCCTCAAATGTCTTGTTTTGTCCACAACTCAAAAATATTCAGTTTGCTGTCAGAGAGGAGTAAAGAAACCAAAAATATTCACATTTAAGAAGCTGAAATCAGAGAATTTTGATTTTTTTTTCTTTGAAAAATGAGTCAAAATGATTAACCTGTTGTCAAAAGAGATGTATATTAATTTAATAGTCAATCAATAATAGATTAATCATTGTGTTGGAAGGAAATCACAGTATCTGAGAAACTAGGTGAGACTTTAATATCACCTCAGTTACATGCATGTTTTGTAGTTTTAAAGCTCAGTTCTCCTGCCTATTAACCCTGATAATACAGCAAGTATGAACAGTAAAACAATATTCAACATGACCATATTAGCTCAAAGCAGCCCTGAGAACCCTGCAAAGCTGCTTGCATGGCTGCAGCTGAAATCAGAGAACTTTGACTTTTAATTAAAAAATGACTCAGAATGATTAATCAATTAATTACTCCTGTCACAATCATGTCAGTTGAAAAGTACACGTTTGGACCTATTTTTTAATTGTTTCCTGTAACGATTATTTTCTTTATGGATTAATCTGTCGAGCATTTTTTAAAATTAATTAACTACTTGTTTGGTCCATAAAATGTCAGAAAATGTGGGTCAGTGTTTCCCAAAGCTCAAGATGACGTCCTCAAATGTCTTGTTTTGTCCACAACTCAAAGATTTTCAGTTTGTTGTCAGAGAGGAGAAAGAAAATATTTATTAAATGACTCAAAATGATTAATCACTTATCAGAATAGCTGCAGATTAATTGAATAGTTGAGTAATAGATTAATTGTTGGAGTGTTTTATGTTGGTTGTTTGGTTTATTAGTTTGTCCAGCTGTTCTTTCCTTTGGTGTGCACAATTAATTGATTGATTTAAAGACAAAAAAATGTTGAAATGTCCACTCAGTGAAACATTTTTTCACTAGAGGCCATGATAATGAATCAGCAGCTATATGTGCACTGCGCATGGTAGTATATTATTCTTTATTTTAAAATTGTAATCCGACCAATAATCCACATTTTTACTGTAACTGTAATGGAGTACAGATACCTTTTTTTGTATTGTATTGTAAGTCCAAGCAGTCAAGCTTTTCCAGTCACGCGTGGTGAGAAATAATCTTTGTAAAGAGACGGTATAAGACAGTCACACACTGCCTCTATATATACAGTGCCTTCAGCTCTCTGTGGCATTGCTGCTGACAGCGGTCACATTTGGAGGCAGCAGAGTAGTGTGTGTCCTGTAATACATGGACCCAGTCCACCGTGTGGAAATCTGGCCCAATAGAGTGATCTGTGTGAAATAATTTATGAGCATTGGAGGGCTGAAAAGTGACACATCTGAAGTGTACAGGCTTGTTCGTACATGTACAAGCCCACTTGGCAATGATAAATATTAATTCTCAAGAAGTTTGGGAGAAATCTGCTCCTCCAACGGCAGAGACGGTGATGAGAGTGGGCAGGAAAAACCTCTGTACAGCCGCTGCCTGTATGGAAAACAAGCTGGGTAGCTGCTAGGCTAGAATCCAGTCGCCTGAGGCTGAGCTGATCTAATTGGCAGCTGTCTGACATGTCAGCCGAGCCAGCGCTGCCATTTTAGGTCCTGATCAAAGGTGAACGCTGGCTGTTATGGTGGTTGGGGGGAGGAGGGGATGAAGGTCCAAACCCAGTCCATTAGGCCTCAGCTCCACCGCGTTTCTGTGTGTGTGTGTGTGTGAGACAGCCAGTGCCATTCTGTCATCAGAGCTAAGCCAACTGATGGCATGTCACTTTTAGCAGCTTGTTATCACTGAGGTTGTGACATCGTTAGGGATGTGGTAACATGCAAGCGCACACACACACACACACACACCCTCACACACGGCACAATGCAGCTGGCCAGGTCCCTCATTCATTGTTACTAGAATAGATGTTGCTCTAATGCACGTCTGTTGGACACTGTAATGGACACACTTGAACTGTTGTTAAAACCATTATACCACATGTGGAGTCTGGTTTGAACAAACAAAATTTGAATTCTTTAATCACATTTTCTATGAATTTTTATAATTCCTTGGTGTACTATGTGTGTTATAATTCATTATGATGCATTATAAATGTATTATAAAACTAATAGAGTGTGTTATACTGTGCTTAAAGCAATATATAATGATAGGTATAAGCACTCATAAATATTCATAATGTTAAATAACAATGATCATTAAACATTATGATGCCATGTCTATAGTGCATTACAAACATACTTAAAATGCATCATACTGTGCTTATAGAAACACATAATTATAGTCACTTGAACTCATTAATATTTATAATCTTTTGTAACAATAATCCTCACACATTATGATGCCAATGTCTATAATGCATCATAAACATACTTAAAACACGTTATAAAACACATTATTGTGTATTAAATCATGTAATACTGCACTCATAGCAACATATAATTTTGGTCATTAGCACTCATTAATAATCATAATGTTTTACAACAATAATCGTTACACATGATGCCATTGTCTATAACACATTATAAGCATACTTAAAACATGTTATACAGTGCTTATAGCAACATATAATTATAGAAATTAGTGCTCATTAATTAATTAATAATATTTTACAGCAGTAATCATTACCCATTATGATGACCATGTCTATAATGCATTATACACATACTTGAAAATTATACTGTGTGTATAGCAATGTATTATTATAGTTATAAGCACACATCAATATTCATAATGCTTTTTAACAATCATTACACATTAAGATGTCCATATTTATAATGCATTATAAATATATCTAAAATGTAATGTATAGTATACCTGTAGTAATGTATAATTATACTGTGCTTATAGTAATGTACTGTATAATTATAATTATAAGAACTCATAAATATTCATAATGCTTTAGCAATCATTACACATCATAATTATTATTATTATGATTATGATGTATTACAACTATGTTTTTTCAGACCCCAAAGCAGTCAGCCTAGGGAAACCCCTGCTACTTTAAAAAAATATATATTTTTTGACAATTTACCCGTGGGAAATAATGCCCAACTCAGGGTAACTCTTAATCACATTATACTGAATTCTCAGTACACTATGATCCTTGCCAAAAAATGTTAGGAATGAATGAATTATGACGTATTATGACTCTTGACTTTGTAAGTTATTATAAAATACTTAACTAATGTGTTTTGATTGTTGTTATGAAGCAATAATAATCATACATGGCTGTAAGCACAGTATGACACAGTTTATAATGCATTATTAAGTTGGACTTCATAGAAGGTGTTAACGAATTTTTACTCCTTGAAGTGTGTAGCAAAAAGCTAATAAATGAATATAAGAGCTTCCTTTGAGACCAAATTTCAAACCAGTTTCCACTAAAGTTCCTCCTCGGTGAGATTTTAGTCGCATTTTTGGATCGATACAGAAAACTGTGTGTTTGGAAACAACTTTCTGATACATTAAGCTCTGAGGCAAAGCCACTAAATCTATAGTTTAAAAAAACGAGACAGCACACACAGGATGTGGTTTGTACATTTTCAGCAAGAGGTCACAGGGTGAAATAACTTTTCTATTATCTCCCACCAATAACAACACTGATCCACCACACAAGGATTAACTTGATCCCAGCTGTATCACTTCATCAATTATTTATCTGCTCCTCTCTTCTGTTTTGTCTTTGTTTGGAGTTTGACAGCTCGAGAGTTTGTTGAGAAACTGGGTTGCACGGGGGAGGTGGGGAGAAGGCGGAGGTAGGCTCGCGTGGATTCCTCCTCTTCTATCCAGCCCAAAGATAGGATGGAGACAGAGAGGTGTGAGGTGCCCCCACCTCACCTCTAGCCTGGGAACCAGATGAATCTGAGCTCATGTTTCCTGCTTGCTCTGGCAGACACATCTGGCCTCCTTCAATTCAGACAAAATTCCACAAGCTAGGACCCGCTCGAACCAATCACAATCGTTTACTTAATATGGGGCGGGTTCTGTATGATTGTTGACAGAGGAGCGTCGCTGAGACAGTTTAGTAAAAGACCAAGATGGCTGCCACTGATGTGGACATTTCTGTTGAATCTGCTATTGCTTCAGTATTAAACAAACTGGATGGTAATGGATAGCCAATCAGCGTCCTAGGAGGGACTACTGGCAGCTATGGTCATGGTTGTAGATGCGATTACAGCACGAAGCATTCATGGAAGCAATTCGTTTGAACAAACAATGGCGGCTCCTGAAGAGGTTAGTGTAGCTACTGCGTCAGTTATGTCAGAACTGGAGAGTATTTCTTCACTGAAAGAAGAGCAAAGAACAGCACTGAAGGCTTTTCTCCATGGAAAAGATGTTTGCGCTCGAGTTTGATTGACCAACTGGCTCCGCTGGTGGTAAACTGACACACCACATGGTTTGTTACAGAGAACCAACCAAATTCTCATGTGATCTTGTGAAGGGCTGCACAATTAGTCGGAATTTTATTGAAATCACAATATGGCTTTCTGCAATTTTCAAATCGTAGGAGGTCCAATATTTTTTAAAGGCAAAATTTTTGTCAAAAAAACTTTTGAATGAATGAATGCCATGAGGCAGAGATGTCCTGTCCTACACATCAGATTCTACATTTGGTGCAGATTCCTGCAAAAACTCACATTGATCATTACCTCTAATATTGCAAATTATGTTGCAATTGCAGTATCAGTCAGAATAATCACAATTAGATATTTTTTCAAAATCATTTAGCTCTAATCTCACAATCTCACAAATCCAGCTTCCTTGCAAGGTAACTCTCCTCCTCAGGCTGAAGTTAGCCTGTGTTAGACGCGATAGATAAATGGTTCATCCATGTGGTTTTTTTAAAAAGTGCCTGCCCTTTTCCCAACAGTTTGTAAGGACACCTTCCCAGATGGTTCTGTGTATCTGTCCAACACTTTTGGTCCAGAGTTAGAACCTTTGCTAGCGATATAAATGGTCTCTACAGATTCATTCTTAATTTGACAAAAAAAATCTTTAGTTAGCTTGGTTGTCATCTTTCCACCAAGCTGTGTAACTTCAGTCACATGGTACAGGTGGTTGTATATATGATATGGCAACCTCTGATCCCTGGTGTTAGCTGTAAATGTACCTTCATCTTTCTTTTCTCTCCTCTGACTGCTGCTGGAGGACCTTTGACTCCTTGTAGATATATATAAAGATACTATAACAAGTTACCAACAGAAGAGTAAATAACTGGAATGAATTAGGATCCCGTAAGAGAATATCATTGTCTTGTTTCCTTCAGGGCTTCCATATACTGGACACGTCAAGTGAAAAAGCTCCTTTGCAGAGATGCTGACAGCTGCAGAAAACAGCAGCAGCAACAGAAAGGCAGGGAGAGAGGGAGAAAGTGAGGGCTCATTAGAACAAAGCTCAAACATGAGTGCTGTAAGAGGGAGAGGAAAGAAGGAAACAACAGTCAAACCAAGGCTGGGGCTAATTAAAAAGGCTTAAATTAATTGAGTTTCTGTTTTTAACTGCTATGCAAATCTACACGCACACACTCAACTAACCGAACAGTGACGATGCGGAGAACAAATCAAAGGATGAGAAATGGCTGATTATGAGCTTAGAAACTTGAGGAGGAAGATGAAAGGGAAGGCGAGGTGGAGAGAGATGGAGGAAGAGCTTCATGTTACAGACACAATGTAGCTGATGGAGGAGGCATGGAGGAGGCTGGACTCTGCCATCTACAGGACTGGAAGCTCATCCAGCTTGTACAGCCCAAAGATTTCTTAACCCTCCAGATCCCACAGCACCCAAGAGTGCCCATTTGATATTTCACTATAGCACCCAAGAACCTAGTTTGCGAGGCAGCTGGATTCATGAGTTCACGTGAGAATCCATCTTGCCAGGCTTCAAGTTATCCATTTGTGTACGCACCAATGATGCAGCCAAGCAGCATCCTAGAAGGGACTACTGGCAGCTATGGGCATGGTTTTAGACAGCAAGAAGTGTCCATTGAAGCATTGATCTGATCGGTTGAAGTTGGTCCATGTTAGACAGGGTAGACAAGATGGTTCATCCAATCACCTGCTGAGTGTTTTGTGAAAGTGCCTGCTCTTTTCCAAACAGGACAACTTCCCGGGTTGTCCTGTGTAACAAACCAAACCAACCTTTTTAAAATCATCCCGAATATAACAAAATACGGGAAAAACAAGTCCTGAGCTTTGTGTTGTGGGTGCTTTTAGTTGTCATCCATAACCAGAACCAGATATATATTTATCATAACATTGAGATCTGTGATTTCTTTCCACTGTTAAACAGCATGACCTCCCTGGCTCTTGCTGGCAGAGACAGCACATATAAATTCAGTGAACTTTTGTGGCATTATTCAACATTTTCGTACTTCCTGTTTGTTCTTAGGGAAGGACAAAATTGTTCCAAAAGTGTTCGGACCACTCGTAAACAAGTACGCACAAAAGCCAAGTGCGCCATGCGCTCCCCAAACTTCTCCAATTTAACACCACAGTTCAATTATTTGTTATTATGGAGAAAATATGTATTTAGAGAGCTCAGCTGTAGCTCAGATGATCATGATTTAAACAGCCTTAAACATTTGTTATTTTAGTTATAATTAAAAGTTATAATATTACAATATGATAATGAAGGGTCAGTATGAGGTCAAAGTAGATCATTACAAATTGCATTAAGAGGGTTAATACAGATTCGACAAGAAAATACTCAGCATAAAATGCAACAACATCCATCACATCCACAGCTGCAACAGGATGTCAATCAGTGGAACAATGCCAATAATATATCTACTGAAGAAAGCAGCAGTGCTGTCAGTCAGCCTGGAGATAACAATATCTAACATCACTGCCTGAAAATATGACAAAATAGAAACAACTGGAATAATGTTAACATTAACTAAAGATAATAAATCAACCTTACTGTGAGGTGTGACAAAGCCTGACACATGAAATAACTGCCAATTAATTTTTTGCATTTACATATATGATATTTTGTTTTTATCACATTTAATACATCAGGCATTTATGAAAACTCATAGATCACAATAAATTTTATTTTCAAAACAATAATAAGTATCGTTTGGAAAATTGTGCACATTTTAATTGGTTTGGTTCTTTTTCTGTTTTCAAACAGGAACCTTTTTATTTCACATTTTGGTCAGCAAAATCAGCTCAGTCAATGTAAACTGATACAGTTATGATAGCCCAGGAAATGTTTTAGTGAAAATCAATTAAAAATACAATTATTAGCAAGTGCTTACTCGCTATAACTGTTTGCAACACACAAGTGATTATAATAAGAGCAGATTGCATGTGTAAAAAACACACAAAACATCTACATTTCCACTAAATGTATCTTAAGATGACATTTCAGTCTTAAACTAGTTTGCTTTAGTGTATGTATCATGAAATTCAACAGAATAAAGACTGAGGAATTCACATGTAAATGATCTTATGTACCGGCTGTACCACATTGGACACACACATTTTCAACATGATTTTACTATAAAATATGTACAAAATATAAGTAATTATAGGTTGTCAGTGTCACAGTCAGAGTCAATTTATTTGCCATTTGCAGTAGGTACTACATTGTAAATGGAAGTGCAAGAGCCCATAAGACACGACAACAAAACAGTACATTTAAAAAAATACACAGGCTAAAAGGAAAAAGAGAAACAAATGCAAATGTCACACATGGATAAGTCCAACAAACAACCCAGCTCAGAAATAAGGTGCAGAAACAGTGATGCTCTAATAAAAGTGCTTATGCATAACTTACCTCAGAAGTGTTCAATTATAAACTCTATATGCATAGATAGCTTTTTTGTCCAGTTATAAAGTTCACAAGCATATGTGACACACAAGTGACAGTTTATGCAGGTAAAAACAAGAAACAACAACTTAAAAGTTAAGTGCAGATATTTAAAATGCAAAGGTTTTAGAGCATGTGCAGATGTGACTTCCTAGAGCAACGTGAGTATACAGTGAGGGATTCCAACATCAAGAGTTAGAGTTATTTAATCTACTTATTGCACTAAGGAAGAAAGTGAATGATGGAGCATTTAATAGAACGATAGCTTCTGCCCAAAGGAAGAGGAACAAAAAAACTGGCACCAAGATGACAGAAAGGGTCACTGATTATGGAGGTGGCATGGGACAAGACCTGATAATTGTGGAGATGGAGATCCTCTAGTGCTGGCAGGCTGACACCAGTTATCTTACGGTTGTTTCATTAAAGTAAAAATTCATTTTGAAATATTAGTAACAATATAACTGTTATTCTTACAGTAACATTTTCTATGTTAGCATTTCCCTGCCGAAAACGTGTGACTCAGTTTGTAAAGACAGCCATGTTGGATTTTGCACTCAGATGCAGGCTGCTACCTGTAGTGCACTGATAATCCACCAGAGGGCAGAAGACATGTCCCAGATAACATGCAACGAGATTTTTAGTAGGGATGCACCGATTGACTGGCCAGAGACCGGAACCAGCCAGTTTACAGCGTGACCGGCCCTGACCGGTGACCGGCCGGTCAGCGCCACATATCCGATTCTGTGCCCGTCATATTCGCACACATACTCTGCACAATGGTCGCGTCATGCGCGCAGCACACGCTGGCCGTAATGTCACAACCCACCACAGTGCTGATCATAGCGGCACACACTCAGACATTATGCTCGCATGAAGTCAGTGTTAGCGACAGACTCCAAGAACAGAATAAAGAGAAAACAGACAGTCTACAACAAGACAGAACAGCTGACAGTGTCGCCAAACAGCGTAAACTTTGTAGCTCTTCATGCTAATGTTAGCCAGCAGCAGAATGCTGTTCACAGACTGACAGTTAAAATCTCACCTCCTGTTCTGGTTGAAGAATAAATAACATCTGTTGATGTGTCTCCTCAAACATTTTCTCATCCAGACTCGTTTAACTTCTTCATACAGCAAACTGTTGCACCGCGTCAGTCTCCGGGTTTGTTTACATCATCTTCTACACAAGATCACGTGAAATTGCGTCCCACGAAATCTTGCGTGATCACGTTTCCTCTAGTACATAATATTAATTTAATCTTATAATAAGGCCTGGCTGTAATCTGGAGCACTTTTGGAGAAAATATGTAAGTTATTTAATAGTCAGGTTTTTATTATGAATATCCAATTTTGTTTTTCAAGAAAAGTTACAAAAATGTTTGTGAATGCTGTCAATTATATTTCTTAGAAAGACTGAAAATCGGAATCGGCCAAAATCGGAATCGGCAGGTCAGATCCCTAAAAAAATCGGAAATCGGAATCGGCCAAGAAAATTGGAATCGGTGCATCTGTCTGTGTTTTTAGTAAAGTATTGTTCATAACTGATGTTTTAGTGGTTTCAGAAACTCATGTATCAACTATGATGCAGCTGGTGTTGGTTAAACTGCCTTGTTGTCCGGATGCTGCAGCGAGTTCACAAGAGTTCACGAGTGAAGTCCAGCTAATCAGGATTCATTGTATGTTTTCTTATTGTGCTTTGCCATTATTGCGCTGTCATGTTTCTACGGTAGTCCAGGACAGACAAAGCAAACACTGACACTAGATACAGCCTTTAGCGTTTTCACAGCCACCATAGGTTCTCTTGCACGCTTGGAAGAGGAGGTTTTAGTAGATGCCACTAAATCCTACACGCTGGTCTTTTAAGAGTGGTCTTAACTCATAAGAAATAACCAGCTCTACAGTGCCATACTTATACCTATACAGACAGAATTAACAAGCTTCCCATCCCCCACCTCCCCCCACCCCAGAGAGAGACTCTCCAGAAATGCCACGGTCCTCGTGAACAGCACTGGCCCTGCTTTGTCTTAAATAGGTGTCCTGCCTTGTTATGCACGGCGTCTGTGATGTCTATGACACTGTAATATATTTGTCTGTCACTCTTTTGCTTTCCCCCTGAGTAGCTTGATGAATGTACTGAGCACAATAATCCCTCACATGCCCCCCCCAAACACACCGCCACCAGAATAAGAAGCAGACAGAGAGGGACAGATTTCTTGGACTTGTATCCTGACGAGGCTTGAGTGTCTCCTCCCAGGCAGAAAGATGGTGTGAGTCTTCAAGTGAGGATATTTTGCTCACCTCATCAGTGTTGGGTCAGGGACTGGTTGAAACTGAATTTTTAATTAACAGTATTTTAATTATGTTTAATGGGTAAGCAGAGGTAGGAAGTCACTAAGTACAAATACTTTATTAAATAGATTTTTCAGGTATTTCTACTTTACTGGAGTATTCATTTTTCTGACAATTTTTTACTTTTTCTCCCCACATTCAAACACAAATATCTGTACGTTCTGTGCCTTACATTTTAAAAACACTTTAGTGTTAATGAATTTGAGCGCAATTATAGATTACTTTTATTTTGCATTGTTGCATGCTGTCTTCACAACATCAGGACCAATTTTAACCTAAACAGATGGGACAGTAACACAGGAAAGACAATTCCTTGGTTCATCCATCAGTGATTATCATGCATGACGGACGCAACGTAATGTAACAAGAAGAAAAAACACATAAAAGAATTAAAGGGATGAAAACAATGGAACAAGACAGAAAACATGTAACAAGATGAGAAACGACATGAAATATTTTTTTAAAAAAGCATAAAAGACATAAGATGGAAAAGTCATAACATGATGAAAAGGACACAAGACAAAAAAGGACCCAACAAGATGAAAAAGACATAAGATGAGAAAACAATGTAACAAGACAAAAAAGACACAAGACGAAAAAACAACGTAACAAGATGAGAAAGTCAACAAGAAGAATAAAACCTAACAAGACAAAACGGACGTAACAAGAAGAGAAAGGACAAGACTCAAAATGGCATAAAATACATAACAACATACCAGTCTTTTTTACACAAGTATCTGTACATGTACTTGAGTAAAGAATGTGTGTATTTTTGCCACCTCTGTTTGCAAGTGTCGATTTTGTTATGGATGGCACAGAAGTGTGAATGTGACCTCCTTGTTTCTACAGTAGCCCAGAACAAACACTGTCTCTAGATACCACCTTTCATGTTAAACATTTTTCTGTTTTTTTTATTTTGGGTTTTTATTCTTTATTGACAGGATAGCTTTGTTAGACAGGGAATGGGGGAGAGACAGGAGGGGACAAGACACAGGAATTGAAATCCATGACTCAGCCTCTGTACATGGAGTGCATGCTCTGGCAACTGAGCCACTGGACTGCCAGGTGTTTGTAATGTGCAAGTTCACAGATGCTACTACTACTGGTCCTTTAACTCACACTACATGTTTTAACACTAGAACTACAGTACCAAGGTCAGTTTGACTGTTTTTAAATTTTGCCATGCAATATATATGGGACCCAGACTTTTCCTAAATGTCTATTTTTATTCTAACATTTTTAATTTGTTAAAATTAAAAAAAACACAAAAGAGTTCTGAGTATTCCTGTCTTGAATTTGCCTTGCAAGGCAGCTGGATATGCAAGCTTATGAGATCATGTGAGAATCCATCTGGTCAGGCTTCAAGTTATCCATCAGCGTCCTAGAAAGGCAGCTACAGGTGTGGTTTTATGTGTGACGACAGCGAGAAGCGTCCATGGATGCGACTCGTCTCGAACAACAATGGCGGCTCCTGAAGAGGTTAGATAGATACTGTGATAGCATCATGAACATCAGAACTGGAGAGTATTTCTTCATTGAAAGAAGAGCAAAGAGCAACACTGAAGGCTCTTCTACATGGAAAAAATATTTTCATTCTTTTCCTGACTGGCTTCAGCAAGAGTTTGATATGATTGGTTGAAGTTAGCCTGTGTTAGACATAATAGACAGATGGTTCATCCAATCACCTGCCAAGTTTTTTTTTTTTTTTTAAGTGTTTGATCCCTGGTGGTTTTGTGCATTCAAAAATACAAACAAATAAGCCAACTGTATCCTCAACAATGTTGACAAAAAGAGAGAAAGGCAGCATTACGTTGTGAAATTGCACAGAAAGCAAGTCATGCAGATGTAAATTTCTGAAAGAGAAAATGTCAAGCTGAGAATGTTACAGATATTAAAAAGATCTCTTGTCCTCTTCTTAAGTTGCTCAGCATACTGGGACAAAGTTAAATGAGGGAAAATCAATAATTTGTTTTGTAACAAGATCTTTCCTTAAACAGTCAGCAGAAAGATAAGAACCGCTGGAGACGTTTTCCAGTTCCTCCACATTTTGGAGGAGTTTAGTTTATGGAGATAAAGAGACAGAGAATGGGAGGAGACAAACAAGACAGAGAGGAAACAGAGGTGGAGATAGCGGGAGGACAGAGGAGGAGGCAGAGTGGGTAGCAGAGGAAGGGAGGCTGGCTGCTGTAGCTGCTGTTTCATTAACTGCCAGTCGACAGCACATACATCAAGCTCCCACAATGCTTAGGGAGCGCAACCGTAACCTGCAGTGATCCACCCGCAAGAAGAGCTGCCAGTGATGGATAGTGTGACATGAACTGAGAGCACACTCTCTCACTCTCTCTCTCTTCTCTCTCTCTCTCTCTCACACACACACACACACACACACACACACACACGCACACACACAAACCCACTCTAAGTGTTTCTCACATTTCTCTTAATTTCAGTTGCTCTAATGATGTTTGGAAAAAATCAAAAGTACCTGCCAATTGTAATATTACTCCAATTGAAAATATTTTATGTACTGTCATAAAACAGGAAACTAATTCTCTTTATTGAATAGATTTTAGTGTGTTGAGCATAAACTGTTGTTTAACCTGCTGTGCAATTTCATCACACAAATGAAAAGTCAGCAGCTGTATATAGTACTGTTTTGAATCAAGTAATCCAGTCCAGTTTAAGGATCATAATACCATAATCTGACTGAACTACCTAAATCACCTTAAAAATGTCTATTCTGTTCGTCTAATTTACATAACACAAGCAACACATGTAAGTACGTAACATCACTAAACTTTTAGTTATGAAACATATCATATGTAATTTATTTTGGTATGACTGAGGTGCCACTTAGGTCAGAAAATGGTGATGGTAACTGTTTCCAAAAGCCCAAGATGACATCCTCAAATGTCTCAAGTCAAAAATATTCAGTTTACTGTCAGAGAGGAATAAAGACACCAGAAAATATTTACATTTAAGAAGCTGAAATCAGAGATTTTGGACTTTTTTTTTTTCTTAAAAAATGACTCAAACCAGGTTAATCATTTGTTAGAATACTTCAAGATCAATTTAATAATCGAACAACATCAGATTAATTGATTAATTGATGCAGCCAAGTCTACTTCAGATAGGTATCACATTTTGTGAGGTGCTGGAAAACCTTGAAAATGCACCTTGAAAATGCTTGAAAAGTACTTGAATTTGACTGTGAAAAAGTTGTAGGTGTGGGTTACTCCCACTTGCAGGTGTATCTATAAGTAGTGATGGGCTTGTCTGTAAAATGGTGGATAAACACATTTCATTTCCTATAAATATTTCATGGAAAAACTCCCCTGTTACCCGTTTTATTATGAAGTAGTAAAATCAGCAACACTTCCTGCAACACACTTGTTTGAAGGGGTTCATCACAGGTTGGCTGCGGTTGGTGAAACGTCATTGCAATCTGCTGGGAGGCTGCTCGAGCATGCTTTGCCCATAATCTGGAGACAGTCCATCTCGGCGTGACTTGGCACAGCTCAACGCCTTGTAACTAGTAACTGAAAGACAAATCAACACAACACGGTTTGACTAGGTGTGGCAAAAGTGACAATAAAAAAGCCACAGGTGACAATACTCTGTTGCGCCTGACATTTTAAAATAACCTGTAGTTGAATGTTTTCTCTTGTCCATCTTCAGTCATGGACTGCTTTGCTAAAGCATAGACGTGTTTTAGTATCCCACAGCCTATCCAACCAGGGTCCTGGAGGCTTACAGGTCCTGAAGGGATGGCAGATTGCAGCCGATCACCCTCTAGCAGAGCGAACGATACACTGCAGTCTGCCCTCGTCCCTGGCAGTGGCAGCGGCGCACCAGATGGTGATGGAGGAGGTGAGGATAGACTGGGTGATGGCAGTGTAGAAGTGCACCATCATCCTCTCTGGCAAGTTGAATTTCTTCAGCTGCTGCAAGAAGTATATCCTCTACTGGGTGATGCTCAGCTCCCACTTCAGGTCCTGGGTGATGATGGTGCCCAGGAAGCAGAACGGCTCCACAGTGTCCACTGGAGAGTCGCACTGGGTGATGGGGTCAGGTGGGGCTGAGCTCTTCCTGAGATCCACAATTATCTCCACTGTACTTAGAGCCCTTTGAGCTCCAGGTTGTTCTCACTGCACCAGGTCATCAGACGGTCGGTCTCCACCTGCAGACTGACTCATTCCCACCAGAGATGAGGGTGGTGTCATCCATGAACTTTAGGAGCTTGTTGGAGCCCGAACATATGACTCAGGCAAATAAATAACAAAATACCACCACAGTTAACTCTCAGACAAAACAGTCCCCTCCAGAAAAACTGAGGAAAGCAAGGCTGCGCTTTCTACTCAACAAATTTCTAAATCCCTAAAACCCAAATTCCCTTCCTGTTCCACAAATACTTCAGTTCAGTTCAATCCTTTGCAAAAAACCCTACCTTCAATTAAGTCCGGTCCAGTCAACACTAGTCCGTGTATATCATCAAGTCAGTCGGGGGTATTTTCCAGCAGCCGCTGCAGCTTTTAGGAAGATCTGAGTCCAAAGATGATCTGAAGACTCCAATGCCCCATGGTTGCAGCACGAGAGCCACATGGGTTTATGAGTTGGCGTCATCGCCATTATAAAAGAATGTGATTGTAGGGACTGGCTCACAAGTGGAAGTGTGTCTGTGACAGTAATGGGCATGTGTGTGATGACCTACAATGTAGCTTTCGTAACATCTTAAGGCTCATTTTTGCTCCCTTTACATACAAAAATAGATGCGTACGTTTTAAATGATATAACCTTCACTGCCCACATACCTCCATGTTTCCTTTATGTTGGAATGGATGTTGAGCAATACAACCATCCAGGGTGCGATCGGAGTCAACCCCTAAAAAAGAAGAGTGAAAAGTCAAAGACGACTACAAACATGGTGATGCCAGAGGATGTACCTCTTGAAAAGAGGCAAAAGTGGAGCCAGCGTTGTAGACAGAGGTGGTCTGTGTGCCATTAAATTACATCATGACATGTGGACGGAATTTATTTCACTGCCTTGATTGATGACAAATGTCATTTAAAATACTTTTGGATTTTTAAAACTTCTCGTCGTGTCTTGTGGTCATGTCTTGCTTGAACTACCGGCTACCCTGCTACACTGCCCCATGACTACCAGAAGTACTGCCCTGTTTTGTCCGTATCTGTAAGCTTGCAAAAATATGGACAAAGTGAACATAGAGTGTGGACAGAATGCTCCGTCCATATCCATATGTGTATCTAACGTAGAGCACAAATGAGCCTTTAAAATGAAGTCAACATTGTGACACAAACCCTGGTCTCCTGGGTGAAAGTCCTGTCTTTGTTTGACCCATCCATCCACCTAATCTCCTCCATATGGAGGTTTTCTTGCTCTTTATACTGCGTCACCTGACTTAAATGAACATCAAAACCTAACGCTATAATAAATGACGCTAAAGGTGTACCTACAGCATCATAGTTTCAAGCACAGGGGCACTGACCAAGCTGCTGTATTTGATGCGTTGGGATCGAGAGTGGACTGGTCATTACCTCTGCCAAAGAGGTCATGCATCATGTCGTTTGTTTGTCTGTTTGTCAGCAGGATTATGGAAAAACTACTCACCCAACTACCAGGAAAGTTGTTGGAAGGGTGTAGCATGGGCCAAAGAAGAACCCATGAAAGTTTGGAGCAGATCTGAATCATGCGGTGCTACACAGATTATTTTTCATGTTCATTAACATTGCAAGACAGGGCATTTGGCCTTGCACCTCTTACAGTGGCCTTCCAGTTTCCATATGAGATTATTTCAATTGACTGGATTAATATTTCAGCATATAAGAATCTCAAACTTTCTTGCAATCTTCTCAACTGTAAAGTTTTTTGGTTTTTTTTTTGGGCAGCCTGCTGTGGTGTTGCTGCGGAGGAGCTTGTATATTTCATGCATCTGATCTTTCCACACCCTGCCGATGAAGCAGGGTGTGTGGACAGCAAGTGCTCAGTCTGCATAGTAATTGGTTGGGTAGGCGGCCGTAATGTTTTAATGCATAAATATATCAGGCATTGAAATTACAATTTAATGGTCTGTGGAATTAGAGAAGGAAGCTCTTGTTCTCTCCACTCACTCTCACTTTTTTACTCACCACTCCACCCTTCCCCTTCCTCTGGTCTCTGTCACCTGCTTTCATTCACTCCCAATTCTGTCTTTTTTTATGTTTTCTATTTTCTGTAATGTGCTAAGCTTGTGTTGTCTTTTTATCTCAGTTGGTACTTTGTTGTTGTACAGTATTTTCAAGATATATAGTGGCATGATTTTGTGCAATATATCATGGAGTTTAGAAATGGATCACAATATCAGGTAAATCTTATCAGTTGGCAGGGTAGTGAGGCCGGAGCACTGTGGATCAGCTTTTTTGAAAGTCATGCCATAAGTGTTCTCTCTCTGTCAGAGATAACCAGCGAGCTGCCTTCAGATACAAGGTCAAGTGACTTTTTGGCTCGTTTTCCACAATTTTTTGTTTCATTCTTAAGTTTTTATCCATGCAGAGTGACTCTGGAGGGTGTCAGTCGGTTTGTTGGTCCACCACCTTGGTCCATACTGGACTGGCCTGAACATAAGATGACCCTGATTACAAAATCTTATGAGAACTGTTTTTTTTGGGGGAGGGGATAAAGAACCTCTAAAGATAAGAAACACATTATCAGATGACTCCTGTTAAGAAAAAGTTTTCTAGCGACACTGTTAGTCCATTGATTAGAACTCCTCATCCTTGAAGCCTTCTCCCATGCAAAAGCAAGACACCAAATGCACATTTGTCTAAGTGTGTTTTTATAAAAACAGGCAACTCTTCCTCTCGTTGATCAGTCGCAGACACACACTCTTCTGTCAGGCTCTTTGAGCAGCCAGATTGATTTTTTCAGTCTGTCTTTTTGAGACACTCATTTGGACTTTCTATGACGCCGCTAATTCTTGGTTGTTTGACAAGTGGTTTGGTATCCGATCTGTTCTTCAGACAGTTTCTAAAGATCCTGGGAGACACTTTTCACTTTTTATCACTCGTCAGGAATTTATTCCTACAAGCACTTGTAGGACAAATTAACTTTTAAAGAAACACAAAAACCAGACATGAAGCAACATGCTAGTCTATCAGTATAAAGGTTCATATTTGAACCCACCATGATGTCACCAATTGGTTTGTGGACTGTGGATCATTTTGAAGTGTTGAGTTTGACATTATTTCACCACAGTGGTGCAGTGGTTAGCGCTGTGGCCTTTGCGTGGTTTTAGGCGTGACGACGGCAAGAGAGATCCATGGAAGTGACTTGTCTCGAACAAACAATGGCGGCTCCTGAAGAGGTTAGTGTAGATACTGCGATAGCAACAGTTATATCAGACCTATTTCTTAATGAAAGAAGAACAAAGACTGTTTTTTGAAAGTGCCTGCCCTTTTCCAAACAACACAAACAAACCATCTGATATGGCAGGTTATATTTTCCCCCCTTAAAACACTTGTTTTGCTTTTCTTTTGACTTGATGGTAACTGCTACAAACTTGCAGTACTCGCTCCACTCATTTAGTCCTTGAATAAGTTCCAGAAAAAAAACCCCACCAATCTTGTGTTTTGACAGCAGCCATGTGGGGAATCAAACTGTGGCTCTGTTCAAACTGCAGGACAGCCAACCCATTCTAAAATTAGTGTGCCATGACCAATTTGGGGTCAAAATCGAGGTCAATCTGTACAGTGTCTGCCTGGCTTTAGGGAGGCATATTCTCCACAGGCAGATGTTCAAATGTTTTTTATGTGACGTGAACCTCACAGTATAATGATTGATCAAAGCCACCGGTTTTGATATGAGCTTTTCCATTTCACTATCAAACTTCAACACATTCTCACTCCCAACTTGTCAAATACGGCAGCTTGGTCAGTGACCCTACGCTTCAAACTCTGGTGCTGGAGTGAGAATGGGCTGAAAATCAGCACACACAATACAGTGTTTGTTCTTCCGTTCAGTCCTCATGGAGCCTCAGCTGTTCTAAGGAAAGAATGGAATCATTTGGAACTAAATGGATGGACACTTCAGTAGCGCTAATGTGTTGCTCTCGTCTCATGTGACACGCAACAGAACACCTATTTCCCATCAGAGATGTGTTGACTTTAAAAAAAGTAGCAGTTTTATCATCTCCAATGTTTTCTCATGGCTGTGAGGAAACACTGGAGGTGAAAAAACTGTTGGTAGTATCAAGTAGAATCAACCCTCATGCACAATTAACCTCACATGCTGTACGCATGCAAGCACACAAAACACTCACTTTACCAGACTTTCAAGCATTAAAGCATTACTTTAAACAGACACACACATACACAGATTACATGTAACAGGATTACATAATCAGGATACAAAAAAGGGCAGTGTATTCCATTACAGTTACTGAAAAAAGATGTAATCAGATTGCAGTTACATTCAGTAAAAATGGGGATTATTTATTGGGATGATTTTTAATGAATAGCATACTTAAAGTACATTCAAATGGGCATAATTGCTGCTATTAATCTAAATATGCATTTGAGCTTAATAAAGGAAAGAATATCTGGTCAAAACAATGAGTAAACCTAACTACTGTATCAACATAAAACTAGGAGTGTAATAAAATACTGATACACTTAAGTATCATATTAAGTTTTGTGATACTTAATTGATTCTCAAAGCACTGTATCGTGATATCGTACATTGCAGTGGTTTCATTTAATCACTGTTCTGATTTAATTAAAAAAGTAAACTGTTTTAACTATTTTATACTTTTACTATTTTCCTCAAATTAGATTAAAAAAATAGTAATATATCATCTTGCTTATAGTTTTGCAATATATCGCAGTATATCGAATCGTAACCCCTGTATACGTATCATATTGCCAAAATCTTTCCAATACACAGCCCAGCGTAAAACATTATATAACATTTATCAGTTTCATTTGAAGGAATCCAAGTGGATGTGCCAAAAGTAAAGATACTTGTGTAAAAAAAAAGAAGACTCTGGTAAAAGTAAAATTACTGATTCAACTTCTTTACTCAAGTAAAAGTGAAAAAATACAGGCTCTGAAATGTCTCAAAGTTAAAGTAAAAAATTGCCCTCTGAAGGAAATTTCTACAGGCTTTTTTCTGTGCAAAGCTGACTGAACTTCACCTTTTCTCCACTAAAATCTGTCTGTTTTGTCTTGTTACATCTTTTATGTTGTTTTCCTCTTTTTACGTCCAGTTAATGTCTTTCATCTTGTTACATCTTTGGCATTGTTTTCGTCTTGTCACGTATTCTATCATTTTCCTCTTGTTACATTGTTGTTGTCTTGTTCCATCTTTTATATAATTTTTGTCTTGTTACATATTGTTGTCTTTTTTGTATTGTTACATCTTGTTATGTCATTTTGTTCGTTACATCTTTTAAGTTTTTCTCGTCTTGTCATGTATACATCTTTTATGTAATTTTCATCTTCTTAAGTCTTTTACATAATTTTTGTTTGTTAGTTTGTATTGTTACACATTTTCTTCTTGTTATGTCATTTTCGTGTTGTTACTTATTGTATGTAATTTAGTCTTGTGTCTCACGTCATTTTCGTCTTGCTGTGAACTGTTACATCGTTTTTGTTGTGCTACATCTTTCATATCATATTCGTCTTGTTACGTGGGTTGTGTCTTGTGACATCTTTTAGTTGTTTTCATCTTGTTACGTCTGTTATGCTGTTTTTGTCTTGTAGTCTTTTTTTACATTGTTTTCATCTTGCATTAAAACTAAAGTAATGGGCCTGTTTTGAAAATGTAAGGAGTAGAAAATACAGATATTTATGTTAAAATGTATGAAGTAAAAGTCCAAACGTTGTCAGAAAAAAAAAATACTCAAGTAAAGTACAAATACCTGAAAATCAACTTAAGTTCAGTAACAAAGTGTTTGTACTTAGTTACTTTACGTCTCTGTCCAAAAGTAACAAGTTACATTACTTTAAAATTGTAATACTTGGATTAGGTTACCTACTGCATTTTGTAATAGGTATTAAATAGTTGTATTAGAATACATTTTTAAAGTAACTCACACACAAACACAGTTTTCAGACTCATTTCTGTCTCCTCACCTGTCATGTTGTAACTGTACACGTGGATTGTTTGACAAATTTTCTTTTCTTCACCATATTCATTTTTCTTCCACTCATGCACAACTAATTGCTTGTTGTAAACTGTCACTCAAGCTGATGAGAGATGTGAGTATGTGCCAGAACGTATGTGTGTGAGTGCGAGTGCGAGTGTGCGTGTGTGTGTGTGTGTGTGACAGTATAGAAATGGAGCGGCCCATTGATGTCTGCATATGAAGCTGAAGTACAGCTACTGAATTTATACTTTGTGAGTGTGACACCCCCCCCCCCCCTGAGCCCCTGTAGTCCTTGTGTCTCACTGATCACGGTGTCACGCTCCCTCACATTTAACATGAGAGCTCTTTACATTTTGGAGATATCAGTGTCCCCCGCAGCCCCTGGGAGCCAATCACAACAGAGCTGTGTTCTGATCTGTGAAGACACTTCAGGCATGTTTCTGTTCTCACCTACCCTGGTCATTGTCACCCTACATAACTATCTAATCTACAAATCTGAGCTCTCAGGGAACTTGGGCTTATTTGAATAGAGAGAAGCCCTATTTTAATCAAGCTGAAGCAGTGTAAGTGCAAAGTGTTGGGTCTTAGCCAGAAAGACTGTGTGGGTGTCTCCAAACTGATTTTGTTCATGTAGGTGCAACAGCTCAAAGTGCAAAAAGGCTGAGTGATTGGAGGGTGTGGTGATTAATTAATACACGCTCAGCCAATCACATCAGTGGTCTCATCGCTCAGAAACAGCTGAGCCCGGAATACCTCTCCAGGAAATATTACTGTTGCCTGGATGGCTCAGATAGGCACAACATGAACCAAGCACTTGCAGTATGTTTGACTTTAAAGGGATAGTTCACCCAAAAATGAAAATTCAGTCATTATCTTCTCACCCTCCTGCTGATTGAAGGTCGGGTTTAGTTTTTTAAAACACAAAACACTGCTGGAGTTTCACAGGAAAACAGTGTTGCAGAATCTCCAAAACAATGGAAGTGAATGGTGACCAGTTTTCAAACATAAAAAAACGTCAGAATAAAAACAGAAAATGTCTCCATACTGCTCGTCTGGTGTAATCCAAGTCTCCTTAAGCCCCAGCATGCCAAGTTGACTTCAAAAACATCATTTACACCATGTTTTTAGCCTGAATCTTCACTGTAGATCTTTAGCTTGGAGTCACATTCACGTGCACTTGTCTGAACTGTGTGTGTGTGGTGTGGCTGCGTGTGTGCTCAAGTGAACGACATTCATTCTTCATTCATTCATCATCCGTAACCTTTTATCCTTGAAGGGTCGTGGGGGGCTGGAGTCTATTCCAGCTGATACTGGACGAGAGGTGGGGTACATCTCTGTGTGTCAGGGCTGACACATAGAGACAGAAAACCACTCACACTCACATTCACACCTCTGGGCAATTTAGAGTCACCAATTAACCTATTAACCTGCACGTTTTTGGACTGTGGGAGGAAGAGAGAACCCACGCGGACACAAGGACAACATCCAAACTTGCGCAGTGTTAACAACTGCACCACTGTGAACGCCACATCATTCTCAATTAAATTAAATTTGGTCCATAAAATGTCAGAAAATGGTGGAAAAATGTTGATCAAAGCGCAGGATGGTGTCCTCAAATGTCTTGTTTTGTCCACAGCCCAAAGATATTCAGTTTACTGTCAGAGGAGGAGTAAAGACACCAGAAAATGTTCACATTTAAAGCTGAAATCAGAGAGTTTGGCCTTTTTTTAATTAGAAAATCATTCAGAATGATTAATCCTGTCATGATCTTGTCACTTGCCGTTTTTCAAGTCTTTCCTAAAATGTCTGACACCGGTGACAAATGTTGACGAGTCCAAGATGGTGTCCTCAAATGTCTTGTCTTGTCAACCCAAAAATATTCAGTTAACTATCAGAGGGGCGTGAAGAATTTTGACTTTTTTTAAATTAAAAAATGACTCCGGGTGATTAATCAATTATCAAAATAGATGCTGATTAATTTAATACTCGATTAATAATAGATTAATCATTTGCAGTCATTTATGTTAATTGTTAGGTTTATTAGTTTGTCCAGCTGTTCCTTCCTTTGTTGTGCACAATTTATTAATTGATTGACTGATTGATTTAAAGACAAAAAATGTTGAAATTTCCACCCAGTGAAGCATTTGTTCACTCGAGGCCATGATAATGAATTGGCAGCTGTGTGTGCATTGTGCATGTAGTATATTCTCCTACTAATAATCCCCATTTTTTACTATCTGTAATCTGATTACATCTTTTTATCTGTAACTGTGATGGAATACAGTTACCCTTTTTTTGTATCCAGATTGTGTAATCACGTTCCAAGTAATCTGTTACTCCCCAAGCCTGGTTCCACCTGACCAGTGTGATGTGTGTAGAGGTGTGTGTGGTTATTTTGTAGCAGCCTGGTGTCATTTCCAGGTGATTAAATTGAGGTAAACACAGTGGACAGCTGTGTGTGATGGCACTGGTGCTCTGGCACTCCACAAATCAGAGGCTGCAGATTTATCAGCATCTGTGTCCTGCTGACTGCAGGTGGCTAACTGAAGGAGAAGCTTTTCATACAGTCTGAATCAGCTGAGGACCACACATACTGTGAAGCTGTGCTCAGACAGAAAGTGAAGCACATTTCGCCTCGTGTAATTCACACAAATTTGACCACTGGACCATTGTGTTCATTCACACAGCCAAAGCACCAACTGTAGGCTCGATGTAAGCTAGCAGCGTGTCTGGAAGTGTGCCTGTGTTTTTGTGTTAAGCTCAGCCTCTGACTGCCTCAGAAGTCATCACAGGCTTGGGTTCTTACTGCTTACTGCTACTTTTTTCCCCTTGTTTTTGTGTGTTCATTAAGCAGACTCATATGAAGCAGCTTCATAAAGCCACAGGATTATCACAAGTGCCATAATTTTCAACTCGCATGGGCGTGTCTGCATGTCAGTTAGCCCTTCCAGGAAGTTGTGGTCGCACCAGTTCACGTAAATTCAACCATTGACCATCAATTCTGCATGGCCTTGCGATTTTTTCCAATCACTGCAATGTTTCAGCAAATTTGACCAACCACATAGCATATTTTATTGACATTTAGATTTTGTCAGGGGTGCCAACAATAGGTTTGTCATTGTTGATGAATTGTTTTTAAAGCTCTGTGCACTTTTCTATTTTATAATTTTGTGCTTGGTGTTTTGACTGACTTTGGCTGAATTTTTGTAATCCTGAGGCTTTTTGGTTACTTAGGTGATAGTCTGGCATAGTAGGGCCTCTCCCCACACACCGTTGTGGCGACAGGTCTGGCTCCATGTATACACATTCTGCTTTAAGGGAAAAAAAACGCTTTGTTTGCATTTCTTTAACCCAATCACAGACATCTTGGGCGGCACTAAGCTCAGGATGCAGCAACAGTGTTGCTGCAAAATAGTGTCGTAACTTGTTTTGGACTTCGCACTTTGGGAGCTCTGGCATAAAAATGACTACATGACTGCAAAAGAAAAGGTAACAGCTGTTAGTTTGTTAACATTCGTACTGTTAGCGTCCCAGGCGCTAATTTGCTTTGGGGACTTTGAAAACATAGGTAGCGGATGCTACGATGCCACTTGATCAATGGCAGACTTATACGTGCAGTGTGCATCCGGTGAGTCAGACTACCTGGATGAGAGTCCTGTGTTTGTTTGACTCATCCATCCATCCCAACGTCCACACATGGACTTGTTGCTCTTTTTACTACATCACCTGATATTTTTTTCTCTTATGACATTTGCACGTAAAATCACACGCCATCTCTGCATCAGTCAGTCGAGACTAAATGACATGAAATGACACATTAAATGCAAAAAAGGCATACATACATGAAACTAGAAATGATATAAGACATCTGCATGTTGTTCACATGCTATTGGTTGAGACCAGCCTGAATTTCTGTGTAATGTAACAAATATTAAAATGCAACATCCATCATTTTTTGATTATTTTTATTTTTTAAGTAAATAATAATGAAAAAAATCTTTCTGTGATTATCCACCGTCCTGTTTTTAAAATCAAATTGAATTTCTGTAGTGAAATCTCCCAGAGGAAAAAGTACAACAATATGCGCAAGAATTTTAAAACAACAGGAACACATTCAACCATAAACTGAATAAATGATTGGTGGACAACTTCATTTTGTACTTATTTCTTGTTCCCTGTTCAGTTTGAGACTTTCTTCCGTTCATTGAAGAAGATATCAGCAGTGTGGTAATGCTGACAAGTTTCCAGTGTGGTTTTCTTACATATTGCATTTGTAGAACACACTGTACCTCACACATTACCACTCACTGTGGCGCATTTTTTATTTTGTGGGGAATATGAAAGTCTTTGAATTGTTCTCAACATAGATCCAATACAACCTGCTGGATCAACAAGACACGATGCACGCTGAACAATACCAGAGTCACCATGAACAATGGGGCTGATTAGGAGGACTTTCCCTTGGGGAGTTAGTCCTGGCAGCAGCGGGTTGGAATGATTGCACAGGCATCCCCTCTGTTTGTTTTTAATTTCCATTTTCATTATTTCCCTTGCTTATTTTTGAGGAAATAATGAGTCACATTACTTAAAGGGAACATGTGGAGTCTGAAGCCGTTTCACATGAAGCTGAGAGACAAACTGTGCTGATGATGTCATCTAGGGACAGATCCTGGAGCTGCTCCACAGACCGTGAATAATAGACGGGCTTCTCGGACTCTGTGACAGCAGCCGCGGTGATCTGACTGGGATAAGGGGACTTGATGCTTTGATATCCAGCTTAGGGAGACAGTTGTCTGTGGTTGTAGATATTGATTTTACTGTCCTAAATCTATGTAATACCACAAACTCAGTTTTAAGGAGGATTTTCCTTTTAAGTGAACTCATAACCACACTGACAGATAGATTCACCAAGGATTCGATGCACCTTTTTAGACAATGACACAGATGCTGCTTGTTCCTGTTTACTGTGGGGCCACACCAAAGTTTGAGTGTTCCTGCAGGACCACAGAATATGGGACAAGAGTGAAGTGTTCTATTGCTCTCCAGATATTCAGAGGGTGTACAGCCCAGCATCAGTTCTTAAAGAAAAACTACAGTTTGTGACATTTTGGATTTTATTTTTATTTTTGTATGACTGGCCATTGGATACCAGTTATGAAAACATTTTACTCACCAAAGTAATTGCTGAGATCTCCTGGGGGGCTAATTGTTGCTTTTCCTGCAAATGATTTTCCTCGGAGGTAAATTTGTTCAGTTGTATTGTTGCATTGAGAGCAAGCGCTACATGAATTGTTCCTGCTGAGGCTTGGGATATTTAGCAAGCAAGCAAACTTCCACAGTTGAGGAGCAATGAAAGCTGTGGCCATCTTTGTTGTGTAAAATCCAAGATGGCGGCCTCATGCGTCAACAGTAAGTGAAATGTGGATAAATGGTTCATATATGTCTCTGGTATAAACACACTGTTTCTTAAATTCTTCACAATAAAAGTCCCGTTTTGTTTTGTTATTTAAGCGCTTTTATTATGAAAATGTGCCAACAGGAAGTGTTTTCATTGAGGGGGGTTTCATCAGCACTAACTTAACACTACTCCTACACAGTTTAAAGCGAATATGAAACCGTAAAATAATGTAGATACCTGAACATACAAGCCGCAACAGAGGAGAGAAACTGAATTTCAAAACATAAAGATTCTGTTAGAAGCTACAGATGTACTGAGACCTGAACATAAAGCGACTTTAAGAAATATCTTTTTCTCTGCTCTCCTCCACACACATGAGCTCAGTATCACAACACAGGCTTATTCGAGGAGGAGTAAGGAGGCTCATGAAGGGTTGGCCATGCTGCCCACTTGGAGGAGGGTCGGGCTCGCTTCCAGAGTAGGTCCAACCTAGGGCGCGGCGCGGCGCAGCTTGGCGTGCTGAAAGTGACAATGTAAAATGCAATTCAGCGTGGTCCGGTTTGGTTCAGCGCTGCCAACAGCAGCGGTTGAAAAGACCCAGCAGATTCAGCTTGATGCTCAGCAGCCCTGTCTCCCCATCCAGATCCCCCAAAATTAACCTGCCCTACTCCCAACTGAAGAAGGTGAGCAGTGTGGTTGTTATTATGAAAAGAAAAAAATATTGTGACAAGAATTATGACAAGAATTCAAACAACTGAATTGTTTCTCTACTTAATGGTTATTATTTGAAACAAAAACAGCCTGTGGTCTGTAGTAGATTTTGGACAGTTTGAAGCGCTGAGTGACTGAGTGAGTTTGAGTGACAATTTTAAATTATTACTTTAATAATAACTTGATGCAGACTGAAATATGGCCATTTACATAATTTAAGTTGTATTTATTTTAAGTTATTCATAACGTAAAAATATCTTTTATCATTCAAGAATTTTACCATTTAAATTACATTTAGACAGTAAAAGATGGACTTTTGCACATTTCTAATATAGGGTATTAGAAAAGTCTTGCATCAAATTCCACTGTCATGCATCATGTCTGCACAGTGTTATATTTTCACAGCTCACTGTCAGTAAATATTGTACAGTAAGTATTGAACTACAAGAGAGTTACAAGCCTGCAAAGGTCAAGTTATGTAAAGCTTTGCATGAGTTGAAACGTTTGGGTTCTGGAGGTCTGGTTACAGGAATAGCACAGGGTTGATGTGGCTTGTGGTGGTGGGGCCCAACGTGATGTATTTTCATGGGGCCCAAAACCCCTGACAGCACCCCTGCCTCCGCCCATGATTGGTTTAGAGAATTATAAACAAGGGTCAGGGTGTTTTTTCCTTTAAAAGAGACTATCAATGTGAGGAGAGAGGTCCTGAATCTGGGTCTGTTCCTAACACACAGACCCCATGTTGATATTGATCTCCGCATCTCATTGTTGGAAAGAAAGAATAGACGAATTCATATTCCTTTAAAGATGGAAGGTGCAGTATGTTGTTATTGTTAACAGACATTAAGCAACATTATCATACAAATCACATTACTGGGTCCTTTATCTTGGGTAATGAAACAAAAGAAACTGTGGAGGGTGGAAGGTGGAGCAGTCAACATTAAGCCAATTTACTACAAGTGCTCGTTAAATCACGATACAAAATAGTGACTAGAAGTTAACCTCCGAGTCGTGGAAAATAACTCCCTGTCAGCACAGATGGCCTGCCTTCTCTCTCTCTCTATCTGTCTGTCTGTCTTACTCTCTTTCATTATTTCTCAGCCCTCGCCCATTCTGCTTTTATGAGACTGAACGATCAATAAAGGATTGTGCAGGGAGGCAGAGCGCCTCACATCCCCATTTGGGAAGATAATTTGCGTCAGAAAATGGCAGCCGCTGCACAATAGTATATTGATGTATTAAAGAAAAGAACCGGACGGCATGCATTAGAGGAGAGAAAGACAGAAACAGAGAGGCAGAGAAAAAGAGTGATAAAAAGTGAGAATGAGAGAGATCTTGAAGGAGGATGTAAAAATAAAATGCAACTTGAGATATGTGAGTTCAAAAGACATGCTCCTTTGTTTCTCAGTACTGTTCGGCACATACAGATTGTGAATGTGGCAGGAAGTGCTGTTCCTCTGGCCAAAACAGACTGCAATTATGTCGCAAATATCTCATCAGCCACATCTTCCTCCACAGCCCATTTTCACTCACCAGGAGATCTGCCTAAGCAGCCTTATTTGATGCAGCTTAACCCTATGATGCTGCAGGTGCTCATCTAGTGTTGTGTTTTGATGTGCCGTTGAAGTCAGGTCACAATAAAGAGTGAGAAAGTCTGCGTATGGATGAGATGGGGTGGATGGATGGGTCAAACAAACACATGCCTTTCAACCAGGAGACCGGGCAGCAACTCACAATGATTTTCATTCTCGATTAATGTTCCGAATGTTTGGATATTTAAATAGATTTATAGATTAGTCTATAAAATGTGGAGAGAGTGAAAAAAAATCATCATAATTCCCCTGAACCCAAAAATGATGTCTTCAAATTGCTTCTTTGTCAAACCAACAGTCAAAAACCCAAAGACTCTTTATTTACTATTACGAAATGTCAAAGAAACACAACAAATCCTCACATATAAGATGCTGGAACCATCAAATGTTTGACACTTTTGGTTGAAAAATGACTGAATAGTTGACAAATCTTTTTCTTTGGATCAAATTCAGGGATACACCCCAGGGGGTTTTTCCCAAGCAGGGTACTGACTTATCCTGGGGTGGCTTTAACGTACACACATTTTGGGGTCAAAGGCTGCGACACAACCTTTGACCCCAAATCCTGCCAAACAATTGGACGTCACTGATCTGACAGTGATGAGGACCAGCTGATAGCTAAAATGGATGACATAAGGGCTAAATTAGTCAGCGATGCCAAATTGAAAATTGAGAAAAGTTTCAAAAAATATTAGCAGTTGATAGCCACAAGCTAGGTGCATCGTCACTATGGAAATGCACAAGGACAGCTGCAGGAGCACAGGCGCTGCACTGATTGAGACCACAAAGTGTGTGTGTTTAATCGCGGGTTGGGTCCCAGGGCTCATATTTTTGGTACTGGGTGGGTGTGGCTTTGATGTAGAGAAAATTGCGGGAAACAGGTCGGTTCTGGATCTCAGCTTTGCGAGAAGCTGGACCTTTGCAGGACTCTGTATTAGATTGTGCCTGTGCTGATTGGCAATCCGATCTTATCTCGACAATTGAAGGGCTGGACGAAGACCATTTTTTCCTATACCGGTATTCAGGTGATTTTAACTAACTCACTATCAGAGCCTAGATCAGAGCCAAGATGATATAATCTCTAGAATGTCTGTCCTACTGTGCATTTAGAGATAATGTGTCCAGAACAAGGTGGTTTATGTTGGTAATAGTCATTATTGAGGTGGCTGTTACATTTCTTGACCCTGCTGACATTTCATTGGCAGGTTACGTCTTAATTTTCCTCCCTCCTTCTGCCCCCTGGCAATCGAATTGTGTACCGAATAACCACAATTGGACAATATGAAAATCGATGTGATTGCCCAACCCTAAGGTCATGTCCTGTAATTATCAAACTTTGTGGCAGTGTACGAAAATGTCTATGACAATTGTTGGGTTGCGTCTGCGGCCACACCTGCCACACATTAACAGACACTTTTACATCCTATATGTCTATGTGTAGAGAAAGCCAGAAGAATTGTCTTTAAAAATATTTTAACAATACCTGTAATTATCTCTAAATCAATTATGGACCTGACTCCAGCTGACTCCTGACACTTGACCTGACCAGCAGGCTGATCAGATCTGGTCCGAGCTGCTGCTGGGCAGTAAAAGAAATAGACACGGTGACACATGCAGATTGCACAGGCAGAAGCACTCTCCATGTTTTCAGTAATTCATTTTCACTTGTGTTTTCCTCCTGCTCGGACCAACTCGATTGCACCAACACACACACACACACACACACACATACACAAACACACACCTCTCGAAAACCCTGCGTAATATTACACACAGCTGGCACAATGTGGAGACCTTCATTCATTATTTAAATCTTCTAACACGATGCTGGGATTTAACAGTTAACTTAACTGACCTTGTGTACTTTTCTGCCAGCAGTGAGCTGTTCCGAAAGGTTCAGAGCTTATAAATCAAGATCAGATGTAGAATAGCAGCAGATCTTCAAACCCTGTGTTGTTTTCTTTTATTTCCACATTTAAGGATAGTTTAAGAACATTTTTTGTATAAGCATAATGAGCATTTTCTGATATGGAGAGGAGGAGTTCAGAATGCATTATTTAGTATTTCACCTTTGCAGAATTACAACCAACTCTGGAAGCTACCACAGCAATATCAGGTCTACACTAGCTGCCTGACACAGAATTAGGAAAATAATTTGTTTAATTTTGTGACCCTCTTGTAAGAAAAAAAAAAGAAGTCTTCTTCAGGGCATCCTCTAGGTGTTGAGCGAGTCTGTGACCTCTGCATATTTGACACACTAACAACAACCAACAACTTCTATTAGCTAATTCAGCTTGACATTCCCATGATCCAGATTTAACAAATGGTCATACTACGTCGTCATTCACTGTCCGTTTTATTCAAAGAAAATATTAAAATATATTGAAAGAGTGTATTAAAATGTGAAAGAAATGTCTGCTGAACCTCTTTGCATTAAATTTTGGACTGTAACGGTCTGACGCAGTGACATAGCAAGACATTACCACAGGACGGTGATTTGCCGTGACTGCCTTAATAATTCTGTTTTATTGGACTTTATTGAAGCATACTGTCATTGGCGTAGCATAGCTCCTTTAAGGAATAGGTCAGTATGTAAGTATGTGGTGTTCGATTGAGGGTGTGCAAGCAGCAGGTGAATGACATTGCTGCTCATAACAGAGCAGAAACTTAAATTTAACACTAATTTGTCAATCTGGCAGTAAATGTACAGTTCAGGTTACAGTATGTCAGTTAATAAACGCTGCAGTCTTATCTGTTGTTTCCCAACTGCTGAAACAGTGATAGATTTGCCCTGAAGTAAGCTAAGCAGAAAAGGCTAATGCTAATGCTGGCGCTGTATAAGTTGGGCAATATGTTAAAATTTTCCAAATGATCATCAACAGCCCATCCATCAGTGTTTGGCGATATCATCGTCCCCCCTCCCACCTCCTCCCGTCCTCTCCAATCTCAGCTGGGAGATGTGCGCAAGCAACAAATTCACTACGTTGCGCATTCTGCGTACGTTCACTACGTCCAATAGACAAAATAATCTCCCAAAGTGTCTAGAAATTACATGTTCTCGCACTTATTTTCCATTTTAAATGGAGAAATACAACTGTACACCTTCTGAATTAAAGTTTCTCTCTTTTACTGAACCAAGACGATCATAATTGGCTCATTAACTCCTCGGAAAACAGACTTAATTCAAACTCTACAGAAAAACATGTAAAACTCACCAAAACTGTCTTTGTTAGTCTGCCCACTCTTCCAAAAATCACCAACTCTGGTTTGGTCAAGATAAATTCTTGATTCACTGTGTGAAAACAGTGTAAAGAGTCTGACTCGGCAGGCTGTTTTCCACTCACTCCTCACCCAGCTCAGCGCACTCATGGTCAGTTGAGTGGGTGTGTACTGCGCCACTGGATGAGAGTGCAGTGCAAAGCAGAGGCTGTCACTCTGCAGACTATTACATTACTAAGAATTGGCCAGAAAAAGCAATTGGTGATGGATTTAGCCCATCGTCGATATACGATATTTTCATCCAATCACCCAACCCTAGCGCTGTACCTTTACAACTTCGGCTCTTGGGCAATAAATCCATGATAAATCCAACACCAAATGTCTTATGTAGCTATTTATCCATTTTTCCATGTTGAAAATAGTTGTTGTTCTTAGCATGTTATTAGCCACCCATAGGCAATCCCAAGATGCCTTGGTTTGAGTCTGTCGACCAATCAGAGGCTGTGAATCAATTAGAGGTTGTGTTGCAGACATGTGAATCAATCAGAGGTGGTGTTCCTGACTTGTGTGTGACAGCTCTGATCCATAGATGTATTAATAGATCAAGGCACTAATCTCAACATGAAGTTGACCCCTCAAAATAAAATTTACAGTGAGGACGGTCTGAGCTCAATCACACGGTAGGCATCACATGACCACAGTCTTAATTAACTGTACAGAATATTTTTGTTTCAATCTGTGGTTTGTGTCTCTGCACACATTTGCGTAACCCTTTATATTTCAATTGTCTCATTGTATTTGTCATGTTAAAAACACAGATGTGTATAGGTTTATGAAAAAGTATTGATTTTAGTATTGATACCAACAGTCAGGTATTTTATTGTCACTGCTATTGAACTTTTATTTCCTCATACGAGGCCCTTGTCTTCCCTGAAAGAGATATCTCAAACAGATAAAGACAAAGGAGAAGATGACTTTTTGACTGTTTGAAAAGATGACTTCAGGAGCCTGCTCTCAAACCATTTGTCAGCTTGCTTCTCTGGTTTAAACACTGCCACCCCCGACTATTGATCGATAGCTCAGTGAAAAGATTAGAAGTGGCTGGTGGTATATGTGTGTACAGGAGTGGTGGGGGTTCATGGAGTACTAAGGTTGAGCAGTTGCTTCCAATCATCTTCTTACCTTACAGGAATTCCAGGAAGCTGCATTTGTTGTGGCTGCTCTCTTCCTTGGTCAGTGAATCACTTTTAGTGAAACACATTTAGTAATTTATTCACTGCTTGGATGGATGGATGGATGGATGGATGGATGGATGGATGGATGATTGTTTGGTCAGATGGATGGATGGATAGATTGGGTAGGTGGATGGATGGCTACCATTGCCCTTAATTGCACATTTGCTTTGTGGATGGATGGATGGATCAGAGGGTGGATGGATGGATGGATGGATAGGATTTTCACCCAGAAGACTGCTTTGTGTCTCATGTGAGACCAAAACTACAGGATCTTTCTGCAGGGGCTAAGAACCTTTGGACGAATATTTCTAATGCAGGGACCAGGATCTAAATTAAGCTCCAGGAACATTATTTTACCCTTCCTTGATGGGGTGGGGGGGGTTGTACTTTCCAAAATTTCAGGAGCAATCGGAGTGGAGCTTGCAGCACTGAACTTTTCTGATATGTTGAGTACTCTCTACTCCTGTACTCCTGTCTCTTTCTATGGCATCATCATTGATGTTGTATATTCATGCACAAAAATGACGTGTAAAAACACCTTTGCTTTTTCACACGGACTAATTTGCCTAGTCTTTGTGCGACTTTAGGCTGCAGTGGAAACATTGATAAGAACGTTGAAGAAGAAGTTCCTGTGGCTAAAAGTAGGTACTTCGGTTGCAAATTCGTCCTAAGATCCAACATTGACTTCTTTCTAAGAAGTTACATAAGTTTTGTAACTTATGTACATAAGTAAGGTAATGTAATGTTCTTGCTTACATTACATACATATACTTACATAAGTAGCATAATTTCTTTAACCCACCCTAAATAGTTTATGTGTCAACACTGACTTCTTTTGATGCAACGTTATGTTATGTAGTTACTTACATTACATTACATATGTGTACTTCCAGATTTAATACACTTAATCTTATTCTAAACCATGATCTTTTCCTAAACCCAAGTAGGTTTTCTGGCTTTATTTTGAAAGTCTACCCAGATATTGCATGTATGTTATTGTACTTGATAATTTGGGAGTGAGAGTATTCTGGGATGGCTGTGGCTCAGGAGATAGAGCTGGTTGTTCAGTAAATCCCAAGTTAGTCCTGATGGGCTGGCCAGCGTCTTGCATGACAGCATTGCACTATTGGTGTGTGACTGTGTGTGAATGAGAGGCAAACTGTAAAGCCCTTTGTCCATTAAGGTACAAAATAAGCGCCATATAGTACAAGTGCAGTCCATTAACCATTTACCATTACCTAAAGGCAAGGATATACATATATACTACATCTCTGATTCTGTAGGTAGGTGAGTTGGAGAAGACTTCAGACAGAAAGCAACATCGTACAAAATTCATTCCACGAGTAAAGTAGGGGAAAAGTTCATCACTGGAAATGCAAGGGAGGCAAGGTTCAACGCCATGATGGGCAGAGACCAAAGGCCAGCCCTTATTCAAATGCCCCCACCTAAACATTCTACAGCAGCCTGTCCCAGCCCCCGACATACACGAGTCACAGTGGAGAAGGGAAAAATGGTTTCCATCTTTTCGGGTGTAAAGGCAGAGTGATGAGGGTATGTGCCACTCAAGTGGGGGCAGAGGTGGGTAGATAGCCAAAAATTGTACTCAAGTATTGTTACTTTAGAATAATAATAATAATAATCAAGTAAAAGTAAAAAGTAGTCATCCAAATAATTACTTGAGTAAAAGTAATAAAGTATTTGGTGAAAAAACTATTCAAGTACTGAGTAAATGCTGAGTAACTTTGATTTATTGTTTTAAAAAAATATAAAATAGCAATGTGCAAATTCAGATATTACCAAACAGTATCCCTTTAACTAAAAAATAATAAATTCATTATATAAATATATAATTCATGTAAATATCATATAGCCTCACGTCCCCAGTCCCAGTCTACAGTACAGTGTACCTCCATGGTTCTCCAAGTTACATGTATGACCTTTTTAATACCACTTAGAATGAAATTTAATGCCAACTTCAAGGCCATACCAGCAAAAGTATTAAATGAACAGTTCACCCCAAAATCAAGAATACTGTACATATTTTTTCCTCCCACCTGTAGTGCTGTTTATCCATTTAGATTGTTTTGGTGAGAGATGCAGAGTTTGGAGATGTTGGTCACAGAGATGTCTTCCTTCTCAGACTTGTGCTGTTTAGTTCCATTATACTGGAGAAAAAGCAGCATCTCTACAGCTGATATCTCCAAAACTCTGCAACTCACACCAACAAATCTAGAAGGATAAACAGCCCCACAGGCCAGAGGAAAAACATATATTCTGGATTTTGGGGTGAGTGAGAGCTGTTTTAGAGTTTTACTTTTTAATGTTGAGCGATCATTTACTTTATTAAACCGACTATGTTGAACATTGATGCGCTCACGGTGTGAGCCGTCTGCTGCGCTCAGCTGCAGCCTCTGAATACAAACGGAATGTAGAATCTGTTTTCGGATCAATATCATAACTTTAAAAACAGCAAATGACTTGATTTAACGAATTTCGTTAGTTTAAAATATCATGACTAGTAAAATATCACTTCCATGAGGCTGTTCAGTCAGACAGACACAGATCAAAGGCTGAACTTGGTATTTCATCCTCACATGCAGCCGCAGCGAAGGTCGAGCTGTACGCAGCCTGCACCATTTGTATTATGTTCATAATAATGTTGATTAATGTTGAAATGATGTTCTTCTGCCTAAGGTAAAAATAGTTTGAATATGAGGCCAGGGCTGCTCTGCCTCTTCTGGTTCCGAATCGCACGCCGTTGTTTCTGCCATTGCTGTTGTCCACTCATTCCGTGTGATCACTTTGCTTCTGTGCGTTGCCGCGGAGATTTTGTGTGCGGCCATGTGACTGCCGGGGGTCCATTTGATTGGTCAAACTCGCTAGTGGCTACGTTTGATTGGTGAAACAGAGTCATGTGACAGAGCCTTTGGCGGAACTCTCTCTGACAAAATAAAACAAACAGATCGTGCATTGAATAAGATGGATAAAAATCAAAGTAACGAGGGGAATGTAGCCCAATGTAACGGAGTAAAAGTTTCTTCTTCACAAATATACTCAAGTAAAAGTAAAAAGTATGATGCAATAAAACTACTCTTACAAGTACAATTTATCCAAAAAATTACTCAAGTAAATGTAACGGAGTAAATGTAACGCGTTACTACCCACCTCTGAGTGGGGGAAGCCATGACCCAACTGTTACTGTTGTAACCTGACACAACAAATGGTTTGTTACAGAGAACTATTTAGAACTGTTTAGAAAACGGGAGTCACTTTTAAAAAATACTTGGCAGGTAATTGGATGAACCATCTATCTATCACATGTAACACAGGCAACCAATCAGATCAAACTCTTGCTGAAGCCAGTCGGAGAGGAGCGAAAACATCTTTTCCATTCCACTCTCTAGTCCTGATATAACTGATGCTAACACAGTAGCTATGTTAACCTCCTCAGAAAGCGCCATTATTTGTAGCGGCAAGTCACTTCCATGGACACTTCTCAGTGTTGTCACTCCTAAAACCACGCCTGTAGCTGCCAGTAGCCCCTCGTAGGATGCTGATAGGCTGCACCACTTTTAGTGCGGGCACAAATGGATAACTTGAAGCAAGATGGATTTTCATGCGATCTCACAAATCCAGCTGCCTCACAAAGTAACATCATTAATACCAGGTGTAAACAGCCTCATGCACAATTAGCTTAACTGCCTGTCTGGACTGCAGGTCAACTCAATACTGCTGCGATGGGTTAAAAACGTACTGCATGATAGGCCAAAAATATTGTTTTAAACACAACATGAACTGCAACAGTGACAAACTGACTCTTTTTAAGTACATGGATGACATCAGCTCTTTGGAGTTAAACATCTCTAAGACCAAAGAGCTATGCTGCGGGAGAAGACTAACATCTGGTGATGCTGCCCACCCGCTGTTTGAACCCCTTGAATTAAAAGGGCAGGTGGTGGAGCAGGTGGGGGCCTTTAGATACCTGGCCACTGAAACAGATGGAGCACAGTGACTCTGTGTTTTGCAGAGTTTTAATGTCGGGCAGAGGTGGGGAGTAACTAAGTACAAATACTTTATTGCTCCACAAGTAGATTTTTCAGGTATCTGTATTTTTCTCGAGTATGGGCAGTATATTTCTGACACCTTTTACTTTTACTCCCTACATTTGAACGCAAATATCTGTACTTTCTACTCCTTACATTTTCAAAAGAGGCTTGTTACTTTAGTTTTAATGCATTTGAAGAAAATTATTGATTATTGTTATGTTGCATCATTGCACTGCTTCTTCCCAATATCGAGACTGATTTCAATCTAAATAGATGAGACAATATTAAAGAAAAGACAGTGGTTTGGTCCACTCCCTGCCATCCACACACACATTAGCCTTCGGTATTAGATGAGTGTCTATGAAGCAAACTTTCACTACTTTGCACAGATTTCACAGATTACCTCGTGGGTGAATCTTGTGCGGCAAACGCAGGCTGCCATATTGGTAAGGGGCAGCCATGTCTCCTAATGCATGTATGGCTATGTAGGCCGGAGGTCTATCCTTAATTAAAATCATCATAACTTGCTGAATTTCCCCCCAACTTTCAAGCGGGTTGCTTTGTTACAAATGTCAAAAGTGTATTTATGATACAGGATATTTGTTTAAATTATAAATGTTGGTTGTCATACCAAAATACTTTGTTTTATAGACAATAACAGTAACAGTAATATTTCTATAATATTTAAGATTAACTTACCTACATAATCAGGTTAGTGTGTTCTTTTTTTGTCATTCTGCATGTGAATGGCTGTCATGCTTTGATTTTGTCCATAATTTCGGAAATAAATGAAGATTTAACACGTAACAACAATAAACACTATGGTAAAATATAAAACAACACCCTTATAGTGTACCATAGCCACCTACTGGCCATTCTTGGCATTGCTAAATTGAAACATCCAATAAGCTATATCAGCTTATATAGCTGCTTGGGTAATGCACTATTATTGCACTATATACTATTAATATAATTATATAAAACATTTAAACATGCTGGTTCGACCCTTATCAATTATTATTAGTAATACAGTAACATAAAGTTTTCCTCTCTATACATTAATACAACAGTACTTTGGATGGTACTTTCGGTGTCCTCTTTAAGAATTGCTCTTGAGAATTTTCTATTTATTTCTTCCAGGGGTCATTATTTCCACAAGAAAAATCATAAAAATCACAGTTAATTTTTAGATGATGTGCTATGTATCCTCTAATGCTTTGCACAGTACATCTCAGGTTTCCTTCAGATATTGAAGAAACGAGTTTCCAAACCATGTTTCCTGTAACTTTAAATATATATCATTTTTGCCAATACAGTCTTTCCTTACCATAGTCAGACAGAACAGAATCTGGCACAGAATCATCCAACAACATGTTCTTTTCTTTTTCTTTTTCAACTGATTTGAATTAAAGCAAATCAAAGATACAGAGCATACATATTTAACAAACAGAGCAATACAAAAAGGAAAGCGATGCAGCTGCCACATGACTCTCAACATTATTCAGACTCATGCACATTAACTATTAATTGACATGATGAAACAGAACCACAAAAATATCAAATATCCTTACATCCACATATCTGTTGCTAATAAGCATACTGCAGGCACACAATGGTGCCTTTGGATGGGAGCTCAGCTTCTGTGCAGTGTGAGGCACAGAGCAATGACAAGGATATTGCACATTTCTGTAACAGTGCCCTGCAATGCATTAGGGAAATAAAAAGAGAACAATCTGACAGCTTTGTTCATTGAGAGGGTGGGTAAAAAGCTTCATGTTCACATCCAAACCGTGTCCATATTTCAAGCCAAGATAAAGGAGCTGTGCCAAAACATTGGATTCTGAGCCTGTTCTTTCTACAAAAACAAAAACATTGGTCATTTGTTCAGATATCGTAGTAGGTCATTGAGTGATGTTCTTTTAAAGGTCCATTGTGTAAGATTTAGGGATTTATTGTCACAATATGGAAGAAATGGAACATAATATTTATATGTTTTCATTTGTGTATAATCACGTGGTAATAAGAACCATAATGTTTTCATTATCTTAGAGTGAGCTTTTTATATCCACAGAGGAAGCGAGTCCTCTTCCGTGGAAACCACTATGCTGCACCGACATGTTTCTACAGGTGCCCAGAACGAACAAACCAAACACTAGCTCTTGATACTGACTTTCGAGGGCAAAAAAAGTCTGTGATCTGTGTTTAGTATAACAAATCCAGCTCATGTTGTAGCTTAGCCCTGTTTAACCCACTTTGCTTCACAAAGAGGCTATGTTTGACTTTACTTTTAGGTCAATTTTTCAAAATTATCAACCCACATTGTACTTTCTGCCATGCTGGGTGTGATCGGTTGCCCTTAAAGTACCCCTGAGAATAAAAACTACTTCTGAGTGTTCTATGAAACACGCTTTGCTGCACATGTATACACAGACACACGCTTGCACACAGACACACACTCTTTGACGAGCACCTGAGGGGCGGGACTTATCGACTGAGCCGTGGACTCATCAGAAGATTGTTCAGTCGGGCCACTCGCATTAATGGTGAAGTAAATTGAAAAATGCAATCAATGATTGGAGTGAATGCTTGGCGGTAATGATATCAGCGTGAGATAATCCAATAATTGCCAAGCTGATGTATTCTCTATTGGTATTTGGCCGCTCCGCCTGTCACTATAAAGTATGCTCCCCTTTTCTTTCCCCTGGCCAAGAGTGGAAGGCAGAGAGATTGAGAGAAAAGGAGGATACAGCTGTTATGTGAGTGGAGCTAATGAGGGTAAGGCTATCTCAGGATAATGCACAGAAACTTTTCCACACCATTTATTTAGCAGTAGGTGGCTATGACTGTTAAAAACGACTACAGGATATGAATGCCTCCAGGAATGTTTTTTAGCATGGGATGCTAGGCTGTAAACTTGAGCCATTTTCAAGGTGCTGGCACTGGTGGTTGTAAGTTTTAACTAGTTCTTTGCCTGCATAATCAGACCTGTGCTGCTTCCTTAAACCCAATGGACTTGAGGAAGGAAGCCATGACAGTCAGGGTAATGTTGAGGTCGTCTTAGTTTACCCCAATCCTGCTGAAAACAAGACAGGAGCTATAATAACACTCCAAAAGTTGTGCCAGATAATTTCAAGGGGACTTGAGTCACATGACTTGACTTGAATCACAAATTTGATGACTTTTGACTCGACCAGAAAAATGTAAAAAATACTTACTTGACTTGAACTGAAAGCCATAGATAAATTAATATGAACTAGATAGTGAATGCTAAGATGGTGCCCATTCAGTCCATTGAGAAATGCTCACCTGGAGCATAAGCCAAAAAAGTTTTCTAGCTTCCGGGTTTACTTCCTGGTTATGTGGCCCACTGAATATGTGCAGTAGTGTTTCCTCCCTTGCCCTCACCCGCGAGTTCCCGCTCGTCCCATGGACTTCACATTGCGATGATGTTACAGATTTTTAAATGGCTTTTTTTTTTTTTTTTTTTTTTTGCTCGAGGAACATTTTACAAATATAAAAACTCCATGGATCAAAAAATCATAATAGGACATTGTTTGCAGTTCAAGGTGTCCTGTCAACAGTTTTATAGACGTTTCTTTTGTAATGGTGGCCTATGGGAAAAAATGCTTTCCGTGCCGTTGGGGAATTTTTTGCTGCATGGTCACTGGAATAAATTGGTGGCAAGGCTGAGCAGCAATGCCCAGTCTTGTTCTATTATAAGTCTATGTTTTAAGCCTAGTTCAGACCAAAGATTTGTGATGAGATGCGTTGAAACTTGCAACCACTTGCAATACACCGTTATGCAATATTCTGAAGACCCGCCAGTTTACACCAATGAGAATAGAAGAGATGGTGCATCATCTTCCATCACAACGACTCTCTGGACCTCTATGCTAACTGGCTGTTCAGGCCTTTCTTGTAGCTGGACATAATTTGTAACATCTATAAAAATAAATGAGCACAGTGATTGTTCTACAGTGACTTATTTGCTACAGTGGCATTTCTAGCATTAATTACATGGCAAAAACACAAATGATGTGTGCATAGGGAGAGAAAGAGGAAAAGAGGCAGCTGTGGGCGATTAGGTGAGTGAGCACTGGTCACGAGAAAACCAGTGAATCATAGGCCACTGGACGACACTTGATTCTGTCTGACTGTGGCCTAAAGCCTTATGTCATACAGACACGGCTGTTCCTCAAACAAATTGATGAGTGCATCCTCTGTTTTCCTCCAAACAAAACTCCACCATTACTGACGGTTTACTCACTTGACCGGCTGACTTTGCTATGAGCTGTTGAAACAGGAGGCGTGCTAAAACCAGCTGCTGGCGATTTGACAAGCTGAGTGATGCCATTAGCTGGTTTGAGTCGAGCTGAGATGATAGAGTTCACATTGCTGCTCTTTTTACCTGCAATGATCTAAGACATGGCAGGGAAAGGATAAAAGATTCTGAAGTCTGTTATCTAAAAAGTTTCCCATGAAATGATACATTTTCCTTCATTTCCTTAATGAACTAACATTAATTAATTCATTCTTAGCAAGCTGCCACTTAATTCCCCAGATTTACTTTGTTTGAACCAGTCGGACAGCGTTCAATCAAGTTGCAGGAGAGAACCATGAAGAACAGCATCACGTCACTGAGCTCCATTTGCCAAAAACAATACAGAAGTAATTGTCAGCATGTGGACTCAACAATTACATGACTTTGTGTCAATTTCATTTGAAGTGACACAACAAACGGCAAGTCAATGCTGTGTTGTTAAAATGACCTTTCATTTGGCAAAGAGCACATTGGGACTTGTACAGGCCTCGAAACACAAAGTTTAGGACTAAGGACTTGGCTTTGTACTTGTCAGTCTTGACTAGGGACTAGACTCTGGACTTGCCTGTGCAAAGACTTGAGACTTGCAAAACAACGACTTGGTCCCAACTCTGGAATTTTACGTGCTGGACAAAGACTGTCCAACCAAACAATCTGACCACTGATCCCAGTGATCCCTAACTTAAAATGTAATTCTACTTTGCTCTGTTTGTTTTTGGTAGAAAGCTCCAAGGGTTGGTTCTAAAATCTCTTGATGCTCAAGCTGGTGAAAACATGTTTGTTTGAGGAAAAGAAAACTTGTTGTTGGTGATTCCAATTCTCCCAGTGGGTAGAATCTGATCACACCATTTGTGTTTTCAAATTTTAGGGGATGTTTTTTTGTTCCAAATTTGTCTTTGATGCTGTTAAAGGTAAGGTTAGTTTGCTTCAATATTTGCTGTAAAGGGTTGACATGTTGTAGCTAAGGAGCTAGTGTGGGAGGTGGAGTCCTTCAAACTTGAAATAGCTGGGGTCACCTCTATGCATAGCACTGGGTCTGGAATGAAACGCCTGAGTAGAGGCTGGACTATGTCTTTTGTTGTCCAGGGTCAGAGGCAGTACTCCCTGGTTGAGGTATGCTGCACTGGAGAGGGAGAGTTTTCTTTTTCTTGTCTGTGCCCGTGTTCCAAACAGCAGCTTAGAGTATCTGACCCTTTTGGGGTATGATCCATGGAGGGCATTGCATGGCTCAACACTCCCTTTGGCAACAACATAGAAACCTGGAGGGTTTATTGGGAGGAATGTCCTGCCTTGACTGATTATTGTGGTATTGTTCTTACACTAACCATGTCTTTATGGATCTCGCTTTGTGCACAGGGACACAGTCATGCTATAACAGTGGAGGGCCTCCCCCAAACTGTTGCAACAAAATTGGAAGTGTCTAACTGGCTGAAATGTTTTCATATGAAGGAATAAGAAGACCCTGGCTAGGCAGCCCAAACCCTGAAAAACAGCCCCAGACCAATATCCGTCATAGATAGATAGATAGATAGATAGATAGATAGATAGATATTTATTCATGGTCATGATCATAAATTCCCCTTGATCAACACAACTTAATTGAAAAAGTATGTTAGAAGCCAGTGGACGATAATGATGTTTGATCTGAATATTCATGATTGTCATGACTAATTCCAACGGCGCCTTGGACTTATCTCAATGGACCACCCATCGGGGCTTTTTCTTTCTAATGACAGCAAGGGCATTTCAGTGGTCCTCATGCATGAATCATTCATATGCACAGATCTGATCTTAAATTGTTTGAATGACTGTTGTATCTTGTGAAATATTAACATTAAGAAAAAGTGATTTGCTTCATGAAAACACAGAAGGAAAATGTTCTATAACCGTATCATCATTTAATAATTTTAAATGTTTACACTTAAAGATGATCAGGTTACTGAGACAGATTCTTCAAAAACCGGGTTGCAGTTCTGGAGCCTCATCTTAGATCAGAGACAAAATCATCTAATACTCTCTTATACTACTCACCTACTACTCACCACTTTTGCTTTCCTGGCCTTCCAAAGAGAGTCTGGTGATCGGTGTGACATGTCCCAGTCTATTAATAAATCAATATTTAGGCTGGATTACTCTCAAATACACGTGCACACAGCTTCAGACACCATGGCACCTCAAACTTCTCCGATTAAGTACTTTGGTGTTCAAAGTACATCCATTTCACATACAAATCCACTGTCCTGGTGTGCGCATCAAGGCACCATCTCCACATCCGCTGTCATTCCCCAAAAGGTGAAAGTCCATTAAATAAATTTAAAAAATGTCCAAATAATACGTGATGCACAGAATCCTAAACTTTGCGGCCCGCTGGCCGGGGCTCTCCTTCTGTGTCATTCCCTTTACTTTCCTTTTCATTTCTTGTTTTTTTCTGAGTTTAACGTCACCTGTCAAATGTCAGTGGCTTTTTGGTTTGTGGTTTGCACACGTATGCTGCCCTTATATGGATTTACTGCGGGATTTCCATATGCTTACAGCAAACTTCCTGGCAGGTGCATCCAATTTAAGATCAAATGCAATTCATCAACACACTCAGGCTGGTAAGAACAGACTTGGCTGTCTGAAAATGTTTCATGAATCCAATGAAGAATTTTCATATTTACCTCCTACTGCTTTGTTTAAGAACAAATATAAGAGAAAAATAAGAGAACATTTATACATGAGGCCTGCATGATCCTACCCAAACCTAACTATATTTACCGCTTGCTAACAGTAAGCCGCTAAGAGTCATGTAATTGCTAGTGTGTTTTTTTCATGCAGTCCTTGTAATATGTAATGAACACCTCTGCCTTTAGGAGCTGCTAGCAGGGCTTTAGTCTTTAGTCCCTCCCCCTCCTCTCTCACAGTCTTTATGAGCTGACTGCAGTGGTTGAGGTACAGTCTCCCACTGGGGGCTGCGAGCACTCTTGCTTATTCAGCATCTTCTCACTCATTCTTGCTTTCCACCCCCTCTCTGTTTCCATCCCTGCCTCCCAGCTTTCATTCCCAGCAGGTTTTAGAGTGGTGTGCTACATACATTCATTAATTACCTACATAACACTCTCCCTGCCCTGCAATATTTTATAGAAGAAAAAATAAACACTGAGAAAAAACTGAGACCTGCATCAGCAGCAGTACTAGATTTTCAAGACCGTAACACTGTGCAACGTACAATATTGGTCTCCTTAAATTGTCTGTTGCACACAGCCAACATGCTATGATTAAATGGACTAATGTGCAGCGTATAGAAATTAGTTTTTCTTCAATAATTAAAAAATGTGTTCTCAAGTAGCAGCATGACATACAAAATATGATGCATGCAAACATATAGAACCAGACCTCTGATAGCTTTTATTCTCATTTTAATTCTTGTATCTAACTGTATATGGCTATTCATTTTGTCCAACATCTAGAAGTATATAGTACCGCAAGCAAAGCACTTTTTTTTTTTTTTATTATTTTGATTAAAGGTGGGTTGTGCTGTTCTAATCCAATACACTTTTTCTAAATTCAGCGAAAATCTCCTCACAGTCCTCTGGTTCCCTCTTCTTCATTGTGTGCGCTATTCCTCAGGTCAGTAGTCAACATGGACAGAGGTACTAATTACCTTACCTTAAACAGCCAAGTGCTGTTGGCTCATACGTGGGTCACTGGTGCAGACAGGCTGAGAAGCAGGAGTGAAGATAAATCTGCTTTTAAATCCCAGAAGTTTGCCAGCAAAGTAGCTAGCATTGGGTCTGTCCCCAGCTTTCTCCCCCAAAGTTCCCTGGCTCTCAGCAGCTGTCTGTTGGCTCTGTGCCTCAGCTCCACCCCAGCCTGTCCCCAGCTCTCTCGCCCAAAGATCTCTCAGCTCTGTGCCTCAGCACATCCCACCGTGTCCCTGGCTCTCTCCCCCAAAGATCCCTGGCTCTCACTAGCTGTCTTTCAGCTCTGTGCCTCAGCACCGCCCCAGCCTGTTCCTGGCTCTCTCTTCCAAAGCTCACCGGCTTTTAGCAGCTTTCTTTTAGCCCTGTCCCTGTTCTCTCCACACTTGTATTTTCATAGTGATAAAATATCACTTTCTCTCATTGAGGCTAGATTCCACCATATTGCTCAATTGTCAATCAGCTGTTGTTTCCTTGGCAATGCTTGTTTGTGAATTTGAGGGGCAGAGCTTCTGAAGGAGCACTGAAGGAAGGGGTGTAATTTCTTTGGTTGTTGTGTTCAAATATCAACTGTTCTTTCTCCAAAATGACTCACCCCACCTTTAAAGCAAGGACCAGATTGGTCTTTACAAACAGTCATCAAAGAACGCAACTGCCTGCCCATCTGACTGAGTCAGACAGACACAGATGCTGAAGCCTGACAAGTTCCTCTGTTGCTCTGATCATCTATAAAAAACCCTGCTCAGGGAACACCTCGGCCCTCAACATGCCTTTTCAGAACATTCAGAAAGGAGTCATTTCCGAAACTGAGCTCAGGTACTGATTTGGTTCTGAAGCAGTGATGGATTGACATCTGTTTGGCAACAGCCAGCTGTTGTGGCTGAATGGCTGACTCTGGAGGTATTGGTGTGAGATCCAGCCCCCTCTATAATCCCTGTGTCATTTCACTGTGTGCTCTCTCCTGCTCCTGTCAGCCTCATTTGGCTTTGATCAGCACACTTATTGGCATTTTTCGTTACTCCAGCAGTTTCTGCATGACAAAGGTATAACACACAGCTTTGCACCACCGGCCCATCTCTCTCTCTGCCTCGACTGCCTAAATGTCTTTTGATTTTTTGCAACTCTCAGATCTTTCTTTCCTCATTTTCCCATTTTAATTTCTGTCTCTATCCCTCTTACAGTCTGTTCTCACTTTGTTTCAGCTGCTCTTTAAGTCCTACATGATCTCTGTTGCTGATACTTTACTGAGTTTGCTGTAGTAGGTCTGCCTCCAGGAAATAGCCACAGCCGCCAACTCTGAGCCTGGCACTGGCAAAAGCTTTCACTGCCTATGTTCTAATCTTAAACAGTGGTTCAAAATTACTTCAGTGCTGCAGGTAAGCACAGCTCTGTGCGGTGGATTTAGTGACTGACAAGTTTTGGCCTTGATGCTTGCTGTAGCTTTAGAAACCCTGATGCACTGGCCTCTGAGATTGTACACTTCTACTGCTTTTTAAATTGCTACTGTTTTTAAATTACACATTTGACAGTTTGTTTGAATTCAACTCAAATTCAAGACAAGACAGCTTAAAAGTTTCCAATTTACCAACTCAATTATTTGCTTCACCCAAAAGCAAATTATTGCTCCTTAAAGTCCACCTCCAGTCATGTTTTAAAAAACATAAAATCCTTTGCAAGGAGTAATAAATTGTGTCTGATATGTTTTTTTTTTTTTTTTCCAAAATAAGTTCAGACACCTTTTTAAAATGGCTTACATATAGCTCTACACCTTCCCTTCCTTTTGGATTCAAGGATTCAAGGATTCATGAATATGCAAATTTTCTCACCCTCACCACACCCACCAACCCCTACCCATACCTCTAAGTAGCTGCACCTGGCTTCTTCTCTGTTTTGCTAGCTAATCATGTTGACTAGCTACACCTGGCTTCTCCTGTGATATGCTCCTAATGATATGTATAGCGTAGGGATGTTCCTGGCGACTAATTTCCCTGTCGATTAAACGCAAAATTTAATTTAGGCAATTCAACTAGTCTAACACTAGGAAAACACTCAGAAAGCAGTTAAAATTAAGCATAATTTATTAATTTATAATGTTAAACACTGTCCAAAAAATACTGTGTATTAAGAGCAATTTGAAGCCATTAATCACAGTCAACAATCGCCAAATCGTACTTTAAATGCCGCTGAAATGCACACTACTTTGCACTGTGCAATACAGACCTCACACATTAATGCACAAAACATGACAACAACTCACTAAATGCTTCACCGTTTCAGACCAAAGAGGATCACAGTGTCTGTGGGTAAACGACCCGGAGCTGCCAGCCTGCCACACGGTGTGGCTAACATTAGCAGTGCTAGCAGCAGTTTATGTCCGTGTCTATGCTGAATGTGGTCACGTTTCTCCAGTCGAGTGAATATATATATCAGTTTATTCTGTCACAGTCTACATTCAACAATATTTCCATTTTCTAGATTAAAACACTGCCAAACCGCACTGGTTTTACAAGCTGTCATCTGTCCGACTTTGCTGTTATAAATATCAGGGTTGCCTAGGTGATCGGGGTGTACACGCTGGGCGAGAGAGGCTGCCGTCTGACAGTGCCGCAGCCCCGACTAGTGGCGGGCGGCTGCATAAAATCTTACAGGCAACAGATAACTGGCATCATGCATGAATGAAATATTGATAAATAGTTTAAATGACTAGTAATTCTGGTGCCGGCTGACTAGCGAGGGTGGGGACGTTTAATCGTATAGTTGACAAATCGCACGCATCCCTGGTATAGCGCCACGCCCTCAATTCAGTTCCTTAGGTTTATGGCATCATATACCCAGCCTGACTGAATCAGTATTTTTTGAGACCGACCTTGCTCCTGATATGTCTTGTATCACATGAAAAACAACACATGGGCATGTTAACAAGGGTAAAAATGTTATTTTGACAGAGGGGGTGTTTCACAACCTAATAGTATTAGCGCTGTGTGTTGGCATGAACCTGGAGATAAAATACGTATCACAATACAGGGGTTACAATTCAATATACTGTGATATAATTCAGCTGCTGTAAGCAAGGTGATATATTGCTAGTTTTTAAAATCTAATTTCAGGAAACAGCCTTAGTCTAAAGAACACACCGCCATATGCATAAAATCTGATTTAAAAAGTTTACTTATTTATGTATCAGAACAGTGAAGACAGATATAGGTCTGTATGTCCCTCTTTACTGAGTCCTGGGTTAAGTACTGCCTTAATATGATGCAGATACGCATGTCGCTGGGGGACACGCAGACAAGCATCAACATACAATCAGAACAATTTTCTCCCTCCCATTATCTTTCCCTTTAATAATCCTCACAGGGTTACACTTTCTCTTCCAAATCAATGCAGAAGTGGTGAAAATCACAGCAAACCCTTAATAAGCAAAAGGGGAGAAACGGAGGGAATAAAACAGAGAGCAAGAGAAAAAAAAGAGAAAAACAAAGATAAACAAAGGAGAGATGTAAAGATGGCGGAGGTTAGTGCACATGGCCGAGAGAGGAGCACAGAGCAGACACTGGGGAACAACACAGCTGATCTAAGCAACTTCTCATTTTTTTTGTAGCCCCAAGTGGCAGCAAGAGATAAGTTTGATTTTGACAAGACAGAAGGAAGTCACTCCAAGGTGGCATGGAATAGCCATTTTTTGGGAAAAAATATTTAATTAAGGACAGGTTTGCAAGCATGATATTAATGGTCCAAAGAGGATCCTTCTGATGACTCCTGACCTGACTCCAGGCCTGCCACCTTCAGACCAACATTTCTACCTGTACAGCAGAAATATGTAGATTGTAACGTAAAAGAGATTTATTAAGTCACAATATGTGTAGACTTCCCATCAATTACCCTATAAATGGCAGATTTTGAATACTTTTCTCTTTGCCAGCCTGACCCTACTGCCAAACAAGGAAGTTAATAAAGAATGGTTTTGCAAAAGCAGGATTATGTTTGATGCCAAAGGTTTTCACATAAAATAAGTGTAAACCCACTGTGAAGTCCCCCATTGGTTTGTGGATCATTTTGAAGATGGCAACCTCATAAATGCTGTTGCCATCTTGTTTTTTTGAAACCAGAAGTGACCATATTTAAATGAGAGTGGATGCATTTTTGTCATGGTATTATCATACTGAATTTCTGGTATCATTACAAATCACACTTGCCAATCTTTAGACCTCAAAAATTTGGATTTCGAAACAAAAAAAAATAAAAAATTGAGTTTCAGAGACTTTGTTTTATGGCATATGTTATGGCAGCATTTTTATGTTAAATACTTTTAATTTTCCTTTTAATTCTTAGGCATAAACTAATATTCATTCGTTTTCTTTCATTGGTTTATTTTTTCGCCTTGCGAGGCAGCTGTATTGGTGAAATCAATTGGTGAAGCCAATCAGTGTCCTAGGAGGGACTGCTTGCAGCTATGGATGTGGTTTTAGGTATGACGAAAGCGAGAAGCGTCTACAGAAGTGACTCATCTCGAGCAAACAATGGCGGCCTCTGAAGAGGTTAGCGTAGATACTGCGATAGCATCAGTTCTTTCAGAACTGGAGAGTATTTCTTCATTGAAAGAAGAGCAAAGAATGACACTGAAGGCTTTTCTCCATGGAAAAGATGTTTTTACTCTTCTCCTAAATGGCTTCTCCCAACCAAGAGTTTGATCTGATTGGTTGAAGTTAGCCCGTGTTAGACGTGATAGACAGATGGTTCTTCCAATCATCTGCCAAGTGTTTTTTGAAAGTGCCTGCCCTTTTACAAACAGGTTCTGTGTAACAAATCATCTGGCGCATCAGGTTAATTTACTATTTTTTGCCCTGTCCCTAAAAGGAAATTAATGTGGCAGATTTTACAGAATGCATTCCCCTTTCCTTTAGAATTTTCCTTAAGAAATGGGAATTCTTCTTCCCAGAAAGTCTGGTTTGATGTAGCTGTGTTGTTTGGGTGGAAACAGTAGACATTTGGAGTCCCAGGGCTAATACACGCTGGGCAGTGCCAGAAACAGGTTGTGATAGTGAAAAGGAAAAAACATTTGTCATGAATTGGAAGAAAAAAAGGAGAATTGTGATCCCAGGAGGAAATAGGGAAAATGGAGGTCTGCTGGGAAACCTGGGAGGGTTGGCATGTATGTTACAAGTGTCACTCTTACAACTGCGCCATGCAAGCTTGATGACAGACCTGTCGTGCCTAAGTGCTAAGATATGATTGGACAGTCGCTGTTTGCAGGAGCTGTTTAGTGAACAGCTGACTTCGACTAAAAAAGGTCTGATTATTGTTATTTTCTTTCTCAGGCTTGTGAAACCAACAATTTCCATTAATGAACTGAAACTCAGCAACCCTGAAGTCTTATTACAGATCAGTTTACTCTTCGCTTTCACTGTTGCAATGTGGGTGGATCATTTAACGCTGTTGTTCTCATGTGTGGTAGACACCTTTTAAGGACTGTGGACACTTCAGAGTCAACAACTAATTGCTTTTTTTCTCTCGTAAATTTCAGGCCAACTAATGAGCTGTGAGCAGGACCAGCTGAGGGTAAGTCTTGCCTGTACAGTGTGAAGGTGTCCACACAGTCTTCCACACAGCAACACACTTGATTACATACAATACCCTTCTGCACATGCATAACTGAAACATATTTGTATGTACTGTGTATTTGTGTTCATGCAGTATTTAGTATATTCTAATACATACACGTGTAAAGGCATGCATCAGTGATGGTCACATATTTGATTCAAAGCGAGAAGAGATTAAAGGTACAGGTAACAGCAATGTACAGTAGGTTGCTATGGCAACACATAAACATGACACAGAAGTGCGAAGGTACGTGTGTTGCCCTTACAACCAAAAGTGAGGATACAACAGAGCTACTTCAAGCGCAACCCCATCACTTCACCTGAGGACCGACCCCATTGTATGTACATCAAACCTGTTCATGCAGGCTTATTCTGTAGCAGCTTTGTGTCGTTCGCTGTGATTTAATGAGATGTAAACACAGTGGACAGTCATGTGTAATGGCGCTGCACTCTGGTGCAGCACATCTCCAATCAGAAGCTGCTGATTCAGCCTCAGGTTGCTGCAGAGTTTTAACGAACTGAAGTCTAAAGCAGCTGTGGACAATAGATACTGTCAGTCATATTCACCTATAGATAAATGCAGATCGATTTACACTGTCCATGCTATAACATACATTTTTGATTCAGATTTAAACAAATCCACTAGTTTTATTAAAAATGTTTTATTTATATTTCATTAATCATTATGATATTTCTGGATATTCACTGCATGTATTTAGTTTGCTCTTGATGATAAAATAACCAAATCTGTTGTGAAGTGACATTGCAGCACAAAGTCTAACAATCAATTCAGTATATTAAAAAATATCAAATTTACACGACCAAAGACCAGTGTGTAGGAGAACCTACAGTGGCCAAGTGTGTCTTTTATTTCATGACTAAATTGTGAGAACGATGTGGATGAAAAAAATATTGACAGAAATTACAATGAAATCTCGTCATTCTGCCCTGACAAATATTGACAAGACGAAATAGTTCTGTTAGTTAGTTTCTGCTCTGTTCATGTGGACAGCCTCATTGTAATCAGCCACTTCAAAGTACTAAGAAATTTGGCAAAGTGCCTCATCTTCACCAGCGGCCTTTTACATGTGAAGAAAAGAAAAGAAAGAGGAGAGACGACCTGTCTGTAGACACTTTTCTTTTATATTCAAACCCAAAGGCAGACTGAGTGTATCGTTAGCAATTAAGATGAGCGCCTTGTGGGTTAAAGACGAGCACTAAAGACACCTGAAAACACACCGTCCTGCAGAGTCAAGGTAAATATCAGTTACATACGCTGGCTGACTGGATAACGTGTTGGTTCCCTTTTAGGACTTAAGTGGATTCAGTGTGCGTTGCCATGCTCTGTTAATGTATTGTTAAATTTAACAGGTGAGCTCACAGTAAAACATCTCCTTCTTCTAAAAGATCATCCATGGTTGTCGAAACATAGCGGTGCAACATGGCGTCCTCCATGGAAGAGGGCCCACTTCCTCAGTAGATATAAAGGGCTCGTTCTAATGCAAGAACATTTCTGTATTCTTGTCTTAAATTTCTCTTACTTTTTTTCGTACGAAGGGCTCTAACGAACACGCCACATCGGACTCAACAAATGCTTGTAACTTCAGAAACCCGTGTGAATTATCGACCTGTGTGTATTTGAGTGCACATGCATTAGACTTGTTAATTAGCATAATTAACACCCCATTAATACCATATATGGCTGTGCTTCCTGCTCCATATGTCAGGACGCGTTCATTCATTAAAAAATGGCATCAAAGAGAAAAAAGAAGTTTACGAGTTTAGAGTTTGACGTCCTGCTTTCAGAGATCCATAAAGAAAAATCTGTCATTTTAACGGCAGCAGCAGTGAAATTAAAAGACCTGCTAAAGCAAACAAACAGGAAAAGCAAGTGCTGTTAATGTTGTGTTACCTGAGGGTTGGACTGTCACTGAAATAAAGAAGAAATGTCTCAGTATGAAAATGACTTAAGAGAAAATAAAAAACAATTCACCACAGTGAGGGGCAGTCAATGACTGCAGCGAGAGGACAGGGTTAAGGGGAAGTTTTCATCATGGAGACAGAGAACAGAATAAGTGAGGATGTTCGTCTGGACAGAGACTTCATAAACCTGCTTGTGCAGATATACGACCATTACACCTGACAGCAGGTAATAACAGATAATTGAATGAACGATGAGAGGCTTTATATGTAAATTTACAATTATATTATAATTTAAAATGTAGTCAAACAGGATAATTATGAAGAGTAAGTTATTACTCAAACTGTCTTCAGACAGAGGAAATATCCGGTTATTAGTAAAAAAAACCTTCACTTTGGATAACAGCAGAAACATGCACATGACTCTACGACAGGTCTGGACCACTTGGAAATTGTGTTCGTATCTGAAAGAAAATTCAAAATCCGAGAAAGTTGGTGAATGCCACGCGTTCTCTTAAATCACTCGTACGCTCCACTTAAGAACAAATCTGCATGAGGCCCAATGATTCTTATTTTCATTTGATTATACACTAATGAGAATATACCTGTGAATGTTAATAAGTCAATAAATCCCCCTAATTCTTGCACACTGGATCTTTAAGAGAAGAAACAACATTGTAGAAGTTAACCTGAATTGAATAATATTATAAAAAGAGCCACTACCAACAAAATAACTTGCAAGTTCACAATTTGTAGTTTACGGCAGCTTAATAAATAATGGATAAAACTGCAACGCTTGTTCAGATTGCAGGCCTTGTAGTCCTCTTTGTAGTTTGCATGTGCATATGTTGCGTGCCTCGGACACTTAAAGTATGAATGAATGTTTGATTTAACGGGCGTGTATGAAGCATCTGTATGATGAGCATGTTTTGGTCTCATTACTGGCCTGACAAGAGGCTTGAGAATAGCAGTAAACTGGGAGCCTCATTATAAATCTTGCAGATTGAGTAGAGCTAGCTCATATCCACACTTAATGAGTCAGAGATCTCGCCTCTGTGCCGTCTTCTTGCCTCATGGGATTTTGAGTGTAGTTGTGTGTTTTATTGCTAAGTTAAGCAAAAGTGATTTTTAAAAAAATATTTCCAATAACCAACCACGGACCTAAAAAAATAAATAAATAAATAAAATGCAGTTACAGCAGCAGACAGTACAGGCCGTGTTGGCTTTGATGCCACGCAGCATAACTCTCATTAAATTGTGGGTACATTTTGAGTCTAAAAATAAACTTCCAGCCTTCGTGTTATTATTCATGCCTCGGCATCTTATTGCAATCCCCTCTACACACAGCTACCAGCCGATTTCATTTCTTTTTTAATTGTCCACAGCCATAAAGAAATGAGCAAGTATTTCCTTCAGGATAATGGGGAAATGAGAAGCAAATAGATTACACTCTCAGATTGCATCTGGACTTTGAATTTTTAGTTTTTTCTATTTGGCTATTTGGCCCCTGGGGCATTCTTTTCATAAACACTCCTTCTTTTTTAATCACAGCAGGTTCCTCTATAACTTTTTAATCCCATTGTGTGAAAATGTTGATATTTGAGTTCAGTATTTATCATCTTTTTTTAGGGACAAGGACAGTTATTTTAAATTATTTCAATGACCCCATGCGACCTGTGAAACCCAGTCAAAATTTGGGATGTCATCCTATAAAATGTGGTTATGGATTTTTAAACTATGACTGTATTAATCATAATAATGGAAAATCCTGTTTGGCTCTGTGTTTTCTGTGCTCACAGCTGCGCAATATCTGGCTTACATAAACACACCATGAACCCTGGGATCTTGGGCTTTGTTCAGACTGCAAGCAAATCAGATTTGTTTCTCAAATCAGATCTTCAAGGCAGACATCACCACTCTATCTGGATGGGCTGCTGTTGTAACAACATCAGCATCATTAACCAAACTTTCCAACCCTGAGACCTGAAAAATACGAGGGATTAATAACCAAAGAAATCGAGTTTCATAAAGCTTGTTTCCTGTATTCAGGTGACTTTAAAAGAATGAATATAACAAAATAATAAGCACACTTCAACAGCATTTTTATGTTGAATAATTTTAATTTTACTTTTAATTCTCAGGAGAAAATACAGAATAATTTGTCCTTCTTGCATAAACTTACAGAAATAGTAGACTTTTAGAGTCATATAGGGCTTATACATGTGCGTGTGTGTCACCAACAGGTTGTGATAATAAAAAGGAAAAGAAGATGTGAAAATCTGGGAGAATTACAGGATGAGGAGTAAATAGGGAGAGGAGGGGGCAATGAGAAACTCGGCGAGGCTTTTGTATACATTGTGATGTTCGGCCGCTCTGATGCACCGCTGTCGTTCTGGATTTGACGGTGTTGTTGTGTGTCGTGTTGCTAGTGACACAGAAGATACAGTGTCTGAACTGAGACGCATCTGTAGAAATGCGGTCAGAATTGCATTTGAAACTTCCTCCAGATGTTACTTCGCAAGATCACGCGAGACTCCATCTTGCCCGGCTTCAAGTTATCCGTTTGTGTCCGCACCAAAAGTGGTGCAGCCAGTCAGCATCCTAGGAGGGACTAACGGCAGCTATGGGTGTGGTTTTAGGTGTGATGGCAGTGATGAGCTGATGCTGTCACGGATACTGTGACAGCATTAGTTATATTAGAACTGGAGAGTATTTCTTCATTGAAAGAAGAGCAAAGAACAACACTGAAGTCTTTTCTTTATGGAAGAGAATCACCTACCAAGTGTTTCCTGAAAGTGCCTGTCTGTTGCCAAACAGTTCCTAAAGACGACTTCCTAGATGGTTCAGTGTATCAAACCATCTGGTGTGTCAGGTTACAACCTCATTCTCCTGTGTGAAAGTCCGTTGTTTGTTTGACTCATCCCTCCACCCGACCTCCTCCATACGCAGACTTTCTCACTCTTCATACTACATCACCTGTCTTTGACGACACATAGAAGAAACTGAACATAATCCTAGAGAAATCACTTTGTTCCAGTGCTGCAATCGAAGATGTTTTAACTCATTTGTAGCCCTACTTCTTTAGGTTACTGATAACTTCCCCTCAGCATCATGCACGACCAGACTGTAAAGCACATTTATCAAGCGTGTCCTATTTTGTTTGCTTCTGTAACATCTTTTAAAATATTAAGGTTACAGGTGGTGAAAATTACATTGTTAATTAAAGCTCACTGTATGATAGAACGCTTCTGCTGCAGCCTTCATAATAGTAAAATATAATATTGTTCTTAATTACTCCATTATTTTTATGCAGGAGAAAATTGCATGTGTAAAGTACATCGGTGGGACTTGGAATGAAATAATGAGCGGCTTTGGAAGTGCAGGATAGGAGGAGCTGCATATTCAAATGTGACTTGTTATGTGTCGCACCAAGGCTGTTTTTTAGTGATCTTAAATGACATGTTTAGCTCCAATAAGAGGTCATGATGTCTGAGGTTTACACAGACAAACCATACAGCTTGTAATTTCTGAGCAGTCCCATCTACTGATTCCACTTTCAAATCTTTTTGTGCATTTGATAAAAATCATAAAATAAAGAAACATGGTGCATAAAGAAACACAGGACACTCTGGGAGATTTAGAGGTGTGGTTCTCACCCATCACCATAAAGACCTGATGTTTGACTCTTGGCCTCGTTACCTCTGGCTCAGTTATGCATTCCTATGCACACATAGAGCTGCATTTACCAGCGGGAATGTGGCTAGAGATCAGTGATTCCATGGCTTTTACTCTAGTTGCAACCAGACCGTCCGTCTGTGCATCCGTCTGTGCATCCATCTGTCTGTCCATCCATCCATCCATCCATCCATCCAAAAGTTGCGTAACATCTTACAAAGAAATTAGCATTGGGTCTTGGACTGAATTTCCAACCAAAGTATACAGAACTTTTAGTCCCAGTAACTTCTTTTCAAGAAACTAAAAGAGACAGGAGTACATGAGTAGAGACCAATGTTCAGCACTGCAAGCCCCACTCCTAAAAGTTCCTGGAGTTTTTGAAAGTACTATCTCCCAAGCAGGGACTTTTATTTTTGTCCCAGAGTTTGAAATGTTCCTCCAAGGGTTCCTAGAACCTGAGGAAAGTTCCTACTGTGGAATGAGGCTTTTGTTTCTCGTGAGACACGAACATTCCATCCATCCATCCATCCATCCATCCATCCATCCATCCATCCATCCATCCATCACCCACCAGTCCATCCATCCGTAACCACTTATCCTGGAGCCTATTCCAGCTGATATTGGGCTAGAGTCAGGATACACCCTGAACAAATCACTAGTTCATTACAGGGCTGACACACAGAGACAAACAATCATTCACGCTCACATTCCCACATTCATACTTTGATGAATTTGAACAAAACCTTTAAAACACTGAAGTCACACAAATAACACAAAGAAACTGACAGGTCGAGGCAGCGATAGACCAACATCTCCTGTGTTCTGTGAGGTAAAATTACTTATTTTGCCAAAGGAGTCTGGTTGGTTTGGAGAGAGTGATGTTCATGTAACGGCGGTTTCCCGTCAGAAAAGGCTGTCTGACAGCAAGGCAAAGTGGTGAAAATATTCTGAATATAGTGTACACCTAAACTAATGATGATTTGTTTAGGTGGATAAAATACATTTTGTTGCTGACCCTGTCCACAGCAGTACATTGCTTAGCTTCCTACAGTGGTACCCCTGCTGCTTCTCCAAACTGAGGGTGAGTCGACTGCCATCTCCTGTAGATAATACACTGGCTGACAGTCTGACTGTGATGGGTGCGCATGCACGAGGCTAGCCAAAATGAACATTTCCACAAACTGGAAGTTGAGAGGCTGAAATGGAGGTGTGAAGGTTGATTTTCAATTAATGATCTTCTTTATTATGTAAGTGACTGCACTTTAATCTCTACACTTTTTCTGAGACAATTTACAAGGTGGCAATCCAGCAGCTGCAGCCATGTTGTTTATTGAATAGCACAAATACTTGTTTCCATTCATCACTTTAAAGTCTGTGTAAAGGAAAAGGGGATTTTTTTCTTCTAAACACATTATACATGTTAGAAAATAGAAAAGACTGAGAACTGAGTAGTACTGAATTGTGGAGTTTGACCATTAAACTGTTGTTGGTGATATCTGTGTTCAGAGTTTTTTGGGTGGACCTGAAATACGGCTCGATGACATGCTGGTGTCATGGTCCTCCAGCACTATACAGTCCCTCCTGGAAGTTGCGGTGTTGTGACTGCTAAAATTCACGTAAATTCAACCAATCCCTGCTAATTCTGCGTGGCCTTTCAAATTTGTCCAATTTTTCCACGTGTCTGAACAATCATTGTAGCTTCCTACGAGTTCTACCAATCATAGCAGTCCCCCTAACATGCTTGTCTTAATGTTTTATTATTGCACGACCTTTAAACCTTCCATTCATTATGACTGTGAGATTTAGGGAACACTCCAACTGGGTGTACACATTTGTGTGTGTGTGTGTGTGTTTTCTCCACCTCTCCTCTTCAGTCTCTCTCTTTCGGTTTCATTGTGCAGTGGTGTACCGTAGCCTCCTGCTGCATAGAGTAGATTTAGTCATTAGGCTCTCTTTCTCCCTCTCTCTGTCACACACACACACTGAAACACTTGCGCATACCGAAACACACACTCAGTGAGAAGTGGTGGCTAAGCAGGATTTTACACAAAAGGAGTAGAGAGCAAGAAAGAGAAGTCAAAGGGAAAATAATAAAAGGGTCAGAGGCATCTTCCCAGTCCAAGAAGAAGAGTCGGCACGCACTGAGTGTGATGGTGAGCTGGTGAGCGAGGGACACGCAGGCTGCAGGAGGCACAACGTGTGTTTAAAGTAAAGGAGCAATCTGTCCCGCTGCTGCAGGGGAAAGCACTCAGTGCTCCAGTCACCATGATGATGTATCTGTGGGTAAGTTGTATCTGTGTGTGTGTGTGTGTGTGTGTGTGGCTGTTTGCTTCGTATATTTGCTCTGTTGTAAATATGCTACAGGAAGTGTTCCAACTTCAGTTATCAGTTATTCGTGGTTATAAAAGCTACACCGCAAACTGTTGTTTGCTGTGATGAGCATCACTTAAAGGCAACATTCACCACTTTTTTATGTGGATGTCCAGTCAGTGTCGATGGTAAATGTAGTCAACTGAAGTAATAAATTGCCTGCTTGTTTAGCCGTGCCAGCAGTGCCTACATGTACCAGGATGCATTGTGAGCAACCTTCTAACGCCCACGTTGCTGTGTATTCCCACTAGGAATGTTCCAAATAGTTTGAAGCTTTAACGCTTCACTCATAACGTTGACATTCAAATTCTAAATCAATATTTGAATGCTACATATTCTGTTTAAAGCTGGTATTTCTACACAGTAGCAGATAAAGATTAGACTAAACTAATATTATTAGTATTATAATATTTGTAGAAAATTCTCAACATGTTTTTATCTAATGAAACATTCTGTTTTGACCATGGTTGTTGGAGTTTAGTATCTCAAAAACTGCATTTCTACTGCGGTCTCCCACCGGCCACACACAAAGGGAGGCAGCACCTGTAGGAATCTATTTTGGCTCTCATAAAAAAGATGAACTAATTTAATCCAGTGAATCACTTTATTCAAATTGAGATTTTTTTTTAGTTTTTAGGGTGATGAGGTAATTAAATATGACCACAGACATTTGGAGCTTCATTTAAAAACCTCAGCAGCCTGCAGCTATTACTTTACTGGCCAAATTACAGAGAGTGTGAACATGTTATATGTAGCAGGGATGTTCAACAAGGTTTTACACAGGGATGGAAGTAACTAATTACAAGTACTCATGTTACTGTAGTTATGTAGTTTTTTTTTTTGTGTACTTGTACTTTATGAGTAGATTTTCAAGTCTGTACTTTTACTTGTACTTAAGTATTTATTACACCATGTGATCCGCTTAGTTACTTTCAAAATCATAATTGAGTACAAGTTGAATTAATATCCAAACCTTTCATCTGCATTTTGTAGCCAATAAGACTGTCTTATTCCAAACAGGCCAATGAAACCCAGGACATATGGAAGGAAAAATCGAGAATTTGCGTTTGCAATTTGAGGTCGGAGTTGTGTGCTACTGAGCTACTTTGCATCGTAGCATCAATGAAGTTTGGAGCGGGTATCTTGAGTTCAGTATGTAAGATGGTGTTTAGTGCATGAACACACAGACAGACATAGAGACACAAGCACAACATATTAAAAATTGTGGACTTGTGTAGGTATTTCCTTCTGGAAAAGGGAGCAGATTCTGGCAAGAATTCCAGGGAAAAGCCAGCTTATCTTACCTCATGAGGCAGCTGGATTTGTGAGATCGCGTGAGAATCCATCTTGCCAGCCTTCAAGTTATCTGGTTGTGTCCACACCAAGAGTGGTGCAGCCAATCAGCATCCTTCAAGGGACTTCTGGCAGCTACAGGTGTGGTTTTAGGTGTGACGACAGCAAGAAGCATCCATGGAATTCTTGAAGGCTTTTCTCCGTGGAAAAGATGTTTTCGGTGTTCTCCCAGCCAGCTTTGGCAAGAGTTTGATTTCATGAGTCTTGGATGAAATTAGCCTGTGTTATATGTCAGATGATAGACAGATGGTTCATTCAATCACCTGCCAAGTGTTTTTTGAAAGTGCCTGTCCTTTTCCAAACAGTTTCTTCAGACGACTTCCCAGATGGTGTAACAAACCATCTGGCGTGTCAGGTTTACATTGTTTTCAGAAGCCTTTTTGATATAGCTGATTGCGTGTGTCCAGACTGCAAATAATTTTGATCTATAAAATGTTGGTTTAAAACAGTTGCCAGAAGAGCATCAGAAGTTAACTGATGAAGTTTCAAACCCAAGTCAACCTAAAATAGAACCAGGAGATGTTGTAGCTCTGGCCAGTCTTGTGATCGTGGCCTGTCATTATGAATCTCATTTGGACAATCAGCTCTGCCACTTAGCCACTCACATCCTTTTTCCTAAATTGTTGTGGCAACCGATCAAGTTCCTTAAAATGGATTTTGGGAGGGGATGATTCACCAGGAAGTGTCTCAATCTGATGGTCGGCAGAGGAGGAAAATTAAAACAATCCATCATGGATGTAACCCTAGGCTTTTTACCGTTGAGTCATGACATTGAGTCTTTAGGCTTTGTGACACTGAATATGTTCATTTAACTTCACACTGGGACACTTGTTTAGAAAAAAGGACCCTCTAATATTGTTGTTTTTTAATTTTGCTTTATTTGGAAGTGGAGAACTGGCAAAGGACAACTTATATGTTTCTAAACTATGAGTGTTTTGACCAGTGCAAATCATTTTGTACTGCTATAATCTGTGAGGTGATCTGGCAGTTCGCACATCCTAGTGCACAGTAAGTATATACTGTATGTGGTGTAGACAGCCTGTAAGTTCTCCACTGAGATCCACTTGACATCCAAACTTCCAAGCCTCAAACAAGTTTTCAGCGCTTGTTGGACGTCACCAAGGCTGTTCCGAGTCTCTTTCTGATTTTCATGGACAGAATCTCCAGGTGCAGCTGTGAGGTGGCCCAGTGTGGTGTCTTCTGGATTGCATGATGTGGTTCTAAAGGCTTTATTGACACCACCTATTGAGACCTCCAGTGCAACCCTGTCTCCTAGAAATTACATTTTTATATTACTAAATTGTCTTCACATGTATGTTGTGGTGACATGGTTGGAGTCGGAAGGAGGTGGGTGGGTTCAGGGTCCAATCCAGTCCAGGGTCCGTGTCCAGATTCCTGCAAGAAAAGTACTTTGGTTAAAGGAGAAATCTATAATATATTTACTGTCATCAGATCAACTCAAATACTCACTTCTCTGACATCAGCATCGCAGTTGCTCTGCCCCCCATTGAAATTATTCTGGGTTTTTTTGTTTTGTTTTTTTTGCCTGTTTCAGGTTTATCAGAGTTCAAATTAATGTCGATTATTCACCAAATAAGTTAGTGTGTGTTTATGAGTAGTAAGAAATCATTAATAATCTTGTGGAAGGACTAGATGTTCATAACTGTTAAATTGAGCAATATGTTAATTGAGTGTGGCAGGTAGTGAGACACGCAGCCAGAAGCCAGAAGTCCAGAGGGTGTATTTTCAGAGGAGCGTGCTTTTGTTTTCAGGACAATGGGCTTAACTTTACATTGATAGACAACTGACAGTTATTAACAGCTCATCAACTTACAGTGGAGGACTCGTGCATGTCTTGCACTCCTATGTAGCACCTGCAGCCTGCAGAACTTTCCCTGGGTCTGGGGCAGAGGTGGCGGGGGGAAACAACTCGCTTCAAACATAGATTGCATATTAAACATGATTTTAACCTATTTAATATACAAGCTGTGGCTCTTATTTGCTGTTTGAACTGCAAAACTCATTTTTGCATGTGCAATCGCTACATATAGCTCCTTAAAGGTTTGGGAAAGATTATGATTTTAAGCCACTCCCGACTTTTGAATAACACTGAAGTCACCATGTCTGAATATTGTATTACAAGACTGTCTATTTTGGCTGAAAACAAATAAAATACAGTGTCAGTGAACATTTTACTGATATGTTCAGTATCAGCATTTTTGCACCTTGCCAGTTACATTCATTATGTTAATTACTATGATTATTGTTATTTTGGTCATTATGTTAATAGAAAACCTGATTCGACTGGCATTACATTTCCCTGAAAACATTTGCTTTTGCAAATTAGTTGTATATAAAGGTAATTCATAGGAGACAGGGCTGTTCAGTGAGTCACTGCCCTACTAAAGGAGTTTGAGTATCTCTGGTTCTTTTTTATGAGCGAGGGTAAGATGGAGCGTGACATCGGTTGGCACATTGTGTTGCATTAGCTGCAACATGGTACTGGACTGTTGGAGTTCAGACATCCAGAAGGAGAAGAAGACTGAGCAGAAACATTACTTCTTCATGCAACAAATTCAGTGGGTCAGACATGTGATCAGGATTCCTGTTGAACACCTCCTATTAGAGATTTTTCAGGCACATCTTAATTGGAAAGATCCAGATTTTCAGAGGTGGGAAGTAAATAAGTACAAATACTTTATTACTATACTTAAATAGACTTTTCAGGTATCTGTACTTAGCTTAAGAATTATGTTTTCTGACAACTTTTTACTTTTACTCCTACATTTGAACGCAAATATCTGTACTTTCTACTACTTACATTTTCAAAACAGGGTTGTTACTTTAGTTTTAAGGCATTTGAGGGGAATTATTGATTACTTTTATTTTGCATCATTGTGCGCCATCTTCCCAACATCAAGACTGATTTCAACCTTAAAGCGATATTTCACCCCTGAATAATAGTCCACTCAGTATGTACTCACCCCTATGCTGATGTGAAGATGAGTGAAGATCTTCAGTTCACAAAACAATCCTGGAGTTTCAGCAGAAAACAGGGCTGCAGCTAAATCCAGTACAATTGCAGTGAATGATGACCACAGATAAAATGTGAAAAAAAAGAACACAAAACAAGCACAAAATGTCTCCATCGTGCTCGTGTGGTGTAATCCAAGTGTCCTTGAGCTGCGACATTAAAATTTAACCACAAAAGACGCCATTTACACCATGTTTTTAGCTGAAATGTCAACTGTAGCCTCCCAGGTAGCATGTAAACATGGTGTTGATGTATCGTGAGGCTTCGTATATCTCTTAATGGATGCACGTGTGAAAATATCGCTTTAATGAATTGGACAATAACACAGGAAAGACAATTCCTTAGTTTATCCATCAGTGCATATCATGCATGACAGACGCAATGTAATGTACAGTAACAAGAAAAAAACGACATATAAGACATGACAAGATGAAAAATGATGAAAAAAGACAAAACGAAGAAAAACGACAAAACAAGACAAAAAAGACAACAAAATTAAAATAATGTAAGGACATCAGTGCATATCATACATGGCAGATGCAACATAGTAAGAAGAAAAGACATAAGACTTGGCATAAAGACATGGCATAAGACATAACAAGACTAAAATGACATAAAAAGACAAAAAACGATGTAATAAGACAAAAAAGATCAATCAACTTAAAAGACGTTACATGATGAAAATGACGTACAAGATGTAACAAAACAAAAATAACATGAAAGATGTAACAAGACAAAAAGACGTAACAAAATGAAAATAACATACCAAGATGAAAACAACGTAACAACACTAAAACAACTCAACAACAAGGAGGAATAACAAGATGTAACAAGATGAACCAGACAGAGAGGGAGACTTGACTGCAGAGGAAAGATGAGATTCAGTTAGCTTTGCACAGAAATGTACATTTCAGAGCCTGTGGTCTTTCACTTTTACTTTGGTAAAAAAGTTGAATCAGTACTTCTACTTTTATCAGAGTTTTTTTTTTTTTTTAATTTTACACAAGTATGTGTACTGGTACAGAATGTGTACTTTTGCCACCTCTGCAGATTTTAACAGCTGCATTAATTGTGACTCTTCCCAAATAGTGATGTCAGGCAATGTCACACTGCAATGCGTGGTGCAGGAGCCAACTTACTTACTGTATAAGATGACTTTTTGTGATCGTGGCAGAGTTTTGCAGGGAAATAGATATGAGAGGGGAATGAGCAATCTTGCTCCCCTCCTAGATTCTCAAGGCAAAACACTTTGTGAGATAAAAATTGTTCTAGATACACCTGAAGACGTCTCTCCATGTGTTGGAACATCCCTCCATCCCTCTCCTTCCAGAGTGTTCATGCAAACCTCACTTTACAGCTTCATCGTATCTCCTCATCCTCATCTCAGACAGCACTGCATGATGGTGAAAGAGGTTCATTAGATTTTTTGCAACATGGTGCTCATAAAGAGGATCCTTCTTCTCTACTGTCCTCTGTTTGTTGTGTGAGTGAGTGCCTCAGTCTCTGTGTAAACACATGTTGTCAACTGTTGCAATGGCCCGGTAAGGATTAACTAATGTGCGCTCTGGGCCGTCTCAGGTGGTTGTTATTTGGGACGGGGCGGGCTCATATTTATTGGGTCGATTTTATTGGATCGACAGCAGGCCTTCTGATCACAGCTGGGAGATATCATAGCATAGCTCTTTGTTGATTAGCCTGACTCCAGACCTTTGAATTGCTGTCCATATGTCTGAATTCGTTCAGCCTCTGCCAGACTCTGAAAATGTGCCAGAAAATGGAGACCGGCGAGGATGAGATCAGCATAGCTGCATGACTTGATGCAGTCAACTTAAATAATGGAAATAACAACTCTTAAATAAGCATATTTTAATTTAATTGCTCATAGCCCTGATTTTCCACTCGCAGACAGTTTTTGGAGACTGCAGACCAAAGCTCCAGATTGGAAGAAAATTGGCAGAGATGTGAAGTAACTAAGCACAAATACTGCACTTTCTACTTCTTAGATTTTCAAAAGAGGCTCATTACTTTAGTTTTAATGCAAGATGAAGACAACACAAAAGAACGTAACAAGACAAAAACAGTTAAAAGACATGACAAGTCGAAAACAACATAAAAGGTGTAAGAAGACGAAGACGATTAAAGACATAATAGAGACGAAGCATAACGTAACAAGACAAAAATGATATAAAATATGTAACAAAATGAAAACGATATAACAAGACAAAACCGAGATAAATGACGAAACAGGCATAACAAGATGAAAAGGATCTAAACACGTAAGGCAAAAATAACGTAGTAGACATAACAAGACAAAAATGATGTAAAGTATGTAGGAAGGCAAAAATGATATAACAAGACAAAACCCAGGTAAAAGACAAAAATGATTTAAAAGACATAAGCTGAAAAAGACAAAATAAGACAAACACAACATTAAAGACGTAATAAAGGTGTAATAAAGACATAACAAGACGTAACAAGATGAAAATGTAAAATGTAAAATATGTAACAAGAAGAACAGTAAGTGAAAGCTGTAGTATATATAAGCTTTGTATACTAGTATTTCTGTTTTATGTTGCGTCATTGTAAATTAGTTGTGTACACAATTCAGTCCAAGTTCCATCTGTGGACGTGTTGCAGCGGTACTTGTCTGCAAAGTTACTGCAAAATGTGTTGTTATCTCAGGTATTGGTAACAATGGCTAACCTGGCTAACGCAACAATGGCTTTCCTGGTGGTGTCCATCTTGGTTTTCCATCTTGTTTACTTTTTTGTGTGTTTTCTTTTTTCTTTCTTTTTTCTTTTTTCTTTTTTTGACTTCCCAATTTGTTTACTGGAACACTGTCAACTCGGGTGTGACGTCAGTCCACCTTCGACTTCCGAGGTTAATGGAACACAGCATTAGTGCCTGTCCCAGGTAAATGATTCCAAAATAACACAAATGTTGGCTGTGCAGATGGCAAACTGAAACAGGTTTTGTCACAAGGGCAGACCAGATCCAGGTGTTGCAGCAGCCAAAAACTGACCTCACGTGGGATGTTGGATGCCCACTGTGGACTCTTGTCACTGTGGAGATAAGAGTAGATCACAGGTTCACACTTGGTGGAGGACTCAGGCTGTCTGAGAGGCAGGAAAGATACAGAATAAGTCACCCCTCTGGTGTGAATTTGCTTAAATCTCTGGCTTAAACTAATATTCATCACTTTTCTTTCATTCATTTATTTTTTGCACTGCATATAGAGAAGACTGACGCAGCAGATTTTACTAAACGCATGCCCCTTTCCTTTAAAACTCTCTTTAAGAAACCAAAATTCCTCTCTCCAGAAGTCTGGTTTGGTGTAGCTGTATTTATGGTGGCAGAAACACTAGACTTTGGAGTCACAGGGCTTATAAACGCTGTACAGTACCTGAAACAGGTAGTGATTATGAAAAGGAAATTAATAATGTGAATATTTGTCAGAAATTGGGAGAAATACAGGAGAAGGGCGATGAAGATCAGGAGTCTCATGTGAAAATCGTTGGTAAGTATTGGCTGGGGTGAAAAAAGTGCTGCATCTGGTGGGGCACTAGCACACAGAAATTCAGAAAGATCTTTATTTTCATTACATTTAATTGAAATTCATGATGCGTTTGTGGTGAAACAGTTCCAAACCCTTTCTCCACTGTAAGGGCACCTATTAGCGCAGTGCATCACATTTTATCTACTTATTCATCATGCTTTCACATCATCCAAATAACATTTTTTTTCCTACAATATCATACTGAAGTCTACCCATCATGAAAACACCCCATAATAATTACATTTTAGAAAAAAATAATTAATGAGGCTCTCCCCTTCAGATGTCTTATAATTTCTGTGTGCCTACTGACTCCAGGGCTTTGGCAGCGGGAACATGTTAATTGAGAAATATTAGGCCACCTTTAATGAAAGAAGGCTTGATACTTTTTTTAGTAAGTCCTATCCTCTGTGCAGCAGTACACTTCATTTGAAGAGTTCATATTTAATTGAGATTACAGCCCCACCATAAAGTAGACTGCTGCCCCAGAGAGACCGAAACAAATTTACAAAAAGATTCACCACGCTCAAAAAAAGTTCATTGGAATCTGTTTCATGAATGAGGACCCCAACAAATCTATCACATTACCATTGAATTTCCCAAGGGCTCTGTATAAAGTTTTCTTGAAATTGAAAATGCGCCGCATTTCTCTTCGCTTTATTAAGATTCAAACTCTTGCAGCCCCAAAGAAGAGATCATTAGAATCAATATTCAATTTGAAGGCTGCTGCTTGTGATGTGGGGCTGTGCTTCATAAAAATGTCAAAAAGATTTAGCTGTGACATACACTGGAGGGACGGCTTGCATTTGTTGATATTGATTTGAAGATATTATAGAGAGAATATCCAGAAGAGCACTTTTAGCAGCTGCATAATGACAGAAGAATGAAATGGAATAGTGGCAGAATAGAATAAATGGAATTAAGCAACTCAGTGTAATAAATCAGTTGGCAAAATGTACTTAAGATTCTGACTAAATATGAAGTTAAAAAATGGAATTCCATCCACATCTACAAATGGATTTTTTACCTTATGAAGGATAAACATTTTAAAAATAATGTCATGATAATACATAAGGAAATGGTCAGCAGTTAGGTTTAACTGTGGGCTGATTTTTTTTTAATTTTTTTTTTTGTCAGCATTGTTCAGTTGTGAGTATTTTATTATGGTGGGGATCATGTAATCGCCTCTGTGTGCGTATGATCACTGGACCTACAGCTTGTCCAGAGCTAATCTTACTACTGGACCAATCAGCCTAATATTATTGGTGCACATTCATGACTGTATGGTGGAGGACCTTTGTGATTCAGAATTGTTGAAAAAGCTTTTTTTTTTTTTTTTTTTTTCTTAATGACTTTTATGCCTTTTTTTTTTTATGGCTGGAGGCAGTATGTTTTCAGGTCATTCCATTCTTGTGAACGTGATATCTCAAGAACACTTTGAGGAAATTTCTTCAAACTTGACACAAATGTTCACTTAAAGATGAACTGATTAGATTTTGGTGGTCAAAGGTCAGTGGTCACAGTGACTTCATTAAACACTTTTGCCCATAACTCAAGATTTCAGACAGATAGCTTTCTGTCCAAGAGAGAGCCATAGCTACTTTGTTTAGTTATTAGCACTTCACGATCAATGACAAGCTGCACAGCTACAGCTGCACAAGCATCACAGTTCCATCCATTTTCTTGTTGTCCTTTTAACCAATTATTACTCATGCGAACTACAGCAGAGTTTGTTGAATAACAAGCTCAGAAAATAATGTTGAATTTGATTAAAAGTCTGAATCTGCTGAAAGCATTAACTGGACACATCTCTTTACATGTTGAGCCACGATACCTTCATGAAACAATTAGGTCAAACAGGCCTTCCACCAGCATATCAACTTACTACTTAGTCCTCTTCTTCCCAATTGGGAAATAAGGCTTCAACGATCCCACTCCATTCATCTCACTCTTTTGACATTTTCCAAGCCTCGCCCCATGTTTCATTTCTTTCAGCTCATCTTCAACTGTTCTGCGCCAGGTGTTCTTTGGCCGTCCAGGCTCTTGTTTTCCAGGTGGTGTGATACTTGGGCTGATTTCGATGTCTCGTACATGGTGTGTACATTCCACACCCCCATGAGGATGTGGTGTGACCACCTGTGGCTGGAAATTGACTGGGAACTGACTTGCAGCCAGAAGGCTTTCAGTTGGGAGGGGAAATTTGAGATGGCGGCATCTATAAGGAAGATAATTGGTGAAAACTGGAAAATAGATATGGGCCCAAGCAGCTGCCTTGGGGAACTCCACAGGATACATCTTTGCTTTCTAAGAAGCCACCATTAAAAAAAACAGATAGTTAGCTCTCCATCCAAGAGAGACCAGCAGATGAGAAGCCAGAGCAGTAATGTTGAAAGCTGCACAGCTACAGCTACATAAGCATCACAGTTCCATTAATTTTCTTGTTGTTCCCTCAACCAATCATCAGTCATGTGAACTGAGAAGTTGAATGACCAGCTCTGTATGCATTTTGGGATTTTGTCATTGATTCATTGCTCAGAAAATAATGTTGAATTTGTTAACTCCTATTCCGAATCTTAGCTTTGGGTCTGAGTAGACTATCTTTCATATCTCTAATTTTGTCCTGAAGGCTTTTATTATGGATAGTCATTTTGCCTATTGCCTGGTCCAAGTACACTCTAACGGCTAAATTCCACCAGGCATGGCTGTGTTGCGTTACGGCTGCACCATGTCAGCCAGAGCTGATTGCAGCCATTCTACACAATACTTGTGATTCCACCAGTAGCGCCTCACTACATCCCAGAAGCGGCTCTCCGCTCCGCTTCAAATGCGGCAAGTCTATTTTTGACTGATGTCACGTCAGTTAGCACAGAGCAGATCGAACAGGCAGGAAGTCAGACACAGAAAAGGGAGGAAGAATCCAGTTAATTTTCAAAATAAAAGACCCTGTGCAGACTCATGATCATAAACACAGACAGAACTATTTAACCACGTAGCCTGCTTATCCATGGTAGAAGCACAAAGAGCAAGGAAAAGGGACCTAATCAACAAAATCTGAGGAAGTAAACATAATCAGGCGGGCAAACACTCCACTGCTAAAATGTTCTGAATCGCTGTTGGTGGGGCTTGCAGCCATGCAGAGGATGGATCAGAACCATGGCACACATGTGCCGTGCTGGGTGGAATCGACTGGTAGATGTTTGAGTTGTTGTCATCATAGTTTCCATAGCAAAATATTCTCTCTTTTTTTTACGGGGTTGGGTTGTTGGCCACATGCCCAACCCCCAACCTGGAGGCCCAGGTGCTAGATTTAGTCTGACCTCTACTCTGAAACCTTTTCAGCCTAGTAGGACCTGCCAGGGGTTAGACCCCCACTGGTACAGCTTTCAGGAGTCACAGAGGCACACAAGCCTCTCTGCCACGGCAAGGTAACAACACAGGAGGAGAGCATATCAGCACAATCATGTAAAATATCATATAGCTACAGTGTGATTTTGTATGGGCTGCTCACCATGTAGGAGTAAATTTGGCTTCGTGCGGTTGTGCTCAGCAGGCCACCAGTGCAGAACACAAATGACGTTTCCTGTTTTGTAGTAAATTATGCAGGCTTTCCTGAGTGCTGGCTGAACAGGGACTCCATATATTCCAGCAGAACAGCAGAAATATGATGTGGGAGCAAGCCGGCCTGACGGGTATTAATGGCAGGCACTGCAGCAAGGCGAACAGAGTGCTGATACTGTAGGGAGAAAAAAATACACTGAGAGAGAGGACAAATCAGAGCAGAGCATTTTTACAATGAATGGAGCGAGAGCGTTTGATTCAGGATTGTTTTGGAGAGGCCTAGTCACTGACCTGCAACTCTCACAAGGAGCTCCCACTGAGTGTGTGCACTGGTGTATTAGTGTGTGGATGTATGTGTCTAAAAGAAAGATGCCTGTCTTGTGTCTTTTTGTGTTTTTATTTATTTATAGCAGCACTTTTCTTTATGTTTCATTATTATTTTACTGTACTGGAAGCTCAGCACTACCTGCTCTGGTTCCATTTTCTCTTTCTTTTGTGTAACTTTCTGATTTATTTATTAAATTTTCCAATTTGAATAAATTATTGTCACTTTTATGGCAGGGCTCCTTTTAAATTTCGAGTGGGATGAGCGCTTGAACCAACTCCTGTTGTGTGAAAAGACTTTTAACCTTGAGGTGCAATATTTGTCATAATGTGGCATAATGTGTATCAAAGTCCTATTTTATATTGAATATTGCAGTGCTGCAGATATGTCCTGGCCTACACATCATTGTTTTAAAGACACCCTCCAGTGAAAATTTGTGTGTATGTTTTATAAGACACACCAGGAGTGAAATAAGCAACTGCAGTGTGTTAGGGCAGTCTCAAAAGAACAGATTCAGTCAGGCTGCGTATATGATGTCATAAACCTGTGGAACCAAACCTATTAATCAAGGGAGTGGTGCTACACATATCATTAGCAGCGATCCCCAGCTAGTTCTTGTAGATAGTTATCATGAATAGCTAGCTAAACAGTGGAGAAGCCTAGTGCTGCTACTTAGGGGTAGGGGTAGTGGGTGGGGGTATATGGGGTGTGGAGAGGGTGGGGACCCTTGTATATTCATGAATCATTGAATACTAAATGAGGGCAAGGTGTAGAGCTGTATGTAAGACATTATATTTGAAGTTATTTTGCAAAAAAAAAAAAAAAAAAAAAAAAAAAAAAAACATCTGACACAATTTATGACTTCTTGCAGAGCATTTTATATTATTTAAAACATGACTGGAGGTGGACTTTAATGTATTTTTCGATGAAAATAAGAATAATGATTTAAAATGATAATATCACCCATCAGATTGCAAGTGCAACATCAATCATAATAACTGCATTTTGATATTGACAACAGCGCTGTTTTAGAACACAGCCATCGAAATCAAGTAGAGTAAGGTAGAAGGAAATGCACCCTCAATGTCAGCTCTTAATTATTTATTGCAATGTTAACCATGTGCATGCATGCACAAGTTCTAAGTCATCTTTAGCATTGATAAGAAGTATATCAGCATCTAACACTATAATATAGTAAGTAGTTCTAAGGCACCCATTCTTGAGAATTGTGACAAAACTATATTTTGAGTGGGTTTGATTTTTCTTCAGTTATGCTGGAATATATATTTTAAAAGATCAAACTTTTTTGTTATTAAACCTTGTAATGCCTTGTAATTTTTTTTTAAATGAAATGTATGTATTTGCATTTGTGTGATTCATCGTTTTGGGTCAATAAAGACATGCAAAAGGCACAGAGGTGTTCAGGGAGGGAGGGAGATCAGGTAGGCAGTGTGATGCAGCCAGGACGAGGCTATAACAGAAGGTTTATGGCCTTTCTTCAGCTGAGGCCTTTAGGTTGAATGATCTAGTTCAAAAAAGATACTGGGGACTACCAGGTAGACACAACTGTAGATGTGTTTGCTAACAGAGACCAGCCTTCAGCCTGTTTTTTGGGAAAACAAAACGCCCATTTCATCTTTTTTGCAAGGATTACCAGGATGCGTTCTCTTTCATTTGCCGATCCACTTCTTTGTCCAGCTTGCGCCAGTTTGCCTCCTACCTTGTCGCCCAGCAGCTGTCTTGATTATTGACCAAATGGGCTATTTGTCTCACACAAGTAACCATCACTATTTACCAAATCGTATTTCCCTGCTCTCTGGGCTCCAGCGGGGCTCATTCAGCCACATCAGGCCTGTTATCGGCCCTATCATCAAGCTTGAAGCGTTTCCACGCTGCGCTTCAGTCAATGGAGCCTGTGAAAAGACAGGCTTCTCTGCCTAACAGCTTGCACCAGGCAATCTGCACTATCACACACACACACACATACACACACACACCAAGGCAATCTGTGCTATCTATTAGCTGAGAGCTGAGGGTAGTCTATTCCCCATGCCCCGAACAGTACTCTCCTCCTCAGACATCTCCTCAGATTCAATCAATAGCAGCTAGTTCACCACAGAGAGAGGGCTGTCCGTGTGTGTGTGTGTGTGTGTTGTGTGTGTGTGTGTTCACGTCTGTGTTCACAGGATGAAAAAAAAAACAGAGACAGTGGGGATACAGGTAGAGAGATGGAGCGGGGGCTGGATTGAGATGGAGTGATGGTGGAGGCAGAGGAGGAGGAATGCTGATGCTGCTGTCGTATCAAAGAGGATCTCTAACCAGAGCTCTGCTCACTACATCTCTGTCTCTCTCTCTGATGCTGCTGTGTTAAGTCAGCAGTAACAAGACTGGAGAGGTGGGCCTCATTAGAAGCAATGAGCTACACACAAAATTACTTATTGGTGATTATATTTCTCTGTTATGTAACTGGTAGGGGATGTGTTATGTTATTGGACATGAATGCACGAAAAAGCAGTGTGTGAGTGGAAAACACTACCAGCTAGTCAACGCATCCTCATTCCTAAATGCCAGAATAGGTCGATTGCCAAGAATAAATCCATGAATCCTTGAATACTAAATGAAGGCAAGGTGTAGAGCTATATGTAAGCCATTTTAACAAGGTATTTGAACCGATTTTGCAAAAACATATCAGACACAATGTATTACTTCTTTTAGAGCATTTTATATTGTTTAAATCATGACTGGAGGTGGACTTGAATGTGTTTTTTTCAAATGATGACAGCAGCATTGTCTCAGAACCCAACCATCTAAATCAAGTAGAGGAAGTAGGAAGAAATGCATCCACAATCATTAAGTATTTTTTGCTTAAGTCTTAAGTCATCCTCAGCATTAATAAGAAGTATACCAACATCTAATGAATGCTTTACACCATAATATCGTAAACAGCTCTGAGGCTCTCATTCTTGAGAACTGGCGACAAAACTGTATTTTGAAGGGTTTTTCATTTTTACTCTTCAGTTATGCTGGAAAATATATTTTAAAAGATCAAACTCTAAAGACTCAAAAAGCAGCACACACATCCAATGGCAACGAGTACTGGGTGCTGGACAAAAGAACAGGTACAAAAGTCTGCACACCAGAAACTGCTCCTTTTAAATTTTAAAAGGAAATTTTAATTTAGACTTGTTGACCAGTCTGATTGTAAGAAAACACTCAGAAAGCAGTTCACATTGAGCACAGCTTATTAACTGAGTATGTTAAAAAAAGAGTCTACAATCACCATATTGTATTTTTAATGTTGCTGAAATGTGTCGCACAAACACTGCACGTTATCCTTCAAACCATGACAACAACTCACTAAACACTTCGCCTTTTCAGACTGAGGATCAGAGTCTGTGGTGGGACACATCGTTCACCCAGATCTGATGTTAGCGGCCAGCCTGACACACTATGGCTAATGTTAGCAGTGCTAGCAGCAGCAGCAGCTGCTCTGCTTGCTGGTTAACATCCGTGTCTGTGCTTAATGTGGTTACATCTCCAGTTGAGTGGTTATATGTCACAGTCAACATTCCTCCTTATTTTAATTCTGGATCAAAACACTGTGGAACCTCGCTGGTTTTACGAGCTGCCATCTCTCGGACTTTGTTGACAACAACATCCGGGCCATCTGGGAATTTGCGCTGGGTGGGAATGGCTGCTGTCTGGCAGGACTGCAGCACCGAGTAGTGGCGGGTGGCTGCTTAATAGCTCTGAGGCAACAGTTAGCTGGCATTGTACTGAAATAAAATATTAAAAATAGTTTAACCGACTAATATATCTGGCGCCAACTAGAGAGAGTGGTTTACGTTGTAAAATGATTGCAGTTTGGTTAGGTTTAGGCACAAAAACGACTTCGTTTTGATTAAAATAATGTCACGTCATGTCCATAACAAAGTGTAAAGTAACTCAAAGCTATTAAGTAACTCTGCCTTTACTTTTGGTTCCTCACAGGACTCCAGCCCTGGTCTCCTGGGAGAGAGTCCTGTTCTTGTTTGTTCTGTTTTTTGTTGACATCAGCTGCTTGCTCTTCTATACAAGAATGTCAGTTTTGTCTAGTTGAATGCTCTTGTGTATCACACTGAGCTTTTTAGATTCAGATTTCAACAGTAGATAAAGTTTACTTGGAAAAGTCAATACTGTACAAGACTGTAGTACACTGAGAAAGGATAAGCACATTTGTGTGGTAAATTGATGTTACATGTACAGTAAACAGAAAATTCAGGTTTGATCTTACAAAGTCATATACAGTGAACAGAACATTTGCCAAAAATTGACATCCTTGTGATTATTAGTTCATTATTGTCACCTGGAGGTCATTAGCCAATTTAGGAGACGTCACAAACATCACATGTCATAGATATTTATACATGCACACTACTGATCCCATCAGCCTAATTTTTTGCGCACATGTGTGAGTATATGCTCAAGGACATCTTCTAGTTATGATGGTTCACCATTTTTGCAAAACCTGTATAATTATATCGACAAGTCATCAATAAATGCTCGGCTAAAACAAGGCTCACAAACTAGCAGGGCTGGGGAGTAACTAGTAACACTAATTAAAATGTAGTAGTTACATCCAAATATTCTTTTCGGGTTGCCTGATGGAGATCCACACTCTTCTAGTTTTGCTTGTGATGGCTCTAACAATGAAAGAATATTTAGAAGTTGTGAAAATTTCAACAGTGTCACTCTGTGCAAGTGTTATCCTGCAATGTGTAGACAATTGTACTTACTCATTTGCACACATGTACCAAAACGTGCAGTTTGCTTGAAAAGCTAGAACTGGGGCCCAGCATTTAAAATATTTAGATCCTGAAATAACATTATAATAATAGCATATAATTAAAGAAATGACAAACCTGATTTCTGTCCACATGTCCACGTGTGACCTACTTAAATTCAGCATGCCATCTGTTTACATCAAGTGGAAAACTGTAGATGTAAATCATGTTATGTAATTCAGTGTAGCACGCTGGGTTCTCCTGGAGACCTTTAAACTCACGCGAGTTTAATGATGGACCCGCCAAAGGGTCGTTGGGGTGGAGGAGACTCCAGGGGTAAATGCAAAACCATCAACTGAGAGACCGTAGTTTGAAAGCTACCATGTATATTAATCACCTTTTTTTTTTAGACTGAACAGTGCATTATGGTCCAGACGTACAGTGTCCCTCATTTATCAAACCTGCTTTAGACATGCGTTCTGCCATCCCGAGCCGTTTGAACCTCCACATGTCTGATTCATGAAACTCTTCTTAATAAGTGCTGACAGCAGATCAATTCAGCTGTAGAATGGGCTGCATGAGACTCTAATTTACATATTATTTGCACACGACATGCTTTATATATGTAAGGTGTGAGAGAGTAAATCATGTTTCAGTCAATCAATGTATGATGCACAGAAGAAAACAAAAATGCTTTCTGGGCTAAATCAGAAAGGCGGCGTTATTTCTAATTTTCTCTTTTCTCTATTTAGGAATATTTAAGTCTTCCTTCCTATCTGCTCCTGTTTTAATTTCCTCCTTCTTTACTTCCATTTCCTCCATCTATTACTGTAGTGTAGATAAATTAACCATAAGGTACAGTTGCATTTACCTTGCGAGGCAGCTGGATTTGCCAGATCACATGAGAATTCATCTTGACAGGCTTCAAGATATCTGTTTGTGTCCGCACTGAAAGTGGTATGGCCAATCAGCATCTTAGGAGGGACTACTTGCAGCTATGAGTGTGGTTTTAGGTGTGACGACAGCGAGAAGCGTCCATGGATGCGACTTGCTTCTAACAAACAAAGGCGGCTCCCGAAGAGGTTAGCTTAGCTGTTATAGTTATATCAGAACTGGAGAGTATTTCTTCATTGAACAAAGACCAGTGAACATCACTGAAGGCTTTAAAACCATGGAAAAGATGTTTTCGCTCTTCTCCCAACAGGAGTTTGATCTAATTGGTTAGTTAGACTGTGTGAGACGTGGTGAACAGACGGTTCATCCAATCACCTGCCAAGTGGTTTTTAAAAGTGCCTGCCCTTTTCCAAACAGTTTCTAAGGATGACTTCCCAGATGGTTCTGTGTAACAAACAAAGTGATGTGTCAGGTTACAGCTCCCTAGCATTAATTTCATCAATCCAATTCACAATTTAAGTGAACGGTGACCATTTTTCAAGCTGAAAAAAAAAAAAAAACCAAAAAAAATAAAACATAAAATGCCTCCATACTGCTTGTCTGGTGTAATCCAAGTCTCCTAAAGCCTCAACATGCCAAGTTGACTTTAGAGTGATCATTTACACCATGTTTTTAGCCTAAATCTTCACTGTAGATCCTTAGCTTGGAGCCACGTTTACGAGTACATGCACACCATCTGAACTGGGTGTGTAAGTTAACACCATGTTGGGGCTTTAGGAGACTTGGATTACACCAGATGAGCAGTATGGAGACATTTTATGTTTTTTTGGTTGTTTTTTCCGTTTGAAAACCATTCCACCATTTACTTAAAGTGTTTGGGAGATCCTGCAATGCTGTTTTCCTGTGAAACTTCAGCAGTGTTTTGTGGACTAAGAAATCTGACTGACTGTCAACATAAGGGTGAGTAGATAATCACTGAATCTTTATTTTTAGGTGAACTATCCCTTTAAGGTCAACTGAAAAGCCTGGGTACCATGTGCTTCTGTATGTGTCGCTGAGGGGCGGTGACAAATCGTCGGTATGTGACGAGTTTGGAATGAGATCGGGCTGAGTCATCCCTTTTGAGACTCAAGTCTGACTCGAGTCCACACCTCTGGTTCCTTTAAAATATGGTGCTTTTGAAATTGCAATAGTAAGCTAAAGAATTTGTAATGTGGTCACACTGAAGCCCAGGTCAGCTGAATACAGCAGGTCGGCAGCTGCCTCTGCCTCCATATTGAGTCAATGGCGGACATTTCCCCAGCCGAACACACTCACTGCGCTTTTACATTATTTCATAGCTCTGGGTCTCAGCTTTTGCTGCTGACATTTGGGTTCCACAAGCAGACTGAATGACTGTTCCGCCAGTGTTCAATTGCCTTGCTCTGCCATGCGTGGCAAGTAAGAGACCACACAGCAACAAATGGACGTACACTCACACTTTCAATACACTACAAATCCAGTTACACATACACACAAACACTCTGAAACTGCAGCCCGCACCATGGCATGAATACGAACAATGCAAGGACTGTGTCAGCATTTCAGCAAAGTAGAAGCACCTCCGAAATAAACAAGTACTATAAATTTACCAGTAACGGCCAGAATTCAAATAATGGTTGACCTGAATAAACAAACGGCGGGAAAAGCACATTGAGAAAAGTGGAATTATTAAATTCAGCATAACTCTCACATACTCGCTACTTTGCTGGATTTTAAAGTGCAGTTAGGCTACCATCAAGGTACCCAACACTTCCTGTAGATGTATTTAAGTAAAACCCTACCAGGACCAGAAAAGGGGTCCATCTAGATAGTTTTGTTAGAGTTTTGGAGTTATCTGTGTATCTATGTGAAGCTGTGACCCCTCAACTACCAACTACCAGAGCATCGTCAATCTGCTAAACAGCCTTCATGATATCCACAAATGGATGTCACAAAATGTCCTGCAGCTAAATTCTGATAAGACAGAGATGCAAACTCCTAATTATCAAAGTTCCTTGGTTCTCTGTCTCATTCAATAACCCAACATTACAGAAATCTCTGTGCCATTTTCAATCATAACTTTACCCCCAAAAAAGTTGTATTTAAAAAATCATTGAGTAAATTTATTGAGGTGAAAGTGAAAGATGGTTAATTTTTTTATATTTTCAATTAAAGACATTTAATTTTCAGGCCCCAAAATAATGACAAATCAGGTTCACAGTTCACTGTTACCAATTTTGAAATACATTTTCTGAGGGTTTCTAAAACTCAAAGATTCAATTTCATTTAAAGTAGAAAAGTAAATGATCTCAACTTAAGATGGACTCAAAACTCAAAAATCTATTGCAGTAAGTTGCCTTGAAATGTTGAGTTATCTCATTTTTTTCAGTGTAAATTGATTCTGACATTCTCTGACCATAAAAATATGTAGCCTACACACCAAAAGATATTTTGTCAACTAAAATGTGCGTCATAGCCTACGCTCGGTGCCTTCTCTAAATTTTTGATGGTGGTCTTCTTGAGTCTCCATAAGCTGGTTATGGATGCCAAATCAAAAAATGAAAAGGCTTCAGGGAAAAGAGAATTTCATTGTTGTGGCTCCAGACAGATTTTTTCTTTCTTTCTTTCTTTTGGCCAAAAATGGCTCTTTTGATTGTAGAGGTTGCAGACAAACATGTCAAATCAATGGTTCAACTGTGTTTTTTTCACTTTGTAAGATTTCAAGGATCAAACCATTCCCGTCTGCTATAAATCTGGAAGCTGTCATTCATGCCTTCATAACCAGCTGTTTAAACTACTGTAGTTAGTTATTCTCCAGTATCAGTGAAAAATCCATCTCCCGTCTTCAGCTCATCCAAAACTCTGCTGCTCGGATTCTGACTTGACCACATTTCACCCATCCCGGCCTGGTTACCTGTGACCTGTTGCATCTAAGATATTGCTCATTACTCACAAAGTTCTGAGAGGCCAATCCCCTATTTATTTAGCTGAGCTTTTAGTTCCTTATGTTCCGTCCTTCAGCTCCCTGAGATCATCATATGTAGATTGAGATTTGTACATAAGGGTGACAGAGCCTTTGCAACTATATCTCCGGGCTGCCTGAGGAATCAGGGCAGCAAACTTCTGCCCCATCTTGTAAATCACTTTTAAAAAACACTTTTTTAAAATGGGTTTTTTAGTCTCCTTGTGTTTGGTTTTTATGTCTTTTAGATCATTTTCTTTGTCTTTTGTTCTTTTAAATGTATTTTTATTGTGCATCACTTTGTAACTGTGTTTGAAAGGTGCCGCCTAAATAAACTTTATAATAAAAATTATTATTATTATCTGCCTTCTCTCCAATATAATGGAACTAAATGGCACTCGGCTTTTGGTGTTCAAAGCACCAAGAAATACATTTGAAAGACTCAACAGCAGGTCTCTTTCCAAAAAATCATGACCCGATTACTCAAGATAATCCACAGACCTTGTTGTTAGTGTATGTCCTCTCGTGGACAAGAGGTTACAGTGTTTCATCAATGAGTAGAGGCACGCTTCCTTCTGTGAGGGTGTGATGTGGTTGGTGGGTGTAGTTTGGTTGAAAGAAAGTAGTTCCTACATGTAGCTGCGCACAAGAAGGTCTGTGGATTATCTTGGGTCATGATTCCAGGAAAGAGAAGTTGCGGTTGAGTTTTTCAAATGTATTTTTTGCACTTTGAGCACCACAAGCTGAGAGTTATATTGTTCCATTGCATTGGAGAGAAGGCAGATATCTCTGTGGTCGATGTCTCCAAAACTCTCCAACTCACACCAAAACTGTCTAGATGGATATATAGCATTAAGAGGGAAAATGTGTAGTTTTGATTTTAAGGTGAACTGTCCCTGTAAGCAGCCAGGAGGCATTTAATGTGAAATATCTCTGCAGAGTGTTTCTGCAACAGTGTTGTGCAGGAATCCAGGACAGCTGGAGTTTTATCAATGGTGTCCTCAAGTGACTCCTAGAGGCTGCAGTGTTCATCACAACTTACAATTACATCACAACATTATGACACCCTGGATTTTGTTCTTTTAAAAACCCATAAAGTATTAAAATGTTCATATGCTCTTCAGCATTTATATTGTTTTGGGACAGAGTACAGTACAGTGTTATCTGACACAGTTCAACTCACTGTTCTTGATTGATTTTTTTACCTAACAAGATGCAATGCCTAATCTTATGTAATACCTTATATTGTCCTTTATTTTTCAGTTGAACAAAAAACAACAATGTAAATAATAGAATAATTTAGGTGATACTGAATAAATTATCCGCACCATTACACCACGTGACTGTTTAAATAAGAGTAAAATTAAATCAGCTACAAAACAAACAATGGATGAATAAAACACAGCATCAGGATTTAATTACATCAAGAATAATGAAATCAATAATAAATAAATTAATTAAATATGATTTATTATTATATTGTGTACCTATGCTCCAATAATTCAACTATCTGTGGTCAATGTTACATCACAGGTTCAGTTGTTCAGTCTGACCAATGCAGGAATTGGATCAAGAAAGGTGCCAGTTCACTAATTTAGCAGTTGCTTGACATGATCATCACATGTATCTTGGATATATTATGTTTATAGGCATATCTTGCTTATATATCTTACTTCAGATGGTTTTTTGTATGCATTTTATTACATACATTTCATGTAACATATACACTGCCTGGACAAAAAAAGTCACCACCTGGATTTAACTAATCAAACAGGTAAGATCCTTCCATTGGATAATTACTGCAGTGATTAATATGTTTCAGCTGGCAACAAGTTAGTTAACCCTACTGTAACTGATGTTACCCTGTTCCAGAGTGATGGGGGCATCAGGGTAAGAGGAGAGGCAGATGAAGTGATGCTCCCATCATGCCTAGTGCCTACTGTACAAGCCTGTGGGGGCAGTGTTCTGATCTGGGGTTGCTTCAGTTGCTCAGGTCGAGGTTCAGCAACGTTAAGTGTCCAAAAAAAATGAGGTCAGCTGACTACCTGAATATACTGAATGAGCAGATTTTTTCCATCAATGGATTTTTTCTTCCCTGATGACACGGACATATTCCAAGATGACAATGCCAGGATTCATGGGGCTCAAATTGTCAAAGAGTGGTTCAGGGAACATGAGACATTTTCACACATGGATTGGACACCACAGAGTCCAGACCTTAACCCCACTGAGAATCTTTGGGACGTGCTGGAGAAGGTTTTACGCAGCGGTCAGACTCTCCCATCATCAATACAAGATCTCGATGAAAAATTAATGCAACTCTGGACAGAAATAAATGTTGTGACATTGCACAAGCTTATGGAAACAGGGTTACAGTCAGTGCAGCAGAGAGGATATATTTTATTTAATTCATGGAAATTTAAAAAAAAGGTAATGAAATGAAATACTTAAGAATACAGATGTTTAGTTTTTTTATCTTTTGTCAGTAAGATAATTGTGATCTTAGTTGTCATTTGTTATTTTGTGCCTGTGTGTGTGTGTGTGTCAGTAGACATTGTGTTGCATGTGAGGGGGCTCTGGCTTTTTGATTGGCTGATTCACTCTGCACACTCCTGCTGTTTGTAGTAGAAAATGTCATATCCCTCAGGGAGGAGCCAGCGCCTGCATGGGCTTATTACACACACACACACACACACACACACACACACACACACACACACACACACACACACACACACACACCACTAAGAGACACCTAGCATACACCTTCAATTACCTCTTAAAGAAGCTTCATTGATTGAGCTTGGACTGAAGCTAATTTTCATAACAAAGCAACTCCATATTTTTCAGATGGTCTTCCACGCCCCCAACCCCCCTGCAGTAGCTCTATGCCATCCCAGGGGGCCCTGACCCCCAGTTTGAGAACCGCTGATGTAGTACACGCCAAAAGCGAAGTGAATAAAAGGAGTTCAAAACCAGCCCCCCAAAAAATCAGGCTTTATATTGTTAAAGCATAATTTTTAACAAAAGCACAGTACTTGTTTCCAGCCTTTTCCCATAGGCTGTGATTATTTTTTGTGATGGTTGTAGGTGGAAATTTGTTATTATTCATGTGAAAATATCATGTTTATAATCTTCTAAAATACATTTAATGTTTCTCACTCCGAGTAATTCTAGGTTGATCTAAAAAATTTGAATCAGATCACTGGTGGTTATTATCCTACAGAAAAATGCTGCTGTGAATATATTACAAAATCTACATTTTGGTGTTTCTTTATATAAAAAAAAAACAGAATAAATGCAATTATCATGAGAGATAATAGAGTCTGGAAGGTAAAAATTGCCTCTTATACAGTTTCATATGGACACTGTTTTCACTCATTCTGATTGGTTCTCCTTTTAGTCAAAGTAAATAGATGCAACAGACACTTAATCTTTTTTTTAATTTTTTTTATTTAACAATACGAAAAAAGCTATAAAATGCCTGCTTAACCAAATCCTGCAGACTATCATGTGATCAGCACTGGGTATACTGGTTTCCAGTACCTGAAAAGAAAAAAAAAGATCACTTGAAAAATCTCTAAACATCACACAGAAATCAGATTTAAGAGCTGGGAAGTAAAAAAGAGGTTTCTTCTGTGTCTTTTAGTCTTCATCCAGCTCTCGCAAATTAGATCATCAAGTACTTCAACCGGCTTAAATAACTGCCAATATTTACCCAATGCACACACACGCACCACACACACACTACACGCTGCTTAGCTCATTACGTGGTGCCGTATTTATTTTGCTGGGAGAGTGCTGCCCCTTTAGTCTGCTTTACAAAAAGAGGGCAGTCCTTATTCCTGCTGCACTGTTGTTTAATTGAAGGAACAGATTCTTTCCCTCCTCTAATTACAAGCCGTCAGGCTGGCGGAGGAAAACCCTGAGATATGGCCACTTTCTCTCTGCACAGACAGCCAATTATGGGATTAAATTGGAATAGCTGGGTTGAAATGTTTGCTGGCTCTGCACAGTGGGGAGACTGTTTTCACGAAGCTCTGTGTCCGACTTTTCTACCATTTATTTTGGCTTTCAAAACTCTACTTCTGTAAAGGGAACGAGCACCAGTAGCTTATATCTGGGCTTCATTATCTAAAAGATTATTTACTTCATTTAATATGAAGAGCTGTGTATAGTCTACATTTAAAGCATCCATTTCTCAGTCATACAGGCGGTGGTCTGTATGAAATTAACTAAAATATAGTCGATCGATCGGTTTGTTTGTGTTATTGTTTGACTTTGGTGAACTAACTGAACAAACTAACGGATTGAGGCAGTGGTAGGCCAGCAAGTCCTGTGTTGTCTGAGGTACAATTACTGTTTTTGTCAAAGGAGTCTGTTTTTTTTTTTTGGTTGAGTGCAATTTGTGGCTTATGTAACAGCATTTAACAACAACAATGTCGAACTGTTGGGTAGAGGCCTGTCTGATAGCAAGACAAAGTGCTGAAAATGTAAAAAAAATAGCGTACACACACTTTTAGGTGGCTAAAATACTGATTTGATTTATTTATTTTCAGCATTTGAAAAAAAAAATATATATATATATATGAGTAGAAGAAAAAAAAGCAAACAGAGGTGGTCACGTAGTAGAGTGCAGATCCCCGCCAGGCAACAGATGGTGAAGCACCTACTGCAATGCCCCACATGCAACCAGTTGATATTTGCAGTTAAGTTACAGCAAGATTAACATGACCTCCACATATGTTGTCCTGAGCTGAAACAAGATTTTAAACTGAAGCAGTGTTGATCACTTACGGCCCCTAGTGGCCGGTTAAGAAGAGTGAGAAGTCAGCTGTCAATGATTGCATAAAACAGAGCAGTCAAAAATAGAATTAGTGCCTCAGACTCAATAATATATTGTAATAATAATATGGAATTCACCACTATATTGATCTGTAACTTTGAGGTTACAGATTTTTTGAAGAAATTCCCTCAAGGCATTCTTGAGACATCGCATTCATGAGAATGGGATGACCTGAAAACATAATGCCTGCGGCTATAAAAACATAAAGGCATAAAAAAGGTTTTTCAAGAATTCTTAATCACAGAGTCCTTCAGCACGCAGTTATCGATGTGCACAAAAAGAACTGACTGATCAGTCCAGTAGCACTCACACATTCACACACCCAACACGTTGTTTCAAATTAAATTTCCCTCTTAAGTTATAATGCCTTCTCTGTCCAAAAACATGTTTATATGTTGTCATTGAGTAAATTCTTTCTTGCTTTATACATTGTTTGCGCAGTCTTAGGGTGTTTTCACACCTGCCTCTTTTGGTACGTACTTTCTGACTTTTTAGTTTGATCCGGACCAAAATTACAGGTGTGAAACCTCCCCCGGACCACGGTCCGGTGCAAAAGACCGGACTTTGGTCTGGCAAAAAGAGGTGGTCTCGGTCCAGATCAAACTGAACCATGGTTTGGTTTGTTTCTAGTGTGAAAATGTTTTTTAGATGGTTCGGACTTTCTGACCTATTACAGGAAATTATGACAGAATATCATCAGAGCCGGAAGAAGGAAAAACGCACCAAAACAAGATGAGCCGTGAGGACAGAAGGAGACCAGATGTTTAATTGGCATCTGGTCTGACGACTTTATAAAGAGTCAACCTGAAAAAAACACCTTTCAGTTGTTGTTTCACTTCAGTACTGCTGGTAGTGATGCATAATAATAATAATAATAATAATGATAATAATAATAATAATAATATATGATAAAAATAATAATAATAATAATAATAATAATAATAATAATAATAATAATAATAATATGGTCACAGCGATGTGAATCTGTTCATTCATCTCTCTCCATAAACAACCACTAAGATGATGATGACAGGACAAAGGTGTGACACATAAAGCTCAGCTTGGATAATTGCAACATGAAACCAAAACTAACCGGACTAAATGTAAACTGGTCTGGACTTTTACGATACGATACGATACGAAATACTTTATTGATCCCCAAGGGGAAATTCATTAAATTTTATTAATTTTGTAATTTTAGGTGTGAAAGCACCCTTAAATTCCACCAGATCCTGAGTTTCAGTGCACGTGACTTGAAAAACAGATTGTTACTCTGTTCCACATGTCTTACATTTTCTGTCCTCATGCACAGCGGTTGTAGTGTGCTTTTGTAAGGGTTTCCCATACCTAGACACAATCATTTAAATACAGCAACACAAGTGAACAAAACAGATGGTGCAATGCTTTGCAATCCAAAATGTGTCTAGGCCACACAATTATTTTCAATCAATCAATCAATCAGTCAGACTTTATTTATATAGCACTTTTCATACAAACAGAGTGCAACACAAAGTTCTTCACACAATAAAAACAATAATACACACACCACACACACACACACACACACACACACACACAAGCAAATACTTTGTAATGTAGGTTGTCAGCATGATAGCATCAGCAAACTCTTTGTTTATTTCTCCTACATAAATCATATTAATTCAATTTTGTTTCAATCTATATTTCTCCCGTGGTCATCCGTTAGCCACCCCTAACCCCCCTGCCCCCAAGTCTGTGAGCCACTGGTGTAGTTTTTCCCAGAACTGCAAGGCTCCATGCCAACTTAGCTTGATTATATGAGGTTTCTAGCAGATTTTGTAGTCTATTATACCCAGAAATTTATTTTCATGAAGTCTTTCTATAAAGGTAAATTTTTCTGCTGACCCTGTCCACAGCAGTACATTGCTTGGCTTCCTACCCTGGTACTCCTGCTGCTTCTCCAAACCGGGGGCGTGCCTCGTACAGCCCCACTTCCAGTAAACCGACCTATCCCTTTAAGATGATGACCAAGATGATGAAGTATGGGAAATCGTTTGGACTGAAAACCCAGGTGTGTTCTTCAGATCGCTGGTTTGTGAGGGCTGGTACATTCATTCATTACACTGAGAGAGTCACTGCAGTCAAAATAAAACTGAAAGCTGGCCAGTGCATTCAGAGCATTAGTCATCAGGTTACCACTAAACGCATGAGTCAGCCAAACACATGCAGCTCTGCTTGGTGCGGATCACTTCATTTTTCTGAGAGTATTTGGGTGTGCGACCAAAGCTGTACGTGCATTATTCTCTAAAAACCTGCGAATGCCTAAGAGATGACTCTGACATGATGTATATTACATTTTGGGAAACATTTTTGTTTGCTCAATTCACTTACAGCAGGAACGACGATGTTGATGTCTGGAACAAATCAAGTTAGTTAGTTATTACATTTTCTTATACGATGGCCATTAAGTTTGTGCTCTACTCAGGATGGATTACAGCAGTGTTTCTCAAACTTTTCTGGCATGCCCCTTTCAAAAGTCTAAAAAAGTCCCCCATGACTGAGTGCCAAAATTCCCAAATTGTTATACATGACTGGTGCAGAGTACCAGTGACAGGTGTACGGTTCTTAGAGTCTGCGTAAAGCAATAATAAATGTGTGTTCTGTAAATGATTAAAAATCACCAAGTATATAAAATAAGGTCCACAAATTACTAAAAAGTTTTTCTCTGCTCTGAAATGTTGAGGGCATATCTCAAGTGACAAACACCACTATGACCTAAAGCATGGACACTCCGTCTAGCAGCTTTATTGGACTTGTATGGACATCCTTGAGTCCCCAGAGCCAGAGGACGGTGACAGGATGGTATTACTTTTCTTCTGTGTGCGATTGTTGGAACTGAAGTGAGCTGAAGTGAACTGCTGGTCTGATTTGGACTGAGAGAGTCGCTGAAGGTACATTTGTAACTGACCATTATGGACGGTGGCTACGCGACAGTGGAATTACATGGTTTAAAGAGGACCGTGGCTGCGGCACGTCACCAAGCCATGAAAAAACAGTTTAATGGTCTAACTGCACAATTGGGTACTACATAGTTCTCAGTCTTTTCACATTTTTCCAGACAGTATTTTTTAAATTGTATAATGTATTTACAAGAAAAACTCTGTTCATTCCCTTTACACAGACTTTCAAATCAGCTTGTTAGATATGTCACATGATGTTTAGGTTTCACATGGGACTTAAGCCCCGTACTTATTCTATGTCACCTGAAATGGCCACAAACAGCCACTGCCTAACAATAAATGTAAATATGGGCTGTAATAACCTGCTTGTACAGATGACCAGGATTGGGAGAGTTTCTTTAAAAATTACTAATTATCTGATAATAAATGTAGTCAGTAATGTAATCCAAGTATCACAATATTAAAGTAATGTAACTTGATTATTTTTTGTTACTTCTTGATCACATCAATCTAAATTATGGTGCAATTGTTTAGTCTAATACAGTGTAACTGGGCCGCAACTAATGACTATTTTCATCATCAATTAATCGGTCAATTATTTTCTTAATCGATCGTTGTTTGGTCCATGACATGTCAGAACATGGTGAAAAGTGTTGATCAAAGCTCAAGATGACGTCCTCACATGTCATGTTTTGTCCACAACTCAAAAATATTCAGTTTACTGTCAGAGAGGAGTAAAGAAACCAGAAAATATTCACATTTAAGAAGCTGAAATCAGAGAAAATGACTCAAACGATTAATCAATTATCAGAATAGATGCAGATTCATTTAATAGTTAATTAATAATAGATTAATGGTTGCAGCTCTAAGTGTTTTTATGTTCATTGTTTGGTTTATTAGTTTGTCCAGCTGTTCCTTCCTTCGACGTACAGAATTGATTGATTGATTGATTGATTGATTGATTGATTGATTGATTTTGTGGACCCCAGGAAGAATAGCTGTTGCTATGGCTGCAGCTCATGGGGGTCATAATAAATGAAATAAAATGATTGATTGATTAATTTAAAGACAAAAAAAATGGTGAAATTTCCACCCAGTGAAGCATTTTTTCACCAGAGGTCATGATAATGAATTGGCAGCTGTGTGTGCACTGTGCATTATAGTATATTGTTCTTTTTTTAAAAATTGAAATTCTACTTGTAATTCCCATTTTTACAAAGTATATCTGTAATCTGATTGCATATTTTTTATCTGTAACTATAATGGAATGCCCTTTTTTTCCTACCCAGATTATATATTCCTGTTACATGTAATCTGTTACTCCCCAAGCCTCCAGATGACATATACGCCCGTTTCTCTGGTGAGAGCGGGTTGAAATCTAAATAATCACATTCTAAACTTTCTAAATGGAGGCCTCATCCTCTCCCTGTAGAATTTCCTCCTTTTCATCAGGCAGGGCCTCAAGATTAATTGATATTCAACCTCAGTGCCACAAATTCTCAATCAAATTATCAAAAACCGGTATGCTGTGAACATGGGAGTTTTGTGCAGACTGACTGACACACGTCATCTCTGCTGTGTGTAATGTAAGAGCAGCTTCAGGTGATGGATGTTTAGCTGTTGGTCAAGTTGTTTTGTGTGTTAGTGGGTTGGTTTTGTGTGTAGTGTTGCAAAGCGTCAGTGAGGACTAACTGAAACTTTTTTAATTGCACAATAAAGGGTTGTTAAAACTCTGCTCCAAACTCGTATCAACTTATCAAAACTCTCTCTGTGTCCCTTTGTTTCCTTCACCTAGGGACTTATTAGCTGCCTTGCCCCAAAGACATCATGCAGTGGTAACCCTTAGCAGGCTGCAGCCTCAACTACACACACACACACACACACACACACACACACCAAGGTGTGCACTTAAACACTCATGTATACTCACACGCTAGTTACACAGAGAAACTCACAGCACAATTTCTATCCATCACTGTCAGCTCCAACGGGGAAATGAGCTGTCAGAAACATGGTGCTTCAGAACTGATGGTGTGATTACACTTGAACTTCAGATGCAGATAGGAGGGGAAGAAGACAAATGTACTGTATCACCACAATACCTCGTACACTTTGAGCCTTTTCTCTTTGCATTTATATGACATTATATTCACGTATTTTTACCTGTGGTTTAGGTTCAGTATAAACTGAAACTGCTTGGTGGTGGTTCATTGGGCTACAAAGTATTCCAGGGATTATGGGTATTGATAATGTGATCGGCCTTTTTAGCACAACATTCAAACCAAAATCTCCCCCAAAAACTGTCTATATGCAGGGTTGGGAGGGTTACTTTAAAAATTACATCTTGATACAGTTACTAATTACCTGTTAAAAAATGTAGTCAGTAACAAAATCCAAGTATCACAATATTAAAGTAATGTCACTTGATTACTTTCCCATTACTTTTTGATCATGTGATGTGAAATTGTTGAGCCTAATATATTGTTTTTAGAGCTGCAAATAATGATCATTTTCATCATTGATTAATCGGTTGATTATTTTTTCAATTGATTGATTAGTTGTTTGGTCCATGAAATGTCAGAAAATGTTGAAAAATGTTGATCAAAGCTCACGATGATGTCTTCAAATGTCTTTTGTCCACAACTCAAAAGTATTCAGTTTAATGTCAGAGAGGAGTAAAGAAACCAGAAAATATTCACATTTAAGGTGCTGAAATGAGAGTTTTGATATTTTTTTTATTTAAAAATTGACTAAAAATGATTAATCAATGATCATCAACCAATGTAATTGTTAGCTGAAACATATGGAATGTTGACGATGCTGCACAGAGTGAATCTGGTGAGTCAGACCATGGGGAAAGTGGTGTCTTTGGTTTCTGGGGTTGGATATGAATGTCCAGCTTTAATTGTCTCATTCGCCCACTGCCTTCTGGTTGATGACGTTTGACGTCTTCCCTGTGGATACTGTGAGACATTTTGGTGTGGTGTTCACAGACAGCTGATCTGCTTCTGGCAGGAGTGGAAGTAACAAATAAATTTGCTCTTGTTACTGTAACAAAGTTATTTTTTGTGTACTTAACTTGTACTTCAAGTAATGTAACCTGAATCTTAGAATAGCTGCCTTGTCTTCTGCAAAAATAGAGACAGACTTTTGCTTTGAATGCAGACAATGTCAGACAAAAGAAAAGAAATCAAACCACATTCAAAAAAAACACTTAGGAAAATGTACACTGCAGCAATAATGTGATTGCTTTGAGGTGTGCTTTTAAAAGAGACACAGTGGGTGAATATAACTTATTTTTTCTGTGTTTCAGCTGCCCCCAACCACTGTGACAATTGCCCCCACCAGTGGGGCAATGGTAACACTCTGACTTCTTGCATGAAATTTAAATATTACAATCTTGTCCTTATTGGTAAAAATATCAATTGTATTAATGATTAGTGCACATGTATGTTTCTTATATATATCAAAAGATGATTAGTGTATTTTAAGTTGTCTATGGGTTATGAAGACATTAAAAAAAAGTTAAAATTGCCCCTGGTCTCCACTATCTTAAAATATTGAGTTAGTATCTCAAAATAATGAGAAACGTTCTGAAAATAATGACTTAGTATCTCAAAAATAATGACTTGACACTTTAAAATAATAATCATTTTGAGAAAGTTTCTCGTTATTTTGAGATACAGTATAGAGCCAAGATTTTATATCATTATTTTGAGATTCTAGGACATTATTTCAAACTTAACAGGACCTTTTTTCCATCATATTGTCAGAAATGTGCTTCCATAGAGGCAGACGTTTGGAGATGAGTGTATAATGTGGATGTATCTGTGTTTCTCACTGTACAGACTCCAGCCTGCAGTGTAGTTCATACACTTCACTGATACACCGCAGTGTTATAGACAAACATGAGGCTTCGTGATCAAAGAAAGTCTTTATATCACGTCGACACTTCTGTTCACTTCTGTTCTGTCTGTTGCGATCACACTTCTTTAAAAATCAGCTGGCGATGTGATCAACATTATCGCTCTCACTAGTGAACGACGCTCACTATCATTAATTGCAAACTGATCCGGTTATTTCACCCAAAATATGAGCATGTTCAATGAACGCCGCTCTTTAAGCGCGTTCATGCATAACACCGTCTATCTCTGCTTATCGCATTAAACTTTTGTCGACTCTGATTGGCGTTTGGGAAGCCGTGTTGCTGTGAGAGTGGTCAGTGTGTGTCTGAGAGGGGGCAGTTGGTCTCTAACACCAACTGACATAACGTTGAGACCGCTGTGATATAAAGCTGAAGGGACAGATCAGACTGTCTGTATCTTCCAGCCATCTGAGAGGTCAGAGGTTCTGCCTGTGCACAGAGGCTGATTAAACCAGTTAACACAACATACAAGATTCACAAAAACACAATGGTGGTGTTTGCGTGTTTTATCTCTTTAACTACAACACAACTAACAAACTATAATGCCATTTACACATCAGTGAAGCATTCACCAAAGAACACCACTGCTTACAACTAATATTTGGACAGCATGATCCTCTTTTGATTATTTTCTTATTCAATTTTGGGTGAGAGATGAAAGGAAATGAGGGGGTGATGTGACGTGAACCAGGGATCTTGTTGGCACCTAAACCTCTAGCAGCACCTCAGTATGATCCTTTAATATGTCATATTTTATAATTGTATGTTAGCTATGATTTTAGATGAGGACTGTGACACGCACATGCCTGAGGGGTGGCAGGGAGTTATGAAATCCACATGGCTACAAAAAAATGTCAATCATGTGAAATGTTCACTGGCAACTTTGCATAATACACTGTAATTACATAACAGAATGAGTCAGTGACCCCAGGCCAGAGGAGCACTGAAATTGTTATGGCATTGTCTTGTAGCTGCAGCACTTAGTTTGTTGTTGTTGTTGGTGTGGTGGTGGTGTTGTTGCTGATGTGTGTGTGTGTCTATCTGTGTTACAGGCAACCATAACCTGGAACCAGACAAAAGATGTTTAATGACTATAAACCCTACTAAACACTACCTGCTCACAGGAGTGCAGGGGCTGCTGGGAAAATCATTTATAAAAATTATGATCAGTTTTGATCTTATGTTGACTTAATGCTAGAACAGCCAAGCCAGTCATTTAGACCAATTTCAAATATATATGTGCAATAACTTTGTTGAATTAAAAATACCATCCTGCTGGTACCTGACTTCTCCAAAAAGTTTCAATATGTTCATTTAATTTGGTTTTAATCTAAATTTCAGAAAAGGCAAAGAAATGTGATCATTTTTATTATTTCGACCATAAGTGGTCATACTGACCACACAGAAATTGCCACTGTTATATTGTTAGTTTTTGCACAGTTGGAGATGCATCCTGGTTGCTTAGCAACTATCATTGTCTCTGACAATAAAACTTCACAACTGGTCTCGATTTCCCAACATTAAAATACAAATAAATAATTAATCAGACTCAATCAAAAATAAAGTAGGGGAGACCAGGGACGGTTGTAACACTTTTTGTCTCAGCATCTATAACTCACTGAATTTTTGAGTCAGAGCTCTCAATTTTTGGAACAGTGTACCCTTACTTATTACAAACAGCAATGTTTGAAACATTTTTGTTTTAATTTTGTACTCATATCCAGCCTTTTACCATAGAATATGATTATTTTTGATGGTTGTAGGTGGAAATTTGTTATTATTCATGTTAAAATATCATGTTTATAATTTAAAAAAACACACTCTGATGGTTATCATCCCACAAAAAAATACAGCTGTGAATATATGCAGTCATTACAGTTTACCACATGTGATGGCATCAATATTGATAAATATATAAATAAATTTGACAAAATTTACATTTTGGTGTTATTTCCTTTTTAAAAAGATAAACTATTAAATACATTAGTCTCTTAGTATTTATCATGAGAGATAATAGCTTTTGGAAATCAAAGGTCAAAATGACCACTAATTGCTTTTCTAGTATATCTGGTGTTAAGTAGGAAAACCATGTGATAGTTGTTATTTATAAAACCTTACTTTGACATGGAAATGATCTTATCTCTAAGCAAAGTCTAGACTGGACTTAAGTAATTTTCCTGCTGGTCATGTAAGGGTATTGTGGTTTGGGAAGCATATCTGCCCAACCCTTTGGTGAACTTTGCATCAGATTTATGAACCGTTTAACTGGAAGGAATTATCAATTGAAGATGTGAGGAATTCTTAGTGACACACTCCCAAGCTATGTGTTTGGCTTTGTTTGACTATTTAGTGCCCTGAATAATGTATGTTGCCTGGCTTCAATCTCCTCTACCATTGCTATGATCTTGTCTTTGAAACATTTTGTTTTTTCCTTTTGGTCCGAGGCAGTTACCTCGCAAGGCAGCTGGATTCACAAGATCACGAGATCACATGAGAATCCATCTTGCGAGACTTCAAGTTATCAGTCTGTGTCAGCACCAGAAGTGGTGCAGCCAATCAGCATCTTAGGAGAGACTACTGGCAGCTACAGGTGTGGTTTTAGATGTGACGATGGCCAGAAGCGTCTGTGGAAGCAACTCATCTTGAACAAACAATGGCAGCTCTTGAAGACGTTAATATAGCTACTATGATAACATCAGTTATATCAGAACTGGAGAGTATTTCTTCATTGAAAGAAGAGCAAAGAACAACACTGAAGACTTTTTACCGTGGAAAAGATGTTTTCACTCTTCTCCCAACCGGCTTAGGCAAGAGCTTGATCTGATTGGCTGAAATTAGCCCATGTTAGATGTAATAGACAGATCCAAACACCTGCCAGGTGTTTTTTTTGAAAGTGCCTGCCCTTTTCCAAATAGTTTCTAAGGACGACTTCCCGCATGGTTCTGTGTAACAAACCATCAGGGCGTGTCAGGTTGCCAAGGCAATTCACTGTTTAAAAAAAAGGAGAGAAAACTACATTTTCAAGAGTTTTCACTAAAGTTTTGAGTTTTAAATCAAACTCAGACTCTTCAGTTTTGAAATACTGTAAGTTTTTTTTAAAGTTCTGCTGCTCTATAATCTTTTATTGATTTAATTTTTAACTTATCTTCTTTAGATTAACTCAAAGAATTCTGTATTTTGAAGATTGTTCACCCAATTTATCATTATTTTGGTGCTTGAAATACAAAATGTTTTGTTTCTAAAATTCAAACATTCATGTTTATTGAAGAAGAACAGTAAATTATGTCAACAAAAGATTATAGGATAGGAAAACCTTTAAAGCTTTATTTCAAAAATGAAGAGTTTGATACTAAACCAAAAAAAATAGTGAAGACAGTTGCTTTGAAATGATGAGTTTTCTCAACTTTCTTTTTTACAGTGTTTCTGACAAAACCCTCAACTATACTCATTATATATAAGGGGAAATCACTGATTATAAGGCAGGTGCCTCCAATAAGTTAAGTTGAGATTTATGGACACAGGTACTTAAGTTGCACATTTTCTTCTTAGAACCTGTATAAGCAGTTTTTCATGCTCAGCATCTTTTATGAACTGAATTTAAGCACACTGTCTTAAGACTAAGTTCAAGTACAAGTCTAAGAACACATTTATAAATGAGGACAACTCATTCAGCTTCTGTGAGGCACGAACACATAAGAGCACATGAGAAGTTCCAGCACTGTCTGAACAAAGTGAAGTGGAGTTTAATACAAAAAATAATGAGGTAATAATTAAGAGCAACTGAGGCAGGAGGAGAAAACAGGAGGGACATCTCGTGGTCTGACTGAGAAAGACAGAGTCAGGAGGGACCGGGGCATATGTGTGCGTGTGTGTGTGTGTGTGTGTGTGTGTGTGTGACGTCTGAGGAGACCTTGTGAAGCCGGCATCTTGGGTTTACCAGTGGCTATTTCTGTCAGGAACAGAGAGCAGAAAATCCTCATTTGGGCACAGAGGAGAGGGAGTCTGAGTGGAGCCGAGGTGTGACGAGGAAGTGGCGACCACCACAGCTGACTGGGATAAGCTCTGCTGCCTGTAAAACATGCTTCTTTAAAAAACCTCAATATCCCCTTAACACTCAAATGCCCACCCCCTATAAAAACACCATGTTTGATGGTTGCAGCTGTGCGTTATATGTGGGTTACTTTTACAACAGGGCATTTGAATAACAGGTTGAAAGCAGAGCTTCTTGTGAAGGCGCAGTTATTATCCCCGCCAGACGTAGCCAAGAGAGGATTATACGATCGCCTCCATGTGTGCATGCGTGCATCTTGTTCGCGGCCAATCTGGAATACAGCTTTACCAATCAGGCTAATTTTTTTGTGACTGTATGCTGACGGGCCTCTATGATTCACAATCTTCAAAAACTAAAAAAAAAAAAAAAAAAAAAAAAAAAATTAAATGACTTTTATGCCTTTATGTTTTTATGGCTGGATGCATGAGGTTTTCAGGTCATCCCATTCCTGTAAACACAATATCTCAAGAACACCTTGAAGGGAATATCTTCAAACTTTGCACAAATGTCCACTTGGACTCGAAGATGAACTAATTAGATTTTGGCCGTCAAAGGTTACAGTGACCTCACTACATGCATTTTTTGGCCATAACTCACAAATTCATACATGAAATATGACAAAATTACACACAAATATCTAATAGGACAAAATGATCTGACTGTAAATTATTTACAGGAATCACACATGTACATTGGTAATTTCCATTTTACCGAAAACTGCACTTAATACATTTTATTAAAGTTACAGGTCAATATAGCGGTAGGCTCTGTATTAAAGTCCTTCAAAGTCTTCACTACAGACATTATATGAGTGTGGACAGACATGGATGTAAACTGCTCTGTTTTATACGACCAGTGACAGCTGAATTCTCACTTTTCTTAACTGGCCTCTTGGGGCCACAAGTGATCAACAAATGCTTCAGTTTGAAATCTTGTTCTCAGCTCAGGACAGCGTATGTGGGGGTCATGTTAATGTTGGTGGAACTTTGCAAATCTCCGCAGGTTGCATCTGGCAGTTGTGGTGACATTGCAGTAGGTGCTTCACCATCTTTTGACAGACACTGTAAAGACCTCGTTCACACGGACACTCGGAGACATGGGATGTACAAACAGACCCCAACATGCACAGCAGTTTTTCTTTTTTGATATTATACTTTACCTTGCAAGGCAGCTGGATTTGTGAGAACACCCAAGAATCCATCTTGCCAGGCTTCACCCTAAGAGGGACTAATGGCAGCTACGGGTGTGCTTTTAGGTGTGACAGCAACGAGAAGTGTGCATGAAAGCGACTCGTCTCGAACAAACAATGGCAGCTCCTGAAGAGGTTAGCATAGATACTGTGATACCATCAGCTATATCAGAACTGGAGAGTATTTCTTCATTGAAAGAAGAGCAAAGAACAACACTGAAGGCTTTTCTCCATGGAAACATGTTTTCGCTCTTCTCCTGCAAGAGTTTGTTCTGATTGGTTGAAGTTAGCCTGTGTTAGGTGTGATAAATAGATGGTTCGTCCAATCAACTGCCAGCTGTTTTTGTAAAGTGCTTGCCCTTTTCCTGGTGTGTCAGATTAACTATCAGTCCCAAAAATTAGAAACATTACTGTAAAATGTAATGCCTGAAAACATATTTTACTTTAGGCTCCAAAAAATCATATTAGTACAAAACAGGACAACAAATTCATCCATTCTGGTTTTTTGACTTTTTATTTTAACCTTTATTTAACCATGATAAATCTTATTGAGATTAAAAATCTCTTTTTCAGTCCATGTGTCAAGACTGCGATTGGGAATTTTACTGAAACTCAGTGGTTGTGGGTTCAACAAACATAATGACTCACTGCCTGCCACTGCCAGCCCATCATCCCACAGCTGTCTTTATATTATCTGTGCACGCTAAGGTAATATTGTGATCAAATTAGGACATCAGAACATTTCCTGAGGGCTTCAGCAAGCTTAGTGGACCGTTTTTAAAATGGAGTTGACAAATAGCATACTGAACTAGTAGGCATGCAGACATTACAGAGTGGATTATAACTAAAAAGGCAATATCATCTGACACACAAATGCTTAAACTACACTCAGTTTAAAAAACATTGTGTGTGTGTGTGTGTGTGTGTGTGTGTGTGTGTGTGTTTGAGAGGGCATTTAATTCTACATCCTCATGACTTCAGGTTGTATTTGTTTCCTCATTTGCTACTAAACAAACACAAAATACCAGCTGTGCCCTGTGGAACTATCCAGTCATTTATGAGAGACATTGTTTTGCTTGTTTATTTCCCTTTTTAACATGCAATGATTCTTTGTGTTAGCAAACATAACACGTCTGCATATGAGTTTTGTAGTCATCGATTGTAATCATTTACTTCTACAAAAAACATGCAAATAGATATTTTTCAAAATGTATTGTGAACTGAAAGGACAGTAACATGAGTACAGTAATGTGAGTGATTACAGTGAATACATTCGCGAATAGTGGCCTTCAAGTACAGAGAGAACCAGGCCATTGTTTAAAAACAGGCCTCTTATATAACAGAGAAACCTTGATTTCAACATCCCCTGTCTTCTATCTTATAATATTTTAGTAAGATATTTCCAGTCACTTGTTAAAGCCTGATATATTAAATGATTGCCAGAAAATTCTAATTTTTTTAAATTGAAGTGTTTATTGGACCTTTTGACAAAAAAAACAAAAAAAACAAAACTATATCATTAACCTATCTGACTTTTTTGTATCACACATGACACATCAGGCATATGTATAATATATGTATAAAGGACGGAATCTCTGTCTTTATTTCCTTTGTGTATCTCAATTGTTCAGCCGATCTACTTCACACTTGGCAGGTGTAGTGCTGGAGACCCGAGGATGTGCTGTGTGGAATTTGGTGCAATTTGTGTGGGGCATGATTAATATTGATGAAGTCTGAATAATCAAGAAAACAGTGCTCTGCGTAATGATTCGGGCTGGGTTGAAGTCCCTCCCATTTTTGTTAGGCTTTTAATTTGAAACATCCATAGTACTGTAAGGGTTGCGTTTCATTAACAGTAACTTCAGCCAATAATAAATAAATTCTGTTGAAAGGAGAAAGAATGCTGAGTGTGGCACACTCAGATGTTTTGGATGGAATTGGCACTGTGAAAGTTGCTGAATGCTGAATTTACCATGTGAGAGATTAGACTACCTTTTATTTGGAAATTCATTGTATTTTCCTTTTTCTGTGCAAAATATATATGTGAAAACCCTTCATCTTCATTTCTCATGTTATGTTTGAATTTTTTCCAAAATTTTGAAAATTATTTTATTGAAAATTTACACTGTAATGGGGAATTATTGAGTGAAGGTGTTTGTGTGGATAAGGGCTCTGCCAATTGCTCTATAGGCTTGGCTAATAGTGTGTGTGTATGTGTGGTAGCAAAATAAAGATGTGCCCAAAGGATGGAGGTGGAAGAGAAAAAGCAAAGAGTAGAAAAAAGGGAGCGTGTCTTTAGCTGAACGAATGGATAAAAGGCAGCTCCTGGCCTGCAGCCATGCGGTTGCAGTGTTCTGCTTCATCCCATAATATACTTGTATTTGCCTTTATGTTCAATCTCTCTCTCGCTCTCTATCTCTCTCTCTCTCTCTCACACACACACACACACACACAATCACACATACACTTTTGTGCATTTCACCATGTACTACACCATGAGAAAACACTTACCAATACACAACACACACTGTATCTACTCATCTAGCTCTCTAGCTGTGAGCTGAGGCTATAACTCATATTTTAGTATGCAGTTTGCAAATATAACATGATCATATTTCCTATTCAATTATTCACCCAATTCATCCAAATGACAAAAATGTGTGTTTTCTCACAATAGGATGCTGCTGCACATGTACACAAATTAGTAAGTGGACAGAGCCACCATGATGTCACCCACTGGTTTGTAGACCACTGTTTTGAAGCCTCGAGTTTGGCATTATGGGAGTTGCCATCTTGCCATCTTTTTTTTTTTTTTTTTTTGCAATCAGAGCATGCTCAGTGCGAACAAGAGCTTGGAGCTGGTGGGTGATGTACTGTGACTTGGGTGGTGCTTGCTTTAGGCTGTTCAGCAGGAAATAATGGGGGCCATGCCTGCTCAAGATCTTGCTTGTAATTCAACTAAACAGTCACTAAAATATGTTTCTGAAAACGTTTTAAGCAAGAAAAGGGCAAGGTAGTAACAGAATTTTGATCCACATTTGATCAACAGTGTCTAGTTTTACAGTCGGAGGCTCCATTGGAAGCCGGAAACTAAATGGTGGTCACCTGTTTGTGTCGAGGAGGGAACCCCAGACAAGTGAGTGATCTTGCGAGAGTGATCATTGTAACTGAAACCATGATCTTTCCCTAAAGCTGGGGGTATACTTGCTGTTTGACCATGCGTTCACTTAGACAGCCGGCTGTGTAGTGATGTGAATGCGCCCACTTGTCAATGTGTGTTACTGCAAAACACCACTAGAGTGCACAACAGAGAACTCATAAGAAAAAGAATAGGAGTTCTGGGTTTCCGCCATGCACGTACATGGCAGTCTCAAGCCTGTTTCCATTTATTTAGACATGTTTTGACTGGCAGGCATGTCGTAGCAACGATACGTTGTAAAGATGAGGCTAGTTGTGGACTTGTTCAATGAGCCTGTCCTCAAAACATTCCACCATTGTTGTTGTTGGTGACATATCTCCTGACCCCTGACCCTGTCACCGCATTCTGCCCCTACACTGCCCCTGTCGGTCATGTGTGTATTGCATCTTGCAGACACATACTAGCATTGATATCTGTTAATGTGTACAACCGACGCTCCAAATGGAACCAAGATACGCAAGGCTGACGTCATGCATACGCATAGTTAAAAGCGAGTATATTTCCACCCTAACACTAACCAGGTGTTTCGCAAATCTTGGGCTCCCTTTTAGACATGACAGGTTACAATTGATGGGTTACGTTAGGACACCCTTCAATTTGATTTGGAAGGTTAATGTTACCTGAGCAACCAGTTAGATAACGTTAAGTTAGTTAAACGGCATATTGCTTAGTTGGCAGCAAATGAAGACTTAGCTCAGTGCCAGCAAGAGCTTGGAGCTGGTGGGTGATGCACTGCTGATTTATTTCAGCAGGAAATAATGGCGGCCTACCTGGTCATGATCTTTCTCGCATTACAACCTCTTACAACCTCAAGTCACTAAATTATGTTTCTGAAAACATTTAAGTGAGAAGTAGGCAATGTAGTAACAGAATATTGATCCATATTTGGTCAACACCGTCTAGTTTTACAGTGTAATTGGAGTTTTCGGCTCCACTGGAAGCCAGAAACTAAATGGCAGCCTGGTCTGTCTAGAAAGGAACCCCGGATATATGAACGATCTCGGGAGAGTGGTCAGTGCAACCCAAACCATTATCTTTCCCTAGCCGTAACTAGTTGTTTTTTGTTCCTCCTCATAACCACAGTGGTGTTGTTACTTCATAACCATAATGAGTTTGTACAATGTGCCCAATGAAGAAACAATGCATACAAATCTTGCAAGAGTTTTGCAAATCTTGTGTCACTAAATTATGTTTCTGAAAACATTTAAGTGAGAAATATGCAATGCAGTGATAGAATTTTTATCTGCATTTCATCAGTACTGTCTAGTTTGACAATTTGATTTGAGTTTCATAAGCCTTGTGTATATTGGACTCACTGAGAACATCCTGTTTATCACGAAGTAGCCACGCCCTAAAGCACACTCTGCTTTATCATCTATTTTACTGTAAATAAGACCATAATTTACAAACTGTACGTCATGCTGTATTACTGAATATGTGAAAGTAGCAACTGAGATCATAATCTCATGAGGAAACTGTTTACAGAGGTCATGCATCAAGTAAGAAGTAGGGTCATTTTACAGCCAGTGGAGTTGCCCCCTGCTGGCCATTAGAAAGAATGCAGGTTTAAGATGCTTCTGTATTTGCTTCAATTTTCAGACTTGGCAGCTCCATCCACTTATTCCTCTGCTGTCTATTGCTAATATTGAGTTGTGTTCCAAATTGCATTCTTTATCTTTTTACTTTTAGTACATACTGTTTTATAGTATACTGCATAAAGTATGTGCTGTTGCATACAGTATGCATATAATAGGAACATACTTTCATATCATTGTGCCTTGAACTTTGACCCGCATTCCAAGTACATAGCATAGAATTTGAAGTAAACAAAAAAATAGTATGTAATTTGGAATGCAACTTTTCTCAGAATGAGTGCCTCTCACGTGGTCCACCTCCCAGCTGCAAAGACCAAGTCAACCACTCAGCACAGTTAGTATTTTGGTCACTTTAATTGGCAAAGGCACAGCCTTAAACCTCTTTGAAATAACACAACCCTCTTTATTCATGGTTTTCTTGTCTTTCCATTTTCATTCTACACTTTTCAGAACACATCAACAGGTCGATTACCAATGACTACTGAAACATACATGACCATTAGAGAGTTTTGGAGAGTACCAGTGGGGCTTAGGCACCTAAATTACTTGGTTGAGTTGAGGTAAAGATGATGGATTGGTTTAAAATAAGCTATATTAGTTATATTAGCTAGTTATAAGTTATGTATGTCACATTACAGAAGTCACAGAAGTCTCATGCGTGACATAGTGTACCTTAAAACTTCAAATAAGTTGCCTTTTGGTTTTATTAACGAGTAAAATCCAAATCCTGTTTGTTTGATCCATCCATCCAGCGCCAGCCCCCTCTTATGCGGACTTTCTTTCTTTTTTATTCTAGGTACCTTCTTTGCTTCTTTTTGATAATTACTACAGCCACTAGAGGTCACCGCATACTCTCTATAAACAGATATCTGAATGTTAATCAATGATGAGTGTAAAGTTTTGTCACCACCCAACAATGAATTTTAAGCGATATTCCACTTTGCCAGAATAAGCCACTCAGTATGTACTCACCCCTATGCTGATGTGATGATGGGTGAAGATCTTCAGTTCACAAAACAATCCTGGAGTTTTAGGAGAAACAGGGTGGCAGCCTCATCCAGTGCAATGGCAGTGAATGGTGACCACGGATAAAACGTAAAAAAAAAAAAGAACACAAAACAAACACAAAATGTCTCCATCCTGCTCGTGTGGTGTAATCCAAGTGTCCGCAAGCCGCGACATTAAAAATTAACCGCAAAAGACGCCATTTACGCCATGTTTTTAGCCGAAATGTCAACTGTAGCATGTAGCCGGTAGGATCTCGTGATCTCGTGAGACTTCCGCACGTGCGTCCATTAAGAGATATACGAAGTCTCGCGAGATCGACGCCATGTTTGCATCCTACTGGCTACGTGCTACAGTTGACATTTCAGCTAAAACATGGCGTAAATGCCGTCTTTTGCGGTTAATTTTTAATGTCGCGGCTCGCGGACACTTGGATTACACCACACAAGCAGGATGGAGACATTTTGTGTTTGTTTTGTGTTCTTTTTTTTAACATTTTATCCATGGTCTCCATTCACTGCCATTGTACTGGATGAGGCTGCTACCCTGTTTCTCCTAAAACTCCAGGATTGTTTTGTGAACTGAAGATCTTCATCCATCATCACGTCGGCATAGGGGTGAGTACATACTGAGTGGCTTATTCTGGCAAAGTGGAATATCGCTTTAAATATTCATCATATTGTAATAAGCTGCTTGTACAGGTGACACTCCTTTTTCTGGTTAGGATGACTTGCCTTTTCAACTAGCTGATGTGATTACAAAGAAAATAAACAAAATAACAAAATATGGTGTATTTCAATAATGGTATTAATTCCACCAAGACAGACCAAAGATTAATGAGTGATTCTTTCCAGCTCGGTCAACCACAACAGTTTGTAGCCAGGTGTTTCTTTTACTGTAGTGACTCTCTTTACTGCCATCTGAATGCAGCAGGTATTTTTTTCCATCTGCAGTCTCTAATTGGAGGGATGTTGTGTACTGTCAAACTACAATTACACAGGCAGCTGGTTACATTTTGTGCATCAAGCACCAGACTGTTGCAAAATGACCACAGGAAACCTCTGTGCTTATGTGCATATCACACTTGTCGGCCTGATTAATTACAGGTGTTTTGGAGACACACGCATTGAAAACAGTTCACACAGTCCCATGAAAAATCTCAATCAAATCAATTAAAACTTCTTTGTCCACTAATAACTCCCTCAGTACAGTCAACTCCGACCAGTCCTCAGGGTAACCAGGGCAACTGCTGCACATGTCACCTTCTTTTTAACGAGTCTGACCAAAGTATCACCTGGAGCTCTGCATTTTTAATTACAATACAGACGCACAGTTTCGGGGGGTGAATGTAAGTTGTGTGTTGGTCATAATTTTCACAGCCACTAAGACATCTAGTATCCAAGCGCAGCACAGGTGCACCAGACAAGCAAGTATGTTTGGTGCACCGCTGATGCTCCAGACAGGGAACTTGTGAGTAAAGGTTTTGGTCCAAGCCTGCTCTCATCAAATGGTACATGGTTAAGAGGCAAATGTCATTTTACATGTTATCACAACGTCTTTTTTTGTTTTTGTCATTTCTCGAGCCATTTAGTCTGTCTGACTTATGCAGAGATGGAAAGTCATTTTACACCAGAATGTGACTGAGAAAAAATTGTCAGGTGGCGTAGTACAAAGTGTGACAAAGTCCACGTTTAGAGGAGGGACAGGTTAAACAAACGCAGGACTTTTATCCAGGAGACAGCAATTTGTGTCCAGTTTGAAACTAAAAGTCAACGCCGACTTATTTTAATTTTAGTATGCAAGTTAACCTACATAACGTACTTAACTTACATTAAGTATATGATGTACTTATCACACATACATAACTTAACTTGCGTAACAATTTTTTTTTTTTACCCCAAACCACAGTTACACAGGCAGCTGGTTACATTTTGTGCATCAAGCACCAGACAAAATGACCACAGGAAACCTCTGTGCTTAAGTGTATATCACACTTGTCGGACTGATTAATTACAGGTGTTTTGGAGACACACGCGTTGAAAACAGTTCACACAGTCCCATGAAAAATCGCAGTCAGATCATTTAAAACTTCTTTGTCCACTAATAGCTCCCCCAGTACTGCCAATTCCTACCAGTCTTCAGGGTAACCAGGGCAACATGTCATCTTCTTTTTAACGAGTCTGGCCAAAGCACCGTCTGGAGCTCTGCATTTTTAATTACAATACAGACACCCCGTTTTGGGGGATGAAAGTGGTGAATGTGATTGGTCATGACTTTCACAGCCACTAACATGCCCAGGATCCAAGCGCAGCACAGGTGCGACAGATGAGCAAGTTTGTTTGGCACATAACTGACTATCCAGACAGGGTGCTTGTGACTGTGATAAACACAGCACGGTTAATGAAAATGAAGTCTTTAGTCCGAGCACGGTCTCGTCAAATGATGCATGGTTAACACGCAAATGTCATTTTACATGTTATCACAGCGTCTTTTTTGCTTTTGTTATTTCTCAAGCCATCTAGTCTGCACTGACTTACCCAGAGATGGTTTACAGTTTACGCCAGAATGTCATCGAGAAAAAAAAAGTGACATAGGTGACATACATATAAAGGAGGGACGGATCCAGCAAACACAGGACTTTTATCCAGGAGACCGCAATTTGTGTCCCATGTGAAACTATAAGTCCACATTGACTTATTTTAACTTTAGTATGCAAGTTAACAAGACACGCTTAACTTACTTATCTTGCGTAACTTATGTGCTTATTTAAACCTGAATCACAATCTTTTCCTAAACCTAAGTAGTTTTGTTGCCTAAACCTAACCAAACTGTGACTGCCTCACAATGTTATCCCGATCAGAGATCACCATGACGAGGAAGGTCACATGACTATGATGACAGAGGTAACTTGACTATTGTTACCACGTCAAATTCATAAAATGCACTGGACTAAATGGGGTTAAAAGACACACGAAAAGCTTAGATTGCGTAGACGAAATGTGATGCTATTTATATTTATACATCATTACATGAGATCACTTTGGTCTTAGTCTTTTAAATCAGTGTAACAAAGATTACTTAGCATGAATCACTACAGCATCAGGCAACTTACAGCTTATTTATGAGAAACCAGTCAGGGTTTTCCTTGAAAGCAAGTTTGTAATCAATTTACATGCATTTAAGAATCATAGTGGTTACTGCCACTGGGAAATGTATTCATCTAAATATCCATGCCTCATGTCTGTGAGACTGAGCATAACACAGCAGTTGTCTAGGATCTCTCAACTATTTAAATTTTCAAAGATAGTTACTTTCAAAAAGTCACACCACTCCTTTAGTTGTTCAAGAACACCCACAGAATGAAATGTCTTTCTCTCAGTAAATGATGTAGCTGAGCGAATCATTTTGAGCTACATAATTGTCGAGTATAAATAGCCAGCGGGATGCAGATCGTGAACAGTGGTTGGAGTTTCCCACTTTAATGTTTAGAGCGGCACTTAATCGATTTTACACATAAAGGTCAGTTTACTCATGATGTTGAGTCAGTCTGTGAAAAGAGTTGTATAATGTCTTCTGGAGCAGCTTTGTCAAGACTGAGAAAATAACCACTGATGATGTCAAAGTGATGTCATCAGGTTTATCTTGGTTTGAGACCGGAGAGTATTAATTTGTAACAGAAAGCTTGTGCTACGAACTGGAGGCGTGGAGTTTGAAATGTGTTGGTGTTTACCAGGAAGGTGTGTCCTAATGAAAGAGATGTATCATGGGAAGTGTAGTTTCCAGTCTTTTTAGTGCTTGACCTAAACTAGGGTCTAAGTTTAGTTTAGTTGGCATGTGTTTGGCATGTGCCTCTTCAATTTTTTTTCTATGTATTTCGTGTTTACAGCAGTATATTGCTGAAAAGAAAAACAGGAAGAGGAAAAAAATACAGATCCGTATCATGTTATAATGTGGATGGTTTATTGTTATTCACGTTATAACCAGACATTATTATTACGAGAAACAGATGTATCACATTATAACATAATATATTAAAACCCTTCTTGTTATAACAATTTGCTATTTATCTTATCTATAAAAAGTCAGGATGATTCAAGATTCAATATAAGATTATCACATTATAACAATATAAATTCTCATGTTTAAACGTGATGTTTTAATAATATAAGTTATCACATTATAAAAATTGAACTTATCACGTTATGACAATGTAAGTTACCATGTTATAAAGTAACATTATAACAACATAAGTTATTACATTATAATGTGACATTATAGTAATAACACTTATGTTATAAGGTAACGTTATGACAATGTAAGTTACGTTATGATGTGACTTTATGAAGATTTAAATTATCATGTTATAACTATATAAGCTATCATGTTATAACAATGTAAGTTATCACTTTATAATGTTATGTAATAACAATGTATGTTATCATGTTATAATAATATAAGTTATTGCGTCATAATGTGATGCTATAACGATGTAAATTATCAGGGAAACAGTATAGTTATCATTTTATAACATATAATATGACATTATAACATGCTGAAGAGGTTAGCATAGATAATTATAGGTTATCACATTATAACATGACATTACAACAGTATAGATTATCATCTCATGACAGTATAATTTGTCACATTATAACACTGAGTTATCACATTATAACAATAAGTAACATGTTATGGCTGAAACACATCTAAGTGCTTAGCAATATTACTTAATGAATTTGTCAAAAAAGTTTACCAGTACTTGAATAGTAATATTAGTAGTAGTATTTTTAAACCTGGAGGTGAGATAGGGGAGCTTAGGGTATGGTTAACCATTTTTGTGCCTGATTAAACAATGTTTTTGTAAAAATCTGATGGAGTTGACTGAAATCTGGTACTCAACTTTGAAGAGCCAAAATAAAAAATAAATAATGAGAATAAAATAAAATAAAAAATAGATAAAGATAGTTATAACTTACCTTGCAAGGCGACAATCCATATTGCCAGGCTTCAAATTATCCATCTGTGTCTGCACCAAAAGTGGTTCAGCCAATCAGCACCCTTGGAGGTACTACTGGTAGCTACGGCCATGGTTTTAGCTGTTACAGCGAGAAGCATCCATGGAAGTGACTCGTCTCGAACAAACAATAGCGGCTCCTGAAGAGGTTAGCATAGATACTGTGATAGCATCAGTTATATCAGAACATTGACAGAAGAGCAAAGAACCACACTGAAGGCTTTTCTCCATGGATGGTTGAAATTAGCCTGTGACAGACAGATGGTTCATCCAATCACTTGCCAAGTGTTTTTTGAAAGTGCCTGCCCTTTTCCAAACAATTTCTAAGGACGACTTTCCAGACAGTTCTGTGCTACAAACCATCTGGCCTGTCAGGTTTCTTTTTTTATCAGTAGGTATTGTTAGTTTTAGATTTTGAAGGCTTTTGACACATTTTTAAATTGTTTGAAGTTGCAACACTTGTCTGGGACAAGGGTGTTTAGAAATTTAAAAAAAAAAGCAAACCAAAACATTTCATAAATTACATTTCAATTTTTTTCTGGTAGGATGTGTTTTGACCAAAGAATGGGTGTTAATGCAACATATTTTCATTCATATATCATAAAATTATGGATAATCTGATCTGTTATTCTTCAGTTTGGTGTCTTGCATGACTCAAAAAGTTTTGCCAGCAAATGATGGCACTTCAGAGAGAGAGGGAGAGGGAGAGAGGGAGACAGGGAGAGGGAGGGAGGGCTGTATTGTAGCTGCAGTCAGCATCCTCGATCGCCTCCAGTAACACATGTCACACAACTTCAATTCATCACAAGAATGAGAGAGGGAGAGAGAGGGAGAGAGAGGGAGAGAGAGACAGAGAGAGAGAGAGAGAAATCAGCATTTTTTGTAAGAAACAAACACACACACACACACACAGCTGGCCTCTCTCTCTCTCTCTCTATCCCTCTGTCTCTCTCTCTCTCTCTCTCTCTCTCTCTCTCTCTCTCTCTCTCTCTCGCTTGCTCTGTATCTCTCTCGCACACACACATACACACACAGCACATTAGAAACACACACACAGACAATTTTCTGCCTCCCTCACGCTCCAGCGATCGCAGTCACACTGACTGCTGGCTTGCCTCCACACACCACACACACGCGCGCGCACACACACACATGCACACACACACGCACACATGCATACATACTGAGTCAGACTCACACTGACTCTCTCTCTCTCTCTTACACTCTGAGTCACACACACTGCAGCAGAGCGCTCCTCTCTTTCTCCCTCTCCCTCTCTCTCTCTCTCTCTCTCTCTCTCTCTCTCTCCTCTCTCTCTCTCTCTCTCTCTCTCTCTCTCTCGTCCCGCCTTCCTGCGAGCAGAAACACACTCGGGTCTCCATCGTACGGGACCGGCTGCTGCTTCCTTTGAAGCTCCATCTCTCTCTGCTCAACATCCTCTCTCCTCCTTTTTCTCTCTCTCTCTCTCTCCCTGTTTGTCCTGCTGCTCTCCTCTCTCTCTCCCTTGCCGAGCGTGCAGTCAGGGTTGTGTGTGTTGTCGGGTTGAGGGGGTTTGTTGTGTGTGTTGCCGGGGTTCAGGGGGTTTGTGTTGTCAGATAGAGGAGGGAACATGCAGCATCCTGGAGGAACATGCGTGGCGTTACCCAACGTGGACGCCTGTCCTCAGCTGTCCTGCGCCGCCCTCACCTTCATGTATTTACAGCAGGTGAGTGTTTTTTTTTTTACCTCTACATGAATTTACATCTTATGTACATGCACACATTGTCTGCTGCTGCTGCTGCTGCTGCTGGACAGGGGAAGTGGAGTGGAACAGAATAACTGCGTGCTCCTACTCACAGGGCAAAAACAAGAGAAACAAAGAGTGTGTGTGGATATGCAGTGTGCGTAAATGCGTAGTGTCAGTTTGTGGCAGTTTGAGAAGCATCGGTCCTCCTCTGCCGTCCTGCTGTCAGGCTGAACTATGGACAGCTGATACCGGGGCTCTCTCCTCCAGCTCTTTGAACATGGAGCAGGTGGAAGTCGACTTCACTGATGTTAACATCTGTTAGTTGTAGAGGCCGTGGACCAGGACCGTCCTGCTCTGTCTTCTTGTTTATGTCCCGTGAAAAACAGGAGGTTTTCCACCATGTTCTCAGTCTGTGACAGATAGATTTGTTATGAAAACTTCAAGATGTGGAAATTTATGATTACAATCGGAAATATCATCCTGTTTTACTGCAGTGTTTAGAATGTAGAAAATTTTTTAACATCATTAGAAAACTTTGATTTAGTTGTCAGTAGATTGTTGTCCAATGAGTTTGGGAGTGTCCGCAGCTTCCACTCTAGTGGCTAGAGTCATGGCACCGGCTGGTGTTAGGCTAGTTTGCTCAGGGTCAGTTGAACTATTTTCAGGTTAATATTGCACCATAAACCTGAATAAGTTGAGTCCATAAACTGCTGGAGGTTATCAGAGCTGAACTATTTTGAGTTTGTCTAACATGCGTTCTTTGATTAAAATAAATAAAATTAAAATAATTGATGACGCCGACTCAAATATTTTCAGTAAATACATCATTCACCCTCGTCATTGCAAGAAGTTCAAGGAAGTGAATACATTTTAAATATAAAAAACCCATTATTTCATGTTCAGTAAACTCAATATAGTAATAAATGAAAAAGATTTTAAAACCACAAAGAAAGAAAACATTTTTAAAGTAGCAGGGCCTCTAAACAAATTTAAGGTGTCACTACTTACTACAGATAATTGCTATAATTTGAGCATTCGGTTTTACAGTGTGGGGTTATGGTTTTAGTAACTTTAATAATAACATGTGGAAGTGTGTGGCTGCCAGTATTAAAAAGAAACCATTTTATTTTCATGATGTTTTCATTTCTTAATTGGAAGACACATTGCAGCCTGACGTTTAACATTTCAAACTGACTTTTAGCATTTTAATTTGAATTGTGCGCTGATTTTATTTATGTCTAGTTAGAATTAAATGAAAATAGCGTTTTTAATGATTTTCATGAAGATTGATTTCATAATCGCTGGACTTTGACAGATTTTACAAAAGAGGTCTGAAAGAATCGTCCTGCCATTATAATTTTGATTATTGTCAATTCATTTATTTGCTTGTTTATTTTATTATAGCTTACTTTACTCCAGTATATTACTGTATGTTGTGTTGTATGAGCAACCTGCCATCTTGTCTAAAATCATTTTTCCCACCAATATTACAGTAATACACAATAAGACACGTTTATATACAGCGACTTCAGACATTGCAGATTTCTGACCTCACTGTAAAAGGTGATCATGTAGATTATAGTTTTTCTACTTATTTTTCTCATTTCATTTGTTATTATACAGTAAAAGATTAAATGTAACATCACAGATGATAAAGTCAGTTAAAACTGGTTTATAGCAGGTTCCTGTTCTGCAGCACATAAGAGACAAATTCACAAGACAGAGACGGTCAAAAAGAAAAAAAACAAAAAGACATAAACAGCAACATGAACGTTCAGAGAGGAGAGGGTTTAAATGAAGTGGGCAGATATTATGGGTTAGATCAGTGTCCTTCCATCAGATAATGTTTATATGCTTGTTTGAAGTGTGGAACAGAGGTTACTGTTGGATCTCACTCCAGAGTACCATCTCTTTACTCTTCACTTCTTATTGTATCCGTCTAATAGCTTTCTAAATTTGACGTACAGCCATGTGTCAGCTGGGTTTGTGACAGTTTGCTCAGATTGTTGCTCTACGCTTTACAAAATTGTCAGAATTCTGTTGTTCTTTTTCTTTGTCACTTTTTTATTTTGCCACTTGCTGATTTCTGGAGAGGAACTGGTGATTTCACAACACAAATACATCAATTTCCACTGTAAATGTCTTATAAGGAGACAATTTTATTTTGAATTTCTTGACTTACATAAAGAGTGTGTGGCATTGAAAACCATACAAACATTATACAATGCAAATCAATGAGATTTTAGGAATTATAGAAAATAAATTATAGTGTAGTGTAAGTCGCAGTGAGGAGGAAGCCATCTTGGACTGGTATATACTGATACTGTCAACTTGTGGCTTCAACATGGGAGGTCGTGTGCATGATGAGCTTGAAGCTCAAGTTGTTAAGTGAGAACACCGCTGCTAGGCAACAGCATCATGGACATGAAGACTGCGTCAAGAAACCAGCAGTTGCTAAATTTAGAGCTGCAACAATTAATCGATTATTAAATTAATTGCCAACTATTTTGATATTCAGTTAATCAGTTTGAGTAATGAGTCTCTGATCCCAGCTTCTTCCTCTAAATTTGAAAATTTTCTGGTTGGTTTCTTTGCTCCTCTCTGATAGTAAACTAAAAATCTTTGGGTTGTGAGTAAAACAAGACATTTGAGGAGGTCATCTTGGACTTTGGGAAACACTGATTTTTACATGACACTTTTCATAATCAAATAATTGAGAAAATAATCATTTGTTGCAGACCTAGCTACGTAAATCATTACTCTTGGCTATAAATATTAAATGACAAAGTCTATATGACTAAATTACAATTCTGAAAATGTTACGACTCATGAACTTTGAGAAAATTTCCAAGTTGTGAAAAAAAGAAAAAGAGGGTGGTGTTCATGTGGATTCTTCTTGTGAACACAGTAAACACAACCCTGTTTGAAGGCAGAATAAGACTCATGTAACTGGTACTGGGAAAGTGCTTGATAGCAGTCTAGCAGCTTTATTGGACATGACCAGACATGTTTGAGCCATCAGAGCCAGAGGACGGTGACAGGATGGTACTTTTTTTTTCTCTTCTGTGTCGGTTGTTGGAACTGAAGTGAGCTGAAGTGAACTGCTGGGCTGATTTGGTCTGAGAGAGTCGTGAGTTGGCTCGTGGGGCTTAGTGTTGGGGGACCATGGCTTCGGCACATCACCGAACCATGTTTCAGGTCCGCCAAAAAAATCCTGAGCACAAAAATCATGAACAACAGTCTACCGGTCTAACTCCACTACATGTTTTCAGCAACTACATTCTAACATGTATAATGTGCTTCAAAGAAAAACTCCCTTTTTCCATTACAAGGGCTTTAAAATATGCAGAAAATCTGAAGAAATGTAATCGGAATTCTGTGGACGCAGATTCCGTGTGGGCCTGCTTGATAATCCGCTGTGCCAGATTGTATAAAAATAGCTTTGTCAGGTAATTATTGATGCCGTTGATCATGCAGAGGTCTTAGAAACTCATATATCAAAATATGATACAAAAGGTGTCATAGATTGATTTTATTCTAATATTGGCAGCCATTAACTTCCATCCAACACTGTGATCTTTTAATGTAAGCATGAATTCCCTGTGAGATCAGACTTGCTCAGAGCAGCCGTACACACAGAAGCACGCAACACTACTGCAGAGACACTAGCAATGTGAACTAAGTCAGATTTTTTTCTTACATTTAGTGCCACTGCTGTTACACAAAGGGCCACGCCGACAATAGTTAACACACGTGATGGGTTTTTAAGGCTTGAACAGAGTAGAGAACTGACTCTGTACTGGGTGGATAAATTCAATAATGCTTTTGTCGGAGAAAAGAAAACATTGCTGTAATTGTTAACACTTCTGTGTGTGTGTAGAAGAATGAAAACACAGTCCAAGCAGGATTTCGGTGAATGCAGAAGCAGTGGAATGGAAACCTGATCATGTTTGTGGCAGCAGTGTTTACACCCTGCAGCCTGCTGCTGCTGCTCTACACTGGCCTCATGTTCCTCGATCATTACACAACCCACAGATCAATCATGATCTGGGATGAGTCCCAGTAGATGGCGCTACACTGTTACACATTCATCACCGCGTGTTCCATATGGTGTCAGACTTTTAGCAGGGACTCTGTCCTGTTACATAAAAACAGAATGAGCGATTGCATCTGCAGAGCCACGGCAGGACGGCAGCACAGTGTGTGAAATTTGACTTTAGTCAATCAGTTGATCACTTTATTTTTTCTGAAAGGCTAATCTGATGTACTGAGACAAAAAACAAAACATGTGTTGGCTCCTTTAAAGTCAGAAATGAGTCAAATTCTGAGTAAAAATCTAAAATCACATGAAATATTTAATACTTAAATCCTATGTGCATGTCACTTTCCCCTCAAAGACTTCAGTTGAGAGATGTTTTAGCTGTGGTTGATGGGAAAAAATAAAATTAAATAATAATAATAATAATGAAATTGTAGTCAAAGATGGTAAAATTAATAAATAGATAAATAAAACTGGATGTAAGAATTCGTGAGGCAGCAGCAGCAGCTGTAAAGGCCCGGGTTCGGCACCACGCCTGTAAGAGCCTGGCAGCCCCGGACCTGAGGTGGAGGAGATCAGAGAGGCACTGCAGGGAGCAGCTAAGTTATTGAGGGCCTCGTAGGCGGCGAGGAGGATTTATGGAATTTGCTGTTGCAGTAATCGAGCCCGGATGTGATAAAAGCATGAATGAGAGTTTCTGCAGCAGAAAGTGACAGTTTGGGTGTGAGGCGACGCTGCGGAGATGGACGATGGCTGTTTTGGTGATCTGATTTAATGACGCTGTAATGAATCAAAACATTTTACACTAATAAGAGTTGATACATAATGTATGCAGAGACAAAGTAATCAGAAACACCTATAATTTCTGAGTAATATTAAAGATTTAAAAATATATGATGTTTATTGACAGGTTTTAGGTGGTCCTGATATTTAGCAGTAAACATAAAAATGAACAAAAGCAGTGTGTCAAAATTCCACAACTATTAAAATAGCCACAGGCATCATTCTAACCTTTGACTTCCAAACTCTATTATCTTTCATGATAAATACCAGATCAAGAGATTAATGCATTTATTCTGTTAGTTTAAAAATGAAATAACACCAAAATGTAAATTTTGTAAATGATATTTATCAATATACATGCCATAGTGTGTAGTAAACCGTAACGATTGCATATATTCACAGCAGTATTTTTCTGTAGAATCTAGAATTACTCAGTTAAATGTATTAATAAGATTATAAATGTTATTTTAACATTAATAATAAGAAGTTTCCACTTAGAATCATCATAAAAAATGATCATGGCCTATGGGAAAAAGCTGCAAACAAATCCAAAAATAAAACCTAAAAAGCTGCAAACATTGCCGAGACAAAAGGTGTTACAACGGTCCCTGGTCTCCCCTATTTTATTTTTAATTAAGTCTGATTAATTAATTATATGCATTTTAATGTTGATAAATTGGAAATTGAGACCACATCTGAAGTTTTATTGACAGAGATAATGATAGTTGCCAAGCAACCAAGACGCATCTCCAACTGTGCAAAAAGTAACAATAAAACAGTGGTGCTTTCCGTGTGGTCAGTATGATGCCTGACTGTGGCTGAAATTGGTAAACCTGAACAACAAAGTTATTGCACATATGAATTTGAAAACAGTCAAAGTGACTGCGTTGGCTGTTCTAGTGTTAAGCAACAATTTTAAATGTAATGTGTCCTTTATTATTATTTTGTTCTTTCCCGTTTCTTAATTAGCTTTTTTGCCTTCTTGCTTCATTATTTCCTTCCTCAGAGCCCTTCAGATGGCCAAAAAAACACATGCATATAATTGAGTAGGTGTGTTTGGATTCATATATGTATTTACAGATGGTTTTGCATTGTATAAGCAAATACTGTCAGTGGATTTAACATGGGGTTTTCTGCTCTGAAACGGTTACTGTGGGTGTACTCATGCATGCATGTCAGTGTAATGTAGTGAAATAGATTTGAGTGTGGTTTAGGCTTATTGTTTCTTTCCCTTTAGTGGGGGTGTTGGGAAGCGGAACGTTTTGGAGATTGGGTAAAAGAAATGATTAGTATTTACATGGATTTATTTTACAGTATGTATCCACTTGTTATTTAAACGATCTGTGAATACATTTGACCAAAAAGGCTCAAAGAAATAATCCTAAATCGAGAGTGTCAGCGGACTTTAATAGCAGTAAACTGGTAACTGAATGTTCTGAGTGCTTTTTGTTGAAGAGGCAGATCGGGTCACTGTCTGAATGCGGCCTCACACTCTCCTCTGACTCAGGCTGCAGTACTGTACAACAGTGCAGCAGTGGTTTTGTGTTCTTACACATGTTTATGGCTGTTTCTGACCTTTGAGTGACAGCCAGGCTCTATGAGGCCGGGACTCCCTTAAAAACATCATTTTTGCAGAATGTAGCAGTGCAGGCTTCAGGGAACTCTGTGACCATTACAGCCTGTATAGTATAGACTAGTTTTATTTCTAAAGCTTGCAAAATTAGGCAAACTAGACTGAATAATACATGCACATGAGATGAGTTTATTTGATGTTTACTGTGGGACATAATTTAGTCCATTTTGTCTGTATATTTTAGCATTGTTTAGTTCAGTGGCATAGTCGGGGGTAAAGTCAATTTATCCTCCTCTTTGAAATGAGGCTGAGAGTTTACTCACCTATTTTCAAATCAACTGTATCACTCAATGAGGGGAAACCACAGTTTACCCACCTCTGTGTTTACCACGACACCCCCGATTTAGTTCTATTTTCCAGTAGAACGTTATGATGGTTAATTGAGAATTCATCTACAGTCGGGTAAAAGTAATTCTAAAATCTAAAGGGAATTTGGTTGTAGCTGTACCAGCACAACACAGAGTCAAAAAGTATAGTATATATAAAAACAAATCCCCTCTGCTTGTAGTAACAGTTAGCTGTGAGGTCTCCTGTATGTTTTTTTGTTGGGGTTAAGACAAAGATTAGGTTAATAATTAGGCTAATAAACAACTTTTTAGGCTGCAGTTTTGACCTAAAACAAGCTGACAAACAGTTGACACTGAGCTTTTGGTTGAATTCAGATATAAGTTCTGATGTTGGGGAGCCAAGACGGGGTGCAACATCAAACTGTTTCTCCTGTGATTCTGACTGAATATCTGGCCACATGACTTACTAATTTGTTTACCAGCAGCGCTAATTACATTTCCTGGGATTTCATCAATTTAATGTGTGAGTAACCAGCCCCAGTGCGTCAGATACAGCAGCTTGGTCAGTATCCCTACGCTTCAAAGCATGATGCTGTAAATACAAGAGGTGCACAGAGACGTCATTGTTTGAATTTATATCTGTTCAACCAACAAAATGAGCTGTTTCTGTATTTGGAAGAAATATTTGTTTCCATAACATCATTTTTTTTTTTTCCGAATAACATGTTCAGATTTGGGTGCATCCCAGTAGGAACCCCTGTAGCATCATTTCTGTATGTTTGTCTGTATGTTTTGATGTGCCATTGAAGTCAGGTGATGCAGTTTAAAGAGTGATCAAGTCATCATGTATGAAGGAGGTGGATGAATGGGTCAAACACACACAGGACCTTGACCCAGGAGACCAGGGTTCAGGTCCTGTGTGAAACCAAAAGTCAACAGTGATTTATTATGAGTGTTATGAGTTTTCCACCAGGGCGGGTGGCAGTGGGTACCGGGTGGCTGACCAACAGAGATGTTGTCTAACGGGTAAAAAATATATTTATATAAATTCACGGGTGCAGGCTCAGGTAAACATGAACTAATTTCGGGTGAGCAGCAGGTAAGAACAATAATATAACACATTACAATAAAAAAAACAGTAAAATATTTTTTTTCCTCGGAGAAATCAGAAATTAAAATGATTGTGCTTTATTTTTACATTTCTATCTGCTAATACATTAATATGAAGCCTAATCAGCCTACATGATTTTGTTTGCGAAAGGCTACGACACAATCTTTGACCCCACATCCTGCCAAATACTGGTATAATGGGAAGTCACTGACAGCGATTTAAGCTAGTTGCTGCTAACATAGATGACATATAGATAAAAATAGCCAGTGAAGGATGCCAAAGTATGAACATTACATTGTTGAAGGCCAAGTCAGACGTTATGGAGAAGTTTGGAGAGCTTAAAGACTGTGAGAATAACGTCTTGTAAAAAGTTTCAGAAAGTATTAGCTTTTGATAGCTGCACACACACACAGGTTGGGTTACAGGGCTTCTGGTCATAGTTCCGGGTGGGTGCGGATTTGACTTGGAGATAAGTGCAGGTAACGGGTCGGTTACATAAGTTACAATATGTAATGTTCATAAGTAAGTACATAAGTGAAACAAATAGTCAATGTTTTAAAGTACTTATGTATAAACATATGTATATACATTGCTGTACACACTGTAAAGAAGTTAAGCTGCGTAATGTACAATGTAAATTATGTTACGTACATTAACTCACATAATTAATGTACTTATTTTAATACAAATCATGATCTTCTCCTAAACCTAACCAAGCAGTTCTTGTGCCTTGAATTTGAAAGTCTCCCTGGACGTTGCAAATTTATTATTGCTAACTTGATCGCAGAGCCCTGCACATGCAGAACTGATGCCACAGGGGCTCCTGCATCGTCTTTTTTTGAAGTGTAGGGCCTTCATATTTGAAGTTTTGGGAGTGAGAATGTGCTGGTATAACATGTAAAGTTATTTCTAATTATTGTTATTGTGTAATTAATGACTTAGAATTTAAGAAGTTACAATAAGTCTGCTATTCAATCATTTCTTGTTATTATGGAAATTGTCTTGCAGAGACTTGGTCATTGTTTGAGTTAGTAAATAAAGATCTCATCTTCTCTCTTTTTGAGTATCTTCCTCTCGTGTTGCAGTGCAACTATTTCTTTAATATTCTGTAAATAGATAATAGTGTTCTTATGTTCTTTAAAATATGTCCTCTAATGTTTGTGAGCATTAAACTCCACTATATAGAGAGAGCGCAAAATGACCAAAGGCTGACTTTCTGAAATGTACTACCCAGTCACACAGAGTGGCTTTAGCTTTAGTCCTATGGGCTCTGCACTGCCGGGACAGGCCAGCATCCAGGCCAGCAGGGAACTCCATAGAATTAGTTAAAATAGAAATAGAAATAAGCTCTCATGGCTTTTTATTGAGTACTTTTATCTGTTATAGGATGAGTACACAAACTGATGTATAAAGTATATAATTAAATATAATTATTTATTTGTATTTATATTTGACACTTTTACACAAATGATGGCATCAAACTCAACTCCTGCAAAGATCAGAAGGTGAATTCCCACGATCAATTCAGGGGACAAACTTTAAAAAATATTTTTAAAAAAGTTTCAGTGCTGCACTGGGCTGTGACAGTACATATCATTTTATTTCATGGGTGCAGATTGTTTGTGTTTTGAGGTTTTACATACATAATTCAGACATTCACTGGACATGTGTAGGCTTGGGGAGTAACATGCAGCACAATTATGTCATCTTGATGCAAAACAAAGTAACTGTATTCACTTACATTTACAGATAAAAAAGACATAGCCAGATTATCGATACATTTAGTAAAAATTGGAATTATTACCAGAATAACAGTTTTAAAATAAAGAACAATATTCTACCATGCACAGTGCTCACACAGCTGCCAACTCATTATCATGGCCTCTAGTGAAAAATGCTTCACTGGGTGGAAATTTCAACATTTTTTGTCTTTAAATCAATCAGTCAATAAATTAATTGTACACAACAAAGGAAGGAACAGCTGGACAAACTAATAAACCTGACAATGAACATAAAACACTTAAAGCTGCAATGATTAATTTATTGTTAATTAACTATTAAATTAATCTGCATCTATTTTGATAATCAATTAGTCATTTTGAGATTTTTTTTAATGCCCAAACTCTCTGATTTCAGCTTCTTAAATGTGAATATTTTCTGGTTTCTTTACTCCTCTCTGACAGTAAACTGAATATATTTGAGTTGTGGACAAAACAAGACACTTGAGGACATCATCTCAACGTTTTCAACATTTTCTGACATTTTATGGACTAATCGATTAATAATCGACCGATTAATCAATGGTGAAAATAATCATTAGCTGCAGCTCTAAAAACACTTTATTAGGCTAAACAATTTTACCATATTCTATGTTCAGGTAATCCAAAAGTAACGGAAAGTAATTAACTTACATTACTTTAATATTGTGATACTTGGATTACATGACTGACTACTATTTATAGGTAATTAGGTAACCAGTTCCATGCAGGTCATGAGAGCCACTTTTATTTTATTAAAAACAGACACAAGAAGCACTTTAAGCTAAAAGGAATAAAAACTTTTCTACAAACCAAACAATGCTGCTCATGTTAGATTTATTATTTAATAAAGGGCATTTTTTTCCAAGTCATCATGTTTCTGTTTTTTAATATCATGATAAATGTTGTTTCATGGACTTATTGAGTTCCGACATTGTCACACCCCTAATGTGCAGAGTGCTGTAGTGCCATTAAAAGAGTGAATGCTTAACATTTTTGAATTGCATTAACATGAATTAACATCATTTCCCTCTTGCACATGTGTGCAAATGCAAACCTCCATAAATAAATAATGATGATAAAACAAAAACACACCAGCAATTTGCTTCCACCTTGCAATGACTCCACCGTGTTCTTTATATTCTGCAGTGTTTGCAGTCAGAATGTATGGATTTGGGAAGCACGCCGTGTGTTTTTATGACCCAGTTTTCGAGCACATCGGCATTGTGGGCCTTCTGCCGCCGCGTCTGGAAAGCAAGAGGGAGAGAGAGAGAGAGAGAGAGAGAGAGAGAATGTAAGGGAGCGAGTAAGAAGAAAATGAAAGTGTGACCGAGCAAAAGCCCGAAGCGGAGGAATATTTTAACGGCGCTCCGGGATGAAAGAGCTAAATGACGAGCAGAGAAAATGGCTTCTGCAATCTGACAATTTGTCATTAAGCAACTTTCCTCCATTAGTCTCATTCCTTTATCCAGCTCTTTCATCCCTCGCTACACGCTGCGAGAGCGTGCGTGTGTGTGTGTGACAGAGGGAGAGAGAGCTTTTGTTTTCAGATTGCACTGTTCGAGTATTCCAGATTCTGCTAATGTGTTGCCATGTTATGCCAGAGCTGTGTGTGTGTGTCTGTGTGTGTGCGTGTGTCTTGCCTACATAGGGAATCTGGGTCTTTGAAGCTATATATAGTCGAGCCATGTAAGACATTTTGAATACATCTGAAGGCATTTGGGGATTCTGTTTGTGTGTGTGTGTGTGTGTGTGTGGGTGTGTGTGTGTTTTCAGACAGTGCTGCACATTAATTATTTTTTCATGTACATTTTAATTCACCCTTGGATGCTTTCTCCATTTATTTGAACACATGCATTCCATGTTTTTGTTCTTTCCACGGAGCTCAATAGTCTGCAGCAGAAATGTGTGAAAGTGTGGATTCATTATGCGAGCACAGTCGATGCAGTCAATCTTTAATGATGTACACACACACTCACACACACACACACACACCGTGTTCCCCCTGCTTGTGTGTTTGTGCGTATGAACGTTGTTTGGGGAAAATCAATTCTGGGTATACGCTCTTTCTCAGAGCCGACAGCAGAGAAAAGACCAACAGTCAGTGAGAAAAACTGTGACTTCTGTGAAATATTAGCGACGGTGTTAGAAGAGTCACTGCACTGTACTGTAGCTCTCATTGTTCTCTGTGATGTTCCCAAGGCTTGAGAAATGGATTATGGGAAGAAATGTAGCCTTGAAAAATAATGCTAAAGCCTGCCTTTTGACAAAATCAATCAATTCTTATATCATTTACATATGTAGTATTTTGTTTGTGTCATATTTGATATGTCAGGCATTTATGAAAACTCACTGATTGCAATGATTTTTATTTTAGAAACAATGACAAATATTGTTCATTACTTTTGGAAAAATTGGAATTGTTTTAGTGAAAATAAAGATTTTCAACATGATTTTACTATAAAATAAGGTGAAAATATGAAGTAATTCTAGGTTGTTTCACTAAATATTCATACTGAAATATTAGTAACAACATAGCTGTTATTCTTACAGTAACTTTTTCAAAATTAGCAGAGATTTTACTGACAAAAACATGAATGCAGCCATGTTGGATTTTGCTCTCAGATGCAGGCTGCTGGGTTTGAGGGGCAAATGGTTAAATGGATTAATAAGAGGACCATACTTGTATATTTCTGTTAAAATGACCAGTGTTCAGTGTTACAGATTTATATGGAGGATGACAATTTATCATCTGGGAAGTCGTCCTTAGAAACTGTTTGGAAAAGGGCAGGTACTTTCCAAAAACACTTGGCAGATGATTGGATGGACCATCTGTCTATCACGTCTAACACAAGCTAACTTCAACCAGTCAGATCAAACTCTTCCCAAAGCCAGTCGGGAGAAGAGTGAAAACATCTTTTCCATGGAGAAAAGCCTTCAGTGTTGTTCTTTGCTCTTCTTTCAATGAAGAAATACTCTCCAGTTCTGATATAACTGATGCTATCATAGTATCTACGCTAACCTCTTTAGGAGCCGCCATTGTTTGTTCAAGATGAGTCGCTTCCATGGACGCCTCTCACTGTCGTCACACCTAAAACCATTGCCGTAGCTGCCAGTAATCTCTTCTTGCACGCCGATTGGCTGCACCACTTTTGGTGCAGACACGAACGGATGGATTGTCGCTCAGTGTTCCTGTGACTTTCTACTGAGTTTATCCATTTCTAATTTTAAATCAAAGCTTGTCTATTTTTATATCACAGACGTGATGTCATGTTGTGATTTGTGATCAGCTCTGCTGAGGACGCAGTGACTCTCTGTACATGACATGTCACTCTACTGTTGTCAGTAAAAGTTATTTCTATCAGGTGTAAACCTGGAGGAGATCATGCAGTATGTGAATGTATGAGCTACTGGTCTTCTGTCTCTCATACTACTGGACCTGTCAAATTGAACATTTTTGTGCACATTTTTGACTCTGTGCTCATGGACCTCATATGGTTGCAGTGATTCATAATTTTTGAAAAGCCTTGAAAAACCTCTTTTATCACCTGCTGTGTTTTACGGTGACTGCTGACTCCTCACTTCTCTTAACTGGCCGGTAGGGGCTGCAAGTCATCAATGACTGCTCAGTTAAAAGCAAGGCTTACCTCATCTGTTGCAGGAGACATATTATTGGCTCAAAAATGGATTACTTGACAAGTTTGGTCGTATCTTAAAGTATAGAGTATATGCAGAATAATTCCATACCTGATATGTTATGATTCACTAAAGTTATGCACCATATGAATGATGAATGATGAATTAATCTGCACCATCTTGAATGTACCTCCTTAGCCACTGCTGTATGTGTGGTTACCACCATTAGCAAACATGTGGAGTCAATGTATATTACAAAATATTCTAAATAGGTAACAAAATGTTCAAAATAAATAACAAAAGGTTCTAAATAAGTGACAAAATGTTCTAAATAAGCAACAAAATGTTCTCAATAAATAGCAAAATGTTCTAAAGAAGTTTTAAAATGTTCTAAAGAAGCAACAGTTTTTTAAATAAGAAACACAATGTTCTAAATAAATAACATAATGCTTTAAATAAGTTGCAAAATGTTCTAAATAAGTAAGAAAATATTCTAATAAATAACAAGATGTTCTAGATAAATAACAAAATGTTCTAATTAAGTAACAAAATGTTCTAAATAAGTTTAAATATTCTAAATTAATAACATAGAGACATTTGCACTTATAAGCATGCTTGGTTACAATAACGTTAGACTATTCTGTGCATCTTAAAGAAGACTGACACTATACGATACAAAAACACTTTCAAAACTGGCTGAATATGTTGCTTTGCAGTAGGTGCTTCACCATCTGTTGCCAGGAGGAGATCTGCACTCTCCTCAGCAACCTCTTCTAACTATGTTCGCTCTGTGACATCACCTGTAGTGTGTAAGTGAGCTGGGAGGGACTCTGGTCATCAAACAGTAGTCGAGGCACAGTACAATGATGTGTGGCTTTTGAATGGTCAAAAACAGCGTCCCTCTGCAGCACCCCTGCAGCTGTGGTGTCCCCGGTTCGGGCCTGGCTGGGGACCTTTGCTTCGTCTCTCGCTCTCCCTTGTTTTCTCTCTGGTTTGCCTCTGTGTTTTTGTAGTATTTTGTTGTAGCATCAAACTGAAGGGCCTTTTCATCATGTTTTTTTTTTCTTCTCTCCTTAAACTATTCAGCACAGCATGCCGGCCGGTTCAGGAACAAGTGGCTTTTCAACCAGTCTCTTCACTGCAAGTGGGCTGTGTATGCTTTTCACAGAGCTGCGTGTTGTTGTAGGGGAAAGTGAGCCCTTGTTGAGAGGCAGCTCTTGTTCAAAGAGCGGATTAAAAGTACTATCGTCAGACCTGTGGAGAGACAGAGCGAGAGCACGGTGCAAGACACAGGAAGATAGTGTCTGTTACAATTTGCAGCAAAGCTCGACAGAGGTTCTGGATACGTTTCTGCTTTCTTCTTAGGGTTTTTTTCTTCTTTAGCTGCATTCCAACAATCTCTCAAACATTTCACAGTTTTTTATATCCCAGATATATTTATGTTTCAGCCTTGCCTTCTGACAGAATAACTTAATAGATGTATACACCTGCAGTGTATTCTGATCATGACAGAGGGGGGAAAAAGTCAAATGTGTCATATAAAGTTAAAAACATTTTAAGTTTGCTGAGACATGACTGACTTGTTCTACCAGTGTGTGAAGTGAAATGAAACTGAAGCAAACTATAGTGTTTACAGTCACAACTGTTAAATGATCAGTTCATCAGAGATGGGAAATAACTAAGTACAAATATTTTACTGCTGTACTTAAGTAGATTTTTCAGGTATCTGCCCTTTCCTTGAGTGTTTATTTTTCTGACAACTTTTTACTTTTCCCTACATTTTACCACAAATATCTGTACTTTCTACTCCTTACATTTTCAAAACAGGCTCGTTATTTTAGTTTTAATGCCAGGTGAAAACAAGGTAAAAAGGTGTAATGACAAAAACAGCATAAAAGACGCAACAAGACAAAAATGGGCATAAAATACAAAACAAGGTGAAACGACATTGGACGTAAACAATGTAACAATACATAACAAGATGTAGAGGACATAATAAGATGACAAAATAAAAAAAAAGACGCAACAGGAAGTAACAAGATGAAAATAATGTAAAAAAAAAAAAAGTAACAAGATGAAACAGACAGAGAGGGTCTACCATGGAGAAAAGGTGAGGTTCAGTTGTCTTTGCACAAAACAGCTGGTAGAAATGTTCTTCAGAGGACGACTTTTTACTTTAACACTCAGTCCTTTCTACTTACTAATCTTTTTTACACAACTATTTGTATTTCTACTTGAGTACAGAATGTGGCTGTGTGTGCCCCCCTGGGACCCCAAAAGTAAACCGCAAGAAACAACCATCATAGCGAAAATGTTAATTCATTTGGTCTCAAAATATTTTTAATCATGTAATTAATGTCATCTGGAAAACAAGCAAACAAACAAAAGAATATTATCATCATGTACCGTTAATTTGTGTAAAATGAAAATATATTCCGGTCATTAACGGAGCACATGAGGAAATCTGTGTCTGCTTCAAAATGACTGACAGAGTGCCCCCACCCTCCTGATAGTGTGTGATACTTTAAATTAAGACCCATGACAAACATGAACTCATTTAATAGCTCTAATCAAACCTGCATTAGTGGAACAGGGTGCTTCTGACAGGGCTCTGACTTGGGTCTTTCAGGACCCAGGATGTTTAAAAATCACCAATTAAAACAAAAAGAGAAAACAAGTCACAAGTCATTAGTCACCCTGTACTATTAACTATATGTGTAGTCATGTCAGCCCTAAAATATTCAGGCACAGAGATGGTTTGATCTGGAGGTTATAGTAGAGATATTATAAGAATATTATAGGAATACTACAGGCAGCAGTGTGTCTATGATCCTCTGTGCGATTACTCCTTGATCCTGAAGGTGACACTACTTTACAGATTGTATAGGCTATAATATAGTATAGAACTGAGTATTATATAGTATATAGTTCAGAGAATATTGCAGATCCAAGGCAAAACAGACAAA